>OZ059831.1:18973429-21373429 GCA_964057195.1 Orthosia cruda | reverse complement strand
ACATCTCTATAACCTCCAGTTTCCCAGCTCTTAATTATCGGAGAATTAATGTGACAAATTTTCAAGCATGCGTTATTTGCTATTATTGGCTGAAAATGAATTCAATGACAGCAGATAACGCGTTAATTCTCTGATACTTTAGAGCTGGGAAACTCACGGTAAGCACCGGGCTGTATTCAAGACGTGAGACCTAAACTACTTTTAAATAAGACTAAGATATCTGTTATCGATAAAGTATTCTTGAATTTATTGTAGAAGCAATAGTCCTAAGAAGGCCTATATTTTCATTATTGGCTCTAGCGCGTTCGTTTAATTTCCTGTACGGATGAGTGATACAACGAATGCTGTTGCTATACTGCCCTTTATTATAAAAGAACACAAGTTTATATGGTTACATTGACATCTCCCTCTCATCTCCTCCCTAAAACTAAAATAAAATAAAAGTTTACTTTTATTTTATTGCATGGATACAATATAAGCACAAATTAAACATTGATACTCTTAGGCTAACACGTATAAAATATAGTTATAACATAATCGTAGTACATATGTTCGTTATGTTTGGTATACAAAGTTATACAATAATAAGTAGTTACATACTTATAATAACAATCAATCCCTGAGTACCTATGAGCGCACAGCTGGCGCTTATTATTCGTCTCCGTTTTCTGCTGACCTGTATAATAGCTATTGTTAAGTGCTTATAGCATTGGTAATTAATTGTCTTATTGTTTTTATCTTAAACATGATACGGTTTCGTTCTGTTTTTGTGAATAATGTCGGGTTTTCCCTTATAATTGACCTCAACATTTGGTGACAAATCTCTAATCACCTTGTAAGGTCCAGAATATAATTGTTGAAGTTTATTGCCAGTTTCATTTTTAATTAAAACTTGATCGTTTGGCTTGTAGCGTATTGGATTTACATGCTGGTCGTATCTACTTTTTCTGCCTATTTTATTGGCTATCAAATTTTCCCGCGCTTCGGTTTGAGAAACCTGTAGGCGGTACTTAAGTTCAAGCGGGTAACTGTCGTAATTATATAGAGGCTCTACACACTTTTCCAAATTATTGGGCAAGTTACACTTTCTACCGTATACGAGTTCGAATGGTGTAAATTTTGTTGACGAGTGAACTGTCGTATTATAAGCAAAGCACCAGAATGGTAACCAAGTACTCCATAATTCGGGTTTTCCTTCTGCTTGGATTCGCAAAAATGCACCTAGATTTTTATGCGAGTTCTCTAGCGCTCCGATGCTTTGGTGATGATACGCAGTTGAGTTTAACTTTTTAATATGTAGTAATTCACAAACCTGTGTCACGGTCTCGGACATGAACTCTGTGCCTCTGTCGGTAGCTATGTCCCTCGGGATGCCATGTTGAAGTATGAAGTTATCCACGAAGGTGCGTGCTACTTCTGTAGAGGTTTTAGTGACGAGGGGATACGCACATACATACTTGGACAGCTCGCATTGCAATGTCAATATATAAGAAAAATTGTTGCTGTCTTTGTCTAATGGTCCTACCAAGTCTAAGAAGATTTTATCGAAAGCCGAATGAGCAGTTGTGGTGATTGCCATTGGCTCTTTCACCTGAACTGTATACTTATGCTTCTGACATTGAACACATTTTTTGACATAATTTTTGACATCACTTTCTAAGCCTGGCCAAAAATAGTATTTTTTTATATTAGTCAGCATTCTTCTCATGCCCGCGTGCCCACTAGTGGGCAAAAGATGAAAGTCGTTGAGTATCACTTTCCTATCATCTTTGTCCTCTATTCTTTCGACATCTTTTAATATACATAATCTGGGCCCTTTCCAGTTGCTTTGTTTTCTTATCTCACTAGTTAATTTCTCTACAAAAATTTTATTATTCGAATTTTTAATGAAGTATACTTCTTCTATATTTAGCTTGTTACATAGATCACTCAGCTCTCTCGCAAACTCGGCTCGCGTAGTTTGTGATTGAGATGCCGAGTTTATGAATATAGTTTTCATTTGGGCATTATACAATAATATTATGTGTGTTTGTAACACTACTGAGCTATCGCTCTTTAACTTCTTAAGACTGCTACTGGGTGCAAATCTTAACTCTACTGCGCCTCTTGGTTTGATATGAGTTTCCACTACATGTGGTTGAACTGGCAAGTTGTCGGTGGGCAACTCATCTGCCGGGGCGACAGCATCTAATTTTCGTTTTTGAGCGCGAGTCATTACTGCACACAGACACTCATTCATTTCTTTAAGTTCTTTTGACGTAATTTTTATTCTAGATAATGCGTCTGCAACGCAGTTCTCACTCCCTTTTACGTATTCTATTTCGTAATTGTATTCTTCTAGAGCTAGTCTAAATTTAAAGAGCCTGCTAGATGGGTCTTTTAAATTAAATAAGTATACAAGGGGTTTGTGGTCGGTTAGTATTTTAAATGTACGACCGTATAAATAGGGTCTGAAATATTTGACAGCCCAAACTACAGCTAAGAGTTCTTTCTCTATAGTGGGATAGTTCTTTTCCGCTTTGTTAAGGCTCCTACTAGCGTAAGCTATTGGTCTGCCATTTGAATTTGATAGTACTGCCCCAATTGCGTACCCAGATGCATCGGTTTGTACTATGAATTGATTTAGTTCTGAGAAATCTGGGTACTGTAGGATTGGCGGTGACATCATACTCTGTTTTAGAGTTTCAAATGACGTTTGACAGTTGCTATCCCAGTTGAATTTAGTGTTTTTCTTACTTAAAAGGTTTAAATGATAGGCTTTGTCGGCAAAGTGGTCTATAAATTTTCTATAGTAGTTTGCAAAAGCAACGAAGCGTTTCACTTCGTCCGTACTTTTAGGAACTGGATACTCTTTAATTATTTTAATCTTATCTGGGTCCGGCAATATACCATTGCCTGTCACCACGTGGCCTAAATGAAGCATCTCTTTCTTAAGGAAATCGCATTTAGTGGGATTTAATTTTAAGTTGGCACTGCGCAACTTTTCGAATACTTCTATTAAATTTTTGTTATGGTCAGTTAAGTTCCGTCCCATACAAATAAGATCGTCTAGGTACACTAAGCACTTGTCGTAGGATAGCCCGGTCATTGCCATGGTCATCATACGCGAAAATGAGCTGGGACTAGTTTTGAGTCCCATAGGCATTCTTGTCATTTGATACTGACCACCGTCTGCACTAAATGAAGTATATTTCCTACTGTGTTTGTTTAACGCTACGTTAAAAAATCCTTGGTTTAAATCTAAATGTGTGAAATAAATACATCCACACAAGGAATCTAGTATATCCGTGATGTTTGGCAGTGGAAACTTATCATCCTGAATACAAGTGTTGAGCTTACGGTAATCTATAACTAACCGCCATTTTTTTTCCCCGTTTGCGTCTGATTTTTTAGGCACTAGGAGTACTGGGCTGGACCACTCACTGGAACAAGGTTCAATAATTTCTTGTTCCAATAAGTTGTCCACTTGTTTTTTTAATTCGGCTTTCTGTGAATGCGGCATTCTGTAGGGCTTAACGTACACTGGTGCCACGTTTGGTTTCAATGTTATTGAGTGTTCATATAATTTAGTTGTTCCTAATTTATCACCCGGTAGGAAGAAAATATCTGCATATTTTGCGCAAATGGACTCTATGGACAATTGCTCCTCTTTATTTAAATGTTTCAGCGATAGCGAAGCGAATACCTTTCTGACACGATCAGCATTATTATTGGTTTCTTGAAATGAACATACATCATACTCGCTTGCTTTGTAAAGTGTTGGACTAATTGTTGTCAAGACTAAATCTGTCTCCGTGGTGTTTAAAATCCTAATTGGTATTTTCCCATTCGTGGGCTTAACTAAAGTATTTGCAACAAAGATCCCCTTTCGCAGTTCTGTTCCATTAACTACACATTCTTCTATCTCACATGTTCGAATAAAGTGAATAGACTCTGATCTTGCCGGTATATTAAAATGATTGTTTGTCATTATTAATGGTAATGATACCTTTGAGTTGTTATTCCATAGTAACAAAGTTTGGTTACCGTAATTTAATACTGATTTATACTTGCTTAAAAAGTCTTGTCCCAGTATGCCACTACCTTTACAAGGCAATGTTTTAAAAACATAGAACTTATGTTGTAGGGTCTGATTTCCAATAACTAGGCGCAAATAAGCATATCCTATAGCCTGTACTTTGCCCCCGATGCCGTTTACAAGTGTCTTCTCGATATGGATTGGAATGTTTTGGTCGAGAATTTGTTTATACTTTATGACAGATATGGATGCACCGGTGTCTACTAATAATTGGTATGAATAATGGTTATGCGATTTTATATTTACGTAGCCTACGTTATTGCATGATAAAATTATATTTTTAGTCCCGAAAAAACTGGTCCTCATTCCGCTGTTCTGTTTCTGTATTTTCCTGCGTTTCTGAGTCATCCAATGTATGTATGTGTTGATCCCTGGAGGTGCTATAATTGGACCTACCTCTGTTTCCATGAAATGGTCGGGTGGACCGGCGCCAGCTTGCCTGCGATCCTCTCCGAACCTGATCCTGCTGTTCGTCTTGGTTTTGGATAACCTGTTGATTGCCACGTGCGCGTCCTCTACCTGCGTATGAGAAGCGGCCTCTCCGCTGTGACCAGTTATAAGACGATCTCCCTCTATAATTCATCGTTAAAATATCGGAAGATGTTGATGGACTTGTTATATCTTCATCGATGGCCGCCTGTACTGCATCTTTCAATGATGTAAAATTTCTGGCTGAAATTATTGTACTAAGTCGTCGATTTCTCAATCCATCTGAGAAACATTTGATAGCTTGCTTCTCATTAATTGGCTTTAAAACTTTCAAACTGGCCTCGTTGGCCCCCGATTGAGAGATCGTCAAATCAACAAACAATTCCGTAATTTTTTTGCCGAAATCATCGATTGATAAATCGTTTTGCCTAAGACTTTGCAGCTTTCGTTGAATTGCTGTAGCCGATTTTTTAGGCAATAACTGAATCTTCAAGTCAGCTATAAAGTCGTCAATATTGACATATGAAGTCGCTAATTTCAATTTTGCGGTCTGTGAGAGTCTATTTTTTAATACGAAATTTAACAGTTTTCCTTGTGAATTTTCGTCTAACTCTGTTTTGTAATACTCTATGCCATCTATAAGTTGCTTTACGCTAGCCTCATCGTCTGTACAAACTGGTAATAAACTTAAAGCAACTTTTAAATCAAATTTACAAGTAGTTGCCATTTTATCTGCCGTACTAGGTTTCTGTGAGCACAATTCTAATATTTGTTCATATAAATGATCAAAATTTGCGCAAAGCTCGTGAATATGCGAACATTCACTCTCACATACGGTGCTTTTCGATTTTGAATAATATTCTAAAAATAAGTTGTACTCTTTTACTAAGTTGTCTGCCTCTGCTAATTTTACGACTATAATGTTACCTTTTCTTCTATCTGGACCTATCTTTATCAAATATTTTCTGATTTCAATTAACTTGTCGTACAATGTTTTTAAGTTTTCTGCCATTTAACATAAATACTTATTTCTATTTTCTTAGTAGGTACTGAATTACATACCATTATTTTATACTGCATACACTCCAGCGTTCATTTTTTTTTTCATTTGTCACTTATTTTAGTCCACTAAAATAATGTCATGTATATTTTATGCTATTACACGTTTACTACTAATAGAGAATAGACAACACCTTATATATAACCACGCACTGACACATAACGAATACAACTTTCGCGCACTTTTCTTCGTAAACCCTGGGTTTTTAACTCTTCAGATGACGTCCTCAGTGTCCTTCTTGTAGCCTCTGGCATTCGTCCGCATTTCCTCTGCGTCAGCTCTACGTCTCCATATAGAACATCGTAATCTGTCCTTCCTGATCTCATTACCCATCCATTTCTGATGGCAATTCTTGTAGATTCTGAAGATACCATACAAAAACGCCAACGATGCTATAAGAAGTAACACGATTAAAATGATGTTTGTTGTGCTGGCATGTATCGTCAGCTGCGTGATGTCAGCGCTGTTACTTCCACCTGCTGCGTTTTGTGGAACTATAACTTCTTCCTTCGTATTAGTTGTACCCATTTTGTGATTGTCGTGGTAAATATTCACAAAATAGAATAGTGACCACGCTAAGTCCCAGTACGAGATTGGTCTCGTTACAATACATTGCGACACCCGTTTTGGTCAAAGAAATGTAAACATACGCTGCTAGCGTTTACGCTGTCACGGTCGCCATGTACGGATGAGTGATATTAGGAGTAAGTGATACAACGAATGCTGTTGCTATACTGCCCTTTATTATAAAAGAACACAAGTTTATATGGTTACATTGACATCTCCCTCTCATTCCTTTCAGTAATCTAATTGGTGTTTAATAAAATTCAAATGCCCCATTACAGAAGGGTAGGTATATTGATCATAACAATGAAATGCAATAAGAATAAAAAGAAACAGGCAAAGGATGGTCATAAAAAACAAATGAAAACGGTCTCAAAATACGTCAATTTTGTGTCATCCGAGTAAAAGGGTTTTTTGTTCTAAAAATGCTGACCAATTTGTATAATTGTTCCAGCGGTAAAATTAATGTGTGTAGGAGAGATATGATAGGTTGCGGGATTGGACCGCGCTGTATATTATAATTTATATTTGCTTTGGAGATGCGTAGAAATACTAAGGCATACAAATACAAGGTAAATTAAGTGGATAATTATTTTTACAGGTATTAAGATAGATGCTTAATTGGCCAAATGCCGTAATTACCGAAACAATTAGAGCCATTGCGTTTCGCGAGGATCCACGTTTCGGGCACTCAAGAGGTTAAACTAGTCATTACAAAAATTGGATGTCATGGGGACTGCTGACAGAAGTGAATGACTAGTTCTTTACTGGCGCAACACTTTACATTAGCATGTCGGTGACGCGGTCACATTCACATGTCGGTGACGCGTATAAGTTGTGCCCATACCGAAAATCGCTCAACGCTGTTAAAGAAGTTTTCACTTCAAAAACTATCTAGCCACTCGTCGCGATATTTTACTCATCACAGAAATACTTACCAACTTATTACCTCAGATTTCAATACTGAGAATTTTAAAACAATGGCAACGTTGTGTACATTCCATTTGCCGTAACTTGTATTGCAATATTGCGTATCCAAGATGCTACAACAAGCGCAAGAACACGTCTCGCTTGAACAGGTACATGGGAGACCATCGGAGATGGACATGATCGTATTTGCGTGCACTCATGCACGACGTAGGTACCTACTGGCCTGTGTTGTTAAACGGCTTGTTCTTTGTTATCTGTGATACATTTTTAACTTGTGGAAAATGCAATATATTATGGTGCTGTTTTTTATGATACTTTACATGGCACATAAAAAGAAATGGTATTTGAAAAAAATAGGAATTTGTCTATGGGTAATATATTCGACATAGCGGTAATTATGTGCACTCATGCACGACATAGGTACATATAGCGGCAGAGAAATCTCACCCCCTAGAAATGCATAAAAAGCGACATCTATGGGCAGGAGGATATACTCCGAATTTTACATGCGCCGTGTGCGCGTCATCTCTGGGACAACAATAAAGTTAGTTTTCTGTAGTTATAGACATCGATTCCGACAAGTAAGCGTGCAAGATATCCATTTAAGAATAATCGTTTACGTTATTGAACGTCGTTATTCGAACAACACAAGCAGACGAGTAATTATATTATAAGCTTACCCTCAATCTTCTTCATAATCTAATTTTTATATACAAACGTCACGGCCGAAATGAATGACGTGATGAATAATTCATATGGATGAACATTAATTTAACAACTATTTTAAGTGTCAGAATGGTGCAGCGGTATAACAGCTTGACCCCTGAGTTAAAGGGGCCAGGTTCGATTCTTCGATCGGCCTAACGATGTTATAAAATTTTAATATCTGTTGTGAGATTTTAGAAATTTGTAAAAAGCATAATGTTTGTGGAACTCGTTTAGAAGTTTAATAAAATATCAATAGGTAGGATACGATGGATATTACCTAGCGGTCGGTCGCACGAGCGGCGTCAATTTTTTTATTTCTATTTAGAATATCTTAGCAGTTTCCTTGATGTCACAGAGATGGCGCGCACGGGGCGCACGTAAACATCGTATTATATATATATATGTAAACGTATATCCTCCTTTCAATATTATTTGTTAGTGTTATCATTGTGTAGTCATGTCATCTTTGGGCGGAAATAAAAATCATAAGAAGAAGGAAAATTGCAAAACGGGGATAGATTAGTAATTCAACAATGCAAATAATTTTATTTTAAAATATACATTTCGAAGCTTTTTTATGATATCTAGACTCCTAAAGGTCTGATTATAAAATTTCGCGCGCTCGTTTTCGTCCCAAATCATCATCCATTTCGATACAAATTTGCAAAAGTGCTAATTCGTACGCTAGCTTCTTACTGCTCATATCAGCATCTATCTCATTCGCACGTGTTGTCGGATGAGATGGCATGAATTTTAACCTCGCGCACAAAATAGTTCGTGCCGTCGACTAGTTGAACCTTAAGTGTCTAACCAGATAGGCGCGACGCGGCGTTCGACATCGACATGCAAACCATTTTTCCGTACAACAATTTCTATGCAAAAAACCATCGAGGTCGCGTAGAGACTGTATGAGAGTCTTAAAAACAGTCTTTTTTACTTTTTACACAGACTTCAATCAGAAGCCTTCACACTACATAATTCAGGTATTGTTAACAATGTTTGAATTATTTATTTATTTAAACTTCATGTACAATGGTGATACATAGGCGGACTTAATGCAGCAAGGCATTCTCTGCCAGTCAACCTTTGTGTTAAAAAGGAGCACAAAAATAAAATGAACAATAATTAAAATCAGATATTAATAAACTAGCTAACTAATAAAATACATAAATAATTACTCATCATTTCAGCCGAAAGACGTCCACTGCTGGACATAGGCCTCCCCCAGGCGTCGCCACATTGACCGATCCCGTGCGTCTCGCATCCAGCGCCTTCCCGCAACCTTAACCAGGTCATCAGTCCACCTAGTGGTAGGCCTTCCAACGTATCGTCTTCCGGTTCGCGGTCGCCATTCCAGAACCTTTCGGCCCCATCGGCCATCCGTTCTGCGAGCAATGTGCCCTGCCCACTGCCACTTAAGTTTTGCAATTCTTCGGGCTATGTCGGTAACTTTGGTTCTCCTGCGGATATCATCATTCCTGACGTGATCACGCAAGGAAATTCCGAGCATAGCCCTCTCCATTGCCCTTTGGGTGACTTTGAGCTTTCTGATAAGGCCCATTGTGAGCGACCACGTCTCGGTCCCATAGGTGATCACTGGCAACACACACTGGTCATAGACTTTTGTCTTGAGACACTGCGGTAAATTGGACGAGAAGATACCACGCAACTTCCCGAACGCCGCCCAGCCGAGTCGGATTCGACGGTTGACCTCTTTCTCGAAATTGGACCTACCCAACTGGATCGTTTGTCATAGGTAGACATAATCGTCTACAACTTCGAGAGTAGAGTCTCCGACCTTGATAGGAGTGGGTGTTACATGGGCATTCACCATGATCTTGGTTTTGTCCATGTTCATTTTAAGACCCACTCTTTCGGAAGCTCTACTGAGGTCATCGAGCATTTTACTGAGGCTCGCCATGGTCTCAGCCATGACCACTATGTCGTCGGCAAACCGAAGGTGAGTAATGTACTCACCATTAACGTTGATGCCCAACCCCCTCCAGTCCAGAACCTTGAAGACATCCTCCAGCGCAGCAGTGAACAGTTTCGGAGAAATGACGTCTCCCTGTCTCACGCCGCGCTGGAGAAGGATTGGTTTCGAGGTCTGATCCTGAAGACGGACTGACATGGTGGCGTTTTTGTACAAACACTTCAACACCTCAATGTACCGGTAGTCGATCTGGCGTTGGACCGTTGGAGAGACTGCAGTACAGCCCAAGTCTCTATCGAATCGAAGGCTTTCTCGTAGTCCACAAACGCTAAACAGAGAGGCAGGTTATACTCTTCGGTCTTCTGTATAACCTGCCGCAGCGTATGTATGTGGTCTACGGTGCTAAAGCCTTTTCGGAATCCGGCTTGTTCGGGGGGCTGGAAATCGTCAAACCTGCGCGCGAGACGATTCGTGATGACTCTTGAAAACAACTTGTAGACATGGCTAAGAAGTGAGATGGGCCTATAGTTCTTCAACCGGGCATTGTCGCCCTTCTTGAAGAAGAGTACCACCACACCCCTGCACCATGCCTGTGGCGTTTTGCCCTCGAGTATGACGGAATCAAACAGCTTCTGAAGGGCCCTAAGGACCGGTTTTCCACCCGCCTTCAGGAGTTCGGCCGTAATTCCGTCGTCACCCGGCGCCTTGTTGTTTTTGAGCTGTTTCAGAGCCATCCTAATCTCGTACAGGCTGACGTCCGGGATATCTTCGGTATAGTGTCGGGTCAATCTAGCTCTTGGGTCGTTTGCTAGACTCGCAACGGGCTTGCTGATCGAAGTGTACAACTGCCCATAGAATGTCTCGATCTCCCTGAGAAGCTCCGGTTTGGCGGATATGATCCTGTCATCGTCGGTCTTCAGTTTCGTGAGTTGGCTCTGCCCAATAGCCAGATCCCTTAAGAACACCTTGGAGCCTTTATTTCGCTCGATAGCGTCTTTAATACGCTCGGTATTGAAGCGGCGGAGGTCTCTTTTCAAGGATTTAGAGATCTGTCTATTGAGCTGCCGGTATTTACACGCCTCATCTGAAGACTGCAGGATCATCTCAAATAATTACTAAAACATATTAATAGACTAAAAAATATTATAATAAATACCATATCATTATTTATTCTAAATAAAACAGAAATTTAAATATAATAACTATGACGAAGACGGAGTTATGTAAGAGAGGACAAGTAATTGATTCGTAATTTGATTTTTGTAATGAATTATGTAGTGTGAAGCCTGATAAAATTGGATGGAACTAACGAATATAATTTGTTGTTTCTGGGAATGACATCAAAAGAAAAGTGTGAGAGTAAGGTTTCAGGGTTCTAATTAACTAAGGCCTAGCTGCTTAGATACAAGTTCTTACAGTACATTACTTAATTTATTTTATTCACGAGGATTCATTTTGTATGTAAAGTCATTTCAGCAAGTAACTTTGAGTGACGTAAATAAAGCCTGGTAAGTTACGCTCATCTACTCCGCCCGCTCGTAACGCCTGTCTGTGCCCTGTGTCTCATACAGTCCTTACATCATACACCTTAGGGCTGGGTACAGATATAAATATAGTACATAGATAGGTACAGCGAGTATGGGTAGAACATAACGCACTCGCGTCGTTTCTTTCCTCTTAGCACTTATTACGCTTTTTTATATTTGTGGGCGCTCATTTACGAGATCGTGAGGACGGGTAGCAATTTTCGGGTAAAAATTAAATAAAATTCCTCGAGCTTGAATGCCCTATTTCTGACATTTTATTTGATATCAAATTCTTAGGAAATACCTTATTGCCAAATATTTAGTGCGGACCTACTATTTTATTTGCTTCATTCATCTGATGTTGAAAAACAGTGGTTTGTTTTTATTTTTAACCGACTTCAAAAAAAGGAGGAGGTTCTCAATTCGTCGGAATCTTTTTTTTTTTTTTTTTTTTATGTATGTTCCCCGATTACTCAAAGACCCCTGGACCGATTTAAAAAATTCTTCTTTTGTTTGAAAGGGTATACTTCCTAGTTGGTCCCATAATCATCAGGTCAGGATCTGATGATGGAATCCTAGAGAAATCGAGGGAACTCCTCAAATATTATAGGCAAACATATAGCGATTTTGGTATTTTCATCAACAATGCAATCATTTGCACTCGGAAAGTATCATTTGGTGGAGTCGAACTGATGAAGAAGACCACAGATGGCCACTGGAACTCCTAAATGCTAAATATTTCACGGGCATAAGATATCTCGAATAGTAAACCGACTATAATGAAGCAAATACTTATAAATAAATGGTACTGATGAAAATGGCACCATCGAACTGATCTGATGATGAAGCCGGAAGGTAGGCACTGGAACTCTAATATAAAACAATGTATCCTAGTCGTGTTTGGGCTTATTGGAATCGCAATGAGATGTACTTTGGCTGTAAATGATAATCATGTTAATTGGAGGTACCTACCAAAACTAAAAAGAGAAAAATAAAAACTTTTTAACAAAAAATCAAACCGACTTCCAGAACAAAAAACTACAAAGCAAAAAATAACTTTCTTTTCCGAAGTCGGTGTCGAAATACTGAAAAAAATGGGTACAAAAGACACCGACTTCGGAAAAGAAAGTTATTTTTTGCTTTGTAGTTTTTTGTTCTGGAAGTCGGTTTGATTTTTTGTTAAAAAGTTTTTTATTTAACGTAGTGTATACGAATACAGTTGAGGTTTATAATTATAATGGACTAGGTTCTGCCCACGGCTTCGCCCGCCTAAAAATGGCTTTATAATCCCGAGGGAACACAATACCAGGATAAAAACCTGTTCCAAACTATAATCTATGTCTGTAAATTTCATCCAGATCCATTCAGCCGTTCTGACGTGTTGGGTCACAAACATCCATTCATGCATCCGTCTATCCATCCTCGAAACTTTCGCATTTATAATACCAACTAGCTTCTGCCGGCGGCTTCGCTCGCGTAAAAGTCGCAATTATCCCGAGGGAACATATTCTCGGGATAAAAAGTATCCTATGTGTTATTCCATACTATAATCTATCTCTGTGCCAAATTTCAGCCAGATCCGTCGAGCGTGAAGAAGTAACACACATACAAACACACTCACAAACTTTCACTTTTATAATATTAGTGTGAAGTGTGATTAGTATATGGTAAGAAGTAGGATTCATACTTCTATACCTAGGTAGTTTTACAGCAGAGAAAACATAGTAATAACGCGTCTTATTATATATTTGTAGGTACTTATGTTAGGTATAGTCCCTGTAAACTGTAGATCATCATATCCTCCTGGCCTTATCCCAATTTAGTCGAGGATGGCGTTGCATGTTTCCTTCTTTCATTCATCTCTATTTAGTGGCACCTATCTCAATACAGTCACCTTTTTTATAGCCAATTTTTCACACAATACATCCATCGTTGCCTGTAGAACACATATAAAATCACGACTGTTAAGGGTTGGGTAGCGGTGCATCTATATAACACACTTATTTCGACAGTTATATAATATAGATGTCGGGCTTATTGCCATCAATGGCACAGATCCAGACTCCGGCAGCCTTTATTAAAAATCGACCAATTACATGCGAGATGAAAGACGCGATGTGGATTTCCATCTATGTGATTGGTCGATTTTTCATACTCTTTGCTTTGCGGAATTCATTACGCAATGAGGCTGCGGGTTGTTACTGAAAAATGATGGAAACGAAATATCACTCATTCTGTAGTATTACAGCTAAAAGCTCGTCATACTTCTCTATATTCCTGTACATTTTGTATAGTTACATATGTGTATCTGTACAGTGCATTATCACATTAATTAAAAAAATTATATATTATTTCCTTTATTTAACCATTTTCTTATTAATTACATTTTCAAATATTTTTATAAGACTGTTAAGTACGGATCCCTAACCAATAGCGCTGACATGCAAATTCCTCCGTGTTGACGCCAAGCGCATAGAAACTGCACCGATGACGTCAATCCAGCCACGAGCCGCCGACGCAGCAAAATTGGACATTAGCGTTAAGTTATTTTTAATAAGTAAATGGTCATTCCATATTCTAGCATCGAATAGGTTTCACTAAATATATTGTAATAATTTCTTTTTAATGAAATTAGTTTAAAATCATTTTGGTTTTTTTCGATCCACCGTTTGCAGTTTACGTAATTAGACATACAATAAAGAAAATACAAATAAAAATATAATAGCCCACCGCTATCGGGAACAGGGTTCAAGCTACCAGTAGTCAGGACTCTTGAGAGAGAAACCTCTAAATGATACGCGCCGTGTCCAGGAGTACCGCTTTCTGGATCATGCCCTTGGTCCAGTTGCCCAACGAAGGCTTAATCAGATATTCGTCGAGGCTCTTGGCCATTGGCCGTCACGACTATCGGCATAATGATCGTTGTATTCACATCCCACATGTGGATCGTTGTATTCACTACCTCGCGAGCCAGATCAAGATACTTACTTTTCTTATCTCTCTCAGCCTTCACGAGGTTCTCGTCATGTGGGTTCACTATATCAACAATCATTGCGCGACGCTCTATCACCACTATGTCAGGCTTATTGGCAAAAATAGTACTGCCAGTGAGGATAGACCGATCCCAAAATTTTTTTTTTTTTTTTTATACATTGCGTCTCGCAGTTCGGCCAAAGTAGCCGTCCACTGCTTAACCGGACTAACCTGTGGAGACTAAGCTATGTAGCCTCCGGCCAGGCTTAAAGTTTCTAAACCTAAAGCGACAGCACTAAGGGCTACCCCAGTTGGGGTCGGACCTCGGCTCAGGGCGTCGCTTGGGGGATGGCAAAGGCCGGATCTGATAAAGTGATTCTACCATCCGTTCCATTCCGTACCAGAACGGACAAGAAACTCCAATAATATCTGACTGGCATTTAACTATGGCTCAGCACGCGGGCTAGCTTATATGAATCGAAAAGGATTACGCGACGAGCCTCTGCGGTGAGGACGGAACGAATATGTATATTAAATTTTGTATGAACAGAGGGTTCGTACTATTTACGAACCCACTGACCGTCCTTGTAGACAAGGCTATCGAGCTCTTTAGTAATGGACTCATACCTCGAAAAGAGGTTGGCGCATTCAGCGGGAAGGAGAGAGCCCGCATTCCGGATTTCAGTATCCAGAGCACGGGTTTGAGGGGTCATAAATATGGAGTAGGCGCTAATTATATTTTTAGCGACGCATAAATATGGCTTTTGCCCGGAGGGGGCGACAGGGGGCTGGCACTTAGCAGCAGGGGTGGTGGAAGCCACCTTCTGGCTTTGTGCGGTCATAGGGGCGGCGGGGGGGAATTAGGTCGGGGATAAGAATTGGCGCTGCGATGGGAGTAGCCATCAGCGCTGGAATCGGCTGGGAGCAAGACTGAGGAGCCACACTTTGGTGGTTCAGCTTACCCCAGGGTGAAGGACTCTGAGGGGCTAGTCTGGGGGGGGTTGAGTGGTAGGGGCTTGGCGCGCGTCATTACGCTTGGCCATTTTAGGCGCAAGTTTAGGGGCTTTTGGGCAACCACGGTAATTAGCCGGGTGCCCGACTTGTCCACAAAGCACGCAGCTGGGAGGCTCCGTGCATTGTGATCGGTCCTTTGGACGGGAAAAGTCCTTGGTACTGTGCTCTCCCATGCACTTAACGCACCTGGGAGGCGCGAAGCAATTAGTCTGAGAGTGACCGTAGAGTTGGCAGTTGTGACACTGACCAACGAGATGGGGACGGTATGGCTTTTCTATGGAAATGCCTGATAAGTTGCATACGGTCCTGACATTAAAGATGGGATTGTGACCCTCGAAGGGGAAACATACGACAAGGACCATGTCGTAGAGATCTCCGCCTCTTGCTTTGTGCAATCGGTGGACCTCTGACACAGGGACTTTTTGCGCTAGTAAATCCTTTCGGATTTCTTCCGTTGGGATCTCCTTCGGAACGCGCTTTATGACTACTCTAGTATACTTTTCCTCCGGAAGGGAGTAAGTATGGTAAGATACTTTCCTTTCTTTGAGAAAACGAGTTAAATCTCGATAATCACGGGGAGTGGGGACTTGTATTCTGATGCCTTGTTGGCATGCAGTGGCCTTGGTATAGTTGATTTTACGCGCTACACAGGCGCTTGAAATGTCGCTCCATTTCCCTTTATCTTGAAGATAAATGGGTGGAGGATGAGGGGGCTTCCTAGTGGTAGTATTTACTACTACCATAGGGCTGGGCGAACGGTTTAACCGCTGAGAAGGACTAGCGGGGGCGGGGACGGGGGAGGGTTGCCTGTCGGGCAAGGCCGGCGGCAGAACTGGCTGGGGAGAGGTTTTGGCTATTGGCTTTTTGGCCTTGGTAGCGTGAGGGGGACTTTTCCTCATCTTCCTCTTTCCTCCAGAGTGGACAGTGAATTCTCTGTCATCAGAGTCAGAAGAAGAGGACATAGTGGCATAGTCCTCTGACAAATCGGGCTTATCGGGGTCAACTGGGGGATTTTCTATAACCAGATCGATGTGGTCAGCTACTGCTGCCCATTCATCGTCGGTACTGAGGGCTGTGTCCATATCGATGGGAGAGTCACCTTCCTCATCGACCCAAGTTTTGGATTTGGACCTAGTATCTGCGTGGATAGCGGCTACGCGCTCTTTGTACTTTTTGTACTGAAGGCGGGTGGACATCCTACGAGGAGGAGGCTTAGTAGCCGAATGCTGGGGCTTGAGAGGGCTACGGTCTCTCTCAGAGGGAATTTGATCGGACTTACTAATAAGAATCTCGCCCTGGGAAAGGGTGGGTGATCTAGGCCCGGAAGTGGGCCTGACGGGTGGGGAGGGTGATCTGGGAGAGTCCTTCTCCTCACATGGCACGGGGGCCATGCTAGGTTCGGGTTCCAGTACATCCTCAACGGTTCGATTTATATTAGGTATGAGGGCTTCTAACACTGCGCCAAAAGGAGTGGCGAGTCTAAAACGGAGATGACAGTCCTCAGCGAACCTCTCCTTTATGGTCTTTATAGCCGATTGTACATGGGCTGGGAGTTGACTTATGTCAGAATAGGGCGGGGGGACAGGGGCACTGTAAGGTGCACATCTGGCAAGGGAGGCAAGAATAATTTTAAAATGGGACTGGTTTTCATGACGCGGACTGGGATCGTCCGACATCAAGTCCTTGACGAGCTCTATTAACACCTCAACGGGATGCATCGTTGTCAATAGAGCCAGAACAAGGAGAAGAGAAAAATCTAATTCTACTAAGGGGCTGATAACCTTATTCCCCGGGTGGATGGGCCCGGGGATGTGTGAATCCTACCCTCCCAGCCGGGTTAGACTGGAAGGTGAGTATCTGGTGAGCCCTAAGCTTGTTATCCTGCCACCCAATAAGATTCCTAGGTCCTAGGGTACCGGTGAACCCACCGAAGGTGAGCCACCCTCCTCCTGTGTACCTAAAGTCTGGCACGTCGGGGTTGACACACCCGACCGTGCCAGGTGAATCGCTGTGGGGCAGAGACAGGGGTTGACTAGGCTATCTACCAAGGCCAACTACCCTGCTCCCGACTCCTTGTGACTGCCGTGTCCAGACGGGACTTGGCGAGTGGGCGGGTCACCACTCCACTTGGCTTCGTTAACACCGTTAGGTATCCACCAAGGACCACTAAGTCGTGGATTTTACCCGGAAGGGGCCAAAAAAGATGTCCCTACTAGTAATCGAAGTTACTAGTAGCGACACCTGTGGGCGGCGCGCGGAGACGCGGCGACCGCAGTGACGTCACGCAGTGGCGCGACGAGTCAGAGAGAGGGGCGCGGCGGGGCGCGCGGTGGGGGCGGCGAGAGCGGCGGGCGGCAGCGAGACGTCCACTCGGCGGCGATGGCAGGCGAAGAGTGATCGCGATCCCAATACAACGTGACATTGCTTTTTCAAGAACTGCGTCGGGCTCATACTTATAGTAAGGCACTTCCGATTCCATAAGATTATATGTAAGAGCAAGTTGCTGATGGATAATCCTAGCTACAAGGTTGTGTCTATGCAAATAGTCTCCGTTAGTTAGACTAGAACAACCGGAGATAATGTGACGGATGAATTCCTCCGGCCGGTGACATGCCCGACAGATGTCAACCGTGCCGTCTTTCACAGTGTATTTCCGGTAGTTGTTCGACGACATAACTTCATCCTTAATCGCAAAGACAAAAACTTCGGTTTCCCCGAAAAGGTCACCAAATCGCAGCCAGGCCACGGGCGCTAAAATATCTACATCGGGCCCATGTAGGACCCGATAGGAACATCCGTGAAGCTCTAATATATTATTATTATTATCACACTAATATTATAAAGGCAAATGTTTGTTAATGTGTGTGTGTGTTTGTATGTTTGTTACTTCTTCACGCTCAAACGACTTCACAGATCTGACTGAAATTTTGCACAGAGATAGATTATAGTCTAGAATAGCACTGATATATTCCCTTGGAATAATTTTCATCATGGACGCGGGCGAAGCCGCTGGCAGAAGCTAGTATGAAATACAAACAAATAAAGAGAAAGAGATACTTTAACAAGCAAATATATACTCAAAATAGCAACAAAACTGGCGGTAACATCAGTGACATTATTCAGCTTATTTCTCAACGCGACCATATTCCTGTGGATTCCGTTTGTGAATGCATTGTTTGCGTAAAATAATACACGGGTAAGACTTCCATTTTGACTTTAAAATAGGAAATGATATGTTCATGTTTCAGCATTTCTTGTTTCGTTAACTTGAATATATTAAATCATTATAATGTTATATATATATATAATTATAATGGGAGAGTTTTAGTTTGTCGGTCAAGGCCTTACTGACGCATCGAAAATGTATAAGTCTCATCTCTAAAATGGTTTAAAATTAACTATATAAAATCAAAAGCATCTGCATCAATAGCTGTCAAGTATGTTAGGTCTAAATCTATACTAATATTATAAAGAGGTAATGTTTGTGACGTTGTAGGGGTAATTTCTGGATCTACTGAACCGATTTAGATTAAATTTGGCATGGAAATTCTTTCAGACCCTGGGAATACAAACTATCCTATGTCCTTCACATAGGATAGTTTGTTTATTCCCTTGGGATGATAAAACACTTTTTACGCGGGCGAAACAGCGGGCAAAACCTAGTATAAAAAACAGACAAATACAGAGAGGGAGATAATTATTTTAACTTTCCAACTTAACCTTGAAATAAAAAATTCTTTTTTTATATAAAAATCTGATTGCAGTACGTAGGTACACATAAAACGCACACAGACTACAACACACAGAACATACAGAATAAAACGCTTATATGAATTTGTATAAATTTTTCCTAAGTGGAATCTACATAATTATATAGACCGCAATTCGGTCAAATCATTTGTTCATTTTCCAGAAAATATTTTTGTAATCTACTTGTATTCCAGAAAACGAGGTAGGTATTAATCTACCTACGAACTTTTTCCGATTGATGTTTACGGCAACATTTTGTACCAATATAAATACCAACGAGTAAATATGCTCATTCCGTAGGTAGGTACTTAAGTAAATAATGTTTTATCTGTTGTTCTGTCTGTTGTTGTTTTGTCAGTCGTGAATAAAACCGGTGATTTCTATCTTTGTAGACGCCACATTTGTCAATATTCAAAGTGAGCTAAATTTGTAAACAAAATAGAATCTAAATTCTAATAAAAGAAGATCGTTCAATGTGAGTTTTCAGTCTTCTTGTGAGACAGACATTCTCATAAAATATAACAGAACAGAAATCTCTACTTATTACTTTATTGATAAGAAGAAAAGTTAGAACTTATTTTTGACCAAGTGACATCTTTTTCTCTTCGTCGTATCGATGATTCCTTAATTATATACGTTTTGACCAGAATTCAGCCACGGCAACAGCGTTTTCATTTGCCTGAAAAAGGTCCTTCAGGGTGCAGGTTTTGTTGCACAGAGAGCACGTTAGGAGGTGGGGCATTGTTTGGGACGTAGCTCCGCAATCGCACTGCGGGTCAGTGTAGACTAGTGTGACGTTAGGTCTTGTAAAAACGGCGCTACCGTGTTTAGGGTGCGGGATTTCGGCAACTATTGTAAGTCCAGGTATTTGCGGCCTAGGTTGATTGTTGTCTCTGTCAGTTTCTTAGACGCATATCGGACCGCGCAGCGAGGCAGAGTTCAGAAAGAACCAGCGCTTTATCTGAAGAAAAACCCTCAATGTTGATCGAGAGGACGGTCAAGGCAGGCTCAGAGAGTTGGGGTGCAAGTTGAAAGCCTCCACGCGGCGCACCCTGGGCAACGTCAGCTCCAGCTGCCCACCCACGTTGGGTGGACAGTTGGGGCGGGCGGCTAATTTCAACACACGAGGAAAGGTCACGGTTCCAAACACAGATCATCATCCATGATGGTCTGTGAAGGGAACCGGGCTAGAGGCGGGACGGCTAGTCCGTCGCTGCGGTGGCCATCTAACGCCTACTCCCCCCTCTGCTGACAGAGGGTAGGTCGAGTGGACGTGGAGTAGAGATGGAACCCAATCCCAAGGTCTCGCGTGCTGAGGGGATGAATGGCCGGAGGGTTTGTATCCGGTCCCTAGCGCAGGGAAAGGGACCTTACCCTTTAAAAGGAACCAAAATGGAACAAGGACTATTGGCAAATAATCCTCAGGCGGGTACCCTTGCACAATGCAAGGGCCATACCCCTATTTGTCTACTGAGTTTTCCTATAGTGGCCTCCTTCACCAACCTTACGTTATGGAAAGCGGCACACTATACCAGGCAACTCCTTACGAGGTGTCTGGGACCATCTTCGGTAGGTCACGCCTCCGAGAGCACTCGCCCCTGGTACTCAAGAGAAAATGTGAGTTGCACCGTGATTACTCACTACCATTTGTCCAGAATGGTACCGGAGCAATAAAGCCGCTCACCACACGCACCCCAGCACGCCAGCACTAGTGCAAGCACCAGCACCAGCGCAGTTGGTGCTAGCGGATTCAATCCCCGTTAAGGACGCCAGAGAAGCTGGCTCCCATTTCTCCAGAATGGTCCCGGAGCTGTAAGCACAATGCAAGGGCCAGTCCCGCCCCTCTAGGGATTCCCTAGAGGGCAGCCCCATCGTATCTGAGGGGGGCACCACTAGTCTCGCGGGCCGGCAGACCACCGCCACCGCCGACCTGCGCCAAGAGAGCCACGAGCGAGAAAAGGAGCTCCAGGAGAACCTGGAGCAACTGCGCGAAGTGGACGCACCGCTTGCCGTCGCCAATGGCAACAAGAGCCGAGGAGGCTCAAGTCTCCATGTGGATGTTCCTCTTGCCGTCGCCGACGGCAACAAGAGCCGAGGAGGCTCCGGTCCTGGGGACAACTTGTCCGACCAGGACTCACGCGGCTGCACCTCCAATTCTCGGAGGAAGCGTCCGCGCAGCAAGGACTCGGGGTCGCTGGGTCTCTCCTCGAGTGAGGAGAACCTGTCGGCCCCGAAGGTGTCAACAGGTCGGAGAGGAAGGGGTCGCGCGGTGGCGGGTGTAGCTACCGCTCGGTTTCCAGAGCGCGACTTGCGGGGTCGCTTTGTTCGACCCAATACGCCTGCCCCTACGGAATGTGTGGAGAGTGACCCTGGGCACATGAGTGCGGACCAGAGCGGTGACTCCAACGCATCCTAGCTGGGCAGAAATAAGGCGGAGGTGAATGCTGCAAAGCGGGCGCAGCGACGGGCTGTCGCGGCTGACGAGGTCAGTGAGTTAGCCCGACAGGCCCGAGAGCGGCGCTTGGCTCGGATGGCTGCCGGTGGTGATATATCGGCAGTGGCGCTCAATCGCCAGGTGATGGACGGGCTAGAAGTCGTCCTGAAGGTTGCCACCAAATCGGGCAACCTGAAGGGCACATTCACCTGCGCCCTGAAGCAGGCGGTGAGCGACATCCAAGAGGCGGTTGAGGTCCTCAGCAGCCGCACAACCAGTGATGAGACGGCGAAACTGTGGGAGGAGAACCACCGGCTGCGATCCGAGTTGGAGGACCTCAAGCGGCAGTTTGCTGCCCAGAAGGATGCCTCTTCTGACACGAGCCCATCGCCAGCCCTGTCTTCGGCCCCATCTTCGGCCCCGTCGTCGGCCCCTGCACTTGCGGATGCGGATATCGAGAGGATCGCGCGCATCTGCATGATGCAGTGCGGCCAAATGGTGAGTGCCCGGATGGAGGTCATAGAGGCGAGGTTGCCCCAGCCGAGACCGTCCGCCCACCACTCGCTGCAGACAAGCGGAGACAGGACGGGCTCGCTAGACCGGCAGCCGCCACGGCTGAAACGAGAAGTGCTGGAAAGGCGGCCACTAGGCTCACGGAGGGGCCCAGTAAGCCCGCTGAGGGTAGGCCCGTGCCCACTTCCCAATCGGCGGTTGCTACCCCGCCGACACCACCTAACCCCCTCACGGAGGCCTGGACGACGGTGGTTAAAAGAGGACGCCGTCGGAAGAAGAGGACGGCGCCACCGCCGGCAACCATTGGAGCACCCGCAACGAATAAGGCCGCGGGACCGCCTCAAGTCAGAACACCACGCTCCGCGGCTGTAGTGATCACCCTGCAGCCCGGAGCCGTCGAAAGGGGCGTCTCTTACAAGGCGGTACTGACAGAGGCGAGGGCCAAAGTCGCGTTCCCCGACCTTGGAACACCGTCCGGCTTCAAAATGAGGCCGGCGATTACTGGGGCGCGGCTGGTCGAGGTGTCGGGTGCATCTAGCGCTGAAAAGGCGGACATTTTAGCCGCCAAGCTGCGGGAGGTCCTCAACCCTGAGGACGTCCGGGTGTCCAGGCCTATGAAGACGTCTGAGCTGCGTGTCGACGGTCTGGACGACTCGACGACCCCAGCTGAGGTCGTGGCGGCTATCGCCTAAGCCGGCGGATGTCCATCCGAGGACGTACGGACGGGCGAGATCCGCGCCGACGCTACCGGGCTTGGCATGATTTGGGTGCGGTGCCCGGTGGCGGCGGCGCAAAAAGTCGCTAACAGTGGAAGACTGCTGGTGGGATGGGTTTCAGCGAGGGTCAAACTGCTGCAACCCAGGGCATTGTGGTGCTATCGTTGCCTGGACATTGGGCATGTCAGGGCATGATGCACCGCTGAAACAGACCGCAGCGAGCAGTGCTATCGCTGCGGTCAGCCCGGCTACAAGGCGGCCCAGTGCTCTGCGGCGCCAAACTGCAGCCTCTGTACAGCTGCAGGGAGGCCCGCTGGGCACAGAGCGGGAGGAAAGGCCTGTAGCGCACCCGCACAGCAGAAGAGGAGAAGGAGGGCCAAGGTTGCCGGGGGCTCTTTGCCCCCTCGTCAGTCTGGCTGCTCTTCGGCCGACTCCCGGCCTAGGAATGGAGTGGAGGGAATGGATTGCGCATAATGGCGCTCTACCATTTCCTCCAGGGCAATATCAACCACTCTGCCAGAGCACAGGATCTCTTGCTCCAGAGCATGGCAGAGTGGTCGATTCACGTGGCTGTGGTCGCTGAGCCGTATTTTGTCCCACCCAGGGATAACTGGGTTGGAGACCTCGACGGTTTGGTGGCCATCATTGGCGGAGCTCTAGCCGGCCCGTCCCGAGGTCAAGGCTGGGTGGCCGCCCTCGCGGACGGCGTTGGCACAGTTGGTGCGTATTTTTCGCCCAACAAGAGTCTCGCCGACTTCGAGAATTTCCTTGTCGAGTTGGGCGCCGTCGTAGGCCGACTCCACCCACACCCTGTGCTGTTGCTAGGGGATCTCAACGCCAAGTCTTCGGCGTGGGGATCTCCGGTAACCGATGCTAGGGGTGAGGTGCTGGAAGAGTGGGCAGTCACCACCGGCCTGGTCGTACTAAACCGGGGCTCGGTACAAACGTGCGTGCGACAGCGGGGCGGTTCGATAGTGGACGTATCTTTCGCTAGCCCTGCTGTCGCGAGCCGTGTTCGTGACTGGCGTGTCGCCGTGGAGGTGGAGACGTTATCGGATCATAGATATATCCGTTTTGACGTCTCCACCCAGACCGACGGCGGCCGCGGTACGCCGGCCCCGCGAACGGGCGGTCCGCGCTGGGCGCGTAAGCGCATCGACAGGGAACTTCTCGAGGAGGCCACCATTGTCCAGGCCTGGATCCGGGAGTCGGCAATGACCGGACCCGTCGACGTCGAACAGGAGGCGCTGTGGTTCCGCGGGGCGATGACGCAAATCAGCGACGCGTCCATGCCCCGGGTCCACGCACAGTCAACGAGGCGCCAGGTGTACTTGTGGTCCGCCGAGATCGCACAGTTGCGTGTTGCGTGCGTAGCGGCCAGACGCCAGTACACCCGATACCGGAGGAGACGTCGTCGGGTCCCTGACGAAGAAGCCACGCGGTATGAGGTGTACCGCGCGGCGACGGAGACTCTGCGGCTGGCCATCGGTGAGGCGAAGAAGCGAGCCAGGGAGGAGATGTTGGAGACTCTAGACGGGGATCCGTGGGGGCGCCCTTATCGAGTGGTTCGAGGGAAACTTCGAGCCGCCGCGCGTCCGCTTACGGAGAGTCTCCAACCCGAGCTGCTGGAGGAGGTAGTCGCAGCCCTCTTCCCGGCGAGAGCGGAGCATTTCCCGCCGCCAATGGCTTTGCCCACGGCCACAGAGTCTATAGAGGAGGACGCCATCAGCGTCCCAGAGGTGACACAGGCAGAGATGGGGGCGGCCATGATGCGGCTCCGGGCCAAGAACGTGGCTCCGGGGCCCGACGGGATCCACGGCCACGTATTAGCCCTCGCTCTGAAGGAGCTAGAGCCCTGGCTGAGAGGACTCTTCACAGCGTGCCTTGAGCGGGGCCAGTTTCCCACTTTGTGGAAATCTGGTCGTCTGGTCCTGCTCAGGAAGGCGGAGTGCCCTGCGGACTCACCGTCCGCGTACCGGCCCATAGTGCTGCTAGACGAGGTGGGTAAACTGTTCGAGCGGATAATCGCTGCTCGCCTCGTCAGCCACTTGTACAGAGAGGGGCCGGACCTGGACGAAAGCCAGTTCGGCTTTCGGCATGGGCGCTCCACCATCCACGCAATATCGCAGGTGAGAGTCCTAGCGGAGGAAGCGGTGTCCCGGGGTGGTGTGATGTTGGCGGTGTCCTTGGACATTTCCAACGCCTTCAACACCCTGCCCTGGAGTTGTGTTCGGGAGGCACTGCGGTATCACCGAGTGCCTCCCTACCTCCGCCGCATCGTCGGGGCTTATTTAGCGGAGAGGTGTGTCACCTACGTGGGACGTGATGGCGTCGCAAAACATCACCGCATGTCGTGCGGTGTTCCACAGGGCTCAGTCTTGGGCCCTCCTCTGTGGAACATCGGGTACGACTGGGTGCTGAGGGGCGAACTCCAACCGGGCGTGGACCTGACGTGTTACGCGGACGATACGCTGGTCACCGCCCGGGGGAGTTCATACAGGGAGGCAGCGTTGCTAGCGACGGCTGCGGTCTCACAGGTGGTGAGCCGCATACGGCGCCTTGGCCTGGAGGTGGCCCTCAACAAGTCGGAGGCCATGGTCTTTCATGGCCCCCGGCGGGCGCCACCACCCGATGCCCACATCGTGGTCGGGGGGGCTCGAATCGCTGTCGAGTCTACCATGAAGTACCTAGGATTGGTGCTCGACAGCCGGTGGGATTTCGGCCCCCACTTTCGACGGCTGGCGCCCAAGTTGTTGGGCGCGGCTGGAGCGCTGTCAACGCTGCTTCCCAATCTGGGGGGCCCGAGCGCCACCTGTAGGCGGCTCTACGTAGGGATCGTGCGATCGATGGCCCTGTATGGGGCCCCGATCTGGGCGACTGACCTGACGGCTGGCAGCATCGCTGTTTTGCGAAAGCCGCAGAGAGCGATGGCCGTCAGAGTCATCAGGGGTTATCGCACGATCTCCTACGAGGCGGCTTGTGCACTGGCCGGATCCCCGCCCTGGGACCTGGAGGCGAAGGTACTCGCGTCACTGTACCGGTGGCGCGAGGAAGCGCGGGCGCGGGGCGAAGGGCCGATGCAGCGACATATGGAGTTGCGTCGGTCTCAGCTTCGCGAGGTCCTGGTGGCGGAATGGCGGGACAGGCTTTCACGCCCTACCGCCAGCCTCATTACCATTTATCAGCAGTATTAAATTTTATATTATAAGATTACTTGACACACAACGGCTTATGGCGGCTAAAGCATTATAATTGTGGTAGAATCATCTATTTCTGTGAAAAATATGATCATCACATTGACTGATGACATTGATTGATTGATGAAGAACATCAATTTCTTAAAGTGCTGGCACATTTAATAAGACATTTCCATAAATTACTGTAAGACAGGTACTTCTCATGTAAAAAGATTACTTTTGTCTTACTCTATCAAGTAATATGATCCGGCAGTTAATCAGTAAGTAGTTTTTATATCGATGAAAATTGACCTAAATAAGCTGGATAATGTAGACAGTAGTTAATAAATATCTGGTATTGACATTTTAGTACCTACCGCTGTCAACAGAATGTTTACGGAGGTATTTCTGTGAGAGGCTGCGAGCATTTGATGCGTGTGCAGATGCAGGCAGTATACGGAATTGGCTTTCTGTATATTTGCATCACATCAGGCTATAACCGTAACCGTTCTGACTGCTGTGGAACTGGACCTACAAATCCTACAATATGATCATAACACTAAAATATCAAAGTATTAAGATGGACAGACCAATTAGAGATTACACCAAGCAGAAGGACTCTCCTCCCCTCTATTATGATTAGAATTCTCAGTTGTGTCTCTAAATAGTATACAACAAAGTCGCTTCAAACAAAAACCACATTTCTCTCCCCGCTGACTTCTTCTAGACCACCGAACGGATTTTGATAGGGTTTCTAATAGAAAGAGCGATACACGAGGAAGGTTTTCGTATATAATTTGTCCCGTGCATAGATATAGTATGCAAAAAAATCTAAACTTATGGTCCCGTGCGAACCCGGAGCTGGTCGCTAGTCTATACTAATATTTTCAAGTTTGTGAGGTTGTGGGGGGTAATCTCTGGATCTACTGAACCGATCTGGGAAGGACATAGAATAGTTTGTATTCTCTGGGGATGATAAAATACTTTTTACGCGGGTGAAGGCGCGGGCAGAAGCTAGTTTTAGATGTAATGGAAACCGTATTTCTTCCAGGGCACCACCTGAAATGGCTTACAGACAAAAACATATAACTTTAAAAAGAAAACAAAATGGAGTCATTATCATTAGGTACCCTCTCCGTATTCTTCATAAAATGTAAGAGGTGAGACAAATGGAGCAATTGTGGTGCTTTAAAGCTATGGGTTAACAACCTATCATTACATTATGTTTTATAAAAACGTTGTGCTTTGAAAATGCTGTGTCACACGGCTTGGTTTAACATGAAGAAAGATGAAGATTGACGTTGCTGCAAATAAACCTTTCAAATGAAGAGTAATTGAGCAAGCTGCTCAAAAGCCCAAAATATCCTGAATTAAGTACTTATTAATATTTAATCAGTGACTTAATAACTTAGATAGCTATTATAAAGATTCTATTAATAATCTCTGACGATATTACAAAACACTTGGCTCACAAGTAAACATCAATTAAGTCAGTCTTGTCTTTCTTAATTGCAACTTTAGGCGCGCTCAAGGTAATTCCGCTATAATGTCTAAAGGACAAGTGTGTCCATGCTGTCGAATAATTAATTAAGGGTCGCCACAGACGGTCAGTAGTTATCTCGTCGGAGCAACACGTCCCTCTGTTTGTCTCGAGTTTGTTTACCGACGGGTCACCCTCACTAGGGTTATCAACTTTTCTTTGGAAAAGCAACAAGAAATAGAGTATATCTGATTTTAAAGAAAGAAAGAAATAAAAAGTGTTTATTTGTCACAAAACGACATATAGGTACAAAGGAAAGAAAACAAAAGAAAAGTGTTTAAATTTTTTTGTTATTTTTATATCAACTTTTTTCATTGTTATGAAAATATTGTACAATTGCTAGGAACTTGTGGCTAGCTAATAAGAGCCGCACGGGTCGATCTTCAAAGTTAAGCAATACTTGTGGAGGTCTGTCCGTGGATGGGTAAGCCATTACATACCAACACTGCTCCGTGCCTGTATATTAAGCCCGGCAGTAATTTTAAGATATTTGACAGTCGCTACGGGTCAAAGGCCATATAAATTCTGAATACAGTCTTGCCAAGGGGCATTTAATAAATAGTCCGATCAATTTAGACATCCGAGGGTACAAAAATTCGCACCCAGCAGAAAATTGGTAGGATTGTTCAAAACACCATTAGTCGTATGTCCTCATCGATCCGATACCTCAAAAAGTAAATATTTGGGCTCAAAGGTAACAAAAATGGGTTTCGCACGATTTTCAGCATATCATCTTTGGTACCTATCAATTTCTGTTTTTCGGCACCGATTTCGGAAAAGAAAGTTATTTTTCGCTTTGTAGTGTTTTTTGTTTTGGAAGTCGGTTTGATTTTTTGTTAAAATGTTTTTTTATCCCTTTTTAGTTTTGGTATGTACCTCCAAAAACCAGGTAGGTAGTTATGGTAGGTACCATGAAATTCATTTATAGCCAAAGTAAATCTCACGAAAATTCCAATAAGCCCAAACACGGCTAGGATACATTGTTTTTTTTTTCGGAGTTCCAGTGCCTACCCTCCGGCTTAATCAACAGATCAGTTCTATAGTACCATCAGTAACATTTGTTTATAAGTATATGCTTCATCATAGTCGATTAACTATTCGATATATCTTATACCGTGACATACTTAGCATTGCGGAGGTCCGGTGGTCATCTGTGGTCTTCTTCATCAGTTCAACTTCACCAAATGATACTTTCTGAGTGCAAATGATTGCATTGTTAATGAAAATATCAAAATCGCTATATGTATGCCATATATTTGAGGTGTTCCCTCGATTTCTCCAGGATCCCATCATCAGATCCTGACCTTGATGACTATGGAACACCTGGAAAGTATACACTTTCAAACAAAAGAAGAATTTTCTAAATCGATCCAGGCGTCTTTGAGTAATCGGGGAAAACACCGCTTTTATCACTTTTATCATTTTCAACCCTTGCCAATATCTTGAATTATTCAATACTTTTAAATTAAACAGAATCACAACAGATCCGTGGAATAGGCCTACTGGGGAAATCACATTAAAACAAAACGAGCTAAGTAGACTACCTCAAAGGTGGCGTGAAAACGTGTGCATATTATGACGATTACAACTCTTTCAACTTTTTGAATCGTTATACATCTCAAAAACGGTGGCTCTTAGGAAAAACAGTATTTTGACATGTTTTATAGATTATCTGATCTACAATTTTCGTCTGCGCTAATTTTATGATAAAACTACCGTTTTATGATAATCGCGTTTTTGTGACCTTTGACGCCGAGTAATTTTTTTTCTAGATATCGGATCGATGAGGACTTTTTAGATTTCATTTATAATGATGTTTTGAACAATCTTCAGCTACCAATTTTTAGCTTGGTGCCAATTTTTGTAACTTAACTCCTATTTTTTGGTCTAATTTGATCGGACTGAAAGCCGTGTTTTTCGGTTCCCATTGCTTTGAAAAATCAAAGACGAATAAAATAGTATTTTAGCGTACTCTATTGTGTTTTTAGATTATATAGTACACAAAATAGAGAATAATACTCTTTATACGACTACGGTCGGCAACCCTAACCGTCACCTTGAATATTTCACTCAACAAGTACCTTAGCGCCGTAACGATTCTCAGCGTGTACCAGGCTAGTTGGAAATTAATCAGTACGTGGTTTAGTTCTGCATTCTTTAATATTTGAGTGGTGTTTGTTCAGACTGTGAGCCTAATCGATCTTTGAGCTTCTCTTTGATGTACAACAGATGCTTACAAATTTGGTTTTATTACTACGTGTGTTTACTACGGTACTGAAGTTTTGAGCATTTTTATGCAGTTTTTAGATCTTTACAAAGCGGGCAGACAGATGTACCGTTTTATTTCAAACATTTAACAGTGTTTTTCATGTATAACCAGCGAATTCCATTAAGCAACACCGTGATACCATGTTGGAAAACTTCAACTTTTAAAATATTCTGACCGCGTCGAATTTTAAATATTCTATATTTTCTAAATTGTCCAATCTGTTCGGTATTGAATTATAAGTGGGTGATACAGCATTTCATGAATTGAATTTTCGTTTGATTCTATGTTAATTACTTCATAGTAGTGTGCTTTAAAACAGTGACAGAATCAGATATTTGATTGAAGTGACTTACTGCGAATTAAGAATCATATCATGTTGTTGTGATGTCAGTATTGTGCTTGAAATTATATGATAAATTGAGGACAAAATTAATAATTTTGATTTAGTTTAGACGAAAATCTGCCATTTATATATAAACAAACGTCTTTATTGTTAACAGCACAACAATAACTTAAGCCAAGAACTCAAGACGCTCCGAATGAACAGTAGTTCAACATAACTTAGTATGCATACACATAAATACATTGTAATATCAAGCTAACTGTCTGCACTATTAACAATTCTTAAAGGAAATTCCAGACGGTACAAGAGCTTTCCGTCTGCGTAATTCCCTCGTGATTCCAGTTAATTCTGGTGGTTTGCTAGAGTTATTGTTTGTCCATTGCCCGCGCGGCGAGGACGCTCAGCGCGGCAGCCTAGCCAATTTCTGCTCTGCACACCAAATAGGATTACTGTATGTCCACGCCCGGCTTTCATTGTTCTGCTACATTGTCCGTGGCTTAAGTCTCGCCCAGCAATCTGTACCTACTTACGGTGTACGTGCATTGTGCACCAATTACCTATGGTACTGTTAGGATTTAACTCTTTTGTTGGTTTAAACTTCGTTTTCTGGTTGGGATGCAAATGGAATAGCCGGAACACTTCAACTGCAGGCTTTTCGATTACCTTGATAATGTAGTTTCTCTTGCGCTGACAAGATCTAGAAATAGATACTGAGGCATTAATAGATGAATGTTTAATTGAGTTGAGGTCCTTCTGGGGATAATGACCGAATTGAAGTAGCAAATGTAAACAGGCAGCCGTGCGAAGTGTGGTAAATGACCTAGCTACAAGTAAAATTTCAAAATATAATAAACCCCCCAACACATTTATCTTTCGAAAACATCCCGATTCAAACAGTAAAACGCCCATAACTTTTGAACGGCTGATCCGATTTTATCCAAACATAGCTAAGAACACTCTCGACACAATCACCTTTCAAACAAAAAAACTAAATCAAAATCGGTTCATCCGTTGAGGCGCTATGATGCCACAGACAGACACACTGATACAAAGATACACAGATACTCATATAAACAGACACACAGATACACAGCAACACACGTCAAACTTATAACACCCCTCTTTTTCCGTCGGGGGTTAAAAACAAAATACCATTGGAAAAACATGACTTTTCGAAGTCACTGAAATGAAAATGTTGCAAAAAATAACAGCTTATGTAGAAAATTCGCCATTGGAGATATTTAAAAGAAAGCACTCGCTGGGCGCGTTCCCGAGCATATTTTGGACGCGTCTCGTAACAAGATTTAATTTAATTTTTCCACGCCGCTGTTTTATTATATTACCTACAGATTTATCTTTTTTACGCTTGTATTTTATTATTTCGTAACGTCAAAGATTTAATATGGCCGCGATAACTTCGGGCCTGCCGTTAAATTATTAAATTCTTGTTAAAATATAAATATAATGTGTAACAAAATGAGTAGCAAAAAGTACATGAAATATTGTTTTACGATATGTTGTGCTTTTATTTATTTATTGCAATTACTCTCTGCACTCATAGTTTCACCCAACTCGTGCAGAGAGTCAATATTTATAGAATTACATAAGTCAAATTATATTAATAATTTAAAATTCACCCAGATTAAACACAGACATGCAAATCAATTAAACCAACATTAATAAACAAAAACATAATTAAATAAAAAATAATTCAACAAATAATAATAAGAGTCCAATAATAAAAAATCTAAAATAATAATTTAAATTCGGTAATAAATTAACAATAACAATTTCATAATAATAATTCAACAATTTCCAATTAACTCATTTAGTCGCTAAAACATTCTTTACAACTCTTCAAAAATACACGCACATTGGAGTGGAATATGTCCCTGTACGTATATACATGCGGGGAGTGCCGGCGAGAAAATGTAATGGTCTTACACTTAGATGTATTGAATTCCAAGCGGTTGCGGTTGCTCCAGGCTACCACATTGTCGATGTCCCGCTGAAGAGCATCACAATCAGCCGCAGTCCCTATACTAGAGTAGATCTTTAGATCATCAGCAAACATGAGGCACTTCACCGTCTGAATGACCTCCGGCAAGTCATTCACCATGACAAGGAATTGGGTTGGGCCAAAAGTGCTTCCCTGACTTACTCCTGACTGCGTTACATACATTTCAGACCGATAACCGGCGAGCTGAACATATTGCCTTCTATTACCAAAATAACTACAGAATAGCTTTAATAATTTAGGCGTAAATCCTATGGCCGAAAATTTATGCAATAGCACGTCATTATCGACACGGTCAAAAGCTTTTTTAAAGTCAAAATAAGCTGCATCTACCTGCTTGTTGCTGTCCATCTCAGTGACAGCATAATCTACAAGATTGATTAGGTTGGTTGCAGTTGACCTACCGGCTCTGAACCCGTGTTGACAATCGCTCAGTAGCGGTCCGATCTGTCTGGTTATGTGTCGGTTCAATATAGACTCGAATAACTTGCCGAAGGCCGATAGGACAGCGATAGGCCTGTAGTTTGAGATGTGTGACCTTGAGCCATCCTTGTGTATGGGAGTCACACGAGAAAGTTTCCAAAGCGATGGATAGATTGCGCTTTGAACAGTAAGATTAAAAATAAATAATAAGGGTATCTCAAAAGCCGTTATGCAGTCTTTCACAAAAAACGGGGGAATACCATCTGGCCCGGTGGATGAATGGGGCTTCAAGCGCTTGACAGCTTGCAGCAGATCTTTACTACTTATGCTGTCCAGCGCAATGCGGGATGATGACACAACTGACTCCCCTTGCTCAGATATTTCGTGTGACAGCAAGGGCGTATCTGGTAAAAAAACTGATTCAAAATATTTTGCGAAAGCATTTACGGCGTCCAAACCAGTCACCTTTTTGTCCTCATATTCGTACTCTGGACAGCTATGTCTAGTTGAGCGCTGTTCCCTAATAAAAGACCAGAAATTTTTGGGTCCCTCCTTATATCCATCTCTGCTCGCTTGATGTAGCTATCATAAGCAAGCTTTATTGAAGTTTTAACATGATGCCTATAAAATTTGAACATTGATTTGTAGTACTCATTGTTTAATACTTCCCTAGACTTTTTTAGGTAGGCGTACTTCATCTGTATACTTTGAATTATGTCAGGAGTGTACCATGTTGGATATTGGTACCTCGAGCCAAACTTCCTTTGCTTTTTCACAGGAACATGAAAACGCACGCAATCATATAATTTTTGGTAAAAGACATCCACGGCTCTGTCAACGTCATTCGTTTCAAGGATCTCATCCCATGTTATCTCCGCAATAGTTTGATATAACTGCTCAAAATCAGCTTCTCTAAAATTCCACTGAGGTGGTGAGTCATGCAACGTAGGCGCGGGCGGTGGCAGTAAGCAAGGTGCAAGCGTGCGCGCCGCAGGCCGGGGCACACTGAGCGTCACCCCGAGTGCGGGGTGATGCGCGTCCTCGGACACCAGCGGCTCCGTATCCCCTCTGATAAGCAAATGCTCACTACCCAGGCTGCTCAGAACCAGATCCAGTATATTACCGCGTTTTTTTTTTTTTTTATACTGCGTCATTTTACAAAATGAAACTAAATGAGCAAACTCCATTCCATTTTGACATGTTGATTGCAAGAATTCAAATTAAAATCGCCTAATATTATAATGTCATTATCTGGGTATTTTCTAACTAGGTTTTCCAATACCATAAAAGTATTAAGATATTTATCTACATTAGAACTGGGAGGAATGTGGACAACACAAACCAATATTTTTTTATTTCTTAAACAAACTGATGCCATCACTGCTTCAATGTCGTCGGCGTAGCCGTCAATGTCAACAATTTGTTTCACAGTGTATTGACTCCGCACTGCCAACAACACTCCACCCCAACCAGTATCATTGACACAGTCTCTTCTTATGACACTGTAACCATCGGGAAATATTTCCGCGTCATGTACACTGCTCATCAAAAACGTTTCAGTTAGCGCATATATGTCAGCTGACTCATTCAAAATTCCTAGTTTGCATACATCTAACTTTGAACGCAATCCTCTAACGTTCTGATAAAAAATGTTATATGTTTTAGGTTTCTGATTTTTTGTGGATTTGCTTACGAAACCCACTGCGCCATGGCTTTATATGCACACCCTCTACCCAGTTCTCCGGGGACATATACACACTAACATGCTTGGTAGGTACGGTCAACTTGAAAGAAGCGTAATCACCGCGCGGTTTCAAAGCCTCAGCCGAACAGAAATCTTCGGAACATATTGTTTTCAAATGTGCGGTCACTTGATCAACCGTTGCTCCAACTTTAACATAATATAAATGTAAGTACGATTTACGCTCGGCGGCTACCAACGTCGATGACTCAGCGACGGCCGTACCTCGGATTACATTCTCGAGCGAACGTCGACTACGCCGGTGTCTCACCTCGATCCACTCATTCGCGTTCGGCGCGTCGTTTCTGTTGCCGGCGCACTGGTAGAAGCGTTCTCGATACCAATGTGTTGTGGCGTTGACGGCGCACTCGGAGTAGGGGTCACCGCTGACGACGTCGCCTCGTGACCAATGGTAGTGGGAGCGGGCTTAGGAGTCCGTTTCCGAGCGTTCGCAGTGTTCGCAGCGATGGCCGATGCGGCCCGAATGTGGGCTACGCGTATTGGTCGCGTTGCCGTCTCCAGCACCGAAGTACCCTCGGTGATATTTTGTTTTGCTTGTGTTGAGTTGTTCACTAGCTTTTTTATTAGTTGATTTTGCTCAATAAGAAGCTTTTCCATCGAAACCACTTTACTTTGCAAGCACAGCACAGTTTTCGCCAACTCGCGAATGGTTTTTTCGGCGCTTTTATCAGTCATTTTTATTTCATAATGACAAATATACGGGAGCTAACTTATACGTGCATGAGCGAGACGACGAACTCACTTGCTTGCTTTGTTTTATTTGGAACGGCTACTGTCAACTCAGCGCTTGTTTGCTCGATATTTTGCTACATTCCAGTCTGAATGGCCTTTTGAATATCTAGTAATAAATCCTGAATAGTTTGAGCATTTTGTTTCTGTTAGTGTGTGGTGTGGTAGTGTTGTACAACATATGGGAGCTAACCGGTAGGGGGGATGTGGGGGTGAGCGGGTCAGGAACGGCCTCTATATATTGCGAGCTTTCTGATATTGACCAATACCGGCACATTAATACGCTTATATGAAAATTACCTACGATACAATTTCAACAAAAGGAATGCGAAAATGCCTTCAAATACATGTTGTCACCGGATGTATATGTTTGTACTCGGGATGAGAAAATTCACCTCGGAGAAAACACATTATTATATACCTACAGCATTTAAGACACAAGGGCAACATCTCGCTTTTCTAGTGAAATTCTCAAACGAAGTATTTATTCTTGTAAAAGTTAATTCAACTGAAAAGCAGTGCTTCGTCCGAGTTGTACCTAAGGTACATGGAGCCGGATGCACTAGGCGGACTCAAGTTTTATTTGTCATCTTTCTACAAGCGAAATGGAAAACAAGGCAATCACAACTTTGACAGAACTGAGAAAACTTTTAGCCGGGAACTGAAGTAAATTGACTACATTGTGTTATGGCCGCTTTGAATTCATGTCGCTTCGGAATGAAAATATGGGCCCAAGTTGGCTTGGAGGGAACAGATTTCACCACCCACCATGATAATAATAGCCCCTAACTTTCTCATATTAACTACTTATAAGGGAAGAAGTCTTTGCTAAAGTACCCAAGTATTAGTTAGTAGTTAAGGGACATAAAAGATGTTTGGAATTACATTTGTTTATCTATTTATTGTGATGTTAATGGGTAAATAAGGTTTGAATTTTGGAACGGTAAGTTAGGGCATTCTTATTGTAATACGTATCCTTAATACCGTTTTGAATGTGAATGTGGATGTTTGTATGTAAAAGTAGAGGAAGACCAAACAAAAGATAAAAATATTTGACCGGTAAGGAAGGCACTGTTGGGATGACGGCGAATAAGTATGTATGGAAGAATAAGACATGTTGAGCTCACCCTATAAAATTTAGGATAAGGACAGAAGGATGATGATACTTTTAGTATTGTGTAAATTCTTGCCCTATAAGTAACACTAGTAATGTCTTCGTTGTTCAAATTTCTATGAAGAAGTCTTTACATAATACTAAACAGTAAACCAGCAAGCCATATTTAAGTAGCACCCAGTTTACACTTAGTTAACTGTAAAAAGGCGGCTTTATAAAAAACTTAAAAGCTGTGTGTGCCCGAATGTACCGCAGTAAGCTGCACAGGATAACAGCTTGTCCTGATTTATTTAAGCATTTGAATAAAAAATATAAAATGTTGGTGGTTTGTTCTATATTTTCATCAAAATTAAAGACTGTATTATTGTATTTATAGAAAGGAAATAAGTATGAAATGCTTAGACTAGGTACTAGGCAGTAAGAATAAAGAAGATTTTCGTGTAATTTGTGGGCCTTATATCCGAAGCAAGCGCGTAGCAGTGCTACGACCGTGACGTCAGCACCATATATTTTAAACAAATAAATATTGACAGTAAATGACATGAAAAACCAATTAAGTGTTAAATTCGGAGCGAACCGAAAAAATCCTCTCAAATTCCGGATACTGCCAGTAAATTAGTCGTAAAAAATTAACAGACGAAAGGTTTTTTCACAACACGATTGTGATGCTGTAGCCAATATATTGGCAGAATAATCAGCTAATGTAAATGAAACCCTACTCGGTTCTATAAATCGGATTTGTCTGTTGGTACTTTTCCACCGAAATGTATTTCGCCTCGGAGATCGTTGTTAATAGGATTTATATATTTGGTAGTGCACGCACCACATTTGCAGCAGAGTTTGATTAATGGCCTATGGAGGATGAGCGGGATTCGTAAGGTAACGTTAATAGTAACAGCATGTTCATATTGCTCATTTGTAGGCCAGGAACTCGTGTCATCCACCATCATAATTAAACCAAGCAGACGCTTGGCTTTGTTAATTATTATTGGTGGCTTTAAGTTTGCAGTGTTACGATTTTTCACAAAGCCTTAATGGTTCTGTTGATTGCCTATTATTTAACAAACAACATTTTGTATAAATTGTGACTGTCTCTTTAAGCGTTTTCCTCTTACACACAGAGTCAATGTGTTTAAGCAAATAACCGTATCATACGTGCAATAATTTTATCTTATTAATTGTTTTGAAAAAAATTATGTTCACAGGGCTTTTTTTCAATGCACCTGCCATGTTCTCTCTTCACAACCCTTGGTTGTCTGGTAGAGAATGCCTAAGGCATTAAATCCGCCTTAGTACCTTTTATGTATGAACTCTAAATCACACAAATATTATAAAGGCGAAAGTTTGTGAGTGTGTGTATGTGTGTTTGTATGTTTGTTATTTCTTATTTTTCCATGCTCAAAAGGCTGTGCGGATCTGGATAATTTTGGCACATAGATAGATTATAGTCTGGAATAGCACATAGAATACTTTTTAACCCGGCAATATTTTCCCTTTGGGAATTCTGACATTCACACGGGCGAAGCGGAAGAAGCTAGTAATACTTAAAACCATGGCTGTATGGTAGAATATCACAGGATAAGCCTTTGCCACAATGAGCTCTAACAAATCAGAATTTTCTTAGAGTAATATTTAATCAAAGCCTACCTAATTAAATCATGTAAGTGCCGCCATTTTCGTATTGCCAGCTTGAGGTTGGCGGTGCCATGTAAATGGATCGGCGTGTAAATGCAAGTATAAAATATCAATTTGGCGGGTGCTCGTCACCTGCGACCCCGGATTAAGGACTACACGGGTACCTACCTCTGTTAATATGCAGATGAGGCTCTCACCTTACAAGTTACGAGGAGGGATGGACTGACTAGTCGGCGACTAATTGAAAGCCGACTATCTGGCCACTTTATTAAGCAACTAGTTGACAATAAGCCGATGCCAGATGCCATGCCTATTAGTTGGAACTAATGAGCTATAGGAAAATAGGAGGTAAGTAACATCTTTTTTTAGTCGGTAAAATGAGCAATACTGCTGGATTTATTTTTAAGAATTGAATTGGTCTTACAAACTATAATTTGTAACTTACTCAACGCTACTTTAACTATTTAATAGATAAATAATTAACAGAATAATTAATAACTACAGTCTGATCACCCTCATCGTCTAGTCTAGGAAGCCGACTCTACAACCACATTAATAGTCTGCGACCAGACGGACCTTTTAGCGTCACGAAGTCGGCCATTTTAGGGTTCCCATCTCTAGTTACGATTCATCATTCTGAGTGCGTATTGTGACTAAATTTAACAGGTTCATATTTCTATGCAAAACCTTAAGACAGGAAAAGGCACACGGCTCTCTGCTGAAAACTGACGCTTTCGTCTTTTTACAACCTTTTTATAGACACGGTGATACGCCTTTAAAGAAACAAACTTGCCGAAACAAAATATACTTCTTAAAAGTCACCTTAAATCAGCTCCAATTATATATACTTTTGGTAGAGCCGAGATTTTAAAAACACTAATTCAAGATTTAAAGATGTGTTTAAGGTAGGGGCTATCCGACTAATAAAAGACTCCGTATTTTACTGTGTTTATTTAATCCTCTCTGTGGCTGTTTCAACCAATGTATAAAATGGTGAGAGCAGTGGTGGCCCAGTGGTATCGGCCGCGACTTACAAGTTGTAGGTCGTGGGTTCGAACTCAGGCAGGCGCTTTACTTTGTGTAAATTATTTCATCACCACTGCTCTCAAAAACGGTGACGGAAAACATCGCGAGGAAACCGGCATGTCCTAGAACCAAAAATTCGAAGACATGTGACATCCACCAACCCGAACTGGGCCCGCGTGGTGGATTATGACCCATCCCCTCTCACAGAGAGGAGGCCTGTGTCCCAGCAGTGGGAACATTAATAGGCTGATGATGTGATGTGATAAAATGGTTGGTTTAAACTGTGGGATATTTAGCATCAAAATAATTTTGGCGCTGACATTCGGATACCAAACGCCTGATTGAGTCTCTGATCAGTAAATCGGCTATTTACCATTGTGATTAGTTCGCCGAAATAACAATAGCATGACAGCTGAAACTAAGTAGCCTTTTAGGAACTGAGTATCAAACCCATCAATTATATCGATCAATTTCTATATTGATTCTAGAGTATAAACCATGTTTCTAAGAAAAGTCTCGATGAGAACTCGTATTTAAATGTTGCCGGCAGTTCACAGTGAGACCTGGCTGACGAGCTTATCGTTTCACCATAGCATTAGCTAATTCCGAGTATCTCATGCCAGCACGAACATAAAGTTTAACTAAGCCCCTCTCTCCGTCTCCATTTCCAAGAAGAGCTTTTTGCTGAAATAGTTTCAGTACGTCTCACTGTTACGCTATCGGGCTAGAATTAACTATAGTTGGAACGGAAGCACATAGTTTTAACCAATACAATGAAAGTGCCGAACTGGTATTACAAATGTTCATTGGAACGCATACCATGCATTTTGGAAGATCCGCTCGCCAATACAAGTCGTTCGAATCGATTTTGGCTCTGTAACGCGGAAATTCTCCGCACTGGCTCCTGAAATTCTTTTGCGGTAGGTACGTAATACTTGTTGTTTCTGTTCGTACGACGATATGTAACAGTTTTAAGACACTGGGATATGTTTAGCTTAAATAAACTGAAGAATTTTATAAAATATACGGTTGTTTTTAGCCCAATCAACGTCTTGCGTTGTAAAGTATATTTACATTGCCGTTTTAGTCAAACTTTACATATTATTAGTGTTATGTTTTTAATAGTGATAGATCATCTTTGGTTCAAAGTTGGAAAGACTACTGATATCAGAGGCCTTTCCAACCTGACTTTTTGTCTTAAAATTTTACTACAATCGCTTGTTTTTACTAAACTTTTTACTTAATCTTCTGTGTGAAACAGTGCCAACGAAAGACAAAAGAAACATTTTATTTTATTACAGTCACTAGGGCGACCTTTAGTATAAAAGAAATTAGTTTTGAGTATCGCCCATTATTCGGCAAGGCTGGTCACCCCGTAGTTAAAGCGGGCCGAAAGGTTCGAGACTTGAAATGTTAATGAGCAACCATCTTTGTTCGAAAGCGTGATTAGGCATCGCTTTGTCAGTATTCCTTGGTATTTTCTAGAACTCACTCAAATATTTGCGGACTGTCGGACGGTATCCTCTACATTCTACATACATGCTATACGGGCACATCTCTTAGACAGTTTATTTGCACTATTTATACCTGCAGGGCAGTATACGTTTACCTCCATCAGTTTTGTTTGTGTTTGTCAGCAAAAAAATGTTTGTGTGATCGTGTTTTAAGTTTGGTTAATGGTTTTGTTTATATACCTAATATATATACATATGCGTTCTAAATGGAAAATTTCAGTGGAGTGACAGCTACAAAATTATTCTCTGGGCACTTAGTAAAAAGACTGGTGATTTATTCTACGTGTAATTCATTTTACTGCTACATTGCCCACATTTTCTAATAAACCCCTGTCAAAAGTAAGTGTGTAAGTGTTGGGCAAAACTAAAATTTACTTCTGCCCCAGATCATTCTGAACTATATTATATTTGCATTTACAAAATAAAAATGCCATGTGCAATATGTCGAGTACGTATCATAAAATAAACATTTCCATCGTTGTAACAAAAAACTTGAGGGATTACATCCGCATAAATAACACAGCGGGCATATAACAATATCGCTTGGAACTCTTGGTAATTTTTCACCCGAGTGTCAAATGCTCGTAAAAGATATTGGAAACAATTTGAGTGATATCTAGCCCCCGCGGACCTATTCGAAAGAGGACGTCTTTTGCGAGAAATATGAATAGCTATCACTTATTTGATCTTCATACTCAATAATGCTCGAAGAACTCAATAACTGTTCGGTTAAAACTGTCAATCTATTTGTACTCGGTTATGTAACAGTCATGCATACCCGCTTGATTTAAAACTTTCAAGTGGGTGAACCTATTACAAAAGGTTTGTGCTACCTTTAACTTTTCATTCAAGACATTTATTTTTCTTGTCCGTCCTAAAAAAACAAGTGAGCGCACCATCCGCCCAGAGGCCCTAGCACGAGTTTCTGCGTAATTGGATCGACTACGTTAACGTATCGCCTCCGACAATTTTTGTATGCAAAATTAATCAGCGCCATGTGTCCGTATTTGGAACTAACAAATCGGTAGCACAAGTTTTTGACAATTGCCTTCGTATCGAGTTCACGTATTTACGTTGCGTTAACGCTCCAAATGTATGGGAATCGGTAGCAAGAGTTTTCATTTTTACATGTAGTTTCGAATTTTACGCTAGGTGTGACGAAAGCACGTCGAAAACTATCTCACTGACATTTTCTCGGTGAAACATTTCACGTCAAACAATTTTTCGTATTTATTTGGGTATTTTTGCAATAAAATGTTATTTAATCATGAATAAAAGGGGCAGGCATGCTGTCTATGGGGTGCATGTTGAAAGCCTCCACGTGGCGCACCCTGGGCAACGTCGGCTCCAATTGTCCACCTGCGTTGGGTGGGCTCTTGGCGCTGGCGGCTAATTTTCAACAAACGAGGAAAGGTCACGGTTTCAATCACAGATCATCCTTGATAGTCTGTGAAGGGAACCGGGCTAGTGCCAGGACGACAAGTCCGTCGCTTGGGTGGGCCTTCTGACGCCTACTCCCCCCTCTGCTTACAGAGGGTAGGTCGAGTGGGCTTAGAGTGGGCAGGAAAGAAAGAAGGAGGTAATTTTAGTATAGGGACCTCACCCTTTAAAGGAAATCTCAAAAATGGACCAGGACTTTTGTAAAAAAACTCCCCAGGTGGGTCCCGACTGCTCAGCGGTCGGGGAGTCCCACCCCGCTTCGGCGGGCTGCCCTCCGTATTCTGGGGTGGGCAACAAACGTCTGCTGTCTGTCTCATTAGACAAAACCGACAACCACATGCGCGATATAAGGACACCGATTTTTCTTAGCGACACCGACGAAGAATTGAGGAGTGATGCGGGGTCGGAGACCGACGTCGCGTCTGGCGCAAAGGGCTCACAGAGCTTGGAGCGCGAAGTGGCGGGGGCTGCTGCGGAGAATCTTAGGTTCTTCCGGAAGCGCCCCAAATCGGGGGATGGCTTGGGGTCACACTCCGAAAGCGAGCTGGCTTCGGCCCCAAAGATCCCCACCAATAGGCGGGGTAAGGGCCGAGACAGAGGTGCGGGGAGGGGGCTCACCACCCAGGAGGCTGTCCAGCGAGCCGAGAGGCTCGCCGCGGAGGGGCGCCACCCAAGATTGACCAGATCTGTCCACTCGGAATCTTCTGGTGGTGAGCTGGACGCTGCTGGTGGCTCAAATTTGGAGCGAGCGGCCAGGTTCGCAGAGGTCGTGGAAGCCGCAATCCGGGATGTGGCCTTGAAGAGGAATAAGTCCTCTAAAGACAAGGCCGTATCCGCGGCCACGGCCTCCATTATGGCGGCAGCGGAGGCCAATAATGTCGGGCTTCCGTCGGATGCAATATCCGAGATGCGGGAGGAGGTCACCCGCTTGAAAGCCGAAATGGAGCTTCTCCAAAAGGAGAATGAGGAGCTCCGAGCGGACCTGGCTGGGCTCCGAGGAGCCGGCTCCCGCGAGATGCTGCAGGGGGGGGCGCAGCATGGGCAAAGCCAGCCCGTGCCTGCAGAAGACCGGGTTCTTAACCTGGTGCGGCATGAATTGGCTGCCTTCCAGAGTCGGTTTTCTGCTCTGGAGGCCATCGTTCTGCGACCCCCGCTAGCGGCGAGCCAGGTGGCCTTAGGCCAGAGAAAGGCGGCCTCGTATGCCGCCGCCACGGCTGCCGCGGCCAAACCGGGCTCGGCGGGACCAGCCCCGGCGAAACCAGGCAATCCAGTGCCAAAAAAGGGCGGAGGTGCTGCACAGGTGGCGAGGGCCCCAACCCAGGTGGCAAGTCGGCCGCCCCAATCTCTGCCGCCTCCTGAGTATCCTGCGGCCGATGCCGAATGGCAAGTAGCCGGGGAGATTAAGAAGGCGGGTAAGGCTGCAAGGGCGGCCAAAAGGAAGCAGAGACGGAAGCGGCGCAAGGAGCGAAGCGTCGCGGCTAGGCTCCGCGCCCCGAATTCCGCAGCTGTAGTAATTACACTTCAGCCGGATGCGGAAAAGAAGGGTGTGTCCTACCGCGAAGTGCTCGCCAAAGCGAGGGTGGCGGTGAACCTACAGGAGCTCGGCGTCACTGAGGGCATCCGGGTGAGAGTCACCGCGACTGGGGCCCGGATGCTGGAAGTTCCCGGGGCGGACAGCGGCCCAACCGCTGATGCTCTGGCTGAAAGGCTCAGGGCATCCCTAAATGCGGACGAGGTCCGAGTGTCTAGGCCCACCAAGTGTGTTGACATGCGCATTCTGGGCCTGGATGACTCTGTGACGGAAAAAGAGGTGGTGGCCGCCGTCGTCAGGACTGGGGGGTGCTCTGCCGAGCAGGTGAGGGCAGGCATCATACGCCCTGATATCACGAGGATGCGTGCTGTAACGGTGAGCTGCCCCGTCTCAGTGGCCCAAAAAATAGCCGGGGAGGGCCGAAGGCTCTTGGTGGGCTGGGTTTCCGCACAGGTAAAACTGCTGGAACCCAGACTTCTGAGGTGCTTCCGGTGCCATGTGGGTAACCACGTAGGAGCTCAATGCACCTCGGAGGTGGACCGCAGCGACCACTGCTTCCGCTGTGGTCAGCCCGGTCACAAGGCCGGCTCGTGCAATGCCACGCCACACTGCTTCGTATGTGCGGCAGCTGGCAAGCCGGCCGATCACCGGGCCGGGAGTAAGACCTGCGTTCCACCCGCCAAGGACAGAGGCAGGGGCAAGCCAGTCACCCCCGCCGTCACCACCGCAGCCACAGCCACCGCCGCCGCCGCCGCTACGCCCACAGCCGTCGTCACGGCCGAAACCACCGTGGCAGGACCCTCACAGGGGGCTCGGGAAGGAAATGAAATGGAGTGCCAATAACGGACCCATTACGCCTTCTTCAGGCGAATATCAACCACTGCGCCGCTGCTCAGGATCTTCTGCTCCAGAGCATGGCGCAGTGGTCGATTAACATCGCCGTGGTCGCTGAGCCGTACTTTGTCCCGCCCAGGGATGACTGGGTGGAGGACTTGAGCGGCTCAGTGACCCTAATTTCGTCGGCCGCCGCTGGTACCCCATCCCTCGAAGGTATCAAGAGAGGCCAGGGTTGCGTAGCAGCACGGTTTGGGGAGATTGTCGTTGTAGGGGTATATTTCTCCCCGAACCGAACTCTCGCCGAGTTTCACAACTCCCTTGCGGAGTTAAAATACGTCGTCGTCGGGTACCGCTCCCTTCCTGTGCTCGTCCTCGGGGACTTCAATGCCAAGAATGTGGCTTGGGGTTCCCGGTACACGGACACACGGGGCAGGATGGTAGAGGACTGGGCCCTGGAGACAGGCCTGGTTGTCCTAAACCGGGGTTCTGTCCCCACGTGTGTGCGGATGCAGGGTGAATCGGTGGTGGTGGGGCCATATCTGTGGGACATCGGGTACGACTGGGTGCTGCGCGCCGACCTCCCTAGCGGCGTCAGCGTAGTTTGCTACGCTGACGACACGCTGGTCCTGGCGCAGGGGAGGTCGCACCAGGCAGCGGCCGAATTAGCGACACGCGGGGTTGCGACAATCGTCGAGAGGATCCGGCAATTGGGACTCGAGGTGGCCTTGCACAAGTCCGAGGCCATATGTTTTCATGGTCCTCGGAACGCGCCACCGCCGGGTTCCCAAATAACGGTAGGAGGGGTTCACATCGGCGTCGAGTCGACGATGAAGTATCTGGGACTCGTCCTCGACAGCCGGTGGAATTTCGTGGAGCATTTCCGACGTTTGGCTCCCAGACTGGAGCGGGCCGGGGCTGCCCTCAAGCGGCTCCTGCCCAATCTAGGGGGTCCAAACGCCTCCTGCCGGAGGCTTTACGCGGGGGTCGTGCGGTCCATGGCCCTTTACGGGGCACCAGTGTGGGCGCGTTCTCTGAGGCGGCGACCAGCCCGCCGGTTGAACGCGTCCCAAAGGGTCATGGCAATTCGGCTGGTCCGAGGATACCGCACGATCTCCGGTGAGGTAGCGAACCTCCTTGCCGGATTGCCGCCATGGGATCTGGAGGCAAAAGTCCTCGCGCACATATGGGAGTGGTGCGAGGAGGCGAAACGCCGGGGCGAAACACCGTTGCCGCGACAAATTACGGCTCGGCGGTTAGAGCTCCGGCAGGATCTCATGGCGACATGGAGAGAGCGATTGTCGCAACCCAGCGCTGGGCACGCCACAATTGAGGCGATAAGGCCCCTCTTTGAGGAGTGGCTTGAAAGGCGTCATGGCGTCCTCACCTTCCGCCTGACGCAGGTCCTCACCGGACATGGATGTTTCGGGAGGTTCCTGTTCAGGATAAGGCGGGAGGAAACGCCCGGGTGTCACCATTGTGTGGATCGCCCGGAGGACACGGTGGAGCATACGGTGGAGGTCTGCTCCGCTTGGGCGGAGCACCGCCGTGTCCTCGTGGAGGCGATCGGCGGTGGTGACCTCTCGCGTCCGGCCCTGGTTCAGGCCATGGTACGGAGCGAGAGGGCATGGGAAGCTGTCACCTCCTTCTGCGAAGCAGTAATGCTCGCGAAGGAGGAGGCAGAACGCGTGAGGGAGACGCAACGGAGACGCCCTCACGCCCCCAGCCGCCGCAGGAGACGTCCCGGGCGTCGGGCGTCGCAAGACGATTTCCGGCCACCGTAGGCGCGGGCTTGCGGACGGCGAGCAGCGGGTAGCTCGCCGTCCGATAAGGACCAGGCCCGAGTCGACGGCGCGTAGTGTTCCACGCGCGCCTCAAAGAGATGTTAGCAAAACTGACGGGGTCCGCTAGGGCCGATGCCTGTCTGGGTCGCGGATAAATTTGAAAAAGAGTTACCGCGGCCCTGGCTCAAGCAACTGAAGGAACACGGGTGGGTTTTAGTCAGTAAAAGTCTGACACGCCCTCCCGCTTCACCCAGAGCGGGAGAAGTCACTGGATGATTTCCCACCCAAAAAAAAAAAAAAAAAAAAAAAAAGGCATGCTGTCTATTGATTATTTTACCTCTTAATTTAATAAAGAAGCTAGGAGAAGATGTTAAATGAGGTAGACAACATTTTCATTTTATTTGTAAACAAACAGTAGGTAATAGTTTCTTATAATAAACCATTTCTATAAGTTATTGATACTAACAACACATAGTGCGGCGCGGCACGCGTTGTCTTCCTGCCGTGGTGGAAAACGGTCTCTAGCGCGTTATTCGCCGCAACTCTACGTTTTACTTGCGGTTCTCCATAATTATCATGACTCATTTGAAGATTCAAGAATCGAAGAAAACGGTGATATGCCTTATAAATTAGAAATTATAATACTCGTACTACTCGTAGTATGCACGTATGCCTAAATATTTTGCAACCGGTTTATACCGGTATATACAGTTAGTTTGGGAATATGGGTCAGAATTTGGGATAACCAGCATTGGCAGTTGCTTCAAGGCAACTGAAGCCCTTTCTTTTATCGGCAGCTAAAATGTTCTTGAGTAGGTACCCTATTAACAACAATACAAATCTAAAACGTTTTAATATACATGTTTTTCAGCAGACCTTATGGCAATGTTTGCGGTATTTTAAGTAGCAAAAACCGTAAGCCGTTCTACAAGTCCAGCTAGTCTGTCGATGATAAACAGAGACAGATGTACAACGAAAGAGAGAAAACTAGGATAAAAATGAAATACAATCCCTTCGCAGCGTGACGAACGGTCTATTATAAAGACCTTCCATGGTAATTGCCACCTGACAGCCAATGTTCCAGAATCCAGAGTAATCTTTATGAGACGAGAAATCGATGCAGATAATGTACTATGATAGGACTCTCCTTCAAAACTAATCGAATCCTAAGTCATATCGTTCCTTCGTACATGGAAAGCCTTGTTGGCTCAGCCTATTATTACTTAAAATTCCTACTTGTTGTTGATGTTTATTGAATTTATTATATTTCTAACATGTACTTAAGTATCCGTGAATTGAAGAAGTACCTAACTAAGCTATTCATGTGATAATAAAAACCTAAATAAACAGTAACTATATGTTTTTCCTAATCTAAACATACATACATAAACTTACGCTTTTTCTGGATGGGGGTAAGTAGGTAGAAACTACAGAATGCCACCTGCTACGTTATAATTCACGTTCATACATCTACACGCACGCGGGTTATGACATGCACGCACGATGGCCTTTCTGAAGAACATCACAATAAGATCTGTTGCGGACGGTACCTGGGTGGTGTAAGTACCCGCGTGAGTCAAGCGACTCTGCTGGTGGCACACGCCACCACGCACCCCTGAATGCGTATGTAGGGTGGTAGGTACTGGGAAGACCCACATACAAGAACCAAGTTTTGACCAAAGAAATAAAAAGCGGGCTTTTCATGAATAATATTGTTGCACGTGTTTCAGGCCATTTTTGCGTTCATCTTTACTTAGCCGAAATCTTAAGAGCCTTATTTATAAACCTTTATACATAAATATAATCATTACAATTTTTGTTTTTTTACACACGGGCCCTTATTTGGCATACGACAATAATAATTACACATTTTTCTCATCATCGTTTTTTAATCTATCATTCAAAATTACACCAAACATAGGTACTTCCTATTCTAAACTAATATTTTAAAATTGTTTTTAACCATATTTGTACAAGGTAATCTCTGGAAGGAAACGCCTGCCGTTCCTACCGCTAAGTGTAGCAGTAAGAACTTAATGGGCTGATGATGCGTTAAGAATAAGTTATAGAATATGTAGCATTTGTAGGTGGTACTAATCTATATAATGCATTGATGAAATAAAATGCAGATTTAATGAACAAAACTTTGTAGTACATAATGTTCTTTCATATTTGCATCATTATGAATTGACAGAGCTTCTAAGATTCCAACCATAGCTCATAGCTGCTCCAAACGCTTGAAATAGCATGAAGAGCATTTGTACCAAAACGGTTGTGAATTAGTAGATACTTTTAACGTCGTCGTAAGTTACAAAATATTCCCCCAATTCCTTCGTTGGATGTTACTATTGCACAGAGAGACGTATAGCTTGCCGTGGGCTTTGAAGAAAAGCGATTGGGATGGCTTGTCTTCTCTAAGTGGCAATGCTGGCTTATATTGTTCCGGTGTCGACAAAGGCTTTTGGCTAGTACCGGGAATATTTTATTCATCATCTCCTGTTGGCAAAAGAAGTTGATATAGAACAAAATACAAAGATTCTGTAACTAAATACAACATTGTCGGTCGTGCAGTGTTATTGCACTTTTCCATTTGGAATTTCTTAGTGGCAACCCGGAGTCTCACTCTAAGTGCTGTGCACGGCAATAGGCCCGCCTCTTAATACATGAGACCTCAAAGGATTAAGCGGATGAAGCGCATTTTGCATAATTGTATGAATCTGTGCAATAAACTTAGTTGTTTGCTTCTTTATGAAGTTCACCATGATGATGACCTGAGTGAAGCAAGTTCTTTTTGGATTGGCACATAACCATCGTACATAACAGCTTTACGTCTGAAATTGGTAAATTTAAATAATTATTTGAAATGTCAACAAACAACAATAGACGTTTACATCTTAGGGTCTGCTCACACCGAGACGCAATGCGATAGTACATATAAACCGCGCGGCATTTAAAATTAAAAAAAGTGATCAAAGTCTCCATCCTCTATTATTTCTGTTTTATGTTTTTCTTTTGGAGTATCAGATGCTTTCTAGCGTTTGTATTTAGGCTTGTAAGTGGCGTTGTTAACTTCAGCTTGCTCAGTCATAAGTTTGCTGATGAAATCTATTTATTCATATATTTATATACATAATATTATTATACGTAAAATATGAATGATTATGTGGACAATCCTGATGAGTAATAATGGAGGTGGAATGAAGCGGGCCAAGGGTATGGCCCGCGAGGAGTAGCTGGGGACTCTGAACAGGGATCCGTGGGGACGGCCCTATAAAGTGGTGCGGGATAAACACCGCCCATGGGCTCCCCCGCTGACGCAGAGTCTCCGGCCACGGCTCGTAGAGGGCGTGGTGAGCAGTGTGTTCCCTTTGCGAGGGGAACATACTCCCCCGCCCATGGCACCGCCTCCTGCGGTGCCTAATGCGGACCACACTGCCGACGACGACGACGACGACGATGATTCGGAGGTGACCGAGGTAGAGCTGAGAGTAGCGGTACGCAGGCTGAATTCCAAAAATACCGCCCCAGGACCAGACGGCTTACCTGAAGAAGTCTGGGTCCTGGCCTTGGAGGCTCGCGGGCCTCGACTAAGGGGGCTCTTTAGCGCGGGTGGGGCCGGATTTGGCAGAGAGCCAGTTTGGTTTCCGCAGGGGGCGCTCTACGGAGGACGCCATCATGCGCGTGCGAGCCCTCACGACGGGGAACGCAGTAGCCCGGGACGGGGTCGTCTTGGCGGTGTCTCTAGACATCGCCAATGCCTTCGACACCCTGCCATGGAGCTGCATCAGGGAGGCTTTCCAGTATCAACTGATGCCGCCCTACCTCTGTCGCGTAGTCGAGGCCTATATGACGGACAAGGCCGTCATCTGCCCCGGTCACCAGGTAGAGTGGAACCGGCGAGAGATGTCGTGTGGTGTCCCATAGAGATCGGTCTTGGGGCCGCATCTGTGGGACATCGGGTACGACTGGGTGCTGCGCGCCGATCTCCCTAGTGGCGTCAGCGTGGTTTGCTACGCTGACGATACGCTAGTCCTGGCGCAGGGGAGTTCGCACCAGGCGGCGGCTGAAAACGCGACACGCGGGGTTGCGACAATAGTCGAGAGGATCCAGCAGTTGGGACTCGAGGTGGCCCTGCACAAGTCCGAGGCCATGTTTTTTTCATGGTCCTCGAAACGCGGAACGCGCCACCGCCGGGTTCCCAAATAACGGTATTATGGGTTCACATCGGCGTCGGGTCGACGATGAAGTACCTGGGACTCGTCCTCGACAGCCGGTGGAATTTCGTGGAGCATTTCCGACGTTTGGCTCCCAGACTAAAGCGGGCCGGGGCTGCTCTCAAGCGGCTCCTGCCCAATCTAGGGGGTCCAAACGCCTCCTGCCGGAGGCTCTACGTGGAGGTCGTGCGGTCCATGGCCCTTTACGTGGCACCAATATGGGCGCGTTCCCTGAGGCGGCGGCCAGCCCGCCGGATGAACGCGTCCCAAAGGGTTATGACCATTCGGCTGGTCCGGGGATACCGCACGGTTTCCTGTGAGGCGGCGAGCCTCCTTGCTGGATTGCCGCCATGGGATCTGCAGGCAAAAGTCCTCGCGCAAATATGGGAATGGCGCGAAGAGGCGAAATGCCTGGGCGAAAATCCGCTGCCGCGACAAATCACGGCTCGGCGGACAGAGCTCCGGCAGAATCTCATGGCGACATGGAGAGGGCGACTGTCGCAACCCAGCGCTGGGCACACCACAATTGTGGCGATAAAGCCCCTCTTTGAGGAGTGGCTTCAGAGGCGTCACGGCGTCCTAACCTTACGCCTGACGCAGGTCCTCACCGGACACGGCTGTTTCGGGAGGTTCCTGTTCAGGATAAGACGGGAGGAAACGCCCGGGTGTCGCCATTGTGAGGATCGCCCGGAGTACACGGTAGAACATACGGTGGAGATGTGCCCTGCTTGGACGGAGCAACACCGTGTCCTCGTGGTGGCGATCGGCGGTGAAGACCTCTCGCGTCCGGCCCTGGTTCAGGCCATGGTACGGAGCGAGAGAGCATGGGAAGCTGTCACCTCCTTCTGCGAAGCAGTAATGCTCGCGAAGGAGGAGGCAGAACGCGTGAGGGAGACGCAACGGAGACGCCCTCACGCCCTAAGCCACCGCTGGAGACGTCCTGGGCTGGAGTCGCAAGCCGATTCCCGGCCACCGTAGGCGCGGGCTTGCGGACGGCGAGTAATGGGTAGACCACCGACCGATAAGGACCAGGCTCGAGTAGACGGCGCGTAGTGTTCCACGCGCGCCTCAAAGAGATGTCAGCAATAACTGACGGGCTGACGGGGTCCGCTAGGGCCGATGCCTGTCTGGGTCGCGGATATACACACATCAACACGGTCTAGGGATATTTCATACTCAATTAAATAACTCGAAAAGTACTGGCCGCACTGGAATCTTTTATACACCGATTTGTTTGTAATTTATCTCAGACTAATTCTAAATTCAAATTTTTGAAAATTCTTTTGTTTCGGTGGAATAAAAATGTCTTGAGGAGAGGGAATTTTCATTTGTGCGAAATTTAGAAAACAATACGAATTACGTTTAGTTACAGTTTTTTTTTTCATTTTTAAACGAAAGAAAAAGTTAAAATTGAGGTATTGTAGTCATGCAACGCCAACATTTGACGAGGGCGGAGATGTTACGAGCTGTGGGAATGCTGGAAGCTGGGTCTGTTCAGCGTAATGTTGCTGAGGCCATAGGGACCCACCAAAATGTAATTTCAAGATTGTGGACACGATGTCGTGCCACATGTGAAGTAGCGGAGAGGCACCGGGGGCCAAGTCGCATCACTACCCCCAGACAAGACCGATTTTTGCAAATTACTGCGCGAGCTCAACCAAATGCAACGGCTACTCAATTGGTCCAAAGGCTGCGAGTGGAACACCAAGTGTTTGTGAGTGACCAAACTGTAAGAAGGCGACTGCATGAAAGCAATCTACGCTCTCGTAGACCACTCCGGGTCCCACCTTTACGGAGAGGCAATCGTGGACGACGATTAGAATGGGTTTGGAACCACGTGGACTGGGGCCGTGAGAAATGGTCCAATGTGCTGTTCACGGATGAATCCAGGTTCGGCTTCCATCCAGATTCACGAAGGACGCGTATTTGGCGAGTTCCTGGACGATGGAGCCGTCTTCAGAACCCTCAGGAAGCTCACCCATACCAAGGAGGAACAATTATGGTTTGGGCAGGAATTCGTCTTGGAGGACGGACGGATCTCGTTGTGGTGCGGGGCAATATGACGGCAGAACGATACGTCCAACAGGTGCTGGGGCCCGTAATCTTGCCCCACAGAACACAAATGGGGCAAGATTTCCTGCTCATGCACGACAATGCCCGGGCACACACGGCGAGAACGGTAGCAGCTTGGTTACATACACACAATGTTAGGGCCTTAGACTGGCCTGCTCAATCGCCAGATCTAAATACCATTGAGCATGCGTGGAATATGCTGCAAAGAAGAGCTCTGAAGGAAGTTCCTGAAAATCTGGCTACAGAAGATCAACTTTTTGCGCACCTCAGAAGGACATGGGACAATATTCCCCAGCAAGACATTGACAACCTTGTTCTGAGCATGCCGAATCGTTGCCGATGTGTTATGAACATCATGGGCGCTTTCTCAGACTACTAACTTCAAGTTTATAAACACAAATTAAATGATTTTTCTATTTTTTTCAGTTTTTACTCATAAATTAAAAGTTAATTCATATACGGTTTCCGTCTATGCTTCATTTTTTTCCATAAAATCCTGAAATTTTAATCGAAGTACCTTAACCATTATTAAAAAATGGTAGAATATTAAATAACGTATCTTTTAAATATATACATGTCGTATAAATAATTAACACATTGATAGTAATTCGCTTTTTTAAAAATATCCCTAGACCGTGTTGATGTGTTTATTTGAAAAAGAGTTACCGCGGCCCTGGCTCAAGCAAATGAAGGAACATGGGTGGGTTTTAGTCAGTAAAAGTCTGACACACCCTCCTGCTTCACCCAGAGCGGGTTTTTTTTTGTGTGGGTCATCCAATGAGTTCTTCATTGGACGATTTCCAACAAAAAAAAAGGGGCCGTTACAGTATAATAGCGTTACTTCTAATAGACGATGTTCGACACTTGTGTAGTTGTTAAGAGATAATCGAATTTTGTTGCTCGGTATTGTAGAGAGAACTTGAGCGTTATTTGTTCGTATGTTAACAGCTTAGATTTATGAGCAACGTTTAGTTTTCGGTCCATTCTTTTCGAGTAGAGGATTACTATTAGTGATGTCGGTGCTCATTGGTGCTGAGCGGGGTGGCACGGCCGGGGCCGGGCGGCGCGTGCGACTGGCGGCCGGCCCACCCTCATTAATTCTCTCTCGGCCAACACACAATTTGGCCCGCTCTGTATGAGAATGACAGCACTCGTTAGTTATCCCCCCGTTTGTTATGTTGTTATGACTCCGACACTATCTATTAACTGTTGATAGTGTAATTTACGAGTTATGGCTGTAGATAGTTTCTGTTAGGATTATAACAAGGTTAGTCCACCACGGCTTGCTCGTAACAAATGCTGCACAGCATAATAAAACTAAACATAAACTAAGTACAAACTGGTTGTTCACGAATACGTTAAAGCTTAACGACGCTATCAGCTGGGAGTGTTATTTGAACCGTCTACGGTGAGATGTAGAGTGCACTGTAGAGCCTGACCAGCGAGTTACTCTCCCACTGAAACGTTACGAGACAACACGGCATCAGCTCGTATCGCGTGTCGCACATGCGACTTAGGACCAATTTCACGAAAGAGTTAGTTGCTAATATGATGATAAACTGACAGTTTGTCACACATTATTGTCAATTTAACCTCGTGTTAGCAACTTACTCTGGGTAAAACTTTTCGTGCAAGAGGGTCTAACATAATTACGTAAAGTATCCCAACACTGTACAACTTATTCATCTTGTACAAACTTTGAGATAGCTAGCAAAAAACAAGATCTAATCAACTTTCTAACATAGAACTTATTCAATTTTAAATTTAGAATTTTGCAACCTTTACATTATGTACTTACTAATTCCATGGCTGTGTCACTGTTTCGCGTATCCTGTAACATGACAAAAAAACTTTTTGCAAAAAAAAACTACCGACTTCCAAATACAAAACTACTAAGTGAAAAATAACTTAATTTTTTGAAGTCGGCGCTTATAAAGGAAATTGATGATCCGTCTTGAGGACACTCTGAACCTTCACAGGAATGTTATCGCTTCCCACGGGAAATGTCTCTCTAATGCATTAATTTTAAACTTGCAATAATAAGGCTTATGCTAACCGCGGCTTGTTAGTGGAAATATTACGGTTTTCTTGATAAATGTTGATTTTTTTTAATATAGTAAATAGCACCTAGTATATTACATTTTTCTCAACTGAGCCTGTATTTCAGTCTTATTCTGAACATAGGCCACCTAGCTTTATTTTAGAGTCATATCCTGAAAATAGGCCACTTCAAAGTTTCACCGTACAGCACGTAGTTTTCTGCATATAATCTTTTCCGGCTGCTGCCTTGGGTTATTTGTCCACGTGTTTTACTAAATACCTTTTCTTTTTGCTTTGCCGGTAGCCCAACGCCAAAAGGTTTTGTCTTATACCTAAGCTAAAGTTAAAATGAAAACTTTATGAAGCATTTAGACCGAAAACCCTTGACCGCTTGCTACACGTGTAAGGCTCCAGACAGACGGACTGCGTTTGAATGCAGTTAGTATGACTGCAATAAAACTGCAAACCAACCGTGCAGTCCGATTGCTCTCGGTATGCAGTTGATGTGCAGTTCCAACGACAACTGCAAACTGCTGTCCATCTGTCTAGAGCCTTACTTCTGTAGTTGAAGAAGTAAGTACCACAGTCTATGTAAAGACAAGGCCACATCTTACGTCAACTATAAATCAATCACATCGGAGTTAAGTCTCCACGTGTTAGATTGATTGAAGGAGTAAACAACGTGCAAAATAAATACAAAAAAAAGACGAAAAATTACGTTACGTTCACGTCCTGTACGCGGCCTTAAAATAAAAGGTTCATAGAGGTTTTGAATGTGTGAAAGCGTCTTCCTTATCGTAATGTGCCATTTTAACGCTCGTGTACCTACTACACTTAACAACGTGTGTTGAGAGACCAAAGTACCTTATTTATGAAAATGTGCTCAAATGAGGCCGTAATAAATGGCTAGAGGGCCGAATAATTTTATCCAACTTCGTTGAGTAATGTTAAACAAATATAACCAAACTAAATAAAAGCTAATGAAGCAAATAGACATCATAGAAATCATACAAAAATACTAAACAATTTCTATAATGAGATAACTCATTGAGTCAAACCGACTCCGAATTTGAAATAATTCGTCAATTTATGTTAGAAAGTAAGAAAGTTAGTCAGAAAGTAAGATTTTATCAAGTGAGTGATGAATTCGATTCATCTTGGGGTGAATTACAGCCAAATGTAATTCCTTTTAGAATTGAAAGGGAATACAGATCTTCGTCACAATAGAGCAGATCTTGAGTAATGTGTAATCAGCGTAGTAAAATCTAAAGCGGGTCTGTTCAAACAACGTCATCCTTTTGTTTTCGTAATAAACTGTCAGGGCACAAAAGAAACTTACCGACATCGGATGTCACCCTGTTGAAATTTAGAGCTTTTCTCACACGCTAACGGCCGTGTCCCATCCACTCAAAGGCGGTTTATGAAAAGATCCGCCACCCTACTTGTATCTCTGTACGAATGTCCTATTCGGATACATTGTGGCTTAGACAAAGGGTATATAAAAGAGTTCAAACTAATAAACGTGTCTATTCTCTCCTACAACGTCCTATGCTTTAAAGAGTTTCCCCAAAGGCATATAATGTAGTACTTTTGTTTCACAACCTACTGCACTATTTTTGTGTCATAGTAACGAACGTAACCTCCGTAAAGGCTACTTTTGTTCTCTTTCATGTTACTTTAGTAATGGAAAAGGGTAGGGTATATTAGCTTTCCGCCATGGCAGGCGACAATTGCATTTGACTGGTTCATTTGTATTCGTGTCGGAAAGTATTTTTACAGAACACAACCATCATGCCGGGGCTCTTATGAGGGTTAAGCAGGGTAGGTATTGCCGAACGCTGATGGTTCATTAATAACGAGAAATACGGTTTGTAATATCGTGTGACAGGCTGATCTTAAGGTGGCCCTAGTCGACGGCACGAATAATTTTGTGCGCGGGGTTAAAATACATGCTATCTCATCCGAGAACACGTGCGAATGAGATAGGATGCTGTCAGAAGCTAGTTCGCGTACGAATGAGCACTTTTTTAATTTGTAGCGAAATGGATGATAATTTAGGACGACAACGAGCGCGCGAACTTTTATAAACAGGCATTTGGGAGTCTGGAAATCATGCAAAAACGACTAAATGTATATATTCAAAATAAAACTATTTGCATTGTTGAATTACTAATCTATCCCTGGATGGTGGCTGTTTTGCAATTTGTCTTCTTCTCATGGTATTTATTTCCGCCCACAGATGCGTTAAAATTAATGTTAACATATGGCACTTTCGTCGTCAAACAGTGGAGTAATCGCCAGACTACGTTTGTATGGAAGAATGATCGATTAGTGCAACCTTAAAAGACAAATAAGTAAACATATCTCATGAATAGCCTATTGGTAAATCGAGTAAATAAGTTGACATTTCTGAGTTGTAATCGGAATAAAACAGGTTGAAAATGAGCTTTTAAAATACCTGGTTTTAAAGCAGCTGCAATTTTTAAGAAGTTAATATCACCACGTCCATATAAAAACCATTACGGTTCTACGAAGTGGATATAAACAGCCGCTCCGCACCAAAAGATAGTTTATAATAACCCTTCTGCAGCTGCGGCGTCGTAATACCCTTCTTAATATTAATATCAAGACAGAGACAATGATAAAACAAGAGAAAAAGAAATTCATAACCGCGTTCGTATTTCAGTGGCGTAATTATTTTAGGAGCCGTAAATTTTGTGCTTATGTTGGCTGATTTTATTAACGTTGGCTATGAATGGTGGGGAATTAAAATAATCTACAAGTCAAAACAGCATGTTTTTTTTGGAACCGACTTAAATAGATGTAACTCTGTTTGACTTGAGTGTGAGATTTTTCTCACACAATGTAAGGTAATGCGAGGCAAATGTAATAATTTAACGTACAGTGTCAAAGAATAGGGCTAATCATTCTCTTCCGATGGTGTGATGTATTGCGACTCTACTGTTAAAGGATGGGCAGCAAAGGTTACAAAAAAGCTGAGCAGCGATTGATTGGCATTAACAGCAAAGTGGAAGCAAGTGCTAGTGCTATTGCTGATCATGTTCTGCTGATCAGGTAGGGTCGGCCAAACTGTTTTTGGGTTTTCCAACTGGAAATTCTCCGAAGCCGGAGTTTGACCCAGTTGATTTCAATAGCCTGGTTCTCAATTCACGGCACTTAATTATTACTGGCGAAGCAAGATAATTCTCTAGGTACACACTGCCTAACCCTTCTAGGAAAACAGCCACACATAACTTAAGTAATGTTACTACGTAAACCTAGCCCAGCTTTTGTGAGTTCGTCGTCAAACACAGCAAGTAAGTATATTAGTATACATGCAGCTACTCCGCATTTAAAGCAGGTTGTAACACTTAAGTAAATGGAAATGTGGTTGCTGTGTTACTCGTAAAACATGTGATCCTTAACCCTACAGAACAAGACCCTATGGCGGTCGCTTTCGCTACGTATTCACCGTCGCCAAAGCTCGGCATACCAGTGTAACTCTTTCTAATCCCCTATAATCTTCCATGGATGTCGTACTAGACTTAAGGAATTAATGAGGTCATGTGTCCCTGATATATCATAATACGAACAGCTTACCTTGTTCCCCGAAAGTTTGGTATGAGGATGTAAATTCTCCGAATTGTGAATGGAGGGATTGTTTATGAGATTTAATGAGAAAATCAAAAGTTTTATGGAGGTTGGAGTCGATAATTTCTAAGTCATAAGTAATTTATTTCAGAACAACATAAATTGTGTAGAAATTTTGTAAAAAATTACATTTAGTAGGTACCATTAAAAATTACAATTGTTAAAAAGATATAAAAAAACCATGTCAAGATAATAAAAAAGAAATAAACAAATAATAAGTCACATATAAAATTGCAAATTCAAAACAATATTAATACACATTCAATTTAAAATAACTATTAATACACTAATAAAACAAAAGCAAAAACAAATTATAATAATAAAAATATTATAAAAAGATCAATTGCAACATCTAATTTAAAAATAAAATGTCAGAGATATTTAAAAAAAATGTGATAAAAAGATCAATAATATTATGACATCAAATTTTCTGTGAATAATCAATAATAAAAATAGAATGTCAAATAAATTAAAAGTAAACAAATTGTTATAAAAAGGTCAGTAATATCTCATTTAATAGTATTATACAAAAGTAGAATGTCAAAGATAAAAATTATAATTATTACTAGAGATCAGCAATATGCCATTTAAGAGCATAGAGTTTTTGTCATCTATGAGTAATACAATAATAAAATAAAAGTAGAATGTCACAAAATTATCAATATGAATGTATAAAAAATCAAAATAATTATAATCAACATATTTAAAATCAACTCTAATCTAGTACAATAATAATTATTACGGTTGTTGTTTATCATCTAGGTACTCATCGACACTGTAATAGCCCTTCCTCATTATATATGTCTTCAATTTATTTTTAAATATGTTTGCGGTATTTATGCTTTTAAATTCTAAGGGAAGCTTGTTGTATAGAAATACTGATTGGTACCTAGGACTGTGATGAACCACGTTTATTTTCGGTTGGATTGTGTTAGGCATGTCTTTTCTACGTGTATTAACTCTAACTTTTCGTTGGTCATCAGTTTCAGATTTGTGCAAGTTCTTAACAAAGCTGGTTAGCACTGTTAAAATATTAAGTTTAACAAAATGGTCTCTGCACGAATCCGTCTGTTTCAGGCGGAGCATTGTCTTTATGGCTCTTTTCTGAATAACAAATGCCGAGTGGATATTGTACTTATAGCTGTTGCCCCAAAACTCAATACTATATCTAAGCCTAGACTCAACCAAGGCAAAGTATACCATCTTAAGCTGGGCCAAAGTCAATTCTTCCCTCAGACTTCTGATTGCATAGCATGCTGAGCTAACTGACTTCGTTATAGATGATGACTCAACCTTCCAGTTTAACAATGCATCAATATGAACACCAAGGAATTTTACATGGTCAACCACTTCAACTTTGCTTTGTTTAACTACACGAGTTGTTGTTTAACTACAATAGTGAACGGACGTACGATCGCGCACGCGTGCTCTAGTTAAGAGTATTCTGCAGACGCAGCACAACACCGTCCGCGTCGTCGCGGTGTACATACGTCGATATATCGGGGTCATTGCCATGACCTAGTTACAAGTGCGGAAATCATGAAGTGTTTACAATAATTTATTGTTTTGGTGTTTAACTCGCCTTACAACTAAATAATGGCTGCACAGTCAATTAAAATAAAAACTGACCTGGAAAAGCGTTTGTATGACTGTTACATCCAGGAGAAATCGGATAGAGAAAACCTGCAACTTACGGTACGTAAACTGAATGATCATATAAGTAGCTTGCAGAACCAAGTACAAGCCCTTCAAGGAGAATTAAATTGCTTGAAGGAAAATAAAGAACCCTTAGAAAAACAGGAAAGTGAGACAACAATATTCGCCCAGTGTACTAAAAGTGACGCTGAATATTGCACAGACGAGGTTGAACTCGCTAAAGAGACTGAGTGGATAAGGGCCAAGAGCGGGAAGAAGAGGAAGCTTAACACCTCTCTTTCTCCAAAACAACAACCCGGAACCAATGCTCAACAAGAAAAAAATGCGAAAGAGGCTTCCGTCAAAAAAGTGCCGCCACCACCGCCAATCATAATAGACGGAGTTAAAAACTACCAAACGTTCTACGACTCCTTGACTGAAACAATACCAGCTGAATCATTTACCGCTAAAATGATGAATGGGGATTGTGTAAAAGTTAACGCCAAAACAAAAGACCCTTATAGAGTAATTGCCAAGTTTTTGACAGAAAAAGACTACCATTGGCATTCGTACGAGAATAAGCAGGATAGACCAATTAGAGTTGTTGTGAAGAAGTTACATTCTTCTTGCCAACCTGATCGAATCAAAGACGATCTAACGACACAAGGATTCAAAATACTACTGCATTTGTTTGCCTTGGTGTCAAAGCTGTTCATATCGAACTCGTTACAGATCTGACGAAGGAAGCTTCGTGGTAAACCCGAAAACATCCTCTCATAACGGATAACGGATAACGGATAACGGATAACAGATAACGGTACCAACTTCGTAGGTGCAAATAACGAGCTCCGTAAATTCCTACAACATTCCAACCTTGTCTTCGAAGTTACTCAACAAGGAATCAAATTTACTTTTACGCCTCCATACTCTCCTCACTTTAACGGCATTGCCGAAGCTGCCGTCCGATCCACTAAGCATCACCTAAAGAGGCTTTTAGGTTTGACGCATTTTACCTACGAAGAGATGGCCTCGTGCTTAACTCAATAGAGGCCATTTTAAATTCTCGTCCTCTTACCCCTCTCTCCTCTGATCCCTTAGACTTATCTGCCCTCACTCCTTCACACTTACTAATTGGGCGACCACTTTTGTCCGTTCCGCATCCACAGGTGACTGATTTCACCAACGGGCGACTGGAGCGCTACCACAGAATGTAGCACATTAAACAGCACTTTTGGAAGCGGTTTAATTTAGAGTATGTTTCTCTGCTTCAGCAAAAAACAAAATGGTCGACCTCAACAGGGCAGTTTTCAGTGGAAACACTCGTTCTCATCAAAGATAAGGGACTCCTGCCACTGGTGTGGCCACTGGGGCGAGTCATTCAGGTCTTTCCTGGGAGCGACGGGACCACGCGGGGTGGTGCAGCTGAAGACGAAGAAGGGGACGATGGTGCGGGCCTACAACAATGTCTGCCCACTCCCTCTTACTTGAATCCTTCAACCCGGGGATGATGTTCGGGCGCTCTCGACGATCTACGGCCGGCGGCGCAGGCGACGGTTGGAGGCAGCGGGAGGCGCGGGCGCGCGGGACGCGGGACCTAGGGGCCCGCCACTTCACGACCGAACTCCAACGAAGACACACGTGCGTTTACGTATTTATAAAGGTCATATATTATCATCATATATTGTAAAGGTCCCTAACAGTTCCTTTTTGCACAACTTAAAACTTTGCTGTACGTTCTAATATACTTGTTTCGATATTGAACAACCCAATTTTCGCATTGCTTCTTATCCAAAGTGTTTAGAAAACGTTTTACTTTGCTAGCTATTCTAATGCCGTTTGTTATCCATTTGGAACACTTACTTCTATTTAATTTAATCCTAACTTTGTACATTCTAAAGATAGAAGAGTGTAATTCCTTGAATTTACTGATAAATGTGTTAATACTTGTGTTCCAGTCAGCCTCTAAAATCTTTTTCCTAAAGTCTTCTATTTTCACATTATTATATTTTCTTCTCCAAATCCGACGGTAATTTGTCCGCTTCTTATACACAACCTTTGCTAGATTTAGTGTAAAGAATAGACCCGCATGTCCATCTGAAAATCCATTGTGATCAACATTAGTGTAGTCTACGAAACTTTTAGGTAAGTTAGTCAAAATATTATCTATACATGATTCCGATTTATTTATTTTGAAGGTGGGAGAATTAATTAAATAACGGAAATTATAGCACGACCATAACGACAAAAACGAATTGTGTTTTAAGACATCTTTAAGGACATTAATATTGAAATCTCCACAAATAATACATAGTTTATTGAGGAAATGCTGTAACAGTTATCAAGGCTATCCATAAATTTATCAAAATTACTGTTTGTAGGAGTCCTATAACAACAAAGAACTCACAAATTTGTCTCAATATCTTTGACTCTACATACTTCGAAATAATCTGTTTTATACAATTGCTTACACACTTGAAGTTCATCCACGTTTCTATTATTGAGTGTTAAAATCATCGAGCCTCCCCTATTATTTTTGACTCACGTGTTATAAGACCCCATTTTGTAATTATTAAAATTAAATTGCTTTGCGAGAGTATCATTAAGAAAATGTTCAGATATACATATGAAATCAAGTTTTTTTGATGATACGCTTACATAAATTTCAAGATCATCTTTTTTATTGTTTATACCACAAAGATTTTGATGGAAAATATTGAGACTTGTGCATTGTTTCATCATCATCATCAACAGCCTATTAATGTTCCCACTGCTGGGACACAGGCCTCCTGTCTTTGAGAGGGAATGGGTCGTAATCCACCACGCAGGCCCAGTGCGGGTTGGTGGATGTCACATATCTTCGAATTTTTGGTTCTTGGACATGCCGGTTTCCTCACGATGTTTTCCTTCACCGGTGTGAGAGCAGTGGTGATGAAATAATTTACACAAAGTAAAGCGCCTGCCAGGGCTCGAAACCACGACCTACAACTTGTAAGTCGCGGCCGATACCACTGGGCTACCACTGCCACTGTGTATTGTTTACATTGTTCATTCTCGAAAAAAAAATAGGGAATCACTGTCATTATGTTCCTGATTAAAGGTATTTGTACCATAATACCTTAAATTATTAAATATATTCATCATGCCATAATAGCTAATTATAACATTAGTGTGTTGCACAGTCATTAACGTCTCTCTAATATAAATAGTTAAGTTAATATAATTATTAGTTTGTCCAAAATCTTCGTCGAAAACAAAAATGATGCAGTAGTCGTCTCTTGAGTAATCCGCTAATTTCATAGTGATGTTAGTAAACAGATTTTTAATTCCTCTGTTAGGCAGAAGGTAGTGACATATTTGAGTCTCTGCAAATGTTTTTTCGGCTATTGTCAATACATTATTCGTGTTGTTGCTACTTATGATGCTTAATTTCGATTTGTTGTGCACTGGTAAGTCACTCTGAGATATTATGTGTGCAGTTCTATTTGCCGACTCTGCTCGTGGTGTTGGAGTGTTTTTATGTTGCATGTTTTTTCCAGTACACGATCTAGTTTACCCCCTTTGGATATCTATAATTTTGTTTGTTTGTTCACATTGAGGGGTAGTTAAAAAAAAATTCATTACTTTCGGTGAATCGGTAGTATCATACACTGCAAGTGCAGATGGAGATATCATCGTGTGTTTGCTATTAGAATTTGAAGCTGGCGTTGTACCGGTTTTTTGTTTTTGCTTGCGTTTCTGACCAGTTCGTGGTGTACCATTTTTGTTATCCAAGATATTTAAACTCTTGTAGGTGTCTATAACTTTCAGATATTTTTGTAGATCTGATTTTAGCCGAAAGTTTTCCGAGTTTAGATTCTCAATTTCTTGGTCTGTTATTAATAAATTATCAGATATTTTTTTGATTTTATCATTCAGGTCAGATTGACTTGAGTTTAAGGATATGTTAGGTCCGCCTATGTACTACTATTGTACATGAAGTTTAAATAAATAAATAAATTGTCGCATCAAATAGCGCCGAACTATCTTTGGTAATGTCATTTAATGAACTGGTACTGTGAATTTTGCGGTAAGTAATATTGTTACATTCCTCCATTTTTATTTATGTTTAGTCTGCGAGTAATGGAACGCAATCTCAAATATACTAAGCCGGTATTCAATTATAATAAGTCAAGTTTCTGGACGAAGATTTTGCTGTCAAATTAGTCAGCTAATTGGGGATTGGTCGAATGGGTCATCTGTTCTTTGTTTATGTTGTAAAGTTCTGTCTTTGAATTTACAACCAAATTATTGACATAATGATGTTATTGTTGAGGTTGAAGGGAGGCGTGCCGTGTTGTATGGTTACTGTCGAGTTATTGTATAGAAGTAATTTATAGCCGACCTGTTTATATCGTCTTTATACTTATGGTGATCCACTCACTCACTCACTCACGTCACTGGTGAAGTCAGTATAATAAGGCCTGTATTAATTTCTTGATGATGATTTTTGCTTTTCAATTAACACTTATTTATTACATTTCCTTCGTATTTAATTTAACAGAAGTGTTGCTAAAGTATCTTCTAATTATTCCATTTTCAATAACGAAATCAAGAAGAACGTAAAAACATTCGAAAACTAAAAACGTTTTACCGAAATGAAATTAAAAAAAAAGTTTAATAAAAGTTCCCGGACCTTCAGATACGGAAGTTGCAAATCACTAGAGTTTTCCGATGGGTCCCTCCGGATGTTGAGAGGGAATATAGTCACCGTGAGCTACAAGAAAAAGTTTCTCGATAACCCACAATTTGCTGCGGGTGCTGGTCGGCGAAACGCGTTGTACTACGCTACGCTTACGATATACGATATAACCGTGGTAGATGTTTGTATTTGTTCGTCGTACTTTGTTTTACGTGCAAAGGAAATGGATTGATAAGTATTATTTGAATTTTGTGATGTGATTGTTTGATTTGAAAGATTTACGGATAGTAAAGATTTTGAAAAATAATCATATTTGATTGGAGTCTCATCTAAAGTAATGTTTGTTTATTTATATGTTTGAAAGGTTATCTTAGGACTTGGACACTGAAAGCTGCAGACGGCAAACGCATCGACGCCTTTGAGATGGGTGGTGCTGGAGAAAGATGCTCCGTATCCCCGGGATAGCATGTCGAACTAACGTCAGAGACGTTAGACGCGGCGGTCATGTTGCTGCGCAGAGTTCTAGAATGCTTCGGGTCACATTGTGAGAAAAGACGGAGGCAACCTCGAGAAGCTCATCGTGACCGGTAAAGTAGATGGGAAAAGGCCTCGTGGACGCAGCCCAATACGTTGATCTGACCAGATCCACACCGCTCTTGACTCTACAGTTTCCAACGCCCTGACACCGCCAGAGACAGAAACAGATAGAGGAAGATCGTACGAGAGGAAGTGATGCAGAAGAAAGGTCATGACCCTCAATGTTGAGGCATACGACACAAGGAGGAGGAAAAGATTATTCAATTAAAATATGTAATTTTTTTCAATGATGTCATAAGTTACTTTTTATCTCGAAAGGTTAGGCCAAGGAAGCAAATCTGCGGCAAAACGCTAGTCATTTCTGTAGTGATTATAAATTTTAATAAATTTACTTAACAGATTTTTTTTATTTATCAATAGTTTGAATGTGTGTTTGTTCAAAATTAATATAAACGACGCTGTTAAATACAGGTATTCTGGTCCCAAGCCAGGAGTTATACACCGGGGCCCATAGCGGCGTTGGGACTCCTGGACCCTGTCTGAACCTGTACCCCACGAAACTGCGGTTCGCGGCATTAGAAAGCTAGGGATTTGCTCCTTATTGGTAGATATCCTGGTACCTATCTCACAGGTGAAAGTGGGACAACCATAAGATGTGTCAATCGGACTTACCTTAGATTCCTGCGGTAGATTCCTAGGGGTCGATCAATATCGTGCCGTGAGGTTAGGGATAGGAAAATATATATATAATAAAGGACAATGATTAGATTGGGACCACCAACGCGTTCTTATCCGGGCTTCGGCTTCCAGGCAGATACACACGCGTTTCCCACAAAAGCGCTTCGCTGCGCTTGAAAATATACTCTAAACCCACTTTGGGGGCGCCCCACAACGCTGATTGCGAACGGCGGGCGCGATTAACAAATACAATGGGTGAAACATATCTCGATTAGATATGTTTCTACAAGACCCGACTTCCGCGTGTTCACGCTACAAACTTTTTCTTTCGACTGTTGTCAAGTGTCAGCTGGGATAAAATTTCCATTATGGGCCCGTTGATTTGGAAGTTCATTTTTTTTATAGGTTGTACTCATAAATAGAAAGCTTTTTACAAATTTTCAAGACTCGCAAATTTTATGTTTTTCGTGAGGTAAAAATATGAGAATTAGTCCAGGAGCGAGCGAAGCGAGCTCGGGAGCTTAGGGCACCCCGACACGGACAGGTTAGGTTCGAAGAGATGACGGGAGCTGATGTGAGCGAGCAAAGCGAGCAAACTCAGCTCCCGTCATCTTCTTCGTGTTAGGATACATTAGACCCTCCAGACAGAAATAGGTTGTATTATGTATAATGTTTCTTTTTAGATTATTTTATACCGGACTAGCTTTCCGCCCGCAGCTTTGCCTGCGTGGACTACAGGATATTGGCTGTTTTGTTTTTTTTTCAGTTCTGCTGGGATATTGCAATTATTATCCAAACATAGATTTCCGCCCGCGTCTTTGTTCGAGTAGACCACAAAATTTTATCAACTTTATTATTTTATAAAATTATTAAAATAACGTGTTAATTGATATAAAATGAGCATAAACTGCACTGCCTTCCTGTTCTTATAGTTAGAGCGCCGGACTTTCATTCCGGAGGTCTCATGGGATCGATATCCACTGGGAGATACAAATAGTGGAAGACCACTTTGCTTTTAATATCTGAATCCTACTACCGACACGATAAAAAATTTATACAGGGTTGCGCAAAAGTTATCACCCGATGTTCTTTGGCTGTAATTTTTTTTATGAATTAAAAGCTTTGTTTCTGCTTTTGGATAATATTTATTTGGTGTCTTAATTTATGTTCCATTTAGTCGAGAAAATGTGTAAAAATGCTAAGTGGCCGTCGCTTCGTCAGATTTGATAAACATTCGGGCCCGTTTATGGCATTTGCTCTGCATCAGTCTTGCAGAGAACTCAGAACTTACAGCGGATATTATCATTGAGGGCTTCAAGAGTCTGAAGGTTGTTGAATTAGACACGTGAACTTATGAAAAAACCTACAGAAAGAAGTCTGGAACAGTTACTTCAGGCGATCTTACTGGCCAGTGCAAGTCCGGGTAGTGCCGCCCTCTGAATTTCGGTTGCGGCTCGTGCAGTAAGCGCCGTTACATTATCCTGTTGGAACCATTATGTACTCTCTTTTTTTTGTCAATTGATGCTGATCCTAATCATCTATATGATGTTTTTTTTTAGTATATACTGTAAACAATTTAATTCGACCTTTATTCCCAAGACTATCTCCGTTAATAGTAACGCATCATTCAGTGATTGGGCTACCATTGGTATTCATAAAAGTAGAACACGGCTTTATGAGCTTATGAAAACACTGGACTTATGTAAACCCTGCTGAATTTAATTTATATGTTAGAAATTATTCAAAATTATTTAAAAAAGTTTGTTGTTTCGCCAAGTCGCGTTATTTGAGCTCGAAGATTAAAAACAGTAGTAATGTTATTAAAACGACTTGGAATATTATTAATAGTGAAACGGGAAGATCTGGTAACCGAAATATTGACTACGGCCTGTCTATTAATGGCAACATCATAAAATCAGACTCACAAGTCGCAGTGGCCTTTGAAAATTTATTTTCAGATATTCCCATTTCAACGACTAAATCCTTAAACTCATCACCTTCTGTTGCTGAGTCTTTGCTAAAAGAACATGTTAATGTTTGCGATTCGGAATTTATTTATGAACATATTACTTGTAAAGACATAATTAAAAGCTTTCACACTTTAAATGTTAAAAAGACTGCAGATCTGTGGAGTCATTCTGTAGAAGTTGCTAAGTCTATTATTGAAATTGTCCCACCTATTATCTTTAATAATTGTATCGACTGTGGGGAGTTTCCTGACCTTATGAAAAATAGTAAAATAATACCTTTGTTTAAATCAGGTAGTACATCAAACCCTACAAATTATAGACCTATTTCAGTACTACCTACGTTTAGCAAAATATTTGAGAAATTAATTTTAGAGCAATTGCAAAGATTTTTTAATAAACATAAATTATTACATAACAAACAGTTCGGTTTTACAAGGGGTCGTTCAACTACTGAGTGTATAGCTTCGTGTTGAGCTTTTAGGACATATTTATAAAGCATGGGAAGATAAGTGCGATGCATTGGGAATCTTTTGTGATTTGTCCAAAGCATTTGATTGTGTTTTTCATGAAACGCTAATCAGGAAACTCCGCCACTACGGGATCCGGAACAGCGCTCTGGATCTTCTTACTTCATATTTGAGTAATAGGATTCAGACCGTTGACGTTAATGGAAAAAGATCTCCTGGATCTATGGTAACAATAGGAGTCCCACAGGGCTCGATTCTTGGTCCTTTCTTGTTTCTTATTTATATTAATGACTTGCCTTACCTCATAAAGGATAACCATGATATAGTGTTGTTTGCGGATGATTCTTCACTTTTGTTTAAACTTAAACGTCAGCAGCTGGTTACTGACGATGTAAATAGCGGTTCAATGTTAATAATTTACTTCTTAATGTAAAAAAACCAAATGCATTAAGTTTACCCTACCTCACGTTAGGCAGGTGAAAACCGATGTGTTGATAAAGGGCGAAGAATTGAATCCTGAAAATAGCACAGTATTCTTAGGCTTAACTTTGGATACTAAGCTTCAGTCGGGCTCACATATAGATAAATTGTCAAAGAAGCTAAGCTCCACAGCATATGCTGTTAGAAAAATTCGTAATTTAACTGACATAGAGACGGCCCGTTTAGTATACTTTAGCTATTTTCATAGTGTAATGTCGTACGGTATTCTGTTGTGGGGAAATGCCGCCAACATCCAGACTATCTTTGTTTTGCAGAAAAGAGCTGTTCGATCAATTTATAAACTAAGCCCGAGACACTCTCTCAGAGATAAATTTAAGGAGATTAATGTAATGACTGTGCCTTCTCAGTATATTTATGAAAATCTTTTATAGGCCCATAAAAATATAAACTGTTTAAAAAATACAGTGATATCCATAACATAAATACTAGGAATAAACACAAATACCTAAGTACCTACAACAAGGCTCAAGAAAATAGGTGGCTCGTTTAGATGTCAATGTGTAAGCTTTTATAATAAGCTTCCAAACCACGTACAAGATCTAAGTCTTAATAAATTCAAATCTTTCATTAATTGTAAGTTGTGCCAGAAAGTGTTTTAAACAATTAAAGATTACCTTGAAGACAAAAAGGCTTGTGATTGAGCTGCTCCAATTAATTTTGTTTTTTTGTTATATTTTGCACCGTGAATTTTGTTATTATAATTTTAATTTTTTTTTTTGTTTTCTTGCAATGACAAGAATATTTACTTTTTAAAGTATTATATTATTTTATTTTAATTATTGTGAATGTGAAGACTATGTGGATCATTTTTTTTTGTTGTTTTTTTTTTTTAGTTTAAATTTATCTTAGTTTTTAATCATGGTCTGGCAGTTTGAGTAGTTTATGCGGCCTAACCGAATGTCCTTTCTTTGGTATTGTACGTCGAATCCTTGAGCTCCTTAAATTCTGAGTTGAGCTGCTCGGTTATTGACAAATGCGTGCACTGACTGGACAGGTCCACTCAATCTGGCTGGTTCTTTCATCAAAAGACCATTTCAGACATCAGTATACATGGTCTTCACATGATCTAACTAATATTTTGTCTGGACTTTAAAAGAGACTGTGACCTCTGAGTTAGTTTCGGCCTTTCTTCTCAGAGTAGTCAGATAGGAAACACCGACCTCATCTAGTTTTAAAAAATATGTTCGACATGTAACAGTGTTTGTACAAACCAACTTACAGAAATATAAGGATAGAGAAATATTTTGATCATGGCTCTGTGACCTCGTCGACCACAGTAGGGGTTTGGCGGCCCGATGACGAGCGTAAAAGCGTGTGTCTTTAATTGTATTAAAGAGCATAAATACTAAATTCCAAGTAATTTTGTTAATAAACAATTTAGTTTACATAAAAACTTTAACACTCCTTTTTTACCCTTTTAAGTGATGAAATTCAAAAAATCCTTAAATACCTGTTTCTTTAACTGTGTTGAACAGCAGAATGACCAAATTTAAATTAATTTTGATAATAAACAATTTATTTTTCATTCAATCTTTAACATCCCTTTTTACATCTGTTTACTGCAAAAATGTCGATGCAGAATTTATATTTCTAAAGCATCTTCCGATAGAGTGATGAGTTTTGCGCCATCCTGTACAGTCTAGATATGGGTACTCCAATTAGCTTACACTAACAAAGTCGTCATCAAGAAGTTAGAATTTAATTAACCACTTCTCTGTGTCAAAATGACCAGACTGCTAGTGCTGACCCTGGGACAGGTACCGTAAAATTGCCCGTGTCGGACACAATCTTGCCTTAAAGTTATGCCTGCCACCGTTAATGACTGACCATGAGATTTATTGATGGTCATTGCAAAGCAGACCTTAAGAGCAATTGTAATCGTTTAATCTCAAAGACATAGTCAGAGGTTATCAGTTGAGTTATGAAAACTGTTTCCCCCCTAGCACATCCAGTAACCATTCATATAAACTTGAACACCCCTTTTTACCCCTTTAAGGGATGAAATTCAAAATGTCCTTAAATACGTGTTTCTTTAATTTTATTGAAAACCATAGATACTAAACTCCAAGTTATTTTGATAATAAACAATTTAGTTTTCATACAAATTGTAACACTCCGTTTAACCCCATTTAGGGATGAAATTCAAAAAAGCCTTAAAGACGTGTTTCGTAAAATTGTATTGAAGAGCATAAATACTAAAATCCAAGTAATTTTGTTAATAAACAATTTACTTTTCATTCAAATTGAAAACATCCCCTTTTACCCCTTTAAGGGATGCAATTCAAAAATTCATAGATACGTGTTTCTTTAATTGTATTGATGAGCATAATATCAAGTTGAGTTACGATGATCACCTCGGGTGCGGTTAATAGCGGCTGTCCTTGCGAACTCGTACAATGGCCGCCTGCGTGCTGTAAGTTATTGTTGTCTATAATTATTGCTCCAATATAAGGTACATCTAATTGTCATATCGGCAGTCCAGCCTACTGGGTACATCCGTTAGAGCCGAAGTGAAAATCCAAACATTTTGTTTGGATTTTCACTTGCTGCTAGCTATTTTTTTTCGGACTTTATTCATATTTTATTCAGTCGTTCATTTGGTTGAACATAATTTATTTAAAATATACGCAGTAGTGTGCTGACGGGCTTGCTTATTCTATAATAACACGACAAATAAACAGCCAATTGAGGATGAGGAGGCATTTGTCTAGCTCATTCCAAGCAGGCTCGCGTTACGCGGAAGAAAAGAACTACGAGTAGAAAATTTTAAAAGTGTAACTGTTTATCTTGAGGCACTGTTTGTTTATTCAATAACAATAAATTATTGCGTTCATTTGTAATGTTACTAAAACTTTCTTTATCTGCCATAATAAATCAGATTACGTTTTACCTGTGACGTCGAGGCATCCATCAAACGGCAGTGCTATACAGAATTATAAGTAAATTATCCAGTTGGAACACAACCATAGAACATGATGTAGAAATATCACCGACCAGCGGACGGGTCCGTCTCCTGCGAGGTCGATAACAAATTGGAAACTGGATAAACGAGGTAATAGTAAATAAAATATATCTCAGCCAATTTCATTATTGACAGTTCATATCGTTGCAGCCACACGTGCCTTTTAAAGCTTAGAGTGGGTTTATCGAAACAGATAATACTTTTAGATATTGGTATTGGGACGGGACGTGGTATAGAGATGTCACTATTACACATAACATACCTACGAGTATGTTATTATAGGTTGATGTTTGAGTTTAGATAGTGCTGCGTTTATACGTGAACTCTATGACAATCCACTTATTCGGTACAAACAAAAAAGTAACTGAGGCCTTGGTGCGAGTCTTTTAACGTACTCGGTCTTGTTAAAGTATATGTTCTCTTAAGTCAATTTGTATACAAAAAGGGGTTTCCCATTAATGTCACCAGATGGCGCTTATCGAGTTTCAATACAAATTGACCTTTATATTAACGCGATCAACCACATTAAAAAATTCGTACTAACACTGAGCCAAAGCCAAATGTTACAACGTAAAAATAGATAAAAGAATGAAGAAAAGTTACACAATAGCATCTCCCATTGTCTGCATTAGCCAACACGTATCGTAAAGATACACTGTGCGTCCTGAGAACTGCGGTAGGATTGTAGGAAGTAAGTGGCCTGTTACGAAGCAACGTTTACCACTGTTAGTGCCCGTGTCTGAGTCTACCAGTTTACTGTATAAAAGCGATTACACTAACAGTAAGACGAAAGCGGTTTACTACAGACTGCAGACTTGTACTTTAAAACCATTCAAAGAGCTGCTCAGTTTGGCTGGCTCCCTAGAGACTGGAGGGGGAAATATCCTATGGACTATGTGACCTAAATATTACTGACCAAGAATATCGGTTTTTTACAGTATAAATCCAGGCGGTAGGTATCTTTTGCAGCTAGACTTTGATAAATGTCAAGTAGATAGGTGCTAATGCCTACCTGAGTACCTACTGTCACAGAAAGGCGAAAAATACCTGTTTTTTTTTCTATTACGCCCTTCTCGATTCAATTGGCACACTTATGTCAAAATGATTGATTTTATAATTAGAACAGCTAGACCAAATCAAACTGATTGGCGTCAACTACTAAACTGGGGCGCGAGAACCCAAATCAATATATATAGACTTCAAATTTTGAAGATAACCTGCAGGGATTAACGTCTAACCGGCTCAGCTAATAATTAAATCAATAAAATATTATATTATCTTAATTATTCATTGTCCTTATCTAGTAGATAGCACCTTTATCGACAGGATGTCATGTAGTTAAGCAGTAGTTTTTAGGGTTCCGTACCCAAAGGCTAAAAACGGGACCCTATTAATAGGACTCCGCGGTCCGTCTGTCTGTCTGTCACCAGGCTGTATCTCATGAACCGTGATAGCTAGACAGTTGAAATTTTCACAGATGATGTATATCTATTGCCGCTATAACAACAAATACTAAAAACAGAATAAAATAAATATTTAAGTGGGGCTCCCATACAACGAACGTGTTCTTTTTGACGTTTTTTGCGATCCCTTCGTGCGCGAGTCCGACTCGCACTTGGCCGGTTTTTTGTAGTAGATCTTGAAACGACAACCGTGTAGCGCTAGGGGCTACGCCGTAGACCTCGTAGACAGTAGCAAAATAAACTATTTCTATTACTGAGTACACAACATTATATTTGTTCAGGTTAAGATGATGACGAAAACTTACGTCAACTCTATTTGTCTTTGGGTTAGACTAACAGTATTTTTGTAAGTAGACAAAAATAAAGAACGTCGCGGAATAATCTAGATTTTATTTTAGCTAGGTTTCGGGCATTCAATATTATTACAGGCTTTAAAAACGAGTAAAAACATTCCCAGAACAGTTACCTAAACAGCAATATAATAGAGTACTCGTATTTACATAAATCTAAACCTATTTAAATACTCCGGGCAAAGAAAATTGTTTTAACAAAATATTTATTTAATAAAAGTGATTAGTAGGTATTTGCTCCAGTAAATTCTTTTACGAAAAAAATAATATCGCAGAGTTAAGGTAACACAACTCGGCTTATGAATAATGTATCAGGAGCACCTTTAGTCTAAGCACTTAACGGGTCCAAATGAAAAAGAAGCGAACTTTGCAATGCTGTAGATTTTTTTTTCTCTAAAATTATTAAAAACTCTGCTTGATTTGAAAATACTTTGAATGTCATTCATCGAGCATTCCATCATGTATGATTGTGAATTTATATTAGACTAGCTGACCCCCGCGGCTTCGCTCCCGTCAACTGGCTACCTACCTTCCAGGGTAGGAAGCCCTGCCTACCCTGCCTACACTGCCTACCGTGCCTACCCTGCCTAGCCTGCCTACTCTGCCTACGCTGCCTACCCTGCCTAATCTGCCTACCCTGCCTACCCTGGCTACCCTGGCTACCCTGCGTACTCTGCCTACCGTGCCTACCCTGCCCACGCTGCCCACCGTGCCTACCCTGCCCACCCTGCCTACCCTGCCTACCCTGCCTACCCTGCCTACCCTGCCTACCCTGCCTACCCTGCCTACCCTGCCTACCCTGCCTACCCTGCCTACCTTGCCTACCCTGCCTACCCTACCTAGCTAATATTTTTTATCTATCATCAGTAGCTTTCTCAGCGCACGCCGAAGAATGAATTTTACAGGCAATATTTTGCTACCTTGGGTTACATTATTGCAATTTTCATAAAGATCTCTATTTTTTTTAAATATAATGTAGCCTATGACACTCAGGAATAACGTAGCTTTCTATTGATGAAAGAATTTGCAACATCGGTTCTGTAGATCAAGAGATTACCCCTTACAACGTCACAAACTCACAAACCCACAAACGTTACCTCTTTATAATATTAGTATAGATTTTTAACCGACTTCCCAAAAAGGAGGAGGTTCTATGTTCGACTTCAAGGTTGTTTTTTTTTTTTTTTTTGTGTATGTTCACCGATAACTCCGTCAATTGTGGACCGATTTTGTAAATTCTTTTTTTGTTTGAAAAAGTATGTTCCGAAATTGGTCCCATTTTAATTTGGTGAAGATCTGATGAAGAACTTCGGCAATATACAACAGAACTCTTCAATAAATAACGGCAAATCTCTCGGGATTGCTGCAATCGCATGTCTGTTTGTTGTTTATAACATTTCATAACATAACATCACGCCAGTTCGCTCTTAAGGGGTAAGCAGATCTCTCATTTCACAAGTTATGTTCAAGTTTCATGAAATCTATTCTGGCGAAATAGTTCTCTTACTAACTTGCCTATTAGGTACGTTCAACTAAAAAGCGAAAAATAAAAAACTTTTTGCAAAAGAATACTACCGACTTCCAAATACAAAACTACAAACTGAAAAATAACTTAATTTTGTGAAGTATTCAGTTTGTAGTTTTGTATTTGGAAGTTGGTAGTATTTTTTTGCAAAAAGTTTTTTTATTTGAGTTGTTTTGTCAATATAAATTCTTACCATTTTTCATTCTGTAACTATTTGTTTAATTTAAAATCTACTCGATCTCAATACATATTTGAAAGAGAAATTCCTCTAATCTAATTCTCAAACGCATGTATATGTTGTAACTTTTAATTAAGTGAATGGGTGTGTATCTCCAAAATTCTCAAATTAAGAAGAATAGTCACCGTTCACGTTTTACATGTAACCCGAGTCGTACGGTGAGTGAAGCACGAAACACGAAAGCGAGACAGACATAAAAGGAATCGCAGGTAACGAGAGGACAGCAACGTAGTCTGTAAGACGAGTCGGTTACGCCACGTTATGCCCCATTATTCCATCGTGCAGCCTCGAGAAGTTATTACGAGTAATGTAGTGCCTTCACTTTCATCAGTATGTATGAAACTATCTGGGTTCATGCGAACAAAAGAACCCAGATAGTTTCATACTAACAAACAACCAAAGCGCCCTCGCGAAACGAAATAATAATGAAGTATCTCTTGGTCTGTTATTCGTAACTAAAGACTTTGTCTAATTAAGGTTGTGTCATGACCAGCAGACCCTGAAATATTACATCTTTGTGGTTGAACAACATGCTGTCGGCGTAATTGTAAACGGCCCTTTTAAGTCCCTCACTATAGTACTAAGTTTGTAATAGTATAGTTTTGCTTTATGTTTCATGTTAATTTTTGAACGGTTAACGTTTTAATACACTTTATTTTATGTACTAAAACACAGCTCGTTCACAAGAAAAATTATGAGTGCTTTTTGCCTTAAAAGGTAAAAGCCTTTATTAGTTTTTACTAAAACAATCGTTGATGGAGTTTCTTGTGCGTTCTTCTCCATAACAAGCTACTTTCCGAATGCACGGTAGAATAAATTTTTATTCTTTGTTAATTTTAATGTATTAACGTTCAAAAGTGCCGCTTGGTGGCCTAGTTGAAATAAAATATCTTTGTCTTTCTTGTTTTCGATCCACGTTTCAGGAGTAGAATACACAAATTCTTATTTTTGCCGAATGTTCTAAAAGGTTATCTGGGGAAAACAGGTCACAGTTGTGCTTAGTAAGCGACGGTCTAGCATCCCGCATATATCAGTGTGCGTGGTTCAACATCGGTAACTCCTAACGCTGTGACAGCACACACCAGGTATGTTGGCAGAGCATGAACTATTGCTTACTCCGCAGTAAAAAGATACACATGAATATTCCAGAAAGTCTTTTAAACCGCACCAAATAAAAAAGCTATAGTTGAAGGCGGTTACGTGCGAGTATGTGCATAATTTTCAAGAAAAGTCCTAAGCGCAGTATATAAAAATAACCCTAGCCTTTTGTATTGCCTTTTAAAGGTCGTAGCTTCTTGTCAAGCGTGAAAAAATATCACCTATGTATGAAATACATTTGCAGAGGAGGAGATTGGCTGCCTGTGAAATGATCGTAAATTTCGATGTATAATGAGCTCATAAATCTGGAATGCCGCTCGATATCTCCTGTGCTATCTACCTGGGATGTTCCTGTAAACCTTGATTTCGTTCGTGTTCCTGTTTACATGTGTTACTGTGTAAAAGCTCTGCATATATCAATTATATGTTTGCTCTTAATATTTTTGGGATCAAGTTCGGACATGCTCTGAGGGTGCTAATTGCATACCATGTTTCATTTCATTCATATGCATGAACAAAAACTCTTTTGTAGAAGAAGCGTGGGATTAAGATTTTTTTTTATAGACATCCAGAAGCTTCCGAAGAGTAGATCCGCCTTTAATTTGAAAACTGCAGTTTGCAGACTTGGTAACATTATAAAACTAATGTTTTGCAAATGTTGTCAAACCATTTTTAAACATACTGGGATTGTAGAAGGTGTATTTTAAAGGCTTTCTGTACACTTAATTTAATTTTGACGAGTTTGTGGGTAGGTTCCGGTTTGCGTAAGTACGTCCAATTATTCCAAGAAGCTCTTGGTACCGACAAAATAACCTTTCTATTTAAAGATGCTAAACCATATTTCTCCAAAAAAGGAGCTTTGATTAATTTGAGGAATTACGTTTTTCTTTTAGGTAAATTAACCTAAATTAGTTATTCCAATAACACCGGACCACTTTTATATATTTTCTTACGCTACAGCATAAGTTATTCAGTTTATTGTTGTAATTTAAACAAAATATGTACCTCTGAAGATTCTGAACAAGGTAATTTAGCAGTTAGCCAGCGGCAGGGACTTCTCTTTAGACCAACATATACTTTATTGTCTTGTTTGTAAATTGGAATAAATGTACCAAAATATAAGACAAAAAATTGAACAATTATAAAAAGGTTCCACAATACTTGTAAAAAAAACTAAAAAAGACGAAGCAGAGCAGAGTATATTTTGCTGAGGAAATTATAACGGTTTCAACTCTGAATCTCTCTGGTTTGAATATTTCGTAAACGTTCGAACTTTTGTCTGGGGTTGGAGGATATAAAAGAATATTACAAAATTCCTACGAAGTTGAATGAAGTGGAACATCGACAATACAGAAGAAGTTCACTAATTGCATTAGGGCTAACATAAAAAGAGAGCGTCAAGAAAAAATAGAAGCTACATAAGCATTGCATGAAGTGACGGTAGTAAATCGGGCCCATTCGCGGGATTGTAGCGTCGCACTTCCTGCTACGAAAATCTTCGGCAGGGCTATCAAGAGCGAAAGTGGCTTGGGTTAAATCCAAAGTAGATGTGTTCCGGCCGAGCTTAGACTTTGAATAAATCAGGAGGGAGAGGTCGCAAGGTGAGTCCCGTCCGCTTCTATCGGCCGCGGACAATATTGCATTTATATGAGTTCTTTATGCGTCCGGTCATTTTCTTTCCTTTTATTGAACTCACCGTTAAGTAAGGATTTAGAATTATTTGCTGAGCAGCACCGCTCATATTTTCAGGAAGAGTATATGAATGGTGTAAGGATATCGTTGGCTGCAAGCATTTCCGTTGATTACATTCCGTTGATTGCAAAGGAACCAAAAACCGATATTGCAACCCAACGCATTTTACAAGCTTTTATTTAACTTGTAATGTATTTAGGTATGTAAGTGTGTTCGGGTTAAATCTTGCAACTAAAAGCATTAAATCTAAAAAAATGATTTTCAATGAAAATTTTTTATGATATAATTTATAAAAAAATGTAGCATGGGTTTATGCAGATATTATCTTCTAAAAACTGTATTTATTTAAATTACCATCATTTATCGCAAAAAAACGTTATTCATGCGGATGCTTGCCCTAATTATACAATAGATCCAATGAGATCTCGTATGAGATGACCTCTCTTTAGGCTCGCTTAGCTTAAAGGTTTTTACCTCGTTTTATATATGATGAATGTAAATTTAATTATATCCCAGTGCTTTCCTTTTGTAAAAAAACAACATCGTATATACGGATAATATTTAGAACAAGCAATTGCCCGTTGCTCGACCCGCGTAGTATGTTGATAAAAAGTTACTTGTATATGTCCTTCTCCAGGTATCTCTCTCTAGGATATATCTATGGTAAATTTTATTAAGATGGGCATAGCAATAAGGCGTGATATACATAAGTATGGATTTACCAAACTGACCCCGCAAAAAAGTTTTGCCCATCCAAAACTGTTCCTTGCGGTAATTGAATCTGCGTCTCGTAGCCCAGTAATCCAAGATCATTAAGCCACAAAACTTGGACAATAATGCATTGTCTTCGTGGTTAGCGGTTTCATTCCCATCTTAACCCCTTTCAAGCCGTCTATCGAAATTCCCATGACCAATAATGGGTCTGTCAATCAATCAATTGCAAATTCTTCTGATTTAAAATCAGATTTTAGAGGACCCACGGCCTCTGTCCCACATAAAATCAATCTTTTGATTAAATATTTAGTTTATCACATCGCCAGACGTCCCCAGTTCAAAGTCTAATGTTTAATAATACGTAACCCTTGCCTCTTTACTCACACAATCTCTTAAATGTGGGTTATTTTATAAAAACAACTTTTCCACATTATTGTGCCTGAAATATGTTGCTAGTGATTTGTGTTATAAAATATTATCTGACAGCGGGAGCGCGATGTGTCCTACCATTTGATACGCCTCGGCGACATTACAAGATCGTAAAGTAAAAACGACTGCGTGCGATGAGATTTAGAATGGCGGCCATGAAATAAAGGCGACGTACAAGACAGTCACCTGCGACTGAAGCTAATACATAAAATTGTGTGCACAGACAAAAGATCTCATTAAAAGTTTACAATTTATTGCGCCACCATCTCACACAGAGTTATCAAGGAATTCACAATTTTTCTTTCTTTCTGCGCACAGAAATTTTCAATTTACATACTTATGAAAGGTTTCATAACAAAAATACGAGTACAAAACCGGTCGCGTCAGAAATTCCCTTTTGTTGCTGTCGCGGAATAACAAGATTTACCTTGAATAAAAAATGAAGTTTTTAGTGAGACTATGAACAGTAAAAAATATCTGTTAAGCTTCACATGTTAAGTTACATCAGTACCTAATTTAAAAGTGTTAGGTTAGCAACTAAGAAACACTTAGTAAACTCTACACAACAAAAGCCGTAAAATGTGTTCAACAAATCAATGCGCAAACACTAAGCTTGCCACGGACTGTCCACTATCCGGCTGACTATTGTCGCATGGAGGCACCGAGGCCTATATTTCGAGGTCCACAAAATTTGTGTTTTTGTTGAGAATAACTCACCGCTATGCACGATGGATTCTAATGCATTGTACGAATGCATACAGTCGTGAATACAACCGCGATGGATTCCGTATGAATAAAATTATATTTTATTCCGTAATATACGTATTATAAGTTGTCCTTCAATGTAATCAGGGTTTCTCATAACTTCTTTTCGGGTAACTTTTAGATATTTGATTCTTTTGGGGCGAGGGTCCAATAGGGTTGGTTGAATCACAACGGCTTGAGCTTGATTGTACGGTATTATGTTACTTAGAGGTCCCGAGGTCAATACTCTTTTTGTTATGTACGCACATAATAATTTTCAGCTCTGATGGATATTTGGAAAGCACATTATTGCTGTATCCAGCGATTTTTATTTAATTTTAAGGTCGTAAGCAGTTTGATGGATCGTAAAGCTGCATTACAATAGCAAATTCTAAGTTAAGTGGAATGGTGACACTCTCGTGGTTTAAGATCATCGTAACATTCATTTATGCCTGTCTGGCATCGATTAGCGGTCGTGACTCATGGTATATACCTTTTACTATATCTAGAGTACAGGTATCAAACTATTTTAACTATTTTTGGACGCCATCATGCGCGTGCGAGCCCTAACGACGGGGGATGCAGTGGCCCGGGGTGGGGTCGTCTTGGCGGTGTCTCTAGACATCGCCAATGCCTTTAACACCCTGCCCTGGAGTTGCATCAGGGAGGCACTCCGGTATCACCGGATGCCACCCTACCTCTGTCGCGTGGTCGAGGCCTATTTGACGGACAGGGCTGTCATCTACCCCGGTCACCAGGGAGAGTGGAACCGGCGAGAGATGTCGTGCGGTGTCCCACAGGGATCGGTCGTGGGGCCATATCTGTGGGACATCGGGTACGACTGGGTGCTGCGCGCCGACCTCCCTAGCGGCGTCAGCGTAGTTTGCTATGCTGACGACACGCTGGTCCTGGCGCAGGGGAGGTCGCACCAGGCAGCGGCCGAATTAGCGACACGCGGGGTTGCGACAATCGTCGAGAGGATCCGGCAATTGGGACTCGAGGTGGCCTTGCACAAGGCCGAGGCCATATGTTTTCATGGTCCTCGGAACGCGCCACCGCCGGGTTCCCAAATAACGGTAGGAGGGGTTCACATCGGCGTCGGGTCGATGATGAAGTATCTGGGACTCATCCTCGACAGCCGGTGGAATTTCGTGGAGCATTGCCGACGTTTGGCTCCCAGACTGGAGCATGCTCCCTCAAGCGGCTCCTGCCTAATCTAGGGGGTCCAAACGCCTCCTGCCGGAGGCTCTACGCGGGGGTCGTGCGGTCCATGGCCCTTTACGGGGCACCAGTGTGGGCGCGTTCCCTGAGGCGGCGACCAGCCCGCCAGTTGAACGCGTCCCAAAGGGTCATGGCAATTCGGCTGGTCCGAGGATACCGCACGATCTCCGGTGAGGTAGCGAACCTCCTTGCCGGATTGCTGCCATGGGATCTGGAGGCAAAAGTCCTCGCGCACATATGGGAGTGGTGCGAGGAGGCGAAACGCCGGGGCGAAACACCGTTGCCGCGACAAATCACGGCTCGGCGGTCAGAGCTCCGGCAGGATCTCATGGCGACATGGAGAGAGCGACTGTCGCAACCCAGCGCTGGGCACGCCACAATTGAGGCGATAAGGCCCCTCTTTGAGGAGTGGCTTGAGAGGCGCCATGGCGTCCTCACCTTCCGCCTGACGCAGGTCCTCACCGGACATGGATGTTTCGGGAGGTTCCTGTTCAGGATAAGGCGGGAGGAAACGCCCGGGTGTCACCATTGTGTGGATCGCCCGGAGGACACGGTGGAGCATACGGTGGAGGTCTGTTCCGCTTGGGCGGAGCACCGCCGTGTCCTCGTGGAGGCGATCGGCGGTGGTGACCTCTCGCGTCCGGCTCTGGTTCAGACCATGGTACAAAGCGAGAGGGCATGGGAAGCCGTCACCTCCTTCTGCGAAGCAGTAATGCTCGCGAAGGAGGAGGCGGAACGCGTGAGGGAGACGCAACGGAGACGCCCTCACGCCCCCAGCCACCGCAGGAGACGTCCCGGGCGTCGGGCGTCGCAAGACGATTTCCGGCCACCGTAGGCGCGGGCTTGCGGACGGCGAGCAGCGGGTAGCTCGCCGTCCGATAAGCAGGCCCGAGTCGAGGGCGCGTAGTGTTCCACGCGCGCCTCAAAGAGATGTCAGCAGAACTGACGGGGTCCGCTAGGGCCGATGCCTGTCTGGGTCGCGGATAAATTTGAAAAAGAGTTACCGCGGCCCTGGCTCAAGCAACTGAAGGAACACGGGTGGGTTTTAGTCAGTAAAAGTCTGACACGCCCTCCCGCTTCACCTGGATGATTTCCCACCCAAAAAAAAAAAAAAAAGGTATCAAACTATTTAATTATATTGATATAGTTGTTGAGACAACATTTACTACAGAAACATTTCAAGCAGACAACTCAGTAGCTTCGCTTATGAACTTACTAGTCGCATTGAATTCAAAGACTATGGTTAGCAGTAGGATAAATAGAACCAAACAGTAAACTGTCTGGTCTTAGACAGAAATTGAGCATTAGTTATCTATTATTTTTGTATAATATTTACCAAAAGCAATCATTAAGCCGCGACATAACCAACTCCCCATAGCTTCGATCCCGGCAAATTCAGAAAGTTGGTATATTCACTCATTATTCTCGGCTCTGACTTCCCAGAGGATTCAGGAATACGGTAATTTTGCCCTAACTCGTTGTCTCGTTATGTTAATCTCTAGCGAGAGGGCGTTTATTATAATTGCGCATTGACCGCCATGTTCTTCTGACCTCTACAATGTTTTACTCCACATCAAAGTAACTCCGTCATAAACTAAGAATATTCTAATGTTCGTATTCCAAGTCTTATCTGCCAACTCGACTTATCAAATTGTCATGTTTAAATAGCTCGTTATTAAAATTTTGTCATTTTTACGTTGTCATGGAGATTGAATCGAGTGAAGGTCCTTCAAACGGACTTGGAATATGGGCCTAATTTTCCCCCACAATATTTGATGTCGATTAGACGCTTCATTGTGTCCCAAAAAACGATGAAAAACTGTAATTGAATTTTCAAACTTCTTTCAAGATTGAAAAACTTAGTGAATGCTCATTTCATGCGTGCAAGATTGTGATTCAATATTTCTCTTTTAGAAATTCACTATGGACAGCACCGAGTCAGCAAAGTTATTTCACAATTGATTAAGTCTTGTTCAGCAATTTTAAATATTTTTACAGTGTCACGTAAATACATCAATCACGTTAGAAAAGTTTTAATATTATCTTTTTAAAAGTAATCTTAATCTTTAATAATATTATAAAGAAGTAAAATCTTATAGAATAGAATCGTACACCATATGATATGGGTTATTGTGCACAATATGTATACGTGTGTGTATGTTTTTGTAATGCGTCAGATTTTTTTTAAACTAGTTTTTGTATAAAACGTAAACATATTTATGCTTCACTATATTTTTTTTTCAAATATGAGCCTAAAGGCAAATACATCACATCCCATCGTTAGCGTGATCGAAAATCTGTCAGTCTAAATTTCATACAAATAGACGATGACGTAGAATAATATTTTTGGTATCAAAATTTTCAACAGCCTGAAAATTTTCAGTTGGTCGAATGACTTAAAGACATTCAGGTAAATCACCTCCCTACATTGCAAGGTAAGCAGTGAGCGAGATATGTTTTCATTCCGTTCGTGAATAAAATATCTGATAAAGTCTTTATTGATTTAAGAATCCGCGTGGGTGATCCTGTTTGCGGCTCGACTAAATAATAATATAAAGGAAAAACTGTTGAAAGGAAAGAGCCGCGGTATCCACGGTCAGTTAAGCTTTGGGAAGCCATTGATTTTTATTATTACAAGCCAAGTCAAAAAGGATGTTTACCTAAAAGCTTCAAAGATTCTGCTCCGTTATTTACGGAAGGCACAAAGAAGATGAAACGGAAATATCTCATCATAAATCGGATAAATGTGCGAATAATTAAAACATTTAACAATCATAACGCTTCCTGGGAAATGTCTTCATTGATATTTGCCTTTAACTCAATGAACTTCCCTCAAAGATAAACTGATTTCGTAGAAAATAAAAGTTTATCTTTTCTCTCAGACAGTTATTTCGGTCGCTCCTTTTGGAGCACGGTCTACTCAAAGAGATGGATTATTTTAACAAAGTTTGAGACATATCTTGAAATTGTAAGGAATATTATTATTATGATAAATAGTACATATTTGCTCAGAAGCCAATGTTGTTTATAATCAAATGTAAGTTATTATTATTTAAGAACACGGGTCGTTCGCTAAACACATTATTATGTTTATTTATTCACGGATGCAAAGGTGCGGCAAGGTCTCGACTATGTTTGACTGTGGCGATTTATTTAACTAGTGGCTTTATTTGTTTGCGTGGCTGTCGGTCGACGTCGGTGTGCCCTTCTAATGCTACCCATTAACTTCATGCCCACTGTAAATTACAGCACTTTCAACTTTATCACCTAGATGCTAAAGACTACGGTGAGTGTCTCTGGGCTGTCTTTGTCTATGTCGTCTTTGTTAAATTAATGACTTAATAGTGGCTTCGTCATGTGTGCACACTGAGTAATGTATAGTGTCAACTCAAGTTTCTGCCACATCAGCTCACTCTAAAACACAATCATGGGTAATTAGTTACCGCCCCTAATTTGCTGAATTAACTAAAGCCGAACCGGAATCAAATTTCATATTCCGCAGTACTTTTGTGTTTACCGAAATATAACAGTTTCGTAATAATGGAATACAAAGACAAGGCTTCCGCTCCGTCTGTTGTTAATGTTTAACTTTAGGAATTTTAATAGCGACAACAGTAAGAAAACAACTAAGAGAGTAATTAGGGAGGAAGTTAACGAAATATTATCACAATCATAATAAGTACGTGTTTTCTGTAATTATTTTTATTCAAAACACGGAGTTAGGCGCGTACGTGGTGAAGTAATAATTTGATGTCAAGTCACGAGAGCCGGACATTACCCTTTCATGTTTCGTTTTCGTCATAAAGGATAAATCGTGTGAGAGTGGGACTGTTTTCAGCGGACGGTAGAAAATAACCTTACATAATTTGTCCGCCGTTCAAAATATTAACAAAAATAATTCTTCTGCCAGTTCCTTTTATTCTTGGCATGTGTCATTCTCAGATCATAGAAACAGGGACGTGTCAACAATATTTTCGGACAAAAATGTACAGCTTCTGTTGAAATATCTATTGGTACGTTGTCTAACGAATTAACCTTTAGTTTATTACGAATAAATATAGCCTTTGATTTAAAAGACTAGTCATTCGGGTGTACACGTACAGCCGACGGGCTAATAAACACTAGAGGGGCGTTCCAATATTTTGTTAATTGACTTAGCTTTTCCCAAAGGCATACCTACTTACACTGGGCCAATAAATATTAGTTCTTTACAGTGCGTGCCACGAAAGATAAGACTTGACACACCGCGTGGTTTGAATTGCGCAGTAAACAATTATAGGTCTCTTTAGCGGTATGTTATCTTAGTGCGGGCAAAAACCGGGCGACATCGGGGCGGCGGACAGAGCGCGGGAGGCGCAGTCATGTCTCATCTTTCGTGGCACGCACTGTATCTGAAATTGGCGTTATTTATGTTTTTTTTTTTCTATATTTTTTATTTCTTTTAATCAAAGTTTGATGAACCCATGCAATCGATGGATATTTGCGAAAGCAGTGGCAATTTATTGATGCCCTTCTTGAAGAAATCTGCTGAACGGAAGGCAAAAATTCTTCAAAGACATTTTGCACTGCGTGTATTAAACTTTTTCCCGCCAAGAAATTATCCAAATTCTGGTAAAGTAGAAGTATGTAGGCGCAAGGTGTGGAGAGTATTGCGGATGATGGAGAGCTTCCATCCTTAGCTCTTGTAACTTGGAGACCGTCTGCTGTGCAGTATGAGGACGCGCGTTGTCGTGCACGTGCAGCAGTGACGAGCTGTTTGGAAACCACAGTGATAGATCCAAAAAAAGTGTCTGTGACTGTGTGAGAGTAAGGAATCTTTTTGTACCAGGCAGGTTCTACTTGGAGCTAGAAAATAAATAAAAGAATAAATACTGATTTCGGTAAAACCATTTTTTTACGAGTTCTGTTATCGTTTTTGATTACTTAAACACGGCATAATTTTCTTCTTGACTTGTTTTATAAAATTGCAATACGAACAAAGCTCAATTATGTATAGTTTTTTTATACGATTTTTTTTTTGTAATTTTGTCCTAAGTCACGAAAATTTAGCAAAAAAGTATTAAAAAATGGCACATGGGGGTTCTACTCGTGCATTTGTAATGAACTATTAGGTAAAAATAGCCAAAAAAAAACCGATGTCACTTTTTGAGACTATAAAACTACATGGAAACGTGCGAGCTTCTCCATCATTGTGTTAAGTTCTTCACAGTTCACATCTGCAGTAATGCTCATCTCGATTCGTAAGAAGCTGTCATTATTCACACCGGCCCTAACCACCGAACAGTGACCATCACTTTTATAGGGAAAAGTTTTTGTTTAGGGCATTGTAGTGTTGAACCAGAATCTAACAACTTGCTGACCGCTTGCGATTGTCAAATAGAATCCATTTTTCGTTGCAGGTAAAAACGCGGTTCAAAATTCCCTCGATTGTGTGCCTGTTGAGCATTGCAAGGCACGTCTCGACGCGTACTTCGCGCTGGCGATCATTGAGTTCATGAGGCACCCATTCGTCAAGCTTTTAATATTGTTTTTCAATTTGATGCAAATGAACCAATATTGTTTTAATTTGTAGTTGTTAGTGTTAAATTCAGCCAAAGATTGAGTAACACCAGCTTCCACAATCGCCTTAAATAGTCATTGTCGACCAAACTTTTCGGACGACCACAGGGTTACTTTTTTAGGTCGAAATTTCCAGAACGGAAGCGGGCAAACCAATAACAGGTGTTGCGTGCCGCTTGTACCGCGTTGCTGCCACGATCAGTGGCGGTAGCTTCATAGAAGCCCAAAAGCCTGGCTTGCCTTACTAAAATGCTCGATAGAGAATCAATATCAAACCTGAACTATTTAAAAGTTCGCGCGCTTAATTCTTATCAAAATAACACAAAGTATCTACCTATGCCACACTACTTCACATAGCGATTGGTCGCGCGCAGAGTTTCGCATTTGCAGTTGTAGCATCTACATATAGCTATCTCGCTTACACGCACCGGCTTTTACCGGGCTTTCAAATACTATATCTGTCTCTTTCGCACTTATAGCGATGTGTCGTATAACGAGTTAGAAACTTGTGCGTCTTTGTAGACGTTCAGTTTGAAGATTTAAGCAGGGCTTTGCATGTGAAGTTGTACGCGTATCCGTGACCTTGTCACCTTGCCAACTCTGCAGTGTTGCCGTTTTAGCGACGTTGTGAGATCTTGGAGATTTTTAACGAGTTTGGTGACTTTTTTAAGATTTAGCAAAAATAAAAACCAGCGACTTTTGAAAATAACGAATATAAATATTCAAGCAATATCTTAAAAATAAAAAATTTGCGACATCTAGCTAGATTTTTCATATAACTGGCGACTTATTTTTGCCAAATGACAACACTGCAATGACCCGAGTGCAACTCACTTCAGTTCATATCTCTTAGTACACGGTTACCAACTTAGGGATTTTGTCCCTAAATTTAGGGACTAGAAGTGTTAAAAGGGAAATTTTTGGGGACTGGAATATTTTGGGGATTTTTTTAGGGATTTCGAACAAAACTTACCAAATCGAAAACAAAGCGTGTGTTTTCTGTTTTGTGCGTAGAAAGGAACGCACGATATGTAATTCATATCCCCTAAAAAGGTACATAGTATCATGATGGTACGATTTTCCTTATAAATCGGGATTATGGATCGTGAGTAAAACTTAATCATACTGTGGACACGATCAAGAACTTCATCGTACATATGTATGACTTCAAAAATGAGACGTCAAATGAAAGGAGCAACAGGATGATGATGTGGTTCTAGAAATAATTAACAAGTTTGCATAGTTGTATTTTTCATTTTTTTTTATCAACTTAATATGTAACGTTATATTTACCTACGAAATAATTTAGGTACTAAATAAGTATGTAGGTATAACACATATAAAATTCTATTTAGGGATTTTTAGGGAAATTCGGAAAAATTGGGGAATATTTTTGTTTATAACACAACAACACAGGTAACACTGTCTTAGTAGTCTGTGCCATTGTCATTGTCAGTTTCATTTGCTTGAGTGGGAAAAGTTAGAGTTTTTTGTGTTTTCTTAGATTTTCTCGGTGATACAATTGTTTTGGTGACTTACCTACAACAATGGAGGTAATTGTACCTTGTGAGGATTTAAAATGCGTTCAAGTTTTGATTGGCGAAGATAAGGTAAAATCTTTAAACTTTGCTCAGAAAAAACAGTTAATTTCTTCATTAAAACCGACGCCTAATCTGTCTATTTCTCAGACTAGTAAATCGCATAAACGAAAATTTAATAGATCAGTGTATAAAACTAGTTGGATTGTTGGCTGTTCGCACACTAATAAGTTGTATTGCTGGTGCTGCATATTTTTTTCGAATGAAGATTCCGTTTGGAATACATCTGGTTATAATGATTTAAATAACATATCTGGCGCCATTAAAAGGCACGCAAATTCCCATAAACACCTGTGTGCAATGGTTTCTTTCGGAAATTTTGGTAAACAACGAATTGAGACATCTATATCACGCCAGATATCTGAGGAAATTTCAAAATATAACACGCGCGTTGATAACAACCGTAGTGTATTTCAAAGATTAGTCGATATTGTTTGTCATTTAGCACAACAAGAACTTCCTTTAAGAGGTCATGATGAGTCCAAAACTTCATTAAATAAAGGCAATTTTTTAGAACTGGTCTCGTTAATTTCAAAATACGATGTCGTTTTAGAAAAGCATATGCAGCATCAGGAAACTGACAAACCGGGGCCGAGTTATTTATCTAACAAAATTCAAAACGATATTATTCATTCCGTAGCCGATGTGATGCAAACTTGCATCGATTACGAAGTTAGGCATACAAAATTTGTTTCAATTATTATTGACGAAACCCCCGATGTTAGTCATAGAGAACAACTGTGCTTGATTCTGAGATATTATTATAAAAATGAAATTCATGACCGTTTTTTGGGCTTTCTTAATGTTTCGGAAAGTCGCACAGCAGACTCACTCTCTAATATTATTTTAGAATTATTGAATAGACATGATTGCATCGCTAAATTAGTAGCGCAAAGCTATGACGGTGCTAGTGTAATGTCTGGTGTAAGAAATGGAGTGCAACAAAAAGTTAAAGATGTTTGTCCACAAGCAATTTACATTTGGTGTAATGCACATATTTTGGCCTTAGTGTTGTCTAAATCATGCAATAGAATTCAGGAGGTTAGTTTATTTTTTTCAGCCCTTCAGGCTTTGTGTAATTTTTTTAGTAATAGTACAAAACGAGCTGCTTTTTACGATACTCATTGCAGCAAAAAATTGCCTAATGCTCCCGCAACTCGTTGGACATACATGTCGCGAGTTGTAAACACGGTTTTTGAACAAAAAATTAAACTTATTGAGTTGTTTTCTGATCTGTGCGACAATCCACAGAACTGGGACGGGGATACGATTTTAGCTGCGGAGAATTTTGAAAACACTTTGCGATCTTTTAATTTCAATTTTTTTCTTTTTATTTTTCATCGGATATTTGAAAAAACTGACTGCTTGTACAATATTCTACAAAAATCACAAGTTGATGTCGGTTATTGTATTAATAAAATAAAGGATTTTCAGGCATGGTTACGTGCTGAATTTCAATCCGAATTTGATCAAATTTATGAGAATACTTTGCAAAATAACTCGGCTCCTCGTTTGAGACGCAACGTACGCTGTGCAAAAACGGAATACAGACGACTTTTTGTAGAAGTAATTGATAACATTAATACCGAAATTACTGACCGATATTCTGAAATTTATAAATTAAAGTTTTTCCAACTGCTCAACAACAAAAAATTTGACAATTATCACTCACATTTTCCTACAGAGGAATTAGATTCATTATTTGACATTTATGCAAACTATTTCGACAAACAAACATTAAAAAGCCAATTGATTTGCTTGTATTCTAGTCCTGATCTGAAAGATCGTAATGTTTTCGAATTAATTGATTTCATTCATGAGAATAACCTCGAAGATGCCTTTCCCGAGCTGTTAAAGTTAGCGTATCTTGTTGTAACTATTCCGGCTACCAGTTCTTCCGCGGAACGTGCTTTTTCGTCTCTTAAACGTATCCATACCTATCTGAGAAATACACAAGGTCAAGAGCGTCTTTCCGAATTATCAATGATAGCTATTGAAAAACAGTTGTTGGTAGAATTAAAACGATCACCAACATTTTACTCTGATGTAATTAAATCATTTCTTAAGAAAGATAGACGATTCCAATTAGAATATAAATAATTTATTTAAATTCCTTTTTACATTCTATCTAGCTATTTTTTAACTTTCGGTTTTGTTTTTTTTTTCGTCTGTAACCTGTTAGTCCTGTTACGAAGCAAGCAACTACTTACCATTACTTTGTTCCCTCAAGCAATGAAGCAAACCAAACGGCTTTTTTAAAAGCCACCGGAGGTATGCAATTGCTGATATGTTTATTATATTCAATCTAGCACTAGCATGCCTTCAGTGTGCTTTGGTTACCTCATTCACCGCACGATGGCGTAGAGCTAAATTGTATAAATAATGGGTGGCTTGCTGCAAATTTGTCATTCAACATTTCGTCACTCAACCATCAGCAGCAAGCCACTCCTGGGAATAAATTAAGAAACAAGAAGCCCGAAGTTTTACTCATCAATCAACAATTCAACATACATACAGTCCACCCTGACCCAGTAGTTTATGAGAAAATTGCGATGATACATATGTAGGTACCTACATACACAGACGAAAAGATTTTTTTTTTTTTTTTTTTTTTTTTTTTTTTTTTTTTTTTTTTTTGAAATCTTTTTAAATTTTAGTGGGCTTGCCTTATTTTGAAACCCTAGGCACGCCACTGGCCACGATGATACTCATAATCCATAATTACTCGAATTTTTAACGTATCTATGATAGCGAAAATACTAATTTTGAAACAATAATGCCATGTTTTTAAAATAAAATTAATTTGAAATTGGAATTCTTAGCCAAACAAAAAATATTTTGATTCGAAATGGAGAGTACTGCAGAACGGCAGTTTCATAGGTAAAGACCTATTAAAAGTAATTGTTATGGAGTAAAATAACTTACGTTTTTACCAGACTGACAAAAAATAGAACTTTACTAAAATGACAAAACCTTGTTGGACTTTTAGATATTTTCACTATAAAATTGAATAAAAGTTTCTGCGGATTGTTTAAATATGTATCTACTCTCGTCATCAGACATCAAATCCACAGCTTCAAAAACATGCAAAACTTATCTAAATACGAAAGTAATACAAAAACAGCCTTAAGACATTCTTGAAAATCGTTTAACTAAGGACAAATTGAAGCGGCTGAGAACGTCTCCGTCAAAACTCTTCAAATCTAATAACTTACAGCCGCTTGCCTTTACTGAAACCGTAATGGATTATACAGGATAAGTACTACTTGTCGGTTGCATTATAAAACGGATTGAACACAACCCCGCAACTAATAAACGGAACTTTACACAAACTTCGCAGATTCGACTTTGAGATAGCAAAGGCAACAATATCAAGAAATGATTAAAACTGTTTGATACTTAGTTTCTTGGTCTGTAACCACTTTTTCGAACCTTAAGGTTTGCTATTTAATATACCTAGATTTTAGTTCAGGTCTTTTCTTTGTAAAAAGTACGATCATAGTCTGCTTGTGTATTGTACAACCCTAAAAGATTTCCTAGCTTATAAAAATGCACGGTAGACTCTGATGAGGGTTTTGCGAAGCACAAAGCGAATAAATATTCTATTTTGATCTGAAGGGTTCAGTTCTTTATGAAGCGAATTTTAATGCTAGAAAGCTAAGTAAAAAGAATCTCAGATTCATGTATTTTGAACTTTTCTAGTACCTAATTTTTGAAAAGTTTCATTACCAACTATTTTTAGAACATTTTCTCCACAAAAAGGTGTGAGTATGAGCATTCGAGTCACGTCATTGTTTGGTTCTGTCTCGACCAGTTTATTGTAACTTATTTATTCCTTATATGAAGTTCGGGATTGCGAGAAATTTCCCGCTCACCTGCGCTTGAGTGGTGCTTTCCAAGCACAATCTTTTAAATCCTTTCCAATCTGGTACTACCTCAGCACTTGTGCACATTACGGATGATATCAGGTCAGGCATGGATATGGGGAAGTTAACAGTACTTGCTCTGCTTGACTTTAGCAATGCCTTCAATACTGTTGACTTCGACATTTTGCTTGGCGTTCTATGCTCTTTTAACATATCTCCTCCGGTAATTGACTGGTTTCATAGTTACCTGTTTGGCCGTCAGCAGCGCATTTGCACTGATGAGTCTTTCTCCTCTTGGTGTCATACCTCTGCCGGTGTGCCGCAGGGAGGCGTTTTATCTCCTCTTCTCTTTGCACTCTTTATTAATGCTATCACTCAACGACTTTCTTCTTTTTACCACCAATATGCTGATGATCTCCAAATTTATACCCAAGCCTCTCAGGAGAGTTATCTAATGCCATTGAGACAATTAATCCAGACCTGGCTCGAATATGTGACTGGAGCACTGATTTCGGGTTGAAGATCAATCCAACGAAGGCTCAGGTAACGGTTGTTGGTAGTTCCCGGACTGTCTCTAGGATCGATTGGTCGATACTTCCCCAGGTTTCTTTCAATAATACTATTATTCCTATAAATCATATTGTGAAGAATTTGGGGATTTATATCGACAGCACCGTTTCCTGGACCAAACAACAGCAGGAAGTCAGTCGAAAACTGTTTGCGTCTGCGGGTTCCCTGAGACGTCTTCGTAATTTTCTTCCCATCACCACTAAAATTGCGATAGCACAATCCTTTCTTCTACCTATTCTAGACTATGCTGACGCCAGCTATCTTGATCTCACCGAAGACCAATTGGACAAGCTTGCGCGACTTCAAAATCTCTGTATCAGGTTCATATTTGGCTTGCGCAAGTATGATCACGTTTCCGAATTTCGTACTAAGCTCAAATGGCTTCCTATTCGCCTTCGCCGGAATGCCCTTATACTTTCTTTGCTTTATAATGTGCTATTTAATCCTTTTACTCCTTTTTATCTCAAATAACGCTTTCAGTTCCTCTGTGACACCCATTCTAGGTCCTTGAAATCATCAGAAAATCTAAAATTAAGTATTCGTATGCATTCCACTTCCTTCTTTAACAAATCTTTCACGATTCAAGCAGCTCGGTTGTGGAATGTTTTACCTATTGAAGTGAGACGTGCTCAAACACTGCCAACGTTCAAGAAAATGGTGAAGGAGCATTACCTTTCACTATAATTTTTATTCTTCTCCTTTCTCTATTATATATTTGATATGTATTAGTATATTAAGTAATATAGTAATATTATTTTTTATATTTTGTACACTGACAACCCTAAATTTTTCTCCCATCATTCAGTCCATCGCAAGGTTGTCTGTAAGAGATTTCCTAGTGCGATAAGACCGCCCATTGTACACTTGTATATTTGAACGTTTGTCCTGTATGTTATTTTTTTGTGGTGTACAATAAAGTATATAATAATAATGTCATGTCACCGACCGGGGGAATCCATCCGTCACATTATCTCCGGTTGTTTTAGTCTAGCTAATGGAGACTATTTGCATAGACACAACCTTGTAGCCAGGATTATCCATCAGCAACTTGCTCTTAAATACAATCTTGTGGAATCGGAAGTGCCTTACTATAAGTATGTGCCCGACCCAGTTCTCGAAAATGGCAATGTCACGTTGTATTGGGATCGGTCTATCATCACTGACAGGACTATTGTTGCCAATAAGCCTGACATAGTGGTGATAGACCGAATAGAGCGTAGCGCAATGATTGTTGATATAGCGGTCCCCCATGACGAGAACCTCGTGAAGGCTGAGAGAGATAAGAAAAGCAAGTATCTTGATCTGGCCCGCGAGGTTGTCGACGGGGGATGGGACGTGAATACAGCGATCATTGTGCCGATAGTCGTTACGGCCAATGGCATAATAGCCAAGAGCCTCGACGAACATCTGAAGAGGCTCTCGTTGGGCAGCTGGATCAAGGGCTTGATCCAGAAAGCGGTACTCCTGGACACGGCGCGTATCGTTAGGAGGTTCCTCTCTCAGGAGCCCTGACCACCGGTAGCTTGGACCCTGTTCCCGATACCGGTGGGCTACTATTTTTGTATTTTTAAATATTTTTTTTATAGAATAATATTTAAAAATGTAAAAATATGTATATAAAATGAATAAATGAAATAATAATAATATCTTCAATACCGCAGACCATGACAGACATTTCAGCAGTACGAGCAGCTCTAATAAAATACGTATCTTACGCTCACATATCTGGGAGAAAATAAAAATACAAGATACGTTTATTCTATTATCATTTACGGAGGGTAGTATCAGTTTTAGATATTTTAGCGTAAATGTAGTGTGTATTGTGTTCAGAAAAGATTCGCTTATTCGCTATTTACATGAGCCATTAGCATAATTTGTAGACAACAAATCAACAATAAGTCTTCGGAAATGGTCTTATTAAAGAATGCCCATTAAGTCACAGTACTTACGCCAGTCGTTTTCCTACTTCTTGGCTGGTTGATTTCGCTTTCCACGAACCATTTATCTTTGGCTGCGCGGTCCATTTTGTTAACGACCATGCAAATAGTTCCGGAAGGAATAACCTAACATAAAGGGAAATTAACTGACACTTTTCTGCATTTTGTTTTATTTTACATGTCATTGACACTCATAAGCAAAGGTATAAATAAGTAAGTAGTTTGCCTTATTAACCATTTTGACGATTTTATCAATATTTTAAATTTTACCAGAATGGTCACTTCATTAGAACCCATTTTATTACTGACTAAGTATCCGTAGCTTGTTAACAAACGATGCTTGTGTAGTATCATAATAATAAACAAATCAATTTAAAAACTTTCAGTGCCCTGCCCACCACATCCGGAGTGATTCTGGAAACTAAGTCCCTTCTCAACGATAAAAGGATCGCTTTCTATGAAGTGCCACGAAGCACTATTAACTGTCTTGCTCTCTACTTCAAAAGGTAAGAGCATGACGTTGTGAAAACAATTTTCGTTCCTTTTTTTCGTTTCACTATAATTTCTTCAAGCCGTCCTTATGTCTCGGCTTTAGTGTTTCTTCGCTTAGATGCTTATTTTAGATTTTAAGACGGTTTTCAGAAAAATATTTAAGTCAAGCTCGAGGTATACCTATGTTCATTAAAATGTATAACATGCAATTCAAATTAATAGTTCAGTACACAGCAAATTTAATTAAAGTTTTCATTATCATGTTAAATAGGTACATTTGCAAATTATAATATTTAAAATATCGTTTAAGAACATATAAAATAACTCAATTTAATTCTGATTGTAAACACAATTTCGCTAATAATATAGAAACGTTCATAAATTGGCAATTTGTGTGCATAACTCGCAATTATTATATTGAATAAAAAGCTTGCCGGAGTAAAACATTGTTTGATTTCGGCTAAATTCTTTATTTAAATGGAGTTTATTAAATTGATGATGTAAAAATAATAAAAGGTCAGCATCCGGGCGAACGGTTTTGTTTTGTGTTTATTATTTTAACAATTATCAGGAAAATTAACGGTCGATCAAAACCTGGGGAACAGATTGTGTTGATTTATGACGGTTTCGCCACCGCCACCCATGTCGCGCCGGTATGGAAATAGAATGCATGTGCCGCCACCGCCGACAGCCAACTTGTTGGAAAACTGAAATTGTTTTAAGTAGGTGTATAGTTTTTACATTTATTTAATAATATTTTTATTACTAACTTATTAGAATAAATTATTATTACTTTTAGCTTTTAATTTTGACATTCATAATATGTGGCACTACATATTTCACTGACTAAAACAAATATAGAATCACAAGCAGATTAAGTACTTAGCGTATTTATTTATTTATTTATATATGCTTTATTGTATGTACACTAAGTTAAATCAAAGAAAAGGAAACTTAAAACAAACAAAGGGCGGCCTTATCGTACCTCTTCCAGGCAACCTGTGCGTAGCGCGTTTTAAAAGTATTTTTTACTAGAGGACGCCTCGCGGTTTCACCCGCGTAGTTCCCGTTCCCGTAAGAATACAAAGATAAAAAGAAGCCTATGTCACCCGGGGATAGAGTAGCTTCCCAACGGTGAAAGAATTTTTGAAATCAAAAATCCTCCAAGAATCTACAAAAATCGGTCCAGTAGTTTTGGAGCCTATTCGGTACAAACAAACAAAAAAATCTTTCCTCTTTATAATATTGGTATAGATTTAACTTTCAATGTATGTATCTATGTATGTATGTAAGTATGTTCGGGTCAAATCTTGCAACTGAATTTTAAAGCAGTTATCCTCCACCGATTCAGATGACATTTTGTATACACGTTTAGTTTGGATGACAATGCATGGTTAGCTAAGTGTCGTTATTCTAATTTCAATATGGCGGAGGGCCCAAGATGGCGGACTAACTATTTCTTGTGCACTGCTATGATATGGGTATCAAATGAAAGGGTTTGCTGAAAAGAATAAAAAAAGGATGTTTCTAAAAGATTTTTTAATGAATACTTTATTTATAAATCGGGCTGCTACTCTAATTCTATAAACATCTGTTGTTGTGGTTTCAACTCGTATCCTCATGCCGATGTGGCTATTGTCATGTTTTTGCGATTCGCCCTTCAAAGCATTCGTTGCAGAAAAGAACGAATTCTGTTTGCATGACCTGTAACTGAGTTTTATAGCTAAAATTAAAAATAAATACCTTATTTCCGTCGTTACATTATAATTTTAATTAAACTGCCACCGTTTGAAAATAATAAATAATGTAGGTATATATTGGCCCTTAGGTCCTGCATTTATTATCTCCACTAATTATTTTAGTGATTCTTAGATTAGTTCTAGATCCATCGATTATAACTTCATTAATCTAAGTAAGTTACAGAGTCTCGCTAAGTTAATTACAAATTGCAATAGCCTATCTTGATATGTTTGATTTGTACCTGAAACAAGTTGGTGAGTGTACTAAGATTTATTGTATTAGCGAAGATACTAGCCAAATAATAAAGTATGTATGCCAAAAACATACCTATATACATCTAACTCCTTTATTCTAAGTCAATTGTCCTCCAACTCAACGTCACCTCAAATCATCAAAAATAACCAACTAATGGAGGGTTTATTCCTTTGTCATAGCGACATCATCAAGCGATGGTTTATCAACATTACTTAGAATGTTAAGATATAGTAAAATAAATCAAAGGGTAAGGAATTAATACAAATGTATAAGATCTTTATTGATGAACATAAGTCTGTCTTACATCAATTCTCGTTAAGGGTTAATCTTCGAACATCGTACAATCGGACATCTCGTCTTTACCTGCGTCCCTCAATCCAGCTTAATTACTAACTTAACTACTAACAATATATAGCAATATACAAATTATGGTCATTTTATAACTAAAATACCCACGCAAATAGTCATTCTTAAACTATTTACTACCTTCAGAAAAAATACTTAAACTTATAAATATTAATAAATATCTGTTTGCTAGATGTTTAAAAAGTGTTCGAAGCTGAAGTTTTTACAATTTCTTAAATCCTGCCATAAATTACACTCTAATAAGAAAACTACATAAAAGAGCCTACAAACTATTTTTCTAATGAATAAATATGAAATTCATTATTTTCATTTAACTAACGACCTGTCCCGGCTTCGCACGGGTGCAATTAAATTTGTAATGGATTTCTAAAAGTTTTCTTTCGTACAAACCTTGTCCTGCCAATTATAAACTCAACAAAAAAAATAGTATATTATGGTACAAGTGTGTAATGTTGGTGATTACCGCTGAGGCGCCATTGAAACCCGAGCCGTTAGATGAGGGTCTTAAGAGAGCCGAGGACGGTAATCATCAATACACACGTGTCCCATACGACGTTTTTCAACATACTTGTGAAGAAAATAATACTAAAAAATCATTTTCAACAGTGAAAACGATTTGTGAAAAAAAATTCGTAATGGCGGGCAAAATTAATCAGTTCTCCTATGCGCGCGCATCTGACGTTTCTTTTTTTTTTTGGCTTTTCGCGTATAGCGTTTTAGCCACGTACAAAATGGGGATTTTCAAGTTTTTTTTTATTATAGAGAATAATTAAAGTTATATTTGAGTGAAAGTTTTATTTATTTAACACGTACAAGTTGAAATTATCTATTTAAATACGAAGTTGCATAAAATGAGCAAGCAATTGGTACATTAATTTATTTGTACTATTGAGCACGATCTTTTTTGCATCGAATTTTTTTTTGAACAAAGCAACTCAACCAATAAAATAAAAAAGAACTCTATAACTCACTTGTGAATAACAGAAAAAGTCACAGTTAGATTATAGGTGTCATTATATGCCTAATTGCGGTGCAATTAGAGCCACTTTATGAGCAAGTGTGTTGAAAAAGAATTAACCTAATAATGGCTGCACTTGCCGTTCTGAAGTGATGCTTTAGGATAACTGCAAACACCGCAGGTTTGTAATTCTTCTTGCGAGATTAGGAATTCTCGATATATTGTGAACAAATCGTTTCAAATACAAGAAATCCCATACAAATTAGATATTTGAAAATATACTCGTAGAAAGAGTTTGAATTATTATAATATCAAAAAAATTACAATGTTTGCAACAATCCGGTGACATATATATTCGGTAATTGATTTTTATATGTAGGTTTAGTCAAAAGCTCTGTTATTTATAACTCTCAAACAAATATTTGACGTAACGTGGTAGTTTCACTATCTGACAAATTCAAACAGCATAGGTACAACAGTTTTGTGGTCGGTCGGACATTTGTAGATAATTGGAATTTAATGTCATTTGCGAATCAATAAACGCCCACAACATGGAGGAACATTTCCTCGCTTTAACTCTACATACATTTCAATAATAGCTCTCAATCAAAAATAAATATATATTTGTCGGGTTTAGTCAATAGTAAGTACGGACGTCAAAACAAATCACAAGCACGCCCCTGGCGCCAAATCGAGAACAACTACACATTGACGCGTGCTTTTTCTAACCACTAGTGTGGTGGGGACAGCAGAATATCGCAGTTAAGTACTGACCGCCTTCGACGTCGTAGAATCAGTGTCGATCCGTAATATTAGTAAGCAAGATTGTAACTGTGAGTTGTGGCAATTTGAATAAACCCAGTTTATCGAATAATTAGTGTGATTGCATTTTCACGACTCTACCTGCCCATACACGATATCTTAACCTAAGGGAATACATCCTGACTTCCCAATGGTTTGCATCTCTCGGCCACCCTTGATGCGACATATATATATATATATTAGAAATGTGTAAATGTTTTATAAACAAACAAGCACTTAAAATAAAAAATTGCATTGTCACGAGGGACAAACGTGTGCGCAAATTTTCAACTCAAACGGAGATTGGGCAGTGGGTAAAATTTAATTGGAGGATTTTATTATAGACACCGGGATACGTGAATGTAAGAAATAAATAAAATCTTGTGAAAATTGGTAGTCATGCTGACTGCCGGCAGAAGTGAAAACTTATAATTTTTGGAATAACTGTGTTTTTGTGCGACACACGGGCGATGCACTGAAATAACACCGTTATTCCATCACACGGTTCGTCACGTCACATTGGAATGTCTATGACGCTGTCACATTATCATGTGGCTGACGCGGACCCATAAGTTTTACCTCTACCAAAAATCGCTCAACGCGGTAAATAAGTTTTTCAGTAAATAATTAAAACATATCATAAAAAATTTGGTACCCAAAGAAAATCACTCGTCTGTAAAAATATAATATATTATGTCTTAGAGAATTTAAATCCGATTTTGTGCTGAAGTAGCCATTTGAAGTGGTGAAATATTTATCAAACCATAATCGTATCTCCACATACATACGCTGCGGCAGGTTATACAGAAGACCGAAGAGTACAACCTGCCTCTCTGCTTAGCGTTTGTGGAATACGAGAAAGCCTTTGATTCGATCGAGACTTGGGCTGTGCTGCAGTCTCTCCAACGGTGCCAAATTGACTACCGGTACATCGAGGTGTTGAAGTGTTTGTACAAAAACGCCACCATGTCAGTTCGACTTCAGGATCAGACCTCGGAACCTGTCTTTCTGCAGCGAGGTCTCTTTCTTTCTTTTCCTGTGAGGTGTTGCCACCTCTGGTGTCAGAGTTAATTAAGCCGCCTCTGGGAAACCCCACAGGCCTCTGACTTGGCTATTTCAGACTTACATTAACTATAAGTCCAGGTTTCCTCCCGATGTTTTCCTTCACCGTTGCCTGTGATGTCCAATATAAACTTAGAAAGTACATATGAAATTGAAAAAGTCACATTGGTACTTGCCCGGATTTGAACCCACAACCTCAAGCACGACAGGCGAAGTCTTAGCCACTGGGCCACCACGACACTACAGCGAGGTGTGAGGCAGGGAGATGTCGTATCTCCGAAACTGTTCACCGCTGCACTGGAGGATGTCTTCAAGGTTCTGGACTGGAGAGGGCTAGGCATCAACGTCAATGGCGAGTACATCACTCACCTTCGGTTTGCCGACGATATAGTGGTCATGGCTGAGACTAAGGAGGACCTCAATATAATCTTCACGTCCAACTTACCACAGTGTCTCAAGACGAAAGTCTATGACCAGTGTGTGTTGCCAGTTATGACCTATGGCTCTGAGACGTGGTCGCTCACAATGGGCCTCATCAGAAAGCTTACAGTCACCCAAAGGGCAATGGAGAGGGTTATGCTCGGAGTTTCCTTATGTGATCGAATCAGAAATTTAGAGATCCGCAAGAGAACCAGGGTTACCGACATAGCCCGAAGAATTGCCAAACTTAAGTGGCAGTGGGCAGGGCACATTGCTCGCAGAACGGATGGCCGATGGGGCAGAAAGGTTCTGGAGTGGCGACCGCAAGCCGGAAGACGTTGCGTTGGAAGGCCTCCCACCAGGTGGACCGATGACCTGGTGAAGGTTGCAGGGATCCGCTGGATGCGGGACGCACGGGACCGGTCAATGTGGCGACGCTTGGGGGAGGCCTATGTCCAGCAGTGGACGTCTTGCGGCTGATATGATGATGATGATGAATCGTATCTCTTTGCACAGGGTAAAACCAGGATAGTTGCCCCAGGAGTGTAGTTGCCCCGATTGTAATTACTCTAGTTACGCGAATGAATCGCATTCTATTTTAGTAATCTGACGAAAGATTCTCCAACTACCACTAAATAGACCGTATCTCATGTCTCTGTGCAATTGCATGGAAAAGGTAAATGCGATCAAAGTTTTTGCGGGATAGATGTCCTGTTTCTCGGTGGGAAACTATCGAAATATGTCCAAAAATATTGAGGTCCGCTAGAATCACTAATACTCTGGAAATATTAAAGATAATGTTTTTTACTTTCCATAAATTTGAAGATTTTTTATCTAATCCAAAGTACCGGCCAGTTTTTGAAGTGAGAGATATAGAGTGATTTCAAAAAGTGTGGCAACTATCCGGCTTTTACTCTATATTTTCAGTACTATAATAAATCTTCAATGTTGGGGGCAGTGGTGGCCCAGTGGTAACGGCCCCAACTTTCATGTCGTAGATCGTGGGTTCGAACCCAGGCAGGCAATTTATTTTGTGTAAATTGTTTCTTAACCACTGCTCTAAAAACGGTGAAGGAAAACATCGCGAGGAAACCGGCATGGCCTAGAACCAAAAATCGAAAGCAGGTGGAAATCACCAATCCGCACTGGGCCCACGTGGTGTATTAAGGCCCATTCCCTCTTTCAAAGAATGGAGGCCTGTGACCCAACAGTGGGAACATTAAAAGGCTGATTTGTTTTCCAGGAGACTATCGATTATTAATACAATTAAAGATGCTAAAAAGTAATAACTTTTTAATATTTATCTTTGTTAAACAAAATTATTGTATTACATGAAAAAAAATGATTAAATAATAGCTTCTGCGCAACCGTTTCGCCGACGTGAAAGTTGGCAACCATATCAAGGGAATATATTCTAGGGTTAAAAACAACACATGCCCTTATCCAGAGGATATATAAAAATGTCATTGTATCAGCGATAAAATTTAAAGGATTGTTCACGTGATATTTCGATGGTGCCTTTTTTATTGGGACCATCCCACCGCACTTGAATCAACAGTGGTGACCCCGATATAAGCGCCGACAAAGTCCAGGCGAAAGATTTTAACTGTCTTGGAGCCCGCAACGAAATGAATCAATAAATAATAATGGAGGAGTAGGAAACATTCGATCACGCTTGGCATTCCCATACATTTTGACTTTTCCAATCGCTATGACGACGTTTTGAATGTCACTTGTCTCTGAACATAATCTACCCGTGGGCCAAGTTTCATCTAAATCCTTTCAGCCGTGAAAAGGTACAGGTGTGACTAAGGTGAATAACTATGTACCTACTAGTGTCTACTACTATATATGTTATGGACCAAGTGATTCATACGGCATTATTCATAATGCCCGGGCAATTTGAAAAATGCCCAATATGAGTAGGCAATACGATAAAAACTATTGAAATAATTAAATTGTCCGGGCTTTCTGAATAATGCCCATCACTTATTGGGCCAGGTAATAAACCGTTGTGATTTTTTTAATAATTTTATTTTTAACATTGATTTTAATAGAGACTGGTAAGTACGATTACTATTTAAATAACAAAATCGACGGAACCCCGCTGCGCGGTGCTCCTATTTCTGTCTGCAGGTTTTAAAGTAACCTAAAATGATGAAGATAACGGGAGCTGAGTTCGCTCGCTTTGCTCGGTCACTTCAGCTCCCGTCATCTCCTTCGAACCTAACCTATCTATTTCGGGGTGCCCTAATCTCCCGAGGTCGCTTCGCTAGCTCTTGAAGTAATGCATTGATCATAATTATAAAATTGCCTAACCGTAACGTAGCAATATTCATAATAACCAGACAATGTGATAAATATAGAAGTTTAAATCAGTATTCATTACATTGCCCAATTTGACTTGACTTGACTTGATTCATAATGTCCGAGCATTATACATAGCGCACTGATTAATCACTTGGTCTATGACATATACATTTCAGATATAGGCAACGAATAACGTTGTTATAAAGCATCCATTGCTATTAACTGATTTGCCCTCAAGCCTGATCTTTTATTGTCAGTATTTACACACATTGTTCAGACGAAATAGGTTTTTATTTACAACAAAGCTTCTGACTTTGTGTTGTAACAGAATTATGTGAAATGGAAAAAGATTTTCCTTATTTTTTCATCAAAATATTTTCGAGACTCTCTTTTTGAATTTCTTGTAAAGTACCGTGGACTGTTATTACTGTTTTAATTTTGATCTTTTACGTAAACGCAGTCGCACTAAAATAAATTAAATAAGCGTTTCAGTTTTATGAGTTAATGGTTATATTAGATAATAAACGTTCACCAACGGCTTCGCCCCGTGCATCTCGAAAATTATCCCAAAGGAAATTATCACCCGGATAAAAATTGCCTATGTTATAAAATATGTGTGTTCCAAATTACATGCAAATCCATTTAGTAGTATTTGCGTGAAAGGGTAACGAACGGCCATCCATCCATAGATACATCACCAAATTTTTGTAATGGTAGTTGGATATCAAGTGGTGTAAAGGCCAATGTAACAACTTACTACACTGATAAAAATATTATATTTATTGATACAAGTTATAAAATATCTGTTTGCCAATTTCAAGAATTTTATAGAAATCCGTTCAGTAGTTTTTGCGTGAAAGAGTAACAAAAATCCATAGAGACATAAAACCTTACAAAATTTCGCGATGGATTTCAAGTGATTTTAAGGCCAATGTAACTTAACGCATACATATGAGATGGGAGTGGGCGAAGGTGTAGTGTTATACTGCTAAGGTACTTGTACAATACCGTAAATTATAATAGCAAAGAGCTGTTAAGGGTATAAATCAAATATTTACAAGATAGTACGCCGCGTCCACCTGTGTCCTCAGATTCATATAAAGGACCGTATATAAAATACCTTATACTTTTAAGAGTGGTTAATAATAAATACCCTTATATGGAAGCATTTTTTTTATTCTGATCTCCTTATCTTGAAGTTTTATTAAAAAGATAATCGTTAAGCTAAAATTCGAACTATATTTTTTTAAATAAAAAGTGCAAGACTTGCCAGTACACTCAGTGCAATAAGCCATAGAAAAGCTATGTAAGATAAGAGTGGATTTTGTATGACCCTATAATATATAATTAACTACCTAAGTACATAAAATAATATAAAAATAACAATTAATTTAAAACCAATTAAAAAGTATTTAATTCAAAAAGCTTAATATTCTGTTATTGATTATTTAAATGAGAAAATAATTAAGTTTAGTAATTGTTTCAATAATATAATGTATAGATGATGCATTTGTTAATTAATATTGTAATATTTTATTTATTTTATTGTAATATTTTGCACACCTACTATGGTAGGATATGGTCTAAAGACCTTATATAAAAATGTCACCCTGAAAACTACCCATATTTCGCAAATGAATTGATTTGAAATTCATGAGTATAAAAAGTATTAACATACATACGACTGTCCATTATATTTTCGCCTCCGTTTCAATTATATAATTTTATGTATTTTTACAGACGTTACAATTTTATTTTATTGGTGTTTTACATATAAACCTTTGGGATTAGAAGAAAGCTGACGGCAATTTTGGGATCATTGGCTTTATGAGCCATAAAACCTTTTTCGTATAGAATTATGTGTGAAATATTTTTATTATCTGTGTCATGATGTTATCATATTATCTCTGAGAGAAAGAATATTTTCCGAATAGTTAACCTCATTAGCGGAGCCTTTTATGTTTACCTATATGAGTTGTTTTGACGTAAATTAGTTAAGTTTGGGTTTCTATGATGTATCGTGTTGTGTGCGGATGAGATTGTCTACGGAGAGTTCGTTTGGGGCGCGCTAACAAATTACCATGTAATTTACAAACGGCATAATTAACTCAATTCATATTATGCTGAATAAATGAGGCTTTGTGTATTTTCGTTGTCTGTAACCTTGAGGGAAAATTGTGGAGAGAAGTAGTGGTTTTGTTCTGCCAATGCAGATGCAATCTAGTTAACAGGTGACTATAAAACTTTTACAAAGTAAGCTCTGGTGTTGATCTCTACCCGCAAGGATAGCCCAGGGTACCTACGTTAAACCCCCGCGGCGTAATAATACTTACATTTACCACCCAATGTTTACGCAGATATATTAAATTGATTCTAATGCCAAGAAACACCCCATAACGCATATTAACATTTCAATTTATTTTCTGTTATATTTAATGAAATTTTGTGCACAATGTCATTTGAATCACTTGTTTAGCGGTGAATGAAAAACTCTGCTGTTTATTATCACTTTTACACACACTAAGGATGTCTCACAAACGTTTTCACAACTTTATTAATGCTTACTGTAATAACAGTGCGACTTTTTTAGATTTTAATAAAACATACGAAACCAAATATTTCGCTGCTAACTGACAGAGTAAATGTATCCAACACAATTTGAATATAAAAACGAAATACAGTTGAACAGCCCTCAGGCCAATATGTTGACAAAAAACAACGAAAACGCGTGGAGTGTGGACGGTCCCTAACGTGTACTACGTGGAAAGTTTTTTATTACTGATAGACCGAAATAAGTGCTTAGGTATTTATTGTCATTTTATATGTTCAAGCGTAGTGCAAACACGGAATATATCCACGTAACCCTTTTCAGAGTGTCTGCCACTTTCTATTTATGTGAGTACGAGTTGGGTGGCGCGCCCTCTATAAATCAGAGGCGTTTTGTTCAGGCCCATTACGCCGTTTTACCGCCTTCCTACTGAGACAAAATTAGATCATACAGAAGGGAAAACCCCGTTCAGCCCATATATAACTTTTGTTGTAAAACCTTTAATACTAACAAGGCAATACGTGTCTGCTTGTTTAGTACGGGGCAGTAACCGCACGCGCCGGTCGGCTTCATATCCGCTGAATATTGCGGATCTATTTCCTAGCTTTAAGTGCTTCTGATGTTATGAATGAACACCTGGAGTATAATATTACAGTACCTACCGACATATTTATATTTATCTCGTTATGTTCACCGTTGTCTGAATATTTTTTTTAACCAGAGAGCAGTAAATCTCTCGATACCAATATGGTTTCAAGGGATTTTCTGTAAAATTTCCTGATATTTTTAATAAGCTGGAGAATCCACTCATTAGTAACTAGATTTTATTAAAAAAATACTTTATAAAATCTCTTAAGGCTCAAAATGAAAAAAAAAACCGGTCAAGAGCGAGTCGGACTCGCACAAATATATTGAATGTGTTACTTTACGTACAGTCTTTCAAAAGTAGGATAGATGCTCAAGCGGGCAGGTGGATGGGCGGACAGGCGCACAGGTGCAAGGGCGAATAGGAGAACAGTTGTGCGACGATAGTCTGCACACTTATGGTAAAAAGATAGAAACCGGGGATGATAATAAAACCGCCCGTGTTGAGTGTAGAAAAATCACTAATTTATTTTACTTAGTAACAACTATATAAAATGGTCGCGCGTGTGCAAACGCAGCAAAACCTACTTAATTGTACTAATGTGCGGGTTCACCGTACATACTGCCAACTCTAAAGGAGAAGACAGGAGACGTGTTTAATCCTAGATGATAAGTGGTCAAGTTAAACACATGAAAACTGATGACTTACATTAATGGTACATATTTCAGTTGAAAGATGATACAAGGTGATTTCATTAGGTTTATATCTATGTAACTAATCTAAGTCGTAAAGTCTGTAACATTAAATTGTCTGGTTTCTCAAGTTCACTTTCACTGACGGACCATGGGTGAGGTCCCCTTATCGACACTTTCGGTAGATTTACTTATATCACTAAACTCACTGAACACTGGCACTGGCACAGTTACCCTCACGCTCTCCGTTGAGTTCGGCCCTGCGTGCTCGGCTCGCGCCTCCGCCCCAGGGGCGCGCTCGTCCGGCTGCCCACGTACTTCCACCATCTCGTGCTGCTGCTTTTCAAGTGCGTTCTGACACTTCCCTCTTGTAACGAGGTAAATGCAGGTCCCGCCTAAGATGACAACTAAGGCCAGGACAATATAAGCGACGGAATAGTGATGAATGTCGTGAACGGTTAACTCTGTAGAAGATTGTTCCTTAATGTTTCTTATTTGCTCTTCCAGCTGATTCCACCTGTGGGTGTGGTTTACCGCAGAATCATAATCGATGGGCAAGGTCGTGTTAATGAGTGAGTTTAGAATGGACACCTCTGGGACTTCGATGTTCGATTGTATATTCAAGTGACGTAGAAAGTTGTTGTGCGCATGGATACTATAAGCGTCCGATTTCAATGTGCATCCCTGACCTACGTTAATGATACCACTGCCTTGAATGACTGTAGTTGTTGTATCAGCAATACAGGAAATACGAAGTTCACATGACTCACAACAGGTATAAAACCAGGAGTTCACATTATGTAATTTGACCCAATAATTGTGGCACGTGGATACTTCTTGTTTACAAACGTTTCTGATATCACTTGCATCTTGAATATCACACAGCGATTGTTTTATTTTTAGATTATAGACAGGTTTGTCATAGGTACACAATAATTTTTTGCTCCTTAGAACATGTATGCAAGCCTGCAGGTCACTATCTGATAAGAAGAGAGCGAGGTCCTTTTGGATGTTGTAGGCAATAAATGGCGAGCTTGGGACTGTGCGAATGATGCGATTCGTTCCCCTTTTCTGAGGGATAGGTACGATCCTGTCTAACTCGAAGATGTCGTTGCTCACCAATGGAATCTTTATCTCTATGATAAGGTAGCCTTCATATAACGTTGCTGACGCCTTCATGATTTTGTACATGTCAGATAGGTTTGTTGACTCAATTGGGGTCATTAAGTTTCCCTGCAATTGCCCGGAGATGATATTGATCTGTTGAGCCAGTTGTTCTGGTGACAGGAGGTAAGGGTCAATACGACCGTGGCTGATGTCTGTCACGGTGTCAATAAGTGTGTGCTGTATGCGCATTAGATTTGCCAGAATGACACTCGCGGCTAAGGCGGTAGATGTTACATATAAACCGTTCCTATTGTCTAGACGCACCCGATTGATTTCAGCAGAGGCGTTTCGAAGATTTTCCTTGATGAAATGGAACTGGTTGTTCATTGTCTCCTCGCTGCGTCGTAGAATGTTGTATTCTGATTCCAAGACCAGTGTTTGATTCCTGAGTAATTTTTGGAGATGATTCTCATGGGTGGTTATCTTTTCTATATCCTGTTTGTATTGTTGAGCAAAGCTGTCATCCAATACTCCAAACATAGTATTTGCCAGATACCCCACTCCATTTATCAAGCCACGTTTTTGCCTTCTTGCGTTAGGTTTTTCGAGGAGTGTTTGATAATGCTCAAGTTCTTTTACTTCCTGTTCTAGTTGTAGGATGACGCTATCGTATTGCGAGCCCATGCAATCGGCGGTGAATTTCAAGTGCGTGATGTAGCTCTTTGCGTTCGTTACTCCGTGATAGAACGTGGACATGTTGTAAAACACAATGAGTTTCCATTCGTCCTTGATAACTTGGAGGTTGGACATCTTGTCGAAGTAAAGACCTTGGTTGCTCGAAATTTGCGTAACATTATATGGCGTCAATTTGAGTTGCTGAGTCTGATCACTGGGTGATACAAACAAAAGCATTAGTAAAGCGGACATGAAAAAGACTTGTAAAGGTTTCTGTTTTCGTAGTCGCGGGGAACGCCTTTTAGCATCAGGTTCAGCTGGTAATCGTGGAGAGGACTCATCCACGCACTGTGCCGCGGATTCGGATGAGGGTCTCTGCTCATTTACGGGTAAGTATACAAGCTTGTTGACTGGACGCTGTATGGTATTGTTACTCGCCTTGACGGTAACAACTCTCACATACCCATCCTTTCCTGGATGCAGCTGCTTTACTCGACCCATTGCCCACTTACCCGGTGGTACGTTCTCTTCCCGGACCACTGACATTCCGATGACCACCGTTGCCAGATATTTTTGGTTAAAGCTTGAACGAGTTGCCACCGCGTGGTTAACGATGTAGACTCCGGTTCAGTTTGAGGTCTTGACACAATTGGTGTCCCAGTGAGGAAATGTCCTGGAGTTAAGCAATCGTCGTCAGAGTTTTCAGTAAGTTGACATAGTGGCCTGGAATTCAGACACGCCTCTATTTGACAAAGTAACGTTGAAAACTCTTCATACGTAAGACGTTGATCACCTATGACCCTTTTCAAATGGTATTTCAGGCTCTTCACTGCGGCTTCCCAAAGCCCACCTGCATTAGGCCAGGCAGGGGCATTGAAGTGCCAGTGGATGTTCATCTCACCGATTTTGTTAAAGAAGTCCGGGTTGATGTTCTGGATGATCTCCTTATACTCCTTTTTCATGAGTCGATTAGCTCCCACGAAGTTTGTACCGTTGTCACTGTACATGTGACCTGGTGATCCACGCCGGGAGCAGAACCGGCGAAATGCAGCTAGAAAAGCGGCCGTACTCAGATCAGATACCAGTTCCAGGTGGACGGCCTTCGTTGACAGGCAGACAAAGACTGCTACATATCCCTTCGTCGTTTTGATCCCGCGCCCTTTATTGGCTTTCAGTTCTACGTGGCCCGTGAAGTCGACACCAGTATGCGTAAATGGCCTTGACGGCGTAACTCTGGCTCGTGGTAAATCCGCCATAATTTGTTGTTGTACTTCGTTGTTAAATCGACGACACTTAACACAAAGTCTTAATTGCCGTTTTACCGTCCTGATTCCGCTGATAATCCAGTACCTGTCCCTTATGTATGAAAGGGTTAGTCGGGGGCCACCATGTAAAGTTGTTATGTGAGCCTGGCTAATAACAAGATCAGTAAGTCGACTGTGGCTGGGCAGAATGATAGGGTGCTTCGCTGATGTGCTTATACTGGCGTGATTTAACCGTCCACCAACTCTTAATAGGCCGTTTTCATCTAGAAAAGGGTTTAAACTGCAAATCTTGCTTTTCGAACTCACGTGTTGTTTACATTTAATATGTTGCAATTCCTGATGAAATTCCAGTGATTGCACTTCTTTAATAATTAAATTATATGCGTTATTTATTTCTGATGACGATAGGTAACTATGGTATGTTGAAATATGTTTGTCGCGAATGCGCTTGGCGAAACGTGAAACCCAGCAAATAATGCGCACAATTCGAGTCAATGAACTACAGTTTTGCAGTAGGTCACTGATGAATGTTACATTATTTTGTTCTAAGGCTGTGTTCACACAAGCTGCTTTTATTTCTATGATGGGGGACTGGTACATGAGATGAGTTTCATCTTTTCCCTCGTAACCTTTTAGCCATTTCGGCCCTTCCCACCACAAGGAATGGTTTAATAACTGAAGAAATGTTATTCCTCGTGTGGCACAATCAGCTGCGTTTTCCTCCGAGCTGACATGACACCAGCGTTCTGCCGGTATTATGTCGGTTATCTGCTTCACTCTGTTAGCTACAAATGATTTCCATCTGGATATATCTCCATGTAGCCATCCCAAGACTATCATTGAATCCGTCCACGCATGAAGAGTCATACGTGCTTTTGGTAAGGAATCAATGACCTTCTTCACTAGTTGGGACAGAAGTAGAGCACCGCAGAGTTCAAGTCTGGGCAGAGATGTTTTCTTTGCAACTGGTGCCAACTTTTTTTTTGCAGCAACAATAGTCGATGTGTACTCGCCCTTATGGTTCTTGGTGATGAGGTAAATAACGCAAGCGTAAGCTTTGTCTGAAGCATCGCAAAATGCGTGTAATTGACTGTTTATTTCTGTGTTACCTAAAAATCTTGGTATGCGGAGTTTATCGATGCAGTTAAAGTCTTCCTTTAGTTTAGGCCAATTATCTTGTATGACCTCGGGTAGTTCTTGATCCCAGCTGGTTTCCATGGACCACGTTTGTTGAAACAGTAGCTTCGCTCTGATTGTAAGCGGTGATAACCAGCCAAGTGGGTCGAAAATCTTAGATATTTCTGACAATAATTGACGCTTTGTAAACGCGACTTTATCATCAGGAATTATATTGCTTTGAAACGAGAATGAATCAGATGATGGATTCCATTTTAATCCAAGAGTCTTTCTGGATTCGAGGCCCTTGAATTCGTAAGGACTGTTCAATTGTTCAGTTGTCAAATGCTGCAAGAGTTCTGGTTTGTTGCTGGACCATTTCCGCAAATTCATACCAGCACCCTGGAGCATTTTGATCAGTTGCTGTTGTAGCTCCATGGCTTGATCAGCTGAGTTGTGTCCACTCAGCAGATCATCCATATAGAAGGAGTTTTGCCCAGCTACTGCTGCTAAGGGATATTTTTCAGCGTCATCAGTCGCAAGTTGCTTCAGCGTCCGCATAGCCAAGAAGGGCGCCGCCTTGGTCCCGTACGTTACAGTGGTTAAGTTATACTGATTCAATTGATCATCCATTGAATCTCTCCACACTATTGCTTGCAGAGTCTGATCTTGCTCCCTGACTAATATCTGGCGGAACATCTTTTCGATGTCCGCAGTGATTACATATTGGTACTGCCTCCAATTTATTATCAGTGCTAACAAGTCTTGTTGCAAGTTTGGTCAACTGTACATCAAATCGTTTAGACTGTTACCCGATGTAGTCTTGGATGACGCATTGAAAACCACTCTCAGCTTCGTAGTTGTCGAATCAAGTTTCCATACACCATGATGCGGTAGATAATACGCCTGATCAGCGGTTGTTTCGACTTGTCGCATATGACCTAATTCCTGGTATTCGTTTATAAATTGTTTATATTGGCTTGAAAATGATTTATTTTTGGAAAGCTTAGACTCTAATTGTTTAAATTGCGCTATAGCCTTGAACTTTGATGATCCGAGTTGCTGTTCGAAGCCTGGCATCATAGGTAGTCCAACTACATATTTTCCATTCTCTAAACGTGTCGTGGTGTTTTTGTAGAAGTCTTCACAAAATTGATCACCAATAGTTACGTTTGATGATGATGAGTCATGGATATCCTCCAACTCCCAAAACTTGGCTATCTCTTCAAGGTTATTGATGGCGACATGACAATTGAATTTTTTGACATTTCCTGATAAGATGCAACCCATTTTGGTTTGTTGAGCTATCGGAGCCTGAGCTGGACCCTTTATAAGGCCGCTTAATATGATTTCTGAATATACACTGGCATCCAGAAGAAGATCAATAGGTCTAGATACATTATACTCCGGGTCTGCTAACTGAAGATGTTTCAAGTGTGACCAGGCCTGTTTGCTAAATGATGAGTTAGGTAGACTGTTTATAACCTTGGACACAACTAACGCCTGAGTTTGCAAGGTGTAATCTCCGTAGATAGACTTACAATCTAGGGTTACAATGCCTTTGCTCTGTTTAGAGACCGGCCCTACCCCTGAAATGGAGGCATGATATTGCCGCCGTTGTAAACCTAACATTTGTGTCGCATTTTCCGAAATCAGTGAAATTTGAGACCCCTGATCAAGAAGCGCCCTTAACGTAACGTATGTACCATTATTTGATAAAACTGTGAGCAGCAACGTAGTTAGCAGGATTTCTTCATTGTCAGCAGCGACGTGGTTAACGTTATGTTGTGCCGAGGAAGGCTGCTCGGTTGAGCTCAAGGTTGCGGTGGTTTGGTGTTGTGGTACACAAACGTCGTGTAGTAGGGTGTTGTGGCTAGCGTTACACCTTTTACAACGTTTGGAACTAGTGCAATCATTGTCTGGATGATAGTTGAGGCAATTTTTACAATATTGACTCTTTGTCACCCAGGTCAAACGATCCTCTGGAGTCATTTTCATGAATTTCCTACAGGTAAATATGAAGTGACGCGTATTACAAATCGGACAGTTAGGTCCTTGAGTAGCGGCCGCTTGATATTGTTTCTTATAGTGGTTCCCCTGGTTAACAGGTTTGGTATTCTGCAAACTTGACTCCCGTTTAACAGCAGGCTTCGCTGTTTCTCTCTCTCTACGGTGTAAGGGTTCCAAAGCAATAAATTTGTTTTCGAGGAACGTCATAAATTCTGACAAGGATGGTAGTTCTCGTGGTGTTGTACGCGCCCCCTTATAATCACAGTACGTCTCCTGGTCCAGTTTCTTACTGAGAAGATGCACTAACAACGGATCCCATGTGTTTGTGTCCACACCAAGGTTGTGTATAGCGTGGATACACTCCGTGGTGGTGTCATATAGCCGCTTCAGTTCATAAGCGGTTTGCTTGGAAATAGAAGGCTGATTTAAAAATATCTCTATTTGATAAGTAAAGAGAACTTGAGCATTATTATATCTGTGAGTTAGGATTTCCCAAGCTGTATCGTAATTTTCTGCCGAAATATGAAGATGCTGGATAAGGCGTTCAGCTTCTCCTTTGAGCTTCCCTTTCAAGTGTTGCATCTTCTGAGCCTTGGTAATTATGCTGTTTTCGTGAATAGCTTCTGTAAACAGGTCACAAAACGTTGGCCACTGCGTGTATTTCCCCGTAAAAGTAGGAATTTCGAGCTTCGGCGTAGCTTGCTGTACATGTACCATGGACGATATTTTCTTATTAAGTGAACGTTTGATGTCTTTGTAATTACGCTCCAACATGCTAAATTCATCTTCGTACAATACGTCACCGCCTTGAAGTAAATGATCGATACGCAGATGCAACGAGTCAATAGTGTTCCACTTGGTTTGTATAGCCCTAAGCTCGTCTTCAAGTTCCCATTTTTTCCGATATTTCGTTCACGCTGATGCTCTTCACCAACCTGTTGAAGGCCCTAAAGTTGGTTCTTTGTTGAGCCAACAGTTCATTGGCTTCCGTGTTTGCTTGGCTTCCTTTCTCATCAGAGCCAAACGCAGTAAGCAGGTTACGGGTAGACTGGTAGAGAATCTTACCCTGATGAAATATGTCTGAGGACAAGTATTGTGGTTCCTTGTCTGGAAACTCGGAGAGCTTCAGGTGATTTTGTTCGAATTCTCCTCAGAGGTTATCCAACGACTCAATTCTTTTTTGGATATAATCCGGAGTTTTTCTCGATAATGGATCCTTACCGAAATTGACCTTTATCCTATTAAGTCCTTCTAATATTTCCGACTGACGAGCGCTTGACACTGCCATGACGATTAAACAAAAGGAACAATCTTACTTGCTCACCGATGAGATGTAATACCAACAGTGATCTGCAGATGCTGGCACTCGGATGAAGGCACTCAGAGTCTCACTGATGTCTTCTATGAACGATTCACTACGCGTTCACTGAATGGACTTATAATTGAACTTTACGGAACTGTCGCGAAATTAACAACGAATATTATCAAGTCTGGGGTTCTGAATCCGAACCACCCGCGCACCTTGATATATATACCCGACGGACTGTTACTACGCGTGATATCAGATCCGGCTCGAAGGACCAAAAAAATGTGCGACGATAGTCTGCACACTTATGGTAAAAAGATAGAAACCGGGGATGATAATAAAACCGCCCGTGTTGAGTGTAGAAAAATCACTAATTTATTTTACTTAGTAACAACTATATAAAATGGTCGCGCGTGTGCAAACGCAGCAAAACCTACTTAATTGTACTAATGTGCGGGTTCACCGTACAACAGTACTTTACTATTATAACTTTATTGTTAATTAGGGTTTTTTACAAATCTTGGACACAACTGCTTATCCTTTTATTATTGATTATCTTATTGATTATTTCTGAAAATGTGTGATATTTAGAGACATCATTTTTTTTTCTGTAATCTTTAAATACACTTGTATCACATAGAATAATTTCAGATTTTGCTCTATGCAATTTTCGGATATAAGGTGGAGGAGAACAAATCACATCAAATCAAAATTTCTTTATTCAATTTGGCCATTAAGCGGCACTTTCGAACGTCAAAAATAAAAATTAAATGTAATAATAATTGATTCTACCGTCCATTCGGATATGTAGCTTGTTATGGAGAAGAACGGACAAGAAACTCCAAACTTACTCTTTAAAAAAAAAAAAAGTGTTTTACAAGTATTTGGTTACAATAATCTTGTAGGAAAAATACATATATGTGAGAACGATGTAAAAAAAACGCACTTAAAAGCGTCTAGAGTAAAACAAACATTTAAAAATACAATAAATAGGTAATTAAAAACAGGCGGAGGGAGCTAAGATAAGACCAATCACAACTGACGGCGCCCGTTCACGAACATGACACATGGATCGGCACCACTCAGCTCAACCATCATGAAGGGAACCGAATGATCCAACACATGTGCCACCATCAGAGAAACATTAGAGAGAGCATGACACACTCAACTGCCAGGGCACACTGAAGTCAACGAACGACACATAGGTACAGTAAATGGTAGATTTACAGTTGGAACATAGTACTCACATATGTGCTGTGCAGTTATATAATCCAAAAAATAAATTGAGTTTATACAACACAAATATACATTATAATTATTCGTACAGTCTTCAGCAGGTCCAACAATACTTCAGAACTTTTCTGCTTATCACTTGTTTTTGTGGCCTAGTGGCTGTGGAGCTAGAATAGCGTTGGGCCAAGCATTTTTATCAGCGATGTAATCCCCTAACCTATAATATGCCTGCCTGCATAGTGTGCGTTTTATACAAGTTTTAAATTTCGTCTCATTCAATTCTAGAATGTGTGGCGGTATTTTATTGTAACATTTTATACAGTACCCCCTAAAAGATGACGCTACTTTAGCCAGCCTGAAACCTGGTTGAATTAATTGGTCCCTATTTCTAGTAACATAACTATGTCTATCGCTGTTTTTACTAAAAAGATGTACATTCTTTCTAACGTACATGATGTTTTCGTAAATATATTGACAAGGTACCGTCATGATGTCAATGTCCTTAAACAGTTCCCTTAGAGAATCGCGCCGGCGAAGATTGTATATCGCTCTGATGGCTCGTTTTTGCAGAACAAAAATTGACTGAATGTCTGCAGCCCTTCCCCATAGTAATATGCCGTAAGACATTATACTATGAAAGTAACTAAAATGGACCAGCCTCGCGGTATCTACATCAGTAAACTGACGAATTTTTCTAACAGCATAAGGCGCCGAACTTAACCGCCCCGCAAGTGATATTAAATGAGGACCCCATTGTAACCTTGAGTCTAGCGTGATACCCAGGAAAACCGTTTTGTCGACGAATTCTAGCTTCTCGTTGTTTAATATAATGTCACAATCATAACTTTTGACATTCGGCAAGGCAAATTTTACACACTTAGTTTTTTTAGCATTCAAAACTAAATTATTAGCAGTGAACCAATTTAGAACTTGCCGCAATGCATTATTTACGTCGGCAACGTTACTCTTACGTCTATTTATGTTAAAAATCAAAGAAGTATCATCAGCAAATAACACCATGTTTAGTTTGTTTTTCAATAGATGGGGTAAATCGTTAATGTATACTAAAAATAAGAAAGGACCTAAAATTGAGCCCTGGGGTACCCCCATTTTCACGTTCAACCCCGACGAATTGACACCGTTTATTTGAACTAATTGCTGTCTATCATTCAAATAGGATTTTACTAAATTTAATGCTGATTGGCCTAGCCCGTAATGCTCAAGTTTCAAAAGCAATGTTTCATGATCAACGCAATCAAACGCCTTCGACAGGTCGCAGAAGATACCTATGGCATCTTGTCCCTCCTCCCACGCATCAAAGATGTGTTTTATTAAGGTGACACCAGCGTCGGTTGTACAACGTCCTTTGGTGAAACCATATTGTTTCTCGTGTAGTTTTTCGTATTAAAATAAATGAGCATTTGATTTAGCATTATCTTTTCAAATACCTTGCTGAACGGTATTTTTTTACTATTTTGGTTAAATGTCGAAAACAATGCGGCCTAAAAAATAAAAAATGTTTTAGAATTTGCAAATAGTGCTCTTTCATATGATACCCCACATGCCCTATTAGACACATTTCGAATTTGAAAAAAAAAATCTATCTTATTTGCAAAAGAAGAAAGATTTGCAAACATCATCTAAAACTATTCAAAATTTCAAGTTGACTTGACTGAGTCACACCATAAGAGTTCCTTTTTACCATTTTGGTATGGAACCCTAAATACGACATTAAGTTAGCGTCCAAAACAGAGGTAGCTATTTAAAATATTTAATAGCTTAATCTGCAAGTCTGCCTAACCTGGCAGAGAATATTGTTTGGTCCATATATTCACGTGGTAGGGTGAATGTAAGCGTGGTTCATGCAACATGACACTACCTATCCCGGTAAGTCCGGGATAGGTAGTGTCATGTGTATCGGTGTAAGCCCGGTACATATTGCACTGGAACTGGTGCGTATATACGCACCAGTTCCAGTGCAATATGTACCGGGCTTTATATGCTTGGTCGCTGTGTTGCGTCAAATTGTAAAAGTCAATAGAAAAATCTTTTAAGCTTCTGAAATTCGCCGCATCATTTTATAGTCCAACATATTCATGTAATAAAAGGCTATTAACATAGTTTTCAGGCACGACAATACTTTTACTGAAATGAAATGGTTCATACTGCCACAAACACAAACAAAACTGTTTACATAAAATTACATAAATAGCTAAATTCCATACATATCTCTTCACGTCTCATTTCGTTCTATGGACATACAAATTTCAAATATCTAGGAGTATGTTCGGTATTTGCTCGTATATTTCAGCTTAGTCATAAAAAATAATGGTGACAGAATGTCAAATATCGTGCTTACAATTTGATTTATAGCAACATTTAGTAGCTACGGGTACCTTCTGGTAAGGCATATCCCTAATATGCCTTACATTATAATATGGCTTCATAATTCATATTGCTCTCTTCGTTTTCATAAATACCTTTTTTATATAATAACTAGACTGATCGTTATAAAGTAGGTCTTAGTAAAAACAGAAATCAACAAATATGAAGCGAGCAGTTTTTCTGAGAATTATTTCCAAGTAAGTGTGTCTGTTTATTTTTGTTTTCCCATCTGTTTATGCCCCTGATTACGGGTCAATCAAACAGAAAATTCTATACCGTTCCCGCCAATATTTATATTAATTTTAGTTTAGACATTATTTTAACACAATATTTAAGTTTGTAAACCTAGAAGAGTATTTAAAAGCGATGATTCATTTAAAAGGCAGATAATTTATTTAGGTTAGTAAAACAGAAGGCACGGGGTGGATGATTAGGGGCGGTGCGGGAGCGGTACTGGCACATAATAAAAATAATGCAGAAGGTCTTCTCTATAAAACAATCAACATTGCACGCATATGTAGTCACGCGTCTACGTACAGAGTGACTGCAAGTACACGCGCGACTTTTATTCGCTTGACATATTTTGAGATGGCCGTAAGTACGCATCAATGTGTGAGTGTGCCTGTGTTCAGTAGTTGTACGAAGGCAGCCTTCTGTACTTTTTAACTTTGTGTTTGGTACGGGTGCGGGCGCGGCGCGGGCGCGTTTAATTGGGTTTGTTTCGAGATCGGTTTCCTAGGAGCGATGTCCCTGTCTCCCGCCTCGCCCCACTAATATTAATACGATGAGAGTGGCCCGAGAAGAGCAATCATAAATCCCGTCCGTTGAGACTAAATTACAACGTCAGAATGTATAATTTTGAAACCGACGCGACTGTTTTACCATATGATTTTTATAACGTTATTTTTTTTTATTATTTATGATGGGTTTGCTCTTGACTCTAGTCTAGGTCAGAGGTGACAGAAAAAAGGTGGCCGTTGGAGTGAGCTTACCCAGAAGATGCCTGTTCACTCTAACTTTGAAGAGAAACGGGTTGTATACGTTCGGAAACACAGACAATCTTTTAGACTCGTTGCGGACACATTAACAATTTAAAAAAAAATCTCGACCATGACGTGACGTAACATAAAACCAATCTTTTCCGTCTTCTATGTAAAACTGCTTCTGTATACGGCTTCACATTTTCCAGGTTTGACGGAGCGATGGAGATACGAGTAACGGGCGTTTGAAAGGTGCCAGAACAATGGCGGCGATTTACATTTACGATGCAACAATGGCTACTGAAACGTCGATTTTGTTGCCATAGACCAAGGCGATTGACTATTCTTAGTCAGCCGTCTGCATAAACTTCGGAAACCAGACACAAAGACGACACTATCCTTCGTCATAACAGACTGCATTGTCAAACGTGTTCCTTGGGTTCGACAGATGACAAGTATTATGACGTTCTATTATGGAATATATATATATTATGAAATATATTTCGTGATCACCACTCTTGGTAAAGTGATTAGTGATTCCTGGTACGTATAGCCTTGACCCATATTCTTGACATTAACTTCCTGCGACACCTCTTAACAATAAGAATGGTAGTGTGACAGGTCCTTTGTGTAATTAATTAATTTGTACGAGAGATTCTTTTGTTGTGAAAAACACAGATACATTTTACTTCAAGTAAGTAAATTATTTACACCATTACGTAACCCGAGCCCGATTTACTGGTAAGATGAATTGACCTGAGCCCGTATTGAGATAATTTAACTAATGTCAACTGTCAACCCAAGGCGAGGCTATTAATACTGAGGATACAAGCTGTTAGACCGATTACCGGCCTAATGCTCACGTACTATTGACGGAATGATACACAGTTCTTAATATATAACGGAAAAGTAGGGTAATCATCGCATTTTTACAGAGTAGGAAGCAAATGGAATAAAAGTATGCAGGCGGTGATTGTGTATATATATTTCTGAATATAATTGAAAAAAAAAACAAAGCAACGTTAAATTTCCTGATCCGATGTTGATTCATCATCTGTCACTCGTGTGTTGGGGTCAGTTTAACCCGATATTCAACGAATCATTGACTCAACAGATTAACTGATATAACCCTAAATTCGACCTTTAGGATTCAAAACTAGCATTCCATTTCCTCACTAATCCGTGATCAAAGGTAAGTAGAGTAATTAAGGCGTGTCAATGTCGCCCTAGATTTGTATAGCGTCGAACTGACATTTTAATATACCTATTCAATTTAGATCCTTATTTCTATGGGGCAAGCATAATGTGTTTAAGTGATTTCAGATAGCGTGGCTTAGTTTTAAACACAGGGCTCTATCATTTTTCCTACTGTATTGGCTTTGGGGTCAGCTTCCAGTCTAACCTGATGCTAAACAACTAGCCTAAATCAATGAGTCAACTGATACAAGCTCAAATTCCACATGCAAAAACGATCATTAGGATTCAAAACTAGCATTCCATGTCCTCACTAATCCGTGGCCACAGGTAAGTAATACTAATTAAGGCACGTTAGTGTCGCCCTAGATTTGTATAGCGTCGAACCGAAATTTTAATACCTATACCTATTCAATGTAGATCCTTATTTCTATGAGGCAAGCAACATGTGTCTAAGTGATTTCAGATTGCGTGGCTTAGTTTTAAACACAGGGCTCTGGCATTTTTACCTACTGTTTTGGCCTTGGGGTCAGTTATGCTGAACAATGAGCCTAAATCAATGAGTCAACAGATACAACCCCAATTCCCACATGCTAGAAGCCACTTTTTTAACTATGTGTGAGTCACTGGAATGTTACCACTTTAAAAAAAATAGTCCCTCAAATTATTTAAATGGGATTAAATATTAATTTCATAATTTTAAGTAAGTACTTTATATGCAAATGTGAAAGGAAATCTGTCTGTTTGTTTTTAATAAACGCGTGCAGTCGCTCATGTGTAAGAACACCGAGCAGCTCAGAATAAGTTTTTTTACTAAAAATACAACAAAGGTTATGTGAAACATGTTTATTACAAAAATTTTTTTTTTTTTTACAAATACAACCATTCCATGGAATTAAAAATATACTTTTTCAGATGGAATGAAAAGTATTTGTATTTAAGTAAGTATGAAATAGAGCATTAACTTATAACAGAATACTAAAAAACTTAGTGAACTATAAAAAAGATTGAAACAAGGTGACCTATTTATGTCGTGCATTAGGAGGCATCTACTTCAAGGTCGTTTTTGTTGAATTTAAGAAAAATGCCAGACATAGACAATCAGAAATAGGTTGTAGGTACTTTTTGTGTATTTTTACATAATTATGTATGTAATATGTATGTATACATGTGATTTAAATAGAAAATAAACATTAATTAGGTCAACTCTCTACTTAATTATTTTTGTTTGACTTTGCCTACTTACCCACATTTTGGGCAATTAGAAGTAAGAATTACTAACAGCACTCCCCCAATGTCATTTTCAGGAAAAAACAGGATCTGTAATAACCTCAAAATTATGTTGGAAAACCAAAAATACAAATAGTTCTGCGTGTACTTACGTGTGAAACGATACTCCTAAAGACTTCTTGTTCACTATGGTGTTGTTTTTGCACCACTTGACAACACAGGACGGCATTTTTAAAGCATTGTTATTGCACGACGGTTCGTGAGACACTAACAAAAATCAGCGTAATTTTATTGCTTGTGTGTGCATGAGTGCGTGTGTTTATAATAATCGACTGAGTTTTGTGGCTTCACCTAAACAATAGGCCGTGCGATATCTACCTTTTTTTACTTGATCTGAGTTCAAAACTAGCATTCCATTTCCTCACTAATCCGTGACTGTAGTGTATCTATCTCACTCGCACGTTCGCTTTGCCATCCCCACTTTCCCCCACACAGGCATACACAATCTCGTGCGCACCGCGTCAGTAATACGAGAGCCGCTGGCCAGAGTAGACGTGTTGAAGTGTGGTCATTTAGTGCCTGTACGAGCCTGTGCATTGCCCCATAGAACCGGTCAATACAAATGGCGACACGGATAAAGTAAGAAAAAACATTGATGTAAATTAAAAGAAGAAGGATTGGGGTAAGTAGATAATGCATGACATAACACACATTAATTTGTTATCGTTTAGGCACCCACATACCGTTATGAAAATAAGACATTTAAGGAGGTCCTACGTGATAAAAAAAAAATTACATAGTGAAACATATTTATTGTGTTAACATCATATGCCTGCTTAATCATAATTATGTACCTAGTGGAAAATAAATTCTGTCTAAGTATTGAGTTAATAAGCATTCCAAATTTTAATAATAAAGGAAATTTAGTATTACGAAGGTAAAGAAATTCGTGTTATTCTAATTAAAGAGCCAAGGGCCATGTCTAATTTGTGTCTAATTACAAAAAAAAAGACGTTAAACAAACCCCAAACAGCTGTTCTAAAACGATTGTAAATTATATTGGTGGGTAGGTAAATAACAAAATTTACTTTACCATTTCAAATCATAACATCTGATTAAAATAAAAAAATCAATACATTGTTATTTTGAAACCAAACTACTGCGTCTGCATCGCGGGTATCATTGAAATCTTTCCACAGACAATCGAGAGTCTACCCTATTTAATGGAATCATTTTCTGGTTACCGTTCACAATTCAAATAGGGGTTTCCAAAGATCGGGAAAAACGTTTTGTTTGATTATATGTGATTTCGTTTCCATTAGGACACATTTGGACACTATTCGAAATTGTGGTACATCGATGCTATGGAATTTTGGAAATTTGGATGTTTGATTTGATGACTTCGGGGAATTAGCCATCGGGCATATGACATTCGAAATCAAGCAGTAAACTCAAAGATTATTTATTTATTTATTATAATCACTCTAGTGAAGTTTGCAGTTACAACCACGCCTATGTAGAAATCTTAATGAAAGAACTTAAAACGTAGGTATACACGCGTTGTTTATGTGAATATGTACATTGTAGGTATATATATACCTAAATGCCTACGTATTTCTTCATTGTTTATCGAGCCTAACCATTAAAATTAACCGGTTAAAATTGAATCGTCTGCCGATTAAAATGTTAATGATGATAAACAGTAACTTTTAATATCACCAAAGGTGGTTTGGGCAAAAAATTTAGTGTACATCTTAATGACCAATACAATATGAAATTAAATATCCATATTTGTAGCCGTAACTGCTCAAACGAAGGTCTCAAGATAAAATTCGATTACGTCAAGCCACGCAGATTCTAAAAAGCTCGTAATGGGCATGTAAATATTTGCAAGCATCCTAAGGCCAAGCAGTAATGTTTTGGTTACATAAGCCATGCATATGAGTTCAAAAAGTCCTGCTGTAAATAGCGGTGACTCATGCAACAACAGAGCTATATAAAAATACGGGTTTTAGTTACGAAGTTTTAGGGCTAACTAAAACCTAAAAAGAAAAGGAATGATTGATTTACAAAAAGATAAAGTTAGTGAACTTACACTTTCGTGTTAACTTTTAAATAATCTTTTCAAGACCTTGTTGTTTGTTCATTGCCTACATATCATATACAGTATGCTTTGGAACAATATATTAAACTTATTAAATTCTGGGCACGAAAAAATATTGATTAACTAACTTCTTCCAGCGGTTTCGCCCCCGTGCAGGTCGAAATTTATCCCTAGTTAACATTACACCAGGGTGGCCTATGTGCTGTTCCGGACTGTGATCGGTCTCTGTATCGAGTTTCAGCCGGATCCGTTCGGCAGTTCTGGCGTGGTTGGGTGGTGGACATACATCCGTCCATCCGTACTTTCGCATTTATAATATTAGTAAGGTTTTGGATCTGTCTGAACTGACAGTTGCCTACCATTCTTCAAAAGGGTTTGAGCAGCTGACCCTATCAGGTATGTACAATTTTGAGACTGTAGTAGTCATAAAAACAGATTTACACCATTGCATTTGGAACATTCTTTGTATTTTGTACACAGGACATAAAAAATATTTGTACAAAAGCGAGTTTAACTCTGGATTCGATTTTCTACTACCAAACTTTTGAGTGATGGAGAGAGTTTGTAAAAGAGTGTAGAGGTAGTCAGGTGTAAAAAGCCAAACTAACTACGAGAAGGAATAAAATAAATCAAAAATATACTACGTACATAACAATACCCAATATACAGTTAGGCTGTTTGATTCTTGACCCATCCGTTTGTAAACTTCAAAACATTAGAGTTTTCTTACTATATACCATTCATCTCATAGTGGATTTAAGACATTTCAAAAATATTAAAACTGTGTCAATACAGGCATCTGGTCGCGAAACTACTATGACAATTTTGTTCATAGCAGTAAGTTTATTAAACGAAAAAAAAAATTGTGATAAAGCAAAAATTTGAATTAACTATCGTCGCGCATAAAAATAGTAATAGAAAGAAGAGCAGTATAAAATTTGATAAAATAACTACAAAATACGAACTATTTAGAGTACTACTATTTATGAGTTTATTTTTAATTCAAAGAAAAATGCTAAGTATCAAGATGTCGAGTAAATATTCAACTTGCAAATATAATTGAAATGATAGCGAGATTGGTAAACTAATTGTCACTGACTTTCACTCTCTAATATATTAGTCTATGACTGTCTTATTAAATCGATGGCAAATTGTTGCTGAGAAAATATATATTTAAGCAAGATAAGACCTAATTGGGTTAGAATACGTGTAGAATAATTAGTATCTGGTGGGTCACGTTTCAATCTTGTTGATACAATTATATTGCGTCATTGCAAAATAATTATTTTAACTGAAAATTTAAATAGAAGTGTCGTGACACTGAGATTCGCGCCACTATACAACACAGAATATACACTTATCTTACACTTATATTTTCTGGGTATTTAAAGCAGGACGCCTGAATCTATTAGAGAAGATACGATGAGCAATAGCGATCTCTGTACTTTTCTTTACGCCTATGTATGTATGTTTTACAAATATATAGTTTGAGTATTAGTTCTTCATTAACGTCAAATGGACAAAAAAAGTTTATTTATGGTCAAACGTAAACGATCAGCACTCATCATTAAAATGATCTAAGGTTTGCCTGACGGCTAAGCGTATTTCAAGCAAACCAAAAGAACGTACGGCACATGGTTGGTTACATCATAAGCGGGTGATGCCAGGTTAGGAGGTGGCTGATGCCATAAGGTATGGCTAGATACCAGGCGAGTCATGTCAATTAAGGTTAGATTCAAGGCGGCTCATGTTGTATTATAGTGCCTATTTCATGTAGAATGAGTATAATGAAGGCTAAACTTAATAAACGTAGATACCGATTTCATTTAAAGTGGTGTACAGCTTGGAGAGTGCGCTGGATCAGAATAGCCATATGGGCGCAAATCTATTAAGACTACCAAGGGCACTGTTGTTGTAAAATGATACCTCGGGGACCAGACAACTATCGAAATGTCATTTTTAACAAAGTGCCACATCGATAGCCTTGATGTTATTTAGCTGTGAAGATAATATGCAATGTTAACGTTAAGACTGGACTGTTTTTGTAAAACTATAAAGGTACCTACATAAACAGTTTCGTAGGTGACCACACTCGATTGGTGTGGAGGATTGTCGGATTTTCAATGTCACGAAATAGTACTCAGTTATAAATAAACATACTTATGGTGAGGAAACCGTATGTCCTGGAGCCGGTGATTCGTTCGGAACGTGTGACGTCCGCCGAGCAACGCTTAGCACGTGTGGTGGATTGAGTCCTTGTCCCTGTCGCAAAGAGGAGAGGGTTTGCTTACCGGTGAATGGAGCATTATAGGCTGATTATGCTTATAGGAATAGGTGGAGTAAAAAGACGCTGCCATTTAATTGGTTGGTTGTTCTGCCATTAATTTGGCGGATTTTGCTACCATTAAATTGGTGGATTTTGCTATCATTAAATTGGTGGGCTACTGCCATTAAATTGATGGGTGGCTGCTGCCATTAAATTGGAGGAATTGTGATTTCCATTAAATTAGAGATTTGCGAACATACATGAACTCACATCTGTTTTTTTTTTCCTATGTCACAGTGACATTCTAGAAAATATAACTAAATACGTATAAAACTAAAATCACAAACAAGTGCTAATGACACACACTAATGTCCACGTACTAACAAAATAATTATATAACTGGTACACTGATAAATTACAGTTTTCGGAGTTTTGGTGTTAGCTCTATTTCCTCTCATTAAATTGAAGAAAAATAGGAGGGTGAAGGGATGTTGAGAGCGTGAAAAAAGATAAAGAATCTGTAACGTGAAGAACAAAAATACATTCTTAATAAATGAATTAATATGAAATATATTCTTAATAAAATCATTAATGAGGAAGGGATGTAGTGTATCTATCTCACTCGCACGTTCGCTTTGCCATCCCCACTTTCCCCCACACAGACATACACAATCTCGTGCGCACCGCGTCAGTAATACGAGAGCCGCTGGCCAGAGTAGACGTGTTGAAGTGTGGTCATTTAGTGCGTGTACGAGCCTGTGAATTGCCCCATAGAACCTGTCACTACAGTGACCGAAGGTAAGTAGAATAATTAAGGCACGTTAATGTCGCCCTAGATTTGTTTAGCGTCGAACCGACATTTTAATATACCTATTCAATGTAGATCCTTATTTCTATGGGGCAAGCAACACGTGTCTAAGTGATTTCAGATTGCGTGGCTTAGTTTTAAACACGGGGTTCTTCGATAAGCGTGGCCTTAACGACAGATAATCCTGCTTTTAGTTGGGTGACCTGTTACATATATTAAAGTTGATGCTCTGCCCCGGTCGCGAGCGTAGTTGCTGCCTGAGTTTTGATCTCCGGTTAATGTTTAAACTTTGATACATTGAAAACGGAGTTTGGAAAGTTGTGTCGGTTAGCGAAAATTGGATATAAGTAAGTAATATGTTTAGGTAAATATGGTGAAATAATAATATACCAGCCTGCTACTGTACCACTGCAGGGCAAAGGCCTCTTCTTTTACCGAGAAGGGACGAGCTTTAATCACCACGCTTGCTAAAAGCGGGTAGGCGATTTCAAACTTATATTTATTGGTTATGCCCGCTATGCTCTAGTCCCGCTATGCTGGACTCGAAAAATACCTACTAATAAGTGCCACTTTGCACGAAATTCATCGATTCTACGAAAACAATGGAAGGTACAGTTGGAAAGAAAAGTGTTTGAATTCAATTAAATTGAGCAGGAAGCTGAAACATATTGAAATTAAACTTAAAACATCGAAATCATAGTTCGAAATATTTTAGATTAAGTTTCTCTTTTACGGAATGAGGTTTCGTTTTTGACAGGTCCAAGGTATGGATGGTCGCTTTGTTTTTAAAATGAATGACGCGACGTGTTGAGTGGCGGCGAGGCGGGTGTGCTTTGGTATGATGAAACGTAGCGTTTATTAACTTTTTTTCGTGAAAGTTACGGCATTTACATATTAGGTTTTCTTAATTTATTTATTAAATAGTTAAGTAAAATATTACACTGTAAAACTTTTCTTGACCACTTTCCACGAATGTGATTTCGTGCATAGCGGAACTATTTAGTAGGTATTTTTCGAGTCGAGTATAGCGGGACTAGAGCATAGGGGTACTAACCAATATTTATTACATAAGTTCCTCACGATGTTTTCCTTCAGCTATAGCAGAGAAGTCTAAGATAAACTTATGGCCGGTTTCTGAAGTAAGTAAGTAAGTATGTGCTTATCTCGATTTAAGCATCTGTCACTCTTGATCATCTGCCACTTTAAGTTGCCACACTGATTATGTAACCCCCGTTACATAATCAGTGTGGTCTATTATGGTTGCTTCTCTCTTCAATGTGACTGAGGACAGCTTGCAATAAAGGAGAAGTTCTTGCTTGGAGATCAGATGCTAGATACAATCCGGATCATTTTGGGTCTTGTACTTTGATTTTGCTTCGCAGAGGTACAGAGAATTTACCTTCGGGCATTCAGCCTCCATGTACATAGAATCTTGTCCGGAAATCGTCAATAAAAGGTAAGGGAGGTAAAAGGATTTTGTTGTTTTTGTTAGGGACAATGGACAGTTTGTAAAGGCTATAGATTGGAGGGAAGGCAATCGGCACCTTAAATACCATAACTATCTGATTATCTATATAAAAGTATCCTAGCCTAATTACGTCATAATAATCCCTTAACTCTAATTCGAGGATTTCATCTTTTGGGTATAAAATCCTTAATTCATTTAACATATTCCTAATTTCAGCTATACTAATTGCCATATGGGGTGTGCTTAACGTACGTATTAAGGCTAAAGTGTACTCTAATTTATGGAGTTCTTCGGACAAATTGTCTATGCTATCGCTTAGAATAATGAAGTGTTGAGCCATATGGGCGTAGTGGGTAAAATCAAAGTCTGCTGTACTATTGATTATCCGATTTAAGACATTACCCATTCTCTCCTGGTTTTTTGTTATGTTAGTTAATAAGTTGGCATTATATGAAATCCAAGTTTTAGATAGACTAACATGCTGATTAAGTTGAGACTGCATCTTGTACTCATTTCCCTGAAGGACTTTTATAGCGTTATTATATTTAATTGCATCAAATTGGTCAAGATTACCGGATATGCTCTTAATAACAGAACCGAGACCATCGACGAGTCCTCTTTTATGACGACTATGTTCAAATGACTCTAGCTGTATAGATATTTTAGTTAATTTAGATGTAAGGTAGTTCATGTGCGGTTCAAATAATGGAGACGTCTTATTATTTAGTTTATGTCTAACATCAGTCAATTGTGTACTAACTGTGTATATCTGGGATTGTATACCGTCGAGATTAACATAGTTGAAAGGATTGAATTTTTTTTCGCGTATCATTTCCATTATCATGGAAATGATACGCGTCGTTTCTAGATTAAACGGAAGTATTCCAGGGCCGTTTCCTAAAGGATCAATCATAACTTCTTGTCCTTGCGTCATTTGCAGGAGTAGCAGCAGTAACATCCTGTAACAATGTGGGATCTTTAGGGCTTCTCTTTAGACGAGATTTTGCAACAGGGCCTCGTTTCTTTTTGGTATATATGTGTATGGGAAGATCGGCCATGACTATGTCTTTAGTGAAGCGCGGGGCTAACTTTTGTCTGCTAGCTAGAGGATTGCGGACGAAAACTTGTTGGTCAGGGTTATATTCCTTTTCAGGTTCGCGATCTTTATTCCTTCTTTCAGTTAATTCGGTCCTACGGTGGAGGGATGTTTCATTTATTATTTCATAGACTTGGGTTAATCGTTTTTTATGGTTTTGTAAGTAATTTTGCAGTAGATGCTCAGATAGGTTTAGATCCAAGGAATCGCGGGGATCAAAGTGTCCTGTGATTAGATCTATAGGCCTACATTTGGTGAAACTATGTATTGAGCTGTTATAACCTAAAACTGCATAGGGCATGAGATTTACGGCGGGTTCATTATGCTTTTCCAATTTCAGGATTCTGAGGTGTTCGAGAATGGTAGAATGGAAACGTTCTACTAATCCATTATCGTTAGGGGTATGTGCAAGGATTTTATTATGTTGTATCTTATGGAGACGGACAAATTCTGAAAATAATGCATTAGTGAACTCAGGTCCTTGATCCGTGACTACAGTATAGGGAACGCCACGATGGGTGCAAAACGTTAAAAGAGCTTGAACGACACTTAACGCAGTACCATCTCTAAGATGATATGCTTGCGCATATTTCGAGAAAGCGTCGATTAAAGTAAGAAATTTCTCATTTTGTGCTGTGAAAAGGTCCAAATGTAAAATTTCAAAGGGTTTGGTTGGGGGAGGAACTATGACGAATTTTTGTTTAATAGAGTTGCGATCGAACTTTGCTTGGCCACAGATACTACATTCGTTAATATACTTTCTTTCATTTTGGGCCAATAATAACGATGTGATAAGGCAAGGAAACATTCAGTTATACCGCGGTGGTTGGTTTTTCCTTCATGGTAATTACGAATGATTTCCTGTTGGTCCAGGTAATTTTTGACGTTCTCCACTTCTTTTTTTGTTAAGACCATATCCAAGGCGGAGCTTTTGAATTTATCCTGGACGATCGGGATTATATTGTACATGGCTAGAGGGGGATGGATGAGAATTCCCGTTTTTACTTTGGGATTCACATATTCTTTAACAGCGTTAATTACGTCCTGTTCAAGATTAGACTCTGATAGTTGTATGGTGGTTTTAGTGACGGTTTCGAAAGGTTTGGACACCGTTGGGCGTTTTTTTATATCTCCTACGACTACAAAGGATATTTGGCGGTGGAATTTATTTAGGGGTTCATCAGAAATCGGTACTTCTAATATAGGGTTCTCAGCACTGGTGTGAGCTGTTGCAGTTGTAGAACCAACCACTGAAGGGGATTTTTCGGACGTGTTAACTGCTATAGAGTTCGCATCCTCATTATTGATTTCGATGCGGGACAGAGCATCTGTGTTAGTATTCAGTTTACCTTGCTTATAGATAGTAGAGAAGTTATACTCGCTTAGCTTTAGTCTCCAGCGGGTTAAACGAGAATTGGGTTCCTTTAGATTCATAACCCATTGTAAGGGCTTGTGATCCGTAAAGATTTTAAACTTCCTACCAAATAAGTAAGGGCGGAAGTATTTGGTTGCCCATACAATTGCCAGCAATTCTTTTTCAATTGTACTGTAGTTAATTTCACTAGTGTTTAATGTGCGGGATGCGTATGCGATGGGCTTGTCAGTACCTATCTGACCTTGTGAGAGAACGGCACCAATGGCCAGGTTAGATGCATCAGTTGTTAGTATAAAATCCTTGTTAAAGTCTGGATATTGTAAGATCGGATCGTTGATTAAGAGGGTTTTGCATTTCTCAAAACAACTGATATAATTTGGATCGGTTATGGTAATTTTTGAACCTTTTTTTAGACATTGTGTCATAGGTTTTGCTATACGAGCGAAGTCTGGTATGAACTTTCTATAATACCCTAAGAAACCTAGGAAACGTTTAATTTCAGTAGCCGTTTTGGGCAGTGGGAATTTCTGGATGGCTATAATCTTATCCGGGTTAGGTTTAATGCCGTCTCTGCTAATTATGTGTCCCAAGTACGCTGTCTCTAACTTTAAAAATTCCGATTTGTTCATTTGAATTTTGAAATTAGATTCTCTGAGTCTCTGAAACACCTTTTCCAGATTTATCATGTGTTCCTGAAGGGATACTGAAAAAACGACAATATCGTCTAAATACACTAAACACACAACATTTTAAAGGTCCCGTAAGACATTGTCCATCACCTGTTGGAAGGTTGAAGGAGAATTTTTTAAACCCATCGGCATGCGGAGAAATTCATAATGTCCATGCTCGACTGTAAACGCGGTTTTATGGATGTCATCCGGGTTCATTTCAACCTGGTAAAAACCACTCGCGAGTTCCAGGGTGGTGAAATACTGGCAGTTACCTAACTTGTCTAGGACGTCCGAAATGTTGGGTATAGGGTAGCGGTCGTCTATGGTTTTTTCGTTTAGTTTCCTGAAATCTATAACCAAGCGCCATTGGGTTTTTCCACTGGCGTCGGCTTTCTTGGGAACTACCCAGATGGGGGAATTCCACGCGGACTGTGAGGGACGTATGATGTTTTGTTCTAGCATTTTAGAGATTTGATCCTGAACTTCTTGCTTATGTATGAATGGATATCGGTAACTTCTTGTATAGATTGGTACATCATCCGTTGTTCGGATGGAATGTTTTACTTGGTTAGTGAAAGACAATGATTCGCCATCAATATAAAATACGTCGGCGTACCGAGAGCAAAGAGCTTCTAAGTTAGCTTTTTCTTCAGGGTTCAAATGGTCTGTACGTAGACGAGACAAAACTTCAGTTACGCGATCGGACTGATGATCGGTGCGCATACACTGCACATTAAATACTTCCGCACCGACAGGGCGATCCATAGAAAAGACTACACCATGACGTGAAGGATTTGTTACCTCTATTATACCCCTGTTATTTTTTACAGTTGTAACGCAATCATTTATTAAACAATTTGAAATACACTGTTCGGGAATTAAAACGTCACCGTCCTTAGAATTTATTGGAACTTTCACTAGTTTAGATGAATTAGCCGGTACTATATCTTCGTATAGGTTACTATTGCGCGAGTCGTACATCAATAAAGGATTACTAGAGTTACGAGTGACCAGCAGTCTGTTTTTCAGGTCGATGTTAGATTCTAGTTTTTCTAACAAGTCATAGCCAAACAAACCATCAAAAAAATTATGAAACGCATAAACGAAAAGAGTTATATCACCTGGTTCATTAAATTCCTGGAAACACGGTAAGGTAATGGAATAATCACTTCTAGTGGTAACGTGAATATTCGTTACCTCGAAAGGATCATAATTACACGGTATATGGGATAAGAACTTTTGAACTACTGCGGGGCTAACAAAAGACATATTTGCACCTCTGTCAATTAATAATTTAAGCGGAGGGTCTGAAATTTGTATATACGGCAATTGCCTTTGCGTCTGTAAATTAATATCTATTTTGACCTTTCTGATTTGGGGACCTTCTGAAAATCCTCCTTTTCAGCAGGCGAAATCGGGTCTTTTACTTCCTCTACAATAACATATGAATCTGTAGGCTGTGGGTGCTCATGCACGTATTCATTCGGGTACACGTAATCGGTATACTCGTAATATTCCTGGGGGTAGTAATCACCGTTAACAAAATAATCGCTATAATACTGGTCATACTGCAACTGGTCGCTAAAATCATTGTAGTTAAATTCACTTGTTCTAAAATAATTTGTGGGCGGTGGATTTCCAGCCTTAGTCCAATCGTGGAATGCGCGTGGGACGAATGGTTTAGCCACATAGTGACTTACACCACTCATGGGTTGCGGAGTGTTACTAGTAGCTGGCCTGGGACCTGCACTAGGCATTCTAAAAACTTGACCTTGGGGTGTATAATTAGGTGGCGGTGAACTAAACATCTGCTGCGTACGTGTGGGCCCGCGATATTGAGGAGGTTGATTTCTCCAAATCGGAATAGGTTGCTGCCCTTGAGGCATAGACGGTCGCGAGGGTCCTGGCATATTTGAAGGCCTAAAGGGTGGCATATTAAAAGAGCGCGGTGTAGGTGGTGCCGCGTGATTCGGTGGCATGAGGCCATAAAAAATTTTAGGACTGACCTGGTGCTGAGGCTGCGACCTCCGTTCAGGAGCATGGTCGTTACGCTGCTGCAGGTATAACGTATTTATCTCTTCATGCACGAACTCTAAAGCTTTTTCAATCGTATCAGGCCGCATGCACCGAATACGACAACCCAACGGGTCTCGTAGACCACGTAGGTACGATTGTAATGTGAGTTTCTTGTACAAAGTACGTTTCGATTCAATGGTACTCCCTATCGTTTCATGCAGGCTGATATAAGTCATAATAGTACTAAAGAGATTTTGGCACTGTTCATAAAATTCCTGCGGGGTTGCTGAACCTTGGGTAAAAAGCGCTAAGTCATTGTACAAGGATGTCTCATCGCGTTGATCGGCGAAATTAATAACTAAAGCACTCCTAATTCCCTCCCAGGTATCCGGGATACCATTGGAATTAATCGCACGCGATGCGGGTCCCACTATCTTATTTAATATTCCGTTTAATAATGCCAAATTAGTTAACTGAAATTCCGGGCCATTTTTCACAAGCTGTTGTACTAACTGATCGCATAATTTTATAAATCTAGTTAGTACGTTCGAGTTCCCGTCGAATTCAGGAACCAAGCGTAGGGCCTTGTAAACTTGATCCACTGAGTCAGCCATACTCGATATTTCTAAACTACTACTATCCGACGGTTCCGCCTCTAGATTTCTATTAGCGTCTAAAATACAAATTCTACGATTACTATCTAACCTAGGGGACCGAGATTGCCGTGGATGGAAAATCTTGGAACAATTAAAGGGTAACAGTTAAGGATAAAAAGGAAACGACTCTAGAGCGATTCTAAAGTACTTACTTGTAATGGTTTTGTACCTTTTCTGTATCGATGTCTGGATACTCCTCTGGTCTGCAGCTCTTGTAGGTTCTGGATACTCGTACGGTGCCCGACGGCCGCCCGGGTGACTCGCGATCCTATCAATTTAATCTCGCGAATCGGCCCGCGAGTATTCTACCGACTGCACCAATTACGAAGGCTGTAGCCGGAGGATTAAAAAAAATACAAAATTTATTCAACTTAAATTTAATTAATAAAAATTACAATTATATAAATGGCTTAGAAATAGTCGACAGTTGACCGATGCCGTGCCAAAAGTGACGAACCCACGAGGGCCTCGATGTCCGGTGTCGGGCTGCATCACGTTGTGCTGCGTCGGCGCCTCGTGTCCGCGGCTGTTGCGATGTGCGACAATGAGGTAATCGCTTGTCAGCGGTTTGGGTGCTATGCGAGTACGTAACAAGCGTAGTTGCTGCCTGAGTTTTGATCTCCGGTTAATGTTTAAACTTTGATACATTAAAAACGGAGTTTGGAAAGTTGTGTCGGTTAGCGAAAATTGGATATAAGTAAGTAATATGTTTAGGTAAATATGGTGAAATAATAATATACCAGCCTGCTACTGTACCACTGCAGGGCAAAGGCCTCTTCTTTTACCGAGAAGGGACGAGCTTTAATCACCACGCTTGCTAAAAGCGGGTAGGCGATTTCAAACTTATATTTATTGGTTATGCCCGCTATGCTCTAGTCCCGCTATGCTGGTCTCGAAAAATACCTACTAATAAGTGCCACTTTGCACGAAATTCATCGATTCTACGAAAACAATGGAAGGTACAGTTGGAAAGAAAAGTGTTTGAATTCAATTAAATTGAGCAGGAAGCTGAAACATATTGAAATTAAACTTAAAACATCGAAATCATAGTTCGAAATATTTTAGATTAAGTTTCTCTTTTACGGAATGAGGTTTCGTTTTTGACAGGTCCATGGTATGGATGGTCGCTTTGTTTTTAAAATGAATGACGCGACGTGTTGAGTGGCGGCGAGGCGGGTGTGCTTTGGTATGATGAAACGTAGCGTTAATTAACTTTTTTTCGTGAAAGTTACGGCATTTACATATTAGGTTTTCTTAATTTATTTATTAAATAGTTAAGTAAAATATTACACTGTAAAACTGTTCTTCATCACTTTCCACGAATGTGATTTCGTGCATAGCGGAACTATTTAGTAGGTATTTTTCGAGTCGAGTATAGCGGGACTAGAGCATAGGGGTACTAACCGATATTTATTACATAAGTTCCTCACGATGTTTTCCTTCAGCTATAGCAGAGAAGTCTAAGATAAACTTATGGCCGGTTACTGAAGTAAGTAAGTATGTGCTTATCTCGATTTAAGCATCTGTCACTCTTGATCATCTGCCACTTTAAGTTTTCTGTGATGCTGAGCAAGGTTTAAGTATACGTAGTCAAGTCATGCCAAAGTATACCTTATGTCATACAAAAAACCTTCATTGACGTTCAATTGGGTTTCACAACTGAGAAAAACACATTTGATCATTCTCAAATTCTCAAACCGTTGTCAACGTTACATAATCAGTGTGGTCAGATTGGACGACTTTTCGCCATTTAGGCTTAGATTCGGAAGGGTGGCCGAGGCGACCAATTTTTACCAAGTGTGAGTCGGGTGAGGGTTCCGTACCATTACTTAAAAGACGGCAAAAAATTCACGTTTGTTGTATGGGAACCCCACTTAAATATTTATTTTATTCTGTTTTTAGTATTTGCTGTTATAGCGGCAACAGAAATATATAATCTGTGAAAATTTCAACTGTCTAGCTATAACAGTTCATGAGATACAGCCTGGTGACAGACAGACAGACAGATGGATCGTGGAGTCTTAGTAATAGGGTCCCGTTTTCCCTTTGGGTACGGAACCCTAAAAACATGGGACTATTTTAGGCGATTTCGGAATAAGAATGACTAAACCTCAGGAATTATGAAAATAACTGGAAATCAAAATGCTTTTAACAGTTCATCTCTTTTTTCATTATACTTCAGTCGTGACAACACAGGGAAAATAAAGAAATGCTGAAAAATGTTTTATGCGGAACCAATATTGATTATTGTGTCAAACGCATTAAAGTTGATATTAGATTCTAGGGTGTTCAAGGCAACAATGGAAATTTACGTTCCGTAGAATGTTTCATGGTTTTAATGAATAGTGGTCGTCTTGAGTTTTTTATAAATGGAAAAACGAAATTTTCGGCGGCTTGGGGCTCTTCAAATCTGGCTATACTGGTTACATTTGGCAGTTGATAGTTGACAAGCCCTTGCTTAAACGTTAATCAAGCGAAATAAATACAAAATAATATATACTAACTTATAAAGCCCGTTGCTGTTTAATCTGGCTATGGACCACATAACACTGCATGTTCAAAAAGAAGCCCCTTGGACCATGCTATATGCTGATGACATCGTGCTTGTGGAAAAGAAGGCCTCAGAGCTCCAGAACGCATTCAATTTGTGGCTGTCGGAGATTGAAAGGCATGGACTTCGGATCAGCCGCACTAAAACCGAATACATGGAATGCGATTTTGGCGGCGCGGAGGAAGTGGGCTGTGACCTGAAGGTACAAGACACCGACCTACCAAAGGTGTCCCGATTTAAATACCTTGGCTCTATGCTGACTGCTGACGCTCGTATAGATGAGGATGTTACCCATCGAGTTCATGCGGCATGGATGAAATGGAGATCTCTGTCGGGCGTCCTATGTGACTCTAAAATGCCGATCAAAACAAAAGGAAAAGTATATAAAACAGCCGTTAGACCTACGTTGCTGTACGGCGCTGAATGTTGGGCAGCCTTGAAGAAGCACGAACAACAGCTACACACAGCGGAGATGAAAATGCTCCGCTGGGCAGGGGGCGTGACGCGCTTGGATAAAGTGCGGAACGAATACGTAAGAGGATCATTCAAGGTAGCACCAATCGCCGACAAGATCAGAGAGAGCAGACTTAGATGGTATGGGCACATTATGAGACGTGAAGATAGCTACTCCGTGAAGACAATGCTCAAAGTCAACACCAAGCAACGAACAAGGGGCAGACCACCAGCCTCTTGGTGGACCACTGTCGAGAGAGACCTCAAGGAGAAAAATTTGCCACCATCGACAACCCAGGATAGACCATCCTGGCGTAGACGCACAAGGAGGCCCGACCCCAAATAAATTGGGAAGGGGGCAGGAAGAAGAAGAAGATATACTAACTTATAAAATGAGTGATGAAGATACATCCTTGTCTTCCTTAGAGATGCCTCAACGAAGACAGATGCGAGGCAGAAGAGTGTTCGACCTGAATTATCGAAAACATTAGATTGGATGCAAATATTTCACGCCTGATAGATCTCAGTTGCTCGAAGAACGGGTGGTCGATGGGGCTGAAAAGCCTCCCTCAACAGACCGATAACCAGGTTGAGGTCGCGTGCATCCAATGTATGAAAGAAGCACAGTACCGGTTGATGTGGTGACGCTGAATGCTGAGTGCCGGGAAGGCCTGTATCCATCAGTCTTTCAGCAGATATGATTATTAGGATGAGTGAGATCCTCAACAAAAATATTAAAAGTGCCAGTTTTTGTGTTTGTGGTTGTCATTGGCTTTTCCTGCGCGAAAACCGAGAGTTATCCTACAGGAACTATGTGAAAAGTGAAAATGGACCGGTCATATGATTTACGATAACCAAAGGAAATGGAGAAAAGCACCAAGATGAAGGCACAAAGTGTAAGCGATGGCGCGCTGTGGTATTAGCGAGTAGTTCATGAGAGACCCCAGTGGAAACTGTTAGTGGATGCCTAAGCCAAGAGGCTCACTGAGATTAGGAACCTTTTATAAACTATAAAGATGTATTGTATAGACTACAGTTTTATATCTCTGATTTCAGAATAAAAGGCTTTGTTATTCCGTTTATTTATTATTATATCTATTTTTTATTATTCAATCATTTTATTATTAGTCATTGTGTAATTGTATTCCAAATGATATATTATCAAATACGTTCAACCATTGAGGTGTGATTAACCAATATCTAAATATACAGACTTTCATACCTATATAGAATATTAGTAGGATCCTTACGATAAGAAAAGGTTACGATGAAAATGTGTACAGAATTTGGCTTTTGTATGATACGATTTTGGTATCAGTACCTAGAGATGATAAAAACAGCATGATAAGTCTCATTAATTTATTATTTAAAAAAATAAGTAGGCAGATAATATATTGTTCGTTAACATATATTAAAACACAGTCCTCCTTCATCGGCACATATCCAATGGCACCGACCCTGGCTAATATTGTTTTCCTTCGGAGGCTCTTCGATGGCTAGCAAAGGTCTTGAATTGAAAACGCAGGTCACTCATTAAAAGTTTTATAACAAAAGTCCATATTTGTTGGTAAATCACAATTGCAATCAGATTCCAATGCAGATGCACGAATTCTGTGTGTGTGTCGGTTCTCTTCCCTCTTGAGAGATCTTATGAAATTCTGAGTAAAATATTCTGTAGTTCTATGAGGTATCACAAGAACCAGCAACTGCTCGCTCTGAACACATTCACTTTTAGTAATTATAAGCTTAAGTTCTTGATTTTGGCAATAACAAATTATATTAGATCATTGAGGTAATAATGTACTACGCACTAGAGAAGTCACCACACATCACTGCTGTATTCCGTTCATGTGGGGTCGGCCGGCCGCACTTCACTCAGTTGCTTGCTAGATCTTGAGCGCCTATGTCATTGTTTGTTTTTAAACGAAAAAACGTTCAAACGTATTAAATATGCGGCCGTGTGTTTTAAGATATTGCACTTATAATTCAACTAATACGGCGAAATGCAAAGGAATAACTTTTCGTCAATGAGTAACTAGATAATCATTTTTAAATTGAAATATTTGGTGGACGCCATGTTGACTCATTTCTCATATAGACTTAAAATTAAGATGTGACAATTTGTGTAACAAGTGTAGGTAGAATATTAGTAGGTAGTAAAAACAAAAGTCAGCTAGACTTTGGTTTTTATAGCGGAAATTAACAATCTTAAGTATATTCAGAGAGGAACTGACTGTGGTTATTCAAATAAATAGTTTAACAAATTGGTAGGTATGATAGGTGGGTAGGTGTCTAGGGTAGGGTAGGGTATGTAGGTATCCAGTTGACAGGAGCGAAGTCACGGGGGACAGCTAGTACCTAAATAATGGGACGACGTAAATTACTTCAAAGTCAGCGTTTACCTTTGATATTCTTATGCAAAGCAAACAGGACGGTTAGTACTGAGACCTTACAGGTACTTGCTGGCATACTTCCGGTCAACCTTGATGTGCAACGATGTGCTGCAATGTACTATTAAGCACTAGAAAGCATGGACGCGGAGTGACCGTGAGAAAATCTCTAGATTATTTGAACCACATATTGACGTCTGGGAGGAACTTTTATCCAAATGGCAATGTAGGTGGGATAATAATTCCACCAAGGGCCCTCCACCAATTCTTTCCATCTGTTCGCGTGCGACTGGCCAGGACGTGACTGGAGGTGGATCACTGTGTTGCCCAATATCTCACAGGGCAAGGTAACTTTAATAGTAAATTATTTTCCTTCAAGCTCGTTGCCTCGCCTTTATGTCAGTATTCTACATCTGACTGCGAATATGTACAATCTGCCCATCATATCTTATGGTAGTGTATTCTTTGGCAGAATGAAAGCAATACTATGTTGAATAATGTACAGGCTGCATCAGAAGATGTTTACTATACGGATCTTGTGGTAACTTGAACAAATTTCCGTGCGTTCAAGCGTTTTTGCCATACCTATTTATTATTGGAATCAAATATTATTTTATTAATACAAATTCAGCTAGGGTTCGGGACGCGTCAGGGGTGCGAGGCCGCTATCCATGCGACGCGTGCATTTGTCATGGACCCCGTGAACTCGGGCTGCGTGGTGCTGAAACTCGATGTCTGCAATGCTTTTAACACCCTAGAAAGAGATGTCCTTCTGAGTGAGGTCAAGGATAAAATTCCTTCTCTATACCCCTTTCTCTATCAGGTTTATTACTCTCCTACTAATCTGTTCTTTAATGATAGTCTCATTTCGTCTCAAGTGGGAGCGCAGCAGGGGGACCCATTGGGACCACTTGTCTTCAGTTTAGCAATCCACAAAGTCATCTCTGGATTGAAATCGTCTCTGAACCTGTGGTACCTAGATGATGGTATTATTGGTGGATCACCGGAAGAGGTTTGCAAGGACCTGGAGGCTCTTGTTCCTCAACTTAAGGAGCTGGGTCTGGAGGTGAATCCCTCCAAATGCGAATTTTTCCCCTGTGACGTTGGAGCTCGTACACACTTCCCACGCTTCGGTTCTTATTTACCTGGTCTCAAAGAACTTTCTCCTCTTTCTTTTTCCCTTTTGGGATCTCCCATTTTTCTTGACGGAGTGCCAGAGGCCATTTCCGCCCGTAAGCAGCTTCTCGTTGCTGCTCGGGAGCGTCTCAAGGATCTCTCCGCGCATGTTGCGATTTTATTGTTGCGCATGTGTTTTGCCTTACCCAAGATAACGTATCTCTTACGGACCACCCCTACCTGGCTGTGTCCTGAGGAGGTATGTTCTTTTGATTGTGCCTTGAAAACAACGGTTGAGTCGATCCTGAATGTCTCCTTTAATGATGTGCAGTGGAGGCAGGCGACTCTTCCTGTCCGGTACGGGGGTCTTGGGATGCGGTGCGTAAAGGATGCCGGTCTACCGGCTTTCTTGGCGTCGACGCATGGGGTGTCTGACCTCGTCTCTATAATATTGGATTCCAATGATGGCGGGGCAAACATTCCGTTTATGTTGGATGCCGGGTCCGCCTGGTCTGTCCTCAGCATGGGGGCAGCGGGTCCTGTTGCAACGCATGTTCAGCGCGCGTGGGACGACGTCACGTCTAGGCTGATCCAGGAAAGGATGTTGATGGGTTCCTCGGGGGCTGATTTAGCCAGACTCAAAGCTGTGTCGCAGCCGGAATCGGGGGCATGGTTGCACGCGCTTCCTTCGCCTCACCTGGGCACGTTGCTTGATGACGACTCTTTGCGGGTGGCGGTGGCCCTTCGCCTGGGCTGCAAGGTGTGTGAACCCCACAGATGCACCTGCGGTTCCATGGTGGAGGCCGATGGCCATCACGCTTTGAGTTGTCGTCGTTGCTCGGGGAGGTTCCCGCGTCATCATGCGCTTAATGATATTGTGCGGAGAGCATTGGTGTCGGCAGATATCCCCTGCGTGCTGGAGCCTCCGGGTTTGTGTAGGACTGACGGCAAGAGGCCAGATGGACTGACCTTGGTACCTTGGAAAAACGGCAAGTGCTTAATATGGGACGCAACTTGCGTCAGCACTGTTGCCGCCAGCCACCTTGGTCGCACCGTCCTCTCGCCGTCAGCGGCGGCGGAAGACGCCGCTGGGAGGAAAAGGGTGAAGTACGCACCATTGGAGGGCCGTTACTATTTTGTGCCCATTGCCGTTGAGACCATGGGCTGTTGGGGCAGTGAGGCCAAGAAGCTCATTAGTGAGATAGGGCATAGGCTAAGGGACAAAACGGGTGACTCCCGCTCCAGCTCGTTCTTGGTGCAAAGGTTAGCCATTGCCATCCAACGTGGCAATGCAGCAAGCGTTATGGGCACCTTTGCGCCGGGAACAGTTAGGGGCGGGTTATTTGACTAGTTATAAGACAACGCTTTTTGACGTGTCGTTGTGACTTTGACATCTAATTTGTTAGTCTTAGTTAATTAAGTTTAATATTATATTATTATTATATTCCTCACAATGTTAGGTCCCATTAATATCAATGCAATTTTTTTCCGTGGTGCTAGGCAACTGGGCTTATCCCAGTAGTAAATGACCCTTTGTGCCTATTGACCTTGTTTGTTCTGTCTCCTACTTGATATGGAGGGAACTGGAAATTTTTATATTTTCCTACTCCTCCACTATTCTTTTCTGATTAATTTCGTTGCGGCATCCAAGACAGTTAAATTCATTCTCCGGGACTTCGTCGAGCTTCATTGCCTCGGTGCTTTTCTGGTGGTCGCCACTATTGATTTTGGCTTTCAGTGCTGTGGGAATGTCCCAAAAAAGAAGTACATAAATATAATATTAAATTAATAAACTATTTTATTAATATAATATTAATAAAATATTACTTTACTAAGGTTATTTCAACAAATATTTTTTTTGAAAAAAAGTGTGAATTCTAATGAAGCTTATTAGGTATAAAGCTAAGTAGGTACCGCTTCTGTAGTCAGTCAGCAGTTTAGTCTATATGAGTGACAAGTTGCTGCAGAATGTTGAACGAAACGCGTAAGCGCTATGAAAATCACGGCGCTTCCGTCTTTTTGATCGCGATAAAACTATACCTTAGAAGCGCTCTAGCGCTGCGTGTTTATACTGTTTTGTTAGACGGCTAATTATTGTTTCAGCGCTGCAGTGAAGTTTAGTTTAAACTCTTGTCAAAATCGAGCATGTCCTTTACTTAGGATAGCTTCTCTAGTACATATTATCTCAATGTATTAGATATTATTTTCTTTCGAGAAGACATCTTTGACAAAATAAATACGGTTGCTATGACAATCTTGAAGTAATTGACTAGTGCCTACGATCCATTTCATAGTTTCATAATAAGGTTGTATACATTTCAAATAGGTATCTATTAAATTGCTCAATTATGAAAAATCAAGCAATTAAAGATTATAACATATTTAATAACTTATTTTTTTTTAAATTTTGAATGAAGTAATATAATACTAACGTACTTTTTATAGCTGTATAAAATTTATATTAATAAATTTTATGCAATCTTGTGATGTCTCGGATTTCTATTGTAAAATGGAACGTAAGGGTGAAAGAGAAAGTGAATGGATCTTTGACAGGTCCATACTTATGTAGGAACTTACTTAACTGAGCTAGGTAGATTCTCAATTGTGAAACGTAAAAAACTCAAACACTTCCTAAATTATTTGACACTGATTTGACAATACTCAACTGATTATTGCTGCTTTACTCAAATCAGAAACCAGCCATTAGAAATTAAAATTGAAAAGTCACATTCTTAATTGCCCGGATTTGAACCTATGACTTCAAGTAACTCAAAGCGGTATTTTAATAGGATACGTAAAAGGTACCCACTAAATATCGAAAAAGTAATTGCAGGAAAGAATATATCAGCGAATCAACGACTGCGAAGTACGTTTATAATAATATGCAGATATACCCACCTTCATCCAATTTACCACCGGAAAGCAAGTTATATTTGGTTCGGAAATTGCGATGGTGTAGTGTCATGTGCGAGTCACGTGTCGCGCGGTGACGTCACCCTTCTTTCCCGTCATTGATCACTTCACACGCGCTAGATACGATACTTCGTCACGCCCGGTTTCTAATATTAATGTCCGTCTTCCTTAAAAGATTAGATTCGTTTTTTAAGCAGCTGTTAATTTAATGTGAGTGGCGTCAGGAATTGAAGATTTCTCGGTTAGAGTGCTTTAAATTAATATCTGTACTCAGGCCCATTAATAATTCTGACACCATTGCATCTTTAGCAGTGGTTCTAGCTAATGCTGCTCGAGTTTGACTCATATTTGAGTAAGATTCATGAATAAAAGATGTATCAGTGCAAATACTCGTAGTCATTATATAGGAAGAGTTATCACCCATCAGGTTCATTATCGGGGGTTTCGAAATCAACTATATGTTTTATATACGTAATAATCATCACATTAGCCGTAAGATGTCCACTGCTGGGCATAGGCGTCACCGAAGCGTAGCGACATTTACCGGTACGGTGCGTCTCTTATCCAGCAGATCCTCGCAACCTTCACCTTGCCATCGGCCCACCTAGTGGGAGGCCTTCCATCGTAACGTCTTCCGGTTTAATATTTAAACTTCATGCACAAAGGTACTACGGCGGACTTAATCCCTTAGGCATTCTCTAACAGTCAACCAAGGATGGTGAAGAGAAACCATGGCAGGTGCATTGTTTAAATCGTGGCAACAACAAATTTGTGCAATACAGTATCGTTGGTGTAGTGTTCGCAGGTGCTACTTGTTAAGCATGAGGTCCTTAGTTCGATTCCTAGGTTGGGCAAAGGGTTATTGGGATTTTACATCTGGAATTTCTCAGTAGCAGCCTGGAGTTTGGTTTTGTGCCCGGTTGATGACTCTGCCTAACCCTTCGGGGAATACAAGTGCGATGGTTTATTATAATTATGTAAATTTAATGTAAAAAAAATATCATTGAAAAATCTTTTTTTGAACCATCTTGCAAGATTTTACCTGTACACACTTACATACATTTTGATGTTGATTTTGAAATTGTCATTCTTTACACCTAGTGCTAGCACATGTCAATGTTCTCGAGCGGTATCAACGCTTCGTGTGTTTCATAAAATGGAAGCGGAAACGAAATATGCATGCAAACAATATTGGACTGTCAATCAAATATTTTGCATATGTGCTGCATTGTTCCCAGCCTCTGTTTATTGCTTTACAATTACATACCTTTGTTAATATACCGCTTTTTGTGGATTTACTGCCTATAAATCATCGTGAAACATGATACTGAAGTGTGGTCACTCACAATGAATCATCATCAGAAGACTGAAAGACAGGCAATAAATAGCTCTCATCAGACAATGGACAGTATTGGAGAAGGCCATATTTAAAGTATCACTGCATGATCGTGAAGACCCTCCACAATGATGACTGAAAAGTTGGTGACGGTCATAGGTGTCCACTGGATGCGGGAAACACTAGTCCGGTCACACATGGCGTTCCAGAGAGTCAATGTGGAACATCTTATGGAGGCCTATGTCCAGAAGTAAGTCTTTCAGCTAATATGATATCACCCATACTCACAAAAGTTGAGTGCGTTTTGCGAAGGACTCTATGCTGAAGTATCAAGTCTTGAATGACTTCCTCTCACACAGAGAAAGAACTGATTCAATATTTTTAGTCTCGACTTCATCAGAGTATTAAAGATTCCTAAATGTTTTCCACTAGCATAATTTCTCAAATTGACATACCCAACCGCTTGACCGCGTTTGAATAAACATTTACTGAAATGCTATGAAAACTGTCAAACAGACGACTTGTAGAAAACTGAAAATAAAACTGCGCAATAAAACTAGCTGAGGTGTGGATACTTGAATAGTGAGCATTAAAAGAAAACCTGCGGGCCACCACGGCGACGAAAAGATGACGCCAGAAGAGAAATAAAACGTGAATTAAGAACTTTTGTCGTTGCACTTTTAAGCGAGAGCTGCAGCGGAATTTAAAATATGCTTTCGCATTCCGAATGAAATTTTTGTTCTTGACTCTAGTCTAAGTCATAGGCGACAAAGACAGAGTCGACGATAAAGTGAGCTTACCCAGAAGAAGCCTGTTCACTCTAACTTTGAAGAGATTCGGGTTGAATGCGTTCGGAAACACAGACGCAGGTAGTGAGTTCCATTCATTTGCTGTGTGTATTATGAAGGATGTTTGGAAGCGCTTGGTGCGAATTGGTGGAATGGCAACAAGGTAAGGATGGTAACTTGCAATGCGTCTATATGACCGATGGTAGAAGGGGGCTGGTGGGTTGAGGTCGTGGAGTTCTTGAGCACACTCACCGAAATACAGTCTGTAGAAGACCGACAAGCAGGCAACCTTGCGGCGATGAGCCATGCTGTGAAGCTTGGTATCCACCAGTTCAATGTCGCCGATGAGCCTCTTGGCTCTGCGTTCCACCGAGTCAAGCGCGGCAAGCTGATACTTATCTGAGCAATCCCAAAGGTGGCTGAATTACTCTATGCAGGATCGGACTTGCGCTTTGTACAGGGTTAAAAGCTGTCCAGGCGTAAAGAATCGCTTCACCTTATTTAGGATGCCCAGTTTTTTTGGCCGCAATTTGGGCTTTGTACTCAATGGAGGCGCCGAAGTTGAGACTGGATGTCAACTCCATGCCTAGGAGCTCGAGCCGATCAGTCACTGGAACAGACGCACCGCGAAAAGTAGGCGCCTGATCGAAAATACTCCTTTTAGCGGAAAAAACAAACGACTGTGTTTTGGTGGCGTTAAAGGTGACCAGATTGTCATCACCCCTCTGGGAGACAAGGTTTAGGGCTCGCACACATTACTGCGAATTCGCAACGCATCGCCAATATCTGCAAGCTCGCACGTTTTAAATATATAGAAATCGCGTCGTATCGCATCGCATCGCAGTTATCTGTACAAGCCCTTAAGGTCAAACCTGTCTGCTCAATCATAGCCTCTCTCAAGGAACGAACTTCATCCACGCTGGTACTGTTATCTGCGTACCCAACAATACCAAGCTGAAGAAGGTCATTGATGTGCAGCAGGAAAAGAGTTGCAGAGAGAACAGACCCCTGAGGAACTCCGGAATCAATAGCCATAAGGTCAGAGGAGCATTATCAGGAACCATAGGTAGCTATGTACCCACAGTAACATGTTTTAGTAGGTAGATATGCAGTTAAACATCGTTATCCGTTACACTATGCAAACAATATTCATTATTTTCGATTCTATATTTTCATATATTTTAAATTCGGATATGTGCAAAAGAATGATGCATTAAGTTGTTTTTTTACTTGTCATACATAGAAATAGACGAATAAGTATAGAAGGAAAGTGCGGTTGCGTTTAAAGATAAACATCTATGGTTGCGCTAGAATAATATTTCACAGACCCTTTGGAAAAGTTATTTCATATTTCATAATAAACAACCCGGGTAATGTTTGCTAACTGTGTGATAAAAATAAAGTCTATTGTGAAGTAGATAACCCGAGTTTTTAACAAAATAGTAAATTCATTGTTTTACATTTTGTGCCTCACAAACAGTCAGAATACACTGGGACTCCTAGTTTTTGTTAGGCTTCATTTATTTATTTTACTCAGTTTTGTAACCGTGTATTCATATAATACGTTTTTTTACTTCATTTTAGCTACATTTTATTGCTACTTTAGATTCTTGATGGTATTATTAAACGGTAGTTTTATACCTGCGTGGGTTTGCGTGTTAAATGTATCAATATTAACAATCATCATTATCAACCTATTAATGTTCCCACTGCTGGGACACAGACCTCTCTGTGAGAGGGAATGGGCCTTAATCCACCGCGCTCGCCCAGTGTGTGTTGGTGGATAACACATGTCTTCGAATTTTCGGACATTCCGATTTTCTCACGATGTTTTCCTTCACCGTTTTGAGAGCAGTGGTGGCGAAATAATTTGCTAGAAAGGAGCCATTCTTTCTTTCTTTTCTTTCAGATGACGACTTATAGAGAAGTATGGATGAAAAAATGTTGCCTGCAAAATGCCTGCTAGGCAATTTTTTTTCAAGAGAATGATGATATTGTTATGGTAAAGCGCTTTCACTGTGGGTTCCGCTAAGAACTTGGGCCGCCATACTGGCGTTTCTAAGTCAGCAAAGGGTCTTAGAAAAAATAAATGCGGCACTTTCAGAGTATTTAACCAAGGTGTCAACCGGTTGGCCGAATTTGAGTAACCAAATTCCTGAAATTCTCTGGAAAACTGTCAAACAGACCACTTGTGGTTGTGGCATTCTGAAAAATATACCAACGCAATAAAACTTGCTGAGGTGTGGATAGTGAGCATTAAAAGAAAATCTGCGGGCCACCACGGTGACGAAAAGATGATGCCAGAAGAGAAATAAAAAGTTAAGTAAAAACTTTTTTCGTTGCACTTTTCAGCGAGAGCTGCAGCTGAATTTAAAATATGCTTTCGCATTCCGAGTGAAATTATCAGGCACCATAGGTAGCTATGTACCCACAGTAACATGTTTTATTAGGTAGATATGCATTTAAACGTCGTTATTCGTTCCACTATGCAAACAATATTCATTATTTTCGATGTCAAAAACATGACCATACGAACACTAACAAAATGTGTTAAATATTGTATATATTTCCTTTGTTTACCGTTATTACCCTAGTGTGCACTTGTTTGTGCCTTTATTACAACCAAACTCGAAACGTACCTAAATAATAATATACGTTTTTACCCACACATTGTACACATTATTACGTTTCAGGCATATCTTATTTAATCACGTGCCTGTTTAAACAGAACAAAGGGTGTGTAGGCGTTGATAACTATAATGATAAAGACAGCTACTGACACTTGATATGCGAATAATTAAAGCTTGCTTACAAAATAATATAGGATTCAAGCAATTGAAGCTGCCGGAAGGGGAGCTGTGTGTTTTGTTCTTAATCAAACTTCAAATTAGCAAATTGCTCAGATTCGTGATCTTCAGGATCTTAACGTGGTGACTAAGTTTGGAGATCATCGCTTCCCAGGCTATATGATTAGCCTGCGGGTAAATAAGACCCTGCATGTTGTGCCAACCTTAAATTAATTGGGATATGTGCAAAATAATTATGGTATAAGTTGTTTTTCTATTTGTCATACATAGAGACATATACAAATGAGTATAGAAGGAAAGTGGAAACTTTGAAAATGAAAATAAAACTTTATACAATAAGTTTTTGTCCTGTCACAGATGTTTTTCTCGAGATAAAAGTCATTTAACTTAAATACCTACTGATATAAATTGCGTTTCTTTGTAAATACCACTTAAGTACTACTACATAACAAACAAGTATGACGTAATTAGTTAGTTCCTTCCCATTCTTTGCTTTTATACCTTTGCTAACTCCAGGGGGTCTCAGGGGGCGGTCCACTTGAGACTAGAATCTAGGCAGGTGCGTTGTCAGTAATTGAAGCCTTTTTGGGTACCTACATTTACTTACTTGGAAGACTTATATTTGTCACTAACTTTAGCCAGCGGCTTCCCCCGTTTGCAAGTCGAGAATTATTCCACGAGAACTTAATAAACTACGGGGATTAACACATCCTATTCTGTTACACGGGCCATGTTTCATTTGTGTTCAAAATTATATCCAAAATCTGTAAGTCTTTGAGGCATTTTTAATTGATAAACATCTATAAATACAGACTGTCATATCTATATGTACAATAATATTTTAAAGAGGTAAGATTTGATTGTTTGTAAGTTTGTTTGTAATGGATCATCTTAAAAACTGCACCACCGATTTTGAAAATTCTTTCATCAATAGAAAGCTACATTATTCCTGAATAACATAGGTTATTTTTATACCGAAAACGGGTTCTGTGGGGTGGCCACGTGAGCGAAGCCGCGGTGCAAGCTAGTTTATAATATTTTTCTTTGTTTTTATTAGAGTACCTACTGCTTGTTGATGCCGTCGGCACAATATATCAGTATGTACCGTACTAGTAGTAAAACATAGGGGAATAGCATTGTATGACAAAGTTGTCTCAGAACAAAAAATATATATCTCTACAAAGTAAGTACAAAGTCATGAAAGTTTTTAAGATCGATGTGGGCTTTCTAGTAATATTTTTCTAAAACTGTTCTTTCTTTGTTTTTTCAGTCTGAATCTGCTCCATTTAAAGCAACTTGAAATCCTTGAACCACTGTGGTAGGTTCTTACAGGCACTCTTTATGGGCGCTCATAGAATTCACCCTTTATACCTACCTTCATGTAAGTATGTTCCTAAATTTCATACATCCGAGCACCAGTATGTACCTACTACGGAACTGATCCTCTTGAAGGACATTCGAAGGGTCACACATAACCAAAAGGGTTCATGTATACCCTTCTAAAGCATCCCATCATTTGCCTTAACATCCGAGCTATTAATTATTCAGTATTTATTAATGAGAAAGGAACACAATCCTTTGCTTTTGCAGAAATTACAAATTATTTTATCTAGTTAGTACTTCAAAGCATTCGCTCGGTGAATCTCGTTACAATGCGAGGAATTCGGAGTAAACTTTATGAAAAAAAAGTTAGGTAAAGACAAGAAAAGATTAATTTTATGCAACTCCACTAGAAGAAACTGCAAAAAGAAGTTAATACTAGAAAATGGGACCCAGCTGCAGTATTCTGTCGACCAGATGCTACTCGTAAATTATTCGACATGAGCATAGTTCCGCTGCTATTAATAAAAGATCATTGTCACAATACAGTAGTTTATATTTAGAGTGACCAAGACCGATATTCACGGTGATCAAAACATATTTGGTGGAATGATATTGCCCTTGAAATTATTCAGATTTTCTTTAACAAAATGAAAAACAAGAAAAACTTATGATCTTTTTGTCCTTGCTCTCATTAGAAAAGGAAATGTATCATTTTCGGCCATGAGATGTACATTTATCAAAAAAAAATGAAAATATCCCACGAATTGAGGAAAAATATTCTTTCATGCATTTAAGCCTGATTTCTTGCAAACAAAAAGTAATAGTTTTTCAGTTTTAGGCATAATATATTCAACATGGCGTCTCTCATACTTGTCATTTCGATTTCGTTCTGAAATCACGTCACATCAAATCATAAATAACGTAGATGTTAAATATGAAAGGTAAGTGATCTTGTACTAGTAAATATTACTATTATTCTCATATTTTTTTTACGACTAATATATGCAAGTGTGACGATTTTATTGTTAAAAAAATATTTATTTTACTCCTCTAAAGTGTAGTTTTGAACGTTTCATTCAAAATGGCATTTTGTTTGGCTACTGAGTGTCACGTCACTTTCTAGGTTACGTAAACGTCAAAACTAAAACCTCTCATGGCTGTCAATTAGCTGTCACGATACACGTCAAACATTTTTATTTTTTATTATTGTATGTAAAAAACATTTGTTATTATGAAAAATATATTCCTCAGGTTATGGCCGGAGTCCCATACAAAAATGAAAAATCTCCTTTCTTATTCTAAGATTTCTTTTGTAAGGTAGGCTTTTGGCGGACACAAATCCCATGTCATAAACACTTTGACGGAAGATCAAGAAATCGTAACTTTATATTATAAATGTGGAATTGGCAAAATAGTTTAAAGGCTCATTTATGTACTTTTTGTATTAGAGTGTAAGTTATGGCAGGGTTTATGAAATTGTAAAAACTTCAGTTGCGAACACTTTCTTAACATCTTGCAAACAACATGTTTATCAATATTTGTAAGTTAAAGTATTTTTTCTTAAGGAAGTAAATAGTTTAAGAATGACCATTTGGGTGGGAATTGTAGTCGTAAAATTGTATATTGAAATACTAGTTAGATCAGTTAGTAATTAAACTGGGGTAAGGGTCGCAGGTAAAAACGAGATGTTTGATGTAAAACAGACCTCTGTTCATCAATAAAGATTTTATACACTTATTTTAATGCCTTGCCCTGTGATTTCTTTTCCTGTATCTTAACATCCCAATACTACATAAATGCGAATGTGATTAGTTGGTTTGTAACGCTTTCACGCTGAATTTTCACTATTACTTGACCGATCATCATGAAATTTCGGATTCTGTCAGCGAAACATCCATAGGCGAAACGTTCTATCGACGAATCTCTCAAAAACGAAACGTCCTGTCGGTGAACAGTCCAAAGGAGAAACTACTGTCGGAGAATGCTTGCAGAATCGGATAGACGTTGCCAGGGGTACAAAAAAGGGTCCCTAGCAACGTCAGTGTTTATATATTGCTAGCACTGAAATTATAAGAACCTATTTAGTGCAGTTATTTTCTAGTTTTTGTACGAAAAAATGACCATTAATAACGTTACTCTATACAAGTGAAGGTAGTGTAGGTTCAGTCAAGTATCAAATTTATAGCACAACTTATATTGTTTCATAAATTAATTAACTTTCGAGATACTTGTGAAACTTATTTGAAAGTATATTGGATTATTATACTTAGCAATGGATAATTAAGTCAAAGGTTTCTTGTAATATTATACTTTGACAATATATTTCTGTACAATACATCGGTAGGAGAGAACAGAAACGGGATGAAAGTGGTAAGGGTGACCGAAAAGTGGTGTGAAAATCGGACAAGTATATTTTTTTTCTATATTGATAAAAACTAAAGTTATAATTAATAATAGATTACAATCTAGTATAAACAGACTAATAAGCAATTTAACTCTAACTTATTATTAAATTGTATAATGTTTTGATTAAGACTAGTGTCAATTTGCACATTTATACAGTTCGGTAACAGTTTCTAAGAGTCTGATACGTTAAAAACAGTTAGTTCACGTGTAACATGTATAGCACAGTATTGTTGCTTTTATTTTTTCATTATTTATACAATACACTATCTCCCCAGGCTCAAACGCTCCAGGCATGGAGATAGTTTGAGACCCTGGGAAGGACATAGGATAGTTTGTATTTCCTTGGGATGATAAAACACTTTTTACGCGGGCGTAGCCGCGGGCTGAAGCTAGTATAATATTATATTTTGTGTATATATAGACAGGCTTTTCATCCAAGTAACCAATACATATTTTTGCACCGTATATCGAGTTCCTGCCTTTGCTTTTTGACGTGAGATTTCCAACGCAACTTAGCGTCAATAGTTATGCCAACGTATTTGGCTGTATTCGCATAGGGCACTCGCATGCTGTTTATATAGACTGGGTGTTAATCGGAGTGTTTATTAGTGAAGTCAATGTGAATAGATTTTGACTCATTCAGTTTGATCTTAGAATTTTGTGTCCAGTTGTAAACTTTGTTCACAGCTAATTGAACTTTTTCTACTGCTTTTTTGTAGCTTGAACCAGTAGCCATAATATCAGTATCATCAGCAAAGGTCGCTATGGTGTTGTTTTAAAGCTCTGGAATATCACATGTGTATACCAAGTACAGGATTGGACCAAACACACTTCCTTGTGGTACTCCGGCCTTAATAGTTTTTAGCTCAGAATATGCGTCCTTTTGCCTTATTCTAAACATTCTGATGCTTTTATATTACTCTAGAATATCTGAAAATTCGGGGAGCATGCGTCTGAGTTTGTATATCAGACTTTCATGCCAATCTTTGTCAAAAGTCTGTGCCACATCTAAAAATACGGAGGCGCAGAATTGCTTGTTTTCGAGCGTTTTTTCGATGATGTTTTTTATTCTATGTACCTGATCCATGGTAGAATGTTTTGCCCTGAAGCCAAGTTGATGGTTCGAATAAGGTATTTTTCTTCTATTATTGGTTTCCGTTTTTATAAGAGCTTTTCAAATAGTTTCGATAATTAGGTAGCAGGGACATGGGTTTATAAGATGATGCTTCATGGGGTGATTGTCGAGATTTTGCAATTATAATGACTTCAGTAACTTTTCTTGGCTCACATACATGTTTTAGCATAAATGCAGCGCTAATATGTCTGTTCAGCTTTGCGCGGGAAGTGTTTTAAAATTTCTCCTGGGGATTTCTTCGAGCTTGTGTTGTTTTGAATTTCTCTCACAACTTCTTTACAAGTTACAAGCCTAATTCTATGCAGACATTCCACTCTCAGATATTTCTATGGAACTTTCATTGGGTTGAAAAATATCTTCTAAGTATTGGGCAAACCTTAACAAATTTGTGTTAATTGCTTATGGCCTATTTTCTATCGCTGTTTCTGATGGAAGGTATTTGCATAATCTGCCTTATCAGATTTTTTGTAGCTTTACAAAGAAAGTAATTCGTTGATTGGTCGTTGGTTAGATGCAGGTCAGAGTTTTATCATCAAATTGTATAACTTTCCTCTTCAATCGTTACTTAGGATATTTAATTGTGTTTTATCACGCTTAAGGTGCCCACCTTATTTGCTGCCACCGCTTTCTTTGTTTTTTTTCTCTGATAGTAAATTCACAATATTCTTGGGATAAATTTGTCCCTTATATTTACGTTTTAATTGTGGCGTGTTGTTCCACGCACATTGTTGGATGTTAATAATATATTTGTTTACTTCTGAGTCAAGCTGATCCTGATTTTGTAATAGAGTTCTTAGGTCGATTATATTATCTAGATCAAGCGCAAAACTGTCCCAGTCTGTGGACCGGTTAACCAGAGTTAATGGTATTCTCTTTATAGGATTTGTCGACTAAGTCTTAGTGTAATTGGGGAGTTATCCGAATTCATAGGAAAGTCTTCCTCCAAACTAACATAATTGATGGATATGTTTTTATATATGAAAAAGTCCATGAGATCCTGTATTTTCTGATGATCAGTTGGCCAGTACGTTGGTTTGCAACTGTTCATAACTTCACAAAGTGTGTCTATCACAGTGTTTAATAGCTGTTTACCCTTTGTTGTAGTAAGTCTTGATCCCCAATGCGTATGCTTGGCATTAAAATCACGGCCTAGGATGAATTTTTGCCGCAAAACTTCAAAGAATTGCAAATGTCGCTCTTTTCTTATTTTATGCCTTGGAGGACAGTATACAGCTGCTATGTACGAAAAATTTGGTTTTGACTGACAGCGTGAATGTCTGGTTCTTCAAATTTACTGTGCTCGTAAAGGTTAAGGTTTTCTTTAGTTATATCTGTCAAATTTGTCAGGGTGAAGCAAATTATATACCTTATATCCTCAACAAAAGATTGTTTAGTGAAGTGCGTTTCGGAGATTTAACACACGTCTGTATTTTCTGTGTCTAGGACTGCCTGTAACTCATTCTGATGTTTGAGGAGCCCATTGGAGTTCCACGCCATATTTTTTTGTGTATTTGTCATTTTTTGGGTTCCGTACCTCAAAAGGTAAAAATGAACTCTTATAAGATATCTTTCTTGTCCGTCTGTCTGTCTGTCCGTGTGTCACCACCGATTTTCTCAGGAACGGGTGGGCCTAGCAAGTTGAAATTTATACCAGATACTGAGATCTTTAGTCCCTATTAGGTGTATAATAATAAACTAAGGGCCTGAGTCACCACGATGAAAAGATATAAGCAAATTTAGTGTTTCGCGAAAACTTGTAAGTACCAAAATGTACCTTAATTTTCAACTTTTTTATTTTTCAGAATTTTTCCTTTACTTGTGCTGTAAGACCTTGCTTTTAACCAAAATTGACAATTCTAGGTCAATCGGAAGTAACCTATAGGTTTTGGGTCGAAAACCTATATGGTAGTTCCCGTTGAACCAGAATCACGAAATTTGGCAAAAGGTAAGGTCTTACAGCACAAATTAAGAAAAAAATCCAAAAAAATTAAATAGTTGAAAATTAAGGTAAATTTGGTACTTTCAATAATAAATAATGTATATTTATAAACTTAATTTCAATCTATTTAGACATTGTGCTTGTACTATGCTAGTGTTATGCCTGTATTGTTTTAATTAAGTTTGATTTGTTTAATAAAACTGTTTTGCATGCCTTAGTTAAGGCAGAAAGTATAAGGATCACTTAATATTATAATAACATATCTTGTACCTACTTTCTCTGCAAATAAATCATTATTCTATTCAAGTTTTCACGAAAATATAGATTTGCCTATATCTTTAAAACTTAGCCACCAATAACCAATTTTATTAGGGCGGTAGAATTCAAATTCTAAATCTTTATTTCGAGCGAAGACTCTTAAAGGGTTAGTAACAATGTCTATTAAAACTAAGTATCAGTAAACAACACGATACGGTGACATATGTACCTGAAAGTAGTGAACTACGTATATATACGAACAGTCCACTCTGTCAGAAATCATTTTCAGAATTCTGATAGGGCTGTCCATAACTCGGGCCACCTATGATATTGTGCGCTTGCGCATTATCGCATAAAAACAAATGCGCCGCCGCAAACATCCCTGACGCCCATCAGTTTTCTGAACGCGTTATTATACTGGACACGAAAGGCTCCATACGACGCCCGCGAATACTTATCCCACAGGCTGCAAGTGTAGAAGGTGGTACAGAATGCTCTAAAGAGCGTCACCTTTATTTCTGCAGTACAATGTGCAAACCTGCGAGCTATCATATTCGCACGCTCGGAAAGAGCCCTCCGTTCCCTTTCAATGTCAGCATTGTCCTTGAAAGCTTATTATTGACACAGACACCTTCAATATGTCAACCGAAATCTTGACTGCTAAGCGCCTCAATCAGGGCATTCATATACAATATATAAAATAAATTGTAGAGGGCAGGGGAGGTCAATCCCTGCTGTCTCACTCCTCACTCCAATTGATAAGGCTCCGACAGCACACCTGCCCACCGAACTCTGTTGATCTGGCTGCCCATACCAATGCCTGAAGATACTTATAAGCTCGATAAGCAAGCATATAGGTTCAAGTTTCCTCCATATCTTAGTAATAGATATAAGTAATATATAAATAGATATAATAAGTAATAGTAATAAATCTTAGAAAACCAGATCATAAGCCCTAAACCGATCGAATAAGCAAGCGAAAACAGGTAATCCTCTTTTTGTGTAGTACCTGACGGCCTGCTTCAGACACAGAACTGCACTCTCTGTAGAAAGTCCTGGCTGAAACCCGAACTGATTGTCGTGCAGCACAAGATGTTCGTGTAGCTGGGTATTAAAGGTTGTCTGTAAGAGATTGCCCTGTGCGATAAGACCGCCCATTGTACACTTATCTTTATAAATGTTTTGTTCTGTAATTATTTAAGTGGTGTACAATAAAGTATATAATAAATAAATAAATAAATAAATAAGCAGACCATCATGCACCTTTGCGACTATGGTTGCTAGAGAAATAGCTCTTTAGTTTCCCCTATCCGAAAAATCATCTGTTTTACTTTTAACAATGGGAACCACGATCGTCCTCTTTAGGCAAGTATGAATGACCAATTGTACAGCAGTGCCAAAACCCTCGGTAAGTGAGGACCGGCGTATTGCAAACGCTCGAGTTACTGAGCCCATTATGCCCATGGGACTTACCTCTACACGTAGACCTGATGACCCTGGCCACATATTTGGCACTGAAATGTGTGCTCACCTTGCCACAACGGGGCTCAGCACCCAGCATCCTCGCAAGAGCTCCCTAGCGATGTCTTTAAAACAATCCGATTTCTAAAACGGTTTTCTAATGCTCAATTTATTAGCGCTCTTCCAGAAACCGCGAATGCTTAGCTTTGATTGCTTAGAGGCAATTATGTCCGTCTTTATCTGTATCTTTGTCTGTATAATGAGTAAGTACGGAACCCTCGGCGCACGAGTTTGACTCGTACTTGGCCGGTTTTTAGGGTTCCGTACTCAAAGGGTAAAAACGGGACCCTATTACTAAGACTCTGCGGTCCGTCTGTCTGTCTGTCTGTCTGTCACCAGGCTGTATCTCAAGAACCGTGATAGCTAGAGAGTTGAAATTTGCACAGATGATGTATTTCTGTTGCCGCTATAACAACAAATACTTAAAACAGAATTAAATAAATATTTAAGGGGGGCTCCCATACAAAAAACGTTTTTTTATTGCCGTTTTTTTGCCCCTATATACGGAACCCTTCGTGCGCGAGTTCGACTCGCAATTGGCCGGTTTTTCAATAGTCTGGTAACTTTAAACTAAAGAATAAAACTGGCCGTTTGACAATATATTCTATATATAACTGTCAAATAAATAAATGTGTACGGAAGCCTTTGTGCGCGAGTCTGACTCGCACTTGGCCGGTTTTTTTTTATTTATGTTAGTTCCATGAAGCCCTTTGTGGAACTTGAAATCAATTTTTTATCCAAACGCTAAATCGATTCGATATATGAATATACAACCCTTGTGTAAACATTACGTCATATGTAGAAACAATATTTGAACTGGGAAATTTCTTACGGTATGTTTTAACGCGCTGTCATACTTATGTCGAGCTTAAAAAGTTTCAAGGAAATGTTTTGGCATGTTTAATCATACATTTTAATAGAATAAATTTGGGCCAAGGCAGAAATACGAAGTCAGAACTAAATTATAAAATTCGTGTTAAAAAATCGAAATATCTAGACTATTATGTTTATTCCCTAAAAACGTTGATTTTACATGTTCTTTGAAAAAGGTTTTGAGTGTATGTGTATTTTAAGTAAGTAAAAACTTAAATTTTAGAAAACAATATAACATATAATTTAACATTTAGGTTTCTTTTCCCCCACATGTCATCTTCATCCTCCAATTAATTATTCTTTAATCCAATTTAATTTCGATCAGTGCATACATCTTACCCCGGATCCACACGTTGGTCCCAGCGGTCGTGCCAACGTTGGTCGGTTAATTGGTGAGGGGTACACACGTTGGCTATTAAACTCGTTATGTCTTATCAGAGCCAATGTTAAGATGTCCGACACGGAAATTACTGTAAGCGCTTGTACAATACTGAGTGCATATTATAATTTATATTTGTTACTGAATAAAAAGAAAAATCACCTCAAAGAAGATGGTGGATGACTACACATCATAAAACACGGAAGCAGTGAGCATGCACTTGATGCGTGTTGCAACAGGACTGAGCAAATCACCAACGTGGGACAGATCGCGAACGTTGGCACAGATTCCTTTGATAAAACCGACACGCGTCGGCCAACTACCAACGCTCGCCCCAATGTTGGTGTCAACGCAATTTTCTAGATCCACACGTTGGACGAGTGTCGTTGGGACCTACTTTGGGGCCAACTTGTGGAACTGGCGTTAACCTTTTCTTCCATACATCTTAACCTGCCGTCATTTTAAGTCACCGTTTCTTCAGTTTTCCTTTACCCTTTTAACCATCAACATTCATACTCAAAACATTAATCGAGACATGTTCCTCAATTTTCTACAACACATTTTTTTTTTTTTTTTATTCGTTATAGGCTCGCGTTTGACCACTATCTCGCCTGATGTTAAGCGATGATATGGTCGAAGGTGGAGCACGCTTGCCTAGAAGTAACCTATTCACTCTTGACTTGAAGACCCCTAGGTTGTAGCTATCAGGAAACAAGGACGCCGGCAGGGAGTTCCACTCCTTAGCTGTACGCACAATGCAAGTATTTTCAAAACGCTTTGTGCGTATGGGTGGGATATCCACAATGTACCGATGGCACATTGCCGTACGTCTTGTAGTCCGATGATGGAAAGGGCTTGGCGGAATCAAATTGTGCAGTTCCGTCGCGCACTCCCCGAAATGTAACCGATAAAAAACCGAAAGGCTGGCAACTCGGCGTCGATGTTCGAGGCTTTGGAGCTTTGAGGCGACCAGTGCATCGTTGCCAATAAGCCTTTTGGCCCGTCTGTCAATCGACTCAAGTGCATCAAGCTGGTATTTGGCAGATCCATCACAGAGGTGAGAGCAGTACTCCATGCATGACCGAACTTGCGCTTTATACAAGTTGAGCAGCTGTTCAGGCGTGAAGTACCGTCTCACCTTCGCAAGGATCCCCAACTTTTTTGCAGCCAATTGAGCCTTTGACTCAATGAATGGACCAAAATTGAGGGTCGATGATAACGTAACACCAAGAAGTTCGAGATGGTCCGTTATCGGCACGGTTACACCTTGGAAGGATGGAGCCGGGTGGAATTGGCTCTTTTTTGCGGAAAAAAGACACGCCTAGGTCTTAGCAGCATTGAAACTGACTAGATTGGCATTGCCCCATTCGGAGACTGCCTCCAAAGACAGGTTCAAGCGCTCAACCATAGCCTCCCGAAGAGACCGGACTTGAGGTCCAGTAGCCCGTGCGCCAGATACGTATCTCTCAGCAACAGTGCTGTCGTCTGCATACCCAAAGGTTCCGGGTTTTAGCAGGTCATTAATGTGCAGCAAGAACAATGCTGCCGAGAGCACTGACCCCTGAGGGACTCCGGCGTTAATACCTAACTGACCGGACGAGCAACCATCGATAACCACTCGGATGGACCGATCCCTCAGGAAGTCTGCAATCCAGTCACACAGACCACTAGGCAGACCGAAGGAAGGAAGCTTACCTATAAGGCTCTCGTGCCAGACCCTGTCAAAGGCCTTCGATATGTCAAGGGAGACAGCAAGCGCCTCCCCGTGCTTCTCGATGGCCTCACTCCAGATGTGAATGGCATACGCTAGAAGATCCCCAGTTGACCGGTTTCGGCGGAAGCCGTATTGTCGGTCACTAAGGAGGTCGTTGTCTTCTAGGTATGCCAGGAGCTTTTTATTTAATACACGTTCCATACTCTTACAGAGGATGGACGTTACTGATATGGGCCTGTAGTTGGCCGGGTCCGCTCGACTACCCTTCTTGGGCACGGATTGAACGTTAGCTTGCTTCCAAGCCTTCGGCACTTTTCCAGTCGCCATCGAAAGGCGATAAAGGCGTGTCAAGATCGGAGACAATTCAGGCGCACAAGTTTTAAGTACAATTGCCGGTATCCCGTCCGGGCCACTAGCCTTGTTCACGTCAAGGTTTCGCAGCACCCTATAGACCTCTCTCTGATGGATGCGAATTTCCGACATACTCGTCTTACATCGAACAGCAGAAGGGGGGGGCCGCGTGCCATCAGTATTCAGACGCGAAGATTCCGCAAAGAGGGAGGCAAACAAGTTAGCCTTGTCCTCAGCGGAGTGGGCCAGCGAACCTTCGGGCCTCAGCAGTGGTGGTAGTGAGGGGCGACAGAAGTTTGATTCAACCGATTTAGCCAGGGACCAAAACGCCTTGCTACTTGCAGGGTGTGAAGCAAGTTTGTCCCCGATTCTGCTAATATGGTCAAATCGTGCCCTTCGCATCGCTTTTTTGCAGGACTTGGCAGCCCTGTTGAAGGCTCTCTTCTTCTGACTCACGTCACTTGCCTTGCGCACACGAGCGTCGACCCATGCTAGGTATGCCTTGTGTTTAACCACGTTTGCGCGGTCACACTCAGCACCAAACCACGGACGGTCAACGCTGGACACCGTTACGTCAGAGAACGGAATGTAGTACTCCATCCTCTGACGCAACACATCTGTCACTGCGTCAGCGCATGACGATGGTCATCCGAAGAGAAGCAAGTGGGCCGCCAAGGATAGCAAGCGAAAAAAGATCGCATACCATCCCAATCTGCTGACTTGTACCGCCAAACCCGCCGGGTGCCTCTTGGGCTGGGATCGGGCGGGGAGTAGACAGATGCAGATTTCACCAGACAGTGGTCGGAACTACCCAAAGGTGATGATATCGACACTGAGTATCGGTCTGGATCAGTTGTCAGCAGAAGGTCCAAGCAATTGGCTGCATATGAATCTACATCTGGCACCCTCGTAGCCCCTTGGACCAGCTGGGTGAGATTAAGCGCAATCGAAAGATTTCGCATATCTCGTCCAGCATGGTCAGTGCACTGGAATGGGAAGAGCCACTCCTGGTGGTGGGCATTAAAGTCCCCCAGTAACACTAGTTGGGCAGAGGGGTACCGTAGCTGAGCCACATCTGCCGCCTCACTCAGGTACTGTGTGAGCCTGGTTGTCTCCAGATCACCGCTATGCGATCGGTAGACACAGGCGTAGATGATCTTATCCCATGCTCGCTTTAATCATTTTCATATCGAGAACCGACGTATACCTATCATTCGTGCGAGTGCGCTGACGCATCAAAATAACGCTTTCGTCGCCGCGGTGCGAAGTCGGTTGATAAAGGCCACCGCGATAAGTCAGTTATTTAATCATTATAGTGTAAACAGTGCAATCAATTAATTGTGAAGTTGTAGTTTATATTTACCTTACAATGTTGGCAACATAGATAAAAATTAAAACTAATCTGGAAAAGCTGTTGCATGACAGTTAAATGCAAGAAAAATAAAAAAGAGGAAAGCTGGCACTTCTTGTTAATGATCTGCAGGTACCAATACAAAACCTTCAGTGTCAACTACAAAGCTACCAAAATGAAAATCCCAGCTCAAGCACGGAACTAGGAAATAATTTGCCCTAAGGAGTTGGAAGCTAAGAGCAAGACTGAGTGGATTATGGCCAAAAGTAGGAAAAAAAAATAAGCTTAACATTTATCTTTCTCCCCCAAAAGCCAGAAGCCTTTAAAAATAATAAAAAGTGAAAAAAAATAATAGTAGGTTCATCCTTCTATTATTTTTCCTATTATTATAAATAATTTTGAGCTATTTATTAAAATTAACACTTTAATTACTCGAAAAATGTTAAACCACATGTTAAATTGATTAAAAAAAAATTGCAAATAAAAATATACTACTATAATTAACAAACAAATAAGTTAATAAAATTAATATTTAATAAGACATCTACAATATTTGGATAAAGTTTTCAAATCTTCTTTAAATTATATGTGTAGATGTCTATTTATAACTATTTTAAGATAAATTATATACCTGAGTGACCTACGAAAAATAGTAGCCCATCAAAAGGTATTTCATGGAGAAGTGGGGAAGGGTCTAGGCGGGTCTGGGTCTTACTACATACATACCTACTATTTCGTAGCAGCTGTTACAACCGTTAGCCTAACCAGTATTCGAAATACAGTACAGTATACAACATCGTTTATAAAAATACACGTGCACGCTGAGTTTCTTGAAGATATTTGTGACAAGTTTACTTTAAAAAAAAAACTTTTCGAATCTGCATAGGAAGGTAAATACTATCTAAATTTTTATTACCTACAACTTTGCCATTTGACTTTTTTCGATAGGCTTTTTAGGTTTTCCGGAAATCGAGAAAAACCGTTTTTTAACCTTAAAAACTCACCCCCATCCCCTTCCCGACCTCAGATCACCCGTAAATTATTTTTCCTTTCATTTTTATAATATTCCCCTCCTTTTCTAATGGGTTTCATCCTACTATTTTTTTTTTTGGTTTTAAAAATTATCGACCCTGGTCTACTACTCGAAACGAGCGCCCAACAACAAGAATCATTGGAGAAAGAACAGACATTTGTCAAAAAAGTGCGTGCACAACCGCCAGTCATTAGAGACGGAGTCAAGAGCTACCAAATGTTTTACGACTCACTGACTGAAACCAAACCAACTGAATCATTCACCGCCAAAATGATGAATGGAGACTGTGTTAAGATCAAAGCTAAAACTGATGACTCTTATAGAGCGATTGCTAGGTTTTTGACAGAGAAAGACTATCATTAGCACTTGGCACACTTATGATAACAATCAGGCTAGGCCAAGGCCTAGGTTCTAGTTAAAAAGTTACATTCTTCTTGCCAGCCAGATCGAAACAAAGACGATTTAATATCGCAAGGTCTTAAATAGAAAAAGTTGATCACAAGTTGACCTGGAAGAGTAAAGAACCGCTCAATATGTTCGTCGTTTCATTTCATAATGACGAAAATTTCAATAAAATCTATGCAACAAAGCACATTTTAGGGTGTACAATTTAAAAAAAAAACATAAAAGCTGAAAGTCATTCTGCAGTGTAAGAGATGCCAGGGATAAGACTATACTCATATATACTGTAAAAAAGTAAAGGTGTGTAAAATGCACTGACAAGCACCCTACAGCCGACTGTATTAAACCTCCACAAACCGAAACCGGAATGCATTCACTGTGGCTTATCCCACCCAACTTACTACAGAGGGTTTGTGTGAAGTAGCCAAAGAGAAGCAAATGATGAAAACCAAAAACATAAAAAAGAAAATTGTTGTGCCAACAGCCCAACAGTTTTCTACAATAGGGACGTGATCCTGACCAATGCACATAGAAAGAAGGTGTCCAGTCAACTGTCAAACCTATTCAAGCCACCAAAAGTATTTCGTATGCTCAGGCTGTAAAACAAGGCATACAACCTTCGAATCTAGAAGATAAGATAAATCGGTATTTTTTGTGTATTTTAATGTAGTAACATTTGACAAACGGCTAGAGTAGTTAGAATCCAGCACCAAAACAGCTGTACTGCAACAGTTAATAATCAATTAAAAACCGGCCAACTACGAGTCAAACTCGTGCGCCGAGGGTTCCGTACCTACCCATAATACAGACAAAGATACAGATAAAGACGAACATAATTACCTCTAAGCATTCAAAGCGTGATATTCGCGGTTTCTGGAAGAGCGCTAATAAATTGAGCATTCGGCCCCTTAGAAAACCCTTTTAGAAATCGGTTTGTTTTAAAGTCATCGCTAGGGAGCTCTTGCGAGATGCTGGATGCTGAGCCCCGTTGTGGCAACGTGGGCACACGTTTCAGTGCCAAATATGTGGCCAGGGTCATCAGGTCTACGTCTAGAGGTAAGTCCCATGGGCATAATGGGCTCAGTAACTCGAGCGTTTGCAATACGCCGTTCCTCACTTACCGAGGGTTTTGGCACTGCTGTACAATTGGTCATTCATACTTGCCTAAAGAGGACGATCGTGGTTCCCATTGTTAAAAGTAAAACAGATGATCTTTCCGATAAAAAGAAAAAAGAAGAAATCTAAAGAGCTATTTCTCTAGCAACCATAGTCGCAAAGGTGAATGATGGTCTGCTTGATACACAGCTACACGAACATCTTGTGCTGCACGACAATCAGTTCGGGTTTCGGCCAGGACTTTCTACAGAGAGTGCAGTTCTGTGTCTCAAGCAGGCCATCAGATACTACAAAAAAAGAGGATCACCTGTTTTCGCTTGCTTATTCGATCGGTTTAGGGCTTTTGATCTGGTTTTCTAAGATATATTATGGAGGAAACTTGAACCTATAAACTTGCTTATCGAGCTTATAAGTATCTTCAGGCATTGGTATGGGCAGCCAGATCAACAGAGTTCGGTGGGCGGGTGTGCTGTCGGAGCCTTATCAATTGGAGTGAGGAGTGAGACAGCAAGAATTGACCTCCCCTACCCTCTTCAATTTGCATATGAATGCCCTGATTGAGGCGCTTAGCAGTCAAGATTTCGGTTGTCATAATGAGCTTTCAAGGACAATGCTGACATTGAAAGGGAATGGAGGGCTCTTTTTGAGCGTGCGAATATGATAGGTCGCAGGTTTGCACAATGTAATGCAGAAATAAAGGTGACGCTCTTTAGAGCATTCTGTACCACCTTCTACACTTGCAGCCTGTGGGATAAGTATTCACGGGCGTCGTATGGAGTCCTTCGTGTCCAGTATAATAAAATGTACCTTAATTTTCAACTTTTTATTTTTTTTGGAGTTTTTCCTTAATTTGTGCTGCCTTACCTTACCTTACCTTTTGCCAAATTTCGTGATTCTGGGTCAACGGGAACTACCATATAGGTTTTCGACCCTGCTATGTATGTGGCCTTCTTTCTTATATATTTACTTCGTTTTTTGGATTATGTCATGTCATCATTCTGTCACTGTGAATTTCATTAAACCTATTGAATATAAAATGAGTGTAATTTTACATGATACATAATATTGGCGACGATGGAGGCAGAACTGGCGCGACTTACTCGCTTGCGCGCTACTATACGCGGTCAGCTTACAAAGTTTGAACGTACACTGGAACAATTACAAAATCCTTCGGATTACGAAGTAAGTTCACGTCTGACAAGTCTAACAAATTACGAACAAAAATTTGAAAAACTACAAAACGAAATCGAATTGCATACATGTGACGGTGAAGCAGAAATTGAGCAGCGGCATTCTACAGAAGAGCAAATATTACAATTAAAGATTAAGCTGCATGGCTTACGCCCTACACCACCGACAGCACCGTCGACTTACGTCACGGCTTCACGTGAAAGCACACCGGAAACTAGAATTAATTTTCAACCGTTTCAGGAACGAGAAAGTTTCAATAACTTTGTACAGAGATTAAAAACTTATATGAAACTAAATAATTGTCACAATCCACAAATCCAGACCCTCACGCTGCTTAGTTTATTACCACCAGAATTACACCAGAAAGCTTACGACTTGTGCGCACCGAACGATCCTTGTGAACTAGAATTCGGCAGGTTGGTTCAAATATTACAACATTATATAGATCCAAAACCGAGCATTTGGGCTAGTCAACATAAATTTATTTCGCGACTTCAAGGCCCTGACGAGACAGTCATGTCATACTCATCAGAGTTGAAACATTTAGCCCAAGATTGCGAGTTCACGTGTAATAATTGTAAAAAGTCGATCTGTGATAATTTTCTTACCTTACAATTTATAAGAGGATTAAATGACACCGATATTCGAACCAAAATACTTCAGGAAACAATGGTGACTGATTTTTCTGACTTCATTAATAAAGCTACCACGATTGAACTAGCAAAATCTGAAAGCACCTTTATGTCACCAGCAGTTCACTCCTCAAACCAAGGTTTACTACATAATATGAAAACTGTTCAAGCTGACCTCAAAAACCGCAGTCCAAAGCAAGAGAATAAACCTCTTACCATTAGAGACTTACGAGGCAAGTGTTTTCGTTGTGGCAGCAAAGACCATCGAGCAGGCAGGTGTCGCAACATTAAGGATACGTGCAGCAAATGCAAGAGAGTTGGTCACCTTGCTCGCGTCTGCTTACAACCAACACTCAACCAACTGGAGCCTGAGCATGTAGAGCTGCAGGACACGGACATTACGGACAACTCCTCAAATATAGTCGATGACACCACCCCATGGGATGTGAATTTAATACGATCCAACAACACAGACAAATTTCTGATAAATGTACGCATCAATGACTCGAAACTGAAAATGGAAGTAGATACAGGAGCTGCTCTGTCATCTATCTCTCACAAAGATTTTAAAAAATTGAACACTGGATGCAAGATCTACAAAACAAACATCACGATGAGAACATATACAGGAGAAATCTTCGCACCACTCGGAGTGGCATTCGTTACGTGTAAATACAATGACCAAACACTTGAGGGAAAATTATACATTATCAAACAAGACGTTGATCCTATCTTCGGTCGGGCATGGATACGAGCAATCAACTTGGATCTGGCAAAAATAAACGTAGTTAATGCTAAAGAACATCCAGAACTGGATAAGCTACTTTCTGAATACTCGAAGGTATTTGATGGCTCCCTTGGGTGCATACCTGATTACAAGTATACGCTTATGTGCGGATTACAAAGTCACCTTAAATAAAGTGATACGGGATGAACAATACCCTGTTCCGATCATAGAGGACATTCTGGTAGAGATGAACGGAGGTCAAATATTTTGCACACTTGATATCAGTCAAGCTTACCTAAACATGATGATGGACGAGGAGAGCGCTATGATGCAAACATTAAGCACACACAGAGGAACATTTAAAGTAAATAGACTTATGTTTGGCGTCAAGGTTGCCCCGAATCTATGGCAAAAGTTTATGGATCGTTTGCTTCAAGGAGTAGCTGGAGTAAAATGTTTTTTCGATGATATAATAATACAAGGACATTCAGAAGAACAACTTCTTACGAGACTACGCTTGGTATTACAAAAATTACAAGACAAAAATTTGAGACTCAATAAGGACAAATGTCATTTTTTTCAAGAAAGAATCGAATATTTGGGTCACACCATTGATAAAAATGGACTTCACAAAAATAGAAACAAGGTAAACGCTATTCTAGATACAAAACGCCCCAGCAACATCAACGAACTGCGGACATTTCTAGGAATGGCTAATTATTACAATAAGTTCATACCAAATTTAGCTTCAATATCAAGCTCTCTTAATAACCTACTCAAGAAGGACATTAAATACGAATGGACGCACAAATGTGATGAAAGTTTCAAGAAAATTAAACAGGAAATCCTCAGTGAGAGAGTTTTAATGCATTTTGACCCTGAGAAACCCTTGGTTCTCGCTACAGATGCTTCACCTTTTGGACTTGGAGCAGTTCTATCGCATCGATTATCAGACGGATCTGATCGACCTATTGCTTTTGCATCACGTTCATTGACGAGTAGTGAAAAAAAGTACAGTCAGATAGACAAAGAAGCGACGTCCTTATTTTGGGGATTAAAGAATTTTTTTCACTACTGCTATGGAAGAAAATTCATACTTATTACAGACCATAAACCATTAACTACAATCTTCAATCCACACAAAACTTTACCGGCTATGAGCACAATGAGGCTCTTTCACTATGCACATTTCCTATCTGGTTTTAACTACACTATTGAATACAGAAAATCGGATGATCATAGCAATGCAGATTATCTATCAAGATTTCCAGTAGAAACAGTAGAAAATAACCTAATTGACGTACATTGCGCATTTCAATTAAATCAGATGAACTCAATTGCCGTCGACCGTATAAAAATCGCCGAAAAGACCCAACTCGATGATGAATATAACCGTTTATTGGATGCTTTGAAAAACGGTACCTCAGTGAGAAGATACGGCTACAATGACAACGAATTGACCATACAAGACGGATACATTATAAAAGGAACACGAGTGATGATTCCGGCAAGCCTGAGACAACAGGTTTTAGAAGAACTACACACAGGACATCTTGGGATAGTAAAAATGAAATTACTGGCACGTTGATACATATTCTGGAGAAATTTGGATCAAGACATAGAAAACATAGTTAAAAGCTGTCGAGAATGTCGATTAAAGCAAAATGAACCTGCAGGCGCAGTTCTTCATCATTGGGACTTACCATCAGGCCCATGGCAAAGGATCCATGTGGATTTTGCTGGGCCGATTAAGGGTTATTCCTTATTTATAATAGTGGATGCTTTTACAAAATGGGTGGAAATTATAGAAACGAAAACAACCACAAGCTCATGGTGTATCCGCCAACTGAAAGAGCTTTTCGTGACATTTGGATTCCCGCTTACTTTAGTATCAGACAACGGTTGGCAATTGGTTTCAAATGAATTTGAATCGTTTCTCAGAGAAAGCGGGGTTGTTCACAAAACCACAGCCCCTTACCATCCGGCCACGAACGGACAGGCGGAGCGATACGTTCAAATAATTAAAAAAGCAATACATAGCATCAGTGCAGAGCCAGGCACTTTACAGGACAAACTGTTGGGTATTAAGGAACGCCTACGGAGGACGCCGAGCAGCAGCAAAAATAAAAGTCCATATGAGCTCATGTTTGGCAGGGAAATAAGAAACACCCTAAGTGTTCACTTCAAGGCGAGGACGAGGCATGAAACACGTCCGCCAACTGATGACGCAACGGTACGCTCATTTACTGTTGGGCAGAGAGTGCAAAAATCGGTGGTGACACACGGACAGACAGACAGACGGATAGACGGAGTTCCTTTTTTACCTTTAGAGGTACGGAACCCTAAAAAGGTGAAAATTGCTATACATTTCTGCATTCTGATTCACAATGAATGAATATTCTCGTCTGTTTCAATAAAAAATAAACGTTTATAGATGAAGATCGCGCACCCTAGTTGTAACAAAGATTGATGTTGTAAAGGAATCGTCTCAAAGTTTTAGACGGCTTTTCTGACTGCATGAACAAGTGAGTAAATTCTAATTTCTTTTTCAATTATTTATTCGTTCTGTCAATCTTTCTGATTTATGTATGGATGGACGGACAGGGAAAACGTATCGTATATGAATATTCCTTGCAATGTTTTCTGTAGAATGTTTATTAAGGGTTAGCCGTGTCGCTGTCATCGTATGATGTATGTTATGTGCAAGGCGGTCCTATCAGATATTTTCTATTTCTGTCACGATGCCGTTGGCCATATCGTAAATCCTGAAATATTTTCATTAAAGTATATAATCCATATATTTTTTCGTTAGTGGAATGTGACCACAGCCTGATAAATGTGCCTGCTAAACTGGGATAATATACAGCGCGTCCTTCGTATTATCTCGCTACTCGTACGGTTTCTCAAAGTGAATCTCTTGACAGTACAAATGTCAACATTAAGTATTACAAATTGTTTATGAATGTAAAACTGAGCGTTTAGACCGGAGTTTGAATGGATCATTTATTATAAGTTGGTTCATGACTCGAGGCTTTGGCGTTGTTTATCGATTGTGTCGTAATTGAGAAGTTATTGTTGGTTTTGTTGAGCGTGCATTGTGGGTAGTCCGGAGATGTAATTAATAAGTACACGCTTCGCTCGCTCGACGCTTGCAGATTGAAGACGCAACTCTGAACTGCAGCAAATGTACGTGGGGCCGTTTCAATTAACATTTCCTGTTGTAATTGCTTATTAAGTCACTCGTTCATGAAAGGGATAGATGCTGCTGTTTAAATTAGCTCCGTACTGTATTTCAGCATAAAAATAAAGCGTTATCTTCTAAATTAATTAGGCACCCGTTTTTAGATCAACCTCCTCATTAAATATTAATTTCTCATTATGCTTAAATTTTTAGCTCCATTAGTTCGTCTAAATATTTTATTTATCCTTTTCTTAAAAAAGTAGGCCGGAAGGTGGCTGACCTTTCCCGGGTTCAGCACGAGGCTTGCCACTTCTTGTAGAACACGTTAGCGCTTTACATTATTATTTCTTTGTTTCAATTTAAGTTGGACATTTATGATCGTCTTATTGCGGAATTACAGGACGGAGGAATCTAGTAGAATCGGTGGTACGTGCTCCACTCATGAGCTCTGGGGGATTTCAATAAATCCTACCTCAGCTCCCTCGTTCAATCTGTAATGATAAAACTTTAATGTGCTCTTATTTTTGCGGAATGGAAGCAGCTAGTCATCTCCAGACAGTCTCAATGTATTTCTACAGCGTTACTTATCTTTGTTATTTCAAACTAGCTAAGATTTCTCTAGTAATTTGCATTAAGCTAGTAACTGCTCCCGTCAATTGGCTACCTACCTACCTGCCCTGCCTGCCCTGCCTGCATAGCAACAAAAAAAAATTGATATAAACAATCCTCGATGCGGATTATATATCATGCTAAAATTTCTGCTCGATCGGTGCAGAACTTTTTGAGTTTTTGAAGCGTACAAAAACCAACATAACATGTATATATATAGATTGAACTCTGAAAATAGGCTTTTTTCTACAAATAAACAAGACTATCTCAACGTTTTGTATTGTCACGACAACAAAGGTTGCAGTTGCCTTCTGATACGTATTTTAGAGAACAGACAGGAGATTTGCCGTTGAGAGGCTTTTCTTGGGGTTTTGCCCGATACAGGGGCGTAACTAACTCCACGACTGAAATGTGTTTCTCTACAATAATATCTCAGATTTGTGTGGATATACTCCCCGTAATGTAATATTTATCAAAGACGTACGGAAAGCTTTTCTTGAGATTTCCATTCGTGAATTAAAATGTGTCAATAATGTATTGTTCTTGTTTGTAATAAAAAATAGATTTTTGATAGAGCACAAATTATGCTTTGAATTTGGAACTAACTGTCATCCAGCACAAAAAAATACAGGTATACTAAACCTTAATCTTAATTAATACCCAGCACTGAAATAAATGTATGCAGACTAAGCAAAATACATGTGGGTACAAGGTACGCTTGATTCTGTTCGTTCTTAGAATTTTGCACTGGTTAGCTAATCAGGTAGTTACTGGGCTATGAAATTAGTTTTGAATAAATTATGGTATTTAATCTTTGCCTTACTACTGGTAAAACCACTATATTTAGGTACAGTCAAGCGATTTGATTCGTGACCTATTCAGCCGATAATTCGTTTGAAAACTCTTTAACATAAAAGTTTTCTTGTTAAGCACAAAGGAGTTTTCAATAATATAAAAAGGGTCATACAATTACACCATTATGTTGCATTCCTGCTGCAAGATTAAATAAATTAATGCAGATGTGGGTACAAGGTACGCTGGATTCTGTTCGTTCGTAGAACTTTGCAGGGGACGGGTTAGCTAATCAGGTAGTCACTAATACATTATAGTTTTCCACTGGTAAAACTTTTATGTTTTGATACCAATGTTTAAGACTTAAATATTATTTGAAATGGAGAAGAAATCTTTGCTCAAAATCATACCTACAATACAAGAATTACCTGAAAATTTGAATTTGTTGTACCATTTATATTTTAGTTATACCATATGTTATTTACGAAATATATGGTGTTTTTGAAATGAGGATATATAGGTAGGTATACGAAATATGTCGCAGGGTTGCCCTCTATTATCTCAAGTAGGGTAAGCGTTTGATACCTACTGCTCCCCAAAGCCGTTTCTCACTAGGTAGGCACCCGAGATTGGAACTATGCCCAATAAGGATAGGCTTCTAAGACCGCCATAAACGTGCTGTATAATAGCACAGCCAAACTACAGCTTAAAGGATCTCCTCCAAGGATTATAGACGTGATAGTTTTCCGGAATACTGTTCCCAGTAATATTTAAGCTATTTTTTCCATTTCACATGCAAGTGAATCTCACAAACTTCGCAAACTTGTGGGGAACTCGTCTACATATTATTTTAGTATGCATTAGTAGTACACAAAGAGCACCGGGTTTACGTCTGAAATGGAAGCACCGAAAATCTTATTTAGTGTATCCACAGAGGTGACAGACGTAGGTAAATGTGTAGCCAATGAATAGATCATTGGAGGCAGGATTTGGAGGGGTTTGGTACAAAAGTAAATATAGAATTCCGAGTAAGACTTTCAGAGCAAAAGCTAAAACTATGAGCTCTTCTTTGTGTAGAGCAAAGTGGTCAAATAAATCTTGATTTTGCGAAACCTTGAACCATATTTTTTGGAAAATGCTCCCTTTCCTTAGTCAACAATGGCACCCGAGGTAATTGCCCATAAAATACCACCGTGTATCGTGCCATCGGAATGGGAACTTGTTCTATTGTGGGCACCGCTTTGAACTGCAACATCAGAAATATTTCCTTGAAAATTCCTATTTCTGCAATACTGGAATCAGCAATCCTTATGCCCTTTGAGGTGATTAAGCCAATGAGCGTCATAGCAATCTGTGACGAGGCCAGCCTGTTCATCATCAGACCTTTTACGAACTTATAATTATGATGAACGTATATAATTAGATTCGGCCGAGCACTGGTCGCGTTACATTTTAATAATATCATAAAATGATAATTTGCTTCATTCAGCGGAGATTGCCCCGTAGTTAAATATAGACATTGGGAGTACCGAGGACCAACCGGATATTGCTCAGAGCATATAAATGAACATCATTTGACTGGTTTAGTACCCTTTTCATATACGTACACATCCTGGCTTATGAATCCTTTCAGTAATTTACAAAATGATCACAGTTCTTATGTTAATAAACTCAAACTCCTGTTTTTAGAATCCGTTGTTTGTTGTTTATCTTTTTATTAATAATATTTAAAGACAATTTATTTGAGTTCGTCATCCGATACGGTCATGAAATTTTAATTAGTTCCTCGTTTTCAAAGCTCACCAAAAATTTATTTCATAGGCGCTATAAAAAGTCCAACGTAAACTCTAAGCATAAAAATATCAAAAGTCATTTTCTCGATATTGACATTTAATTTATATTTTAGAAGATTGGATAGAAGTGACAGTGTCGCTGTCGTCATATTAACGTTGTGGACAGCTGGGAGCCGCCGGATGCTCTCGAAATAAACTAGCCCGCCCCCCGGGCCCGTCCTCTCCTCGCAGGTGCCACTCCGAACATGCATCATACTTCACAAGTAATTAAGCCGTGAAAGATCGCTGCAAATATGCGCTGTAAACGACACTGCTGCTACAAACATGCACCTAATTATAGACTAAGTAATTAATAAAAGTTATAGTGTCTTACACGTTTTATGTTTTTGTTACGATCATATTACGACACTGATTTGAGTAATGACCTCGTTACATTTTGAGTACAAAGTTAAAGAAAAACTTTTATTACTAAAAGGCTCTATATTGCAGTCATGAATTATAGTTCGTTAAGCGGTCACGATTCTTAAGATTAAATCATTTTTTCTGCGATATAATAAGGTTTTTAGCGAGCTGTACCATGTAAGGGCGATAAAGTACATGGAATAGAAAACTAGACGCTCGCAACGCAATGCGTTGCTTTATGAATCCACTATGTAGGAGCGCGTTTTTACTTTACGAACCGCTATAAAAGTGGCTCGTATATTTGTAAGCTCTCACAGAACGTCATATTACTAGTCAGTTATATTACTATTGTAAATGTGAAATTTTGGATGGATGTATGTTTGTTACTCAATCCCGCCAAAACGGCTGAACGTATCTGGATGAAATTTTGTACATAGACAGATTATAGTCTGGAATAACACATAGGATACTTTTTATACCAGGAATATGTTCCTTGTAGTAAATTTAATTTTACTACTTGGTTTAAATAAATGTATTATGAATAAAACGTTATATGTTTAAGTTAACGGTATTAATACACAAACTACATACAATTTTATTGTAATCAATTAAGAAATCAACAATAAAATAAATGCGATCATAGAATGAAGTCTTTCTTAAATGAGTAGAAATGAAATAAACCCGCAAGTTTCTTTCTTAACAAAAGTATTTTTTTATGCCGTGAAATAGTTCCATTTTCGATCAACTTTTGATAATTCAAGATACGACACTATTCTTATGTAGCGATAAAGTGGCAACACCCAAAATGTCAATTTAGTTCAAGTAATTAAAACACCGTGTTAAAATCAGAGATCATACTGATATATATCTAAAAAATTATTTGATGGAAAAGACTCAGAAAATATTAGAATGTAGTTGAGGAGAGCCGCAGACATAATCCTCGCGGTTGTATTTCCGACACACGTCGGGATTGCATGATTAAGGAGGAAATGTGCTCCTTTGCCCGGTTTGTACGAAAATTTTTTCACAGTTGGCTTGTACGACATGTTGAAATAAAACTTTCGCGAATAACTCTGTTTAACCAATGTTGATGATAGCTGTGTTACAAATGGGGTCAGAATCATAATCTCGTTGATTTACAAAACGCATTTTATAAATACGCTTTTTTTTTTAAATATGTTTACTTGATTAACTTGATAAATGGAGTATGAGTAGCAGAGTTCACTTGACACTCTTTGATCATTAATCACGTGGAAGATAATAACTAGTCTTCCATAATTATAGGTCTTAGTTGCTATAATCACTATAATATTATGTGAGTAAAAAACCTAATAACCTAAAACCTACCTACCCTCATAGAAGACATCACGCAGTGGCTTGCCGAAATTATCCCAAGGTAGCTTCGTAATTATTATTATTTTACTGATTCGAAAAAATATTTTTCACTGATGACGAGTTCCATTCAATTTTACTGTGATGTTTTAATAGTATAAAATCGCTGCATAGGCTCGCTGTTTCTGCTTTTTAAAATATGTGGTTTATAAAAGTGTTGACTAAAAATACTTATTGACGACATCACCCAGTGGCTTTTCGAAATTATCCCAAATGCAAGGTAGCTTCGTAAATCAGTAATAAGTCAGGGTCGGAGTTATTATTATTTTACTAATAAAAAATAAAAAAATCTTCACTGATGACGAGTTCCGTTCGATTTAAATGTGATATTTTATTACTATAAAAACTTTTTAACAGCAACATAAAACCGACTTCTAAAGCAAAACACTACAAATCGAAAAATAACTTTTTGCCCGAAGTCGGTGTCTTTGGTTCCTACTGTTTTTCTTTTTTTTAGACAGCGACTTCGGAAAAGAAGTTATTTTTCGATTTGTAGTGTTTTGCTTTAGAAGTCGGTTTTTTTTTTGTTATTTTTTTTTAAGTTAAGTTCTATAGTAAGGTACCTATGATCCCGACAGTGATGCCAGAATAGATTACCCAAATAACATGTAACTTGAACATAACCGGTGGAATGAGAGTGTACCAGGGTGAACTGTACACATCTGCGTACCCGTTTAGAGCATACTGGCGTGATGGTATGTTATGTAATGGTGTAAACAATAAACAGAAATACGATTGCAGCAATCCCGAGAGAGATTTGCCGTCATTTATTGAAGAGTTCTGTTGTATATCTCCGAATTTCTTCATCAGATCTTTACCAAACTTAAATGGCACCATTTCGGAATAAACATCTTTCAAATAAAAAAAGTATTTTGCAAATCCGTTTATATATGACGGAGTTATGCACCAACATGTATAAAATATATATACATCCGAATTGAGAACAACCTCCTTTTTGGGAAGTCGGGTAAAAATCGCTGCAGCTGACGTTCGCTGTTTCGGCTTTTAAAATATGTGTTTTATATAAGTGTTGACCGAAAATACTTATTGATATTTCAGTACTCATTGACAGTTGACCCATAAAATATCTGTTTAATATAATCGAAATACGAGTTGAAATATTTTAAAAACCAAGTGTGCAATACCATCGAGCTTATAAAATGTACCTGCGCTTTATGGAATTGCCCGCTTGGGAAAATTGTGTGGCGGAATCGTGTATGAAAATATTTGCGCTTTGAACTACGATTCAAGAGTCTAATATTGAAAATTATCTTTGCCTGTACGAACAGTTATTTTAATGGGAATAAGTTTAAAACAAGATGACAGACACAAATTTTATACGCGTTTATGTTTGCGGCATATTTCAATAACGTACTTTGTGAATCTTTTGCGTGAAAATTTAACTGTACACAGCTTTTAATTACTTTTGAAATTCAGCTGAAAGAACATGAAAGATTCTGACGTTTTCTACTGAAATACTTATTATGTAGACAGCAAAACATTCCCTTACAAAACATTTCATAACTTACGCAAATATACCGCGGGGCAGTGCATGACACGGGTTAAAGAAAGGGATCAGGTTAGCTGATACCTTTTGTTTTCACAATAACTCGACTAACTTTGTGGTTGCGTGATGGGGTAACAAAGGATCCCTATTTGTCTAGTGGGTATTAGATGTAGCAAAGTTTGTATGTTTCGCGCCAGGCGTTGCGCGGCTGCTACGGATGTCGCCGTTCGCCGCCCTAACTTTTCTCTACGCAACTTTTCTTTGTTTTGCAACCGATCGGTCAGTCATACGCGTGACGGGCGTGCATTGTTTATATATAACGTTTTTGTTTAACCCTTTTGTATCTATAGGGTTACCGAGAAACCCACGTACATGATACTAACTTCTGCCAGCAGCTTCGTCCGCGTGAAAGTCGGAAACGTGTAATTTCGATAATTATTATATCTATCATCATCATCATATTAATGTTCCCACTGCTGGAAAACAGGCCTCTTCTCTGTGAGAGGGGATGGGCCGTAATCCACCACGCGGGCCCAGTGCAGGTTGGTGGATGTCACATGTCTTCGAATTTTTAGTTCTTGACATGCCGGTTTCCTCACGATGTTTTGATATTTTCCTTTACCGTTTTTGAGAGCAGTGGTGATGAAATAATTTACACAAAGCGCCTGCCTGGGTTCAAACCCACGACCGACAACATGTAAGTCGCAGTCAAAACCACTGGGCCACCACAGCCATTATTATATTTATACTAAACCTAATCAAAACCGGTTCAACTGTTAGTTTGAAACTAACAAACAGACAATTTGGCAACAAACGATCGTTGAGCCATACGCGTGATGGGCGTGCATTGTGTATATATAACGTTTTTACTTAACCCTTTTATATCTATAAGTTTACCGAGAAACCCACGTTCATGATACTAACTTCTGCCAGCAGCTTCGTCCGCGTGAAAAGTGGAAATTACCTCAAGTGTAATTTAGATAATTATTATATTCGTATATATACTAAAACTAAACAAAACTGGTTGAGTTGTTGGCTTGAAAATAAAAAAGACAGACAATTTGGCATCAACCGATCGGTCAGCCATACACGTAATGGGCGTGCATTGTTAATATCGTTTTTATTTAACCCTTTTATATATAGGGTTACCGAGCAATATAAATAATTTATACAGCAAATAATGTACAAATATGCTCGCCCTGTTAGATCGGAAAGAGAAGCAATAAAACGCGTGAGGCGTATGCGGTCGGCTTCCGAATAAAAAGGACAAGTGTGTATATAAAAAAATCTAACGAGGATGTAGGACAGGCGCGGCCGGGTGCGTCAGCCGGGCTCGCGCCATTAATCTCGGCTTTATTATAAACACAGAAGCCGACTAAATCATAAACATGTTTAATGTGAATTGTGAACCTACTTGGTGAGCCCTTTCATTCGAATGCTTTAAATAAAGTGTTCATTGAACTGTTTGGTTCGCTTCACAATCGATAGGACTGTAGTACTACATAAGTACCAACTTATTTTGCACGAGTTTGTTGACACTTTAATAAATTTGAAATCATACAAAATAACATAACATAACATCTCGCCTGCATTTCCCGTAGGTTTGGACAGAGATGCACCTAGGGTTAAACCAAAGATTGTTGAGCCAGGGGTATAGTTACCCCGATTGTCATTACTCTAGTTTCACGGATGATATCGCATGCTATTTTGTTAATCCATCGAAAAATTCTCCAACTACCACTAAGTTGACTGTGTCTCATGTCTCTGTGCGATTGCACGGGAAGGCTAAATGAGATCAAAGTTCTTGCGCAATATCTATCTAAACGCAATTTACATGGATTAGGCAGCTATACCCTATTTTCTCTGGAAATATTAAAGATAAAGTTTTTTACTTTTCATAAATTTGTAGATAAAAATTAAAGTTGTCAGTATTACAAATAAAGTATTTTGCTTTTTATGCTAAGAGGTATGATGATGATGATGCTACCTAGCCGGTTTTGGCTACGGCGACCGCATTCATTGGCTACTCAATGTGGTTGAGAGCTCAGATTTGCTGCTCTGTTATCTGCTCTCATGTGACTTGCATATCCACCCTTGGCCGAAAAACTCCGAGCACAAAGCGGACCCGTCAGAACACCGTTGACGATATAAATAGTAGCTGTTGGTGGTCTGCACCTGCCGCTGCACACGATGTCTCCACTCGCGCTGATTTTGTGCCTGATTCTCCCAAAGTGTGGGGTCAATGTCGCCTCTCTTCATTTGTCTATTCTGAATATCCTTGAAGCGCAGGAGCTGCCCGACACGCCTCCGTTTCCCTTTCTGGAGTTAAGAATAGAATATACGCTTAGCTAGCCTTTGTTCCTGCATCCTGGAGACCTACATCGCATGTAATAGGGGGAGAGTCTTTTGACATCAAACGGGTACAAGTCCAGACTCCATGGCTGCTACTAAGAAATTCTAGATAAAAAAAAAACAAAAATAATATTCCCGACGAAGCAGAATCTCTCAGTAGTAATAGCACTTGCGACCACTAGACCAAAGATATATTATTAAAAAAACTTTTTATAAGTATATTTTTCGTAAATTGTCAGTCATCTTAATGCGGGCTACCTTATAAGGATTCGCTGCTAGAGGCGCTGGTGTAGCGTAAGGTATCCGATATAACAAACTCTTGTGTTGTGAGTTTTTCCGCGGGCGTGTTTTTCTCTAAATATATTATTGCTGTGAATGTTTTGCGATACCTTAGATTAGTTATAAAAGCAAATATGAGTTACGGGTCAATTAATATAAGTGCTTTAATATGATTTACATTTAAATCATATTAAACTTAGTTTTCACGCCCGTAGTAGGTTCGTAACAAACTTTGACAGCTATACTTACGACCTTAGTCAACGTTCCAAATTTAAACTGACGTTAGTTAGTTCATCCTCATTTTTATTAATTACCTACTTTTCAAACGGCATCTTTGATCTATGGTTAACAAAAAAATATACCTGGCAACAATTGTCTATGCCTCCATATATAACTCAAGAGTTTCCGTACATACGAAGAAGAGCTATTCATGTTGTGTTCAACAGCGAAAAAATTGTATTGGGATTGGGACGACGATAAATAATGCGTGTCGGAAAATAATAACTCATTCTGCAACATGTGCTAACAATGGTCCACAGGGATAACCTATATTCTGCTTTGTAATTTCGAATGTTATATTTTTAATATCATTCAAACCGAATAATACAAAGGATTAAACCTTCACAACATTAATTAAAATGAATTCTTATAAACAGCACATTTTTACACAATATACGTCGTTTTCTTTTATTTGTCAAAGAATATGGCTACATTCACATCTTCTGCCAAAACTTATTATTACGGCTGTCTTCGAGGAAATATTATTTTACTTACTTTATATTAATACCCGAATAAATGTTACACGATTTCCTTTCACAATATTCCGTTGATAATATAATTATTGTCATTGTATTTTCGCTATTCTACGTCTCGCCCAAAATCGGTAAATACGTTTAATAACTATTAATATCGCCCTTAAATTATAGTTAAAGGGAGGCCCCTAATAAATTAATTACTATCCGAGCCCAAATATTAAGGCCTCGTTTATTTAATTTATTGTACCTAACGAACGAAATGGAACAATACTGAAATGGAACGTATTTATCGACACAAAATAATACGTAGTATTATTGTGGAAGTTTTAATTGGTCAAGTTCGCGATCCGTCAGGTGTGTGTAGTGTGCAGATGCTTTTAATAATTGTGCCGAGAGCTTTGCCAAGTGCGTCACAATTACAACTCGCACCATATGCGACGTGAATCAAAATGTGGAACATTCAGCTGCTTCAGAAATTCAGATTGATGACAATTACTGCTTCAGAATTTATTATAAGCCTCTTCTATTCGGTTCGCAAATACTTTAACAATGTTCACAGTAAGTACCCTATTTGGCCCTCATAATTATTCCGCTGGGCATTGTTAATTTAATAGTTGCCGCGCCGACGTGCTCGCAGCGTTACAAATTTTGTTTTGATCAACATTCTTAGAGGATATTCGCCAGTAAAGTTGTTTTGTAATTAATCTTCACGACTAACCCGCTTGATCTTGCTGAACTAATGAAATTGTAATTAATGTTATCACATTTTCAATTCGCTTTTTCTGTTTTATTGCGGGTCTAAGTGTGTATTTTAAAATGTAATTCAGTCTAAAGTTTAATTAAACAAACCCATTAGGTTCTATTGAATGACGTACGATATCGATCTATCTTCAACACAAGTCAATAGTTAGAAAGCAATCTTACACCAAAAGCTAATTAATTAAGACAACATAGTTAATAGAGCGAAACTAAATTCTCATGCTAAATTATGTTTAAATTACCTATATTGGCAAAGTTTTGGTCTTGTAAGAAAATGAGTGTAGGAGCGTACAAACCCATGAATTATAACAATATTGCCATTAAGGATTACGAAAGTTTGAGCGGAGCCCCCCGCGACCTAACATTGTTGAACAAAACGACATAAATCTAAGTTAAAAGTTAATTTTGTCAATCCGGATAATTCCTCAAGGTTTAATCAGACTAAGTTGGGTGTAATTAATGTTCACTAAGGCCACACAATCTAGGAAAGCTTCGGCTTAGCCCGCTACGGAAATCGGAGTTTGCAGCGGCGGCGGGCTGGGCGGGCGCCGGGAGCCAGCGCGCGCCGCACGAGCCGAGCGGCGCGCGTATGACCCGAGCAAGCCCGAGCGCGCCCGAGCGCCGCGCGCCAGTGCCATGGCGGCGAGCGCCCGTACGGAACGCGCCGCGAGTTCCCGCCGATCCACTGCCCCCTTATTAAAATTTACGTCAGTCGTCTGTCAAAAGTCAGGCCAACAAATAAGCCGAAGGATCTAGTTAATTAAACGCGTCCCCAGATGGAAGTTTTAATAAAAATTAATTCATAAACACTGCGGACTATGAAGTGATAAAGTTTACCGCTTTTTTGTGCGAGTTTCAACAACTGGAAAACTTTTTGAAGGACTTCACGGTACAGTTCTGATGGATGTTTGTAGGTATTGATGTGTTATCATTATTTTTCTTGTAAATCAAACAGGCGCATTAACATGCCTGTCGACAGTTTTACTGAGGAAATAAATCCTTAGCGTTTGTAATAACGGTGGCGACATTAATCATGTTTAGTGGGTTCTAAATAATTGTTTTCACTGGTTGTGCGTGACTTGAACGTGTTTAAAAACTTAAAATATAAATAATAAATTACATTTTAAATAAGCCGACAGTAGTAAACAATCAATACGTAGAAAAATGAATTACCAAAACCAGGAGGAACCAAAAGAAGTAATTAGAAGAACACATGTTGACGGACAATTTTATTACGTCACCAAAGATAGGGACAGATGTGACTCAAACGAAATGTTCAGTGAAACAATTGTGGCGTGATTAAAATGCAGAACAAAAGGTTCACCATTACGTGGTCGATTTCATTACGGAATTCGGCGGTGGCGGGCCTCTTCTGCCGAATTGCCGATACATCGACCTTTGGCCGGCGGCCCTTTCCCTTTTCTTTAGTAAATCACTGCCTATCTACATACACCAACGCATAAAATACCGTAGACATTCCAATCCATTGTGCCAATGTTTAATGAATCGGTTAAACACATTTTGTTTAATTGCTTTTACACCCCAAGAAATTTTATCGGCGCTTCCCTCTCACAACTGAATTCGTTTCTGAGCATTCAATATGATCGGAATGCCCTATAGCATTTCGAAAGGGCCGGCTGGTCTGAAATATCTGGGCTAATTAAAAAGTAATTATATTTTCATAATTTTGCTGCCCAAATAGCTGAGATTATTTACATAGTTGTGTTCAAATGAATGGCTACGGTTATATTAGCCTTCTTTGCAGTATGTAAATAAGTTTTACTACGATCCAGTAACACGTAATCACTTTCACCGTCGCTCCCCGTCGCCACATTCTTCCATTGCAACGGCAACCGTCCTAATTCTTAATTCTTACTCAAAAACAACATTACATACAGTTTGATAATAAAATACATGTATAAAGGCGAGATTATCTCAATGTTGAATCTCCTGTCCGTCCGTCCATCCGTCTTAGATTTTCCTTTCATTAGTTTCTTAAACTAAGGGTCTGTTTCTGCAATTACTTCAACTACAGCATGTTTCAGATAGCAATCTTACAGATGAAATATAACAGATTTGTCTCCCTTCCTTCTAGTCATCTTTTGGTCTGCTTCTTCTGAGGGTCTTACGTCGCAGGGATGGTTGTTTTCATATACATAAGTATCTTAGTTATCAGTTTACATACCCACTTCTCCGGGGAATGTGTGCATAAATATGTATGTTGACATTTTCACTCAAGTTTCGATAGCCTGATCCTCAAACTCTAATTGAATTGAATTTTCTATGAGACGTGTTTCTCAGGATCGAAGTTTGTAAATTTCTCAAGCGAGTAGGGTCTGGTTAAGCTTACTCCGTTTCGCAAGGAGTTGGGTAATGTGACTGAGTATTTACAGAAGAGTCAGCTTCTATAATCTTGGTGAAATAGGAACAATCTATAGATACTAACATTAACATTATAAGCGGGATATTTACCATGTTTATAGTTTGTAGCGAGTTTCCGATATTTCGGTGCTGTTGCAAGCACCATGATCACGGATAAACATTGATTATCGAACGATGAGTTTATCCGTGATAATGGTGCAACAGTAAACATGGTAAATATGATGTTAGTGACCATGATAGTTAAAAAATCTAAAGATATAATTCTAGTATATTACCAAGGTTTAAAAGTGCACGCTACTAAAAATGTGGAGCAAAATTTTTATTGTAGAAGAATATGGTCTTATCTCGAATTAATTAAATACTTTAGCTTTGCAAGAGTGCAACTGCACTTTTGACCCTTGACTGTAATGACATTTTTTTTGCTGATTCTATAATAAGCAACGCATGCATCGCACCGTGGTGGCTTTTACCATAAGCTATTCGATATAATACACCGAGTAGTAGTCATCGATTTTGCGATCATCTGTTTGGTTAATTTTGAGCTTTCGAATAACACCCAGCAATCGTCTGACTATGCGATTCAACGCATCTCAAATGAAATCTCATGTAGTTAATTCGATGAATTTATTATTGTTATTATCTGCTAATGGTTAATCTCATCTCAATCTTCTTAATTGCAAAATTCTGTACACTACTAAGCCGCTAGGGTCTAAATAATTAATTACCTATTGATTGAACACGATTTGATTTAATATTATAAAATCAAGAACAATTTCAATTATATCAGAAATTAATATTGTCTTAGCGACAAGCGCCGAGTCATCAATTTCATAGACTTTGTTGGACTATAGACTAGATAGGACAACGGTTCTATGTTTCAAGTCTTTCTTGTCTATGCTAGACTATTTTCAAAGTTATCTGGCTCGCTCCGCCAACGCCCGTCGGCTTTATCTCGAAGGATTCTGAACGTCACAGAATAGGCGGAGTCGACGGAGAAATGTTAAACATCTAGTCTGTTACTTAATACGAAATAAACTTACAATTGGTCAGTAACAAAGCTTTTTTCGTTTCATTCGTGGTTGTTATTTGTTCACCTATAAAAGTCAATACGGGCGCCGATGTTTCGAATAAAATAGGTTAATTTTGCAAAATTGAAGAATTTTGATAGTCTTTCAAATAATAGAGGTAACGTTGTTAAGTTGTTTATTCTTGTTGTTGCTAACAAGATTCTATGTATCAATTAGGTTTACAACAACTAGTATTTGCTAGTAAACCTAACCTAATTAATAAGGTTTAGTGTTAAACTAGGGTGTTCTTAATTTGTTAATCTAACCAAATGTTGAAGACCGCACCCCAAACAAGGGTATGTCATTATGTCATTAGTGTCTGGTCAAGACTACCCATTGACTGGTCACATGACAAATGCATTGGTAGACCTTCAATGCGTTATACATGTATCAGACATAAATATAATAATATTAATAGCATAGAAGACGAGGCGCAAGTATAATAGGTACTATCTAACTGACCCGACATAATTCATTTCTAAAGTTTATGTAAAAATGGCATAAAAAATCACTTACAGTTTTGCCTGCATTGTCCAGGAATATTTTCCAATTAATTTTCCCTGACAACCTAAAACAACATCTAACCCGACAGACGTTGTCTTGTCTAAATTCTGAGTAAAAGAACGGTGAAGAAACATCCCATAGAGAAAACATTACAGATTTTTTCGGGATTTTCCAGTTTTCCAGGAATCTTTTCCAATTTGTTTTCCCCTACAAACGTTTCTGGATTACGACAATTTATAAAAAACAAACTGTTATAAATTGCTCCATCCATTCTTCAGTGCATTTCGTTTTCTATCTATGGAGAAGATAGAAGATTTACTGTAATACTTGCCACATTCAGAGAAACACGAGGAGACCTAATCTAAAACTTTTATCTTTCCGTATGCTCTTTGAACTAAATGTATAAAACTTTCAAGACAATATCTAACACGGAACTGATATAACCCCTCCTTTAAATGGCTTACGAGGTACTTATCACTGTAAAGTAGCTACTTACTAATTGCGTTTTGGGTTTGCGTTTGCGTTCAGATCGCGGTTATCGTCTTCGGCGCGAATGTTCGGATCGTTTGCTACACGTGTCACTTCGATCGGGTCGGTCTTCACGAAATGGATCTATTCCGTGACTTTCTTACATATCAGGCGGTAGGAGGGTGCTAGGCAAAGTTTTCTGTAATATTTTGTTTCCGTATGGATGTAGACACGTCTTAACTTCATAAGTCATTAAGGGTTATGTTCTTTAGCTACTTTATGCCACTTTAGCAAAATCATCTAGTTGGAACATGGAACTATCAGTTGCTCAATATGTTAACTGCAAGAACACGCTATATTCTCCTAGAGCTAAATTTTAGCTAATGAGCGATAATTTTCTCGGAAAATTAAGCTACGTCGCCGTGCTTTTCGAGTTGCTGGTCTTACTATTAGTTACTATATGAGCAATAACAGCGCTTTGCCGTTTCTTTTTTTACTATCCCTTGATGCGACTAGCAGGGTGTTCAAGATTTTGTCAAACTGTAGGTCACCATGTTCTTAACCTATTATTATACAATAATAATTGAAAACATTGCTAATTAGTAAATGACTTTAGTGTTAGTTGTAGTAGTTTAGTCTTTTATCTTTAGTCGTAGTATATTGTACCATATCGAGCTTAGGTCCAAAACTCCATGTCCAAGCACGTACATATTTTGCGTAAGGGTGGGATACATTTTGTTATTCGATCCAGCGAATCCCAGCTCCACTAGAAGGGCTAGGAACAGCCTGGTGTACTGACGACCTTTTTACCGATTAATGAACAGCTGAGAAATTAGATGATTTAGTGATTTTTGATGTACTGTACTTGCATATTATCTTCTTCTTTCTTTCTCCTAACTGTTGTCCCAGTTTATTTTAGGTCAGCCCTCCTAGTACTTCTGTGCTACACCGTACGGTTGCGGGTTGTCTCTTCTGTTGTGTTGCTTGTGATCATGTCATTCTTGATTGTTCGTAGCCAGGTCATTGGTGGTCGTCCACGGCTTCTTTTTCCTTCATATATGTTCATGACTCTTTTGGTCATATGGTCATCCTCTCGCCTCATCACATGTCCGTACCAGCGAAAGCGGTTTTCGCTAAGTTTAACGTGTATTTTAGTGACTTTAAAAGTACCACGAATATACTCGTTACTTATTTTGTAAAATTTTGAAACTCTACCACTCCACCATATATATCTTGCATATTTATGTTTAAACAAAATACAGATAGCCACATAAGAAAAAGTATTAAGTACCTCACAAAAGCAGACCAAGTAGATAGTTTTAGAACACGAGTCGTAGACTACAATGTGTAACTTTATAGTGAGGTTTCACTTCTATCCCGAACTTTCAGGTGGTGTACATTACCGCACAAGTTAATACAAAGGGCCTTTTAATGTCGATTGAATTGTCAGATAACTTTTACAAAAGAGATATTATTAGAAAATTCGATGTTTCGCAAATATAAATAGAAAATACATTTAAAATGGCTGTCTTGATTAGAAAATCTCCATTTAGCGTATTTCATGAATTTTTATAAGCCATACTTATCATTACCAATATTTTAAATTAAAATATAACTCTGTCTATCTGTTTTTTACGATTTCACGCCTAGATCGCTAAACCGATTTTTATGTAATTTGATGTAGAGTTGAGATTAAAAAAAAAAAACGTTGCCCCACACTAGGAATTTCTTCCTGTATCGTGGGTGCGTTTACAAACATATAAACTCACATAAACAACACCCAGAGCCGGAAAAACTATCTGTAGGTCATGCAAATATTTGTTCCGTGCGGGAATCGAACCCGCGACACGCAACACAGCAGTCAATCGCTCAACCACTGCGCCAACCGTGGGTTTGACCTTGAAAAAGGACATAGAATACTATTTTATATCTCGGGCGTGTATTCCCTTGCGGTAAATTCCGACTTACATGCGGGCAAATCTGATAGCAGAAGGGAATAAGTAAAAACCCCATAATATTCAATATTGATCTGTTTACAATACAAGGGGAATGTTTTAAATAATATTTTTAGAACCTTTATTAATGAGACTATTAAGCTTCAATATTTAAATCACATACCGTTGCTGGGCAAATTTTTATTAATTGGTGTTTATATTTAAAATAAGCAGCCAATGTGGAAACGAGTCCTAACGTAAATAACACATAGGCTATAATTTATAAAGATACTGGGAGTAGTACTAATAACACGCGGCGGAATGTGGCAGTTAATTTTACATAAAACAAGGCATTTTTCCCAGACTACGGCGAAGCCAAAAAGAGGGGTTATCATTTTAGCAGTCTATGTATGTATGTATTTACGTACACTTTGTTCCTCCGTAGCGCCTAAGCTATTCTACCGATTTTGTCGAAAAATGTGTCAATCGATTCGTTGTTATGGCCCGGGTAACTATTAGGGTAAGAAAAACCTTTTTATAAATCCGTTTTACCATGGATTTTACATTACGCTAGCTTGTGCCAACGGCTTTACCCGCATGAAAGTCGTGAATTATATCAAGGGAACCTAGTAACGGGATTAAGTATTAAATGTTATTCTCCAAGCTCCAGATCTATATCTATACCAAAATCCATGATAAATGGTTTCGCGGTGTATTCAGTATGGACTTGACCGGAACCTAGTTTTGTCATTAACCAGTTAAGTGCTGATATTATTAACTTTCATCTTTTGGCGCCTGCAAGTGTCATCACTATCATCCGTTTGCGCCCGTTTTTCCAATTTGTTTGAGGGTAAAGGTCTCGGCTTCTTATTTGAGACGTCATCTCAGTGATAGATCAGTGAGGTTATGCCGCTTTTGCAGTGATCAGTCCGTGGATTGGTGACCATTATTTACCTATCAATATTTTCGTGTCGGCGAATGTAGAGCTTATTAAACGCAGAACAGATGGCCTCTGGGGCTGAAAAGTTTTGGAGTGGCGACCGCGTACCGGAAGACGCAGCGTTGAAAGGCCTCACTCTAGGTGGTGGATGTGAAATTCACAGGACCGATCAATGTGGCGTCGCTTGAGGAAGGCCTATGTCCAACAGTGGACGTTTTTCGGCTGAAATGATGAATGATGATGATTATTCATTACAGTTGTTGTGGATAGTCGTCAACAAAAGTTTGACCCCTGATCTAAGCTTTTGAAAGAATCTGTTCAGACCCAGATTATTTATAAATTGGGAAAATCTCTTCTTTTAAACTTCTAAAAGTCGGAGGGTATTTATAACAACTTGAAAGATAAATAAAAATCTTTAAAAAGGCATTGTTATATTGTTGAAGGAAATCTTGTTGATTTTTGTCAAAAACCAATTGAAGCAGGTAAAATAAAGCCAGTGAAGTGAAGATCGACAACCGAGGGTTTCATAATACAACGATTCGCTGAAATTTTTATTATTAAAGCATTCGTTTTATTTAAAAAACTGGCCAGCAAAAATACTTTTAAAAATTCTTTAATTTTCCTCTTTTTATTTTTCGTCTAGTAGAGCCGGGTTGGCCATTACGAAGATTTATTTGGTTATAACATTTCTACAGTTCCAACTACTTTCACGTATACGTATATTTCTAAGACGTACTTCAAAGATTAAGGCTGCCTTCAAACGGAAAAAGTTAGGGCTAGCCGAAAAGTTCGAAAGTAGAACGAAGATAGCACGAAGAAATAAAAACCTAAAGTACTGGCCGCACATAGAACGAGTCTTCGGCCCTAAAGCCTGGACTACAAATACACATAACCTATGTAGACAAGCTTTATATATCACGTAAGGGTAAAACTAGCGCCTTTTTTTGTTCTATTCTCAGCGGCCCTTATATGAATCTGTAGCTCTCCAAATATACTACCTGATTATTTAATTAATTTACCCATCTTAATTACATCCTGCAAGTTTACAAGCTACCTTTTCCATCGTTAAGGAAACAAGGTTAATTAAGATAACCATTTATTATAATGAAGACGGAAAAAAGTAAAATATTTAATTTGAAGAATATTCGTACAAGGTTTCAACCCCTTCAATCATTTCGAGTTGCTTCATTAAAAACGGTCCGTTTCAGCCGACGACGACCGGAAAATTAAAAAGCACAAAACACCCGAGTGAGAGAGAAAGTATCATGTATTTACACGAACAAAATGCATTGGTGGCGCAATTCATGTAAAACATGAAGAATAAACGTTGGCATATCATCTCGTTAGGAAATATGGGACACGGTGCGACGCGCTCTGCAAAATGTGTTCCATTGCTCTTTGTGTCGCCTTCTTTTGTTCAGTGATCTACCCGCTACCCACATGCCCAGCAACGTGTTGTGTTTTTTTTTCAATAACTCGTTGTATTCAACTGCTAATTAAAGGGTCGTTATTCCGGCCCTCTGGTACTATGAGAAGGCTACTTTCAAACTAGTTGTACTTGTAGCGTAGCATGGTCTGTAGCGCTCAGAGTGTTGTAAAACGGGATTTGACCCGTTTTTTAGGGAAGCGTGACATACATAGTGCGGTCGAGACTACACGTCTATTATTTATAATTGTTCCTTACGTGACTAATTTAATGTGACAGCGCTAATATCTCACTGGCACTTAGGAAGTGTTCACAGGATCGTTGCGCTCTGCAAAATGTGTTCCATTGCTCTTTGTGTCGCCTTCTTTTGTTCAGTGATCTACCCGCTACCCACATGCCCAGCAACGTGTTGTGTTGTTTTTCAATAACTCGTTGTATTCAGCTGCTAATTAAAAGGTCGTTATAACGGCCCCCTGGTACTATGAGAAGGCTACTTTCAGACTAGAACGCTCTATGGCGCTCAGTGTTGTAAAACGGGATGTGACCCGTTTTTTAGAGAAGCGTGACATACATAGTGCGTTCGTGACTACACGTCCATTATTTATAATTGTTTGTTACTTGAGTAATTTAATGTGACAGCGCTAATTTCTCACTGACACTTAGGAAGTGTTTACAGGATTGTTGGCGTTTATTAATCGTTATACATATGGAATTAGGAGTAAGTTACACATTGTTATAATTAAAATACCATAATATAGCCAAGGACATTTTGAACTTACGTTGATAAAAAGGATACTACCTGAAAAATCTTTATGGTCAAAAGCTCCTAGGACTAGGCAGGGCCTTTTTTAGATTCAGGTCAAAGCTAGTGGCTAATAAACCATTGTCTATTGCACCTGTAAAAATAATTGAAAATTATGCCTACACTCGCTTCTGCCAGCGGCATCGCCCGCGTGAAAGTCGAAAATTAGTATTCTATAAAAAGTATTGTATATTCTATTCCTGACTATAATCTATCTCTGTGCCAAATTTTATCCAGATCCGATCAACCGTTCTGGCGTAAAGAAGTAACAAACACACTCACAAACTTTCGCCTTTGTAATATTAGTGTGATGCCGCGTATTGACAACCTAGTGTTAAAATAAATTCATTATTGTTTTAAACACGGGCAGTTTATATGACTGCTTACATCATCATCTTCCTGCCCTTGTCCCATGTTACTTGGAGTCGGCGCAACACGTTTTCTTCTTCCATACCGTCCTGTCCCCGTCACGCCATCACTGACTCCCTTTTCTCTCATATCCCTCCTCACACAGTCCATCCATCTTTTCTTTGGCCGTCCCCTCCCTCTCCATCCATCCACATTTATATTCATAACTCTTTTATTAACATGCGTTTCATCCCTCATCACATGACCATACCAGGACAAACGGTTAACTTTTTTGTCACTGGCGCCACTTTCAAACTTCCTCTAATGTAGTCATTTCTCACTTCATCCATTCTCGTCACTCCGCAAATCCATCTCTATTCCTGCAACATGCAATCTCTATTCCTCCATCTTTTTTACAACCCAACACTATTATGACTGCTTATACTTATGCTTAAAATAATAAGGGCTCAAAAGCTTTTATATAATAGACAAGAAGCTTTATAAGCTTATAATAATATAAACATATTTTTTTTATTTACGTAATAACCTTTTTAAAGCTTATTTACGACTAATGATTTATATTATATTTAATCCACTGCAATAATATAATGCTCGATCAACAATACTGCAATATAATTAGTCATACGTAATTAAATGAATCCAGCTAAGCCTTGTAATGTTATTACAACATTAGTTTACAAACCACAGATGTTGTTCAGTCAATTAAGTATGTAAAGCATAATTAAGTTATTCAATTATAACGCATAATACACGTGTTACACACACCCTGTAGGTGTAGGAAATCGAGGGTTGGAAATCTACAGGGTGTGCGCATACAAAGCCTTCAATTAGTGAGGGATTCTCTTTTCTCGCTATTTCTGTCGATTAATGAGGCTCCGCTCCTACACATCTGCTGATGTATTGAACACACTTGGTGTGATGGTGAGGTTATTACAGTTATTTGTATGTGTTTGAATACAGAGCATACCTTTTTTATTTTTAACCTACAAAAAGGAGGCTAAATGATAGATTTTTCTTGTTTTCCAAGTCGATTTACGTGATTATTTGTATTAATCAAACAAGTAGACCAAAACAAAGTTAAAAATCTAAATAATTACATGGTTTTCCATTGGTAATTTGCATGGACTGCCAGCATTTTACCGGCCGTGATTATTTTTATTATTGAAACAAGTAAACCAAAAAAGTTAAAATCCAAGAAAAAGGCATGGTCTTCCATGGTCATTTGCATGAACTGCCAGCATTTTAGCGGCCGTGATTATTTTTATTAATCAAACAAGTAGACCAAAACCAGTTAAAATCCAAAAAAAGAACATGGCCTGCCATAGTTATTTGCATGAACTGCCAGAATTTTAGCGTCAAAGTGAAGGTTTCATTAATTGGGCACCAATTAATGAAACCTTCAGTACCTACCTAAAATAAAATAAATAGCTTTTTATTTAAGTAAGGTTGAAAACTTTACGATGAAACACAGTTTACATAACCGAATCGGAGAACTCTTCATTTAAAAGTTTTAAACAATTAACGGACTTAGTTATATTTAGCATAGTATACTTAGATAAGAAGTAAATAGAGTGGGAATAAAGTTTCACGAGAGCAAAGTCGCGAGCGAAATGTAAAGGTACCTACTTATGTACGCGAGCTTCAATTACCAAACGCTTCCAAACATCCTCCATACTGCGCACATCAAAATAGTGAAACTCACTGCCTGCGTCTGTGTTTCTGAACGCTTACAACCAGAATCTCTTCAAAGTTAGAGTGAACAGGCTTCTTCTGGGTAAGCTCACTCCATCGTCGACTTTGTCTTTGTCACCTCTGACCTAGACTAGAATCAAGAGCAAACCCATCATAAATAAAAAAAGAAAATTGCCTTGAATGAACCGAGGCTTTTGACAAATGACATTGTATGAATGAAACCGTCGACGAAGTTTTTGAAATAAAATAGAAACATTTTTACAAAAAAAATACAACAAGTAAAATGTAACTTCAATTTCGGCAGTCGGTGTTCCTGTTTTTGTTTCTCCGTTTTTTGACACCGCCCACGTTTTTCACTTTGTAGTGTTTTTTTTGGAAGCCGCTTGTATTTTTTTGGTATAAGGTTTTTTTTAGTTTTCACTTTTTAGTTGTGGTACTTAATGAGCAAGTTCTATTAATGCACAAAATTATAAAAAAAATTATGAATTATGAGAATAGATTACTTGAATAACGTAAAACTCGAACATAGCCGGTGAAATGAGAGTGTACCAGGGTGAACACGCACACGTCTGCGTACCCTTAATTTTAGATATTCCAATGATCTCAAGGACGTAGAATGGGTGTCGCAGAGGAACTGAAAGCGTTCTTTGATAGGTTTAGGCCAGCATTAGATTCGTATTGAATCATTTAGAGCCGATAATAACATCATCCAAAATGTAAAATGCTAAAAAAAAAATAACTAAACCTAATGTACGGAAATACCTGATTGTTTACGAACAGTATTTTTTTTGCATAAATCTTGTCTTTGATTGATACCTAATTCCTATAAAATTGTGGACGTTGATAAAAAAGAAACTTCTTAAAAAAGTTCGGAATTCTACGGAAACGATTTGTTAAATGAAAATGAACATCGTTTTACTTTTATTTATTTCCGGTATAATGGTTATTCCGAGAACCGGCTTTGCAAAATTTACCAAACGCTTGATTCAATATGTTTTTTTATTCCCAAATGCCTATTGCAAATAAGTTTTCGATTCAATAAAGCAGGATTAATTTGATACCTGCAAATCTGAATAATATAACTCGAACGATCTTCTATTTCTTTCCTGCTGGTAGATATTTATTACATTACAAAACGCGGTCACTTTCGAAATTCGTCTTTAGAGCTTGATATTGAAAAGGGCAGCCCGAATTGAAGGATTAAATGTTCCGTCTGCGTCAATATGATAAGAGCTGGGAAAGGCTCGCTCTCCCCAAATAAATGTAAAGTAGAAACAGAGGACAAAGAACCTGCCACGAGATTGGTCAAAGGCGATCAGTGACAGCTGTGTTTCATGTCGCCTCACTTATCCTTTATGGCCCAGCTGGCGTAGCAACCTTCAGTACCACAAACTTGGAACTACGAAATGTATCTCATTAACATTTCATCAAACAAAGGCCCCACAGTGTGTTACTAGGTACCTTCCGATTAGATTTTCGTAAAACAACACAAATTTAATCAACACACTGAACTAATTTGTGTATTAAAACAACAATATTTGCTTAACTAAATTGCCTTTGTTATTGCCAGAACAATATATTTTTTACGTAACAAAAAAAATAATCAAAACACTCCCAGAACTTGTAACAAGTTTCAGGAGAAAAACTTGAATTGCGGACACAAGTTGTTCCGTCGCAATATTTGAGCCGTACATAAAACACGCCGTCGCTCTGATGGGAATGTATTTGGATAAAATCTAATAAGCTTTTTGGAATGGTGCGTAAATTAAGGCTTTGAGTTTGCAGATTTAATCAAATTAAAGTCGTAATTTATCAGAATAATACGAATAACGGTATTTTATTCGGTCTAAAGGCTATAACTATAGGAGAGCTGCCTACATAATTCATTTAGCATTCATAGAATTTTCGTTCCCAAGTAATAATACAATTCAAGATTTTGAATTAAAACCAATCATCGGAAAATAATTCGTAAAAGTTCACCAAAACGATAATCTGTCTGGGGATCTCCGTTGTATTTGTACGCAAATCAGGCTTCTAATATTACATTTGAAATCCTTATGATACGCTTACTGTGGGCGCAGTTTTGAGCGTGTTACGAAAATAAGCTCCCTTTTTTCAGGTTCAGTGGAATTGACATAAAATGTGTGTGATTGTGTGGCGAACTAACACCCGTAATATTGTGAGCTGTTGAGCGTTGAGAGACTACATTATCGTACTGTGTTGAGCTGTGAACTAAGGAGGTGTAGTGTAATGGTGTGGGTGTGGAACAGGATATCAAGTGGTATGGAGGTCGTACCTTCGAGCGGAAGCCGCATCCTTGTGGCGTTCTTTGCTACTGTCTTCTGGGGAATGGGTGAGTATCTTAACATAATCTAAATATTATCTTTGATTTGAGTTACTGTGCCAACAGCTCGAAGATAAATTCCCGGTTTCTAAATTAAAATTTAAGAATGATCTCTACTTTATTTTGACATTCTGTCAGGTTTTCATGTAAAATACAGTCCTCAACTTGTGAAACAACTCAACTCAACTTGTTCCTCCAATTTGTGAAATAAGAATTTGACATAAAGTATTTGTTAAACTCTACTTTTGGCTGAAAACCTGTAAAACTTTGACAGACAATTTAGAAACCGGCCTTTAATTCATAAAATGGGGGTTATTTCTAAGTTATATTTTGAGTTAACACAGCAAGAATTTGTATCATCATCGAGTTTAAAATTCTCTTATAAGAGTAAGTAATAGAGTAAAGTACTTTTTAAGAGTGTTATCGTCATAACATAATGTTCATGCAAGTAAATATTCACGTCTAATGGAGCATACAACTTTCTATGCACAGCTTCAGAATATCGATGTTTTTTATATTTACTCCTGCGTACACACTGGGTTAAATGTCAAGTAGATAGGTTGTGAATTGGGTGTACCGAAACAGTATCCTTCTCACACTAAACTTATACACGATACAGGTACTAGCTGAAAGGTCAATAGAACCAAAACAATCTTATGTACAGTACAACTATTTTCTTAATGTCCTTCGGCAAACTTCGTGTTTCGTCAGTCGTCGGATTTCTATCAGTTGCTCTTTGCAAATGGTGCAGACTGGACGCTCTCAATAAACTACTATAATATAAGTCTCTTTAAATTTAATGTAATCTATTTTCAAAATGGGAGGAAAACTACTAAAGTCGATGATTGCCGAGGGAAATTAAGAAAATAGTTGTACTGTACAAACGTGAAGGAAAATTTTTCATGTAGACGTTTGACCAACATAGCTTGATAATTGAAACTTGGGCTTATATATCTAAGACTTCGTTTAGTCAAATCAAAACAGTAAATAAAGGTTTGATTTGACTAGAGGAAATAATATTATCATCAACAGAAAGATACCCTCGATTAATATCAATAAATTAATCGAGGGTATTTCAGCTTTCGGTGGGTACACTGGAAACTGATAAGTTGGGTCAGTGTGAATTAAATACCCTTAAATACCCCTTGGCTAGACTGGTGCCAGATCTCGGGCTTCTGACTACCCGTAACGACTGTCAAAGATCTTGAAATGACAGCCGGGACCAACGGCTTAACGTGCTTTCCGAGGCACCAAAGAAACTCGCTATGTAGAGATTGTCACCCATCCACGGACCGACCTCAGCAAGCGTTGCTTAACCTTGAAGATCGACACGTGCGGCTGTTATTATCTAGCCACGAGCTCCTCCAAATACTCAACTACAAATTCTTAATTCAGAAATTTGGGGTTGGAATACATGGTTTAGAGAGGCTTCGTGATATATCTATACTAATACTAGCTGACCCGGCAAACTTTTTTTGGCCATAAAAACACCAAACATTTATCTACCCTACCTACCCTACCCTACCCTACCTACCCTACCTACCCAACCCTACCCAACCCTACCCTACCTACCCAACCCTACCCTAGCCTACCTACCCTAACTAAAAATAGATGTTGGCCGATTCTCAGACCTACTCAATATGCTCACAAAATTTCATGAGAATCGGTCAAGCCGTTTCGGAGGAGTACGGGAACGAACATTGTGACACGAGAATTTTATATATAAGATTATAAAGAGGTAAGATTTGTATTTTTGTATGTAACGATTAAACTTAATAACTACTGGACCGATTTCACTTCTGGGAAAAACACTATCCTCGGGTGATATAGGCTAGTTTTTATTCCTGTATTCCCACGGGAACGGGCACTACGCGGGTGAAACCGCGAGGCGTCCGCTAGTTGTCATATAAACAAGTAGGTATAACAAGTAATATATTGTAACGTTGTCTCTCTAATCATGCAATGTTGTTGATTAGGTGTTAATCTCTTTACGGTGTCAGTTCAATTCAATTATCTGAAAGTGCTTTTGAATAAGATATCAATTACGGCGCTTCGTCGACTCGGAACTGAATTACTTTGAACACATCCTAATTAAACACGTATATAGGAAGTGCCTATATTGAAATTAAGAGCAAGTATATGTCTGTGAATCAGTCGTAGCATTTTCCCAAGGTTGTTAGCGTCGACGTCCAATTTGGAAGCAGCTGGATACCTATTTTACGAGGTGTAACTGTGTGCATCTTACATTCACAACCCAGTGACTGGTACCCATTCGATGCTTTTAGAGTAAATACCTACCCTACTACTATCCGCGTCACCCTATCAAGCTATTGGGTTTACTGCTTGATTCCGAATGTCATATCACCGATGGCTAATTCCCCGAAGTCATCAGATCGAACGTCCGAATCGCCGAAATACCATAGCATCGATGTACCACAATTTCGAATAGCCATTAGATCGAGCGTCCGTTTCGCCGTAAAGCCATTGCAACGATAGTTCTATCCATCGAATGTCTGTTGGCTCGACGTGCCAGTAAGTCGAAAGCTATTCAATCTAAAATATTCAAGAAGAATAAAATAAGGAATATAAAATGGAAAAACATTAACCAACAAGGTTTAATCAACATAATAATATGTTAAAGGCAATTTGTGAAAACCAGGAATTGTATACAACAACCTAGGAAATCTATAAAATTCCGCAAAACTGTATCAGTATCCAACAGCCCCAGCTCCAGACTTTGCAGGCATCTTAATAATTGCGATGAAGGAATTGATATTTGTTGCACATCACTTAAAAAACTCAAGCGTCTAGTCCACCAAAAATAAATAGGCACCATACGGGCAGTATACGGGCTCTAGCCAAGTTACAAACGTTTCGTATCGAATCTCTTTCTACAATCGTTAACGCCTTCTATTCGTTTGGTCTGACCACGTGACTTATCGTTCAGATGAGTCATTCGTCATTCCCATACATTGATCCGTTTTCTAATAGCGTTATCGATTGTAGATGGTCAACTTAGCTACAGGCCCCTGTTTGTTTTAGTATCTACCTACATAAAGTGAGAGGGGGCGGGCTGTAAATCAGCGTTGACCAGCGTTGTGGCTATGCTGCACACTGATCAGCATTTGCTGAGCCCGCTCCTTTTACCACACTGAGTGTTCTCATATAGCCACATCTGTGTTTAACACTATTTAGTATTAAGATTGTACACATGCAGTGTTTGGTAATAAATGTTTTCTTTCTTCTTTCTTTCTTTCATTTCTAAAAACTTCACTGTTTGTATGTGTTATTTCTGCACTATTATTGTAACTTTCTATTATTATTATTTTTGCATGCTGTGTCTATCGCATCATATTGTACACTTAGTTTGTATTATTGCTTGTATTCTAAGGTATATGCATAACAATTGTAGATAGGTCGATAAATAAATAGTATCCTGTAACTGTATCACAGCAGGGCAAATGCCTCTTCTCTTACAGAATAGGCACGCATTGATCACCACGCTCGCTTAAGACGGCAAAAACCTAAAAATAAATTGTCATTATGTTTAAGGGCTATGGTCTGGCATAAAAAGTAGCCAACGCCTGAAAGACTATAAAAAATATTGCAATATTTAAGCACGTGAAAAATAAAGAGTCTGCTGGATCAAAGGTAGATTGATATTACTTCATAATAAAAAGACTTTATTATGATAGCAGCTTTCAATTTACGAGGATCTGAAATGAAACGAGGGCACCTCTAAATATCAATTACTCTATTTCTGTTTTTAACATTATTCTATTTTTTTATAATGTCATGCAGTAGGAAAAAACGCATTAGAAAAAATTTCCTCTTGCTAACGCAGAAAAACATTACCAAATATCATTTTTTTTTTGGATTATCATATCGTGCCGTGCACTTACGTTTGATTGCTATTATGTTATTTTGTGACAATGATATTACTTTCCACCGAAGTTCTTTTTTATAAATTGAAAATGAGCTAAGTACTTGTGTAAGAACGTTTTTTTGGCTTGTACGAGGCGACTATGTTTTTTGGTACCTATTTAGGTACAGGCACTAGAGACTGTTAACAAAATATTGTAGGAGGGTTTTATATTATTTTGTTAACATCTATACCAATATTATAAAGATGAAAGATTTTTTTGTTTGTTTGTATGTTTGTTTGTTTGTACCCAATAGGCTCCGAAACTACTGGACCGATTTAAAAAATTCTTTCTCCTATGGAATGCTACATTATTCCTGAGTAACATAGGCAATAATTTTGACGGGAGTGAAGCCGCGGGGGTCAGCTAGTTTAGAATAAAATAAAAACAATTAAGTGGTTGTGGGTGTATGCCCAAATTGAAAGGCCTGCCTTTACAATTCGTTATCAAATCATACTTAGCCCACAATTGTTTTACAAAAATAAATTAATTGTTGTTGAGATTTAAGTACTTCATTATTTCTCTAGATTCAGTAAATTTATGTTTAGCCTACATTATGTTCAGATTTATAAACCGCTTTCTCTTATGCGAGTATGTATCCTCCAACTGCACAGCATGATGTTCTTCTTGTTTACGTCTTTTTAGTGCAGTCGGGTTTCCAAAACGTTTAGTGCTTATGGGTGGGATGTCCACCATGTACCGATGGCGCTTCGTCCGCACGTCTTGTAGTCCGATTGTATAATTATGCGTTCTTCAAATAATTTGAAAAACAAACCGTTAACAGCAATTCAATGGAAAAATAAGAACTCTATTTTATATAACTTTTAATTCAAAGCTTTTAGAAGTTTGTGAGATCCTTTCTAGTTACCATAATATCTACCGAACTTAGTAAATTTACTTTTAATTACATGATCGTTACTAAATAATAACAATTAACTATCGATTCTGTAAAAATCTCAACGTGACAACGAAGGTAGAGTAAGCTTGAAGCACAAAATAGGCACCGCCGCTAATATACTTTGAGCTTGAAGTGAGATATCAATCTCTAGCATCGGTTGGAATGCAGCTCACTTCTACCTCACTTCACCTAAGTAATCACGGTGATTTTAACCGACTTCAAAAAGGAGGAGGTTCTGAATTGATTGTATTTTTTAGGGTTCCGTACCCAAAGGGTAAAAACGGGACACTATTACTATCACAATATTAATCCGCGGTCCGTCTTACTGTCTGTCTGTCTGTCCGTCAGTCACCAGGCTGTATCTCATGAACTGTGGTCTTCATCAGACCAGCTTAACCAGCCAAGTGCGAGTCGAACTCGGGCACTACGAAGGTTTCCGTATCGTTATTTGAAAAAACGGCAAAAAAATCACGTTTGTTGTATGGGAGCCCCACTTAAATATTTAATCTATTCTGTTTTTAGTATTTGTTGTTATAGCGGCAACAGACATACATCATCTGTGAAAATTTCAACTGTCTAGCTATCACGGTTCATGAGATACAGCCTGGTGACAGACAGACAGACAGACATCTGACAGATGGACCGCGGAGTCTTAGTAAAAGGGTCCCGTTTTACCCTTTGGGTACGGAACCCTAAAAACAGCTGCATGTGTGCGGTGCGCCTACGAAAGTTTTGGAGAATGGAGAAATGTTTGTTACTCTTGCACGCAAAAACTACTGAATGGACTTTGATGACATTTTACAGTAATATAGCTTTATCCAAATACAAATAACACATAGGCTATAATTTGGTATAGTGGGGATACTGATGAAAGTGCTAGATAATTCCGCGTGGGCGTTATCTAGTATTATACATTTAAACGTTCTTATGTTTATTAATTAAACGGATTTGGGTGAGGAGGAACACGGGCAGGCCATTGGATAGGTGCTTTTTATGCCGGCAGTATATTCAGTCTAAGTACCAGTGAAAGCTAATATACTACAGGCCTTAAGTGTGGGACGTTACTTGTATCGATACTCAAGCGCCATCCCATCTTCCTAGCTCGTCGTTCTGTGTTGGCGCTGCCGCTGCGGCTGCAGAGAACATCAAGAAGCGGCAATATAATAACCTCATCGGTAGATATATTTTCGGGCCATTTGAGGTTAAACCTCTTGGTACGTGGGGTCCGAGTGCTCACGCTTTGTTTAAAGATCTTTCCGAACGCCTAGTTGACACTTCGCGTGATCTAAGGGCTGGGTTTTACCTTGGCCAGAGGATAAACATTGCCATACAACGTGGCAATGTTGTCAGTCTTTTGCCCACATTACCAGTGGACAACGATGTGGAGGAGTTTTTCGACGCCAATTTTATTATAGTATATTTTTTATGATTAGTTTGTTAGTAGTTTTTGTTATAAGTGTATATGTTTGTAGTCTTAGTTATGGAAGTATTAAATCATTGTAAGAATAAAAAAATAATATACTAAATTTACCATACAAATTGTACCCAGTATGTATTTATTTATTTATGTACACACAAAACACTTAACAGAGAATAGAAGGAATAAATATAGAAGAGCACAATGATATATAGCTTTAATTTTAATTTCATTGCAAAGCTCAGAAACAGCTTTTAGTATGTTTCAACTAATTGTTACTCCAGCCTTAGCATAGAATATACTTTATTGTACACCAAAAAAATAAATTACACATATATTTTACAACGATTTAATGCTATGGGTACAAAGGCGGTCTTATAGCTGACAGCGATATCTACCAGACAACCTTTGGATGGCCTTAAAGATCTTAAAATAAAACAGGGGGTAGCCGACGGTGTACTGCTACATCAAGAAATATTAATAAGAAACAATTATATAGCTATTTAAAATACTATACATAAAAAATTTGAAAGAAGGATTGAACATTGATAGAAGAAATTAGATTGAGACAGAAAAGCATTAAAGAGAAAGGAAACGGTTCATAACGAGAACTCTTCTTAGCCTTCTACCTAATATTGTAACTTTTCGCCTACTTTCGAGATTGTACTTTCTACTTAACAAATAGAAACCTGAATTCTTGTCTTGAAATTCATTTTCACTTAGCTCTATTTTAAATCGATTAATGTCTCTAGGTTTGGACATTTTAAAGGATTTGAACACCAGCTGAGTTATTATGAAGATTACTTTTATAGACCACAAAGCCTTTATCTGACTCCAAGAATTTAAAGTACTCCTTTACTGACTCTATTTATAAGCATTTGAAGTAGGTACTCTTTTTCTATAATATGGCAGCCGAACGTTTTAGACAAATAATCAGTAAATTTTGGAATCATAGTTAAGAAGAGTAACGAGACTATGTTTAATTTATAATAGACTAGCGGACGCCTCGCGGTTTCACCCTCGTTGTTCCCGTTCCCGTGGGAATACAGGGATAAAAAGTAGCCTATGTCACCCGGAGATAGTGTAGCTTCCCAACGGTGAAATTTTTGAAAGCGTTCCAGTAGTTTTCAAGTTTATTAGTTACATACAAAAATACAAATCTTTCCTCTTAATACTAGTATAGATTAGTATAGACTAGCGGTGTGCCCTGGCTTTGCGCGGGTAATAATGTCTATGCCCATTTAGTATAATGAAAGATTTTTTCAAATGGATGTTGTAATGCCGGATATCACCCCTCACATTTAGGATGAGTTTTTCAAGTGGACGTGGGTGGTCAACTCCGAAACAACGAGGAATAGAAAAAAACGCTCAAAAGAGTCATGAGCTCGATTTTGATGAAAATTATAATATAAAATAATTAGATTTTTGTTTTTTTTTTTATTTCTAGCCAGGAATCAAAGCCGTTGAATTTGGAAAAATAATATACACGCTGTATTATTTCAACATCCGACACTGTCTCGGCCCCGCGACTCCTCGTTTTTCTCTATGCATAAAATTTTCGGATTAGGCCATTTACTCCCACTTGAAAAACTCCACCTATATATGTACACAATCTCACAAAATTTGCGCTCTCTCTATATAATATTAGCACCTATAGAAGAAGGTTGATTGAAAGAATTTATACAAATGTATATAAATATACTTATTTCTTTACAACACCAGTTGTATACGCAATTTTCTTCCCTATTCATGTTTTATATAGCTCAATAATGTTACATTTAGATATAATATTCTTGGTCTTATCGAAATCAACATATTATTGTGTGACTCGTGTAATATTCCCGCCCGTCACTCGCGTATGCCTAATAGTAGAAGGGTTACATTTCGTAGGTCTGTTAGGTTCGTAAAAGCTATCGAGAGATAGCGTGTCGCCATTAGGACACATTTCCAATTGCTCACCCTTTTACCTTCAGGTTAACTGGCTTACTTGTTACCCACGCGCCGAAAAGACAACTTACAAATTAGATTTAAGCTAGCCTATTTCGACATGTACACGTGTCCTTTACAAAATGTCGCACAGGTAATTTTGCAATGATATAAGTATGAACATTATCATCTCATCATCTTCCTGCCCTTGTCCCATGTTACTTGGGATCGGGGCAATATGTTTTCTTCTTCCATACCGTCTTATCAATAGTCACGCTATCACTGAGTCCCTTTTCTTACATATCTCTCCTCACACAGATCATCCATCTTTTCTTTTGGTTTTCCTCTCCCTCTCCATCCATCTACATTTATATTCATAACTCACTCTTCGTCACATGACAATACCAGGACAAATGATTGCCTTACAACTTTTCTGTTACTGACACCACTTTCAAAAAGGGAAACGAAGCTTCCTCTCCATCCGTCAAATCGGGTCAGATCCATATTCCTCTACTACTACCCTACTACCAATACATATTACTTCAGCAACATGAGTAGGCATTTAAGAAAATAGTTAAAGCAATTTGCGACCAGGAAATATATTTATTATCTATCTATCTATCAATAACATACGAATTATTCCACTGCGAAGGCCAAATGTCATGAGAGCGTATCTAACTTTGATTTATAACGTAATAAGGATCGTTGGAGCCAATAAAAGCTTTCCCTCCTTGAATTCCATATAATGTACGAAAGTTTTTGCGGTAACAAAAACAACTACATCTGGACGAGATCTAAAGGAAAATGGAACACAAACGTAATTCAGTAAAAATGATGGAAATAGTCCTCTCTTGTCCCATGTTAACATTGAACATGTTGGAACAAAAGAATTATGAACGAGCCTCTATTTATTTTGTTTTTATTTCACAAAATATAATATTATCGCTTGATAAACAATGGGCTAAACCCAATTTAGTATTTCTAGACATAAAAATAAAATAATGAGAATGTCTAAGATTAAGTTAAGTCTTTTGCTGCCAGTGTTTCGGATTATGTATTTTCGCAATGAAATAATTTACTTTTTTATTTACAATATATCATGAAAATCAATCTAGTTTTATCATCAACGCGTATGACGAAAATACTCGCAGCCAGTAACATACCCACGTAATAATTAATGATTTTTCCGACTTTCCTATTTGCCCAAACGAAAATTTCATAATGATATGTAAATTGGGCAGACCACTAATTACAGTATTAAAGCCATAATGATTTCATACGGTACTAAACCGTTCTAATTAACTATTAGTTAACATTTTAAAATTACAGTTGAGTGCCGGTAAATTACAAATTTATAGTCATTAAAATGATTTTGTTAGGGTTGTAAACTAGGTAATTAAATAACAAAATCTAATTAATCATATTTTGGCACATTGATGAATAACGAATTAAAATATAAATTTATTTACACGTGTTGTATATTAGAGCTGCTCACTTGATGTAAATAAGCAATTAATGTTAACTGTCGTATCTAGAGAATTAGAATTCTACAGAATTAATTCCTGAGAGGAATCAGCTTTATTGTGCAAAGGAAGTCACACTCGCAAGTTGTCGTCTTCAAATAAATTAACCCTTGTCTCTAGGAGCCATTAAAACGACATTTGTATCACTCGCTGGCAGGATACTACCAATCTGTCTCAGTCAGTGCCAATTGGTGCGAACACATCTCCATTTTGGTCAAAACCAAATCGCTAGACAAACACCATGATTTGCTGACCACTTTTTAGTTTTCTAAGTAACATGGTTTTTGCTTTCGTCGGTAAAAGAGATCTGTTTACAATCAATCGTAAAATAAGGATCTGTAATAAGTTTAGGAACTCTGAGAGAAAAACAAGGTAGCCTATTGTAATTTACGCAGTTATTGGAAACGGTTTTATTCGATAAAGTTCGAAATATCGTTCCCCTCAATAGTCTGGCTAGGTACTTTTGTTATGATTACCATTTTACTGCTTCTATAAAAGTCTGTTCTTTTTCACATTCGCTATAGCATAATATTGTTGAGGATTATCCTATTAGAATTGGTGACTTAGTTGTTGTAATCAACAAAGAGCGCTAACAATTTTCCTAAAGCGATCAGGCTTGGCATCTCTCCAACCTGCTATTCTACAATCACTGTGATTGCAGTATGATGTTAGTAGCAAGTAAATTACTTTGTTCTTAATACCTTCAATGCTATTTTCTAGAAATAGAAAAACTAGATTCTATATCACGAAATTCTTTTGTTTTCGTAGCTGTAGCAACTCGTAGCACAGACCTACGCCGTAGCTCGTTTAGTTTACAATTTATTTTGAAAACAATAAGAATAAATTCTAATGCACGAAAAAGTTTCAACGGAAATACAACTACTTGGATTATTTTATGGTTTGGTAAAGTTTTTACGTTTCCCAACAGGTACTAAAGTTCCTTGTGTAAGCGCTGCGAAGTGTTCCAAATTTTGTGAAATTCATTGTAAACTACTTATAATATCATTCAAGTTAGTAAATATCGAAAATATTTTTCGTTGAAAGGTAAACTTTTGCTTCTACTTGGAAGTTAAAGCTAAAGTTTAGTTTTCCACCTTTTTATTATTGCTTCTACAATTTCGGATTCCGGTTCCGGTTTGATTTTACTTATTCTTTGGCTAGCTGCCGCCCGCCGCAACACCCGCATGAGAGTCGAAATAAGCCCAAAGGAACCTACTACCTTGACAAAAATAATTCTGTCTGTTAATATAGATTATAAACCATCTGTGTCCCAAATTTCATTCAAATTCTTTAAGTAGTTTTTGTGTGAAAGATAACAAACATCCATCCATACTCACAAACTTTCACATTTATAAGATTTCAGGATTTTTATGGACTGTGTACTATATTTACATTGTTCAACACACCCAGTACTTTCATTACTGTGAACCAGTTTTGGGGCTATTTAGAGCGACATATTTTAGTGTCAGGCGATCAATATATCAATGCAATTAAATACCGAATGCCGGCCGCTGCCGACGCCGCCCGGTGATTCGACCGCGACACAATTTGTTCGTGTCAGGACGCTCAGTGACCCAAGAGGTGCTACCCACGTTATAATAATAGATTGCCTATAATTTCCTCATTTCAGCATTGACTTAATTCAGCGGAATATTGCAAATAACGCCGCGTCAGATAACTTTATCACGTATTAGATGATTAAGCGCCGTTCAACCTAGCGTAGTTTTGCTTTAATGATTATTATTATTAATAACCAGTTGTAGCTTTTGTTCCATTTTCATTCAAAATCAAAATCAAAATCAATTTTTTTATTTCACATAGGCCTACATGGGCATTTATAAAACGTCGACAAAATGAGCACGGTTCGGGTTGGTCGTTTCCTATGGAGAAGAACCGGCAAGAAACTCCATGGTTACTCTTTTAAAAATGGTTTGGTTTTACAATATTTACATGTTACAGCATTAGTACTTAGATATGGGGGGACAACGTAGGCCCGAATTATGACAATAAGTCGTAAGAAACTAAAAAAAAAGAAAAAGATTATATAAAAAAGTTAACAAATGTTAACTAGCATCTAGAAGGCCTACAATGTTCACACATTCACAAAACAATCGGTAAAAGAATCTATACAAAGGTAAAAAATAATAAAAATAAGTATACCAAGACTAAATTTAACATGTTGCACAAATGTTGTTATCAGTGCTGTAACTATTCTTAGCAAAGGGCTTTAAAGATGATTGAAAACCATTTTAAAAAGTCTAATTAAAAGAAGGAAAGAAAAAATGAGATTGAGAATAGTTAGAGACATGCACATATTTGTGCCGTTTACAAGTTACCAGGGAAGCTGCATGCGCAGAAGGAGCTAAGGCCAAATGTTTTTATCTTCAACGTAGTCCTTGATTTTATAATATGCTTTTTTAACAAGGATACGTTTGATGTAGTTTTTGAACCTTCCATCGGTCAGTTCTATAACTGACTTTGGCAACTTGTTATAAAAGCGTATACTGTTTATAAGAAAAGACTTGCTAGTTTTCGTTAATCTGAATTTGGGTATTACAATTTCGTGCTTACTGCGTGTATTTAAATTATGGAAGTCGCTTCTAGTTTTGAAAAGCCCCCGATTTTTACGGACATACAGAATACATTCCAAAATATAAAGTGAAGGTAGAGTCAGTATATCGATCTCTTTAAATTTTTCTCTGAGGGACTCGCGAGGACCCATTTTATAGATTTCGCGGATTGCCCTCTTTTGTAGGATGAAGATTGAGTCAACGTCTGCTGCTGATCCCCACAGCAGAATGCCATAAGACATAATACTGTGAAAATAAGCATAGTATACTAACCTAGCTGTAGCTACATCGGTTAGCTGCCTTATTTTCCTTACTGCATATGCAGCCGAACTTAACCTACCCGAAAGAGTTCTAATGTGCGCGCCCCACTGCAATTTTGAATCGATAGTAATCCCTAAGAATACAGTTTCCGTTATAACTTCAAGATTTTGGCCGTCAAGATTTAAGTTTAGGTCATGTTGTGGTACATTTGGTGAAGAGAACTTTAGACATTTTGTTTTTTTCGCATTCAGTAAAAGATTGTTAGCTGCGAACCATTTTGAGAGAACAATTAGACTTTCGTTGACATTTATGACATCCGTATCTTGCCTATCTATTTTAAAAATTAGCGAAGTATCATCAGCAAATAGAATTATATCCGAAAATTTGGCCATCATAAAAGGGAGATCATTAATGTAAACAAGAAAAAGGAAAGGGCCGAGAATTGAACCTTGGGGCACGCCCATCTTGACTAGAGACCCGGAGGACGTCGCCCCATTAACATTTACTTTTTGCTGTCTGTTTGATAAATAGGAAAGCACGAGATCAGCAGATTTTCCACGAATTCCGTAGTGGTGTAATTTACAGATCAGTGTGTTGTGGTCGACGCAGTCGAAAGCTTTTGAGAGATCACAGAAAATGCCAATGGCATCCTGGGACCTCTCTCAAGCCTCCAAGATGTGGCTGATGAGTTTTACTCCCGCGTCCGTTGTCGACCTACCTTTCGTAAAACCAAACTGTTGACTATGCAGTATCCCATTTGAATTGAAGTGAGACAACATCTGTTCCAGCATGATTTTTTTCAAAGATTTTACTCAATGCTGGAAGCACGGATATAGGTCTATAATTAGAAGGATCACTCTTACAGCCTGATTTGAAAATTGGTACTACTTTACTGTGTTTCATTAAGTCAGGAAAAGTGCCGCTGTCCAAACATTGATTGAATATGCCTGTTAGGACAGGAGCAATTGAGTCAATAATATCTCCAAGAACCCTAACGGATATCCCCCACAAGTCTTCAGTATTTTTTTTATTGAGACTTTTGAACGCGTTTTTAATTGAATCAATACATATTGGTTTAAATTTAAAGATTGGTATGTCTTTAGTAAAGTTTTCTTTAAGAAGAGCTTCAGCTAATTTAGAAGAGGAAAGAATAGACTTCGTAACCTCTAACGGAATGTTGGTAAAGAAATTTTCTAATGTCTCAGCGACTTCTTGCCCATCAGAAATGGTTTGATTAGTTATTTTCAAAGACAACTCATTCTGATCGCGTTGTTGTATCTTTCCAGTTTCTTTATTAATTAATTGCCACACAGTTTTTATTTTATTATTAGAAACACCAATTTTGTTAATTATTATTTGAGATTTTGCTTGAGCGCAGACTCTTTTGAATATTTTGGAATAGTTTCTAACATAAGTGTGAAAAACTTGATCGGAAGTCAAAGATTGTTCGTAATATAAATTATATAAGATGTCACGGCTTTTTCTTATGCCCACAGTGGCCCATTCACTAAATTTCGATTTGGAATTGTTGACTTTTACTGTTTTTACATTACACGTTTTATTGAATTCTTGGCAAACTGTTGAAAACAACGTGCCGTAATTTATATTGGGGTCGTTTGAATCAAAACTGGCGTTACAAAGGTTGCTTAAAACATTATTATTAAAAGAGATTAATTTATTTTTAGTAAGAGGTCTTAATCGAATTGATTTAGCTAGGTTATTTTTTTTATCTGACTCAAAAGATACTAGTTGACCAGTATGGTCTGACTTAACGCCACTAATTAAAAACGAATCTTTTACTTTACAATTAGTGAATACATTATCTATGCAAGAAGCTGAAGTTGCTGTTATTCTTGTTGGTTCATTAAATAAATATGTTAGGTTAAATGATTTAAATAATGAAATGAGCTTACATTTTTCAGGCGAGTTGACTAACAGATCTATATTTAAGTCACCACAAACAAAAACTAATTTATTATCTCTGAAAAGTTTAATAATTAATAATTCTTCCATTGTTATCAAAAACAATGACAAGTTTGATGCTGGTGGTCTGTAAACGCACAAGACAGTATGCCCCTCGACCTCTGCACATGCTACCTCACACAAGCGATCAACAGAGTAAGCAGTGATATCCTTCCTTTCCTTATATTTTAAATGACTATTACAAAGTATCAGGGTACCACCACCCACTGTGGATCTGTTGTACGCACTGGCAACTGAGAAATTATTTACATTAAACAACATCCTATCTGGTTTTAACCAAGTTTCACAAAAACATAAGATATCCATGTGGTATTTATCTACTAACAATTCCACGTCTAAAATTTTGCCGGAGAAGCGATTTATATTTTGATGATATAGTAAAATATTACTATTCGACTTCTCTTTTGTCGGCTCTAATCGTTTAAAAAATCATTGTTTAAAGTATTATCAGAAAAACTGGATAATACTGTTAAATCACTAAACCTAGTCTCAGTTAAATTATCAATAACTGCGTGTATATTAAAAGCTAACAATGTAGCTAATAAATGTCGACTATTTTTGGGAAGAAACATATGGTTCCCAATCAAAACAAAATCACTAACAAAATTGTTGGTGTCAAAAAACAATAAACGGTCACTATGACGACAAGATAAAATATGCATCAGGTTATTCAAACTAGAAATGTATTCATTTTCATGAACAAGTAACTTGCCAGAATAGGGCAATACACATAATATTAATTTGCCTAATCTTAACTTAAGTAGGGTGTCAATACCATTAACTATGTCCTTTTTTGTTATACTAAGGCTATTTCCAATAAGAAGTACTACAGTACTTTGCTCATTCAATTGTGTCTGTTGAATTTTATGGATAAGCTCATTAAATTGCAGTTTATGATAACAATGGTTCACTATTGTATGTTTAGAACGGTTATTTAACAAAGATCCAAAACCTGTTCCTAATCTATCAGAAAATACTAAGACATTACTTTTGGTGGGGTTCAAAGTTGTTGCAGTATGATCAATAGGTAAAGATGTAGTAGCAACATGTTGTGACATGAGAGGTGGCAGAGCGGCAGCACAACTACAGGTGAGGTTGTTAGTCAATGATTCGCACCTCTCTGCATTATACTTCACCAGGTCCACCAACTCACAAGCCTCCTGCATGCGTTCACTCAACATCTGTTGACTACATTCATATTTACAAAATATTTCCTTAAGTGTATTTTCCCTACTCAATAATTCCCTTTCAAGGTTCTGAATTTCAACATCATACATTTGTGTACTAGTTTTTAATTTAATTTATGAATATCTGAGCAGGGAAAAGCTAAATAGAGTAGTACATAGACCCAAATATACTAAACATATCTTGGATGATATTTTGGCTCCAGTAGACAATTGGATTACATGACGTTACCCTTTCCGTTTCTATTATGTACAATGTACATAATATAAGCAGGTAGTTCCGTATTCTTAGGCTTACTTTTTTGTAGGCAGTTCTTATCTTTGCTTTGTATTTTTCTGTTTTAGCTAATTGATTTATTTTTTAACCCCCGACGGAAAAAGAGGGGTGTTATAAGTTTGACGTGTTTTACTGTGTATCTGTGTATCTGTCTGTGGCATCATAGGTCCTAAACCGGTGAACGGATTTTGATTTAGTATGTTTTGTTTGAAAGGTGATTTTGTCGTGAGTGTTCTTAGCTATGTTTAAATAAAATCGGTTCAGCCGTTCAAAAGTTATGGGCGTTTTACTGTTTGGGTCGTCGGGGTCGGAATCGGGGTGTTTACGTATGATATAGTGTCATAATTACGAGTTCAATAGATTGCCGATCGAAGCGTATCTACTATATACTAGATAAATTATGTAGCATGAAATAAAAATGTGTCGGGGGTTTTTCAATCTTGAAATTTTACTTGTGTAGTAATATAACTTTCAGCTATAATGCCTGAGACGCATGTACATTGTACATACTCGTAGGTCGTTACTTAGCTCGGCTTAGTAACGAGGCCTCACAAGTTTTAGTCTATCTTAATGTCGGGACTGACTTAGCCTAAAACAAAGGCAGCGCGGTCGACTCAGACTTTCAAACTCTCCACATTAAGTTCATTCATCAATCTTTCATTCGTGTGCACCCGACCTTAACAAAAGGTTTACTCTGTTGATTAATGGAAATAGAAAAAGAACTGGCTGGAATGAAATTTATTTAAGTTTCTCGCTAAAAGGGTTGGGATCGGGAAATTAACAAGTAATTTACAACGAACAAACCGATAATAGTTGTAGGTAAAGTTTTCAGTGCTGTTGTTATAGTATTAGTGGGCTTCGTTAACAATTTTCAATGTATGGCGATACCGCAACTCAATAAGAATAACAACAACAACAACAACTCAATAAACTTACACCGTCCGCGGTGTAAGTTTACTGAAAACTTGACCTATCCTCGATACTTACAAATTATAATGGGTACTGAAGATAAATTTTCTGCAATGTTTCAAGAATGGAATTAGATTATAAATTGAAATAAAAACTATAATTTAACAGTTTCAAAAATATTACCTCATGGTTTGTAAACACGATTTATATAGTCCTATTTCAGAATTAACAATCAAAAATTATACCTACATTATTATGACACACTCAAGATTACGACAAAACATGCGAACACGACATTTGCCAATGTCTGAACACGTAAATTGGACGTGCCAACAGAGTAGTCGTTTTAGCAATCATTTTAGCGCCGAACATGAACAGATTAAGTATCAAAATGATTATTTTTTATCAAATGAAATAACAATTAATGGAAATAACTCTCATCTATGTACCTAATCTCTAAGACCGGAACGGTATTATGTAAATAAAGTTTCCATTCGATAAAAGAGATGTAATATGTAATCAGTTATAAAAAATGTATATCTTGATGATAGATTATACAATTCTATTGATTGAAAATTCAATACGTGTTGGCTGCTGGCTATGGGCAAAGTTATTATCTTAAGATGATTGAAGATGGCGGTGGAAGTGTGGTGAAATGGTTCTGCAGTGATACCGCGGCCTCGACTCACGTGTGGTAGGTTGTGGGTTCTGGGTTCGAAGCGCATTATACTTTGTGTAAATTATTTCATCACCACTGCTCTAAAAACGGTGAAGGAAATCATCGTAAGTAAACTGACATGTCCTAGAACCAAATATTCGAAGATATGTGGCCACCACCAACCCGCAATGAGCCCGCGTGGTGGATTACTGCACATTCCCTCTCACAGAGGGGAGGCCGGTGTCCCAGCAGTAGGGACATTAATACACTGATAATGATGATTGAAGATGGATATAAACATGGCTTATGAACGTGGGACTTAAATATGACTGGCAAAATATGGGTGTTTTATAGGTGCACCTCTATCTAAAACTTCGGGGAATACAGTCGTGTGCCTAAGCCTAAATATTGGAGATTGTAAATGGTTACTCATCCAATTAGATGGTAGGCTGAAGCAAACATTGCTCAACCACCGTGTTTAACTCAGTAAACGTAACTAAACTAATTATTATATCCCTTTTATCATCAATATAACGTACCAAAATCTTAACGTAACAAATTACTTAGTAGAGTGATCTTGGCAGCTACGCAATATTGGGTTAGTAGCTGGGTCCGCAATGTAATTCAATGAAGCAAACAGTAGCTGCGGCCCTGTGTAGCTGCCTATACAGTATACACACAGGCCGAACCCAAGTCATTGATATCTCGTGCTAAAGTGTCCGCATGATTGATCGACTTTGCAGCTTTCCTTTCAAGCGTACATTGATATTTCATCCCTTATTTAGCTTTCAAGTGATTTGTTTGTTATTGGAAACATGCTATATTATATGGCAAGTAAATACAAAATATAAATATGACGATGTTATTTCCTGAGGTTTTATGTTAGCTTTCGTGATTGGCATTCATTGAGCTGCGGGACAGCTCGTTCTACTTCAAATGTAATCGTGAATTCTTGTCCCGCACAATAAAATTAAGTGTCCGCCCTCATATATATCATCTCGGTTTTACGATTGTTCTATACTCTATGAGCGAATATATTATGGATGTCATGAATATATTTTACTGCAGTTTCTTCTGTCGGATGTTTTATTTCCTGAAGATTGTTTGAGATCAATTCGTTATCAAGACTAGCATAATGAAGTACAGAAATTTATATATCTGCCTTTAGTTAAATTAAATTGATCATCAGAATTAGAAGGAACCTAGACATCGGCTTGCGTTATCTGCACGTTCGTGTGTGCTGCAAGTTGGCGCGACTTGTAAAGTAGATAATTGCACAACTTGTGAACGTTCCCGGAGACTTGTATACGTAGTGAGTCTACCTATATCTATTTAGGAATGTATCAAATTGTTCTCGCCAAAGCTAGCAAAGCTTAAACACCGTGAGATAAATTAAATCGCCTGTGTTTCGTCTGCTGTTGTTATGAAATTATTGCTTGTAACTAACTACTGTAATATATGATTCTGAAGCTTGCTGTCAACAAATTTAGCCCGTCCGTCAGTACGATAAATCGTGTACAGTGTTTTGCCGAGAAGCTAGAATAAAATTTACGATGTTTTCTGTCCGTATGGGCCGGAATATATCTGCTATTGACACACATACTTCAAGTTGCTAACAGGCTTCGCCTTGAACCCTTTCAAGGATTGATGCCGTCCTCATTACGACCTTGATAAAGGGGTTCAGTTAGTTACTCGAGTTTATAGTTTCCTCTGTGCTTTTTACTGCAAACATTCTGTATCTATGTTTTTATGGAATATAAAAGTAAATAAGAAGCAAAATAAGTAGCTGTAGTCCGCGTCTTCGCTGCCGTGGCTTATCTCAGAGGAACTGTGCGTTTCCAGGATAAAAAAGAATATCGTAATCGGCTCAGTTTTTCCAGAGATTACCACTTACAAACAAAATTAAGAAGCTCACTAACGGTTTTACTTCTCAAAGGTCCTTATAGCCTAAGATCCGACGGAATAAGTGTTTTTGATTAAACTCAATTTTCATGAATAATACTTGATAGTAGAATAGATTGCTGCAGTTTTGCAGGGAAATATCTAGCCGCAATAATAATAATAATAAAGCTTTATTTATTCCATGCAAATAACAATCAAGAATATATACAAACTTTGGTAAGAAACACGTAATCTATGTAATTTGTACGGACCCTCTTCGGGTAAAAGCCTCCTCCAAGGAGTGCCATTGAGTTTTGTTGCTGGCAGCGTGCAGCCAGCTTTGACCTGCCCTATCTCGATCCACTATCTCGTCTGCCCATCTAGCGTTAGGCCTGCCTCTGCGTCAAGTTCCTCGTGGACCAGTCCATTTTACTGCTCTCGCCGTCCATCTATCATCTTTGAGCCTGGCCACGTGACCTGCCTATTTCCATTTTCTTTGGAGCGAGAAGGTTAGAGCATCAGTAACATTGGTTCTCTTGCGAATTTCAACATTTCTCACCTTGTTTTCACCTTTATACCTAGGCAACTTCTCTCCATTCTTCTTTGTGTTGTCTGGATTTTGTTTCTGGTCTTACAATCGAATGTCCAAGTCTGGCACCCGTAGGTTAGACATGGTAATATTGCCGAATCCATTACTATTTTTTTAGTAGGTAGTGGAAGCTGCGATTTGAAAACTTCCTTGTGGCTTTTATGCTGGCTCGGTGTAAGTCGTTTATCATCATATTTAATTGTTGTAGGTTTTCCGAGAATAGGACAATGTCATCCGCGAATATCAGGTGACTCAGAAACTGCCCGTTTATATTGATTCCCCGCTTAGACCATGGTAATCCTTTCATTATGTGTTGTAAGACTGCAATGAACAATTTCGGTGAGAGTGGGTTACCTTGTCTCACGCCTCTCTTTATGTTAATTTTAGTGTCTGTTCTGTCTAGCTTGACTCGACTCGAATTGTTGGCATAGATGTTTCTTATAATAGTAATGTATTTTTCGTTTATTTTCTGATCTTGTAATGCTTTCCAGATACTGTCGTGTGATATAGAGTCGAAAGTTTTTTGTAGTACTCTATATCTAGCCGCAATAACCTTAATTAAATAAATTTGAATAAATTGGAACCTCCTAGCGGAGCTCCACATCGTTGTCATTGTGTTGAAGCTGTCGACGGAGACGGCTTGGAAACCATGGCCTATCCTGCAGTCGGAGCGCTGGTTGGACAGCAAGGCACGCCAGCATTAATGACATCATACGTCGGGCTCTTGTCACCAGGGTACCAGCTGTTAGCGAAGAAGGCATGATGCCAGACGGGATGACCATAATGCCTTGGAATTTGGGTAGGCCTTTGGTGTGTGATGCAACAAATGCCGGCACACTTGCGCATGTGCTGGGGCGGCTGCTGCTGGTGCAGAATACCTCATAACTCATAACGGCGCAAATACAACAAACTTACTGGAATGTTTGAGCCGTTTGGGGTTGAAACATTAGGTCCATGGGGTCCGCGTGCTCATCGAGTGTTTCGCGTATATGTAAACGGTTAGTAGACTTTTCATGTAACCAGGAGGGCCGGACTTTTCTTCGGCCAGAGAATCAGCATTGATATCCAACGTGGCAATGCTGCCAGTGTTCTAGGCACGTTTCCAGTTGATATCAATGTGAACGATTTTTTTGGCCCCTCCCCTTTTTATGTTTTAGTTAATAATTTATTTTTGTTGCAATCTCCTTAAAATATTCCAGCATAAAAAAACCTGCAGATTTTTGCGGTGGGATCTCAGTATATTATTTATATAAAAATAACAATTATGATTAAAAGATTATCTGCCAGGGTTTAAAGTAATCTGATAAAAAGGTTTTATAAAGAAGGTTGTAAATATTAGTCCAGGAAGGTGGCCATTAAGCTCTTAGAGTAAGGTTATTTTGAGTGTGCGTAAGGGACAGATGTATATGAATTGTATACATCTGTCCCTCTTTTACAGTCGAACTATGATAGTTTTTATTCGTCAGGGTATGGGGGCAGAAGTCTAGTTGACGATGATAAGCCTTAAGTAAATCAATTATTTGTTGGTTCTACATAAGGAAGTTCGTTGCAGCTGTAGTCAAAGGGGTAGGAAATTACCTGATAGAATGGAGCTTCCAAGAATTTTAACCCTATTTGCGTCCCGCTTTTCGCGGTATTTACTTATGGAATTATGGTATTTACATATAAATTTTTACTTATGGAATTAAATATGCGTATGGGTATACGCATATTTAATTCCATAAGTAAAAATTTTACCATACCGTGCAAATACTCTGAGGCCAAATCTAAACTGAAGAAGAGGTTGTTGGACTGGACTTACGAGGAAACAGAAAGTTTTCTTTGATGCACTAGTTTATCCTATACACATTACATACTACTACACACACTCAGATAAAACACACACTCGACATTTACAAATATTAGCTGTTTTTCTTGCATTATTCCTTTTATTATATCATTCGTTTCTATCTATTTATATTGTAAATTAGTCATTGTTATAATTGACTTACGAGGAAACAGAAAGTTTTCTTTGATGCACTAGTTTATCCTATACACATTACATACTACTACACACACTCAGATAAAACACACACTCGACATTTACAAATATTAGCTGTTTTTCTTGCATTATTCCTTTTATTATATCATTCGTTTCTATCTATTTATATTGTAAATTAGTCATTGTTATAAATTGCCTTGCTGCGCTAGCGGGACACTTTAAATTACAAACTCTGTGTTATGTCTGGGTCACCAAGATACAGACTGTGCCTAGTTTGTGACCCGTTGCCAATCTGTCAACGTCATTATTAGTTTAATTAATGTAAACCAAGCTAATACAATCAACATGTCATCTAACATGTAACTGTGTAAGGTAAATAAAAATAATATTTCAATAAAAACAAGACTGTTCACAGATGATTCAGTCATGTAGACGGCATGGTTGTACTTTAACCCTTTGTTGGCGATTAGATTAACTTATTGATTAGAGATAGGAGATAACTTAGTTGCTTTTAAGATAGGCATCATTAAGGCAGGTACCTTTTTAAGGCACGTGTAAGTGTGTATCTTGTTGATGATGACGTCAGTGAGTCATCACTGAAAATCAGTTTAAAAAAAAGTGTGCCTCTATTATTTATTATGAAGTTTTTTTTGGTCTCGTTGGAAACTATCTCTAGCTATTGTAAACGCTACTACTGGGCTTGAGCTCTTGGAATCGATCTCCAGGGAGGAAAGTGTTACGGCGCGTAGTGTTCCAAGCGCGCCTCAAAGAGATGTCAGAAAAACTGATGCGGTCCGCTAGGGCCGATGTCTTTCTGGGTCGCGGATAAATTTGAAACAGAATAGGGATGATGACTAAAAATATTTTTAGTCCGTCAGTTAGATTTCCAAAAAATATTGGATACGTATTTTTCTTTTGTCACGTAACAAAAATGATGACGATACAGTGCGTAAAAATATCGCATGGTGTCTTGCCTTGGTACACTTTTTACATAGAAGTTACGTTGATGCGCTTTATCTTGGTGCATTTGTATTGATTTGAATAAGCAAAAAATACGTATCCAATATTATTTGATAATTTAACCAGCGGACTAAATAGAATTTGCTGTTTTGTACCCTATCTTCATCCCTATTACCGCGGCTCTGGCTCAAGCAACTGAAAAAACACGGGTGGATTTTAGTCAGTAAAAGTCTGATACTCCCTCTCATTTCACCCAGAGCGGGAGAACTCATTGGATGGGAAAAATACGTAAGTGTTAATGTAGGCGTCGCCCAGATGGGGTTCCGGGGTGTTTATTTAAGAGGTTGCGGGGGGGACTACATGCTGATGGTGATCACCGGGGTGTTTTTAGTAAAAAGTTCAGGCGCCTTTTCAAGGTTTCCAAACGTAAACAAAAATAAAGTGATTTCTCTCAGGTATTTCTCAGTAGCAGCCCCGAGTCTGAATTTGTGCCCAGTTTCTGTCAGTAGGGGGGGCGTCTGCTATAACCTACGAGGTACTTAAACATAACTGTCGAAATGTATATCTAGAACTACGTATAATCACCTATTTGTGGAATACATTCGTGTCGGTATGATATGTTTTTATAGCCTCTTTTGAGTACATTTTATGATAAGCTTTACCGAAACTCACATTGCGGTAGGTCATATATTTCCTCCAGAAAAGTCGATAAGCATGCAAAGCGAGAGCAACCAACTTGGTACTACCTTGTGTACCTGGGACTTCAATAAAATGTATGAATGCTGAGCTATTTGCTTACCCATTGATTGAGCTACCAACAATGGATTTTCGATAATTGCGTAGTGCCCCTGAGTGTAGTACCTATCCCACGGAACATTCGGCTTCGGCTTCAGTCGCCTTCGGTCAAAAATATCACCTTTGGACAAACGTTCGGCTTTGGAAAAAATTATCCGATGTTTTTGCGGGAGCCGATGATATCTACCAAGTGACGAAATTGAACGAATTTTTACGAATGCGGGGAGAGCGCGGTGGACGAGTCAATGGGCGGGGCATACTCCGTTGCGCAGGCCAGTCGCTATCCTCATCAAAGGCAAAATAAAAAAATACCCAATCTTGAACTGAATTTCTTCAAATTCTTATTCAAATTCAATATAAATTTATTGCATCCATAATGTACAGTCAAGGGTCAAAAGTGCAGTCTTACTTTCCCAAAACTCAAATGGGCAGTTTTATAGAAGTTCAATTATCCACAACTCATTTAATCGATACCTACTTAATAATCTATACCAATATTATAAAGAGGAAAGATTTTTTTGTTTGTTTGTACCGAATAGGCTCCAAAACAACTGGACCGACTTCAAAAATTCTTTCACCGTTGGGAAGCTACTCTATCCCCGGGTGACATAGGCTACTTTTTATCCATGTATTCCCACTGGAACGAGAACTACGCGAGTGAAACCGCGAGGCGTCCTCTAGTATATTATATATTAAAAAAAGTTTTTTTTGTTTGTACCTAATAGGCTCCGAAACTACTGGACCGATTTAAAAAATTCTTTCACTTATGGAAATCTACATTATTCTGAAGCAACATAGGCTATAATTTATTTTCAAAAAATTAGAGACCTTTATGAAAATTGCAATAATGTAACCCAAAGTAGCAAAATTTTGCCTATAAAATTCATTATTTAGCGTCCGCTGGGAAAACTATTGACGATACTTATAAAATATGTACTTCATGATTAAAGTACTCTTATTACTTACAAAAAAAAACTGGGAGAGAATATATCTAACTATCATAGTTAAGTCACAATAGCAGCTTTTGTGTTCTAAAATTTAATTAGATCGCCTGCCCGGTAAAAACAAAAGTTGGTTACATTCGTATTGTAGTATTAATCTATATTCAAATAAATAGTTTAACTAATTGGTAGGTAGGCAGGTAGGTTAGGGTAGGCGGGTAGGTACATGTAGGGAAGGGTAAGTATGGTATGTAGGATAGCGTATGTAGGGTAGGTAGGTTGATAGGTAGGTACGGTAGGTAGGGTAGTTAGGTAGTAGATAGGTAGGTAACTAGTTGACGGGAGTGAAACCACGGGGGTCAACTATATGTTGTATAGAAATTAAAGTATAGATTATACCTACTAACCATGCAAAATTGAAATTCTTTTGCCTAAAAAAATGCCGCTGCTGTTTTGGTAGAGTATGACTGCACTTTTGACTCTTAACTGTACATACAGGTGCTAAATATAAGTCACATAAACAATTACATTTATTGCCTATCTATCGATCTGATTCTTTGGGATTATTCAACTTTCGGCTTCGGCTTCTGTTCCGCCGAGAAATCGACCTTCGGTCGGGCACTACCCGTTATAAAACACTGGCCACGGCTTTCATACGTAATTCCTGTTTATCATGATGTTATGCAAAACAACTGCCTAGATCCGCAATTAACATACATGTACTATAATGTGAGATAGCTATCATAAAATTTGATCAACTTGTTTAATGACGCAGCTAAATAATTAATATTGTTGTACGTACGGCGATTTGGTTATGTTCATCCATTCATAAATGAAGTTTGTAGTTCTAATAATAAAAATGCGACAGTACCTCTGCGTCTCTTTGTTTCGTTTTCACGACAAAAACACTGAACCAACTTTATAGTGTTTTTTAATTAATAATTATTTTAGAGATAAATTGAACCTTGGAGCATAGGACCAAGGACGAATGATATTTTGGGGGCCGAGTCACCCACGTCCGTAGGAACGTACCCTTTTTCTGATTCCCTACACGTGGTCCCCGGGTGGTGCAAATCAGGTGACACTAACCGGTAGGAGGCTTCGGCCGAAGGCTTGTGACCACCCACCGGGCAAAGACGTACCGCCAAACGGCCTAGCCGTGTTCCGGTTCGATGCTCGGTGTAGCCAACTAGAGGAGTTGGGTCGAGATAGCCGTTCCACTGCAGGTTGACCAGCCTGACGCGCGCTGTTAGGGATGTATCGGGAGACTAGTCGCGGAGGGTAGCGGGATCCTAGGCACGGTGCGCCGCTGGCCGACCGCAGGTAGTTGGGGGCCCAAGTAGTGTGCCAGCCACACACGAAAGGCTGCCCCGCCAACTGTCGAAAAATCCCGAAATGCGCCATCGTGCTGGTTGGCGACCAGTTGGGGAGGGCCCGATGGACATTCCGGGGGGGCTCGGGCGTCCCCGCAGTCTCCAGACTAGTACCCCAATGATGCTGTCCTTTCAGTGCGTGTCTGAAGGTTAGCTGCGTGGAACCTCGTCTCACTTCCAATTCCTCTCCTCCGTTCACTCTTATAAAACCATAAAAGATGTCAAGGAAAAGGAAGATTAGTTTTAAACAGCGGCTGCACCCCCTCCCCCACAAAGTGCACCTCACCAACATTAGGGGTCTGCACTCAAATCTCTCTGCAGTCCACTACCACCTGGAGACTGAGAAACCAGCGCTGTTTTTCCTTACGGAGACGCAGATAGCGAGTCCGTCAGACGTGTCGTACCTGTCTTACCCAGGATTCACCCTGGAGCACAATTTTAGACCACGGGCGGGCGTACGTATGTACGCCCGTGACGATCGTTGCTGTCGGCGTCTCCGTAACCTTGAGGACTCAAGATTCACAACGCTCTGGGTTCTGGTGGACACAGGTCTGGATAAAATTATCTACGCCTGTGTCTACCGTTCGCACAGTGGAGATCAGGAGGCAACCAGGCTCACAGAGTACCTCAGTGAGGCGGCTGATGCAGCACAGCAGCGGTACCCTTCTGCCCAATTAGTGTTACTGGGGGACTTTAATGCCCACCACCAGGAGTGGCTCTTCCCATACCAGTGCACTGATCATGCTGGACGGGAGATGCGTAAGCTTGCGCTAGCGCTAAACCTCACCCAGCTGGTCCAGGGGGCAACGAGGGTACCGGATGTTGATTCGCACACGGCGAATTGCTTGGGCCTTCTGCTGACAACAGATCCAGACAGATACTCTGTGTCGATAGCATCACCATTGGGTAGTTCCGACCACTGTCTGGTGAAGTCTGTGTCCGTCTATTCCCCGCCCGATCCCAGCCCAAGGGGCACCCGGCGGGTTTGGCGGTACAGGTCGGCAGATTGGGATGGCATGCGATCTTTCTTCGCATGCTATCCTTAGCAGCCTACTTGCTTTTCTTGGACTGATCCATCGTCGTGTGCGGATGCCGTGACGGATGTGTTGCGTCGGGGAATGGAGTACTACATTCCGTTCACTGACGTAACAATGTCTAGCGAAGACCGGCCATGGTTTGGCGCCGAATGTAAGCGCGCCGACGCGCTTAAACATGGGGCGTACCTGGCTTGGGTCGACGCTCGATCGCGTAAGGCGAGTGACGTGGGTCAGAAAAAGAAGGCCTTCAACAGGGCTGCCAAGTCCTGCAAGATGGTGTTGCGAAGGGCTCGGTTCGATCACATTGGCCGAATAGGGACAAAACTTGCTTCTTACCCAGCAGGTAGTAAAGCGTTTTGGTCCCTGGCTAAGTCGGTCGAGTCGAACTTCTGCCGTCCCTCACTGCCACCACTGCTGAAACCCGACGGGTCACTGGCCCACTCCGCTGAGGAGAAAGCAAATTTATTTGCCTCTCTTTTTGCGGAATCTTCACGTCTGAATCCTGGTGATTCGCGGCCCCCTCCTCCTCCTGATGGATGCGAGACGAGTATGTCGGACATTCGTATCCATCAAAAGGACGTCCGTAGGGTGCTGCGAAACCTTGACGTGAACAAGGCTAGCGGCCCTGACGGAATACCAGCACTTGTTCTTAGAACCTGTGCGCCTGAACTGTCTCCGATCTTGACACGCCTATTCCGTCTTTCGTATGAGGCTGGAAAAGTGCCGAATGCTTGGAAGCAGGCTAACGTACAGCCCGTGCCCAAGAAGGGCAGTCGAGCTGACCCGGCCAACTATAGACCCATATCTGTAACCTCCATACTCTGTAAGAGTATGGAACGTGTACTCAATACTAAGCTCCTGGCATAGCTAGAAGCAAACGATATCCTTAGTGATCGCCAATACGGCTTCCGCCGAAATCGGTCTACTGGGGATCTTCTAGCGTATGCCATTCACATCTGGAGTGAGGCTATCGAGAGGCACGGGGAAGCGCTTGCCGTCTCCCTAGACATCTCAAAGGCTTTTGATAGGGTCTGGCACGAAAGCCTTATTGCTAAGCTTCCTTCATTCGGTTTGCCCGGTGGTCTGTGTGAATGGATTGCAGACTTCCTGAGAGATCGGTCCATTCGAGTGGTTATCGATGGCTGCTCGTCGGACTACTTGGATATTAATGCCGGGGTCCCTCAGGGGTCGGTACTCTCGGCAACTTTATTCTTGCTGCATATTAACGATCTGCTAATCAGATCCAGTCTCTCCGTGAGGCCATGGTGGAGCGCTTAATCCTGTCCTTGCAGGCAGTCTCCGAATGGGGCGATGCCAATCTGGTCAGGTTTAATGCTGCTAAAACCCAGGCGTGTCTTTTTTCCGCAAAAAAGAGTCAATTTCACCCGGCTCCAACTTTCCGTGATGTGACCGTGCCAATAGCTGACCATCTTGAGCTTCTTGGCGTTACGTTGACATCGACTCTCAATTTTGGGCCATACATTGAGGCAAAGGCTCAGCTGGCCGCCAAAAAGCTGGGGATCCTTGCAAAGGTGAGAAGGTATTTCACGCCAGAACAGCTGCTCAGCTTGTATCAAGCGCAAGTTCGATCATGCATGGAGTACTGTTCTCATCTCTGGGACGAATCTGCCAAATACCAGCTTGATGCACTGGAGTCGATCGAAAAGCGGGCCAAGAGACTCATCAGCGATGAGGCACTGGTTAAGTCAAAGCTCCAGAGCCTTGAACATCGTCGCCGAGTTGCCAGCTTGTCGGTTTTTTATCGATTACATTTCGGGGAGTGTGCGATGGAATTGCATGATTTAATTCCACCCAGCCCGTTCCATCATCGGACTACCAGACGTACGGCGATGCGTCATCGATATATGGTGGACATCCCACCCATACGCACTAAACGTTTTGGGAATACTTTTATTATGCGTACAGCTAAGGAGTGGAATTCCCTGCCGGAGTCTGTGTTTCCCGATAACTACAATCTAGGGGTCTTTAAGTCAAGAGTGAATAGGTTACTTCTAGGCAAGCGTGCTCCACCATCGACCACATCATCGCTTACTATCAGGTGAGATAGTGGTCAAGCGCGAGCCTATAATACCTTATAAACCTTTTTCTTTTAAAGATAGTAAGAAAGAAAAGAGGAAGAATAAAAAACATAAAACAATTAATTACTTGTTCCTCAAAATTAAACTTTACTAATCAATATCAAAGATTAAGATTGTGATTATCCATAAGAAGTCGATGATTCAACATCGTATTTTGGTCACATTCATCAGTTTGACTCATTACTTGTTGCAGTTATCGATGTTTAGTTGGTTTTTATCAATGACATACCTTTTTATTTTGCCACAAACAGCCAAAAATATAGAATGTCAAGTGTCGACAAGTGGTCCTCTAGTGCCCGATAGAATTTTAACAAGTATGAGAAGTCCAAAATTTCAAATTCCCTTATTACACAACTTCAAAGTCAAAACATAAAGAAACTTCTAAGTTCACACGTTATAACCACAACTATTTTAATATTGTGTCGCAACCAATAGGAATACCGAATAAAAATGACAACCTATTTTGTCGGTTTATACACGGGTTACCAACTTAAGGTAAATGATGAACGCCTCTCACAGTGACTACACGCTTGCGAGTCGTTGACTGCTGTAGCAACACACACTCGCATGTTTACGATAGTCGATACCGTCGACGTATACTTGCCTTTCACGGTGATGTCGTTCAACGAATAATTTTATTAAACTCGCACTAAGCATACTGTTGTAGTATAAGTAATTTCAAACAACTAACACCCGTATCGGTTTGCAATATTAACTTTAAAACTTTCGCGTTTCATAATTGAAATAAACCTACCCGGGACCACGGTCGTTGCAACACGGCCGAAAGGCCGGGTGAAATAGGTAAATAAATAATTGAAATCATCGCGTTAAATTCCCGTGATATATTGTTTTTCAACTAACACCCGATTTTAAATTCGTGAATTAAAACTTGGATTTCTTCCTAAAGTTTTCATTCTAAAGTAAAATTCGACTAGAGGCCCTAGACAAGTTACTTTCTATCATCGAAAGCGTGGCAATAGCGATTGTCAAAAAGGCAAAATTGTATGGGATTGATAAGTGATATCGAAAAATCACATGATCAATCCCTTAAATTTTTACGTTTCGATCGATATCGCCTTCGCTGACATCGAATGCCACTTGTCTAGACCCTTAGTTCTCAACTTCTCAATTTAGAACTGGGTGTAAACGTTGTTCTTAATGATCATTTCAAGAGTTTCTATAAAAATATTGTGGTAAAATACTTTCTAAACCTCTGTTTGCCTCAGGCTTCGTGCCCTGGTGAATTTCTTGGGCAGCAGTTTCGACAAGAAAAAAAAAACAAATACAACAACACCAATTTGTGTGACAAACAAGATATATTTTAGGGCTATTTCTTTTTAGATTTAAATTAGGGGTGTATGTTTCGCGGGAGATATTACGTAGGTTTACAACAAATTCAATTTAATTTAACATTTAGGTAGCTTCATAGGAAATGAAATAAAATGTCTTATATTTATTTGGGCAGCCCAGTATGCCCGCAAACATCGTTTATTTTCTCCGCTTCTCTCTTTATTTTACCACTAGCTGACCCTCGGGGCTTCGCTCCCGTCAATTGCCTACCTACCCTGGCTACCTTGCCTACCTTGCCTATCCTGCCTACCATGCCTACCCTGCCTACCATGCCTGCCCTGCCCCTACCCTGCCTACCCTGCCTACCCAGCCTACCCTGCCTACCCTGCCCCTACCCTGGCTAGCCTGCCTACCCTGACTTTCCTGCCTACCCTGCCTACCCTGCCTATCCTGCCTACCCTGCCTATCCTGCCTACCCTGCCTACCCTGCCTACCCTGCCTAACCTGCCTACCCTGCCTACTCTGCTTACCATGCCTACCCTGCCTACCCTGCCTACCCAGCCTACCCTGCCTACCCTACCTACCCTGCCTACCCTGCCTACCCTGCCTACTCTGCTTACCCTGCCTACCCTGCCTACCCTGCCTTTCCTGCCTACCCTGCCTATCCTGCCTACCCTGCCTATCCTGCCTACCCTGCCTATCCTGCCTACCCTGCCTACCCTGCCTACCCTGCCTTTCCTGCCTAACCTGCCTTTCCTGCCTACCCTGCCTACCCTGCCTACCCTGCCTACCCTGCCTACTCTGCTTACCCTGCCTAACCTGCCTACCCTGCCTAACCTGCCTACCCTCCCTACCCTGCCCACTCTGCTTACCCTGCCTACCCTGCCTACCCAGCCTACCCTGCCTACCCAGCCTATCCTGCCTACCCTACCTATCCTGCCTACCCTGCCTTTCCTGCCTACCCTGCCTACCCTGCCTAACCTGCCTTTCCTGCCTACCCTGCCTATCTTGCCTACCCTGCCTACTCTGCTTACCCAGCCTACCCAGCCTACCCTACCTATCCTGCCTACCCTGCCTACCCTGCCTATCCTGTCTACACTGCCTATCCTGCCTACCCTGCCTACCCTGCCTACCCTGCCTACCCTGCCTTTCCTGCCTACCCTGCCTATCTTGCCTACCCTGCCTGCCCTGCCTACTCTGCTTACCCGGCCTACCCTGCCTTTCCTGTCTACCCTGCCTATCCTGCCTACCCTGCCTACCCTGCCTTTCCTGCCTACCCTGCCTATCTTGCCTACCCTGCCTACCCTGCCTTTCCTGCCTTTCCTGCCTACCCTGCCTATCTTGCCTACCCTGCCTACCCTGCCTACTCTGCTTACCCGGCCTACCCTGCCTTTCCTGCCTTTCCTGCCTTTCCTGCCTACCCTGCCTATCTTGCCTACCCTGCCTACCCTGCCTACTCTGCTTACCCGGCCTACCCTGCCTTTCCTGCCTTTCCTGCCTACCCTGCCTATCCTGCCTACTCTGCTTACCATGCCTACCCTGCCTACCCTGCCTACTCTGCTTACCCTGCCTACTCTGCTTACCCTGCCTACCCTGCCTACTCTGCCTACCCTACCTACTAATTTGTATCTATCATCATTAGTTTTCTCAGCGCACGCCAAATAATGTATTTTACTGACAACATTTTGCTACCTTGGGTTACATTATTGCAATTTTCATAAGGATCTCTATTTTTTTTGAAAATATTTTATAGCCTATGACACTCAGGAATAATGTAGCTTTCTACCGGTGCAAGAATTTTCAAAATCGGTTCAGTAGATCCAGAGATTACCCCTTACAACGTCACAAACTCACAAACTCACAAACTTTACCTCTTTATAATATTAGTATAGAAATATAATTTCCTTTTCTATTTTCATACAGTTTTCGTCTCTGGAACATCAAAAACACTTGGAGCTTTACTTACCGTTATAAGATTAGTAGGGTTCCAACAAACTGTAATTCCGAGAGAAGCTTGTAAAGATCGCTAGCATTCGCACTCGATTTTCAGTCTGAACAGAATTAAGCTAGGAGTTTCGTATGTAAATAAAATTGGAAATTGCGATGACGTCACGTAGCACCCGCACAATCCGCTCCGTGCTGGGATGTCTACTCAGATAATGGGTATTAGAAATTCTGAGCTCACATTATATATTATTATACGAACTACATTTCTAGTATTTGTGTAAGAATGGTAGGATGGTACGATAAGTAAAAATCCCCCTACTTATGGAGGCATGAGTAAGGTATAAGACATTTGATATGGATTAAACGAGTCAAGGAAAATTAAGTTTTGGGAGGGAAACGAGTGTGTTTGTATGAGCTCTTTTACATGCTACTGCCATATTTTTATCTCGGAAGCTTCTTTGAGTTTCATCCCCGGGTTCGTTTTATATTACAAGGCTAACATTAATACATGTTTGCTAATCTTAGCGAGTTCCTTTAATTCCTCTTTTGATGGAGGGTTCAATGTCTATTTTATTTCTCGTTTGCCGAGAACGTTTTCTATTTATTTATTCAGTGTATTTGCACGTTTCCGAACAACGTTTTGGAGTGCTGGCCGATGCCCAGGGGGAATGTAGGCCAGTCTAAAATGTTGTTTGCTCTGACCTCATCTATTGTTTCCTGCTACAATAAGAAGATATTTTGATCAATGTGACGGTAGTTTTCTCCTCGTATGAAGTATTTTAAAAATCTGTACCATTGTAAAATGAAGTAGAAAGTATTTATTTTCTTAAACGTTAGACGGAAAATATAAAATAATAATAATTCTTCTCCCGAGGCTTATGAGATTTTACCTCTTTATAAAGGAGTTGATACTTTTAAATAGGATTTTCGTCTTTCATATAACTCAATTGGCCGTGTAGCAGCGCAAAATTTGGGAAGGAAGGGAGTATTTGCAAGGATACTTCAATAATTTAATAAAATTAACATTTATGTTGCAAACAAGTAACATATATATTACGCTTGTATTCCCCGCAGGTGTAGGTAGAGGTAGCTAATAAATATTTGTTTAATTCTCTTCTAGACACATCAACATTGATGATGTCTGCAAAATCTTTATATATCAGGTAGATAATAAGTACTAAATACTCATTGTGGAATGTTTAATGACATTATTTACGTTGTAATATGTTATTGATGAGATAACAGTGATTCCATACACTATTTTTAGAACATAATATGTTACTTTATTTACGTGGTTTACCATCGCTTGACAATTTATTATTTTGCAGATAGTAAATTCTGACTGTTGCTGCTATTATGTATTTCAACAGGGATTGTATATATCCTAGCTGTAGCTTGTGTTGTATAAAACAGAAGATAGGATATCTTCTGTTTTATACAACACGGCGAACACAATCTTGTCTTCAATAAATTCATGAACCGTTTTCTTACTTTTCCACTTATAAAATGAAAACGTGAAGTTTACTGAATAGGTATTTGCAAGACATAATAGGTAGTACTCGTATGGTGTATTTTTTCACTTAGGTACTTATGATTATGAACAATTGCATTACACATTCTTGCAGTGGAACTTACCTAGATGCAAGAATGATGACGTGTACCTACAGTCAGCAACGAAAGCAAGGACCTAAGCACCGTTACTTTTACATAACATCTGTATTTGTCAAAAAGAACTTCGATACAATGCTTTACACAACATGTGTACACTAATGCTAATAATTAGGCTTCATAATTTTAAACTTAAGATGTTGTTGGACATAGGCCTCTCTTAATCATCGCCACTTCGACTGGCCTGGTGCGTCTCATATTCAACCAATCCCAGCGGTCTTCACCGGGCTATTGCTCAAGGTGTAAATTTTCACTTTGGAAGGCATCCCACACATTGTGGGATGCGCAACAAAACCTCTTAGCAGTTGTCGCGAAGCTGTCAGTAGTGCTTGCCGCTTAGGGGTCTCGTTGATGAACATGTTTGTGTGAGTGTGCCTTTTCGAGCATTTATAGGAAGTTTCCGTACTGTTTGTCCATTTTTATACTGTGACGTCAGCGATAGCGATTGTCAAAACGTTTATTAATGTAAGTGATTGATCACGTGACATTTCGACCGCGTTTGACACTCTCATAAATTTTTCACATTTTCCAATCGCATAGCATATGAATGTCTCTTGTCTATGGCATCTGTACTGTTTACGTTTAGGATAAAAACACTAACAGTCAACTGTCATAGCTGACTGTACCAACGACTAGTAGATAGATATCTTGTCCTCATTTGTCTCATGTATTCGCACAGGATAAGCAGCATCCTTCTAACGTAATCAGATCAATTTGGAACTATGAATTGCTAAATCGTTCGCATCCGTATATTGTAGCTGTTCACGCATTGTTTTGGACACGCAGTGTTTATGACAGGAAACTGTTACCTCGCCGTAGAAAATAAACGTATATAGACCAATCTATTAATACGTTTCATTTCTACGGCGTAACAAGATCAGAAAAATAAATATTTGTAAATAGAAGTGCACGTTAAAAAATAAATTAAAAGTTGTAACGTGCACCTATTAAATAACTGAACTCATTTGCAAATTTCTCTATAGCACTGAGTTTTGCTGTTAGAGAACCCAATTCTGGATTAAGCTTGCCTTGAACTAAATAGGCAAGCTGTCATACTGTAAAAATGGATTTAATCTCTTTGTATATTGAAAAGAGTCAGCATCATAAACATTAAATTAACTGTTTCTTAGAGGTATTCACCGAGACCCACCTAACTAGGATAAACCACCCAATCACACAGCACACCTCCTGTTATTGGCACTAGGCAAAATATAAGAAAATCATGGATTACGCAATGTTCAAATTTCTGTGCTATAATAGGATTTCAGATAGCTTTTTTATAATTTAGTGAAAATATATGTATAATTACTATTTCACTGGATGTAAGACTCTTAAAATAAAGATTAGAATATTTCCTTCGATATAGTTATAATCTTTGTATGCTAGTGCATTCAAATATGATTTTCTGGGCATTTGATTACGAAGCTATGAGAGTTACTCCTTAAAGTGCCAATAACTGGTTATCTTAACCTAGGCAGTTTCTAAATGTCTATGACTCGCCATAGACACACACAGACATTATAAACTGCTACAAGAAATGGCACTAAGAGTATGTTGTGACTCTACATTTTCATTTGACAAGCATATTGATTTTCGCAGTATTAATTACTTTTCACAGAGTTTGTACCCATATAGTATAGATAGGTATGTACTGTACAAGTACGATCGTTTGTTTAGACCTTTCTACAACGTACCCACGAATTTGAATATGTGAGGCGTGATACCCAATTAGTGCAGCTGTAGGTACATATAGAGGCTCGTGAATAAATAATGACAAACACACGGCTCGATCTTCAAGGTTAGCAACCCTTGCAGAGGTCGGTTCGAGGTTGGGTAACCATACTTCGGTACCGCGACGACTCCGTACCTCGGAATGAACGTTATGACACTTCACCCGAGCTGAAAATGTCAAACTAAGTCTGAAAGAGAGAGAAAAATGAGGGCATGTTAAAGAAAAATCTAATTTATCATTATATTGGCATCTGTAGGTAAAATATACGTAATAACAAACATTATCAGCGAATTTCAATTTCATAGGTCAATAGGCAGTTAAAAAATTCTTCGGAACAAAATTTTATAAAAAAAGCTGACTTTGGTGATTAGATTGTCTGATACCTACTACTAAAGTCCCCGATAAGAGAAATGAAGAAATTTTGTAAATAATCAACTTCTACTATGTTACGAAGCGACCATTCAATCAACAACAAATAATCCCAAATTCAATCAACTCAAAGTAACATACGTGTATCATAGCGCTGTCGCGTAATATTTTGTGGTACTGGAACGCGTCTGACTAATGGAACGATCCAGTACCACAAAACATTAGATCCCAAGTAGAAAAATTGCTATATAACGAAGGGTTTATAAGGTCTTAACTCTTTTACATGTTTTGTAACAGTATTCGTTTTGCAACTCTCTTTATAAAAGCATGTTAAAGTGTTTTTTGCTAATATGGTAAATTAGTCTTATCATTTTATCTTACAAACGTTTATATAACTAGTTTAAATGGCCCTTGTAAAGCAATGGACATATAGTAGCATATAATATGGCTATTCAGACACATAATATTTTAGCCATGTAGCCGCTTTAGCGTCATACTATTTTTAAATTAATATAGCTGTTAAAAAGCTATACCCTTACAAAGACTATCAAAATGCAGCTTTAAAGCTAATGCAAAATGGCAAGTTATATGGCTTTATGTAACAGCTACAAGAATTGTTATACATGACTTTGCATCTACGATGGAAGAAAATGCTATGGGTTCCGTACAACTAATTTCACAAAACATTGACAACGACACTTTCGATGAAGATTTCCTAAAATATTCCTTTATTCAATGTGATAATTAATCATCTGATGAGCGTGACAGTGACATAAATAGAGGCATGGAAAAGGACGGGTTCAGAGATGATAATTTAGCTACTTGGGCTATGGAGTATAATATATCACTGCAGTACACAATTCGTGGCAATCATCTTTGTCAAGAAACTGTCCACATTCAATTCATTAGATATTGTCTTGGTTACGTAAAATAAAAAAAAGTTCAAAGTAATATTCACATTTTTTTTAATAAAGATAATGGAACCCTAAAATCTTTCAATATGGTTGAGCTTATTAGCACAACCCTGCTACAATAAGAGTAGATGACTTATAGGTGATTTATAAAAGCATATAATTTGTTAATTATGCTTATAGTAGCAATTAACAAGGCCTCTCATTTTTTAAATAATTTTTCTCATAATAAAAACATAAAATTAAAGAAGCGCATTAAAAATATGGCATAAAATATATCCACAAATCTCACAAAACTGCTTTCCCACATAAACTTCCAGTATAAAACGAAAAAAGATCGATGTGGTAAATGTCTAGTAAGGCAGACATTTATTTTACTATCTATTTTATGAATTATGGAGGCGTTTGAGATAACTATGCAGTATTTAATTCATATTCGTATTGCGTTTGCTTCTACACGAGAAATTGGCCTTATAGCCGAATTTTATTAGCTGTTGTAAGGGTAATTTTCGTGTCTATATGTAGCCAATTAGCCATATAGTATGCGTTTAGATGCGTGTTTAAGGGGGATTTGCTTATTATATGGTAACTATATAATCTCTATAAGATTGTAGCCCTTATAAGTTGCGCCCAAACCCAGTCTTATAAGCACTAATATGGCCTTTATATAACATTTTGTTTTGGCTTTAATCACGTTTATATAGCAAGTCTTTGCTACTTGGGATGCGCTTTATATCGCTAAAATATAACCAGATCAAGTTAAATTGCTCGTTAGTTTCGTATTACACGTATGTTTCTTTGACTTGATTGAATTTGGAATTATTTGTTGTTGATTAAATTTGGTATGCAACGTATTTTTCAGATATTTTTTTTTACTTTTTTAATATATAGATTTAGTTATTTTAGACAACTAATTTCAAGCCTGTAGTTATATTTTTTATATTTTTTTTAAAGTTTTGTTCGTGCTCCCGTAGTAAAGTAGAATGGCAAGGACTTGACTTTAACATTGAGGCTCGACACGTACAAAACAACGGCCCACTTGCACTAAAGACTTAACTCGGAGTTGGTTGCTAGCGCGAGGTTAAACTGACAATATTGTATGACGAACTGTCAATTTAACCTCGTGTTAGCGACTAGCTCTGGGTTGGGTTTTTCTTGCAAGTGGGCCTTAAATATTTCATTACAAGAGGCATTGAAAGTTTCCTTAAGGTAAAATTCCGTGCATCGTGGCCGATCGCAGCCGCGTGCGGCAGACGCGCTTCTTTATTTTCAAAATGTATAGCTTCTCGTGAAGGGGACTGTAGGATTCATAGCATATGTAGGTCTATGGTATGTTCTTGTGAGAACATAGGTATGTAGACATTGGTGTATCCCCGCAAGATCTTAAGAGTTATTCTAGTGAGAAGTCAGAAGTAGAAGATTTTTGGACGTCATGGCACATTGCTTTCTGCAATGCTTTGCAAGCATGCAAGTAAGAGAATATAGTGTCTTTAGGTATGAGAAGTAAACTGTACTAACATTATAATCAATAATCCATATTTACTGCTAATACGAATATTAAAGTAGTAATAAAAAAACTCCCCAAGTGCGAGTCGGACTCGCGCACGAAGGGTTCCGTACCATTATCGCAAAAGACGGCAAAAAAATCACGTTTGTTGTATGGGAGCGCCACTTAGATATTTATTTTATTCAGTTTTTGGGATTTGCTGTAATAGCGGCAACAGAAATACATCATCTGTGAAAAATTCAACTGTCTAGCTATCACGGTTCATGAGATACAGCCTGGTGATAGACGGACAGACAGACAGACGGATCGTGGAGTCTCAGTAATAGGGTCCCGTTTTTACCCTTTGGGTACGGAACCCTAAAAAACTGGCTTCTATTAGACAATTCTTCTATTGTCTGCATGACAGTCATAAATTATCCCAAGGTAACTTACTCCCGGGATAAAAGGTAACCCAAGTCCTTCTTCAAGGTCCGATATATCTCTTAACAGTACTATAGTCAAAATTTAGCTACAGTACATTATTGCTATAAACCAAGTAATTTGAACAAGAACTCCAGAAAAGAAAGAGAAAATATCGAAAGTAATCTGGAAAATCCTTTCGTATCTAAGCACATTACTCACAACGTTTTAGATACCCTAAGTCCAAACAGGTAGTTTAGGAAACAGTCTAGAATAAATAACTTTTATCTACGTATGGAGACCATTAAAGCATTAACTTACCTCCAATGAAACGATCTACGGACTATCTATTTAAGTATACATACATATAAAGGTCATTTTCGTACACTATACAAATGTACATATAATTTAATCGATATAATATTATGAGTATGCGAAAGTAAATCTCTCTGTTTTTTCTTTCCCAAATTTTCACATAAACGGCTGAAAGGGTTTGGATGAAACTTGGAACACTTTGGATTAGGACGGGTTTTTTGCTTGGGAGTGAGTTCCTTTGGTATAATTACCGACTAACACACGGGTGACTGCATTGCTAGCTAAACCTAGTTTTATATAAAGATACAATTGTATGAGTTTGTGAATAGGTGGGGGTAATATACGGAGCCACAGGAATTATTTAAAAAATTCTTTCACCATTTCAATTATATTTTATTCCTGATGGACATAAGCTATTTTATAATTATTATGTACCTAACTATCTATATTTATAAAATGAATTCCTTTTTCCCTTGGTCACGCCATAACTAGGGAACGAATTTACCGATGTCATTAATCTATTTTTAAGTTTTCTCATAGTTTGTAGTAGGTTCTTAAGGAAAGAAAAAATAAACGTATGGTAAGTAGGTAGGTAGGGTATGTAGGGTACGTGTGTAGGTTAGGTAGGTAGGGTAGAGTAGGTAGGGTAGGGTAGGCAGTTGACGGGAGCGAAGCAGCGGGCACAGCTAGTATTATTATAAAACTATCCATAAAGCTACTGCTAAGCCCCAAATAAACAACGCAATACCCCGATTCCAAAATAGCATAGAAATGGACTTTATCTTAGACTAGCTGCAAGCCCCGGCTTCGCCTGGCTTATTTTATTGTTTTTGGTTACTTGTCACAATTTAAAATATAAAAGCATAGTTAATCACGACGAGCATAGTTTACCACTTACAAGTCCACTTACAAGGGAGCGAAGCAGCGGGCACAGCTAGTATTATTATAAAACTATCCATAGCTGGCTTGTAAGTGGTTAGCTATGCTCGTCGTGATTAACTATGCTTTTATCTTTTGAATTGTGACTAGTAACCAAAAACAATAAAATAAGCCAGGCGAAGCCGGGGCTTGCAGCTAGTCTAAGATAAAGTCCATTTCTATGCTATTTTGGAATCGGGGTATTGCATTGTTTATTTGGGGCTTAGCAGTAGCTTTCATTGCGGTTGTTAATGGAACCTCTAATTGTGATTGTAACAAAGGCTATATGTTTCATTGGTAAATCTACTTAGCAGGATAATTCGCTAGTCATCGTTATTAGCTTATATTATTTAAATGGCCGACAAATTACTGTACATTATGTGAGCGTATTTTAACTGATTCTGATGGAGATAAGCTTCTTCTTCTTCTTTTCGTCTGAGGTGTGGCCACCATGGTATGGGATAAGCTGATATGAAATAATGTAAAGAGATTTGGTTATTTAAAAAAATTACCATGCAATCAATTATCTTGAAAAAAAATATGGTAATTTTGACACTTCACACCTACTTTTGGACCAGCACTATATAATTATAATCCTATTATTATTCTTTTAGAGTTGATGGCTTATTATATTAAATTTTATCCGATCAGAATCTAATCTAAAAATCTATAATTACGCCAACTTCTAGTACAGAAACTTTTCTTAGATTGATTCATCTCCCTTTGGTTCTACAAATTCAATAATAATAATACTTGTATGAATCGAAGAGAACCAATCCGTTTTGTAATTATATTGTCAAACAACTAATGTTGTAATCTATGAAATTATTTAACTTCTGAACATACTAGTAAGTCATTTGAAATTGCAAAATGTAATTGCTGTCACACTGCCATTCAGAAAATGAATTGATATTTTCACATGGATAATATACCGAAGTAAAAAAAGTAATAAAAGTTATCGCTTTGAAACGATTTGTAATTTCAATGAATCGCGCTAATAATCATGAAGACATTTTTTAGAACAACGCTCCATCATGATGAGAATTATTCAAACTAGATTCACATAGAGATTTGAATACTGAATATGTAATAAAAATTGATTAACTGCATCTTTCTAAAATGCGAGATTCAACTACATTCTTGAAGAGTAGGTACTAAAATATTAGAGTTAAATCGAAATTGAAAAAGAAACCACTATGGCAAAATCGTCAAATTCATTTATCGTAATCAAATAACAATTAGCGGAATGATTAATGCCGCTGAACACCCTTTGACACGGGCCAGCCCTTAGTTTCTATTGAGAACAATCGCAAAAAGACAGGGTTGGTTTAATTTAGCCACACCCCGGATCTATTCTGCGGTCGAACAAAAGTAACCATTCGTATCTCTTTGTTCACAGGTGTTAGAGGTCTTCACAACTTGGAAATCAATGTTCCAAACGCAGTCTTAGTAGGAGAGACTGTGACGCTGGAGTGTAGCTGGCAACTAGAAGATGAAGAGGCTCTATACAGTGTCAAATGGTACCGAGGACGGGAAGAGTTCTACCGATATATCCCGAAGGAACTACCTCACACCAGAGTCTTCCCCCTGCCAGGAATTGAAGTAGATGTAAGTAACCATCTGATATTCTATTAGGTTCATATTTTCGTTCAAGAAATATTAAGGAAAAGACGAAAATACATTTCAATCCAAGTAAACAGGAAAATAATTCCCTTATTAATGATATTTTTCTTTCATATTTCTTGAAGGGTACCTACGGGTCTACTAAACAAGAAAGGCGCAAAAAATCTCGTTATACCTTTGCTAATGCAAGCAGAGTAAATACCGTTTGCTTTAGCAATAGTAAAAGAAAAAAATAACGCGAAGCTAAGATAAATTAGGACGAGGTAAAAAGCTTTTACGTAAGTAGGTACTTTATAAGTGATGCAACTTAAAGCGTATTTTCACTAGTGAATATACATGACGCACATACTCCCAGCATGCGGCCTAAGAGTAATCTAGAAAGTGGTTCTAAATTACGTTCAGGATATAGTTAGGTATTCTTCTAAGCACCGGCATTGGAGCTACCAGCATTTAGATATTATAAAATATGGTCTAACAAAACGTAATACTTTTTTCGCAAGCAGACCACAACGGCATGCGGTCAATAAATTCCTAGAAAGCGCAAAGAAAATCAACATTATCATTACAATGGCTCACTACCACGATCGTAACTTAACTCGCATCTACTTTGTTCTTCTCCCGGGACCATATATCGTCCCTAAGTCCAATGATCGCATTCAGAAAATTCAAGCAAATCCATACTTTAAAAGTTTCCAAACAAATTTCACGTTCGAAGCTGATAAAGCTGGAGATACACCGTGTAATTTTATAGCTTTAAACCTGGGCGCATAGCACTTATGTTATATTGGAAGTCACTTTTAGTACGTTAGTAGTTGTTAGGATAGGCGTGAACATACTCTCTTTCGAAGTTTATTTATTAAAGCTCTTTTATGGGATGTTTACGTTGCAAGCACTATTTTTGGATCGTCAAAATAAACACGAGCAGTGTGCACTGTGTGCAGTGCGGTTTCCTACAAAGAGTCGGCTTTTTTAATTACGAGTTATTGAAGGCGTTGGAATGTAGAGAAATTATAGGTAGTTACATCTCTCTGAGTAGATACTTAGAGAATAGCAATGCTATTTGTCATCAATAGTTTTGAGAATCGCATGATTGTGGCAGTTAAAACCGTTTTGTATTAGTGGTTGCCATAGTCGGCGGCACGAACTATTTTGTGGCCGGGGTTAAAATGCATGCTATTTCATCCAAGAACACGTACAAAAGGGATAAACGCTGTGATGAGTAGTAAGAAGCTAGTGCGCGTACTAATACGCACTCCTGGTATAAAAATAATAAATAGATGATGATTTATTAGGTATTATATACATTCTATAAATTTTAGTTTTATATAAATTATTTGCATTTTTTTACTGCTAATCTATCTCTGTATAGTGGCTGTTTTTCAATTTTCCTTCTTTTTATGGTATTTATTTCCGCCCAAAGATGAGTTGAAATTAGTGATGTAATATGGAACATTCGAGGCTAATAATTTTCAAATACACGTTTTTTTACTTTTTTTGTTTGCATACAGGGTTAGATAATGATCAGGCAAATTGATATATTTTTTTTATTTTGAACGTTCACCATCAAACAGTGAAGTAATCGCCATATTACATTTGTATGTAAGAATGACTAACTAGGGCAACCTTATGCGAAAAGTCCAAATCTAGCCTATGCAGATGAAAAAACTTATATAAACATTCTATACAGAAAAGTAGTAGGTATAATCTGAAACTCATACATATTTTAATATAAGAGAAGGCTCTGTTAAACATGAATGTACAAAACACAAAGACCAAAATATCGTATCATATTATTTTTTCTTTCAACGTAAGTTCAAACGGTAAAGATTACGAATTTACAGATTATTTGAAGATAATTTCATTAGCTTTACGTAAATGTAATACGCCTTCAGCTATTTTGGGACTTTGCAATAGTCAAAGTCAAGACTTTCTTTTGTTTAAATATTAAAAGTATATTTGGTAGTACGTATTATTAATCTTCATTTTCTTTGTAAACTATACTTTTCGAGTATCCTACCATTAGTGAGAGGCTGTACATATTAAATGGAAAGGGAAGATAAGCTCAGTGAGAATACTAAATTGTTATAAAAGTAAAGTTGTAAAAGTAATTACTTAGCTTAATATTTATTAGTCTTCTCTGAATATCCAAGGAGATGATAAGTTGCTTGCAGTTGCTCGGCCTATTACTATAGCTTGGAAAATTCGTATGTGACACTCCCATTGTTCACGGGCGAGGGGACGTAAGACAGCGGAGGTAGTAAAACGTGCGCGCAGGATGGGGCTCACTTGACGAGGACGTTACCCCAGCAAGAAAGTGGCTCCTAGAGTGATTTGAGTGGAACGTATAATTAGTGCGTAATCTGCTGTGAATGCGCGTCACATCAAAAATTGTGCGTGTCGTCGTTTTTGAAAAAAACGGAAAAACGATTCCTGCTGGAGTTACGTTGTTCCAGCAGGAAAATTCTAAACGTATGATCAGAGAGCGTGTGATTCTGCATGGGCAGAGAGCTTATAGTTATACTCCAATCATTAGTTTAGAATTTTCCTGCCGGAACAATGTTACTCCAGCAGGAATCGTTTTTGTCAAATACGACGACACGCACAATTTTTTTTATGTGTGTTTAACGTTCAGATGTGTCATTCCCATACATTGATTCGTTTTCTACTAGCGTTATCGATTGTAGATTGTCAACTTGGCTACGGGTGCTGGGCCTGATTGGCGCAGCCGCGGGGCACACTATGTACGTATCAAAATAAGTTCCCTTTTATTTGTACCTACATTGTGTGTATCTGTGTATGACAAATAAATTAGTTTTCTTTCTTTCTTCTTCTTCAATTCAACCGATTCTACTTATATCGCCTATTGACGCAGTTTAAATTGCGTCGCGCTATCAGGGAGTTCCCTAATTCACTGTTCGTTAAACACATTTTATTAATAGTTTATTAATATCCGACCTTAATATTTTCCATATTTTTATTTTGTGCACCTACCATTGTTGTGTCCTTTTTAACCAGAGTGGTGCCGATCCATGCGTCTTGTTCGTGAACGGGCGCCGTCAGTTGGGATTGGTCATAACTTTGCTGCCTCGGCCTGTTATTGTATTTTTTTTTATTGTTTTGTTATTCCAGAAGCTTTTACGTGCACGTCTTTTTACATTGTTCTCACATATATGTATTTTTCAACAAGAAAGATGTAACCAAAATGTTTTAACTAAAACTGATGGAAAAGAGTGTCCGTGGAGTTTCTTGCAAATTCTTCTCCATTGAGACCTACTGACGCTTGCGAATTTGCAACTAGTGTAATTTTTTTTTGTTTGGCTATTCAAAACTACCTCTAAGGTTTATTTGATTTTGATTGTGAGCCCAAAGGTTGACTGGTAGAGAATGCCTTGCTGCAATAAGACCGCCCATATACATGAAGTTTAAATAAATAAATATATTCGATTCCTAAATGTTTTGTTCAGTAGAGACAGACATTATTTCCATAAAATGTAAATATCTAATCAGTATTGTTAGTAGGTATTTAGCAAATCTTGCAATTTAAAATAATCTAATGCTTTCAGTCTTCATACGTCCACGGTTTGTTCTAATGATAGTACCTAACGCTTTGTCGGATTGTATAGTACTTACATAATAATCAGGTATTAATTATAATCACACGATGTTGCGATTGATCAATCACAATAGGAGATAAGCACTTGGTACCTACGCGGATGTATAATATTAATTAGATAAACAAATCACATACCTTTTTGAAGAACTATTCTAGAATTCGTTAGTTTTCCGATTAGGTCACGCCTGTATAAGTTTGTTGGAATAAAGGATAAAATACATAAAATTACTAGAATGTCATAACTCACTAGAACAAATAACTGTAACTGTGTCTAGCCGCAACATGGTTACACTGCAATGAATAAAGGGACACAACGCATCGCTGGGTAACGATGCGGCTGACGAGCTTTCTAGACGAGGATTCAGCTGGTCTGTGGACCCGAACCTGGCTACAGAAATTCACCCAGACACAAGCGGAGCACTGGTGGAACTTGACACCGGGCTGCATGCAGTCCAAAGAAGCTATGCCATCCTTGGATAGTAGGCTAACCAGGCGTTTACTACGACCAGACAGGGACAGCCTGCGACTGCTGACGAAGACCATCACGAGACACTGCTTGCTAAACAAACACTGCCACACAATGGGCATAACGGACAGCCCTCTATGCAGGGCGTGCTTGGAGGCTAAACGGCCACCATGGCCCACGCACAATGGTCCATCTGAAGGACTAAGTGCGGAAACCAAATCCTTAACATAGAACATAGATAGAAAATACATTAAAGTGTAATTTTATCATACAGTAGCACTGGCATCTTAAACATTATGGTTACACTAGTCGATCATTCTTCCATACAAACGTAGTCTGGCGATTACTCCACTATTTGACGATGTACATTCAAAACAAAAAAATATATCAATTTGTCTCATCATTATCTAGCTCTGTATGGAAACAAAAACATAAAAAATAATAATATTTGAAAGGTTTGAGCGTCGAAAGTTCCATATTTCAACACTAATATTAAAGCATCTTTAAGCGGAAATAAATACCATAAGAAGAAGGAAAATTGCAAAACGGCCCCGTACAGGGATAGATTAATAATTCAACAATGCAAATAACTTTATTTTGAAAATATACATTTAGTAGTTTTTTCATGATATCGAGACTACCACAGGTCATCACAGCATCTATTTCTTTCGCACGTGTTTTCGGATAAAATAACATGCATTTTAACCCCGCGCACAAAATATTCGTGCCGTCGACTAGTTCAACCTTAATGGACCGAAATCGATGATGCTATACTATCTGTTATAGTAATCTAAAATGTAAAAACAATTCTCTTATCGATTTGTTTTTAGATAAACACTCGCTATAGTTAACATTCTGCCAACTTATCTTTGATTTTCACTACCAAAAGACTACCCCTGCTGAGAGTGTTACATTAATGCGGGCTACTAAAAGGTACGGGCCCTTGAAGAGCAAGCCATTCGCTCTTGACTGCCTACAAGTTATCATAAACAATCTAATAATAGAGGTTTTATCAACGGAATGATAAGGCTATGGTAATTGTTCTATTAAAAATTTAGGATTATTGGCATAATGACTGCGGCCTGACAAAGGGCACATATAACACAACAACAAACGATATTGTGGGGCAATCTTATTGAGACGTGTACTCGTGTCGTTCCGCCTAACCTTGATGGGCAGAGGTTTCTTATGGCTTTGGAAGCTGAAATAAGCAATTTCGAGATGAAATCTGGCGTATGATTTCATAAGACTTCTGGGGCGAAACGTGACAGCGAAGTATTTTGTTCATAAAATTGGAAATTCTTAATCAATTTCAGTACTTCATCCAATAACTGTTTATGTACGTCGTTAACATTCTACAAACACCTAGATAGAGATAATAGACATGAAAATAATGACCTAAAAAATCACAAAAGCAAGAAGCTAAAGAAATTTGAGATGCCAGCTAAGTACTCTCTCGAGCTAAAGTTGGAACGTTGCTCACCTGAAGCCTGAAGTGGAGTTACAAAATGAATATGCGAATGATAATCCGAAACCGTAGAGCCACAGAAAGTTTGACGGTTATATAATGAATAGGTATTCAACTAAATAAGAGTTGAATTTGGATTATAACAAACTATGTAGGTCTTATCTCTGAATCGGTCCGACCGCAATGGCTTTGAAATTGAAAAGGACGAATTAGAGGGTTATCGCAGAAGCTAGGGGTCATCCGGTGTGCAAAGAGTATTATGTATATAGATAATATAGGCATTTTTACCCGACTGCCGAAGGAGGGTAATGTGTTTATCAGTCTATGTAGGTATGTATGTATGTTTGTTCCTATGTGGCGTTCCAGAGACCAAACACGTTGGCAGATTTCGACGATTCGTATGTCAATCGATTCGTCTTAACCTTGCGAGTGTCACTGGCTACATTAAAATAGGAAAATGGCGGTTTTTGGGTGCCATTTTGTGGGGGCTCATTTTTTTTTCTTGCAAGCCCTTCATGTGGGGTATTTATATGTTTAAATGTACCTACTGAACTAAAAAGTTTTAAATAAAAAAAGTTAATTTAAAAAATCAAAAACCCGACTGCTTAAAAAGAGAACTAAAAAGACATAACAAGAAGAAAATCATGCTGTGCAGTCGGAGGATACATCTGGTTTTGGTCAGCCAGCTCACGAATATGTAGCATCCAACTGCACAGCATAATTTTCTTCTTGTTTATTTAGTTTTTACTTCTTCAACTACATATCCCTTGGGACATGCTTGTGAACCGAATGTTGAAGATACCTGCTATAAATGAACACTTACTGGAAAATAAATATACTATTTTTCTGTAAAGTATAAATCACCCTCATTGTTGCATTGCCCAAAAGAAAAAGAAAAGCGAGCTTTAATTGGATGATTATATACTTTGAGTAGATATGCCACCGACGTGACATGATAAAATAGCTTTTCAAGAATTAAGTTACATTCAAACGAAGTAAAAATTCAAAAGGTAACTATACTAACTGAATAAAACAGTTCTTGAACCGACGGGGTTTCTGAGAAAGCCAGGAATGTTGTAGCACAGATAATATAATACTTTGTAGCAATCAACTATTTACTTGCTCAAGTATCTTGCACAGCGCTGATGACAGTTCTAGGATATCTTGCTAATAAAGTTCTTGTACTGGGTACCTTTTGATTCAGTTGTTATCTACAACCTGCCAGTGTTTCGACATGCACAATTTAGTTTCCCAACTTTTCATTCTGAGGAATTGTATCTACAGTTACGAGGAAAAGAGGTTTTCAATTCGAACACTATTTAATTCTGAAGTACTCATCTATTGAAATTACGTTCTGCTGTAATGTGCAAGGCAATTAGTAGTGGGTTACTATTACCACTATTACTCATAGAATCTATGAACCCTTAATATGATTGGCGACCCGTCCCGGCTTCGCCCGTGACAAATTATAGACAAAAATCTTCTCGTTTCTCACTCTTTGTATTGGTGAAAACCGCATGAAAATCTGTTCAGTAGTTTATGAGTATATTGCGTAAAGACGCGGCGGGGGGCTTATTTTATTATATTTGTAGGTATAGTGAAGTATTTCATTATTTAAACAGGGAAAATCTTAGCAAATTTGTAGGGAAATAGATGATGATTTAGAACGAAAACGAGCGCGCAAATTTTATAAAAGACCTTTGGGAGTCTGGATATCATGAATAAACGACAAAATGTATCTGTTCAAAATAAAATTATTTGCATTATTGAACTACTAATCTATCCCTGTAGGGTGGCTGTTTTACAATTTTCCTTCATCTTATGGTATTTATTTTCGTCTAAAGATGCGTTAAAATTTGTGTTGAAATATGGAACTTTCAACGCTCATAACTACCATTTTTTTTCCATACATAGATAATGGATGAGACAAATTGATATCATTATTTATTAAATGATAAATGATTTTATTTCTGTAAGTTGGTTTATACAAACACTTTTACATGTCGAACATATTTTTTAAAACTAGATGAGGTCGGCGTTTCCTATCTGACTACTCTGAGAAGAAAGGCCGAAACAAACTCAGAGGTCACAGTCTCTTTTAAAGTCCAGACAAAATATTGGTTAGATCATGTGAAGACCATGTAGACTGATGTCTGAAATAGTCTTTTGAGGAAAGAACCAGCCAGATTGAGTGGACCTGTCCAGTCAGTGCACGCATTTGTCAATAACCAAGCAGCTCAACTCAGAATTTAAGGAGCTCAACGATTCGACGAACAATACCAAAGAAAGGACATTCGGGTAGGCCGCATAAACTACTCAAACTGCCAGACCATGATTAAAAACTAAGATAAATTTAAATTAAAATAAAAAAGAATGATCCACATAGTCTTCACACTCACAATAATTAATATAAAATAATATAATACTTTAAAAAGTAAATATTCTTGTCATTGCAAGAAAACCAAAAAAACAACAACAAAATTCACGGTGCAAAATATAATAAAAAAAACAAAATTAATTGGAGCAGCTCAATCCCAAGCCTTTTTCTCTTCAAGGTAATCTTTAGTTGTATAAAACGCTTTCTGGCACAACTTACGTTTAATAAAAGATTTGAATTTATTAAGACTTAGATGTTGTACGTGGCTTGGAAGCTTATTATAAAAGCGTACACATTGACATCTAAACGAGCCACCTATTTTCTTGAGCCTTGTTGTAGGTACTACAAATTTGTGTTTATTCCTAGTATTTATGTTATGGATATCACTGTATTTTTTAAACAATTTTATATTTTTATGGGCATATAAAAGATTTTCATAAATATACTGAGAAGGCACAGTCATTACATTAATCTCCTTAAATTTCTCTCTGAGAGAGTGTCTTGGGCTTAATTTATAAATTGACCGAACAGCTCTTTTCTGCAAAACAAAGATAGTCTGGATGTCGGCGGCATTTCCCCACAACAGAATACCGTACGACATTACACTATGAAAATAGCTAAAGTATACTAAACGGGCTGTCTCTATGTCAGTTAAATTACGAATTTTTCTAACAGCATATGCTGCGGAGCTTAGCTTCTTTGACAATTTATCTATATGTGGGCCCCACTGAAGCTTAGCATCCAAAGTTAAGCCTAAGAATACTGTGCTATTTTCAGGATTCAATTCTTCGCCCTTTATCAACACATCGGTTTTCACCTGCCTAACGTGAGGTAGGGTAAACTTAATGCATTTGGTTTTTTTTTCATTAAGAAGTAAATTAACATTGAACCAGTGAACTACTTTTGAGATCGCGCTATTTACATCGTCAGTAACCAGCTGCTGACGTTTAAGTTTAAACAAAAGTGAAGTATCATCCGCAAACAACACTATATCATGGTTATCCTTTATGAGGTAAGGCAAGTCATTAATATAAATAAGAAACAAGAAAGGACCAAGAATCGAGCCCTGTGGGACTCCCATTGTTACCATAGATCCAGGTGATCTTTTTCCATTAACGTCAACAGTCTGAATCCTATTACTCAAATATGAAGTAAGAAGATCCAGAGCGCTGTTCCGGATCCCGTAGTGGCGGAGTTTCCTGATTAGCGTTTCATGAAAAACACAATCAAATGCCTTGGACAAATCACAAAAGATTCCCAAGGCATCGCACTTATCTTCCCATGCATTATAAATATGTCCTAAAAGTTCAACACCGGCATCAGTAGTTGAACGACCCCTTGTAAATCCGAACTGTTTGGTATGTAATAATTTATGTTTATTAAAAAATCTTTGCAATTGCTCTAAAATTAATTTCTCAAATATTTTGCTAAACGTAGGTAGTACTGAAATAGGTCTATAATTTGTAGGGTCTGATGTACTACCTGATTAAAACAAAGGTATTATTTTACTATTTTTCATAAGGTCGGGCAACTCCCCACAGTCGATACAATTATTAAAGATAATAGCTAAACTAGGTGCGACAATGTCAATAATAGACTTAGCAACTTCTACAGAATGACCCCACAGATCTGCAGTCTTTTTAACATTTAAAGTGTGAAAGGTTTTAATTATGTCTTTACAAGTAATATGTTCAAAAAGAAATTCCGAATCGCAAACGTTAACATTTTCTTTTAGCAAAGACTCAGCAACAGAAGGTGATGAGTTTAAGGATTTAGTCGTTGAAACGGGAATATCTGAAAAGAAATTTTCAAAGGCCACTGCGACTTGTGAGTCTGATTTTATGATGTTGCCATTAATAGACAGGCCGTAGTCAATATTTCGGTTACCAGATCTTCCCGTTTCACTATTAATAATATTCCAAGTCGTTTTAATAACATTACTACTGTTTTTAATCTTTGAGCTCAAATAACGCGACTTGGCCAAACAACAAACTTTTTTAAATAATTTTGAATAATTTCTAACATATAAATTAAATTCAGCAGTGTTTACATAAGTCCTTTCACTGTACAGTTCATAAAGCCGTGTTCTACTCTTATGAATACCAATGGTAGCCCAATCACTGAATGATGCGTTACTATTAACGGAGATAGTCTTGGGAATAAAGGTCGAATTAAATTGTTTACAGTATATACTAAAAAAATCATCATATAGATGATTAGGATCAGCATCAATTGACAAAATTGGTAATTTATTAATGAGTTTAACTTTAAAAGCTGCCAAGCAACTTGCAGTTTTGGGGTTAACAGTGATATCCTTTTTAACCACTTTGTTGCTTTGGTTTGGTATAGTAATCCTCTGCCCGCATTGATCAGAATCTAGTAAATTTATAATTTCTTTGTGGACTGGTATAACATTAGTATAAATATTATCTAAGCATGTAGCACTAGAAGGGGTTATTCTTGTGGGCTCCAAAAATAGGTTTACAAGATTGTAGGACTGAAACAGACTTATTATTTTACTACAAGAACCTGAGTTTTCTAATAAATTAACATTAAAATCACCACAAGTGATAATGGATTTATTCGAGTTACAAATCTTGTGTAATACTTCATCCATTACCTTTTCGAAGCAGTCATACAATACTGAAGGGGGTCTGTATACGCTTAATACAATAAACTGCTCCAATTCTATACAAGCTATTTCAACTGTCCGCTCAACAGATAGGCTCACAATGTCCTTACGGTCTTTAAATTTAAGCTGGTTACTTACTAAAATCAGCCACCATGTATAGCTTTAACTCTGCTGAATGAACTACCAACCTGGTGATTATTAAAATTGAACAATAACTGGTGGCTTTTAAGCCAATGTTCTGTTATACAAAGAATATCAATACTGTTAAAGTTCATAAATAATTCTACTTCTAAATCTTTGTTCATAAATCCTTGAATATTTTGATGCACCAGGTTAATACTATTTACCGAATTTAAACTTTTATTTGATTTTACTTTGCAATTTTTATGCTGTATGCTTTTGCAAGAGGTTGTCCCTATTGTCCTAATTTCTAATTTAAATTACTATTAATATCAATTTCTGATACCAAATTATTGGCTGAATTAAATAACATTCCTTGGCATTGCTCAATAGAAGCAAGTTGTTTAGCCAAATTCTTGGCTGTAGTAGAAAAATAATATGATAGCGACACAGCTATCTGTCTTTTATAATACTTTGAAAGAAAGTACCTATCCATGAAAAATTTATCTTTTGTCAAATAAAAGTGATTACCAACATAATTGTTAGTGTCAATTAAATGGAATAAATTACTACTATATGTTAAATTATGTAATGTCCTATTCAATTCATACCTAAGTATGTTTTCTTCCTGTGGCAAACTTTGGCTGTATGGGAATGTGAACATCACAATTTTTTTTAAACTAAGGTTGCACAAAGAGTTATAATGTTGGAGTAATTCTCCTTTGTTCACATTGCCCCTATTACCAATAAATATTAATAATGTTGTATCCTGGTTAAAATTGCATTTTATAACTTTTTTAATTATGTCAAATAAAGAACAACCAGGCATACAGTAGTTCATTATTGAGTGTCCTGGATATCTATTTGTCAACAAGTGAACGTACATCATCAAACAGTGAAGTAATCCCCAGACTACGTTTGTATGGAAGAATGATCGACCATGTGTAACCATAAAGACATAATATTTGTAACTACTACATTATTGTGTTATAATATTTCAAAATACTTATGTTCCTTTTAAAATCAAAATAATGTAATTTAGTAAAGACTCCTTGAAACCTGCTGTAAAGTAATACAAAATGATACCTCACGGATCGATCCGTGTCAGTCGTAAACAAGGCGATGTAACTAATTCGTATTTTTATTACGCACTAAAACATTTATTTCGGATGCCTTCCAATATCATGTAACATTAATCTTAATTTGTGGCAATATAAATTACTTACAAATTGTAGTATTCAGGGTACTTTTTAAATGAAACGGTTTTAGATCGACATTGAAGTTATGGGAACTGTAATTAGGCGTGGCTCAAAACCGTAGTTCCTAATGAGTGATGTGACACGTCACACGATATAGTGTTTTATTTCGTGATGAGGCATCGTAAATCTGTGACATACTTAGAGGTGTAAAACAGAATAAAAACTGGGCATATATAGCAATTATATTCATGAGCTGTAATGTTTAACAGCATATTAGGGGCATAATCACTGGGACGTAGCAAACAAATAAATGTCTTTTTATTTCCTATAAAATCTTTACGGTTTTGCGAGCATGTTTTGGTAGTCTAGTCTGAAACTGGCATGGCACTGGTGGCATGAACAGGTGCCTTATCAGAATAACAGCGCGGCGTTATTTATTCTTTTTAAATATCTCTGCACGCTGTGCCCGCGGCTTCGCTCTCGTCACCTACCTACTTAGTTACTAAACTAGACCTACCTACCTACCTACCAACCTTCCTTACCTTGCTACCTACCTACCAATTATGTGTTGTAATGTCATTCTTGCGCAGAGAATCTTAACACCGCCATTCAGAAAATTACGTCAAATGCACAACGCCATCTATTGAACATGGAGTTCAACTCTCGCGAACTCAACGAATAGCAGAATCATCTCATTTTGCGCCTTTCTTTTAATTTATATATATATTATTTTATATATAGTATTTATTATAGGAAATATTTAAGTATATTTATATTAACTATATACTTTTGTACTAATTTTGCGTTTATAATATTATTATTTCTATTTTTATGCACCTGCCATATTGCTCTTCACCGCCCTTGGTTGACTGGTAGAGAATGCCTAAGGCATTAAGTCCGCCTATGTACTTTTATGTTGCATGAAGTTTTAATAAATAAATAAATAAACTCTCCGAATATCTGAATTGCGTGTGTAGTGATATTTTACTTCTTGAACACTTTAGATTCATCTAACTTTTAATAGAATGTACCGATTGCGATGAAACAAAAACTATATAATACTTCAAGTTACGCATTTTTTTTTAGAAATAAGAATTAGATATATTAGTTTCGTACATTTCACGTGATGGTGCATAACTATACAGACAAAAAAAGCTCGAAATGGGTTCTGTTGATTATCCTTTATAAGAAATATTCTCGATGTAAAAAAACGACTTTTCTACAGATTTATTATATGAATTGATAATGATGATTTTTTGGTTTACCTCTCGTGACTCCTGAGCGAATAAATATTTTTCTTTCTTTTTTCTAAACTGGTTTGAAAAACCAGGGGAACCCGTGTCTTACATGTACCTAAAACTGTAAACAAAAATAAACAATTAGTAATCTGTGCTAAAATAAGCTTAGCCTTTATTTTTAATCAGTACGCTTACGTAGTATTATCTATTTCTTTGGGATTTATTTGATAACATTATGTTTCGTGGCCTTCTTTTTATTGAAGTCATTTCTATTTTAGTCCAGTTACTTTCCTCATGTGCATTTAATAAGGAAAATGGAAACCAGAAAGGCTTGAAATATGACGTCATAACATAATCTTTTACTCGTGAAAGGTTTTAAATTAGAATGTTATTTATGGTTTTATTTTCTTTTAGTTCAGTTTTTTTATATTCTGGATCGAAAGAGTTGAAAGGCGTCCTTTGCCAATTAATGGAATGCAGGCCGATGAACAATCACCAAAGTTAATTAAATCAAGTTCTTCCAACTAAATACACAGATGTGTTGCTGGGAAATTTGTTACATCACTTCTTCTTCTCAGGAGGGCCCGATCTAGCAATTTCGCCGCTCCGGGCAAAGAAAATATTTGCCGCCCTATGGCGTCCTTTAAAACGACACCTAATAAGGAGGTAAATGTTTTAGGATATTATCTATTGAAAAAAATGCCGCTTTTTTGACAAGTTCGAGCGGAAGTGAACTCGAAAATTTCACTTAGTAATTTTTGCAACGGTATGAATGTTAATTTATTTAACGGTGGGTTTACAACAAGGACCAATAACATTCGACAGCGAAGCGAGCTTGAACAGTTTAGCAGCACACCACGAATAAGTTAGGTTTTCTGATGAAATGAAAAGGGCTGTTAGTGCAGTTTGGCCACCCCTCATTTATGCCACTCTGGGCATTTGCCCGGCTCACCCCCTAGATCTGGCCCTGCTTCTCAGCAAAAACTAGGTTGTGGTGAAGGGGAAGGGTATTGAGGAACTGCCTGTATGTAAAAGTTTGACGTTCAAAAAGTGCTGGCTCTCAGCCAAAAAATAAATGTATTTTGATTTAACGTTATGCTCAACAGCAGCAAACACTTATCGAGATCCTGACTTCGATTATGGTCGGGCAACGTACTTATCGGGTTTTTTCCATCTGGGATTTCTTATTAGCAACCCAGAGACTGGACTGTGCCCAGTTGATGGCAATACGCTTGCCCCACATAACATGGGAATTAAACATAAATGGCGAATAGTATATACTAAATGTACACCTCTACCCTTCTAACTAGTCCTAACCATACCGAGATTCCTCCGTGCCTCGGAAAGCAAGTTAAGACGGTATCTTATCTTATCTTGTGTAGGGGCCGAGAAACAACTCGGATACTTCGACCCATTGGGATCTTTTGTGGTCCCCTAGATAACTTACACCTCTTCAATCTCGTTGAGAACTCTCTTCTTAATAATAGAATAGAATAGTAGTAATAATAGAATAGTCTTCTGGTTTTGGATATCTAACCCCTACTCACATACTCATTAGCTTACCAGCCAGGGCATCGTGTGTGCACAGTAGGTGCTCCATGCGTTCCGCATGTTCCCCACATAACCTACACATGGGTGTCGCGGTTAGACCCATCTCCATGAGTATGTCGTTAGTTCCAAAGTGGCCAGTTAAGGCCCCAATCAGGTAGCGGATTTCTCCCTTTCTCATTTTCCAAATTCATTCCCGTGCTTTGAACGTAGAGGCCAGGAATTTCTTAGAGTGTTCCAGCCCGGTATTAGACAGCCGATGTGTTTGTTGCCTATGATCTGCAAACTCCCTGAATGTGGCTTTTATGAGACACGTCGAAATGCCTACACATGGTTCTGGACGTTAAGCCGTTGGTCTCGACTGTCATGTCGTTATGGGTAGTCAAAAGCTTGAGATCTGACACCTGTCTAGCCAAGATGTGTCGTGTTACCCAGTTACTGGGTTGTGGAGGTCAGATAGGCAGTCGCTCTATTTAATACACTGGTACTCAGATCAATCCAGTAAGACAGGAAGCCAACCCCAACATAATTGGGCTAGGCAGATTGATTGTTATTTTCACCCTGAACCGATCAGTGCAGCGACGCTTGGTAGAAGCCTATGTCCAGCAGTGGACTTCTTTCAGCTGAAATGATGACGATGATGATGATGAATGTTCTTTTTTTCTTTCATAGATCTCTCGTTCGGGAGCCCGACGCGTGGTGCTTCAGCAAGCGACGCCGGCGATGGCGGGCCGGTTCCGATGCGAGGTGTCGGCTGACGCGCCCACCTTCCACACGGAGATACGATCAGCACCCCTCGAAGTCGTTGGTAATGAAATTAACATCATGTTATATTACAACTGTATTAAGTTAGTATGGTCAGCCTTGATTTAGAACTTTTTGAAGAAAAGATTCGGATTGATACATGTTCTAAAGAATGCTATCTACTCATAGGAATTATACCTTGTACGATAATTCACCAATCATACGAACCTATACCATATAACCCATACACCAATAAATGAATTATTGAAAAGTTCTAAGTTGGGGCCAGTTTTGGTATCCATCCATCCATTGGCCATTGTTTCTCATCATCAACAACGGACATCCACATCCAACTGACCGATATAAGTAAGACCGATGTTTATTAAATCAGAACTATCTGAATTATCAAAACAAAACCTATCGAGATTTCATTGTAATGTTTATTTTTACAATCGAACCACTAACACAAACCGCTTTTTTCGTCTGTCTGAAAAATCTATTATTAAATCAGCAAAAACAACTGAACTGAGGTGTTAAATTACTTTTTTATTCAACCCAAAATATTCCTGGTTATTTTCACTTCAATCTGTAGGTTATAATTTCGGTGGAAATATCAAAAATTATCATATTTTAGGAATATTAATGCAGTGGCCGGCCAGCAATTGGCGTGGGATTAGGATTACCATAACTTGGGGAATTATTGAAGGCAATATATAATGACATTGGAATCTCAAATTAAATTTCTCTTTGGCAAAATTAAGCCGGAAATAGCACAATCACAAAATGTGTGAAACGGAAAGAGGAAAACGTTATACAAATGTAATAAAATTATCGTCACGATGTTCAGTCAAAGAGGACATTTGGTTGACACATCAATTTTCAATGGCAATTTAAGCATTGGAGGAAGATTCTATACCTGTTTATAAAATATCAAAATCAGTCTATCTACCAATATTTTTCACAAGTTTTTTGGAGTTGAATTTTAGTCTGATCGGATGCGGCATGTAGCTGAATACCAAAGGCTCTAGACAGTGGCATTCAATGTCAGCGAAGGCGATAGTCGAAATGTTAAAATGTAAGGGATTGATCACGTGATTTTAATCGACTTTCCAAAAAGGAGGAGGTTCTATGTTCGATTTCATGTTTAATTTTTTTTTTGTATGTTAGACCGAATTTGTAGACTCTTTTTTATATGGAAATCGATTTTATAAATATATTTTTTTTATATCGCTTGTCAATCCCATACAAATATGCCTTTTTGACAATCGCTATCGCCGCGTTACGATCATAGAATGTCACTTGTCTAGGTCCCTTGTACATATTTTACTTTATTTTAACCGTCATAACCCAGTGACTGGATAACAAGATACTCAAAAAATCTGACAGTCAAGCAAGACTGGTTGACAAACCAGTCTTGCCAATATGACTGCTTTTCAGACTTACGGGTTTTGTAACAGATTTAAATCTAACTAGATAACGCGGTTTTGTATTTGTGTGTTAAAAAAACGGAGTAAAATTACGATCAATGATCGTACTTTGAGCTTTTCATTTAGCATTATCGACACCGGTAATCCACCGAAATCTATAAAAATACCTAATGATGCCATATTGAGCTGTAAAACTGTATAGAAAAAGTTGGCCGAGGCATTGGAAATTTGTTTTTAAACTGTGTGTGAAAAAGTGGCACGTTTCGTATTCATATAGATGGAGGAACTTGCGTTATCTAGTTAGATTTATGTCTGTGGGTTTTCTTAATAAAGTTTACGACAGTCAATGATCGAAAAATGATAGTGGAGACTAACAGCTTTGATAAATACAACAAACATACCTTGATAAAAATAAAATAGCGTACGGAACATATTAGGTAGGTTAGGTACACCGGTAATTCGAGGAAAATCTGTACGGTGACAGTAAATCGGGTCGATAGTCTAACAGACGAACCTCACTGAAAAAGCTCTTCACGCGACGTAAATGTTATTCCAGTACATTGAACAACATTACCGACACGACACTCGCACAGAAACCCTACTAATATTGTAGGAACTTAAATGTGTAAGTTTTAGATGTCTCTCAGAGTTTGTATGTTTATTCCTATAAAAAGCTTTAACGGGTGAACTGTTTTGGATACAATTTGGCGTATTATATTGACTACAGCTTGACTTAATATATAGAATAGTTTTTACCCGGGCAAATAATTATAGTTTCTATGAAAAATGTAATAATAAAATAAAATATACTCAGTGGATTTAACTAAAATAACAAGTTACGAGATAATATTACAACAAAAGTTTTCAGATTAGTCATAATGTTAAAGTTAATCATCTTTCTATAGTTCGTTGTTCTGATAATAACTTACGCGTAATCTATGATTAAATACCTAGTACCTACTTATAAAGTTTTGAGCTAAAGTAAGTCAGTTTGAGAGTCTATTTGAGCGAGTTTACTTTAATTTATTTACTTCACTAATATATCAAAAATAGTAGGTACTAAGGAAAAGGGATGTTTCCTGGGTAGAAAAATGATAATTATATTTAGTACATCAGTGAGATTACCAAATAATATTGGACACGTATTGTTTCTTGACCAAATCAATAAAAAGTCGTGTGGCACTCGGGGACTGCCGCGGTAAAGCTATTGCATAGCATTTATTCTAGATCCAGTCCTGGAAAATGCGTCAAAAAAATTAAAACTTTAAAAACTCGAAAACGTAGCGAGCCAAACCCGCATTTATTTACGATTAATAAAACTCTAAAAAACAAAACAAAAATACCCTTATTCACATTTAAATAAGGTCGCTTTTCTTTGACAATCAAAAGTGACCCTTATTCTCATTACCATAAGGTCCACATTGATCACCATTGTCACAGAAACAGCTCAGAGAGACCGATAAAAGGCAAAAAAAATACGACCAACAAAAATTTTAAAACCCTCATATCTCAGAAACGGTTGGAGTTAGCGCATTTCTGACAAAAAAAATTGCCCCCTGCCCGCGCTACTTCATCCAGGAGAACAAGATAGGATTTACCCAACCCTTAACCATTTACCTCCCCCCGAAAAAACATTTTTCATTCTAAAAATACCAACACGGAAATCGAAAACACGTGCAACAAACCGCCCCCCAATTCCCCCTGCCCCTCACCACTCAGATTCCACAGAATTCAAAAACCTTATTAAAAGTCAAAGTATCACCGCCGTGCCCGTCGGAGTGGGGAGCGTGAGGTTTTTTCGTTACGGAATTTCTGGATTCGGTCCCCGCGCTCAAGGCCCACGATAGAAGCTATACAATAGCTTAAAAAATTGCAAAGATAAAGCGTATCAAAGTGACGTCACTATGTCAGTATAAAGTGTACTAACGGCGTGACGTCACACGATATTTCAACGCATTATATCGTCGTGAATTTATGTTTACGTGTCAAATGAAAAAATTCGCGTCCAATATTTTTCACTTAATTTTATTTTATTTATTTAAGGAAAATCAAACAGTAGCACAATAAGAAACATTCATACTTTCTTAAATATTACATTTAGACAATTATGCTACCCACTACGTTCTCCACACAACGGTTGCTGTCCCAGAACTCATATCTGGATTTTAAATAATATTATATAAAAGAAAAACAAAAAAGTAAATTTGTATGCTTATATTATTAAACATTACGTTATTATATATTAAATTGCTGATCCTTTAAGGTTGCTCGGACTTTGCTTCTTAAATGCATTTTTACTAAGAAAAAGAATGTCGATTGAATTAAATTGATTGTTATATGTCTCAACCAAACGACGAAGTGGTGAACGCGAGCCAGCGTTGGATTTACAGAGGCTAGTAGCAAATAGATGTCGAGTGCGTACCTCACGTAAACGAACCGTTCGAGGAACCAGGTAGCTTAGACTCCTAACTAGGTCCGGACAATCAAAATGATTAATAACAAAAAATATATTTTCAGTTAACATCCCTATTGTATCAAGGGGACACGGATACGTAGATATAACATATTCACCAATATCGTTGACAGACAGCTTAGTTCCAACGATGTCACTGTACCCCGGTAGTTATTGTCAAATACTCACATAGTTAACTATGTATCTAATAGAGTATACATATATTGTCGTAAGTCGCCATATCAAGGACCAGTTCGATAGGCACCTGATTCCAAATTTAAACTTGATGACGCGACAGTATAATAATCCTACGATCACCTTTCGGCGTTTCCCAAATTAAAATGGATTTACACAAACAATTTTTTTCATTGGCATATTTTAACATTATTATTATTACCTACTCCACATTATAATAACAATTAAACCATACCACACGTTGCAGATTAATTGTAAGATAGTATAATCGTAATCCGATTATTTCTCCTTTAATCGTTTAGTTTGTCTCCAACTAAATGGCTTCAGTTCCGGTTTCAAGACTGCAATCTTGGATTTAATCGTTAATAGTTGGTGATATATGGCCGTGGAACGGAACCGAACGCGATCGATTTACAAAAAATAATCGTTATAATCAGATGAAAAACGCTAGTTACGTGACACGGTTTCTTTGTATGGGATGAGGCATCTGTATGCTAGTATTATATTATCTGTGGTTTTACTATCCCAAGGGATCATTACACCGAGTTTATTGGGATAAAAAGTACTAGGTTATAACCTATCTGAGTGCATATTTCATCCAAATCTGTTCACAACAATCAAACTCACATCATTCGTATTTACAAAATTAGTTAGGATTTATATATTGTTACTGGTATTTTTATATTTGAAAGCGAATTACAATATGTTGCTCCTTAACAACAATTTTTATCTCCAGCGCTGATCTTTTCTGTATACTGAAGGTTTGATTAATATCTTAATGCAAACTTTGAAGTCCAATCCGATTTGCTAAAGCCTTGGCCTTTATCATTGATAAAGTGAGCTCCTAATTTTATGCGGTGGAAGTCCGAAGTCGCTTGGATTTCATGCAGACATTAACTGGCGAATGCAGGTTCCATATGAGACAGCTCGGGCGCGTGGTTGAGATATTATAAAGCTGCAGGAGTAAGGATCTTGTTCGATCTAACCTTCTCGCTATTTGAAATAGGAATGTTTAAGAATTATGAACCAAAGTTTTAATTTAAATAGATTCCGGTAAATTTAGATATCTGAGGGTACGAAAATTCGCACCCAGCTGAAAATTGATAGGATTGCTCAAAACAAATAAAATCTAAAAAGTCCTCATCGATCCGACACCTGGAAAAAAAATACTCGGGGCGATTTTCAGCAAAACGGTAAGTTTTATCATAAAATTAGCCCAGACAAAAATTTAAGATCAGACACTATAAAAAATGTTTAAATCCTTTTTTTCCTAAGATCCACCGTTTTTGAGATATAAAGACTCAAAAAGTTGAAAGAGTTGTAATCGTCTTAACATGCACACGTTTCCACGCCACCTTTGAGGTAGTATACATAGCGCGTTTTTTCAATGTGGTTTCCCCGGCAGGCCTATTCCACGGATCTGTTGTGATTCGTTGGGCATTCTATGATAAAGCAGGTGTACGACTCTAGCCACGCAGATAATTGAATAGGAGACACTTCTGAGTTAAACTGTCGTATAAAATGTAATAGGAATATTTAAGAATCATGAACCAAAGTTTTAAATTAAACAGTCTTGTATAATGTTTTCCATTTCAGTAACTATATTTCAGAATTGGCATGTTTTGCCTAAAGGCAATTGATTTAATCCTTTTAGTAAAAAATTTAACAATGAAGATATAAAATAGTTTTATCAATGTAACTGACATTACTAGGTAAAATGTAATAAATAAGGGTTCAAATGAAATGAAATGCCAGAATTTTCTGTTTCAGAGGATGAACTAATTTAGTGGAAAGGCAAATGGAACGAAAATAGGATACTTTTATGAATTTATATGTTACAAAATTTCTAGCTAATTGAATTCTGTTTTCAAAGAACGTGTGTGTATTTTTTTCGCGGACACAAAATTGGATGTAGGTAATCTTATTTTCAATTCGTTTTTTCAATTCAATCTAGACGTATTATATTACATTGTTAAATATTTCTTAAAAGAAGCTTCTAAGTTATTATTATTTTTTAATTCAAACTTGTATATTATAAAATTGCATAGTCACAATTCAGCTCAATCGGACACTGAGAAGTGTGTCAAATTTGACTTGCAAGATTTGATTATAGACTCCGGGACAGGTGTAACTAAATGAAAGATTGGAATAAATTGTTGTAAGGAAGTTTCGGTTTCGGCCGAAACTGAGACTGCTGCCGGTTTCGTTTTCGATTTCGGTTTCGGTCGTAAAAACCAGTTTCAGTCGGACACTACGACTATTGGTACAATTAACCGAAGGTAACCGTAAAACATGCGGGCTAGACCTTCCGTTCAGGTCTAGCCCGCAAGTTTTACGTAAACGTTCGTTATCGGCATTTGCATCGATACCACATAAAATGTCGGCAGTCGGCACCGTTCCATGTTGTTTACCGATTTCGTTCGGGACCTTCAAGGTTGCTACTGCCCATGGTCACGCGACAATTATTATCCCTGTGGTGACACCACCAGACACTGACACTAATATTTTGAACCATGTATTTAGTGGTAACCTAAAATTATTTTAGATATTTTCTCTTAATTACTAAACTACCGTATTCCAAGCAGACCGTGTGGTTTTCGAAATTTTTCATAGTAACTACTACGGCCGAACTACGGTAAAAACCAGAACTACGGTAAAAACCCGAACTACGGTAAAATCCCGAACTACGGTGAAAGCCCGAACTACGGTAAAACCTAGAATTTACCGGTAATACCCAAGATTTACAAAGTCTTGCTGGTAAAAGTCCGAAATGATCTATAATAATCGCTAATATTAGGCATTTACTGGTCTCACGTGAATGATACGAAATGATAAGAACAATTAAGGACTGACTGATTAGGTTCACCTATTCATTCATTAATAGTATAATACTAAAATAATTAAAAAAAAATGAATTAATAAATGATTTATTTCTCTTTTGACATTATGCAATTTAGAATCTTTTGACATTATTTTTAAAACTGTTTGACATTATTATATTTTAAAATTGTTTGACTTTATTTTTAAAACATAAGGACATTATATTTAAAACTGATTGATAGTTCTTTGTATTTGTATGTAAGTAAATTGCAAGTATATTCAACATAATGTAAATTGTGTTATGAATTTACCGTAGTTCTGGCTTTAGCAGTAACATTTACATTCTTCACCACATACTTAAATACAACTTCCATAAAGATTGATAAGTACAAATATCTGCCTATGTATATGCTTCTTTAGGTTTTAAACTATCTCTCTTGTAATTATAATTATCATGATTTCAGCCAAAAGACGACCACTGCAGCTGACGATAGGCGTCACCAACTCGACCGGCCCTAAAAGACATATTCCTAATAACTATATAAGTTTTTAAGCTGACATGGTCACAATCATTAGAATTAATGTTTGTTTGTTAAACAATCGCCACCCGCAAAGACTTTAGTTCTCGTGATCATGGCGCTTGTAACGTTGCCGAAATATCGAGCTCTCAACCAAAATCTAAATAACAAATCTTAGTATGCTATGCTAACTATGTTAGTAACACAATACAATTACACATATTATAAAGTAATTATTGCTTTAGCATTCCAGCCGAAATACTGGAGCAACGATCGCTGAATAGTCCAACCTGTTACCAATCATGCCAAATACCAAATTCCAAAAAATTGGGTCGTGCCTTTTTACCATGATTACCCATTTTTCCTGTGTGGGTAGACACAGAGTAAACACGCCTTAAAGACAGCTCCCAGTTTTAATTAATTTTAATTTATTTTTAACTTAATTTTTAATGTTTTAATTATATTTTATTGACTTTTACCACCCTACACTCACTATATATTATTTTCGAATCTCTCTAATATACTATTATACTTCTGCCTAATTAATTACTTTTTCTCAACCACACCATGGATTCAAAACTCGCAACAAGTCTGGAAGACCTGGAGCAACTGTTCCATTCACGGATGGCAGAGTATGAGAGCAAGCTCAATGCATGCTTCTACTGAAACTCGGCCTACACTGGAGCTATCAGCACTTACAAGTGAGTTCGCTGATTTTAAAACATTTGTTTGGCAAGCACTCTCTAAATTTAAAAGTCAAATAGAGATGCTGTCTCTAGGATTTGACAGGCATGAAACCCTGATGCGGAGGAAGGTTCTCCTGTTTCATGGGATTGCTGAGCATCCTGGTGAAAAGCTACATGAAGTGGTTCACAGGGTATTAGCCGACCAAATGAGCTTACCTGAGATTGGGAAGGATAGGATCCATGTCTGCCATAGACTGGGTTCTACACGAGGCAAAGCTCGGCCTATACTGGTTAGGCTATACACCACTGAGCACCGTCACTTAATCTGGGAGAGCAAGAAGTCCCTGAAAGGAAAAGGTATCACCATCTCCGAATTCTTGACGCACAGCAGACACCAAACTTTCATGGACGCGCGCAAACATTTTGGGATGCAGAATTGCTGGTCGGTGGAGGGCAGGATTGTGATCATAACACCTGATACCAAACGTCACAAGATCGAGACTCCGGGTGAACTTAAAGCTCTGGTGTCGCGGTTTCCTAAGGCATCTAGCGACCTTCGTGACGCCACGCAGACGGTGGAAGATTCTTCTTCAAAAAATGTGAGCGCCACTGAGACTTCTGCTACACCCTCAAGAGACCAAAGGAAGGCGCGTCGGCGTAATTAATGTTGTTGATGTTTCGTTCGTTCACCAAGCTACCTACTTCTTGATTATGCCGGCGTATACGATACTTTTACTTTCTGTGCCGGTACTTTATTTAATTGGTATTTTCCGCATCACCTTCATTCTCCGTTTGTGTTGATTAAGATGTCGGTATAATAATTTTTCATAATATCTTTTGTTTATGACAAGTCATTCAACCAGCTAGACTGAACTGTCATTGTCAATTTGTCAATGTTTTTTTTTATTTATGTTTTATGGCCTGGTTGCTAGGACCTTTTAGCCAATTTGTCAATGTCAACACAATGACAGCGACCTAGAGATGTGCAACGTTCCGTTTTCATCGTTTTGTATTGTCGGTTTTTGTGCATTCATTCGTTGTACGCTGTTATATTAATTTAGTTTTTTTTTTTTTTGGTAATGACTTGTCACCCTTATCACTCACCAGTGAGTTAGGGTGGTTGCTAGAACAATCAGCCCTTACGTTTAGTTGTAATAAGTTTTAATTTTGTTATATTAATTTAGTTGTATTCTTTTCTTCGTATTATATTTATTTTATTTATGTGTTCGTCTATGGATGATCCTGTCAACCTAGATGACAGTTTTTTCTCCTGTAATTCTTCGACTTGCAGTTTTGTTAGTGCTGGAAGTGAGTCTTCGCTTCATACTCTGCATAATAACATCTCCACTATCTTTTCTAAGTATCCAAAAAATTTCCATATAGCCCATATTAATGCTCAAAGTGTTCCTGGTCACTACTCCGATCTTCTGGCATCCTTTAGCAGTGCTCATCTTGATGCACTTCTTATATCTGAAACTTTTCTTAAGCCGTCTCTCCTTTCTACGCACTATGCACTGCCTGGCTTTGTCCTGGTCAGAAATGACAGGACTGGCAAGGGTGGTGGTGGTGTCGCCATTTATGTACGTGCTGATATACCGCACAAAATTGTGAGTGCGTCTCCATCTGGGTACTCTGGGTCGGCTGAATTCTTGTTCCTAGAGATCACCTTACACCATGCTAAAGTATTACTTGCAGTATTCTACTCCCCTAACCTTCATATAAACTATTTTGATTCTTTGGAATCGTCACTAAATAATTTTTGCCCGTTGTACGAGCATGTTGTTTTGATGGGAGACTTTAACACATGTCTAATTAAAAAAGACTCTCGTTCACTAAAACTCCGTTCTCTTTTATCTTCTTTTAATCTTGAAATTCTACCTCTTTCTGCGACTCATAACTTTCCAAACTGCACGCCTTCTCTTCTTGACCTTATGATTGTTTCTTCCCCTCACAATGTTGCTGAGTTTGGGCAACTTACTGCAACTTTTTCATATCATGATCTCATCTATCTCTCGTATCGTATTCGACCTCCTAAACGCAAACCTCAAATCTGTTATTTGCGTAATTATAACGGAATTGATCTGGCGGCGTTAAAGCGTGATGCAGATGATATCGACTGGTCTCTCGTCTTCGAGAGCGCCTGTGTCGATGATAAAGTGAATTACTTCAATGCCAAACTGTTGAGGTTATACGACAAGCATGCACCGCGTCGGCGAATTAGGGTTAAGCATAAACCTGCTCCGTGGATGACTGCTCAAATAAAAGACGCTATTTCTCGTAAGGACAAGGCAAAGAGCAGATACAAGCGTAGATCCACGGATCAGAATCTTGCTCATTTTAAAGCTCTACGTAACCATTGCAATCGTCTGTGTAGGGATGCTAAGAGACGCTTTTTCCACGAATCTCTAGTCGATCGCAAGTCTTCTGACGTCTGGAGATTTCTAAAGTCTGTCGGTATCGGCAAATCTCCCACTAATATCTGTAAAGATGTCGACTTGTCGGCTCTTAATAGGCACTTTTCTCTTCCACCTGTCTCTTTGGACCCTAGCGTCAAAACTTCAACTTTGTCTGTACTCTCCGAATTGCCGTTACCGAATTGCCCACTATTTAATTTAAACTCTGTCTCTGATGACGATGTCAAAAAATCTCTGCTCGCTATTTCCTCCTCTGCTGTTGGCCATGATAATCTGTGTTCGCGAATGATAATTCCTATTCTCCCGCAACTCCTGCCCATTCTCACTCATATCGTTAACTACTCTTTATTCTCTGGCATATTTCCTTCAGCCTGGAAACAGGCGCACATAATACCACTTCCCAAAATAAGTGATCCTTCTTCTTTATCCCACTTCAGACCCATATCCATACTTCCTTTTCTCTCTAAAGTTCTCGAGCACATTGTTCATGGTCAAATTTCCAGATTCCTTTCGTCTAATACTCTTATCTGTCCTTTCCAATCTGGATTCCGGGCAGGTCACAGTACCGTTACCGCACTTTTGAAGGTCACTGACGACATCCGCTGGGCTATGGAGAATAAATCTCTCACCTTGTTAGTCTTGCTTGACTTCAGTTGTGCGTTTAACTCAGTGGATTTTGACATTCTCCTTGGGGTCCTTCAGTCTATTAACTTCTCTTCCACTGCACTAGCCTGGTTTGACTCTTATCTTCGGGGTCGCTCTCAGTGTGTTCGTCTTGAAGAGATTTTCTCTGATTGGTGTGATCTCACTGCTGGTGTTCCTCAGGGTGGCGTTCTCTCTCCTCTTCTTTTCTCTATTTTCATAAACACTGTAACCAAGATGATCACCTCCAGCTTCCATCTTTACGCAGACGATTTGCAACTTTATCGACATTTTCTGCTTGCGGACGTGGACTTAGCGATTAATGCCATGAATCATGACCTGGAGAGAATTAGTGAATGGGCTAATTCTTATGGCTTACAGATCAACCCTTCCAAGTCCCAGGCCATGATCATAGGCAGTCGATGTTATCGCACAGCGCTTGACATTTCTATCTTGACACCATTATCCCTTAATGGCTCGACCATTCCTTACACCGAAACGGCTAAGAATCTCGGTGTCTTAATTGACAGCAATCTTTCTTGGCGAGCACAAGTCAATGAGGTTAGTCGTAAGGTGCATTTTTCCTTTCACTCATTAAAAACCCTTCAAACTTTCCTACCCTTTAAAACTAAAATTTACTTAGCTCAAACTTTGATTCAGCCGATCATAGATTACGCTGATGCCTGCTATCTGGATGCCACCGAGGAGCTCTTAAATAAGCTTGAGCGCTTGCAAAACTTGTGCATCCGTTTTGTTTTTGGTCTGAGGAAATACGACCATGTCTCTCTGTTCCGCAAGGATCTCAAGTGGCTCCCTATCCGCCTTCGCAGGAACACTCGCATATTATGTCTCCTTTTCAACATCCTTTTTAACCCTGCTTACCCTGGCTACCTGCGTGATCGTTTTTCGTTTACTCGCCCTGCCGATGCTCTTTGTAGATCCCGCCTTAAACTGCATCTCAATTTCCCATCCCATAAAACTCATTTCTATTCCCACTCCTTCTCTGTCCATGCAGTACGATTGTGGAACTCACTTCCACCTAAAATCCGTGACTCTCAAAATGTATCTCTTTTCAAAAAACGAGTCAAAGAACATTATCTCGCTACCATATTGTAATTTTGTATATTATTTGTATGTATTTATTTTTATCTTCTATACTTATATTTAGTTAAGGTATAATATGTGTAATTTGTATATAATTAGTTAAGTTATTATAGTCTATTTTAGGTTTCCTTATTTCTTTCTACACACTGTGTCTTCGTCTCTCATCCAACTGTCCTGTCGCAGGTCTGCTGGAAGAAATTTCTATTGAAATAAGCAGTACCTTTGTGCTCTTCTATCTGTATTCTTTATTTTCTCTGTAAAGTGTTTTGTGTGTACATAAATAAATAAATAAATAAATTAAACAGTCAGAGAGACTTTCACATTTCTGATTATAGGTTTTATACGATTTTTCCACGCGACTGTACACGTAGCTGTAGATAGAGCGGCCCGTAGAGCAGTCTATAACTCGACAAAGCTTTGTTCTCGTAGCGAATTTCTGCGTGAGATGTCCTTTTCAAAAGTAAAATTCCAGCTAGATTAATTTCTGATTCATCTTGCTCACCTTATTATTCTTCTTTCTTACTCACCTGGACTTTTCTTCTATCTAAAAGCCCTTTTATTGAAACTTATCGGGTATGTATGAGATTTTTGTAGGACTTCGATCAATAGGAGATTAGTAGTAGTAGTAGTAGGGACTCCCTTTTCCGCACTTAGACTCCCATTCGGTCCGTTGTGCGTAGGGGTACTGGTAACATAGCTAGCCTAGCTCCATTCAAAAGCACAGAAGCTTCCTGGTGGCTTCACAGGATTCACGGAACAACCTAACTGTTCCGAGGATTTCTTCTAGTTGAGATGCCACGGCCTAGCATTCCAAGATTACGCGTGTGGCTGATTCTTCAGCGTTAAAACAGCCCCTGAAAAGTGGGCTGTCTGTGGCGCCTATGTTGAAAAGATGTTTGTTAAGGAGGGTGTGGCCCGCTAGTGTCCCAATGATTATTTTTAGGTTATTTCTACATATTCAGAGAAGTTTTTTAGTTAGTATAGGCCAGGGATGGCAAACCTTTATTAGAAAACGTGCAATTTTTTTTTTGTCAATGAAGTGCCACCAAAAAAAAATTTCTTTGTCTTAATTGACAAAAATTTAACTCTATGAATTAATGAATTCTTTATTTGCACCCAGAAATTTTTCCTGCAATCCTAATATTTATTTACAGTTTTATGTTGTATTTAAATAAAAGTAGCAGTTGGTGTCATTTCTGCTGTTGCAAATTACCTAGATTCTAAATAACTTCCTTTAGCGTGCCCATAATATTGCATCGTGTGCCACCACAGGCACGCGTGCCATAGGTTCGCCAGCCCTGGTATAGGGTATACATTTGGCAATGTAGGAGATTGCAAATGGCACGTTAAATGCGTGGAGCTACGCGTGCGTATAGTCACGACTGAGTGTCACGGCCAGGTGACACGCACGCATAAAACGCCCGTAAACCAAATACGCATAGGTATTGCATAATAATAAATTGCATGGGTGAAAGTTATCAGAATATCCCGAAAGTAAGATTGAACTGCGGCTTAATTGCGTACTTTAATTCGGCTGGGAAAAAGGTATGACTCCATGAAAGTGTATGACAAATTCCCTTTAAATCAATAATTAGGTATTGTCAAAAATTATTGGCCTCTTTCAAAATAATCACCAATGAAAGCGTCCAATATTTTTTTGGCAATACCTAATTGCTTATTCACCTGCGCATCTTCTCGTTATTTCCTTTACAGACCTCATCCATAACTTTCCAATAGATGTGATCGAAGACAAGAGATGGTTCATCACGAAAAACAAATTTGCCAAAAAATGCTTTAAATTTTACAACATTCGAGTATCATTCACCTCAAAAACCTCTGCTTTAATCTAACTTTGTTGACCGGAACGAGAATCGCGAAACCGAAACACTTGCTTAGGATGCTATTTTGCATTCAGTACGAAGCACGCGCGAGACGTGTGACAGCGGGTTTTCAGCCACGCCACAAACAAGCAATTTCGAAATAACAAGAATAGCATTAGAAAAAAAAGCTTTCTATTACCAAAATTGTGAGTAATGGGTCGAAAAATGCCAATGCCAAAGACAAGACAAGACAAAGTTGAATGCAAAGCATGGAGGACAGTAGCTTTAGATAAGACCTTTTAAAAAAATCAAAATTTACTTTTAAAACAGCCAGTACTATTCGTAGTAACACAATTATACCTAGGTACCTAAATATAAATAAATAGCGGACGCCTCGTGGTTTCACCCGCGTAGTTCCCGTTCCCGTGGGAATACAGGAATCAAAAGTAGCTTATGTCACCCGAGGATAGTTTAGCTTCCCAACGGTGAAAGAATTTTTTAAATCGGTCCAGTAGTTTTTATGTTTATTCGTTACATACAACAAACATACAAAACTTTCCTCTTATAACATAGTATGGATAGCGTGAGAACATGTACCAAGATTTAAAACAACTCGCCATTTAAATGCCGTTGAAAAATCCAGTGCCCGTAGTTTTTGTCGCACTAAATCCATCTTGCCGCACAGCTTGCTACGGCAGTTTAGATCGAAGGAATCGCATTAAGTTCTCTCACAAGATTTTACTCTGCAGATTGGTAGAAATAACATTTCCTTATGAACCGACGTAAATACAGGGTCTTCATTTTGTATTTACGACCATTCCAAAGATCGTCCCCATAATATTTTGTTAATGGCCGTTGGAACGACGCGATAGACATTGACTCTGAAACGAAACACGAAACTTTGTATTTCCTCATCGTGTAATAGACCCCTAGGGCTCCATAATGTTGTGACTTACTACATTCGCGCACCTCTCTAAATTATAGGGCTTTACCTGCCCCATCATGACGTGATTCTCCGCAATGAATCACGACTGACGAGCTCATTTGTGCGACGTGATACTGCTATACAGATTAATTGGCTTCAAAGGATTCTTGAGATCTGAGAGCCGCATTTTCAATATTTCCCGTAGGTACGAGTATAATGTGAGTAACAAAATTAACGGAATAGACGCGATGGTTACGAGTATGTAGAAGTATACCTATCCCACGCCCTTCCTTATAATTACGTCGGGATTAAATACATCACGTATTCCCGGAACGTTCGTCGGTATTTATTTATACGCTGGGGAGGGTTCATGAAGTAAAACAAATCCCTTAATATAAAGACATTTGATTGTAAGCGCCTTGATTTTTTTCCTATCTGGAACACACGGCGTGACCCACAAAGAGAAGTAAACAAACGTGCCATAAACACAGCTGCCTGTATTAATGTGATAGCTCGGAAAATACACCTTCATTTCATTTAATCATAACCTTTATTTATCGTAACCGTGGCTAAGTAAACACTTTTTGGAAACCTCATGCTGGTAATTTTATAGTTGTTTGCCCAATACTGGCTAGACTGTATGTTCAAATACAGAATTTATTTTATGTTGTACAAACTTTGTCATAGAAAATCATAATAATACATATAAATGATAAATAAATGATGTATGAATGTCAATGTTTCATAAAAATATAAATTACTAGCTTCACCCGCGTAAAAAATGTTTTGTCATCCCAAGGGAATACAAACTATATCCATGTCAAATTTCATCTAAATCAGTTCTGTAGATCCAGAGATTACCCCCTACATCTCACAAACTTTACCTCTTTATAATATTATTAGTATAGAAGATAAGTAAATTCGTCATTTAATCAATCACAGCTAAGTCTTACGAGCGTAAAAATTGCGTAGCTTCATAGCCCAATCTCCAGAAACGCCCCACTGACCTGCCAGCCAGACCTTTGCAGACATTACACAAACTACCGCATGAAAGCTTTTGAGTGTTCGCCTAACGTTGGCCATAAAGGGAATTTCATGTTTTTGTCAAGAACAGACTAACACGGCCATATTCATCTTTGCTCTTACAGCGTACGTAACATTTACGCGATGTTCCGGTGAAAGCTAAAACTGTATAATGTTAACCGCGCTGAAGTGATAATTAGCAAAATGGTACAGCTATCAAAATGCCAGCGGAGTGGTTAGTTACCTACATTTGAATCTCGAGCCCCTCGTACCACTAGGGACATGAAAAAAGCATCGATACTTTGTGGTATCGAGTACATTTCCATTCGATACCGATACTTTTGAACTCGATAGTTTGCATTCGATACTTTTACCCAAAGAGTACTTTTTGGCAGGTATCGTATTCGAATAAGAAATTAAGTTTTAAATAAGTAATCTTAGAAATTAAGCATTTAAAACTTGCGACCTTACGGCTGATGTTTGTGGTTATGACAACGCCATCTAGTTCACTCGTTCTGAACCTTCTAGAACATAACATCGATCTTTTTGATTTATTCAAGTGTAATCTAAAAGTACTCACTATTATTCTGCGCTGTGTAAATGTGTTGTCTATCGACATTTGAGTCAATATTGACCTATGCTCTAAGAAAAAGTACATTAGGCCCTAAGAAAAGTACTCGATAACTTGAAGTATCGATACTTTTGTTTCTATACTATTATAATTACGATATTTTTTTATCGATTCTACTTATGAGTACAGTATCGATACTCTATATTCTATACCGTGTTCCTACGTACCACTTGACATGTAAAGTAACCGCGTTCATTAAAAAAATTAAGCTACGTACGTACTAATTAATGTAACCACGTGACTTTGTGGCGAGTGCGCTCGTAAATAGTACAGCATCAATGTATTATTTCACGAAATTTTTATGACCCTTGTCGAATTTCCAACAAAATTGATGCCGAGTACTTGCCAAAAGACTCTTTCAACCATAAATAAGGTTCTCACTCATGATATGCTTGTATAAAAGTAAAGTGTAAAACTATCTTTTGAATGGCCGTTTTATTTTGCGGCAGTATGCTAATATTATGATAGCATGTTGTACAAGATAAGCTGGCGTTGGAATCTTTCCAGCTGCGACACATTTTCTTAGTCAATAAAGCTTAATAGTGGCACATAGCGGCTGGCTTGTCAGACTAGATACAGGCTGCCTGGGAGCTTTTGTTATGACACTATGGGAGAGAGCTGTATTCGACAGAAAGCCATTCGGGTTACATAATGGACACAAGCGTCCTCGCAGGGTTTGCTCGGGCTCTGCTAGAGATTGCTAATTTGGTCGTTTAGAAGCGGCATACTGTATGTATTGAATGGCTTAGATATAAGATAGTAGGTAACTTCTTTAAAAATATTTTATGTAATTGTTTAGCTATTTCTAACTAGTGAGTCGACGTACACAAAAATTACGCCACTATGGTAGATATGAAGGGTACAGGCAATGATATTCTAGTAAACAGATATGTCATGAGCGCGCGCATTGTAAAGACTCGAACACGTCCTAATTGGGACGTATAGTCTTTAGTCTATGTCACGCATGGCGAAGAGCGATACACTTTGTTGAAATAAAAACAAAATTAAAAAAATACCATCGTGTGTATTTAAAAAGTGTACCAATTAAGATACCAAAGTACATAATACAGAAGGGATCTCATACCCTAATTAAGTAGGCAAAACAATCAATTTACTCGTTTATTTAATTTTTTTTCCTAATCTATACTAATACTAATAATATATATAATATAATATTATAAAGAGGTAAAGTTTGTGGGTTTGTGAGTTTGTGACGTTGTAAGGGGTAATCTCTGGATCTATTGAACCGATTTTGAAAATTCTTTCACCAGTAGAAAACTACATTATTCCTGAGTGTCATAGGCTATAATAAATTTTCAGAAAAAAAGAGATCCTTATAAAAATTGCAATAATGTAACCCAAGGTAGGAAAATGTTGCCTATAAAATTCATTCTTTGGCGTGCGCTGAGAAAAACATTGATGATAGATAAAAATAGTAAGTTAGCAGGGTAGGCAAAGTAGGCAGGGTAGGCAGGGTAGGTAGGGTAGGCAGGCTAGGTTGGCTAGGCAGGGTAAGCAGGGTAAGCAGGGTAGGCAGGGTAGGCATGGTAGGCGGTGTTGGCCGGGTAGGCAGGATAGGCATGGTTGACAGGGTAGGCAGAGTAGGCAGGGTTGGCAGGGTAGGCAGGATAGGCAGGGTAGGCAGGGTAGGCAGGATAGGCAGGGAAGGCAGGCTAGGCGCGGCAGGCAGGGTAGGCAGGGAAGGCAGGGTAGGCAGGGTAGGCATGGTAGGCAGGGTAGGCAGGGTAGGCTGGGTAGGCTGGGTAGGCAGGGTGGGCAGAGAAGGCAGGGTAGGCAGGTTAGACAGGGTTGGCAGGGTATGCAGGGTAGGCAAGGTAGGCATAGTAGGCAGGGTAGGCAGGATACGCAGGGAAGGCAGGGTAGGCAGGGTTAGCAGGATAGGCAGGGTAGGCAGGGTTGGCAGGGTAGCATGGTAGGCAGGGTTAGCAGGATAAGCAGGGTAGGCATGGTAGGCAGTGTAGGCAGGGTAGGCTGGGTAGGCAGGGTAGGCAGGGTAGGCAGGGTAGGCAGGGTAGGCAGGGTAGGCAGGGTAGGCAGGGTAGGCAGGGTAGGCAGGGTAGGCAGGGTAGGCAGGGTAGGCAGGGTAGGCAGGGTAGGCAGGGTAGGCAGGGTAGGCAGGGTAGGCAGGGTAGGCAGGGTAGGCAGGGTAGGCAGGGAAGGCAGGGTAGGCATGATAGGCAGGGTTGGCAGGGTAGGCAGGGTAGGTAGGAAGATAACCAGTTGACGGGAGCGAAGCCCCGGGGGTCAGCTAGTATTCTTATATTTGGAGGTTAGAAAAAGAAAGAGATGCTAAATACATTAGGCCAGAATAATGTTTGTTTACATTCACACGATTCTGGAGTTCGAGCAGAAAGCTCTCGGGGTTTTGGATCTGGATCTGTGCTGGACGGAGCGTAGACTTCATGAGTCGAGACCTTTCAAGCTTGATATTAATGTTCAATGTGCCTCTCACCATGCGGTGATCGCTCCCGGTTTTCACCGAATTGATCACAGAGACATCATTGAACATTTGCTTCTTGGTTGACATGATGAAGTCGATCTCGTTTATAGTTGCACCATCGGGGCTTTGCCAGGTGCACTTCCTCAGCTCGAACTCCAGAATCGTTTCGAGTGCCTAGGGAGCTCCGTGGACGAATACAGCGATGGGTTCGTGGAAGCTGTCCATACGGTTGGGTCTAAGTTTTTCAAGACCCGCCGTAAAGATATAAACAAAAAGCTCTCTGATCCTACTCTCAAGCTCATGAAGGAGAGGCATGAGATGATCCTGCAGTCTTCAGACGATGCGTTGAAATACCGGCAGCTCAATAGACGGATCTCAAAGTCCTCAAGAGATCTGACTATAGGGCAGAGCCAGCTCACGAAACTGAAGACCGACGATGGCAGGATCGTATCCGCCAAACAGGAGCTATTGAGAGAGATCGAGAGATTCTATAGGCAGTTGTACACGTCAACCAGTAAACCCGTCGCGAATCTAGCAAAAGACCCTAGAGCTAGATTGACCCGGCACTATACCGAAGACATTCCGGACGTCAGCCTGTATGAGATTAGGATGGCTATTAAACAGCTTAAAAACAACAAGGCGCCGGGTGAAGACGGAATAACAGCCGAACTCCTGAAGGCGGGTGGAAAACCGGTCCTTAAGGCACTTCAGAAGCTGTTTGATTCCATCATACTCGAGGGCAAAACGCCACAGGCATTGTGCAGGGGTTTGGTGGTACTCTTCTTCAAGAAGGGCGACAATGCACTACTAAAGAACTATAGGCCCATCTCACTTCTTAGCCATGTCTACAAGCTGTTTTCAAGAGTCATCACGAATCGTCTCGCGCGCAGGTTTGACGATTTCCAGCCTCCTGAACAAGCCGGTTTCCGTAAAGGCTTTAACACCGTAGACCACATACATACGCTGCGGCAGGTTATACAGAAGACCGAAGAGTACAACCTGCCTCTCTTCTTAGTGTTTGTGGACTATGAGAAAGCCTTTGATTCGATCGAGACTTGGGCTGTGCTGCAGTCTCTCCAACGGTGCCAAATTGACTACCGGTACATCGAGGTGTTGAAGTGTTTGTACAAAAACGCCACCATGTCAGTTCGACTTCAGGATCAGACCTCGGAACCTGTCTTTCTGCAGCGAGGTGTGAGGCAGGGAGATGTCATATCTCCGAAACTGTTCACCGCTGCACTGGAGGATGTCTTCAAGGTTCTGGACTGGAGAGGGCTAGGCATCAACGTCAATGGCGAGTACATCACTCACCTTCGGTTTGCCGACGATATAGTGGTCATGGCTGAGAATATGGAGGACCTCAATACAATGCTCGATGACCTCAGTAGAGCTTCCGAAAGAGTGGGTCTTAGGATGAACATGGACAAAACCAAGGTGATGTTGAATGCCCATGTCACACCCACTCCTATCAGGGTCGGAGACTCTACACTCGAAGTTGTGGATGACTATGTCTACCTGGGACAAACGATCCAGTTGGGTAGGGCCAACTTCGAGAAAGAGGTCAACCGTCGAATCCGACTCGGCTGGGCAGCGTTCGGAAAGTTGCGCGGTATCTTCACGTCCAACTTACCACAGTGTCTCAAGACGAAAGTCTATGACCAGTGTGTGTTGTGTAGTTATGACCTATGGCTCTGAGACGTGGTCGCTCACAATGGGCCTCATCAGAAAGCTTACAGTCACCCAAAGGGCAATGGAGAGGGCTATGCTCGGAGTTTCCTTACGTGATCGAATCAGAAATGTAGAGATCCGCAAGAGAACCAGGGTTACCGACATAGCCCGAAGAATTGCCAAACTTAAGTGGCAGTGGGCAGGGCACATTGCTCGCAGAACGGATGGCCGATGGGGCAGAAGGGTTCTGGACTGGCGACCGCGAACCGGAAGACGTTGCTTTGGAAAGCCTCCCACCAGGTGGACCGATGACCTGGTGAAGGTTACAGGGATCCGCTGGATGCGGGACGCACGGGACCGGTCAATGTGGCGACGCTTGGGGGAGGCCTATGTCCAGCAGTGGACGTCTTGCGGCTGATATGATGATGATGATGACATTCACACCCAAGTGACAAACCCTAGCTGTCTCTTTTTTCTTTTTCTTTATAACAAGCCATCCCTTTCGACTTGTAGTGAAATGTCAAATGAATCAAAAGTGTGTATGTGTGCTGCGGCTGCTACGCGAAACACTTTTCGGTTGTTTCGTGAGTATAACGTATCTGTTTACTAGAATATCATTGGGTACAGGTAAATAACAGGGCATGTCACAAGTTTTAATTTTTCAATGTTTTATTGGCAAGCAAATCTTTATCTATGGTAGTTTTATTCCCAATCACTAACTTTTTTTAAAGTAAACGTAAGGCGCCAAAAAGTTATTTTTGTTTATGGTCGAAACGAAAAGAACCAGTGATGTACATGACATACCAGTACACACCGGTAAAGAAGAGGATAAAAATTACATACTTCTAAACTTTTAACTGCGTTTTTCTCAATTTTTTTTAGGGCTGTTCCTGTTTTTTTCTGTACCCTTCATATGTTTCAAACACAAACAATTTACAGGCACTACAAATTGTAAGAAAGTCGATGAGTTAGAGAGAAAAAGGAAGCACGTCTAATAATGAAAATCTCGAATGGAGAAGAACGTGCAAGAATCTCCATGGCCTCTCTTAGAAATCAAACGAAAGTTATTCGCTAAATCAGCACCCTGAATACACAATACCCGGATAATCTCGTGTTAATATAATAAGGGTCAAACTTTGTGGAATCTTAATATTAGAAGAGAAACTTTCTTTCGTGTTCTCTTACTCGATCTGGGTACAACTTTGCAGCGGACTTCCGGTAATAAAGCCAATGGCGCATTTTTTTGACAATGATTATTATTCCGTTTATTCAACTTTGTACACACTTTACATTTACATTTTTAAATATTACTTGATATAAAAAAAAACAAGTCATAAAAAACATTTCAAAATATTAAAAAAATGGTTGTCCACCGACATATTATTTATTCTGTGCCACCGGTGTCGGGAGCAGGGTCCAAGCTACCGGTGGTTAGAGCCCCAGAGACAGGCACCGCAAGTTTTTGCTATAAGAGAGGAATGACCAAACAGATTATAATATGTATAATATATATTTGAAATTTTCAGATTTATAATTGTGTTTGTATGTAAATGTATTCCCCAAACGATACAGAAGAAATCGTTTGTGGATCATTGTTCTAACAACATTATTTCTTCGTTGAACAGAGGCTCCTGAATGGGGTCCAAAGCTGGTGTCAGACCGGTCGTGGTACGGCGTGGGGTCTACGCTGCGAGCGACGTGCGCCTCGCCGCCTGCGCATCCACCAGCTAACCTGACATTTGCACTCAATGGACGTGAGGTGAGCACGTGTCTTTTAATCCTTTATACAAAATACAGGACTCTGGAAATACAAGAGGCCCTAGACAAGTGAAGATCTAAAATCGTAAGCGTGGCGATACCGATTGGAAAAATAAATAATTGTTAAAAAACACGCTTTTATAGAAAACCAAACTAAAAAATAATTTTCAATATTTTTTTAATCTATTTTATTATAAAAAAGCGTGGGGTGCTTGATGTTTATTGTTATCATATTTTTCATCTCACTTGCACGTAAAAAGTATCTAAACATACAAGTTAACTTGGCCGTAATGCCCCATATAAAACCCTCGGGCTTTCTTTTTGCCATGAAACCCTAGGGCGGTAAGTAATATTTTTTTTAATTTATGGCACAGCACACAGGTCATGCAAGTTCAAGCAAGGAGTTTACACGCAATAGAAAAATTGTCTTAAAATGTTATCTAAACAGGAATTTATTTGCAATCTCGCTACATGTTACTTAAATTCAATTAAATTCTTAATAATCGATTTTAATAGTTATAGTATGAAAACGTCGAAATTATTAAATTCTTTTTAAACTCAGTCATGGCTGTATGCCTACGTAATTATTTGCCCTTAAAGTTTCTGAACGAAACACTGTATAATCTGTGGTGTGGGCAAAAATTCGCAAAACGCTCAAAAAAAAGTTCGCGTATTTCGTAGTTAATAACAGCTGTGCTGACTTGTGTATTAAAGCTATAATTCATAATTATTACTCGCAAATGTGATGAAAAACATTGTATGTATCACGGACGGTACGGGAATTACGAACCTCGACTCAGAAAGCCCTCAGTCTTCGACTTCGGGCTTCTACTAGAGTCTCGATCGTAATTCCTTACTTACCGCCCTTAATCCACAATGTACTATTATTGGCAGATATTTGTAAAAGTAAACTAATTTTGAAAATATCTTAAAAAAACACCCCACGCTTTTTTATAATAAAATACTTGTTTTTCTTAATCACATTATTCTTAATTTAAATGAATTGAAAATTATTTTCTACTTTTTAGTTTGGTTTTCTATTAAAGCGTATTTTTTTAGTTTGTATTTCAATCCCTAATCCTGAAGATCCTGATAAGGATAATGGGACAAACTATTTAAATTACTGCATTGTCATCGGTCCTTGATAAGTTTGCAAAGTTTCAAATAAATCCAACGTTTTGAAGGGGGTGAAAATCACGTTTAATGATTCCGTTACATAGATTCATAGATACATACATACCAAGCTAATAAAAGCGTGTTAATGATATAAATGTATAGGAGTGTCAAACGTTATCGAAATGTCACGTCATTTTGGCATTTCGACTATCTCCATCGCTGACATCGAATGACACTCGTCTAGAGCCAGACTTACTTAAGCTCAGGTCCCCCTCGAGCAGCGATAAAATGTTGCCAAAACGTGAAAATGTAATACTTTGACCACGTGTTACTCGTATTTCAATAGCGCATGTCAATCTTTACTACTAATATTATAAAGAGGAAAGATTTATATTTTTGTTTGTAACGAATAAACTGAAAAACTACTGAACCCATTTCAAAAATTCTTCGGGTGACAAAGGCTACTTTGTATCCCTGTATTCCCACGGGAACGGGAACTACGTGGGTGAAACCGCGAGACGTCCGCTAGTCCCATATATTTTGAATCTCTGGGAATCTTAATCGCAAAAATGTAATTTTGCCTAAGGCACGAAGAGTTGCGGAAAGACTCGTATAAAAGATATTTACCCTTGAAAATGTTTCGGAATTTTATAAAGTTGGTAAAAGTTCTCTGAAGTTCCCCACAAAACATGTATTTTGGCGATTGCCGAGTAATTTCGATACCCGATTTACCCGTAGCTACACCAAAATTAAATGGAAACAATAACATTTCGGGGAGCAGAGTACAATATAAAACCAATATACATAAGTGTACCTACCTGTATTGTATTTTAAGTAAAGACTGATGTTAAAATCAATATTATTTCTGGCCGCTAGAGGCAGAAGTCAAAGATAACTTAAGTATCGCGCTATAATAATAACTCGGGTCAGTAGATCGATGTTGTATTAATATGGAAGGCAATGCTCGGCGTCGACGATTCTTTGTCGTCCAATAATTTGATTAACATCAAAGGCAGCAATTTGTTTTGTACCTGTGTAAAGAGAATTGAAATCGATATGGAAAAAAACGTTTGTTTGTTAAATTAAGTTTCCTTTTTGACACACCGTATTTTATGGTTCCTGATCAAAACACTGTTTGAATTTGATGACATAGAGAAACACATCGTAACTGCAAATTTTAGATTATGTAGACAGTATCTTCTTTTCTAGTTATAGAGCAGTCAATACAAATCGTATTATAAACAGAATAAAAGTGAAAAAAAACCGGCCAAGTGCGAGTCGGACTCGCGCACGAAGGGTTCCGTGCCATTATCGCAAAAAACGGCAAAAAAAGTCACGTAGGTATGTTGTATGGGAGCCCCATTTAAATATTTATTTCATTCTGTTTTTAGTATTTGTTGTCTTAGCGACAACAGAAATACATTATCTGTAAAAAATTCAACTATCTAGCTAGGCTAACTTACTAGCCAGGCTGTGTCTCACGGTTCATGACATTTTCATGTTCATGCCTGGTGACAGACAGATAGACGGAAAGTGGAGTCTAAGTAATAGGGTCCCGTTTTTACCCTTTGGGTACGGAACCCTAAAAAGAGGGCAGTTCTCTGAATTCAGTATTTGGAAATAAGAACTAGTCATATTCTTCTTTATTGCCAAATCTTTGCAGGTTTACGGGCTTAAGTAGAATTTGACAAATACTACGTTTTAACTCCAAATTATCAAATCAGAAACTGTCTTTTAGCAGACTGGTAAACTATATAGTCTGAGTCTTCTTCTTCTGAATCTTTTGAGTAGCCTCAAATAGCCTTTCTGACTAGCTGTCCAACGCGGCTTCGCTCCCGTCAACTGGCTACCAACCCTACCCTACATATCTACCTACCCTACCTACCTACGAACCTTCCAATTTGTTAAACTATTTATTTTAATAAAATTAATACTAAGATACGAATGTAACCAAGTAACCAACTTTTGTTTCTACCGGCGATCTAATTAAATTTTAGAACACAAAAGCTGGTATTGTGACTTAACTATGATAGATAGATATATACCTTTGCGGACATTTTGTAGGTATTAATGAGTACTTTAATCATGTCGTACATAATTTTAATGTATCTTCAATATTTTTCTCAGCGCACACCAAATAATGAATTTTATAGACAAAAATTTGGTACCTTGAATTACATTATTGAAATTTTCTTATGGAATATTTTTATTTTTTTTTATTTTTGTTAAAATCGGTCCAGTAGTTTCGGACCCTACTGGGTACAAACATACATAAAGATCTTTCCTCTTTATAATATTAGTATAAATAGGTAAAATACAAAATCATTATTATTACATTTTATATTATCACAGTTTTTACGAAATGCATGCATTTGTTTAATGTCAATTTAATAATCAAATTCATGAATATTCGTCGTTTATTTTAAACTTACACAACAATTGTTATAATTGAAATTTAAAATGTAATTGTATTTATTTAGCGTCAATTTAGTGATCAAATTCATGAATTGGTTAATTAATTTATACAAATCAGTTGTTATAAATTTAAATTTCTAATTGAAATTGTATTTATTTAATGTCAATTTGATAATCAAATTCATGAATTAATTATTAATTTTATACAGATGAACTGTTATAATTTAAATGCCAAATTGTAATCATATTCTTCATGATTGTATTTTTATTTGTTTTTCATTGTGACATCAGTAACATTTGTATCTCCAAAATAGATTAAATACAGTTAAAACGAGGAAATGTCTAGTCGTTAATGTAGATGTTTAACTGAAATTAAGGCCACGGGGTGGAGAGAACATTAGAAACAGTTAACCCATTCACAAGCACATGTTACACCGGGGATTTTACACTTCGTACTCGCTTTTTAAACGGAATAGTTTTACCTTATCTGTGAAAGGATTCTTGTAATGACCTTAATGCTAGAGCAGTCCCTACTTACCTTTGAAAACATATTTAAAAGTTCCTACCAAAATCCTTTTGATTTTTGGTTAGGTTTAACTTGTAACTGATGATTTGTAAACACTACAATTCATATGACCCAACCGAGCGCTACATACTCAAGTTACACAAAGCAAATTCCCCTCAGAAATATGACTACAAATTTTTCGGAGCTCGGTGGAAGTATTTTGCTGACAAACTATATTGAAATTGACATTTAAAAAATGCGTTTGATCAGCGGACAGTATCAGACAGGGGCCCGCATGTCCAATGTTCCGAACAATGGCACAGCTCCTACTTGCTTCACTTTGACGCGACCGTTGTTGTTTTTGCCGCCGTCACTGCCCGCTGCGTAGGCCAGTTCATTAATCACAAAACATCTCAGAGCTATATAAGCTTCCTTTATCTAACGTAGAGCTATGTAATATCCGTAATATTTCCCGCTCAACCGCTGTGCGTCCCAGAATTATTATTATATTGCATTTTTTCCAGATCGACATGGATTCTCTCATCCACGAGTTGCCTTCGTGGTTCAAATGGGACCCGCCTCCAAAGCCGGAAACTACCACTACGGAACAGCCGGATGATGATGTGAATTTTAATATATTTCACGATGAAGGAAATATACAGTATTTGGATGAGTCGTATATAAATTTGCATAAAGAGGAGATAAGGAGGCCTTCGAAGGAGAGTTTGAAGCCGGCGTTTGAGAGAACGGGTCCAGATAACAGGCTACCGTCGGTGGGGGAGGTGTCGTTTGTGGTTAGGAACGAGGCGTTCGAGCGAGGCAGTCTCCGGCTGACCTGCATAGCGAGCATATACAACCTGCACGCGGCACGCGCAGAACTAATTTTCGATATGGAGCAGCCAGAGGTTGCCTCCGTGCTAGGCGTCCGTAATAGAGCAGTAGGTAAGTGCAATCGATACTTGTGTAGCAACTCCGGGTCGCAAAATAGCGCCCGGGTAAAACAGTGTGCCCGTATTCTGGTCATTGTATAATCTTTGTTAGCTTTGACTTTGTCGCATTATGGTGCAATTTATATGTATGCACAGATGTAGGTGGTGCCTGCTGTACTTATCTTTAGATACTTGTTATACCTGCCTTGTTATATATGAAAAACATGTGGCGTAATATTAGCCCCTTAAGTTTATAACGTTGAAATGTTGAAATAATTTTGTATCCCGCTGAGATAATAACAGAATATGTAAATCTAATCGCAGCATCTGGTAACAGAATAAAAGGGCATACAAATAGCCGCGGAACGGCTAAGGATAAAAGTGCATAGTCCGGTAATGCGGTTTAGAGCTCGGTTTAAACCATTTTGCTCCTACCAAGACTAAAAATAGGCCACTGTTTTATTTATATTCATATATTCTTGTTACTGCCTTGTTGGTCTAGTGGTCGCAAGAGTTACTGCTGAGTATAAGGTCCAGGGTTCGACTCCCGGGTCGAGCAAAATTTTATTGAGGCATTTCCATCTGAAATTTCTCTGTAGCAGCCTGGAGTTACGTATCTTGCAAGAGCAAAACGATAGCAATTTTTGTGCAATAATTGCTATTTAATACCGAAGTTTTAAGCGCTGTCCACACATTTTTAGGTGCCCGTCCCTGACGGAACACGAAATATTGGTTACAAACGCTTTGTATGAACGATCCGAATCCCCCTGATACGGAGATGTGTGAACAAGATCGTTCAAATCGTATGAAACTGATTTTTCTCCGTCTCTGCCGTGTTCCGTCAGGGACGGGAACCCGGAAATGTGTGGACAGCGCTTTAGGAGTTTTTAACGGATTATTTTTAAATAAGTGCATTTGCGAACAAACAGCGAGCGATTAGCAAACTATTGTGTAGGAGTTACAATACCTACACTACAGATAATGCCGACTTTTATGACATAAAGCGTTTGATTGCGCGATGATTGCTGATTGTTGTTTCCTACGTAATAAGCCTGGTAGGTAGGGGATTTGTGCCCGGTTTTTAGGCTCACCCCCATAACATGGGATTTATATATTTATTTATTAATTATTTATTTATTTATCACAAAATCCACAGATTTTTAAAATACTTAATTAATTAATTTTATTTTAAATTAAAATTAATTAATTTCAACATAACTTGCGAACTATGGGTGTATTAATAAATTTTAAAATTAAAATTAATTAATTTAAACATAACTTGCGAACAATGGGTAATACTATCTGTAGATGAAACTCTGCTTAACCACGTGGAATACCTTCAGGCGTGATGTTATATTATAAACGTGTTATATAAAGCTGTTTCAATAACTTTGTTTAATATTGTTTCAGATTCAACATCTTTTAGTCTTTGGCGAATACCAACAACACTCATCCCGTTACTATACAGCGTGCGGTAGTTTATTATTTTAATATTTAACATTAATTAAGTACAAAATTATTTTTAAGTACTCGCTGTTCACGTTTGACTCTCATTGTGTACAAATTCATTGAACATATCCAATTTCATGAATTTATATTTTGTTGTACCACAACGACTTCCTTTTGAATGTAGATAGTGTTGCGACAATCGCATAAATTATTCTAGTGTTTTTTAAAACATGGTTATTAATTATTTAGTAATAGGTCGAACTGGCCAAATATAGGTTTAATAAAATGAAATAATCAGCAGATAAGGGATTAGATGAATTATATTATACATTTGTAGAAGTTGTCTGATAAATAATAATAAGGTAAAACCCAACTGTTCTTTCAACCATATTATTTTTATGTTCAAATAATGGTTTCAGAAAGTTTTTAGAAAAATTGTTATGTTAATGTGAAATAAAATAAAAAATACTAACTTCTTATCACAATTCCAGATAAATATTTATATATATATTTGTATATAGTAATAATATCATCCCTTGGATAGAATCTGATGAGATTTAAATAAAAAATATCTTCAAGGCGTAAAACGTTTCTGATGTCACGGACTAAAACTATTTGTAAATAATATTGTGATAGCTAATAATTAAAATTATTAATAAATAATAGAATGTTTCTTTGAAAAGTACCTAATAGAAAGCCTATGTGAACTTATCTTCCAGAGTTACAAAGTACCAACGGTATGATATTTGTAAAGTTTATTTTCATTATAATTTGGGGCATAATTTTTACCCTTGACAAAGACTGATGAATAAAATTTAAACGAGGGAGATACATGTCATGCGGTTCTGTTTTCTGTACATAAAATTGATTTATAGACTGAAATATAAACTGTTTTATCGTTAAAAATAATAATTTTACCGAAAACCATCATTTTGAAAAAACCGACGATTTTTAATAATTTTGAATTTCGGACGTGTCAACAAGGTTAACTACTTGTTATTAAAGATTTGTAAATAAATAGTAATAATGTCTAACACTATGTAAATGAATATGGATGAATAGAATAAAGAAATATGTTGGATTTGTCTAAAACATTGCTTTTTTTTTGGCCACGTGTACCTCAGATCAAATGAAAAGCTTGACTGACAAGCTAAGGCGTAGTTTCGTTGTACGTTTGTGCGTGTAATTGTATGTGTATACGGCAAGGCGTAGTTTTAACCGGCGTCACCTCGTTGTTTGCAACGTTCCATCTTGACTTTTTATTTGATCTGAGACGTGTACTTGTCAAGTCAGGCAAGAAGAGACCCCATTCCCATTTTCATTTATTTTATACATATTTACAATAATTATACCAGGGGAAGTTTCATCGAATATTCAATGAGGTAACTGTAGCTGTGTGCACATTGTTCCCAACTTATCTACTATAAAAACTATTCACCATACAAGAGAAGTACGTAAGTTTCGTAGGTACTCAGAAAACTTTTTCATAAGCACACACTTGGTCCCACATCGGCGGAAGACTATCAAACAAATAATACAACACTTAGGCGATATTGATAGCCGACATTTTCGTTCATAGCTCCGTACTTAGGAAGAATAACGAAGTAATTTCCCCTTGGAAGAGTTCCACCTAAGCCTCAATCAATCATAGTAGGAGATTGAGTCCACAATAAACAGTAGAAAATCCAGCCATTATCCTTATGGAGAAAATCATTTATTGAACAGTTATTGTCGGAGAAAATGGATTATTCAACTTCGAATCAAGCATGATGTATTACTTGTGCCTACTTTCATTTGCGAAGGCATGTGAGTGCGTGAGATTTTACTCAAGATAATAATAATAAAATAACAAAACATTTGCTCAACACGTGTGCTATCGACAGAATGATGGATTAAATTATAATTTGTTTGTACCACGAGCCCGTATTATCGCTGTATTTATAGCTCGAAATGTACCTCTATTTTTTTGTTAATGTGGCTACGTAACCGCTGGGAAATCCATTTATGAACGTTTGGGTAATTCTGATACAGGCATATAGGTACTCATTACATGGGGTAGGGCGCATTTACCCACAACATAACCAATAGTTTATTTTCCAATATATACTAATGTCGGTGACTGTGTGGCGCTATTGCAAAACCAATAACAATCAGTTACTCTGTTCTAAGGCTTTCGCCAGCTGACACTATTGTCTGGACTCTTCGTTAGGCGCTCTTTTCATTTACCCAGTTGCATTGATTGGACCAAATCCATCACGGCCCACAGACTCCCTTTCTGCCTGCCCATTGATTATTCCCCCAGTTTCGAGAAAATGAAACTTAATGAATTGACGACGGGGCTCGTGACCTCAAGACTAACTTTGAACTCAATAGAAACGGTTTTACACAGATCTGAATGAATATTTCATAAATTATAATATTGAAGTATAAACAACGTGAGTTTAGTATATAAGTAAAGTAAAATAGATTACGGTAGACGTAGGTTCGTGTGAAAATTATGGACTTTAAAAATAAAGGGATGCTCATTTAGTTAAAGTTAAAATAAATCTACAGTCGTCGGTCTTAAAAGCAAAGTTGGAGTTTGTTTGTGATAGCCGCGGGTGTGTTCTGGACAGCCGCTGAGAAGCACTTGTGAATGGCGTGTTCAGTATATAAGAGTGTGTTTCAAAATAATTGAAGTATAATTTAAGCGTTCTGGGGAAAATGTGAGAGTAGCAGAAATTGTAATGTGATTAATTTCACCTTGATATAATAATTCATAAAGACACAAACGTTCTGCTTCAGTGCTTCGAGATCACTTCTTTGTACTTTTGTAAATTTTAATTACCTGCAGCTTGATTACAAATATTTGAATACAAGTAGGTATTTCTATTTATATTCTGAAGCTTAAATTAGATTGAAAACACATAATTACCTTCTACTAAGAAATGATCAATCTTTGATTACATTGAACAGTTCTAATTAAGTAAAATTCCGAAATGGAAATAACCATAATTGTAGCACGAAAATTATAGAACGAAATTATTAATGAATATTGTTTATTTAGCTCCGAAATTAAGTCTTTATCACTTAAGCCGACCTCAGATCCCACTCGATGCCTATTCAAGGGCGAGTGCTCTTTAAACTGAAAGGAAATAAATACCTCTGAGAAATGAATTAATCCATGTTTCGCTGAGAATTTGTTCTTTACTTAAATCGGTTCACATTTTTATCCTTTTCAAGCCTTTGTAGCTTCACTGAGCAACGAATATTTGTTAGCATTATGAAATACTTAAATATTTTGTATTAGATAATACCTAAGTTGTATGGGTCTTACTAAAGGATCTTTTTTCTGAAACAGAATAAGAAAATTACATTTTAGTTCAAAGTACTCATCTGTAGGTAGATATCTAATATACAATATTAGAGAGAAACCAGAATTGTTGCCAGGGAACTGGTTGCTAAGCTTTTTTTATCTAGACTCGAATTTCATACAATAGCCTGCTTTCAGCCATTTCAATTCTCCAGTCAAAGAAATCTATTTCTCACGAACAATTTAAAACACGAATTCTGAGCAGGGTATAACAGCCTGAATCAAGCCCTAGAAAACCAACAGAGTTAAAACACAATCGACTGCGTTTTCAATAGAAAGAACCATTGATTCAGAAACGCATAGATAATATCTGTGAAAACAAGGTTTGCGAGAGAGGTTGACGTGAAATATTGTCAGTTTTCCGTCAGTATGCATTGTAAAGTATGAGTGATGCGGCCGGTATCGACATGTCATGATGACACGCGAGCGCTGCACGCGACCTTCTGTCAACACGGCCGTGTTTGCACTGACCCCGTGTTTGTGCGCCTGACGGACTGACGTCCATGGATGTGTGGCTAAATACTCGTCATCTTTGTATCAATACACCAGGGAATATGCGATGTCTCGTGCCGCAATTTTGGCTGTGGATGGATTTGCCAATTGTCGTGTTGTATCGAATGCAATTTTGTGTTTTAGAACGAAATCTGCTTTACAAAGTTGGGTGATCTTTTAATAGGTTTTTCCACTACCTTGTCTATAAACTATATATATAACACATTGCCTAAGAAATTCGTTTAGAAATATGAACATTTAGACACAAGATTATAAAATAAAACTTAAAAAAAAACAAAATTATATAATAACAGTCGAAATGACTTTTGTATGGAGTTTTGATATCATTATCTAACTACAAAGTAATTAGTTTTCTTTTTGGCGGCCAAGTACGAGTGAAACAATTTAAAGAAAAATAAAGTACGTAACTGAATAGGCTACTGTTGGTACACGCATTCTGCCGCTACACCCGCGCTTTTTCCACCGCCCCATCCAGCAGAATGATACTGAACCTGTTACCTCCCGAAAAAGCGCGTGTTAATTGTGTGAATATAGTCTGTGGTTTTTAGTCTGAACGTTTCTTATAAATTGTTGTAGGAACTTCATAATCATCATCATTTCAGCCGAAATTCTTCCACTGCTGGACATAGGCCTCCCTCAGGCGTCGCCCGTCGCGCCGCCACCGTGCCGCGTCACTCGTTGATGACGCCGTAGTGTGTTCGTTGGATTTGGATGTGTGTGTGTGTGTGTGAACATTACCAACTCATCATCTTTGTATCAATATCCACAAGGGAATATGCGATATCTCGTTTGTTTTTTGTTAATTACAATAACTTTGCTTATTTTCGTCTTGGCATATTTAGCAATTTTGTACGATTAGTTTTGATGCTTGAGAAAACAATTTGATAAATTACATTATCAAATTTTTATTATTCAATCAAATAAACATTAAACATGCTGGGCCTTATATATAAAAACTTTTTAATCATATATGGTTAGTCACTGATTACAAGATTCTTAATTAAAATTGAGAGGCGACATCTGGGTGTTACTGCCTATAACTCTTCAGAAAATACGGGCTTGATGGTATGTTTATCTTCTTCTTCTTATCCGGTACGCTCTTGACAGAGCGGTCGTGATCGCAATGAGCTCGTAGTATTATTGAAGGGGTCAGATGTGATCCGCTTCACGACGTTTTGCCATTGCTGCCTGCTAGACGTCATCCTGCTGCACTCATTCAGCGAGCCTCCAACCGCGGACTTGATCTGGTCAGTCCATCGTGTGGGTGACCTTCCGCGCGGTCTAGTGCCTTCCACTTTTCCTTGAATGACAAGGCGTTCTATGGACTGGTTGTCACGCCGGGAAACATGTCCAAAGAATGTTAGGATGCGAGATTGTACCACAGAAAATAGACGCTGCCTGATGCCGAGTTCCTGAAGTATCGAGACGTTTGTGCGAAACTCGGTCCACGAGATTCCAAGCATTCTTCTCCAGCACCACATTTCCAAAGCGTCCACCTTCTGTCTCTCCACTTCTCGCAGAGTCCACGTTTCAGCCGCGTAAAGAAATATGGGGAATATAAGCGTCCTCACGAGCCTGGTCTTCGTGGCTTTAGTTATATTTCTATTCTTCCATATCTTCCGCATCCCGTCCATTGCTGTTCTTGTGATGCCCATACGTCTTTTTATTTCATCCACGCATCCACCATTGCCCGAAGTCATAGCCCCGAGATAAATATAAGATTGGACTACAGTGCAAATCGCGATTTGGGTTACTTCAGGCGAATTACTTCTAACACGGTCAATAATCATAACCTTGGTCTTGTTGCGATTAATTTTAAGTCCAAACTCATAACTCACTCGTTCCATCCTTGACAATAGCTCTTCCAAGTGTTGTGCACTGGTTGCAAATAAGGTGGTGTCATCCGCGTAACGCAGGTTTGCAATCATATACCCACCAATTGTCACACCATCCGTCCAGTCCTCCAAAACGATGCGCATTATCAGCTCTGTGTACGCGTTGAATAAGAGCGGTGATATTATGCAACCCTGGCGTACGCCGGCACTAGGATGGAAATCATCAAATAATACATCATCTGTGCGCACTGAGGCTGTGCCTTCTTCATATAAGCATCTTAAAAGGTGAACAAGATGTTTTGGTGTGCCCATATCTAGTAAGGTCCTCCACAATAACGGCCATTTCACCGAGTCGAATGCTTTGGAGAAATCAACAAAACAAATGAATATGAGCTTATTGAATTCTCTCGACTTCTCTATGATCTGGCGTACTATGAGAATTTGTTCCCTAGTGCCTTTCCCCTTCACAAAACCGGCTTGCTCCGGAGCGATCTCCTTTGATAGGTACGTTTTCAATCGCTCGTTGAGGATGTGTAACATTATTTTGCTAGCGTGTGATATTAGAGCAATGAGGCGGTAATTGTTACATTTCTTTGTCGAACCTTTTTTGTGCAGGGATGTGAAAACGGTGTGCGTCCATTCCGAAGGCCAAACTCCTGTCTGCCACACCTTGTTGCAAATAAGATGAAAAATCTGGTAACCGCGTTCTCCTAAAGCTTTGATTGTCTCTATCGGAATTGCATCTCTACCAGTTGCTTTTCAAGTGTTTTATGGCAGCTCTTACTTCGGATATAAGGATGTCTGGTTCCAAATTCTCTTTCTCTAGGTCTGTGCTTGCAAACTGTCGCGACTGCGGGTCTCGGAATAATGACTGACAGTAATTCTTCCACGTTTCAGAGATTTGTTCTAGTTCTGTTACCACTTCGTTCTTGTCGTTCTCAATAGCCCAGGTTTTAGTCGGCAGAGATTTGGTAATAAGACGAATTTTGTGGTACAGATCTCTAGACTCGTGCTTTGTAGCGTGTTTTTCAACATCTTCACAGATGCTACGAAGGTGGCAATGTTTATATTTAACTCAAAGTTTCTGTGGAGTATTTTAATTTAGAATCTGCTAATCAGTGTTTAAACAATTCAAATGGTTAGTTTGTATTAGTAAATAAAGCGAGTTTATTAAATTTAATCCTCATCCCACATTACCACAAAACTAGAACGCATTAAAAATAGGCGTAACGTGCCTTGGCGGGGCCCGTATAAAAGTTTGTTTGGGGGCCCTTATGAAGGGCAAAGATTTCTCAAAAAAGAAAAAAAAATGCATGAAATTAAAAGAAATATGTATTCATCAAAATTATCTATCTGTCACTTTTTCGTTTTTTTTTTATAAACAATTCAAAATAAATAAATCCATAGTAAGCCTTTCTCCTTGCCTTTTTTGCGGCAAACTGATTTATTAAATCATTTATAGCTGATTAGTTTTTCTTAGACCTTAGTTTTTCTAAAGTTTCTGTCTCTATGGACAACCTGTCAGACCTGTCACTAGACAGGTCTGACAGGCGTTCATGTCTCAACGAAGTTCTTAGGTAAATTTTTTTCTGTTTTATTTTTTGCTAACGCACGTCGGGGCCCCGTATAATTGATACGGCAGATACGGTGGTAGCTACGCCCCTGATCCATTAAAACAACACTGATAGTTTATTTCACATTTATGTTGTTTTCCACCTACAACATAAACCAGATCAATGGACTCAACGTGCTTTACTATTTCACTGACGTCCCAAGTGGCAATTCCTGGAAATGTTTAATGCGGCAACAAAAGAGTTACGTTAGTGTAGAGTAGCCTATTTCAGCACTAGTGCCAACAGAAACGAAAGCCTGATTCTGCGCTGTCTGCAGTTTATCATGCGGGCATAACAAACAGCTGCTTTGAGTCTTAGCTCCAGCTATTTTATTTACACTCATTCATATTTTGAATGAAATATTATACTACTACTACTTAGTTGTGCCCGCGGATTTGCTCCCGTCAGCCCTGCTTACCTACTGTGCGGGACGGACGTGATCGTTCAAGGCCGCAGGCTGACCGGAGGTTGTAAGGCTCCAGCTCGAACGCGTTGACGCCCCTTGCACCTATAGTTTGTTGTCTTCGAGCAAATACCGACCCTGCAGTGGTTGGAAGGCTGCCAAGGATGTTGAGGGGAAGGCGTGATGTCCAGTTCAGTAAAAGACTTGAGTTTTCATGTCCAAAAGCGACGTTTCTTCATGGTCTTCGTTACGCAAAGTGACGTGGATTTAATATTGAGAAATAATGGCTACAATTAGGACGGTGTCTCAGCGCACTATCCTACTACCACACTTGACCGTAACGACGACCTCAAAACAGCGACCGCGCATAAACTTTAATTATCAAATTAATACGTTATGACTAGTCGCTGGAAACCGACAGAAACTCCCCTTCTATTGAACCGATTTCGATGAGACTTGTGTCTCTGGATAGGTCTCGAGAAGACCTTCCCTCCGGACCTTGGTCCAGGTCCATATCTGCTACCTTCACGGAGCCCTTGCGTGGAGAACGCCTAATAAGGGGAAGTTCAGTCAGTTTATAGCTTTATATGCTACTTTACAATACAATGGTGCACTTTAGTGCCAGGGTACCGGCGAGGGACTTGTAGCCCTACTCCTGTACCATCGATCTGTGACAGTTCCACAGCTTCATCTGTCACAGTTCCACAGCTTCATCTGTCACCTTCTCGGGCACAGCCACGTGAAAGTGCGAAAACATACTTCTACAACTTCTGTGCCTTTTTTCGGCATATTAAGTGAGTTTGTACTCGAGCTGGTGGGCGGATCCGCATTCACCAACCATCATCGGATGGCCCTCGCGATGGGTCATCCCATGGTGGAATCCGGTGGATACAGCTCCAACCCTCAATCCAGTATCCACTCTGATGTGGTCGACGATGCGAGAAAACCATGGAACCTCTTACTATATTGAGTCGGTTAGTTCCCCAACCACCAGAGCTAGGCTCCTTCCAAAAATGTGGTTGGGAAGCTGGAAAATTGGGCTGTCGAATGGTGGTACCCTGATGGGTGTACCACCAGCCCTTCTGGGACTTCTGTTGCCGGGAAGCGGCCGAAATAGAAAATATCGTGTTGTTCCACGGCTTTAACGCCTCTGTGTGTGTATGTGTAGCTATATATTAGCTATGTGTTGTGACTGAGTCCAGGCGTGTGCCCGAGGGTCCCCAAAGGTAATGCTTCAGATAGCATATCAATAGTCCTTCAGGCACCAAGTGTGTCTGAAGGTAGTGGGCCCTCTGGCAGACGCGTAGAAACGTCCATGCTGGCACATACAGACACATTATTTCAAATAAGTAAGATCTATGTACTAGAATTACATAGACGCCATCTATATATAGGGCCTGGACACAGTTCCAGGTCACCTAGAAGCGCTAAAACGCTTATAACGAAATTTCTATTTACTTACTTGAGCAAAAATGCATGTATTTACCATCTCAGAGTGAAACTGTTTTAAACCTGGCTATGTACTGTTATTATGTACAGTTTTTCAGTCATAGCACCAAGGTATACTATCTAGAACACCTAGATGGTGTTTCCTAACAAAACAAATGTGTAAGGTAAATAATACGATTGGTAGGTGGGCAGAGCGCACCTATCGATACTTGCGACCCGGCCATTTTCGGGGGGTCCAAAATAAGTAAACAAATATTTTTTATTTGCTTAAATTACTACTTACACATTTTATCTAAAGTATATTAACTCTAATAATACTAGATAACCGCATTTTAGGTACTATAGGCTATTATAAAGCCCTTAAAACACTATTCTAAAATACCAAATTTGCCTGCTTACGCGCCAGACTATATATACTCGTACGTGAGTCGCCACCTGACTGCTCATTTCGAACTAAACGGTCGTGGCGACCGGTCGTTTTACGGAATTTGACTTTGTTTTGATTTTGCTTTCTTTCCGTAACTACCGCATTTAGTATGTATGTAACGATTCTAATTTACTCTTTAGACCCCATATTTACTTAATACATACTCATATACACTAAAACATAATGTTTAGTGCCTCAAAAAGTGGTCGAAAATTTATGTTTGAAAAAACTATAAAAGAAAAATTCTCGTCTAAAACTTTTTAGTACGAGCTCGCGCGCTGGGGTAAGCAGACGTATGTTTTGTTTATACTATTTATATCTACAAAACTATTCTAACATTTGTTTGTGACGCCTCGTCGCGAACACCTACCTAACCTGCCTAACCTTTCTAACTTACCTAACCATCATGCCTGCCTAACCTGCCTAAACTTCCTAAACTTCCTAAACTGCCTAACCTGCCTAACTTGAGTAACCTGCCTAACCTACCTACCGCTATCTACCTACCTACCTACCGCTATCTACCTACCTACCTATCCTAGATAGCTACCATCTCACGTCAACAATTTTTATTTTAAAACCTGCGCTGTATTCGGGCAAACCAAACAAAAAAAAAATTCAAATCGGTCCAGCCGTTTTTAGTTTTAGCGAGACTAACGAACAGCAATTCATTTTAATACATGTTAAGAACCAAGTGATTAATACGGAATTATTTATAATGCACGGGCAATCTGAAAATGTCCAAAAGGAGTAGGCAAAATGATAAAACTATATAAATAATAAAATTGACCGGCCTTTCTGAATAATGCCCATCACTTTATGGGCCGGGTGATAAAAATATATGTTTTGTTTTTATTATTTTAATGTTGACATTGGTTTTAATATAGAATTAGTAAGTACGGTTACTATTTAAGCCACAAAGTCGACAGAGCCCCGCTGTGCACAGTGCAGGGCTCCTATTTCTGTCTGCAGGGTCTAAAGTAACCTTAAACTACCGAGTTCGCTTCGCTCACTCTTGGACTAATTCAATGACAATAATTATTGAATTGCCCAACCATTACGTATATTTATCACATTGTCTGGTCATTATGTATATCGCATACATAATGACCACACAATGTGATAAATATAGAAGTTTAAATCAGTATTCATTACATTGGTCGATTTGACTTGACTTGATTTATAATGCCCGGACATTATACATAATGCCCTGATTAATCACTCCGTCCATGATATATATATATATATATAGACTAAAGGTCTGTGTTTACTTATTTATTAATAACGCACATCAACGACTTATTTATACATTAATATTATAAAGAAACATCTAGAAACGATCCTGTATAAGCAAGTCACTTACTCACACACACACATCACACACTTACAGACACACGCACCACTTCATCACACTACTTATGCACAGCATTTATAAGAGGAATATAAAACAAACATAAAATTGAAAACTAAAAGAAGTGAATTAAAAAAAAATACACCTACGTCATAGATTAAATTAGAATTTAACCTAAAAATATTTACCAACCTCACTTATTATTTACCCTAAAAACTAAATCATTATAAGAAAAAAATAAAAAACGTCAAGTTAAATTATTAAAATATTTCCATTCCAATACGATAAAAGCACAATATTATCAAATTACAATATTTCAACAAAAATTAAGACACACATACGCATATACATTCATTAAAATTACAATAAAATTTGGATAGATAGATGGATGTATGTTTGTTACTCAATCACGCCACAGCGGCTGAACGGGTCCGGATGAAATTTGGCACGGTGATAGATAGCTACCCGGTATAATGTTCCCTAGGAATAAAAAAAAAAAATCACAAGGGCGTAGCCGCTGGCAGAAGCTAGTTATATCAAATTATAAAAAAAATAACTAAAATAACAAAGGTAAATAAATAAATTATATAAGTTGTTCAAACATTTTATTCACGATGTTGGTTTGTTATATACTCAGAAACTTTGTTCTACGGGTCGCAAACACTACTGCTGAGCATGGTTAGTCTAAGCAACAATTTTTTGTTCAACTTTTTTAGCAGTCTCGGCAAAATATGAAAAAGGTGTCATTCGATTCGGAATAGCATGCAGATGATTTTTGAAAAAATAAAGTTCCACTCGCAAAAATTGCAAATATCTCAAAAACTAATTAAGCTTTTCGAAATCTAAAAAAAGATTCAAGTAGAACATAAAATTACCTAAAAGAAAAACCTAACAATCAGAACTATGGGACCAATATTTATAATTGGATGAAAATACCGCCGAAAACGGGTACTCTGCAAGCCACGGCCACTTAGGACATTTCAACTTAAAAATGATTTAAAGATATTAAATATAAAAAAATGAAACTGGGTAGATGAAATAACACTTATAATTACGATTTTCTATTATTTATGCAATACTTAATTAGCAAGTTTTGTCTGCTTGAACATGAACATTACAAGCGTGGTAATTGTTAAAGTATAAATTTGCAATAATTTTCCTTCCTTATTCTTGAAAGGCCTAAGAATAGATCACTGCTGAAAAAAAACAGGTTTTATTAACAAAAATAAGTAGTTGCAAAATTAAAACCTTTAATTAATTATTGAAATTATATTTTAAAATTATAAAAATTGATCCGTTTTTTAATACCAGAAAAATGTAAAATATTTTTTTTATTTTTGTATCTCCTATTGTTTAAAAAAAACTTAAACCAATGCGTTTTTTGATGAATGTTGAAGGAAGATTAAAAAATAATGTTCCTTAAAAAAATCTTGCTACAAAACGTATTTGTTATTTTTTTTAATTTTCTTACTTATAATTAATTAAGAAGCCACTTTTTTTTAAGAACCATAATAATTTATCTTGCATTAAGATTTAAAAAATGGTTTTATTTAATTTTTCATTGTTTACTAAATAATTATTAATAAAAAAAACCCAATTTTTTTTTCTTACTCTTCTTAATGTAACAAAAACAACCATGCCAACTTGTCTGATTAATTTTGTGTTTTTCCGTTCCAGGAACCGAACGGAAATGACGCAATATTAATAAGCGTAATATTAAAATACGAGTATACAACCAGGAATCGGGTTGTGTGTGGACTCGTATTTATATTAAGCTAACCAGGCGAGCGGTTCATCTGATAGTAAGTAGGTTACCGCCGCCTACGAACCATTTTCAGTAACCTTCAATATCAGAGGCAGAGCTAAAGTGGCCATTCCAAAGACACATGAAACATTTCACGTACTATAATATAATGGTCTTTTCGACAGGAACTGTTTAATTTCCCGGGATAAAAACTAGCACATAAATTCAGCAGTGTAGCCCCGATATCAGTGAAATATTCTCGAAATTGGGTCAGTACGTACTATAGACAGACACCTATTTTAAAAAATACCTCTGAACTCTTTTTATCAATAATAATATTTTTTGTGATTAATCACAACCCTTCAAATCGAATCACGGCAAAACTGCTTGGCTACAACAAACGCGGAAAACGTTTTTCTAGGGAGTGACACAATTTCCTTATTTTAATATTCTCCGAATCGTTGCTGATGTTAATTGCTGTAACTTCTAGTGGCGTCTGTTTATTTTCGTTTCCAATATTCTGGGAAACAAGCACTCGATTGTTACCAGGAACTCGGCAACTCTCCTTGAGAGACTGTAGGTACCTAACCAACTTTTTGATTGAGTACCCTCAGCTGAGCTATTGTTTCTGCGCAATATTGTGGAGATCTACAATGCTGTTAAATTGTGAGTGTAAGTATGTAAGGCGTTATCTAAAACAGCCTACTTTTATTTATTTACGTATAAGCAAGTATTATAATGATAGTATAAATGTAATAACTGCAACTCTGTCATTTTGATATCTTTTCACGTCTTAACAAATTTGGATGAAACTTGCACTCGGGTAGACTATGTCGCGAATTAAAGGCCGCTGCATACGTAACGTGTTGTAATACTGGACGGAACGGGACGACAAGTATTGAAAATACAAAATGTATACGAAAGAGTGTCACTGGTGCTCGGACGGAGTCCAGCGACTTGGCGTTTTGTATGAAACGCCACGTCGACGCTCGTCGATTAAAAAACGTTACAAATGCGGTTGCAGACATCCGACTGAATTTCCTAAGTATAAAAAAGGCATAATTCGAGGTTTGGCTGTCGCCTATTTCCTCCTCCAATATTGGTCAAATTTAAAAGATATGCCATTAACTGAAAAGGAAACATATATTCTGTGCCCCTATGTTGTCCTTTTTAACCCCCGACGGAAAAAGAGGGGTGTTATAAGTTTGAGGTGTGTTGCTGTGTATCTGTGTATCTGTGTATCTGTGTATCTGTGTATCTGTGTATCTGTGTGTCTGTGTATCTGTGTATCTGTGTATCTGTGTGTCTGTCTGTGGCATCATAGCGCCTCAACGGATGAACCGATTTTGATTTAGTTTTTTTTGTTGGAGAGGTGATTGTGTCGAGAGTGTTCTTAGCTATGTTTAAAAAAAACGGTTCAGCCGTTCAAAAGTTATGGGCGTTTTACTGTTTGAATCGGGATGTTTTCGCAAGATAAATGTGTCGGGGGTTTTTTAAATTTTGAAATTTTACTTGTTCATGATACATTATCTTTAGAAGCACTAGAAATACCCTCAAATGTTGCTCAAAATTGCGCTGTCAAAAGAGAAAAAAGAAAACTTATAAGCACAACACAATATCTTTATTATTAAATTTATGGAATATGTTTTAAATTGGTCCAATATTGGAGAAGGAAATAGGCGAGAGCCAAACCTCGAATTATGACTTTTTACTTACTTAGGAAATTCAGTGAGATTTCTGCGACCGCATTTCCTTTTATGAAATAGAATACTTTTTATCCCGGGCGTATTGTTCTCGTGGGATAATTTTTACGCGGGCGAAGACGCTAGTAATATATAGTGTAAACAATATAAAACTGAAAATAACGTCACTTCTATTCTTTTGGTATAATAAGGTATTTTGTTTTTCTTTTGTTAATTTAGCAAGTTCCATTTACAAAGTATTTTTTATGTCTGCATCCTTATCCTTACATAGTATAAAACAAAGTCGCTTTCCGCTGTCTGTCCCTATGTATGCTTAGATCTTTAAAACTACGCAACGGATTTTGATGCGGTTTTTTTCAATAGATAGAGTGATTCAAGAGGAAGGTTTATATGTACAACACACGCGGGCAAAGCCGCTGGCAGAAGCTAGTTAAAATATATAACAAAGTAGGACAATATTGATACCTTCTTAAAATATATTGTTTCAAAGATAGTGTATTTTTGTATGAATGAATCATTCGACTTTCCATAACACTATAATCTTTTCCGCCCCAAATATTATAAATAAGCAGATACTATCATTGTTGTTATCCATAATCCAGTAGGTTAAGGATAAAAAAAGCTTGTAACTCACTTTGCAATGATCTACGTTTCTAGAGAATTGCCAAATTGAGCCATGTATCGTCTTATCAAGCACCTTAATTAATTGATATCATAGTAAGTTATAAAGTGTTAAAATTAATCGATGACTGAGGCAAGTTAGTAAAACATGTACACCTATAGTAAGCTATTAACCTAAGCTAATTTAAAAACCGTCTAGCATTTCACTCATGAAAAAAGTTACTTCGATAATACATTCATTAATGTAAGCTTATTATCGAATACTATTATTTTTATTTATAATTTTGAATAATCGAATCGTCACAAGGTGATCACGGGTTGAACCGAGAATATTCATAGGTATATTATCTGTGCTAAAAATCTTGTTCGATATTCGAAATTGCGAATGCATCAAGCGTATGGAAAGTTTGACACAAATATATTCATAATTCTGAATAGTAGGATATTTGCATCAAATCTGCGTATTGTTGGTACTTAATTAGAAATAAAATAAATTAATAATTTACATAAATTCGAGAATCTATGCGAGACGCAAGGGATCGATCAATGTGGCGAAGCCTGGAGTGGCCTATGTCCAGAAGTGTACGTCTTTCGGCTGAAATGATGATGATGAAGTATAATTTATACGTGGGTGTTATACCTGCAAAAGATATGGCACCCACGATGCAGGTGCAATCGGTATTCCAGCTGTTCGCGTTGTTTTCTTTTAAAATGAACTTATACCAAAGCCTCGATACGACGAATGCAGCGAACCAGTATCCAATGGGATTTCTTTCGACAAAGCTATTTACAATATTTTCACTAGTAATATAAAATTCAGCGACAGTCCACGTAAATTAGATCAGTTGGCATCCTTTCTTTGAGAAAATGATACGGCGACGGAAGAAGAGATAATCTCATTAGAATGAAGAACTTAGTTTGGCCTACTAAGTTTGGCTCATAAATACGGGCACAGAACGTCTCCGCCAGCTGGTTGAGTCTTAACAAGGATATAATAAACAAGTGCCGCTTGATCTTCGAGAAATAACAAGGGTTTATTATTAAACTTGAGGAGCTCTGGAACTCCATTGAGTTAACCAAAATAATAATATAATGAAATTTATTATTCGTATTGTTCCGTTGTTTAGGATGAGGTAAAATGTCCAAAAAATGTCAAGCCGTCACTCAAGTGAGCCACAAGCAGAAGCGCCACGGTTTAGCTTTGAGCTCATGTGTTTCTACCTTTATTAAATTATAATATGTGAAATAAAATACTTCAATATAATATTCAAGTATTTTATTTCACATATTGTGCACATAAGAAATATCAAAAGCTAGATGCACAGTTTTAATTGGCCGTTTTCTATGGAGAAGAACCGGCAATAAATTCTATAATTAGGTACTCTTTTCTGTAAATAATAAACCGCTTTAAAATTGGAATAATATGGGTGCTGTTACATATTAATGGAGCACCTCGAGATTTTGACAACAACTGACTTTATTCAAAGACACAAACTACATGACAGTAACCATAGATATAATACAACAGGTGCTTTTCCACCAGACGTGCGAGGTATCTAGGCGGTGCAAGGATGTGTAGCAAAGCAGCAAAGATGTGTTATTGTTTCCACCAAAGCTGTGCATGGAATCTAGCGAAGCTATAAAAAGCCGGTACTCATTAGCGAGCTGTTACATGTTATGTTACCAAAAATCATAGTGTGTACGCGGTTTGCGAACCACAAGCTCGTACTGTTTCTGTTTGATTACAGTTACAGCTCGCTGAATGGGTACGCTCGGAGAGGACACTCGGTAGACGTCGCGAGTGAAGATTGTTTCAAGCGTACACATTACAACCTCGTTACTTTATCTGTCTAGTTACAGGTTCAGTTTACTAATGAGTACCCGGCTAAACAGTGTATAGCTGAGCGGTGCAAGTATGCGTAGCGAACTCTTTTCAGGTGTTCGTACACACAGAACTAGTGAACATTCCTCGCTTGTGTCCATTGCACACATTCTTCGCTCACATGCCTCGAATAGATAGAATAGAATACTTAGCTCGGTTAGCCCTTTGCCACCAAAGTTGCTCTAAGCCAGGCTAGTAAAATTAAAAACATTTTTTTAATTTTTTTATATTAATATATTGAACTCCTATCGCGTTGATTTCAGTTGATATTGAAAATTGATAACGATTAATGAATAATGTAATCTGTTGTGCAATCAGCGTTTGCTATATTGCTAGATAAAATTATACCACTTTTAACCAGAATGATAGGTATTATTCTTACTACAACGGTTAAATTATTAAAATAATTGCCGTCGAGCATGATTTTATGACATAACTTATTGATTACTAACTATTTCCTTGTGCTTGTATCAGTTAATGAAATTAATTAAAGTTGTTATTTAGGTACGCAAGAACGCTAAGATCTAAAAACAACTTTATTGACAAAGATTTAAGAAAGAAAGCGAGTTTAACTACTCAATCAACCTCTTTTCCGAAAAAGTTGTCAACTAACTTATTAGACCTTGCGTAAGCACATCAAGTTTCCTTGAAATCGGTTTATTCATTTATAAAACTTTGAGCATGAAAGTTGGACGAAATTCTTTGTCACGTCATCACTCTAAAATAAATCTATCTGGTTACCATGGTGTGATATTGGCCGTCTCATTGGGTACTGATCTGGTACCACTCGATCACTGCCCAGCCTTTGGATCGAGCGCGACGACACAACCAGCGAGTTTTCGCCGAGGTCATAGAAAATTCATGGAAATTTTATTGCCAGTTTGAGCCAGTCACTAGTTGCCAGTGCATACGCCAAATGGTGGGTTCTTCCTTTATTTCTTTCCAGTTTTAAAATGATATCAGGATATGGTGATAAAATGTATGCCTTTTATTTAGACCGACAACACAATTTCATATCAATCTAAACAATACACTATTATTTTGTAAGATATATTATAAACGACTATTTTTTTATCTGACAGTGCTATTCCGATTACGAAATTTATTTCACTGGTAGAAAGCTACACTGTTGTTGAGTTCAATTTAATTTAGTATTATACTATTGGGCAGACAATGGGATAAAAAATGCTACTTGAAAATATCATAATCAAATTTTTTTTATTTTTATTTTACATAGGCCTACATGGGCACTTATAAAACGTCGACAAAAGGTGCACGGTTCGGGTTGGTCGTTTCCTATGGAGAAGAAACGGCAAGAAATTCCATGGTTACTCTTTTAAAAAATGGTTTGGTTTTACAATATTTCCATGTTACAGCATTAGTACTATGGGGGGACTACGTAGGCCCGACAATAAGTCGTAAGAAACTAAAAAATAAAGTTTATATAATATATAACAAAGTTAACAAATGTTAACTAACATCTAGAAGGCCTACAATGTTCATACATTCACAAATTAATCGGTAAAAGAATCTATACAAAGTTAAAAAAAAAAAAAAAACAGGACTAAATTTAACATAAGCGTCTTTAGTAAGTTTTGTTCTCTAGGCTGCTTTGTAAGTAATTCATATATTTTGACAATTCTAATAAGTAGGTGTAGATACCTACTCTAGAAAAACTTTTAGCAAAAAAATTCAATTGACCTCTAAAGCAAAACACTACATACTGAAAAAAAAATAACTTTGTTTTACGAAGTCGGTGTCGAAAAACAATAGGTACCAAAGCCACCGACTTCGGAAAACAAAGTTATTTTTTGCTTAGTAGTGTTTTGCTTTAAAAGTTGGTTTATTTTTTTTGTTAAAAAATTGTTTTATTTAGGATACATTGTTGTATTACGGATTTCCAGTGCCTAATCTTTGAAAATACCAAAATTGCTATGTCTGCCTACAAATTCAGGCTTTTTCTCTTTTTCCTGGGATGCCATCATGAGATTCTGACTTGATGACAATTGGACCATCTGGAAAGTATGCCCTTTAGAGAATTTTGCAAATCCGTCTATATATGACGGAGTTCTGGCAGAAGATACATAAAAAAAAACCGAATTGAGAACCTCCTCCTTTTTAAAAGTCTGTTAAAAAACAGACGTAGCATAACGTAAGCATATAATTTTTCCATCCAAAAACTTTTTGTAGAGATTGCTTTTAGCGATTAGACAGCACTATATACAACTTATTAATCATTGTATTATGTGACAAAATAAAAAGTAGTTTTATTAAAACTTTTTTTTTATAGTTAGGAACCTATTTGACGTCTATTAATAGTGGTGATTCATTTGTTACCAAAAATGTGCCAATATTTTTAGAACATAGAAAATTCTTATTCTTATTCTTTAATTTTTCCTTTCAATTTGAGCTAATATCAACATGTGCCAAGCCTTTGTCCAAGTATGTACATTGGGGTCAGCTCCCAGTTTTACGAAATCAGCTGAATACCAGTGTTTTGTTACGTTAGGCGACCGTCCTTCAATCAAGTTGCTGTGGTACGAGCGGAGGTCAACAATTTTGCGGAATCAAAAGGAAGGGGGGGTTAAATTAAAAATGAAATTATTTTTCATTTTTAATATATTTTCCATTAACCCTAATACACTTCTCAGACATTTCAATTAATTTGTTTAAACATTCGAAATAAAAAATCGTTATCGGTGAATTTCTTTCCACGAAGCTTCTTTCATGTTTGGAAACAAATAATAATCACAAATGGCCAAAACTGGACTGTAGGGAGGGTGGTTCAGAGTTTCGAAGCCTTCGCAACATGACTCTTGTGAACGGGTGCGTTGTCATGCAATAGGAGCATACCTCGAGACCACTTTCCCCTTCTTTGTAGTGTAGTATTGCCCCGTACTATTGACACTTTTATACGTATAATTGATCAACAAAATCCCCTCTGAAGCCCAAAAAACTGAACCCATAATCTTTCCGACCTTGTACTTCTTAGGCGATACTGCGCCTCTTTTGTGCCACTGCATGGACTCTTGTTTTGACTCAGGTTCATAGTGATGAAACCAAGTTTCATCTTCAGTCACAATTCGGTTCAAAAAGTCATCCCTGTTCTCAATACACAGGTCTAAAACCTGTTTGATAAGACCTATTGAGAGCTTACTTTCAGGCTTCTGACTACTCGATAGCGACAATCAAAGACCTAAAAATGACAGTCGAGACCTACTGCTTAACTTTTTTCCCGAGGTACGGAGGTTTACCCATCACAGAACCGACCTTCGTCCCGTGTGACTGTCATTAAAACTAACTAAACTAATAATGAAAGCTAATATGTTATGAACAAATCACATCTTGTAAGTTAATGTGTTTGCCTATTCCCGTCCGGAGGGACCGGTAAAAGGTCCATGTTTATTGCTTGCCTTATTTATATGACTTTTGATACGGGTGTCTACTTAAAGCGGTACCTACCATCCCGACCCTTGGCATTTCATTTTAATGTTTAATGGAATTTACTGAAAATATTTGTCCAAATTACCTTATTACACGACCGAGGATGTTAAGAGATGTGAAGATTCACTTCGAGTTAAAATCCATTTAATAAAATGTACGGGTAAGCAACATTTAAAAATGATAAACCTTTTCCAGTTCTATTTGTGTATTCAGTTAAACACTCGAAACTGATAGATGATCGAACCGCGGTGAATAAGTCTTTTGGTTTACCCAACCACAATGCTATGCAACTACTAAACGCTTAATCAAATGTGTGATTATTATTTATTCGCTGCGCGGCTTCGTGTCCGCATAATAATCAAACAATTGATACGCACGGGTATGCTCGTATGTAACCTTTTCCTTGCAGTCGGGTAAACATACTCATTACATGCCGCCCCGGGGTAGGTCGCGTTTAACCACAACATAACCAATAATGTATTTTCCAGTATATACTAATGTCGGTGACTGTATGGCGCTATTGCAGACCCAATAACAATCAGTTACTCTGTTCTAAGGCTTTCGCCAGCCGACGCTATGGTCTGGACTCTTCGTTAGGCGCTCTTTTTAACCGACTTCAAAAAAAGGAGGAGGTTCTCAATTCGTCGGAATCTTTTTTTTTTTTTTTTTTTTATGTATGTTCCCCGATTACTCAAAGACGCCTGGACCGATTTCAAAAATTCTTCTTTTGTTTGAAAGGGTATACTTCCTAGTTGGTCCCATAATCATCAAGTCAGGATCTGATGATGGAATCCTAGAGAAATCGAGGGAACTCCTCAAATATTATAGGCAAACATATAGTGATTTTGGTATTTTCATCAACAATGCAATCATCTGCACTCAGAAAGTATCATTTGGTGAAGTGGAACTGATGAAGAAGACCACAGATGGCCACTGGATCTCCTAAATGCTAAATATGTCACGGGCATAAGATATCTCGAATAGTTAACCGACTATAATGAAGCAAATACTTATAAATAAATGGTACTGGTGAAAATGACACCATCGAACTGATCTGATGATGAAGCCGGAAGGTAGGCACTGGAACTCTAATATAAAACAATGTATCCTAGTCGTGTTTGGGCTTATTGGAATCGCCATGAGATGTACTTTGGCTATAAATGATAATCATGTTAATTGGAGGTACCTACCAAAACTAAAAACAGAAAAATAAAAACTTTTTAACAAAAAATCAAACCGACTTCCAGAACAAAAAACTACAAACCAAAAAATAAATTTCTTTTCCGAAGTCGGTGTCGAAAAACGGGAAAGAATGGGTAGGCACAAAAGACACCGACTTCGGAAAAGAAATTTATTTTTTGGTTTGTAGTTTTTTGTTCTGGAAGTCGGTTTGATTTTTTGTTAAAAAGTTTTCATTTACCCAGTTGCATTGATTGGACCAAATCCATCACGGCCACCCTTTCTGACTCCCTTTCTGCCTGCCCATTGATTATTCCCCCAGTTTCGAGAAATTGAAACTTTATGAATTGACGACGGGGCTCGTGACCTCAAGACTAACTTTGAACTCAATAGAAACGATTTTACAGAGATCCGAATGAAAATTTCAATCAAATTATAATATTGAAGTATAAACAACGTGAGTTTAGTTTATAAGTAAAGTAAATTAGATTACGGTAGACGTAGGTTCGTGTGGAAATTATGGACTTTAAAAATAAAGGGATGCTCATTTAGTTAAAGTTACTTGTGAATGGCGTGTTCAGTATATAAGAGTGTGTTTCAAAACTAATTGAAGTATAATTTAAGCGTTCTGGGAAAATGTGAGAGTAGCAGAAATTTCACCTTGATATAATAATTCATAAAGACACAATCGTTCAGCTTCAGTGCTTCGAGATCACTTCTTTGTACTTTTGTAAATTTTAATTACCTGCAGCTTGATTACAAATATTTGAATACAAGTAGGTGTTTCTATTTATATTCTGAAGTTTTTTTTTTTTTTTTATTCAATATTCTACCGCGGACATGTGGCAGTCTGCGCTCTTTTTTATCGTGTATATTTTGTTTGTTATTTTTTTTTTTTTTACTTTTGTTGGATTCCTACGTCGGACATTATTACTTAACTAACTTAAATTTACGTGAGTTCATCCCTTACTAAAAACTATATATATATTACACACTGGCATTACAATTTTATGTTTCTATTTACTACTTATCTTTATGTTATTAACTATTTTGTTTACTTATTTCTATTGATACACTGCATATGTTATTACTATATCTATTGGTACACTTTGTGGGAAGATGCATGGCAGTGCGAGTAGACCAGCCCCGGCCGACGGTTCCGGTTATAGAACCCCGTCGTTAGGACGTTAAGGTGAGTATGACTGACTCGCTCCACCATGCAGCTTCACATGTATATATATAGTTTTCTTTTTTGCTTTAGACAGGGTGATGGTTTAGGTATGTGTTTGGGTTGGAGTTTTTGGATGGGACTTGTTAGGTGGTGTTTTGGCTGCTAGCCAGGGACTTCGCTAGCGTGAGCAAGGCCTCTATGACGACTACGTCTCGATGCTGCATGGCCGTCTTAAGATTGTAGTTGACGACCGTTTTAGTCGGCGCATCCATCGCCCTCTTAGCAAGGCGGCCTGCGGCGTCATCGGCGTCGTCGGTGTAATAGACGCAACTGACTGTATGTCTGGACACCGCCACTACCGCGTGGGAGATGCTGTCGTGGACCTGGAAGCCTCCTGGACTTGGTGTTGATGATGATAACGCTGTCGTAGGTCGACCCCTGAGCCTCATGTATGGTTAGCAGGCGCGACCCCTCGCCGGACCCATATCCCTGGCTCGCAAGAGAGGCTTTCTCCCCCTGCGTATGAACCAGGAACAGGGTGTTTTGGGCAGTACCCGGTATTTGCGCCCCTGTATAACCTTTCACCTTCAGGGAGTGGACCCGCGACAGCGACGACTTGGAGGAGTATATACAGGGGTATATCTCACTCAGTGCAAACGCCACGTCCATTGGATTGCGGTGTGTGCAGAGACACTCCTGGGTGATGCCAGCCACCAGGTCTGGACGGGTATACCTAAGCTCGAAAAGATCCTCCCTGTCCAAAAATGGAAGCTGGTTAACGTCTCCGACGAGGACAAGCTCGCTCGCTCCAGACAACTTTACTGCCATGACTATGGCCCCAAAGTGGTTCATAATAGCCTCGTCTACCGTAAGACGGTAGCATTTGTCTTGGCTCTTGAAACCGTTTGCTAGGATTGAGGCCATAGTGCGCACTTTGGTCTTGCTCGGTCTCCTAAGCGGCGCGCAAGCTTTTCTCTAAGATCTTTGGCAGCTTCTGTTGTCGTGGTTGCTATCACGTCCCTGTCCTCCTCGAAGTGCTTTACTAGCCAGGTTGTCTTACCGCAACCCGGAACTCCGTTAATCCACCTGATATTGGGTACCGCCCAACTTTCCTGTGATGCCGGGATACCGGAGGTCGCCGAAATGGAGTGTGCCATTTCCAGGATCTTATCGTCCGGCATGATTTTGGTACATTTGGCGGTAACCACTATCGGGTCGTCATTTGGCACCCTGAACTTGAGTTTGCCTGAGCGCTCCGTCTCCTCCTTGTCCAGGGCCACAAAGCCACTCCTCGCGCTGTAGGCTGCCATATATGACCCTGTCATTTCCTCTTTGATGACTTGGGATGTGACGTTGTCATACACCGCTGCCCCTGCTTCCTCGAGCAGTACCCTTAACAGACCCTCTGTGTCTCTCTGGAAGGTCTGCAGGATCTTCCTGCATGTCGTAAGATTGACCTCTCTGGTCGCTTTTACGATTTCTACGTACTCGAGGAACGCACTCTTTACGTGGTCCGTGGTACCCGAATTTACTGCGAGGGTCGGCGGGCTGACTTGCCCTTTGTCGGCTCGTGTTGGCTTAGGCTTTTGCTGGGTTGGTTCCTTTGGTGTTTTTCTGAAGAACCTCTCCAGTGCTGTCTCCTGCTTGTGAGATGGTGATGCGTAGCTGGTGCTTGGGAGCAGTGCACTGAGGAAAGTGCCAAACGCTTTCAGGCGACTCCTCGACCGGACCCGGTCCTCTGGGTTTATGGTGTTACACTGCACCTTTGCGGCTTTTTCGGCTGCTGCCTTCTGCTGGGCCCTCTCCGATCCGCTTTAAGTGGTGGGGCTTGTGTTGGGGCTCATTGCGCTGGCTATTGGTTGTCTGAGGGTTTTAAGGAAACTCAGGGTTTCCCCTCTGTCCTCGTAGACAACAACCTCATGATGTTCTGAGGCCTTTAAACAACCAAAGCGATCTGCGACGTCTCCTCTCTCTCCTCCCACCACCATTGCGTCCACACTTATGGTTCGGGCCGTGGCTGACGTGTAGTCTCCTGCCTCCCTAATCTTCTGAAGCAATGAGCTTGCCTGAGCAAATGGATTAACCTCTCCCCACTCGAGTAATGCGATTGTTTTCCCTTTAAATCGCATTAGATGGCATCGGTGAGTGGCCACTTCCATTTGAGGTAGTGCAGCATACTTGCTGCCTGTTATGCTCGTTTTGGTGGTGCTTCCGTTAATCAGGGTGGCAAGGCCCGGTGAAAGGTCTATTCGGGCCGCAGCTTGACTTGAGCCTATGCAGAAGCCTATGCCTAACTTCTCCTGTTCCCTGTTCATGAACAGAGCGACGCCTCGCAGTCTGATGCCAGGGACTCCGTCTTCTTCGCTTGCCAGGAATTGTGTGGTAGTCATGCTAGGGGCTGGTTGTAGGCTGGCTGTTGCTGCTACCGCTGCTGCTACCGTTGGTAATGGCCGTTGGTTAGATTGTGTGTGTGTAATTTGTGTATCAGTCAATGGTGTACTTGTTGTTGTTTGTGTAGTTGTGGTTGTTGTTTGTGTGGTTGTGGTTGCTGTTGTGGTTGTTTGTGTTCGATTGTGTGGTCGACTTCGCAAGGTTACGTCCGTTTTGTTGGCCTTTGCTGCGATTGTGGCGACTTTGCTCGCGAATGCCAAGAATGGAATCCTAGTAGCCGGTCTCCCCATGATGGTGTGGAGTGTGGGCTGGCTAAGCTGGGTTTCGAATTTTACCTCGAGCTCCATTCTGTCTTGGCTGAACCTTGGGCATTCGAACAGCAGATGCCAGACTGTCTCTTCACAACTCGGGTCACAGACGCACGAGGGACTATCTTTGAGATGGAAGCGGTGGAGATACGCTGATAATCCGCCGTGTCCTGTAAGGACTTGTACGTGGACCGGTGTGAGCACTGCGTCTCTGAGTGTCCTTTTCGCCGCTAGGACGTCTGGAAAGAACGCTTTCGTGACCGATCCTGTATTTTATTATTCTGAAGCTTAAATTTGATTGAAAACACATAATTACCTTCTACTAAGAAATTATCAATCTTTGATTACATTGAACAGTTCTAATTAAGTAAAATTCCGGAATGGCATTAACCATAATTGTAGCACGAAAATTATAGAGCGAAATTATTAATGAATATTGTTTATTTAGCTCCTAAATTAAGTCTTTACCACTTAAGCCGACCTCAGAGCCCACTCGATGCCTATTCAAGGGTGAGTGCTCTTTAAACTGAAAGGAAATCCCTCTGAGAAATGAATTAATCCATGTTTCGCTGAGAATTTGTTCTTTACTTAAATCGGTTCACATTTTTATCCTTTTCAAGCCTTTGTAGCTTCACTGAGCTATATAATGAATTAAATAATAGAATGAATTTAGTAATAGAATCAATCAAATAATAGAATGAATTTAGTAATAGAATAAATCAAATAATAGAATAACTTAAATGATATAATAAATTTAATCATATAATAAATTAAATAATAGAATAAGATAATTGTAGAATAAATTTAACAATGAAATACATATCTAAATAATTAAATAAAATATGTTATTAATAAGTGTTCTAACTAATGATGTTTATATAACTTTGTACGGTTCTGAATTTAATTGGCTGTTTTTATTAATAACTATGTTATAACTTAACAATTAATGCATGTAATAAAGGTTTTATTATTATTTATTATTATTATTAAGTTGTATGGGTCTTACTAAAGGAACTATTTTCTGAAACAGAATAAGAAAATTACATTTTAGTTCAAAGAACTCATCTGTAGGTAGATATCTAATATACAATATTAGAGAGAAACCAGAATTGTTGCCAGGGAACTTTGTTGCAGGTTGTTGTTGTGGTTGCTAAGCTTTTTTTATCTAGACTCGCTTTTCATACAACAGCCTGCTTTCAGCCATTTTAATTCTCCAGTCAAAGAAATCTATTTCTCATCAGGGTATAACAGCCTGAATCAAGCCCTAGAAAACCAACAGAGTTAAACCACAATCGACTGCGTTTTCAATAGAAAGAACCATTGATTCAGAAACGCAAAGATAATATCTGTGAAAACAAAGTTTGCGAGAGAGGTTGACGTGAAATATTGTCAGTTTTCCGTCAGTATGCATTGTAAAGTATGAGTGATGCGGCCGGTATCGATATGTCATGATGACACGCGAGCGCTGCACGCGACCTTCTGTCAACACGGCCGTGTTTGCACTGACCCCGTGTTTGTGCGCCTGACGGACTGACGTCCATGGATGTGTGGCTAAATACTCATCATCTTTGTATCAATACACCAGGGAATATGCGATGTCTCGTGACGCAATTTTGGCTGTGGATGGATTTGCCAATTGACGTGTTGTATCGAATGCAATTTTGTGTTGTGCGAAACCTACTTTACAAAGTTGGGTGATCTTTTAATAGGTTTTTCCACTACCTTGTCTATAAACTATAATTATAACACATTGCCTAAGAAATTCGTTTCGAAATATGAACATTTAGACACAAGATTATAAAATAAAACTTAAAAAAAAAAAACAAAATTACATAATAACAGTCGAAATGACTTTTGTATGGAGTTTTGATATCATTATTTAACTACAAAGTAATTAGTTTTCTTTTTGGCGGCCAAGTACGAGTGAAACAATTAGCAATTTAAAGAAAAATAAAGTACGTAACTGAATAGGCTACTGTTGGTAGACGCATTCTGCCGCTGCAACCGCGCTTTTTCCACCGCCCCATCCAGCAGAATGATACTGAACCTGTTACCTCTCGAAAAAGCGCGTGTTAATTGTGTGTATATAGTCTGTGGTTTTTAGTCTGAACGTTTCTTATAAATTGTTGTTGGAACTTCATAATCATCATCATTTCAGCCAAAATACTTCCATTGCTGGACATAGGCCTCCCTCAGGCGTCGCCCGCCGCGCCGCCACCGTGCCGCGTCACTCGTTGATGACGCCGTAGTGTGTTCGTTGGATTTGGATGTGTGTGTGTGTGTGAACAATACCAACTCATCATCTTTGTATCAATATCCACAAGGGAATATGCGATATCTCGTTTGTTTTTTGTTAATTACAATAACTTTGCTTATTTTCGTCTTGGCATATTTAGCAATTTCGTACAATTAGTTTTGATGCTTGAGAAAACAATTTGATTAATTAAATATATAATTTTTTTATTATTCAATCAAATAAACATTAAACATGCTGGGCCTTATATATAATTTTTTTTAATCATATATGGTTAGTCACTGATTACAAGATTCTTAATTAAAATTGAGAGGCGACATCTGGGTGTTACTGCCTATAACTCTTCAGAAAATACGGGCTTGATGTTATGTTTATATTTAACTCAAAGTTTCTGTGGAGTATTTTAATTTGGAATCTGCTAAACAGTGTTTAAACAATTCAAATGGTTAGTTTGTATTAGTAAATTAAGCGAGTTTATAAAATTTAATCCTCATCCCACATTACCACAAAACTATAACGCATTAAAAATAGGCGCAGCGTGCCTTGGCGGGGCCCGTATAAAAGTTTGTTTGGGGGCCCTTATGACGGGTAAAGATTTCTCAAAAAAGAAAAAGAAATTGCATAAAATTAAAAGAAATATTTATTCATCAAAATTATCTACCTGTCACTTTTTCGTTTTTTTTTACAAACAATTCAAATTAAATAAAGCCATAGTAAGCCTTTCTCCTTGCCTTTTTTGCGGCAAACTGATTTATTAAATCATTTATAGCTGATTATTACTTTAGTTTTTCTAAAGTTTCTGCCTCTATGGACAACCTGTCAGACCTGTCTAGTGACGTTCATGTCTCAACGAAGTTCTTAGGTAATTTTTTATCTGTTTTAATTTTTGCTAACGCACGTCGGGGGCCCCGTATAATTGATACGGCAGATACGGTGGTAGCTACGCCCCTGATCCATTAAAACCCGCTTAAATTATCACATTGTTTGGTCATTATGTATATCGCATACATAATGACCAGACAATGTGATAAATATAGAAGTTTAAATCAGTATTCATTACATTGGTCGATTTGACTTGACTTGATTCATAATGCCCGGACATTATACATAATGCCCTGATTAATCACTCCGTCCATGATATATATATATAGACTAAAGGTCTGTGTTTATTTATTTATTAATAACGCACATCAACGACTTCTTTATACATTAATATTATAAAGAAACATCTAGAAATGATCCTGTATAAGCAAGTCACTTACTCACACACACACATCACACACTTACAGACACACACACCACTTCATCACACTACTTATGCACAGCATTTATAAGAGGAATATAAAACAAACATAAAATTGAAAACAAAAAGAAGTGAATCAAAAAAAAATACACCTACGATTAAATTAGAATTTAACCTAAAAATATTTACCAACCTCACTTTTATTATTTACCCTAAAACTAAATCATTATAAGAAAAAACGTCAAGTTAAATTATTAAAATATTTCCATTCCAATACGATAAAAGCACAATATTATCAAATTACAATATTTCAACAAAACTTAAGACACACATACGCATATACATTCATTAAAATTACAATAAAGTTTGGATGGATGGATGGATGTATGTTTGTTACTCAATCACGCCACAACGGCTGAACGGATCGGGATGAAATTTGGCACGGGGATAGATAGCTACTCGGTATAATGTTCCCTAGGGATAATAAAAAACACTTTTCACAAGGGCGTAGCCGCTGGCAGAAGCTAGTTATATCTATACCAATATTAAAAAAAGAGGAAAGATTTTTTTGTTTGTTTGTATGTTTGTTTGTTTGTACCGAATAGGCTCCGAAACTACTGGACCGATTTTAAAAATTCTTTCACCTATGGAAAGCTACATAAATCCCGAGTAACATAGGCTATAATCTTAACGGGAGGGGTCAGCTAATCAAATTATAAATAAAATAACTAAAATAACAAAAGGTAAATAAATAAATTATATAAATTGTTTAAACATTTTATTCACTATGTTCGTTTGTTATATACTCAGAAACTTTGTTCTACGGGTCGCAAACACTACTGCTGAGCATGGTTAGTCTAAGCAAAAATTTTTTGTTCAACTTTTTCAGCAGTCTCGGCAAAATATGAAAAAGGTGTTATTCGATTCGGAATAGCATGCAGATGATTTTTGAAAAAAATAATGTTCCACTCGCAAAAATTGCAAATATCTCAAAAACTAATTAAGCTTTTTGAAATCTAAAAAAAGATTCAAGTAGAACATAAAATTACCTAAAAGAAAAACCTAACAATCAGAACTGTGGGACCAATATTTATAATTGGATGAAAATACCACCGAAAACGGGTACTCTGCAAGCCATGGCCACTTAGGACATTTCAACTTAAAAATGATTTAAAGATATTAAATATAAAAAATGAAACTGGGTAGATGAATTAACAATTATAATTATGATTTTCTATTATTTATGCAATAGTTAATTAGCAAGTTTTGTCTGCTTGAACATGAACATTACAAGCGTAATAATTGTTAAAGTATAAATTTGCAATATTTTTCCTTCCTTATTCTTGAAAGGCCTAAGAATAGATCACTGCTGAAAAAAAAACAGGTTTTATTAACAATAATAAGTAGTTGCAAAATTAAAACCTTTACTTAATCATTGAAATTATATTTTAAAATGTTTATATTGATCCGTTTTTTTAATACCAGAAAAATGTAAAATATTTTTTTTATTTTTGTATCTCCTATTGTTTAAAAAAAACTTAAACCAATGCGTTTTTTGATGAATGTTGAAGGAAGATTAAAAAATAATATTTCTTAAAAAAATCTTGCTACAAAACGTATTTGTTATTTTTTTAATTTTCTACCACTTATAATTATTATTAATATTAAGAAGCCACTTTTTTTTAAGAACCATAATAATTTATCTTTTTTTTTGTTGTTTAATTTTTCATTGTTTACTAAATAATTATTAATAAAAAAAACTTAAATGATTATTTCTGGAGGAACATTGGCTCCTAAAACAAAGGCCCCCGGTCTAGTTTAGGAAGCAGCAGTTCGCCCTTGTTTTTGTCTCTCTGTACAACATTAATTATTTTAAAATCTGTGTATTGAATTATTCGAATGTAAATGTACAAATAAACCATTTTATTATTATTATTATTTATTATTTTCAGTAACCTTCAATATCAGAGGCAGAGCTAAAGTGGCCATTCCAAAGAAACATGAAACATTTCACGTACTATAATATAATGGTCTTTTCGACAGGAACTGTTTAATTTCCCGGGATAAAAACTAGCACATAAATGCAGCAGTGTAGCCCCGATATCAGAGAATTATTTTCGAAATTGGGTCAGTACGTACTTCCAGAGACCTATTTTTTAAAATACCTCTGAACTCTTTTTATTAATAATAATATTTTTTGTAATTAATCACAACACTTCAAATCGAATCACGGCAAAACTGCTTGGCTACAACAAACGCGGAAAACGTTTTTCTAGGGAGTGACACAATTTCCTTATTTTAATATTCTCCGAATCGTTGCTGATGTTAATTGCTGTAACTTCTAGTGACGTCTGTTTATTTTCGTTTCCAATATTCTGGGAAACAAGCACTCGATTGTTACCAGGAACTCGGCAACTCTCCTTGAGAGACTGTAGGTACCTAACCAACTCTTTGATTGAGTACCCTCAGCTGAGCTATTGTTTCTGCGCAATATTGTGGAGATCAACAATGTTGTTAAATTGTGAGGGTAAGTATGTAAGGCGTTATCTAAAACAGCCTACTTTTATTTATTTACGTATAAGCAAGTATTTAATGATAGTATAAATGTAATAACTGTAACTCTGTCATTTTGATATCTTTTCACGTCTTAACAAATTTGGATGAAACTTGCACTCGGGTAGACTATGTCGCGAATTAAAGGCCGCTGCATACGTAACGTGTTGTAATACTGGACGGAACGGGACGACAAGTATTGAAAATACAAAATGTATACGAAAGAGCATAGGTCACTGGTGCTCGGACGGAGTCCAGCGACTTGGCGTTTTGTATGAAACGCCACGTCGTCGCTCGTCGATTAAAAAACGTTACAAATGCGGTTGCAGACATCCGGCTGAATTTCCTAAGTATAAAAAAGGCATAATTCGAGGTTTGGCTGTCGCCTATTTCCTCCTCCAACATTGGTCAAATTTAAAAGATATGCCATAAACTGAAAAGGAAACATATATTCTGTGCCCCTATGTTGTCTTTTATCATGATACATTATCTTTAGAAGCACTAGAAATACCCTCAAATGTTGCTCAAAATTGCGCTGTCAAAAGAGAAAAAAGAAAACTTATAAGCACAACACAATATCTTTATTATTAAATTTATGGAATATGTTTTAAGTTGGTCCAATATTGGAGATGGAAATAGGCGAGAGCCAAACCTCGAATTATGACTTTTTACTTACTTAAAAAATTCAGTGAGATTTCTGCGACCGCATTTCCTTTTATGACATAAATACTTTTTACCCCGGGCGTATTGTTCTCGTGGGATATTTTTTACGCGGGCGAAGACGCTAGTAATATATAGTGTAAACAAATATAACTAAAAATAACGTCCCTTCTATTCTTTTGGTATAATAAGGTATTTTGTTTTTCTTTTGTTAATTTAGCAAGTTCCATTTACAAAGTATTTTTTATGTCTGCATCCTTATCCTTACATAGTATAAAACAAAGTCGCTTTCCGCTGTCTGTCCCTATGTATGCTCAGATCTTTAAAACTACGCAACAGATTTTGATGCGGTTTTTCAATAGATAGAGTGATTCAAGAGGAAGGTTTATGTGTATAACACACGCGGGCAAAGCCGCTGGCAGAAGCTATTTAAAATATATAACAAAGTAGGACAATATTAATACCTTCTTAAGATAGATTGTTTCAAAGATAGTGTATTTTTAAATTAATGAATCATTCGACTTTTCATAACACTATAATCTTTTCCGCCCCAAATATTATAAATAAGCAGATACTATCATTGTTGTTATCCATAATCCAATAGGTTAAGGATAAAAAGCTTGTAACTCACTTTGCAATGATCTACGTTTCTAGAGAATTTCCAAATTGAGCCATGTATCGTCTTATCAAGCACCTTAATTAATTGATAACATAGTAAGTTATAAAGTGTTAATATTAATCGATGACTCAGGCGAGTTAGTAAAACATGTACACCTATAGTAAGCTAATTTAAAACCGTCTAGCATTTCACTCATGAAAAAAGATAATTCGATAATACATTCATTCATGTTAGCTTATTATGAATATTATTATTTTATTTATAATTTTCAATAATCAAATCGTCACAAGGTGATCACAGGTTGAAGCGCAGATAGTCAAAGGTATATTATCTGTGCTAAAAATCTTGTTTGATATTCGAAATTTCGAATGCATCAACCGTATGGAATGTTTGACACAAATATATTCATAATTCTGAATAGTAGTATTTGCGTCAAATCTGCGTATTGTTGGTACTTAATTAGAAATTAAATAAATTAATAATTTACATAAATTCTAGAATCCGCTGGATGCGAGACGCAAGGGATCGATCAATGTGGCGACGCCTGGAGTGACCTATGTCCAGAAGTGTACGTCTTCCGGCTGAAATGATGATGATGAAGTATAATTTATACGTGGGTGTAAATCTGCGTCGTGGGTGCAATCGGTATTCCAGCTGCTCGCGTTGTTTTCTTTTAAAATGAACTTATACTAAAGCCTCGATACGACAAATGCAGCGAACCAGTAGCCAATGGGATTTCTTTCGACAATTCAATTCAATAATTTCTTTATTTACAATGTTTTCAGTAGTAATATAAAATTCAGCGACAGTCCACGTAAATTAGATCAGTTGGCATCCTTTCTTTGAGAAAATGATACGGCGACGGAAGGAGAGATAATCTCATTAGAATGACGAACTTCGTTTGGCCTACTAACTAAGTTTGGCTCATAAATACGGGCACAGAACTTCTCCGCCAGCTGGCTGAGTCTTAAAAAGGATATCATAAACAAGTGCCGCTTGATCTTCGAGAAATAACAAGAGTTTATTATTAAACTTGAGGAGCTCTGGAACTCCATTGAGTTAACCAAAATAATAATATAATGAAATGTATTATTCGTATTGTTCCGTTGTTTAGGATGAGGTAAAATGTCCAAAAAATGTCAAGCCGTCACTCAAGTGAGCCACAAGCAGAAGCGCCACGGTTTAGCTTTAAGCTCATGTGTTTCTACGTTTATTAAATTATAATATGTGAAATAAAATACTTTATTATAATATCAAGTATTTGATTTCACATATTATAAGTCTACATGTGCACAAAAAAAAATCAAAAGCTAGGTGCATAGTTTTAATTGGCCGTTTTCTACGTAAAAGAAATGTCTATAAATTCCATAATTAGGTACTTTTTTCTATAAGTAATAAACCGCTTCTAAATTAGAATATTAAGGGCGCTTTTCCACTAGACACTAGACTACGTGCGAGGCATCTAGGTGGTGCAAGGATGTGTAGCAAAGCAGCAAATATATATGATTGTTTCCACCAAAACTTTACATTGAAGAGTAGTGAAGCTATGAAAAGCCGGGTACTTATTAGTGAGCTGTTATATGCTATGTTACCAAAAATCATAGTGTGTACGTGGTTTTCGAACCACAAGCTCGTACTGTTTCTGTTTGATTACAGTTAAAGCTCGCTGAATGGGTACGCATGGAGAGGACACTCGGTAGACGTCATGAGTGAAGATTGTTTCAAGCGTACACATTACAACCTCGTTACTATATCTGTCTAGTTACAGGTTCAGTTTACTAATGAGTACCCGGCTAAACAGTGTATAGCTGAGCAGTGCGAGGATGCGTAGCGGACTCTTTTCAGCTGTTCGTACACACAGTACTAGCGAACATTCCTCGCTTGCGTCCATTACACACATTCTTCGCTCACATGCCTCGAATACATAGAATAGAATACTTAGCTCGGTTAGCCCTTTTCCACCAGAGTTGCTTAAAGCCAGGCTAGGAACATTAAAAACTTTATTTTAATTTTTCTATATTAACTCCTATCGCGTTGATTTCAGTTGATATTGAAATTTGATAACGATTAATGTAATCTGTTGTGCAATCAGCGTTTGCTATATTGCTAGATAAAATTATACCACTTTTAACCATGAATGATAGGTATTATTCTTACTACAATGGTTACATTATTAAAATAATTGCCGTCGAGCATGATTTTATGACATACCTGATTGATTTCTAACTATTTTCTTGTGCTTTTACCAGTTAATGAAATTAATTAAAGTTGTTATTTAGGTACGCAAGAAACTAAGATCTAAAAATAACTTTAGTGACAAAGATTTAAGAAGGAAAGCGAGTTTAACTACTCAATCAACCTCTTTTCCGAAAAAGTTGTCAACTAACTTATTAGACCTTGCGTAAGCACATCAAGTTTCCTTGAAATCGGTTTATTCATTTATAAAACTTTGAGCATGAAAGTTGGACGAAATTCTTTGTCACGTCATCACTCTAAAATAAATCTTTCTGGTTATCATGGTGTTATATTGGCCGTCTCATTGGGGACTGATCTGGTACCACTCGATCACTGCCCAGCCTTTGGATCGAGCGCGACGACACAACCAGCGAGTTTTCGCCGTGGTCATAGAAAATTCATGGAAATTTTATTGCCAGTTTGAGCCAGTCACTAGTTGCCAGTGCATACGCCTAATGGTGGGTTCTTCCTTTATTTCTTTCCAGTTTTAAAATGATATCAGGATATGGTGATAAAATGTATGCCTTTTATTTAGACCGACAACACAATTTCATATCAATCTAAACAATACACTATTATTTTGTAAGATATATTATAAACGACAATTTTTTTATCTGACAGTGCTATTCCGATTACGAAATTTATTTCACTGGTAGAAAGCTACACTGTTGTTGAGTTCAATTTAATTTAGTATTATACTATTGGGCAGACAATGGGAGTGAACTGCCGAAAAAGGCTACTTGACAATATCATAATCAAAATCATTTTTTTTTTATTTTACATAGGCCTACATGGGCACTTATAAAACGTCGACAAAAGGTGCACGGTTCGGGTTGGTCGTTTCCTATGGAGAAGAAACGGCAAGAAATTCCATGGTTACTCTTTTAAAACCTGGTTTGGTTTTACAATATTTCCATGTTACAGCATTAGTACTATGGGGGGACAACGTAGGCCCGACAATAAGTCGTAAGAAACTAAAAAATAAAGTTTATATAATATATAACAAAGTTAACAAATGTTAACTAACATCTAGAAGGCCTACAATGTTCACACATTCACAAATTAATCGGTAAAAGAATCTATACAAAGTTAAAAAAAAAAAAAAACAGGACTAAATTTAACATAAGCGTATTTAGTAAGTTTTGTTCTCTAGGCTGCTTTGTAAGTAATTCATATATTTTGACAATTCTAATAAGTAGGTGTAGATACCTACTCTAGAAAAACTTTTAGCAAAAAAATTCAAGCGTCCTCTAAAGCAAAACAATACATACTGAAAAAAAAATAACTTTGTTTTACGAAGTCGGTATCGAAAAACAATAGGGACCAAAGCCACCGACTTCGGAAAACAAAGTTATTTTTTGCTTAGTAGTGTTTTGCTTTAAAAGTTGGTTTATTCTTTTTGTTACAAATTTGTTTTATTTAGGATACATTGTTGTATTACGGATTTCCAGTGCCTAATCTTTGAAAATACCAAAATTGCTATGTCTGCCTATAAATTCAGGCTTTTTCTCTTTTTCCTGGGATGCCATCATGAGATTCTGACTTGATGACAATTGGACCATCTGGAAAGTATGCCCTTTAGAGAATTTTGCAAATCCGTCTATATATGACGGAGTTCTGGCAGAAGATACATAAAAAAAAACCGAATTGAGAACCTCCTCCTTTTTAAAAGTCTGTTAAAAAACAGACGTAGCATAACGTAAGCATATAATTTTTCCATCCAAAAACTTTTTGTAGAGATTGCTTTTAGCGATTAGACAGCACTATATACAACTTATTAATCATTGTATTATGTGACAAAATAAAAAGTAGTTTTATTAAAACTTTTTTTTTATAGTTAGGAACCTGTTTGACGTCTATTAATAGTGGTGATTCATTTGTTACCAAAAATGTGCCAATATTTTTAGAACATAGAAAATTCTTATTCTTATTCTTTAATTTTTCCTTTCAATTTGAGCTAATATAAACATGTGCCAAGCCTTTGTCCAAGTATGTACATTGGGGTCAGCTCCCAGTTTCACGAAATCAGCTGAATACCAGTGTTTTGTTACATTAGGCGACCGTCCTTCAATCAAGTTGCTGTGGTACGAGCGGAGGTCAACAATTTCGCGGAATCAAAAGGAAGGGGGGGTTAAATTAAACATGAAATTATTTTTCCTTTTCAATATATTTTCCATTAACCCTAATACACTTCTCAGACATTTCAATTAATTTGTTTAAACATTCGAAATAAAAATCGTTATCGGTGAATTTCTTTCCACGAAGCTTCTTTCATGTTTGGAAACAAATAATAATCACAAATGGCCAAAACTGGACTGTAGGGAGGGTGGTTCAGAGTTTCGAAGCCTTCGCAACATGACTCTTGTGAACGGGTGCGTTGTCATGCAATAAGAGCATACCTCGAGACCACTTTCCCCTTCTTTGTAGTGTAGTATTGCCCCGTACTATTGACACTTTTATACGTATAATTGATCAACAAAATCCCCTCTGAAGCCCAAAAAACTGAACCCATAATCTTTCCGACCTTGTACTTCTTAGGCGATACTGCGCTTCTTTTGTGCCACTGCATGGACTCTTGTTTTGACTCAGGTTCATAGTGATGAAACCAAGTTTCATCTTCAGTCACAATTCGGTTCAAAAAGTCATCCCTGTTCTCAATACACAGGTCTAAAACCTGATTGATAAGACCTATTGAGAGCTTACTTTCAGGCTTCTGACTACTCGATAGCGACAATCAAAGACCTATGAATGACAGTCGAGACCTACTGCTTAACTTTCTTCCCGAGGTACGGAGGTTTACCCATCACAGAACCGACCTTCGTCCCGTGTGACTGTCATTAAAACTAACTAAACGAATAATGAAAGCTAATATGTTATGAACAAATCACATCTTGTAAGTTAATGTGTTTGCATATTCCCGTCCGGAGGGACCGGTAAAAGGTCCATGTTTATTGCTTGCCTTATTTACATGACTTTTGATACGGGTGTCTACTTAAAGCGGTACCTACCATCCCGACCCTTGGCATTTCATTTTAATGTTTAATGGAATTTACTGAAAATATTTGTCCAAATTACCTTCTTACACGACCGAGGATGTTAAGAGATATGAAGATTCACTTCGAGTTAAAATTCATTTAATAAAATGTACGGGTAGGCTACATTTAAAAATGATAAACCTTTTCCAGTTCTATTTGTGTATTCAGTTAAACACCCGAAACTGATAGATGATCGAACTGCGGTGAATAATTCTTTTGTTTTACCCAACCACAATGCTATGCAACTACTAAACGCTTAATCAAATGTGTGATTTTTATTTATTCGCTGCGCGGCATCGAGTCAGCATAATAATCAAACAATTGATATGCACGGGTATGCTCGTATATAAACCTTTCCTTGCAGTCGGGTAAACATATAAAAGAATTGAGCCATTGTAGTGTACGTAGATCAATAGATCGCACTACAAACCGATAACAGTATTGTAACGTTGCTTCGGGTGCATCCGTCGCTCGATTATAAATACCGGTCCGAGTGGTGGGGGATCAGTCCCTGGCTGGAGGCTATATAGCTTAGTCTCCACAGGCTAGCCCGGTTAAGCAGTGGACGGTCACTTTGACCGAACTGTGAGACGCCACGTAGAAAAAAAAAAAAAAAAAAAAGTGGGGGATCAGTTGTTATCGGACTTTCGGCCTGTGCGGTGGTGCGTTGACGAGTCAACTATTAATATTGATAAATGAGCATATTTTATAGCAATGAATTATATTATTATTACAGCTAGCCTCAACTGTTCCACTGCTGGGCAAAGACCTTACTCAATTGTTTTGATCGCTCTTGGTTCTGCAATTTGCATCACTTCTTTTGAATTCTCTTGTAATCCAAGTCGTCCCGCCCTCTCCTTCGGGGTTTGCCGTGGCCTGCGGTTTCTGAAGAAATAAAAATAACATGTATGTTTTTTGTAGTAGTGGTGGCCCGGTGGTATCGGCCCAACTTACGTGTCGTAGGTTGTGGTATCGTACCCAAGCAGGCACTTTACTTTTTGTAAATTATTTCATCACCACTGCTCTAAAAACGGTGAAGGAAAACATCGTGAAGAAACCGGCATTACCTAGAACCAGCAATTCAAAGACATGTGACATGCACCAACCCGCACTGGGCCCGCGTGGTGGATTAACTCCTTGTATGCCTTAATTAACTGACACAATTAAAAAGCTATTGTGAGGGGTTAAGTTCCACTCCCTCTCTCACAGAAGAGGCTTGTGTACCAGGAAACGAAACATTAAAAAGGCAGATGATGATGTTTTTTTTTTATCTTATTTAATATTATAAAGAGGTAGATAAAATAATATGGTTGTTTATAAAGGTTAATCTATCGAAGTTCTGCAGCAATCTGTTAACATCTCATCTAACTTATATAGTGGTAACATTTTAACAGAATAGACTGACTGGGTCTTCTACACAAAAATTAAGTGTTAAAAAACAACAATGATCGTAGAGTGAAGCTACGGGAAAAATATAGTTCCTAAAATTATCCTGTAGATATAGATATCTTGTACATTTGCATGTACAGTGATTGCAATCCAATTAGGTACCTAATTTATCAAAGATAATGTTCTGTTGTCATATTAGATTTTGGATATAGCTGACGTGCGATGCGGATATTATTCAGTGACGTGCACTTCCGACGTAATGCTGCTAACTAAATTATTTCAATATATATTATCCGTATATGATTATTTCGCCTAAGCAGTGTTTAAATCAATTATGGTTTAATGTACAACAAGGGAAATTAGCTATTTAGCAAATAGACACACGGCCTAGTTTCGTGGACAAAAATTATCACAAATGTGCCAAAATATCATACGCGCATTATTTATCTGCTCTGTTTGGTCGAATTAACTTGCAACCATTGAGGTAATAATGTACTACGCACTTTTCAACACCTAATCGCATCACTTGACTTGCGTTAATTTTTGATATGTCGTTTTTTTTTTTAATCCGGTACCGTGTTAATTCATTTGTTGTATTTTATCTATATCATAAGACTGACAAAGAATGTTGTAATTTTAATTTCCGGACAAATCATGTGTTTTACAAATTCATAAGCTACGGGACCCAAGTATGTTAGAAAAAGCTGTTAATAGGTGCAGTTCTTGCGCAGTTCACACAGCTGGGCTAATGAATACATATAATTAGCGATAAATATCTATTTCGTGTAAAACTAAGATACGCTTAGGATATCACAGAGCAGGAATTTTAATCCTTACATTAAAAGTGCACATGCTACGGTAAAAGGGGAGTAAATGTCAAATTTAGGCTGAACTGATATCTACTACCAATATATTATTCAACATGGCAATGCTGCCAGTCTTCTGGGCACGTTCCCGACTGGCAGCGATGTGGAGGAGTACTTCGACGCCTAGGTGTACCTTTCTTTTATATATTATCAATTTTTATGTAATGCTTATTATAGACTAAGGTGTCTGAAAATATATGTAAGTACATAGGTTTAGTATAGTTTAGTTTTATTTAGTGTTGAGTATGTAAATATTTTTACCAATACTAATTGTATAGATACTACAGATAAAAAAATACTACCATTCTCAGTTTCTAGTCATCATCATTATCCTCCTACATTCATCCCATTTTTTAGGGTCCGGTCGACGAAATATCTAAATATAAATAACTTTTCCTCCTTCCATACATACTCGTGTATATTTGTCGTCATCGCAACGTTTTACCTCGTTTCTATCAATAATATCATTTGTCACTCATTTTATCTTTAGTGTTCCTCTACTCTTTTAAACATCTACTAACAAACTTTGAACTTTCTTTACGATATCTTCCTTCGCATCACATGTCAATACCACCATAACACATACTCACACACTTTTATCAAGTTAGACGCATGTGTATTTTCACCCTAATAATTTCTAGTTCTCTCATGGTCAGTTCTAGGTATGATGTTTAAAACTAGTATCATAACAGCCCAAAAGTTGGAAAACATGACTACGGCTACTTTTGTAATAAAGCCTGAGGGCTACATTTCGTTGGTTGAAATTTTGTTTTCCAGCATGTGGAAGGCGAGCGAACAAACCAATGGAATCAAACAAGCGTCGCATAGTAGCGGCCAGCAACCACTACTGTTACAGAACTGGAAGTTTTTTAGCGAATGAAACATGCAAGGAATGATTTCTGAATATGTATATGTAATCAATTACAAACACTACGAATTTAAATCCAACCTGACGAGTGTTAGTGTCGGATGGACAATTGTCCGATGGTTGATGTCGGGCTGTTGAACTTTGATTGTCTGACGTAAATTCTTTTTTGTATTTCATATGTGGCTACATATTTTTATTTTGACAGAACAACCAACGAAACAGAAATAGACAGGAGAGTGCAACAAACATGGAATAAATACTGGAGTCGCATGGAAATTTTTAAGAGTAACTTGCCTATAAGACTGAAAACTAGGATCATGAACTCGAACCTCATACCGTATTTGACGTACGGATGCCAGACGTGGAATTTGACTCCTAAAGCTAAGCACAAAATCAATACCTGCCAACGGGGAATGGAGCGAAGCAGGCTAAAGGTAAGGAAAATAGATGAACTACGACACAAAAAAATAAGATCTATTACAAAATCTTAAGATGCCATGACCTATGCACAAAAGCTAAAATGGAAATGGGCTCAGCGGTGGTGGTATACTATGGTATAAACTAACGATGGACCCTAACAGCAACCTTATGGAAGGGTCCACAATGGAAAAGAAACAGAAGCAGACCACTAACTCGATGGGAGGACGTGGTCATAAGAACAGCCGGCTCAAATTGGAGCCTAAAGTTAGGCCCTGCGAACCATTGCTTATGAAACAGTTTGTCATCGAGTATACTGCATAGAGTAAGCAAGACTCGCTTACGATGTGACAAACGTCAGCGAGTGAAAGAGGCAGTAACACAATGCTGTCTTCACGTTCAACATTGATACAAAAATAGCAACTGCGCTGGGTCTTGCAGTCAACTTCAGAGACACAAAGATCCGATGTGACTACTATACGAGTACATACAAATGCAAGAAATAAAAGCTTTAATTTTTTGTGGCTGCTCCAACCGTATTGCTTTACACCGTTAGACTCATGATCACAAACGCGGCTGCCAAGCATAGTCGTATTGGGTTTTTCCATTAGTATTTTCTCAGTAGTCACCCGGAGTTCGGCAATTTATGGTGTGATCACCGTGTTTCCACCAAAGTGTCTCATTTAAATTCTATAGTGCTTATAAGCCATTAAAAAACATAAATTATAGATTAAATCGATAATTGCCATAAAAATGCATTTAAATTTAACATTTTTAAATTTCGCGTGTTTTTTGACGAAAACGCTGGACGCAGTGGACGCCATGTTATTGCTCTGTATTCATGATTATGTTGACAGTTTTAGTTTACACAGCCAGATGAAAGCAGCAGCAGATGGCAGCTACAGCAAAAAAAAACTAAATCTATGGAAGCTACTATTTCATATTTCATTTTCATGATGTTATAAAACAGATTAAAAAACTGGAAACTTTGAATTGAATTTTAAAATTTATTTTGTTATTTTATGAACTAAAACTACCAAAACATTTTCCAACTGCTTTTTGCCTAAAGTATCTCAATAATATATTTGTAGATTTTTTCTCATATAGAGTTAAAAAGCTTATACTATCGCTGTGCTACTTTCTTCCCGGAATATATAGACTTCGACGAATCCATGTTATGATAGTTTCTTTTGGAATATATTCAGATATATGGCTAAACGGACTGTTACAGTAACGTACATTTTTAAGCATCCTATACATTATCATGTAAGATCTACAAGATAATTTTTAAGATGCTTAAAACCTTATCAGTGGGCCACCTGACAGGTGTATACAGGCAGCCAATCTCGATATGAATGTATTCTAATAATTCTTACACGGCTACGTAAGCAATATAATTATTTTGTCGTCATAAGCGATAATAATGTGTATTTTTCGTGATTTCTCTGATAAGAAGGGATCACCCCACCGATTAAGTAGGTATGTCATAATGAAGATATCTTATAAGTAGATAAGAATACTTGAGTTGACCTGACAACGTCTGCTGTTATTTATTGAATGATATAATGAATCTTCCGTATCTTAAATGCACGCGCGGTTTTGACACGTGCGTGTTGTTTGTGTGGAATTAATTATTATTCTTTCTTACGTGCGTCACAGCCTGGGCAGGAAGCACGACTTAGCGACCTTCCTGATGGTTTGACGTAATTAGATTTAAATCATATCATATCACACTGTTAAGCAATTTCAACAAAGCGAAATCGCAAGAACTTTCACAAGCATGCAATCAATATGTAAGGGCAGGAGCCTTTACACTTAATGTTAAAGGTTTAATAAAATAAATGTTAATGTTTAAAAAGGTATTTAATCCTAAATTGCACTAAAATAATGTAATAATAAAATAATAGAAAAATGTTATAAAAAATGTTGAATGTTACGCGAGCTCGATACAAACCGAAGACTGACGTTCTTGCGTAAGTGCCGATACTACATTTTATAAATTAACTAAATCTGCAGTATTCTAACTAGGCCAAAGTACAATGTGCGGTTGCTAACCGTACATCTTGGCGGGGCAAAAGGTAATAATTAAGATAACTTATTACAGAATATTTTTCCAATGTAAATAAAAAATATTAAATTAAAACAATGTGAATAAAAAAATATTATAAGTTAAATGTTAAAAGAATGAGGTCTCGCGTAGGTAAGTTCTATGTTTTCAGTGGATGCTTCAGCTCTTGGTGGCTTCCGTGGCGGTAATCTGGCGGACGCGCCGGTGGCGCTGACGGCGACCTTGCCGCAGCGTTTGCAGTACACGTAGGCTCCTCCCGCGACGACTATTGACAAAATCAGAAGTCCCATCGTAGAGTATGATACGATGTATTGATGCACATCGTGTTGCGACATTTCAGTCTGTTTTGTTTGATCTTCCAATTCTTTCAGCGAATTATGAAGTTTTTCATAATCGTTTCTTACAAATTGGGTGTTCTGTTGTCCAGTTGATAATTCAAGTGGCTGGACAGATGTTAAATTGTTGATGTCTTCCAGAAAATGTCTTCCAATTAATGGAATTTCCGGGTTGACATAGATTTTGTTTGCGTAGTTAACTTGTATGTAATATGTTTCTTCGTTGTTTCTAATTGTACATCCTTCCTTGGCTTCTAAAATTCCCGTTAAATGTATTGCCTTAGTGGTCATACGACCTTCACAGATTATTTGCAGTTGGCAATCCGTACAGCAGACATAGAGCCAGGTGTTAGGATTTCGTAATGGTGTCCATTTGTTGTTGCAGGGTCAGATGTGTAGATACATTTTGATAATATAATGTTTGTTATTGCGCCCATTTCGCATGGAATTTGATGATTTCTCATATTACGTGTTGGTTTGTTTAGTGAACATACATATGTACTTGGTTCAATTTTAATACAATGTTCCAGGTCACTGTCTGTAAGCTGCATATATGTCTCCTTTCTTATATTCACTGCAACATATTCTGAATTTGTTTTCATTGTAAGTGAATGTTTGTTGTTTTTTATCATCGGAATAGGAACTGTTTTATATATTGTGAATGGAGTGTCGCCTGTTAATGGTAATGTAATTTCGATGATAAAATATTTATCAAATAATCTGGATATTACTTCTAGTAGTTTGTATATGTCAGCTAATTGATTTTGAATGTTGTCAACGGGTAACGATAGTTCTTGTGGCAATTGTCCAGAGATAATGTTGAGCTCCTGAAAGAGCTGGTTTTGCGGTAAAAGTCTGGTGTCTACATGACCATGGTGAATGTTAATAGCTGTGTCTAAAAGCATGTGTTGGATGTGGCGCAGTTTAGACAGAATTGTTGAACTAGTCAGAGCCATTGTGTTAAAGTAGTTCAAAGCTTCCTCTTGCTCAACAACATTACCCAATTTCTGCAAATAGTTCTCGGTAGCGTTAAGATGTTGGTTTAAGAGATTGAATTGAGTGTTCATCGTCTCTTCATTTCTCTTTAAAATGTTATTATGTGCCTCAATGATTGATGTTTGACCTTTGATCAGGTTCAATAAATGGTCTCTATTATTTTGCAATGTTTCTATGTCCTTTTTATATTGTATAGCGAACCTTTCATCTAGCACGCCGAATAGGCTGTTTGCAAGGTAACCTATTCCATTGATAAGACCTCGGGTAACGCGTCCCTTTATCTGCCCATGATGTGTTTCCAACATGTAATTGTTATGATCAAGTTCGTTGAGTTCCTGTTTGAATTCAGTCATGATGGTTTTGCACATCGTTTGGTATGCAAATTGCTCACACCTTTCTCCCAGGTGTTTTACAACTCTATGTATGTTTGCCATGCCTTGCCAGTAAGATGTCATATTATAGTAAGTAACAATCTTCCAGTCATCGTGTACGCTTTGCAAATTTCCGATTTTGTCAAAGTACACGGCTATATTTGGTTCAAACGGTGTGATATTTATGGCGTCGTTGCTTTGATATGTGGGCTTAAATAATGTTAGTAATGTTACGAGTATACATAGAAGGCTGGAACTTATATTCCTTGATTTAAATCGTTGTTTCCTGGCGGTTGGTGGTGTGGTTTTTGTAGATTTTTGATTTTCAGTGCAGATTTTGTCATTGGTGGTGGTGTCAGGTATTTCTATATGCGATTCAGATATAGGGAGTTTGACTAATTTTGTTATTGGTCTGGTTAGCAGTCCTGTTTTTGTTTTCATCGTCACAACTCTGACTAGATTGTCTCTCCCCGGATGAACTGCCTGTATTCGCCCAAGTGCCCATTTTGCAGGAGGAAGGTTGTCTTCTTTGATCAAGACAATATCCCCTATTGATAAATTATTTGTTTTGTTCAGCCATTTACTACGAACTTGAAGTTGTTGCAGGTATTCTGACGACCATCTGGTCCAAAACCCTTGTTTCATTTTGTTTAGTAACTGCCACCTATGTCGAATGTTGATGTTTTGCTTTTCGAAATGTTCCGATGGTAAGAATGTTACTGGTCGGCCAATTAAAAATGTGCTGGAGTAAGATAATCAATATCGTCCACATCCTCCGTTAAAGGGCAAAGTGGTCTAGAGTTCATACAGGCTTCGATTTGAGTAAGCAGTGTTAAAAACTCTTCGTATGTCAACTTTTGCTCTCCTAGGACACGCTTTAGGTGATATTTCATAGATTTAACTGCAGCCTCCCAAAGTCCTCCTGCAGTCGGCCAGCTTGGGGCGTTGAAATGCCACTCTATCCCCATCTCGGTGTTCCTTTTCAATAAAGTGTCGTTGTTAAATGTTTGTGAGATGTGTAGTTGTTTGGCTAACTCCCTTTCGGCTCCAACAAAGTTTGTTCCGTTGTCGGAGTAAATATGTTTCGGACAGCCTCGTCGTCCAATCATGCGGTTGAGAGCCAGTATAAATATTTGTGACGTTAGATCTGATGCAAGTTCCAAATGCACCGCCTTTGTTGCCATGCATACGAATACAACGACATAACCTTTACTCGTTCTGACGCCTCGACCCTTGTTTAGTTTAACACTAACAAATCCTGTGAAATCCACCCCTGTGTGATAGAATGGTGGTGATTGCGTTATCCTCTCACTGGGTAGGTCGGCCATTAATTGGTATTGTTTCGATGGCTTAAAGCGACAACATTTTACACAGTCTTGCAGGTATTTTTTAACCGTGTTATTTCCTCCTGTTATATTTTTGTCTCAATGTAGCCATAGTTAGTCTCGCTCCACCATGTAGTGTTAACACATGCGCACGGGCAATCAGAAGATATGCCAGCTTGCTGTTTTTTGGGATAATAATAGGGTGTTTTGTTTCTTCAGGTTGTTTTGAATTCTGTAATCTCCCTCCAACGCGTAATATGTTATTTGCATCTAGGTAAGGGCAAAGTTTCTGAAGTCCTCTATTGTTGCTTACCCTTCCTTTTGTTTGCAAATCTTGGATTTCCTGTCCGTAATGTTCATTTTGTACATGTTTTATAATTATGTTAGTGGCGCATCGAATATCACCAAGTGTTAAATTACATTGTTTTGACGCGGGCGGGTCATTCATGTTTGTATGATTCATAGCTGCGTCTTCCCAGTGATGATTGTTTTGTGACGTGTTTGTTATGAAACGCGACACCCAAGCTACGATACGTATTATAGTCATAATACAGCTGTTCTTGTTAAGGAGTTCTGTTACAATGTTCACGTTTTCAGTAGTTCTTGACTGATTCGGTCCCGCCTCCATTAAGTCATTAAGACTGTGTTTTGAGCTGGTTTTTGCCGACGCGTTGAACACAACTCTAAGTTTCGTTGTGATAGCACCTGGCCGCACAACCCCGTGGTGCGGGAGAAAATATTCCATGTTTTTGTTCCTAGTGTTGCTTTCGACTTGCTCCATGTGAACCATTTCTTCATATTCTTCCATAAAAGCTTTATAATCTTTTGCAAACGCATGATTTTTTGCCATCTTTCGCTCAAGTTGTTGAAATTGAGCGACGGCCTGTGGTTTCGATGTTCCTAAGTGTTCAATAAAATTGTCCTTGAAGGGGAGACGAACTTGGTATCGCCCGTCAGAAAGTCGTGTTGTTGTTTCTTTGTACAGCTGTTCGCACTTGTTGTCAGGGTCCACATCTTCTTTGTTTTCTTGTAAAGACTCCTGTTCCCAGAATTGGGCTAGATCCTGAATGTTGTTGACAATTACATGGCAATTGAATGTTTTGTAATTACCACATACCACCCAGCCTAATTGGGTTTGTTGTGCTATGATGGATGACGTGTTTGTTTTTATTAGCCCCTCTAACAATATTTCGGAATATACATCGGCTCCCAATAGTAAATCTATATCCTGAGATATGTTAAAATCAGGATCAGCGAGTTGTAAATGTTGTATGTGTTTAAAACTACCTTTATTTACTGTTTTACTTGGCAATTTGTTTGTTATTGCCTTCATAATAAGTGCATTAATGTTAATGTTGAAGTCATTGTATATTGCTTGGCATTTAAGATGGAGCACTCCTTTACACTTGGTGGTGGCTGATGCACCAATACCTGACACCACCGCGCTCATCTTGTCTCGTTTTAATTGCAATCTTTGTGCAGCATTTTCTGTAATTAGGCTAACCTGAGAGCCCTGGTCTAATAAAGCGCGTAAAATGATCGTAGTGCCGTCATAGGCTATTGTTTTGACCTGGGCCGTGGCTAGCAGTACCTCATTTGAGTTGTCATGTGCTAAGTGCGTGTTCAATTGTTGCCCTACATTAGCCCTGCCGGTTCTCGATTTTGCAATTCCAATCGCCTCATGTAAAATGCTGCTATGCGGCTCATCGCAGTGCTTGCACTTTTTTTCTGACGAACATTTTTCGCCGTTATGACTAAATAGGCAATTTAGGCATACATGTAGGTTGTTAGCGGTCTTTAACCTTTCTTCTGGTAACATACATAAATTCTCTGCAATTGTAGAGCCCGTGTTGTTTATTACATTTCGGACAAGTTATAAAGGAATTATGAAATGCTTGCTTATTATGGAATGTTCTCGGCATGTTCTTAGTTCCCCCTTGAATGGGCTGTTGCTGCACCTTAGGCTTGCTGTATGTTGCATTGTGAACTGTTTTCGGTTGAAAGCTTAACTGTTGACTGTTAAAGTTTCGTGGGCGGTTCGGGTTTGTACCCGATTCCATTGACATGAACTTGGTTTCAATGAAATTCAGGAACTCGTTTAGTGGTGGCATTTCCCTTGGATTTTTCATGGATTCATTGAATGACTGGCGTGTGTCTGCGTCCAGCTTTTGCAATAATATGTAAGCTACTAAGGGGTCCCAACTAGAAGTGTCGTACTGCAGATTTTTAATAGCCTGAAGGCACTCAATGGTCGTGTCATGCATTATTTTCAGTAGAGATGCCGTTGGGGTTTGTATGTTGGGTAGACTCAGTAAAATGTTTGCTTGGTAGGTAAATAATAGCCTCTTATTATCATACCTCTGTTGCAGAATCTGCCAACTAGCTTCGTAGTTATCAGCACTGATGTTCATGTGCTGTATTAACCGCTCGGGCTCTCCCTTCAATTTCGCTTACAGATGTTGCATTTTTTGAGCATTTGAAATGAAAGTGTTACGATGCACGATTTCCTCAAATAAGTCCTTGAATGTTGTCCACTGAGCATAGCTACCACTGAAAATCGGAAGTTCAATTTTGGGAGTGGATTTTTCCTGATGTTTGTTATCCCAAATCCTCTTGTTTATTTGTTCCTTGCTGAATTCATACAGCCTTTCTAATCTGTTGTAATCACTTTCAAATGCTTGCGTGTTGTCCAACATGTTATCAAGCTTCCAATAAGTACTATCAACTTTTTCCCAACGTTGAGTTATTGTCCTCAACTTATCTTCAAGTTGCCACTTTTCTTTTAAATGTTCAATGTCCATGTTCCGTACTGTTCTCTCAAACGCCTTGATGTTTGACCGCTGCTCATTCATCATATCTTTAGTCCGTTGGTCCACGGCTAACTCTTTGTATGACGTGTTCTTCGTATCTTCCGCGATCTCATCGCTCTCCTGTTGTTCTGGAACATTCTCTTGGGCACATGATCTTTCTTCTTGTTTTTGTAACTGGCTAAAAGAAGCAAATTGGTCGTCATCGATTTTCGCCAATAAGTTTTGTTTCGACTTCATTATAATACACTTCGTTTCTTCGTATATTTGTTCCAGACGCTCGTAAATGCGATTCTCGTAATAAGGTCCAGACTTTTTACCTTCAAACAAAGCTAATTGTATGTCGTTCTTTTTAAACTCACTCTAATACCCCTCCAGCTTTTGAAGTCTGTCATCATGATATTCAAGAGTGGTTTTACGTGTAGAACTATCTTTCTTAAAGTTTTCGTTTATTCTTTTGATAGCATCAAGATTTGTAGATTGCAAGCTAAGTAAAGCATCGTAAGAAGCCATTGTTGTTAACGGTGGTTTGTGCTCACAATAAATCCAAAAATTCAGAAAATTAAGTAATATGGAACGTGCTCACCGGATTCGCTGCTTACGCTTGCTGCTTATACTTCACCCCGATCTGTGTAGTTCTCACTCACTATCACTGTTCTCACTGTTTTGTTGAATGTTCTGTTTAATGTTCAAATGTTTCCGCGAGTGAAACGTACCACGGCACTGATTCTACTCTTAACGGCTCGAAGGACCAAAATGTAAGGGCAGGAGCCTTTACACTTAATGTTAAATGTTTAATAAAATAAATGTTAATGTTAAAAAAGGTATTTAATACTAAATTGCACTAAAATAATGTAATAATAAAATAATAGAAAAATGTTATAAAAAATGTTGAATGTTACGCGAGCTCGATACAAACCGAAGACTGACGTTCTTGCGTAAGTGCCGATACTACATTTTATAAATTAACAAAATCTGCAGTATTCTAACTAGGCCAAAGTACAATGTGCGGTTGCTAACCGTACACAATACAATTCGACAGATTTAAACTTGTTTGTTTTTTAGAAAATTTACTCGCACACTGTTCCGTTGTTGTTGAATTAGGTAATTTACCTATGTTTGCAATAATTTGTGAGTATGTGAGAACCAAGTTCCTATTTATCAAAGGAAAATATAGGAGTACAGTGTTTAGGACAACACAAAGTTTTTTATTTTTGTTTTAGTCTGTTATAATATGTTATCTCTGTAAGGCAATGACATACGTCCGCTTCGCTATATCCTGTGTCTTTGACCAACACGTTTTCTTGTGAGTTATAGTAAAATATTAATAAAACAAGTAAATTTTATCAATTTACAAACCTAAATACAAACTACAGTCCGCTTAATCCTCACGCATAAAGACTATGGATTTACCCATCTCAAAGTGAACGATGCTCCAAACACACAGTATACATATACCTTTATTTTCCAGTTTAAAAAATATCTTTTAAATTGTTCCAATATTGGAGGAGGAAATAGTCTCGTAAGAAACCTCGAATTATGACTTTTTTCTTAGGATATTCAGTCGGATGCCAGCGACCGCATTTCCTCTTAACATTGTCTGTATGCCCCACAATCAATCAATCAATCTGCCTAGCCTTTTCCCAACTACATTGGGGTCAGCTTCCAGTCTTATCGGATTCAACTAAGTACCAGTGTTTTACATGGAGCGACTGCCTATCTGATCTCCACAACCCAGTAACTGGGTAACACGGTACCCCTTGGCAAGACTGGTGTCAGATCTCAGGCTTCTGACTACCCGTAACCACTGTCAAAGATCTTCAAATGACAGCCGGGACCAACAGCTTAACGTGCTTTCCGAGGCACGGAAGAAACTCGAAATTTTGAACTGATCACCCATCTACGTACCGACCTCGTTAAGCGTTGCTTAACCTCGATTGACCCGTGCGGCTGTTATTATTTAATCACGAGCTCCTATGCCCCATAATCTTTCTTTATTTTTTTCCGTAAGAGGTAAGTAAGTAATGTTAAGTAATATTGTATGTATGTATTGTATGTTATTAAGTCTAAGTAGTATTATTTTTGATATTTTGTACACTGACAGCCCTAAATTCTTCTCCTATCTTTCAGTCTATCCAAAGGTTGTCTGTAAGAGATTGCCTAGTGCGATAAGACCGCCCATTGTACACTTGTATATTTGAACGTTTGTCCTGTATGTTTTTTGTGGTATACAATAAATTATATATAATAAATAAATAAATAATGTAAGTACATGAATGAAATTATACACATTTCCACATTGTCAAATGAAATAAGCTAATCTTCGCAGGTGTGTGATGAAAGATAACATATTAAACCGGATGGTAAAGAAAACTTTACAGATAATAAAGATTACATAAAAATACTGCTCTGCGGCCATTACCAAAATATGAGAAGGTTACCAATCTAGTTTTATTTAATCGTCTATACAGTACCCATCAAGAGTGCAAAGTTTCGCTAGTTCTAATTTGAACCGTGTACACTGGTACATAAATAATCTTTGTCACGATAAAGGACGCTTAGAAGCTTTTGCTAACGAAAACACAAATATCCAAGCTTTCTATAGCAAAATACTTCAATAGAATACCTGCCAAGATTACAACTAAGATGTAGAAACGAGCAGTTACATAAGATGGCCGTAGGCCGACTTTCGTATTTGAAGTCCGCAAAAGCTTCCTTACCTACAGACTTCCGGTCTTCTAACGTTGTGTGAGTCCGGAAGTCCTGTTGAGCAAATCGTCGTTTATTTGCTTTCAGCTTGCCTTTTCATATTTTGTTGGCTACTGGAACGGTGTTATATGAACTTATATATATCACTGGTATTATATACATGTAACGCATAAACGTTACATATTAAATAGGTAGGTAGGTAATAAATTTGTACTTTCTAGGTGTATCTTGGACATCGCTGACAATGGCGAAGGAAAACATTTTGAGGAAACCTACAGCCTAATTGCATAAGTGAATTCGGCAAAGAACATGTAAGAGTGATGACACCTTTAAAATAACGACTTTCGTTTTACGTAATACACTCGAAAGGGGATACGTCATGGAAAGGATATGTGAATTTAACTCATGGGGTGGAGATGGGAATCGTTTCTAAATTATTTATGCAATATCGAAAACATTAAAAGGAAATGTGTCATATTAATTCATGGAGTTGTTCCCTTTGCCCTGCCAAACACACTTAAGCAATTAGGTTATTAGATAGGCTTTTGTATAGGTAAAAGAAATTGAAATATAGGATAAACATTCATAGGAACCGATGACCTGGTGAAGGTTGCGGGGATCCACTGGATGCGAGACGAACGGGACCGGTCAGTGTGGTGACACTTGTGGGAGGCCTTTGTTCAGCAGTGGAAATGATGATGATGATTCATAGAATATATACTGATAACATAAAAAAATAGTGATCTCCTACTACTTGCGGTCGTTACCAAAACATGAGCCCTAACAGGCATTGTACAGAGGGGGTTCCGGTGTGGACTTCTATGAGGTCTCGTTCTACGTACTGATGGAAATCACCGTGGTGGTTTTAGTGAGCTAAAAATCGAACAGTCCCTGGTCTTTTCCCCAAAAGTTAGTAAATAAAGCAAGGCATTAAAATTTAGTTTCCAATTATAAATACAACAATACTATGTTATTTCTTAAAAGTTATACAGTAATTTTTGATTGTTTTTTCTACTTAATTATGGGTTTTATTTAATTGACCTATACAAAGAACACCGTAGGTATTTACGTGGTAACTAACTGTCTGGTTAAGAAACTATTTTTGATAAAAAAGTGCCCAATTATGATACATAACGTGTAAAGAATCTTTATTTCTGACAAGAACATGGTTCAGTCTTTTTAGGGTTCCGTACGCAAAGGGTAAAAACGGGACCCTATTACTAAGACTCCGCGGTCCGTCTGTCTGTCTGTTACCAGGCTATATCTCATGAACCGTGATAAGACAGTTGAAATTCACAGACGATTTATGTCTATTGCCGCTATAACAACAAATACAAACAACAGAATAAATTAAATATTTAAGTCGGGCTCCCATACAACAAACGTGTTTTTTTCCCTTTTTGTGCGATAATGGTACGGAACCCTTCATGCGCGAGTCCGACTCACACTTGGCCGGTTTTTAGATTTAAATTTCAACATAAATAAATCGTCTTCCAATGAGAATTCCACACTAGCATGGCACAAATGTGGAATTACAATAATCGTCACAAACAAAGCATAAATGTACATCTAAAACAAGTTAACACACCTGGCTAATTTGTCGTTACCGAGGTAACTACATAATTTAAGAGGCAATACACAATTTATATAACAAAGGCAGTATGATTTAAGCCTTCAGACAAGACGTTTTCCTGCTTAAGCTTTTTGTTACAGTTCCGATAGACACGAATTAATCGGATTAAGGTGTTTAGTGAACTTCGCAAAGAATTGTTAGGATTGTTTGGTGAATCTAGAACAAGCTTGTAATGACCACCTTGTTGGGTAAGAGACAGCTTTACCTGTTTTTTTCTTTATAGAAGGAAAGGAGCATTTTATTGTCAACTGTAACATGTTATTAACAAAACACAAATTCTTTATGAAGCACAATATTAGAAGGCTTTACTGATTCAATAGCTTCTCGATCGGGCGTCAAACCTACTTCTGATAAGTGTCCTACGACCTAATCGATGGCCTCGTCTACCCTGGTTTCATCCATATCCGTTCAGACCACAGATAATATAATACTAGCATACAGATGCCTCGAATCTCATACAAAGAACGATTTCTTTGTATGGGATGCCACGTAACTAGTGTTTTTCATCTTATTATACCGATTATTTTTTTGTAAATCAATCGCTTTCGGTTCCGTTCCACGGCGATAGATAGATCACCAACTAATAATCAATTAATATGAGAAAAATCAAATAATCAATTTAATAATTCTTTGTATGAGATGAGACCCCACGGTTCTGACGTAATAATACCTTATTACGTCAGAACCGTGGGGTCTCATCTACCACAAATAGACAGAGTTACTTTAGCATTTATTATAAAAATATATCCATCTATCCAATCTGTTACAGGAGATGACAGGTTGAAATTAATCGAAAATAAATTAGAAACAGGTAATACTTGCGACTAAAAAAATAGTGGTGATAGGGAAATGTTGATGGATGGATTGTTGGAGGAAAGGTAAGAAAGAAAAAGGAGTGGATAATAGGAAAGGAAGAAAATCGATGCACTATAGATATGGTGCTGGAGACTGCTGCGGATTCCGTGGACTGCTTACCACACCAATGAAAACCAACGGATCTAACTTTATACTTGAGTAAAAGGATTCAGACCGTTGACGTTAATGGAAAAAGAACTCCCAAATCTATAGTAACAATGGGAGTCCCGCAGGGCTCAATTCTTGGTCCTTTCTTGTTTCTCATTTATATTAATGACTTGCCTTACCTCATAAAGGATAACCATGATATAGTGTTTTTTGCGGATGATACTTCACTTTTGTTTAAACTTTAACATCAGCAGCTGGTTACTGACGATGTAAATAGCGCAATCTCAAAAGTTGTTCATTGGTTCGATGTTAACAATTTACTTTATTATTAAAAAAAACCAAATGCATTAAGTTTACCCTACCTCACGTTAGGCATGTGAAAACTGATGTGATGATAAAGGGCGAAGAATTGAATCCTGAAAATAGCACAGTTTTCTTAGGTTTAAGTTTGGACGCTAAGCTTCAGTGGGCCCCACATATAGATAAATTGTCAAAGAAGCTAAGCTCCGCAGCATATGCTGTTAGAAAATTCGTAATTTAACTGACATAGAGACAGCCCGTTTAGAATACTTTAGCTATTTTCATAGTGTAATGTCGTACGGTATTCTGTTGTGGAGAAATGCCACCGATGTCCAGACTATCTTAGTTTAGCAGAAAAAAGCTGTTCGATCAATTTATAAATTAATCCCGAGACACTCTCTCAGAGAGAAATTTAAGGAGATTAACATAATAACTGTGCCTTCTCAGTATATTTATGAAAATCTTTTATATGCCCATAAAATTATAAAATTGTTTAAAAAATACAGTGATATCCATAACATAAATACTAGGAACAAACACAAATTTGTAGTACCTACAACAAGGCTCAAGAAAATCTGTGGCTCATTTAGATGTCAATGTGTACGCTTTTATAATATGATTCCAAGCCACATACAAGATCTAAGTCGTAATAAATTCAAATCATTCATTAAACGTAAGTTGTGCCAGAAAGCGTTTTATATCATTCATGATTACGTTGAGAACAAAAAGGCTTGGGATTGTGCTGCTCTTTATTAGATTTTTTATATTTTGCACCGTGTATTATGTTATTTTTTTTGTTTTCTTGCAATGATAAGAATATTTACTTTTTAAAGTATTATATTATTTTATTTTAATTATTGTGAATGTGAGGACTTTGTGGATCATTCTTTTTTTGTTTTTAATTTATCTTAGTTAGTTTTTAACATGGTCTGGCAGTCCTTTCTTTGGTATTGTTCGTCGAATCTTTGAGCTTCTTAAATTCTGAGTTGAGCTGCTCGGTTATTGACAAATGGGTGCACTGACTGGACAGGTCCACTCAATCTGGCTGGTTCTTTCCTCAAAATACCAATTCAGACATCAGTCTACATGGTCTTCATATGATCTAACCAAGATTTTGTCTAGACTTTAAAAGAGACTGTGAACTCTGAGTTTGTTTCGGCCTTTCTTCTCAGAGTAGTCAGTTAGGAAACGTCGACCTCATCTAGTTTAAAAAAATGTGATCGACATGTAAAAGTGTTTATACAAACCAACTTAAAGAAATATATCATTTGTCATAAAAAAAAAATGTATCGATCCTAAAAGAACTTCTCATTCTTTTTTCTTCCAATATTTTTAAAACAAAAAGTAAAGTAATTATCTACTCAATGAGCTCTAAATAACGATTCCCCACTCGATGGGGAAGGCCAATTTTATTTTCGCGCCCCTTAATCAAAATCAATTTTTTTATTTCACATAGGCCTACATGGGCACTTATAAAACGTCGACAAAATGAGCACGGTTCGGGTTGGTCGTTTCCTATGGAGAAGAACCGGCAAGAAACTCCATGGTTCCTCTTTTAAAAATGGTTTGGTTTTACAATATTTCCATGTTACAGCATTAGTACTTAGATATGGGGGGACAACGTGTGGGAGCCCACCTAAAATATATTTAAAAATATTTTGGCAACTTTTATGGCTTTGGGTCAAGAAGATTCTTATACTATGAAAATTTAAAATACTGTAGCTTCAACGGTTTGGCTGTAAAACCTGTGTGACAGATGACGGACAGACGGACAGACAGATGGACATGAGATTGACAGCAATAGGGCTCTGTTTGGACTCTTCGGGTACGGAACCCAAAAAAGGTAGGCATAATGGCTTGACGGCTAACAAGATATAATTAAAGAAGGAATTATGTTGTACCGAACCTAAGTAAAATGGAACAAGGGCAGAAAGAAGATGAAAAATACTAGGTATTCTTATTCAAGTTCAAATACCTAGGTACTCAAAGATACTACCACGTACTACCTATTAACGAACCCAACAATGCGTTTGCTTGGATACTAAATAATCTTTGTTATGTATGCCAAGTGACAGGTAATAATGATTAATGATTTTAATTCATAATGACTAATTTATTGTAAGTAAGAACAAATTATTAAAAATACATAATTAGGTAATACTTATCACATGTACGTTAATGTTCTATGGAAAATACCAGAAAATCTAATATCGATTATGACAATCTTAATATCCGATAGGACATTGATATATGATGAAGTAATTACAATAACATTGTGTTCTTGATCAGATTTATGATAATAACAAACAAACACAGTATTGTATCTGCAAGATAGTTTAACATTTGTAACTATCAACAGCACATGTCCACCGCAGTATATTTATTATAAAGAAAAGTTGTCTTATGGGAACGCAAACAGTAGCAGACACAATAACGGAGTACAAGTTGGTAAATTGGATTGGGTGCAGGGAGGTTAATCACGTCACGCCGAGTGTAGAGAGTGCCCGCGCCTCCGTCACTCCTCGACGACCTCGGGACCTTTAATATACAGCAATCATTCCAAAAACTTTTACTATTCAAAATGTTGCAGGTGAAAATGTCATCCCAAAGACTCTTCAAGATGAAAACTTCCAAGTAATGATAACAAGTCTGGCCGCAATATCTAGGTGAACAAAAGTTTGTACATCAATACCTTAGCACAAAAAGTGGAGCGACGGACTGAGGTCGGGATAATACGTAGAGCAGGAGTACATAAAGAAAATAAATGACATTGTTTTCCTGCAAAATCGCCGAGACGCTGAGTCTTTTAAACCGTTAGGAAAATCCCGGCTTCGCGGCGGACACTTGAATTTTACTTTGCTATTTAAGGTTAGCAGCTTGTTTCACTTCATTTCGCTCCACCAACATTATTAATCCATTATTTTATTTTTTTAAACAAATTAACTAACAAAACTTTGTCGCTTTTTATATAAAACAACACTCTTTTATTAGTTGTTTGGTTTAATTTATCAAGGCAATAACTGCAGCTGGTGAATGTTGTGATTCGAATTCAAATGTAAAAACTGACTGAGAAAATATCTACAAAGCATGATTGAAATTAATTTAGCTTGTATTTACACCCCGGCTGTCTGCATTGTGCCTACGACTGACATATTATTTTATTCATACAGGCGATGTAACAATGGCACTATTTGATTTTCGTACAGAAATATTCATGAATCGTTTTAAGGCTTTGTGTGTCAGTGTTTTGACAAGATAGTGTACGTAAACGCTCGTTTGCATACAAGCTTCAATCCTAGTTAGACATTCGTAGGGGTTTTGTTTAGGAAATCCTTTCTTTATGGATTTTCACACCCGAAAAGATTTTTTTTCTAAATTCATAATTTTATTTCTTATCGGCGATACACGTTGTGCATTGTCAGTCCAAGATTCTGTTCTGCCCGTATTATTTACATCGATAAATAACGAAGATTTATGCAAGAATAAATACTGATGCAAACAACGCTTCGTTGATCACGAAACGAAAATATAGCTTACCTAGAAACAGTTTGTCTTACCGTGAAGTTATAGATGCCAATTGTAGAAATGGGATTCAAGAATGCCGTGACACAATGGCACATTTGCCTGTATTTATGTTCAGATACTAACTTTAAATCCGGTGTTGTCCGAAGCTTCACTTAGTAACTTTTGTAACTTTGAAATGTTCGTAAAGAAAATTGCGTTGATATAATTCTGTTTCTGATCGAATGATACGGAACATATGCAAGAGATAGGACAAGAGTACGTATGGATTCCAATAAGATTACGGTTTTCACCTTATATTTAAATCTATACTAGTGAGGCTGTAGGGGGTATCCATACTAAATTTCATCTAAATCGGTTCAATAAATCCAGAGATTACTCCCTACAATCTCCCAAACTCACAAACTTTACCTATTTTTAATATTAGTATAGATTTCATGATTAATTGAAATTTTCGGAAAAGCCAAATAAAACAAAATAAGAATAAGTAACATTTGGAGCACATTTACTATTACGATACCGATTCCCAATAACTAAACATAATGTACACATACATAGCCTGGACCATTTATTGGGTAACTATATCAATAAAAGATGTAGGTTCTAAATATGGATTGGATATTTTATATGAAAAAACTACCAACAGCAAATTGTGAAGTAGGTATTTATTTTCGCAGAAACTTGTAGCAACAGACCGAGGGTGATAGATGTATCCGCTCAATCTCTGTCTACTCAGATTATTGAAAATTTACATTACTCTGTTACCTTGTAGTGACAACGACGCCGCGATTTATTAACAAATATTTTTGGAAAATTGCGTTTGTAGTTAAAAATTGCTTTTTACAAGAGCTTTAGAAGATGTATAACTTCAAAAACCCTCTTATTTCGTCAATATTTAAAACGGCAAGATCTTTCAATCGGTAGGCCTTTCTCATTTTACGTTAATTTCCACGAAACAGAAAAAATAAAAAGGTATATTTAGTGGAAAACGTATACAGATAACAACATTAACATTGATTTATTTTACAATACCCTCGTTGTACACAGTACCTAAAGATTTACCGACAATATGTAGCTATTCATAAAAAAACAATTGAGTAGAGGAACGAATGGAAACGTTCGGAACGTGCAATTCATTGCATTTCAGCTGGGAAATAATTTTTCGCAGCTAATGTTCTCCGTTCAATACTTTTTCTTTAGTTTCTTTACATCAATAACTTTATGAGTGCCCATTTTCAGCTGAATGGGTATTAACAAGAGTCGCTATATGGACCTAGTTTCGATGCTATTTGTTTCGTATTAATACTCATCACGAAATTCATGAAAATGTTTCATAAACATACGTGACATTCTTGTGAAAAAGATCACGTTTCACATTATTGTTTCACGGCACGTTATTTTGGTGTTTTTATTAAATACTTACGTAACAAATAATTGACAGTTTAAAAAACAAATAGCATATAAGTAGCCGAAATGCTAGCCTAGCGCGGCACTTAGTGCGAGCCTGAGGGTACATCCGTGTCTCCGCTCCGCTTTTTGCTCGGAACGAGTTGCTACAGAGACACAGAGTGCTCTTGGGCGAGCCACTGTACCCCCCACTCGACATTAATGCATTCCATTACGAGTTATGCTACGTCCATGCAAATTAATGTTCATAATTTCTTCGCTGTTCGCTCTTCGGTGTGTGCCGATTCAAATTTGACGTATTACGCGAATCATGCCATCGAGCATAACCAAATACAGTTCAATTAAAAATGGAGTTTACTTAGTAACAGTATTAACAAGCGCCGCACGTTCAATGAGCGCACTTCGAATACAAATAACCCAACCTCGACGTGTATCAGTCTTGTGTCGGCTCTCTGAATATTTTCGTCAATTTTCTCATTTCGAATGTCATCGTAAATTTCGTCTAGTGTTTGTGCGGCGTTCGTAATTGCTGTTTGTCGATTGGGCGCGTTCTGACTTACTGCGATTGTTGTGCACAATCTAATCCAATTAATTTGTGGTTTTGTCGATATATGGGTGTACAATTACACTCATTCGTTCCCTTTGAACCTACATATCTGTAGTAGCTATCTACGACATTATTAATATCATAGTATTAAGTTTCCGATTGTCTCATATAAAGTTTAAACACTAAACTATCGTAAGCGCATAATTTCAATTGTTTGTGGTAGGAATATAGTGTCATTTTTCCTTAACGACTAATATATATTGAAGGATATTCCACCATAATTTCTTTCATTATTGAAACCGTGAGCAATTTACATAAAGGATAAGGTAAACGTTGCGGAAACAGCACAAATGATTTTATCAACACAAGTGCGGCAACCCATTTAATTTATATAATCTCCCGCAATTACCTCATTAGTGTAGTGGCGTGCATCGAATGTTGAATCACAGGTCGTGCAAAGCCTTTCGTTCACGTTCGAGTCCGCAGGTGTTCATTCGGAATATAGTGAGAGTCGCACAGCTACGCCGCTGCTACGGTGCTACAAGCGTAGCAGCGCGCCTACCTTTGCCAGCTACGCAGGGTTATAATAACCCTGTGTGCTACGACATTTGCGAAATATTTTAGTGCTACTACGATAGATGATTTATGTGAATGTCCTCTGCCCGATCTAAGGGACGTGATACATTACGTTATATAAACAACTACCGGCAGCTAGCGAGCCCGTACTCGGTCATACTGATTCACCTTTACGTAAAATCCATCTTTATCCATCAGAAGTTGAATGAGAAAATGATCACAATATAAACCACTTTGATTGCTAACGTTTTGAAATAATAGCCTTGTTAAGAACCATTTCCTTTCTCTTTAATATTTTTCTGTTTCTATCTAATTTCTTTTTTCCTTGTTCACCCCTTCTTTGTAATTTTGTTGCATGTAATATTATGTATGTATGTTTATTTGTAAGTTTATGTATAGTATTCTATATAGCTATATAATTTTTATGTATTAATATTTTTTTTATGTAGCAGTACTAACATAGGCAATTTGGAATAAAAGTAACTTCCACTGATACATCGTCCAAAAAAAATCAACGTTTTTACAATTCCAATGACCTGAATTAAGGCAGATCGTAAAAACTTTTCACATAAAATTTTGCAATTCTATTGTCATTGGAGAGGCAAATTTGAAATTGAAAATAGCAGTCGGGGCTGCAACGGTCCCGAGCCGTTTATTTAGGAGCGGTGACTTCGCTTTGTTCTAATGTAGGCACGGATGCAGGTGAAACTTTCATAATTTACTACGTCGCCGCTGACCTTCGGCTTTGTTGCTGAAGGAGTTGCCAAATTCATTACAAACTTTTATAAATGTATAAGTTCCACCGCAATACCTACTTCAGCACTTTAAACAACCCCAGCTGCGACAGTCCACCTCAAGCTAAAGTTACTAATATTAAGCTCGCTTAAAGCAAATCAAGAAGCAAATGTTCAATGATGTCTCTGTGATAAATTCGGTGAAAACCGGGAGCGATCACCGCATGGTGAGAGGCACATTGAACATTAATATCAAGCTTGAAAGGTCTCGACTGATGAAGTCTACGCTCCGTCCAGCACAGATCCGGATCCAAAACCCCGAGAGCTTTTAGCTCGACCTCCAGAATCGTTTCGAGTACCTAGGGGGCTCCGTGGACGAATACAGCGATGGGCTCATGGAAGCTGTCCATACTCTGATCCTACTCTCAAGCTCATGAAGGAGAGGCGTGAGATGATCCTGCAGTCTTCAGACGATGCGTTGAAATACCGGCAGCTCAATAGACGGATCTCAAAATACTTGAAAAGCGATCTTCGCCGCTTTAATACCGAGCGTATTAAAGACGCGATTGAGCGGAATAAGGGTTCCAAGGTCTTTGCAAGAGATCTGACTATTGGGCAGAGCCAGCTCACGAAACTGAAGACCGACGATGGCAGAATCGTATCCGCCAAACCGGAGCTATTGAGAGAGATCGAGAGATTCTATGGGCAGTTGTACACGTCAACCAGTAAACCCGTCGCGAATCTAGCAAAAGACCCTAGAGCTAGATTGACCCGGCACTATACCGAAGACATTCCGGACGTCAGCCTGTATGAGACTAGGATGGCTCTTAAACAGCTTAAAAACAACAAGGCGCCGGGTGAAGACGGTCACTCTTCGCCTGCCATCGCCGCAGAGCGGTCGTCTCGCTGCCGCCCGCCGCTCTCGCCGCCCCCACCGCGCGCCCCGCCGCGCCCCACTCTCCGACTCGTCGCGCCACTGCGTGACGTCACTGCGGTCGCCGCGTCTCCGCATGCCGCCCACAGGTGTAACTACTAGTAACTTCGGTTACTATTAGGGACATCTTTTTGGCCCCTTCCGGGTTAAAACCACGACTTTGTGGTCCTTGGTGGATACCTAACGGTGCTAACGAAGCCAAGTGGAGTGGTGACCCGCCCACTGGCCAAGTCCTTTCTGGACACGGCAGTCAGAAGGAGTCGGGAGCAGGGTAGTTGGCCTTGGTAGATAGCCGAGTCAACCCCTGTCTCTGCCCCACAGCGATTCACCTGGCACGCTCGGGTGTCTCAATCCCGACGAGCCAGACTTTTGGTGGGTTCACCGGTACCCTAGGACCCCTGCCACCCAATAAGATTGGTGGCAGGATAACAAGCTTAGGGCTCACCAGATACACACCTCCCAGTCTAACCCAGCTGGAAGGGTAGGATTTCACACATCCCCGGGCCCATCCCATAGATAAGTTTCACTTCTCTTTGCACTGGCTCTATTGACAACGATGCATCCCGTTGAGGTGTTAATAGAGCTCGTCAAGGACTTGATGTCGGACGATCCCAGTCCGCGTCATGAAAACCAGTCCAGATTCAAAATTATTCTTGCCTCCCTTGTCAGATGTGCACCTTACAGTGCCCCTGCTCCCCCGCCCGCTTCTGACGTAAGTCAACTCCCAGCCCATGTACAGGCGGCTATTAAGACCATAAAGGAAAGGCTCGCCCAAAATTGTCATTTCCGAATGAGATTCGGCTCTCCCTTTGGTATATTAGTAGAAGCCCTCTTACCCGATTTACATCCGACCGTTGAGGATGTACTGGAACCTGAACCTAGCATGGCCCCCGTGCCATGTGAGGAGGAGGACTCTCCCAGGTCACCCTCTCCACCCGTCAGGCCCACTTCCGGGCCTAGATAACCCATCCTTTCCCAGGGCGAGGTTCATGCCAATGTCAATAAGTCAGATCCAATTCCCTCTGAGAGAGACCGTAGCCCTCTAAAGCCCCAGAGTTCGGCTGCTAAGCCTCTTCCTCGTAGGATGTCCGCCCGTCTTCAGTACAAAAAGTTCAAAGAGCGCGTAGCCGCTATCCACTCAGAAACTAGGTCCAAATCCAAATCTTGGGTCGATGAGGAAGGTGACTCTCCCATCGAAATGGACACAGCCCTCAGTACCGACTATGAATGGGCAGCAGTAGCTGACCACATCGATCAGGTAACAGATAATCCCCCAGTAGACCCCAATAACCCCGATTTGTCAGAGGACTATGCCACCATGTCCTCTTCTTCTGACTCTGATGACAGAGATTTCATAGTCCACTCTGAAGGAAAGAGGAAGATGAGGAAAAGTCCCCCTCACGCTACCAAGGCCAAAAAGCCAGTAGCTAAAATCTCTCCCCAGCCAGTTCTGCCGCCGGCCTTGTCCGACAGGCAACCCTCCCCCGCCCCCACCCCTGCTTTTCTTTCTCAGCGGTCAAACCAGCCCTATGGTAATAGTTAATAATACCACTATGAAGCCCCCTCCTCCTCCACCCATTTATCTTCAAGATAAAGGGAAATGGAGCAACATTTCAAGCGCCTGTGTAACGCGAAAAATCAACTTCACCAAGGCCAATGCATGCCAACAAGGCATCAGAATCCAAGTCCCCACGCCCCGTGATTATCGAGATTTAACTCGTTTTCTAAAAGACAGGAAAGTATCTTTCCATACATACTCCCTTCCGGAGGAAAAGTTCACAAGAGTCGTGATAAAGCGCGTTCCGAAGGAGATCCCGACGGAAGAAATCCGAAAGGATTTATTAGCGCAAAAAGTGCCCTGTGTGAGAGGTCCACCGATTGCATAAAGCAAGAGGCGGAGAACTCTACGACATTGTCTTGGTCGTAAGCTTCCCCTTCGAGGGTCACAACCCCATCTTCAATGTCCGGACCGTATGTAAGCCATACCGCCCCCATCTCGTTGGTCAGTGTCACAACTGCCAACTCTACGGTCACTCTCAGACCAATTGCTTTGCGCATCCCAGGTGCGTTAAGTGCATGGGAGAGCATGGTACTAAGGACTGTACCCGTCCAAAGGACCGATCACAATGCACGGAGCCTCCCAGCTGCGTGCTTTGTGGACAACTCGGGCACCCGGCTAACTACCGTGGTTGCCCAAAAGCCCCCAAGCTGGCGCCTTAAATGGCCAAGCGTAATGACGCGCGCCAAGCGCGCGTAGCCCCTACCTCTCAACCCCCCCCCCCCAGACTAGCCCCTCAGAGGCCTTCATCCTGGGGTAAGCTAAACCACCAAAGTGTGGCTCCTCAGACTTGCTCCCAGCCGATTCCAGCGCTGATGGCTACACCCATCGCAGCGCCAATTCTTATCCCCGACTCAATGCCCCCCGCCGCCCCTATGACCGCACAAAGCAAGGAGGTGGCTTCCACCACCCCTGCCGCTAAGTGCCAGCCCCCTGTCGCCTCCTCCGGGCCAAAGCCATATCTATGCGTCGCTGTAAATATTATCAGCGCGTATTCAATATTTATGTCCCCTCAAGCCCGTGCTCTGGATGTAGAAATCCGGAACGCAGGCTCTCTCCTTCCCGCTGAATGCGCCCGCCTCTTTTCGAGGTACGAGGCCATCACTAGGGAGCTCGATAGCCTTATCTACAAGGACGGTCAATGGGTTCGTAAATAGTTCAAACCCTCCGTTCATACAAAATTTATTTACAAATTCGTTCCGTCCTCACCGCAGAGGCTCGTCGCGTAATCCTTTTCGATTCATATAAGCCAGCCCGCGTTGCTGAGCCATAGTTAAATGCCAGTCAGATAATCATTGGAGTTTCTTGTCCGTTCTTCTCCACGTAGGCTTTTCCGAACGGATGGTAGAATCACTTTATTAGATCCGGCCTTAGCCATCCCCCCAGCGACGCCCTGAGCCGAGGTCCGACACCAACTGGGGTAGCCCTTAGTGCTGTCGCTTTAGGTTTAGAAAATTGAAGCCTGGCCGGAGGCTAACAGATTACTCTCAACAGGTTAGTCCGGTTAAGCAGTGGACGGCTACTTTGGTCGAACTGCGAGAGGCAATTTATTAAAAAAAATGGGGGAAGGCGGAATTAAAGCCGAACTCCAGAAGGCGGGTGGAAAACCGGCCCTTAAGGCCCTTCAGAAGCTGTTTGATTCAGTCATACTCGAGGACAAATGCCACAGGCATGGTGCAGGGGTGTGGTGGTACTCTTCTTCAAAAAGGGCGACAATGCCCTACTAAAGATTTACAGGCCCATCTCACTTCTTAGCCATGTCTACAAGCTATTTTCAAGAGTCAGCACGAATCGTCTCGCGCGCAGGTTTGACGATTTCCAGCCTCCTGAACAAGCCGGTTTCCGTAAAGGCTTTAACACCGTAGAGACATACATACGCTGCGGCAGGTTATACAGAAGGCCGAAGAGTACAACCTGCCTCTCTGCTTAGCGTTTGTAGACTATGAGAAAGCCTTTGATTCGATCGAGACTTGGGCTGTGCTGCAGTCTCTCCAACGGTGCCAAATTGACTACCGGTACATCGTGGTGTTGAAATGTTTTTTTGTGTTTTTTCGACTTCAGGATCAGACCTCGGAACCTGTCTTTCTGCAGCGAAGTGTGAGGCAGGGAGATGTCATATCTCCGAAACTGTTCACCACTGCACTGGAGGATGTCTTCAAGGTTCTGGACTGGAGAGGTCTAGTCATCAACGTCAATGGCGAGTACATCACTCACCGTTCTGGTTACTACTCAGCAATCTTAGCATTAACTTTTATGTGTATGTGTGTGCGAAATATGGGTGTTTTATAGGTGCACCTCTATCTAAAACTTCGAGGAATACAGTCGTTTACCTAAGCCTTAATATTGGAGATTGTAAATGGTTACCCATCCAATTAGATGGTGGCTGAAGCAAGCATTGCTCAACCACCTTGTTTAACTCAGCAAAACGTAACTAAACTAATTATTATATCCCTTTTATCATCAATATAACTGAACGTACCAAAATCTTAACGTAACAAATTACTTAGTATGGTGATCTTGGCAGCTACGCAATATTGGGTTAGTAGCAGGGTCCGCAATGTAATTCAATGAAGCAAACAGTAGCTGCGGCCCTGTGTAGCTGCCTATACAGAATACACACAGGCCGAACCCAAGTCAATGATATCTCGTGCTAAAGTGTCCGCATGATTGATCGACTTCGCAGCTTTCCTTTCAAGCGCACATTGATATTTCATCCCTTATTTAGCTTTCAAGTGATTTGTTTGTTATTGGAAACATGCTATATTATATGGCAAATAAATACAAAATATAAATATGACGATGTAATTTCGTGAGGATTTATGTTAGTTTTCGTGATTGGCATTCATTGAGCTGCGGGACAGCTCGTTCTACTTCAAATGTCATCGTGCATTCTTGTCCCGCACAATAAAATTAAGTGTCCGCCCTCATATATATCATCTCTATTTTACGATTGTTCTATACTCTATGAGCGAATATATTATGGATGTCATGACTATATTTTACTGCAGTTTCTTCTGTCTGATGTTTCATTTCCTGATGATTGTTTGAGATGAATTCGTTATCAAGACTATCATAATGAAGTACAGAAATTTCTATATCTTCCTTTAGTTAAATTAAATTGGTCATCAGAATTAGAAAGAACCTAGACATCGGCTTGCGTTATCTGCACATTCGTGTGTGCTGCAAGTTGGCGCGACTTGTAAAGTAGATAATTGCAGAACTTGTGAACGTTCCCGGAGACTTGTATACGCAGTGAGTCTAGCTATACCTATTAAGAAATGTATCAAACTATTCTCGGCAATGCGAGCAAAGCTTCACCACCGTGAGATAAATTAAATCGCCTGTGTTTCGTCTGCTGTTGATATGAAATTATTGCTTGTAGCTTACTACTGTAATATATGATTCTGAAGCTTGCTGTCATTTAGCCCGTCCGTCAGTACGATCAATCGTGTACAGTGTTTTGCCGAGAAGCTAGAATAAAATTTACGATGTTTTCTGTCCGTATGGGCCGGAATATATCTGCTATTGACACACATACTTCAAGTTGTTAACAGGCTTCCCCTTGAACCCTTTCAAGGATTGATGCCGTCCTCATTACGACCTTGATAAAGGGGGTCAGTTAGTTACTCGTGTTTATAGTTTCCTCTGTGGTTTTTACTGCAAACATTCTGTATCTATGGTTTGATGGAATATAAAAGTGAATAAGAAGCAAAATAAGTAGCTGTAGTCCGCGTCTTCGCTGCCGTGGATTATCTCAAAGGAACTGTGCGTTACCAGGATAAAAAGAAAATTAAAAGAAATTTTGATTTAACTCAATTTTCATGAATAATACTTGATAGTAGAATAGATTGCTGCAGTTTTGCATGGAAATATCTAGCCGCAGTAACCTTAATTAAATAAATTTGAATAAATTGGAACCTCCTAGCAGAGCTCCACATCGTTGTCATTGTGTTGAAGCTGTCGACGGAGACGGCTTGGACACCATGGCCCATCCTGCAGTCGGAGCGCTGGTTGGATAGCAGGGCACGCCAACATTAATGACATCATACGTCGGGGTATGATATCATGATATCATACTCTTATCATCAGGGTACCAGCTATTTTAGAACCCAATGGCTTGGCACGCGACGAAGGGATGAGGCCAGACGGGATGACCATAATGCCTTGGAATTTGGGTAGGTCTTTGGTGTGTAACGCAACAAATTTCGACTCTCTTGCGCGATCCCGTCTTTTTAGCACGGCGGGATGTGCTGGGGCGGCTTCTGCTGATGCAGGAAACCTCAAACGGCGCAAATACAACAACCTTACTGGAATGTTTGAGCCGTTTGGGGTTGAAACATTAGGTCCATAGGGTCCGAGTGTTCATCAAGTGTTTTGAGATATATGTAAACGGTTAGTAGACTATTCACGTAACCAGGAGGCCGGGCTTCTCTTCGGCCAGAGAATCAGCATTGCTATCCAACGTGGCAGCGCTGCCAGCGTTCTAGACACGTTTCCCGTTGACATCGATGTGAAAGAATTTCACTCTCCTTTTAATACGCGTTTGTATATAATTTGAATAAAAGTATGTTATGTTTTAGTTAATAATCTTATTTTTCCTTTAATAAACATATACTATCACAAAAAATAAATATGTTTGATATTTAACCAAGAAATCAAGTGAATCCAAAGTCTTTTGAAAGAAACTGGTGTAAAAAATAAGGTTGCCAGCTCTCAGTTAGTCGCAAGCTGTGATCTCAGGCAGTCCCAGGGTTTGCAGGTAACCTGGCAACCCATCAAGAGCGGCTAACTGAGAGCTAGTGTAGATCAGAGTAAAGAAAATAAAATAACAAGAAACAATAAACTAGTTGCTGCAAGACGCGGCCAGGCATCCCTGCAGTAATCTATTTTACCGTTATACGTACCTGCAGATGTTTGCAGTGGGATTTCAGTATATTATTTTATAAAAAATAACAATTCTGATTAAAAGATAATCTGCCAGGGTTTAAACTAATCTGATAAAAAAGGTTTTATAAACAAGGTTGTAATTATTAGTCCAGAAGGGTGGCCATAAGCTCTTAGAGTAAGGTTATTTTGAGTGTGCGTATGGGACAGATGTATATGACTTGTATACATCTGTCCCTCTTTAACAGTCGAACTGTGATAGTTTTGATTCGTAAGGGTACGGGGGCAGATGTCTAGTTGACCATGATAAGCCTTAAGTAAATCAATTATTTGTTGGTCCTACATAAGGAAGTTCGTTGCAGCTGCAGTCAAAGGGGTAGGAAATTACCTGATGGAACGGAGCTTCCAAGAACCTTAAGCCTATTTGCGTCCCGGTTTTCGCCGTATTTACCCATACGCATATTATATTATATAATTCCATAAGTAAAGTTTTACCATACCGTACTCTGAGGCCAAATCTAAACTGAAGAAGTGTCCAACAAGAACCGGACTTTTTTACACATTACATACTACTACACACACTCAGATAAAACACACACTCGACATTTACATATATTAGCTGTTTTTCTTGCATTATTCCTTTTATTATATCATTCGTTTCTATCTATTTATATTGTATATTAGTCATTGTTATAAATTGCCTTGCTGCGCTAGCAGGATACTTTAAATTACAAACTCTGTGATATGTCTGGGTCACCACGATACAGGCTGTGCCTAGTTTGGGACCCGTTGCTAATCTGTCAACGTCATTATTAGTTCAATTAATGTAAACCAAGCTAATACAATTAACATTTATTTATGTTTGGCCTCTCAACATGGTTTGGCCATGTTGAGAGGATGAAAGAAAGGCGACTAACGAAATGTATCTACAAGGCAGACGTGAATGGAAACGCCGGGAGAGGACGCCCTAGAAAGACATACATAGACCTTAAAGGTGATGTTCTTCAAAAAGGCCAGGTGCGCAGTACTCATAACCGGCGTGTGTGTATGACTTCGATGCATGAACGTGAGTGAAGCAAACGAAGTATGTAAGGATCGTAGCAGGTGGCGTTCTGTAGTTTCTGCCTACCCCCGTGGGAAAAAGGCGTGAGTTTATGTTTGTATGTATGTATTTATTTATGTAGCTGTGTAAGGTAAATAAAAAATAATATTTCAATAAAAACAAACTGTTCATAGATGATTAAGTCATGTAGACGGCATGGTTGTACTTTAATCCTTTGCTGGCGATTAGATTAAATTATTGATTAGAGATAGGAGAGAACTTAGTTGCTTTTAATATAGGCATCATTAAGGCAGGTACCTTTTTAAGGCACGTGTAAGTGTGTATCTTGTTGATGATGACGTCAGTGAGTCATCACTGAAAATCAGTTTTTAAAAAGGTGCGGCTCTATTGTTTATTATGAAGTTTTTTTTTGGTCTCGTTGGAAACTATCTCTAGCTGTTGTAAATGCTACTGAAGTAACAGGGGTGGATTTTAGTCAGTAAAATTCTGATACTCCCTCCCACTTTACCCAGAGCGGGTGAACTCATTGGATGGAAAAAAATGCGTAAGTGTAAATGTAGGCGTCGCACAGAGGGGGTCCTGAGGTGTTTTTAGTGAGGTAAAAATCCTACACTGGCTAGTCTTTCCCCCAAAAGTCCAGCCGCCTTTTCAAGGTCTCCAAACGTAAATAAAAATAAAAAGATTTCTCTTAGGTATTTCTCAGTAGCAGCCCCGAGTCTGAATCTGTCAGTAGGGGGAAGCGTCTTCTATAACCTACGAGGTACTTAAACATAACTGTCGAAATGTGAATGTAAAAGTACGTATAATCACCTATTTGCGGAATACATTCGTGTCGGTATGGTATGTTTTTATAGCCTCTTTTGACTACACTTTATGATAAGCTTTACCGAAACTCACATTGCGGTAGGTCATATATTTCCTCCAGAAAAGTCGATATGCATGCAAAGCGAGAGCGACCAACTTGGTACTACATTGTGTACCTGGGACTTCAATAAAATGTATGAATGCTGAGCTATTTGCGAACCCATTGATTGAGCTACCAACAATGGATTTTCGATAATTGCGTAGTGCCCGGGGGCACTACGGTAGGTACTACACTCGGGAGTGTAGTACCTATCCCACCGAACATTTGGCTGCGGCTTCAGCTGTCTTCGGTCAAAAATACCACCTTTGGACAAACGTTCGGCTTTGGAAAAAATTATCCGAAGTTTTGGCCGAAACAGAAGATATCTAGTGAGTGACGAAATTGAACGAATTGTTATGAATGCGGGGAGAGCGCGATGGAAGAGGCAACAGACGGGGTATTCTCCGTTGCTACGGTCAGTCGCAATCGCCAGAAACTAGACTCTCAAAGGCAAAATAAAAAATTCCCAATCGTGAACCTAATTTCATTAAATTCTGTTTCAAATTTAAATACAATTTACTGCATCCATAATGTACAGTCATGAGTCAAAAGTGCAGTCTTACTTTTCCAAAACTCAATTCGCTAGTTTTTGTAGAAGTTAAATTATCCACAACTATCTAACAACTATCTCAACTATATAACAGAAATTATAGTAGTATAGATTATACCTACTAACCGTGAAAAGTTGAAATTCTTCTGCCTAAAAAAATTGCCGATGATGTTTTGGTAGAGTGTGACTGCACTTTTGACCCTTAACTTTATATACAGGTGGTAAATATAAATTACAGAAACAATTATCGACATCAACATCTATTTCCTATCTTTAGAATTAATATTTGTTTCGGGATATTTACCATGTATATTTTGTTTTTGGTTGAGAGGTCGATATTTCGGCACCGTTACAAGCGCCATGATCACGAGAACTAAAGTCTTTGCGGGTTGGTGATCCCGAAACAAATATTAATTCTAATGATTGTGACCATGTCAGCTTAAAAACTTATATTTCCTATCTATCGAACTGATTCTTTAAGATTATTCAATTTTCGGCTTCAGCTTCTGTTCCGCCGAGAAATCGACCTTGAGTCAAGCTCTACCCGTTATAAAATACTGCCCACGGCTTTCATACGTTATTTCCTGATTATCATGATATTATGCAAAATAACTGCCTAGATCCGCAATTCACATACATGTACTATAATGTGAGATAGCTATCATAAAATTTGATCAACTTGTTTAATGACGCAGCTAAATAATTAATATTGTTGTACGTACGGCGATTTGGTTATGTTCATCCATTCATAAATTAAGTTTGTAGTTCTAATAATAAAAATGCGACAGTACCTCTGTGCCTCTTTGTTTGTTTCGTTTATACGACAAAAACTCTGAACCAACTTTATAGTGTATTTTAATTAATAATTATTATAGAGATAAATTGAACCTTGGAGCATAGGACCAAGGACGAATGATATTTTATGCCGGCAGTAAACTCCACCACCTGGTGCAATTTATGGCTTCCACGCGGGCAAAGTCACAGGCAGAAGCTAGTGCTAAATAAAATGTTTAACTTTTTTTTTTTAAACATAAAAAGAAAGAAAAGAAGAAGAATAAAAAACATAAAACAATTAATTTACTTGTTCGTCAAAATTAAACTGGTAATCTATGTCAAAAATTAAGATTGTGATTATCCTTAAGAAGTCGATGATTCAACATCGTATTCTGGTCACATTCATCAGTTTGACTAATTACTTGTTGCAGTTATCGATGTTGAGTTGGATTTTATCAATGATAAAAGGGTATTTTATTATGCCACAAACAGCCAAAAATATATAATGTCAAGTGTCGACAAGTGGTCCTGTAGTGCCCGATAAAATTTTAACAAGTAAGATCAGTCCAAAATTCCAATTTACACAACTTCAAAGGCAAAACATAAACAAACTTTTAAGTTCACACGTTATAACCACAACTATTTTAATAGTGTATCGCTTCCAATAGGAAAACCGAATAAAAATGTCAACCTATTTTGTCGGTTTATACACGGGTTACAAACATAAAGAAAATGATGAACGCGTCTCACAGTGACTACACGCTTGCGAATCGTTGACTGCTGTAGCAACACACACTCGCATGTTTACGATAGTCGATACCGTCGACGTATACTTGCCTTTCACGGTGATGACGTTCAACGAATATTTTATTAAACTCGCACTAAGCATACTGTTATAGTTTAAGTAATTTCAAACAACTAACACCCGATTTGAAATTCGTGAATTAAAATTGCAAACTCTACCTTAATCATAAGTTTTCATTCTAAAGTAGAGTTCGACTAGAGGACATAGACAAGTTACTTTCTATCATCGAAAGCGTGGCGATAGCGATTGTCAAAACCCAAAATTGTATGACATTGACTAGTGTTATCGAAAAATCACGTGATCAATTACGTTACGATCGATATCGCCTTCGCTGACATTGAATGCCACTTGTCTAGACCCTTAGTTCTCACCTTCTCAATCAAGAACTGGGTGTAAGTAAACGTTGTTCTTAATTATCATTTCAAGTGTTTTTTTTTTTCTAATTGTGGTAAAATAGTTTCTGAACCTGTGTTCGCTTCAGGCTTCGTGTAGTGCCCTGGTGAATTGTTTCGACAAGAAAAAAAAACAAATACAACAACACCAATTTGTGCGACAAACAACATATGTCTTAGGGATATTTCTTTTTAGATTTAAATTAGGGATTTATGTTTCGCGGTAGGTATTACGTAGGTTTACAACCAATTCAATTTAATTTAACATTTAGGTAGCTTGATAGGAAATGAAATAAAATGTCTTATATTTATTTGGTCTTCCTTGTCTGTCCGCAAACATCGTTTATTTTCTCCACTTCTCTCTTTATTATATCAAATATAATTTCCTTTTCTATTCTCATACAGTTTTCGTCTCTGGAACAGCAAAAACACTTGGAGCTTCACTTACCGTTATAAGATTAGGAGAGTTCCAACAAACTGAAATTCCGAGAGAAGCTTGTAAAGATCGCTAGCATTCGCACTCGATTTTCAGTCTGAACAGAATTAAGCTAGGAGTTTCGTATGTAAATAAAATTGGAAATTGCGATGACGTCACGTAGCACCCCCACAATCCTGCTCCGTGCTGGGATGTCTACTCAGATAATGGGTATTAGAAAGTCTGAGCTCACTTTAAATCTATACTTATCTATACTAATATTATAAAGCTGAAGAGTTTGTTTGTTTGTTTGTTTGTTTGTTTGTTTGAACGCGCTAATCTCAGGAACTACTGGTTGGAATTGAAAAATTCTTTTTGTGTTGGGTAGTCCATTTATCGAGGAAGGTTATAGGCTATATAACATCACGCTACGACCAATAGGAGCGGAGCATCAATGAAAAATGTTCCAAAAACGGGGAAAATTTAATCTTTTTGAGATGCAACGTATTTAGAGTAGGTGGGCTAGCTTGGTAGGTAGCCAGTTGACGGGAGCGAAGCCGCGTGGGACAGCTAGTATTATTATACGAACTACATTTCTAGTATTTGTGTAAGAATGGTAGGATGGTACGATAAGTAAAAAATCCCCCTACTTATGAAGGCATGAGTAAAGTATAAGACATAATATTTGATATGGATTAAACGAGTCAAAGAAAATGAAGATTTGCGAGAGAAACGAGTGTTTGTTTGAGCTCTTTTACATGCTGCTGAGTGCTGCCACATTTTTATCTCAGAAGCGTCTTTGAGTTTCATCCCCAGGTTCGTTTTATATTACATGGCTAACATTATTACATGTTTGCTAATCTTAGCGAGTTTCTTTAATTCCTCTTTTGATGGAGGGTTCAATGTAATTTTTTTTATTTCTCGTTTGCCGAGTACGTTTTCTATTTATTTATTCAGTGTATTTGCACGTTTCCGAACAACGTTTTGGAGAGCTGGCCGATGCGCAGGGGGAATGTAGGCCAGTCTAAAATGTTGTTTGCTCTGACCTCATCTATTGTTTCCTGCTACAATAAGAAAATATTTTGATAAATGTGACGGTAGTTTTCTTCTCGTATGAAGTCTTTTAAAGATCTGTGCCATTGTAAAATAAAGGAGAAAGTATTTATTTTCTTAAATGTAAGACGGAAAATATAAAATAATAATAATTCTTCTCCCGAAGCTTATGAGATTTTACCTCTTTATGAAGGCGTTGATACTTTTAAATAGGATCGTCATCTTTCGTATAACTCAATTGTTCGTGTAGCAGCGCAAAATTTGGTAAGAATAGAATTTGCAAGGATACTTCAATAATTTTATAAAATAAAAATTTATGTTGCAAATAAATAAAATAATATTACGACTATATTCACCGCAGTGGTTAGGCTGAGGTAGCTAATAAATATTTGTTTAATTCTCTTCTGGATACATCAACATTGATGATGTCTGCAACGCTTACTTTAAATCTTTTTCTATCTGCATAGATAAATGGTGAGGTACATTTAGGTCACTAGGTAGATAATAAGTATTCAATACTCATTTTGGAATGAGTAATGACATTATTTACGTTGTAATATGTTATTGATGAGATAACAATGATTCAACACACTATTTTTAGAACAGTAACGCTTGAAAATTTATTATTTTGCAGATAGTGAATTCTGTCTGTTATGTATTTCAACAGGGATTGTAGATCACAGAAGATAGGATGCTAGGATACACCTAGCATCCTATCTTCTGTTTTATACAATACGGCGAACACTATATTGTCTATACCAATATTATAAAGGGGAAAGATTTTTTTGTTTGTTTGTACCGAATAGGCTCCAAAACTACTAGACCGATTTCAAAAAAAATTACTACTTTTTATCCCTGTATTCCCACGGGAACGTGAACTACGCGGGTGAAACCGCGAGGCATCCTCTAGTCTTCAATAAATTCTTGAATTGTTTTTTTGCCTTTTCACTTATATAAAACATGAAGTTTACTGAGTAGGTACTTTGCAAGACATAATAGGTAGTACTCGTATGGTGTAATTTTTCACTTACTTAGGTTCTTATGATTATGAACAATTGCATTACACATCCTTGCAGTGGAACTTACCAAGATGCTAGAAAGATGACGTGAGAACTGAGTCGTACAGTCAGCAACGAAAGCAATACCTAAGCACCGTTACTTTTACATAGCATCTGAATATGTCAAAAAGAAATTCGATATAATGGTTTTACACAACATCTCCGGTAATAGTTTATTTAACTAGTGCGAATAAGGATTCATAATTTTAACATAAAGATGTCCACTGCTGGACATAGGCCTCACTCAATCATCGCCACATCGACTAGGTGGTGCTTCTCATATTCAACCGATCCGAGCGGTCTTCACCAGGTTATTGCTCAAGGTGTACCTACACTTTGTGGGACGCCTTCCAAGTTCCAACGTAACACCTTCTGGTACGCGGTAACTCTCCGGCCTACTCCACTCTCCACCTTTCGGCCCCATCAAACATCCGATCAGCGAGTGATATGCCCTGCCCATTCCGCTGTTCTGTTTACGTTTAAGATAAAAACACTAACAGTCAACTGTCACAGCTGACTGTAATAACGACCAGTAGATATAAATCTTGTTCTCAGTATGTCTCATGTATTCGCACAGGATAAGCAGCATCCTTCTAATGTTATCAGATCAATTTGGAACTATGAATTGTTAAATCGTTCGCATCCGCATATTGTAGCTGTTCACGCATTGTTTTAGACACGCAGTGTTTATGACAGGAAACTGTTACCTCGCCGTAGAAAATAAACGTATATAGACCAATCTATTAATACTTTTCTTTTCTACGGCGTAACAAGATCAGAAAAATAAATAATTGTAAATATAAGTGCACGTTAAAACTTAAATTAAAAGTTTTAACGTCCACCTATAAAATTACTGAAATCATTTGCAAATTTCTCTATAGCACTGAGTTTTGCTGTAAGAGAACCCAATTTTGGGTTAAGCTTGCCTTGAACTAAATATACAAGCTGTCATACTGTAAAAATGGATTTAAACTCTTTTGTGTATTATAGCATAACGTAAGCTCCGGAGAGCTAAAGTTAACTACGTTAATAAAATAAAAGTAATTAAAATTAAGGAAAAGGATATAAACTAAAAGTATGCTTTTCAGATGATAACAATAGAAAGAAAACATAAAAATGAATTACAAAAGTTGATACAATATCAAAAGATATGAAGGTATGGTTTGTATAGTGTTATGAATCGTAAATAGACTTAAAAATATGTGGTTCTGTTTAGCAGAATACTAAATTTCCCCGATGACCCCAGAAAAATTTTCAACTTGAAGAAAATTTTGATGTTTGAATATAATCCTTGCTCTATCACACAACATCTTTCATACTTTCGTCAAACACTCTCATTCAATCACACGTAGGAGATATGGTTCACGTTCAATGACGCATAATCCACAAGGAAATATTTATAAAGATTACGAAAGCTTATTTTTTTAATTAGGTGTCGTAACCCGCACCTGTTTGAAAACCCGTTAAGTATATAAGTCTAAGAGGAAGAGGGACCTAAGTTTAATAGGGAAGAGGAAAGAGGGACCTACGTGTAAGAGGGAAGTCCAGTTTGAGAGGGAACTAAGTTTAAGAGGGAACTAAGTTTCAGAGGGAATTAGTTTGAGAGGGAACTAGGTTTGAGAGGGAACTAAGTTTGAGAGGGAACTAGTTTGAGAGGTAAATATTTTACATATTTACAAGACTTATTTTTACAGAGTTACGGGACCGCTCTGTGCACATAAGGCTTTCAGAGTTGTGCACACCGCTCTAAAAGAAAAATAAAAACAAAGAGAGATAAAAAGAAATTGCCTAGTAGGTTCGGCATAAATAGTGAAGAATTAAAAAAAAAGGTGCTAGCAAAAGTGACAAAGGAAAAATGATGATGACATGAAGGCCTGAATAAGAAACCAAAAGTTAGCTTACTAGTAATACTTGTGCAAGTATGTTTTTAGAATTTTGAGAGAATGAAATCGAGCCCACGTTAAAAAAATAGGTAGAGTGTGGTTGATGGGGTGGATACTAAAAATTGGGCGCACTAACGACGTTGCGCCCAAATATATAAAAGTTGGGCGCCAATAGATCACGTAATGTTGAAATTTCTGTGGCAGTAATAGGATTTTAGATAGCTTTTTTATAATTCAGTGTAAATATACGTATGTATAATTAATATTTCACTGGATGAAAGTCTCTTAAAATAAAGATATTTCCTTCGATGTCAATATAATTTTTTACCCGACTGCCGAAAGAGGCTAATGTGTTTATAAGTCTATGTATGTATGTTTGTTCCTATGTGGCGTTTTAGAGACGAAACGCGTTGGCCGATTTTGATGGTACTGACGTCAATTGATTTGTCTTAACCCTGCGAGTGTCACTGGCTACATTGAAATTGGAAAATAGAAAAATGGCGGCTTTTGGTCGCCATATGACAATATAGTATATAGTGACAATTTTTTTTACGATGCAATCCCATCATGTGGGTATCAAAACAAAGGATTTTAAGAGGAGATTTCAAAAATATATTACTTATATGTTTAAATGTACCTAATTCGAAAGAAAAATTAACTAAAAAGTTATAAATAAAAAAAGTTAATTCAAAAGACCAAAAAACCCGACTGCTTAAAAAGCGAACTAAAAAGACAAGGAGAAAATCATGCTGTGCAGGCGGAGGATACATCTGGTTTTGGTCAGCCAGCTTGCGGATATGTATCCTCCGACTGCACAGCATGATTTTCTCCTTGTTTACGTCTTTTTAGTTCGCTTTTTAATCAGTCGGGTTTTTTTGTATGCTAGTGCATTTCAATATGATTTTCTGGGCATTTGTTTACGAAGCTAGGAGAGTTACTCCTTAAAGTACCAATAACTGGTTACCTTAGCCTAATCAGTCAGTCAATCTCTAAATGTCTATGACTCGTCATAGACACACACATACATTATAAACCGCTACAATAAATGGCACTAAGAGTATGTTGTGACTCTACATTTTCATTTCAGACAAGCTTATTGATTTTCGCAGTATTAATTACTTTTCACAGAGTTTGTACCAATAAAGTACATACAGGTATGTTCTGTACAAGTACGATCGTTTGTTTAGACCTTTCTACAACGTACCCACGAATTTGAATATGTGAGGCTTGATACCCAATTAGTGCAGCTGTAGGTACATATAGAGGCTCGTGAATAAATAATGACAAACACACGGCTCGATCTTCAAGGTTAGCAACCCTTGCAGAGGTCGGTTCGAGGTTGGGTAAAAGAGCAGTTGGTATACTTCGATACCGCGACGACTCCGTACTGCGGAATAAACGTTATTCTCCCTAGCTGAAAATGACAAACTAAGTCTGAAAGAGAGAGGAAAAAATAGGGCATATTAAAGATAAATCTAATTTTTCTTGAATAACAAACATTATCACCAAATTTCAATTTCATAGGTCAATGGACAGTTAACGAATTCTTCGGATTTTTTTTTTATAAAAAATGCTGACCACCAAGGCTTCTCATTCCTTTGTTTTGCAATATTTAAAAAGAGTAGTGTTTATATACTCAACGAGCTCTAAACAACGATACCTCAAGCAAACCAAACAACTCGATGAAGCAGGTCAAAATTGTTTTTCACTCTCCCCTTTTTCTGTATCCCCAGTCCTTAAAAACATTTAAAAATATTTTTAAGGTTTTTTTTTTATTTTTCTCCAACCGTTTGGCTGTCAATCCTGTGTGACAGACGACGAACAGACAGACGGACAGATAGACACGTGAGTGACAGCAATATGACCCCGGTTGGATCCATCGGGTATGTTTTTTTTAGCTTGGAGATATGATCTTGCATATTGCGCTACCACGAGGAGATAGCGCAGTTATGTGAGACTCCAACTCACTAAAACTCCACGGTGTCCTCCTGTGCCGCTTATGGCGGGAACACGGGCACGCGTTAGCACTCACCGTGAACCCGCCTTGGCTGTCCGTCACCCGCGGCTGCCTTTGGGGTGTTCTCCCCATCACCGGCGAACCAGAACACATAACCGATACGACACATAAACACATAGCACGACTACCACAGGGAACCAAACCAGCACTTGAACGCTAGACGACCCTGTGTATGACACCCTTGGTCCCGCTGTGACGGGTCAGGTCAGTGGCCCCGCCACCTACTACTTTTCGGCCGCAGGGGATAGGGACCTCCCCTGCAACCCCACCGCGACAGCCATCAGACGGTGCGACAGCGCTATGATACACGTGTATGTTACTTTGAGTTGATTGAATTTGGGATTATTTGTTGTCGATTGAATTGTCGGTAAGTAACTTAGTAGAAATTCTTTCTTTACAAAATTGATAGCTCCTCGTGAAGGGTACTTTAGGTTTCATAAATCTAAAGAGTGATTCTAGTGAGAAGTCCGAAGTAGAAGATTTTGGACGTCGTGGCACATTGCTTTCTGCAATGCTTTGCAAGCATGTAAATAAGTGAGTATAGTGTCTTTAGGTATGAGAAGTAAACTGTACTATCATTCTGGGTCTCCTTGTGATTCTTTGTGTTGATTTACAATCAATAACCAAAAATACCGGAAGGATTGGAAGGAAGAAAGGGAAGCCTTGCAGTGGGCAGAATAGGCAGAAAATAAATAATAATAAATAAATAATTACCAATAATAACTGCTAATACAAACATTAAAGTAGTAATACAAACTAGCTTCTGCTAGCCAGCAGCTTTGTCTGCATGAAAGTCAGAAATTATCCCAAGTGAATTTACTCTCGGGATAAATGGTACCTAAGTCCTTCTCCAAGGTATAATATATATCTTAACGAGCTGATCCGGCAAACGTTGTGTTGCCATATAAATTATGTCAAAGATTCCCAAAATTTTTGCACGCACTGAGTACTATAGTATTTTTTATTGTCGTTTAATAATGGAATGTTTTATACAGGCAACACAATGGTTGTTGTTGGCAGGAGCTCGTGACACGTGTAGAATAGTATTGATTTATATGAGATCACTTAACTAACTGTATGTGAGAACAATCTTGAGCAAAATGGCACCTATCTACCCTACCCTACCCTACATACCTACCTACCCTACCCTGCCTTACCCTAGCTACCTACTCTACTCGACTTACCTATCCTACCCTACCTATATACCTAATTACCCTACCCTACTCTACCCTATATACTTACATACCCTACCTAACAATTAGTTTTTTTCGCTTGAATCATCTTCGCATTGCCTTTCTAATGAAACCGGTTTGGGGCATATCGGTTTGGTTTCAAAGTCTATAACGGACATACATAGTAAATTTTTTTGGGTTTCATATATTCGAATTATAGGATGAATTTCAGAAAAATCGATAACGCCTTCTACTGGCAATACCGGAATCAGCATTCAATGCCATGCTTATTTTTATGTGTGCTTTGTTTCTATCATGTATCAGAGATGGCGCTGTGATCGCAAAATGTATGTGAAAATGATTATTTTTTTATCGTTAACTCTTTTGATGTTTTATTACTTAGGCGGAGTGCTAGGCCCGCGACTTCGTTCGCATGATTTTGTATCTTATTCAACGAAGTGATGTGGCCCCGCCACCTACTACTTTAAACAGATGACTTTATTATGTGCAGTTAGTGAAGGCGACCAAAAATAAGCTATTGTTAAATCAATAATAAATTGGGTATCGTAGATATCTACGGTTTAAGTTAGGATTTAAGAAACTTTAATGACGTGGCCGATAAGTTTTAGCTAAATAAAGGGCTCGTGGGTAAATAACAGTCACACTGGTAATTCGATCAAAACCGCAGTAATGAGGCTTTACAATAAGAGTCTTACGAAAAATATGAATAAAACTAAGGTCATTTTAAATACGCTTATAGCACCCATTCTCATCAAAATCGGTGACTCTATAGAAGGTTTTCATCGAATCTCATTCGGAAACACGGACACGAAAACTGAGATAACCGACATAGAGCCAAGAATTACCAAACTTTGGTTGCCTTAAGCAGACCAGATTGTTCGCTGAACAAATGGCCTATGGGACTGGAGTGGCGAGGTCGTTACTGGAAGATGCAACATTGCAAGGCCTCGCACAAGTTGGACTGATGTTCTGGCGAGGGCCGCAAGTCTGCTGAATCCGAAGAGCAGAAGACTGGTCGCGATTTTTGAGTCGCTTAATTTCGGCTGGAGAAAAAAATACTTTAATATGAAAACGAATGCTGCGTAAATTACGCGACACTAAAACGTCACTCACAACTCATAAAATTAACTACCTACGTTTGTTTGGCCTTACACTTTCTGTTGTGTTTTGTTTTTGTTTGTATGGCCTGAGACAAACGGCCCAATTCGATAGTTCCAAATCGAGGTAGAGGTCGTCTTATTACCGTAAGATTCTACAAAAAACCGTTGACACCCCTAAATCATCTTCTGGGGGTAATTCTAAAAACTAATGATGGCAATTTATTATTTGCGCAAGGAATAAGATTTTGCAAACACATAAATGTCTCTCTTTTAAGCTCTATAAAGGTTGAGTTTCCAAATAGCATTCCTTGGTGCTCCCCTACATCATAAAAAGAAGCTATGTCCAGTAAATAGTATTTTGGGGATAGTTCCGAAAAACTAATAACAACCTACATTTTTTATTAAGGTTAGTATTTGTACCAGATTTCAAAATTATTAACCAAAGCTCTTCAACACCTCCCAAATCATCTTTTAGGGGTAGTTTTGTAAAACTAATAATGGCATCGTATATTATTAACTTAGGTTAGTATTTGTTCCAAGTTTCAGGTTTATTAACCCAAGAAACTTTGACATCCCTTAAATCTTCTTTTGGGGGTAGTTTCGAAAAATTTATGTTTTTTTATTATTTCGCCCAAGGATTATGACTTTTCATTCAAACAAATATCTCTCGTTTACTCCCCTACATCATAAAAAGAAGACTTGTACAGTAAAATTCTTCAAAAACCATTAACAACCCCTAAATCGTATTTAAGGAGTAGTTTTGAACCCCATTTTTACCCTCTTTGGGGTGGAATTTCCAAAAACCAATAAATAAATGAATTCTTTTTATGAACCAAGAGCGTTAAGCAAAAATTTCACGTGTCTAACTTACAAACTGTAGAAATTACATACAAACTTGCAACCCCCTTTTTACCCCCTTCGGGGTGGAATTTCCGAAAATCTTTTCTTAGTGCTAACTGAGCACTAAGAAAAAATGTGCTCAGTTACGTCACTTGAGAAACCTTTCTGTCAAATTTCATGCTTCTAGGCCTAGCGGTTTTGGCTGTGCGTTGATCGATCAGTCAGTCAGTCAGTCATCAGTCAGTCAGCTTTTCTTTTATATATATAGATTATCCTATTATAGCTTTTCTTTTATATATATAGATAAATCCAAAAACACACAAAATTGGTCCAGCCGTTCTTGACTTATAGGTGGTGTAACTAACACGACTTCTATACCAATATTATAAAGAGGAATGATTTTTTTGTTTGTTTGTTTGTACCGAATAGGCTCCAAAACTACACCGAAACGGTGTAGTTTTGGAGTCCTAAACCGATTTCAAAAATTCTTTCACCGTTAGGAAGCTACTCTATCCCCGGGTAACATAGGCTACTTTTTATCTCTGTATTCCCACGGGAACGGGAACTACGCGGGTGAAACCGCGAGGCGTCCTCTAGTTGTTGTTTTATATAAAGGAGGAATGTTTTTTTTTAGAGGTATAGAACTTTAAGTTGGCAACACTGTTTTCACTGGCGGCCATTTTGTCAGCTTTCAAGTGATTTGTGTTTATTTTGGTTTGTCATTTTAACATGAATAGACTGACTCCTGAACAACGCTTCCAAATTGTGCAAATTTCTTGTTTTGTGCAAATTTGCCAGAACTTTAAAGTCAATGGTGACCGCTATAGAGCTCTCTCTGATTACTGAATTTTTTGTTCCTCAATTGAACAATCATGAGGTGCAGGAGCTGTGGTTTCAATAAGACGGCGCAACATGTCACACAGCTCGTGCCACAATTACTAAAGGAATCTTTTGGTAACCGCATTGTTTCACGTTCCGGACCCGTGATTTGGTCTCCAAAATCATGCGATTTAACGCCCTGGACTGGGGATGATGACTGATTATGTGAAGTCACTAGTCTACGCCGATAAGCCCGAAACGATCGACTACTTGGAAGACAACATTTGCCGCGTTATTACCGATATACGGCCACAAATGTTGGAAAAAGTGATTGAAAATTGGACCTCCAGATTAAATTACGTTCGAGCCAACCGTAGTGGTCTTATGCCAGAAATCACATTTATATTATAATGCCAAAAGATTATCTTTTGAATAAAGTTAATTTCATGTCAATTTTAAATATTCATCCTTGTTTTATTTCATTTCAAAGTTCTATACCTCTAAAACGATAACCTTTATATAAGACAATATATAAAATAATACTATAGTCAAAATTTAGCTATAGTAAATTATTGCTATAAACCAAGTAAGACCTACTTCGAACAAAAACTCCAGAAAAGAAAGAAAAAATATCGAAAGTAATCTGGAAAAATTCTTTGGAATCTAAGCACATTACTCACAACTTTTTAGATACTCTAAGTCCAAACAGGTAGTTTAGGAAACAGTCTAGAATAAATAACTTTTATCTACGTATGGAGAACATTAAAGCATTAACTCAACTAGAATGAAACGATACACGAAATATCTACTTAGGTATCATCATCATCATCATTTCAGCCGAAAGACGTCCACTGCTGGACATAGGCCTCCCCCAGGCGTCGCCACATTGACCGATCCCGTGCGTCTCGCATCCAGCGCCTTCCCGCAACCTTAACCAGGTCATCAGTCCACCTAGTGGGAGGCCTTCCAAGGTATCGTCTTCCGGTTCGCGGTCGCCATTCCAGAACTTTTCGGCCCCATCGGCCATCCGTTCTGCGAGCAATGTGCCCTGCCCACTGCCACTTAAGTTTGGCAATTCTTCGGGCTATGTCGGTAACTTTGGTTCTCCTGCGGATATCATCATTTCTGACGTGATCACGCAAGGAAATGCCGAGCATAGCCCTCTCCATTGCCCTTTGGGTGACTTTGAGCTTTCTGATAAGGCCCATTGTGAGCGACCACGTCTCGGTCCCATAGGTGATCACTGGCAACACACACTGGTCATAGACTTTTGTCTTGAGACACTGCGGTAAATTGGACGAGAAGATACCACGCAACTTCCCGAACGCCGCCCAGCCGAGTCAGATTCGACGGTTGACCTCTTTCTCGAAATTGGACCTACCCAACTGGACCGTTTGTCCCAGGTAGACATAATCGTCTACAACTTCGAGAGTAGAGTAAAATGCTCGATGACCTCAGTAGAGCTTCCGAAAGAGTGGGTCTTAAAATGAACATGGACAAAACCAAGATCATGGTGAATGCCCATGTAACACCCACTCCTATCAAGGTCGGAGACTCTACTTAGGTATACATACAAATAAAGGTCATTTTCGTACACTATTGTTCACCAACATTTTTAACATCTACCCTACTAAAAACTCTAATCGGTTGTTTTATTTACTTATTATTGTATTTTCTCTGTAAGTGATTAATGTAATCTTTTGAGAAAAATAAATGTCATAAACCGTACATAAAATTTAATCGACAACAATTTTATGAATATGCGAAAGTAGCTCTGTCTGTTTTTTCCTTCCGTTCTTTTCACAAAAACAGCTGAACGGGTTTGGATGAAACTTGGCACAATTTGGATTAGGACGGGTTTTTTGCCTGGGAATGTTCCCTTGGGATAATGTCCGCCTAACACATGGGTGACATTGCTAGCAAAACCTACTTTTATATAAAGAGAGAGAATTGTATGAGTTTGTGAATAGGTGGTGGGTAATATACGGAGCCAAAGGAATGATTTAAAAAAAGCCGCGGGCACAGCTCGTATTATAAAAAAACTATCCCTAGCTGGCTTGTAAGTGGCTCGTCGTGATTAACTATGCTTTTATCTTTTGAATTGTGACAAGCCATCAAAAACAATAACATAACACAGACAAAGCCGGGGCTTGCAGCTAGTCTAAGATAAAGTCCATTTCTGTGCCATTTTGGAATCGGGGTATTGCATTGTTTATTTGGGGCTTAGCATTAGCTTTCATTGCGGTTGATAATGGAGACCCTAATTGTGATTGTAACAAAGGCTACATGTTTCATTAGTAAATATACTTAGCAAGATAGTTTGCTAGTCATCGTTATTAGCTTATATTATTTAAATGGCCGACAAATTACTGTACATTATGTCAGCCTATTTCGAACTGATTTTGACGGGGTTAAGCTGATATGAAATTGTGTAAAGTGTTTTGTTTATTTTTATAAAAATTATTAAGGTTTTTTTTGAGATTTTTGTAATTTTTTTTTATAATCTTGAATAGATTGAAGGTATTTTGGACACTATATACCTGCTTTTGGACCAGCACTTTATATAATTCTATTATTTTTGAGTTGATGGCTTATTATATAAAATTTTGTTCGACCAGAATATTATTTAAAAAACTAATATTACGCCAGCTTCTAGTACAGAACCTTTTCTTAGATTGATTCATCTCCCTTGGCTCTAAAAATTCAATAATATATACTTTTATATAAATATATATATATATATATATGAATCGCAATACAAAAAACCAATCCGTTTTGTAATTATATTGTCAAACAATGGTGAAACTACATTATGAATCTATGAAATTATTTAACGTCTAAAAATTCTAGTTAGTCATTTCAAATTGCAAAATGTAATTGCTGTCCCACAGTCGATTAGAAATGAATTGATATTTTCACATAGATAATATACCGAAGTACATAATAATAAAAGTTATCGCTTTGAAATGATTTGTAATTTCAATGAATCGCGCTAAAAATCATGAAGACATTTTTTAGATCAACGCTCCATCATGATGAGAATTATTCAAACTAGATTCACGAAGAGATTTGAGTACTGAATATGTAATAAAATTGATTAACTGCATCTTTCTAAAATGCGAGATTATAACATTCAACTACACTCTTGAAGAGAGCACTAAAATATTAGAATTAATTCGAAATTGAACAAGAACCTATTATGGCAAAATCGTCGAATTCATTTATCGTAATCAAATAACAATTAGCGGTGTGATTAATGCCGCTGAACATCCTTTTGACACGGGTCAGCCCTTAGTTTCTATTGAGAACAATCACAAAAAGACAGGGTTGGTTTAATTTGGCCACCCCGGATCTATTCTGCGGTCGAACAAAAGTAACCATTCGTATCTCTTTGTTCACAGGTGTTAGAGGTCTTCACAACTTGGAAATCAATGTTCCAAACGCAGTCTTAGTAGGAGAGACTGTGACGCTGGAGTGTAGCTGGCAACTAGAAGATGAAGAGGCTCTATACAGTGTCAAATGGTACCGAGGACGGGAAGAGTTCCACCGATATATCCCGAAGGAACTACCTCACACCAGGGTCTTCCCCCTGCCAGGAATTGAAGTAGATGTAAGTAACCATCTGATATTCTATTAGGTTCATATTTTCGTTCAAGAAATATTAAGGAAAAGACGAAAATACATTTCAATCCAAGTAAACAGCCAAATAATTCTCTTATTAATGATATTTTTCTTTCATATTTCTTGAAGGGTACCTATGGGTCTACTAAACAAGAAAGGCGCAAAAAATCTCGTTATACCTTTGCTAATGCAAGCAGAGTAAATACCGTTTGCTTTAGCAATAGTAAAAGAAAAAAATATCGCGAAGCTAAGATAAATTAGGACGCGGTAAAAAGCTTTTACGTAAGTAGGTACTTTATAAGTGATGCAACTTAAAGCGTATTTTTACTAGTGAATATACATGACGCACATACTCCCAGCATGCGGCCTAAGAGTAATCTAGAAAGTGGTTCTAAATTACGTTCAGGATATAGCTAGGTATTCTTCTAAGCACTGGCATTGGAGCTACTAGCATTTTGATGTTATAAAATATGTTCTAACAAAACGTAATACTTTTTTCGCAAGCAGACCACAACGGCATGCGTTCAATAAATTCCTAGAAAGCGCAAAGAAAATCAACATTATCATTACAATGGCTCACTACCACGATCGTAACTTAACTCGCATCCACTTTGTTCTTCTCCCGGGACCATATATCGTCCCTAAGTCCAATGATCGCATTCAGAAAATTCAAGCAAATCCATACTTTAAAAGTTTCCAATCAAATTTCACGTTCGAAGCTGATAAAGCTGAAGATACACCGTGTAATTTTATAGCTTTAAACCTGGGCGCATAGCACTTATGTTATATTGGAATTCACTTTTAGTACGTTAGTAGTTGTTAGGATAGGCGTGAACATACTCTCTTTCTAAGTTTATTTATTAAAGCTCTTTTATGGGATGTTTACGTTGCAAGCACTATTTTTGGATCGTCAAAATAAACACGAGCAGTGTGCACTGTGTGCAGTGCGGTTTCCTACAAAGAATCGGCTTTTTTAATAACGAGTTATTGAAGGCGTTGGAATGTAGAGAAATTATAGGTAGTTACATCTCTCTGAGTAGATACTTTCATCAATAGTTTTGAGAATCGCATGATTGTGGCAGTTAAAACCGTTTTGTATTAGTGGTTGCCATAGTCTGTGGCACGAACTATTTTGTGGCCGGGGTTAAAATGCATGATATTTCATCCAAGAACACGTACAAAAGGGATAAACGCTGTGATGAGTAGTAAGAAGCTAGTGCGCGTACTAATACGCACTCCTGGTATAAAAATAATAAATAGATGATGATTTATTAGGTATTATATACATTCTATAAATTTTAGTTTTATATAAATTATTTGCATTTTTTTACTGCTAATCTATCCCTGTATAGAGGCTGTTTTGCAATTTTCCTTCTTTTTATGGTATTTATTTCCGCCCAAAGATGAGTTGAAATTAGTGTTGTAATATGGAACTTTCGATGCTAATAATTTTCAAATACACGTTTTTTTAACTTTTTTTGTTTGCATACAGGGTTAGGCAATGATCAGGCAAATTGATATCATTTTTTATTTTGAGCGTACACCATCAAACAGTGAAGTAATCGCCATATTACATTTGTATGTAAGAATGACTAACTCGGGCAACCTTATGCGAAAAGTCCAAATCTAGCCTATGCAGATGGAAAAACTTATATAAACATTCTATACAGAAAAGTAGTAGGTATAATCTGAAACTCATACATATTTTAATATAAAAGAAGGCTCTGTTAAACATGAATGTACAAAACACAAAGACCAAAAGATCGTATCATATTATTTTTTCTTTCAACGTAAGTTCAAACGGTAAAGATTACGAATTTACAGATTATTTGAAGATAATTTCATTAGCTTTACGTAAATGTAATACGCCTTCAGCTATTTTGGAGACTTTGCAATAGTCAAAGTCAAGACTTTCTTTTGTTTAAATATTAAAAGTATATTTGGTAGTACGTATTATTAATCTTCATTTTCTTTGTAAACTATACTTTTCGAGTATCCTACCATTAGTGAGAGGCTGTACATATTAAATGGAAAGGGAAGGTAAGCTCAGTGAGAATAATAAATTATTATAAAAGTAAAGTTGTAAAAGTAATTACTTAGCTCAATATTTATTAGTCTTCTCTGAATATCCAAGGAGATGATAAGTTGCTTGCAGTTGCTCGGCCTATTACTATAGCTTGGCAAATTCGTATGTGACACTCCCATTGTTCACGGGCGAGGGGACGTAAGACAGCGGAGGTAGTAAAACGTACGCGCAGGACGGGGGTCACTTGACGAGGACGTTACCCCAGCAAGAAAGTGGCTCCTAGAGTGATTTGAGTGGAACGTATAATTAGTGCGTAATCTGCTGTAAAAAAATATTTAAAAAAAAATATGCGTAAACTGGCCCGTCACATTAAAAAACTGTGCGTGTCGTCGGTTTTGAAAAAAACGGAAAAACGATTCTTGTTGCAGTAACGTTGTTCCAGCAGGAAAATTCTAAACGTATGATAAAAGAGCATGTGATTCTGCATGGGCAGAGAGCTTATAGTTGTGCAAAACAGTGCGCCGAAAATATAATTGGTGCGTCATCAGGTTTTCGGGATATTGCATTTCCTGCTGGAGTAACGTTTTGCAGAATAGTGTATATCTAAAAAATATTGTATAGAATAAACATACACGAGTAGCTCTTGATATGTGCGTATTTGTGCCGGAATTAGATTTAGGTAAATATTTATAATTTTCAAGTGATCGCGCTTTTTTGAAAACCCGATACAGTCAACGCTTGTATTAACCATAAAAAGTTTCAAAAGAATATATTGTTTTTTTTTTTTTTTTTTTTTTTTAAACTTTGCCCCACACTAGGAATTACTTCCTGTATCGTGGGTGCGTTTACAAACATATACACTCACATACACAACACCCAGAGCCAGAACAACTATCTGTAGGTCATAGAAATAATTTGTTAAGTGCGGGAATCGAACCCGCGACACGCAGCGCAGCAGTCAATCGCTCAACCACTGCGCCAACCGTGCGCCCATATATGCTTACGTTATCGAATAATATTGTTAAAAGTCAAAGCGACGGTGTCATCAATTTTACGGCAAAATACATGAAACCGGCTCAATCTAAGATAGGTAGGTGTGAACCACAAATAAGTGCGTTTAGTCAAAAATATATAGTCAAAATATTTAGCTTGGAATGTTTCGCATTAAGTAGATTTAAACAAAAAACTAAACATGTTAATAACGGCTGGTTATCTGACCAAAATCGAATTACTACAAAAAAGGGACGGAGTCATACATATCGATGACCTTCTTAGTTGGACGTATTAAACCTAAACTGCTGTCCGTACAGCCACGTTCAAACGTTTCGCGCATCGCAAGCGATTTTTTTTCGGGTATTCCAAAAAGCGCGATTCCCTGAAAATTATAATTATTTTCTTAAATCTCATTCCGGCACAAATACGCACATATCAAGAGCTACTCAAGTATGTTTATTCTACAGGCGCACAAACAATAGTTTTACAGATATATGATTCTGCAAAAGTTACCCTAGCAGGAAATGCAATATCTTGAAAACCTGATGACGTACCAATTATATTTTCGGCGCACATGTTTGCACAACTATAAGCTCATGGGCAGAGAGCACAATATTTCTCACTCCAATCATTCGTTTAGAATTTTCCTGCTGGAACAATGTTACTCCAGCAGGAATCGTTTTGTCAAAAACGACGACACGCACATTTTTTTTATGTGGCGCACATTCACAGCAAATTACGCAATAATTATACGTTCCACTCATATCACTCTATGAGCCACTTTCCTGCTGGGGTAACGTTCTTGTCAGGCGAGCCCCGTCCCGTACGCACGTTTTACCACCTCCGCAGTCTTACGTCCCCTCGCCCGTGGACCATGGGGGTATCACCTGCGAATTTTCCAAGCTATAGTAGTAGGCCGAACAACTACAAGCAACTTAAGTGGCGCACATTCACAGCACGTTCTCCACCTGACGGGAAAGTCGCCGCGTCATCGCGCCGTCACTTCATTGGGTAGTAAGGCCCCCCCCGCCGCCCGCATGGACCATATGAGTGTCACGTACGAATTTGCCAAGCTATAGCACTAACTTAGTCAAACTATGAAGGAAAAAATGCCTTGAAAATAATTTTTAAATATACCGTTTTATATCAACACGCGATGATCAAGAGCTCTAATTTATTACTTTATATAGTGTACTAGGTCAATCAATCAATCAATCAGTCTTTATTTGTAAACATAAGTAGGTTACAGCAGTGTGCAAGATGTTACAATAATACGAGTTTCTATATTCGGGTAGGCTAGGTCTTGCCAGCTATTTCGTTTGTGTAGCATCAGTACTTCGAATAGCCTATTTTGTAACCTTAATTGTAAAACATTTTCACTATACAACCATCGGCCCCCCTTTCCATCCTCTTAAAGATGATTTCCGGGATAAAATTACCCTATGCCCTTCCCAGGGTCTCAAACTATCTCAATACCATGTTTAGTTAAGTTAGCAACAAAGAAACGGAGTTACTTTCGCATTTATAACATTAGCATGAAGTAAGTTGCTGGCAAACGTGGAGATAGCCTAATCACAATCTCTTATACCTACATAAAACTAAGAGTTTGCAAAGCGGTTTCCCGCGGCTCTGTTAAGGATTGATAGAGAACATAGATTAGGAACTGTACTAGTGAAATGCAGCAATGGAATTTTGTTTAAAGTAAGTACCTAAACTTTATGTATTAAGTACTAGCTTCTGCCAGCGGCTTCGCCCGCGTGATATTCGGATAGTATCCCTCGGAAACCTATTACCGGGATGAAAAGCAGCCTATGTGCTATTCCAGACTATAATCTCTCTCTGTGCTAAATTTCATCCAGATCCGTTCAGCCGTTCTGGCGTGATTGAGTAACAAACAAACATCTATCCAAACTTTCGCACCTCGCAAGTTTTACATAACTGGTGTTGTTGTCTAGGTCTAGGTAGGTGGGCTGCAATATCGTGTAGGTATGTTACGTAAATGTAATAAAAAACTGTAGAATGATGCAAAGGTCAGACTTCAGAGATGGTTCGGACTTTTCACACCTAAAGATGAACGTTCTTGCGACTTTCCTGATGGATTGACGCGATTCCATTTATATTACACTCATAAGCGATTTTTACCAAAGCGAATTGCAAGTACACCTCAACGTTAGGTTCAGTTGATAACCAGCGTCAGGCAACTCCTAGTTGTAGCTGGCATTTTGCTGAACTGCCCTAGCTAAGTTACAAACGTTTCGTTTCGAATCTCTTTCTACAATCGTTAACGCCTTCTTTTTGTATGATCTGACCACGAGATAATACGTTCAGATGTGTCATTCCCATATATTGATTCGTTTTCAACTAGCGTTATCGATTGTAGATTGCCAACTTGGCTACAGGTGCTGGGCCTTTTTGGCGCAGCCACGGGGCACACTATGTACGTATTAAAAAAATAAGTTCCTGTTTATTTGTACCTACATTGTGTGTATCTGTGTGTGCCAAATAAATTAGTTTTCTTTCTTTCTTCTTCTCCAATTCAACCGATTTGCACTATTTATATCGCCTATTGACGCCGTTTAAATTGCCTCGCGCTATCAGGGAGTTCCCTAATTCTCTGTTCGTTAAACACATTATATTAATAGTTTATTAATATCCGACCTTAATATTGTCCATATTTTATTTTGTACACCTACCATTGTACACAACCATGTTAGGTGTACAAAATAAAAATATGGCCTTTTTAACCTGAGTGGTGCCGATCCATGCGTCATGAATAAGAATAGAATAGAATAAAATTTATTTGCATAAAAACATGGTATAGTAGATGGTACAAAATTAAATACAGAGCATACATGTTTTTGCTTAACATTATAAGCGTGCAAATTTTTCGTGCATACAATATAGTCATTTATTTATTTTTCTCAAAAAACTCTTTTACACTATAAAAACTATTAGTGGACAGCCAGTTATACAATTTACTTTTAAATAATCTGGTATTTAGAATTTTTAGATCGCTTGGTATCTTATTAAATATTTCTACACACATATACAAACAGCTTTTATTATATTTAGTAAGCCTTGGCATGACATCCAGTACGAGCCTGTGAGGATCGCGCCGGTTTCGAGGATGTAAATCGTCTGCTTTTGTAAATAATGCCTTATGCTTCCACACAAACATACATATCTCATATATATAAAGAGACGGTAGCGGTAACAAACCAAGTTTCTGAAATACCGGCCGACAAGAATCGTCGGATTGAAGCCCATATATTGCTCGAATGCATTTTTTTTGTGCAACAAATGCTCTATTTTGATCGGTGCTATTGCCCCACATAATCAATCCATAGCGTAACACCGATTCAACATATGCATGATATGATGTTATTGCCGTTTGGACGTTTGTTACATTCCTAATTTTTTTTAGCGCATATACAAACTTATTTATTCGTTTCGAGACAGTATCGACATGGGTTTTCCAGTTTATGTCTTGATCCAGAGTAACGCCTAGGAACTTAGTTTGCGTTACTTCACAAATTTTATTTATATTCATTTTCATTTTGTTATTAAATTTAGAATTATTTGATCGGTTAAATTGTATATAAACAGACTTTACAAGATTTAATGATAGATTATTTTTATTTAGCCATTCAATCAGTATGTCAATTGTGTTATTAATGTCAGTTTCATGATCGTCAATTGTATTATTATTTTTATCAGATGTCACAATAATGGAAATGTCATCAGCAAATAATATACATCTATGATTAGTTATATTAGTAATAGAATTAATATACAGTATGAATAAAACTGGGCCTAACACACTGCCTTGTGGGACGCCATAATTGGTGCATTTAAGTTCTGAAGAATGTGGTGTCATGTCATTATGTCTATTTACTTTTGTAATTATAACACGCTGTTGTCTGTTACTTAGATATGTCGATATCCATTGAAGTGCAATGCCTCTAATGCCAATTGCCTCCAATTTCTGTAGTAACAGGTCGTGAGATACTAGGTCAAAGGCCTTAGATAAGTCAAAAAACAACCCTGTAGTAAAATGGTTTCGGTTAATATTAGTCAATACGGTTTTTATAGGAGTGAAGATAGCTAGTGTTGTGGATTTGTTTTTTTGGAAGCCAAATTGCTCTTTTTTAATAATATTAAATTTATCACAGTAGTCAATTAATCTCTTAGACATACACTTTTCGAAAATTTTCGAAATTATAGGTATTAATGTTATTGGGCGATAATTATTAATATCAGATTTATCGCCTTTTTTAAAAAGTGGCTTAACAATTGACACTTTCAATGAATCCGGAAAAGTGCCAAGTGCAAATGATTGATTTATTAAATATGTCATAATACTAATAAGTTCATTAGTGCATGCTTTTATAATCTTCGTATTGATTTCGTCATAACCTGCCGAATTTGTGTTTCTTAATGATGTCATCTCCGCTCTGACTTCATTCTCGGATACAGGTTTCAGAAACATCGAATGAACTAGTGAACTTTCGTCACAGTTCCGCTTTGTACTTGTGCTAGAAGAGTGTGCTGTATTGATATAGTGATTTTTAAACGCAGTTGCTATTTCGACGGGGTCTGTAAGTACTGTATTGTCAATTAGGACATTTTCTATATCGTTCTTGAAGTTATTGCCCATAATTTCATCCTTAATTACTTTCCATACCGCTTGGCATTTGTTTTCACTTTTGTTAATAAACTTGATATTTGCGTTCTTTTTTGAGTTATATATGCATTTCTGTAGAAGTTTTGAGTATTGAATATATTTAATTATATTTTTTATATTTTTATTCTTATAATATTGATAACGTAAGAACCGTTTCGTCTTACAACTTTTTTTAAGCCCCCTACTCATCCAATTCTGTTTATTTTTATTTTTTGTGTTTACCTTTACCTTTATTTTTGGAAAGCATAAATTAAAGAACAGGCCTAATGTATCATGAAAAGAACTAAATGCTTTATTTATGTCCTTTTTAGCGTAAATTTCGGACCAAGACATTTTTTGTAAGCATTCTTTATACTTCTGAATGTTAATAGAGCTGAAAACTCTTCTGTAGGCATAGTAAGTCGCTTGATTTTTTGAAATTTGCCTCACAGGGAAGCTCAACATTTGTGCTGTGTCGTGGTCGGATAAATGAAGTGGCATTACTGAACCAATTGCATCAGGAATGTTACTAAGAATATGGTCTATACAAGAAGACTTACGAGTTGGTTCATCAATGTGCAGTTTAAGATTATAATTGTATGCTAGATCTTGTAACTGATTTGTAATATTGTCTCTTTTAAGAGTGTTAATGTTAAAGTCACCTGTTAGAACTACATTTGTTTTCGAGTTGTATTTTTGGAATACCTGGCACAAAAGACTGTTTAATTTGATTAAGAATTGGGTGGGGTCGGATTGAGGTGTCCTATAAATACATATAATTATCAACTTATGACAGGTAAGTTCTATGCCACATACTTCGAACGTATTTTGTATTGCATGGTTATATACAAACGGTAGAACCCTGTAGACAAGGTCACGTCTAACGAAAATGCAAGTCCCGCCTCTTTGTTTTTCCCTAGAGAAACTGGCAGCCATTTCGTAATCATGAAGCTGAACATAAGTTTCATTGCCTTTTTTTATAAAGGTTTCGGAAAGGCATATTACATCCGGGCTATTCTGTTCTTCGCGTAGTTCCTGTAAGGTTAATTCAAGGAGTTCTTTTTTGGATAAGATACTAGCAATATTTTGATGAAGTATTTTAAATTTATATGTGACCGATAGTAGACTCTTATGCTCGAAAAAACGTTAAGTTCTTCTGTGTCACAGGAAAATAATAGGGAATAGTTCCCTTGGGTGGTTTTTCTGTAGGATTTATAAAATCACTAGTATTTTGTGTTTTCAATTTCATGCGATCAAAATAAAATGGAATTGTGCCTCTCTTGGGTTCATTAATATTGTTACATAGCTTAAAACTTGATCTGTTACTCGCTATTCGCTTTACAAGTTCTCTTGGGTTTAAATAATTCTCGTTGTAATAATTACAGTCAATTAGGTAATTTATTTTAGTGCACAGTTCAGATAATTTCAGTGTTTCGTATTCTAGAAATTTACATTTTTTATAACGCATACATACATTTTTGATACGATAATTAAGGTCATCAACATCTAAGCAGTAATTTTTTAACACATTCAATACAATAATCATGTTATTATAAAATGTATCTAATACAATTTGTAATTGGGATAAAATATTTTTAAAATTGTGATAAAATATTTTTAAAATTGTGATCATTTTCTCCTATACAAATCACTATTTTATCGTTAAAGTTCAACTTAGCATGACGGCAACTCATTATTATTTGGCTACTGAGTGCATTTGGTTTGGTATCCGCGACAATCTTAAACTTTTCATACCTTGTATTTCGTCTTGAATCTATCATGGTAGCTGCTAGGCCGACACACTGTTCCGTCCCAAGGTTGCCGGAGAATGGCACAATGATTTAAGCATTTTTACTTCCACATTTAACTTATTTATTTGATGATTGAGATTGTTATTTTCCAGTATCATATTCTCCAACTCATTTTCTGTACTTTCCAGCTTATGTGTGAGCTCCTTTATGCTGTCTTTCATTTCATGTTCGTGAACGGGCGGGATTGGTCATAAATTTGCTGCCTCGGCCTATTATGGTATTTTTTTTATTGTTTTACTCCCGAAGCTTTGACGTGCACGTCTTTTGACATTGTTCTCACATATATGTATTTTTCAACAAGAAAGATGTAACCAATTTTTTTTTAACTAAAACTGATGGAAAAGAGTGTCCGTGGAGTTTCTTGCAAATTCTTCTCCATTGAGACCTACTGACGCTTGCGAACTAGTGTAATTTTTTTTTTTGTTTGACTATTCAAAAGTACCTCTAAGGTTTATTTGATTTTGATTTTGAGCCCAAAGGTGTCAACCTTTGGGCTCGTAGAGAATGCCTTGCTGCAATAAGACCGCCCATATACATGAAGTTTAAATAAATAAATAAGTATATTCGATTCCTAAATGTTTTATTCAGTAGAGACAGACATTATTTCCATAAAATGTAAATATCTAATCAGTATTGTTAGTAGGTACTTAGCAAATCTTGCAATTTAAAATTAATCCAATGCTTTCAGTCATCATACGTCCACGGTTTGTTCTAATGATAGTGCCTAACGCTTTGTCGGATTGTATAATACCTACATAATAATCAGGTATTAATTATAATCACACGATGTTGCGATTGATCAATCACAATAGGAGATAAACACTTGGTACCTACGCAGATGTATAATATTAATTAGATAAACAAATCACATACCTTTTTGAAGAACTATTCTAGAATTCGTTATTAGGGTTCCGATTAGGTCACGCCTGTATAAGTTTGTTGGAATATACGATAAAATACATAAAATTATTAGAATGTCATAACTCACTAGAACAAATAACTGTGTCTAGCCGCAACATGGTGACACTGCAATGAATAAAGGGACACAACGCATCGCTGGGTAACGATGCGGCTGACGAGCTTGCTAGACGAGGATTCAGCTGGTCTGTGGACCCGAGCCTGGCTACAGAAATTCACCCAGACACAAGCGGAGCACTGGTGGAACTCGACACCGGGCTGCATGCAGTCCAAAGAAGCTATGCCATCCTTGGATAGTAGGCTAACCAAGCGTTTACTACGCCCAGACAGGGACGGCCTGCGACTGGTGACGAAGACCATCACGAGACACTGCTTGCTAAACAAACACTGCCACACAATGGGCACAACGGACAGCCCTCTGTGCAGGGCGTGCTTGGAGGCTAAACGGCCACCATGGCCCACGCACAATGGTCCATCTGAAGGACTAAGTGCGGAAACCAAATCCTTAACATAGAACATAGATAGAAAATACATTAAAGTGTAATTTTATTGTTCGGGAGTAGCACTGGCATCTTAAACATTATGGATACACTAGTCGATCATTCTTCCATACAAACGTAGTCTGGCGATTACTCCACTATTTGACGATGTACATTCAAAACAAAAAATATATCGATTTGTCTCATCATTATCTAGCTCTGTATGGAAACAAAAACATAAAAAATAATAATATTTGAAAGTTAGGAGCGTCGAAAGTTCCATATTTCAACACTAATATTAAAGCATCTTCAAGCGGAAATAAATACCATAAGAAGAAGGAAAATTGCAAAACGGCCCCGTACAAAGATAGATTAATAATTCAACAATGCAAATAACTTTATTTTGAAAATATACATTTAGTAGTTTTTCATGATATCGAGACTCCCACAGGTCATCACAGCATCTATTTCTTTCGCACGTGTTTTCGGATAAAATAACATGCATTTTAACCCCGCGCACAAAATATTCGTGCCGTCGACTAGTTCAACCTTAATGGACCGAAATCGATGATGCTATACTATCTGTTATAGTAATCTAAAATGTAAAAACAATTCTCTTATCGATTTGTTTTTAGATAAACACTCGCTATAGTTAACATTCTGCCAACTTATCTTTGATTTTCACTACCACAAGACTACCCCTGCTGAGAGTGTTTCATTAATGCGGGCTACTAAAAGGTACGGGCCCTTGAAGAGCAAGCCATTCGCTCTTGACTGCCTACAAGTTATCATAAACAATCTAATAATAGAGGTTTTATCAACGGAAAGATAAGGCTATGGTAATTGTTGTGGCTTTACATAGGGCACATATAACACAACAACAAACGATATTGTGGGGCAATCTTATTGAGTCGTGTACTCGTGTCGTTCCACCTAACTTTGATGGGTAGAGGTTTCTTATGGCTTCGGAAGCTGAAATAAGCAATTTCGAGATGAAATCTGGCGTATGATTTCATAAGACTTCTGGGGCGAAACGTGACAGCGAAGTATTTTGTTCATAAAATTGGAAATTCTTAATCAATTTCAGTACTTCATCCAATAATTGTTTATGTACGTCGTTAACATTCTACAAACACCTAGATAGAGATAATAGACATTAAAATAATGACCTAAAAATTCACAAAAGCAAGAAGCTAAAGAAATTTGAGATGACACCTAAATACTCTCTCGAGCTAAAGTTGGAACGTTGCTCACCTGAAGCCTGAAGTGGAGTTACAAAATGAATATGCGAATGATAATCCGAAACCGTAGAGCCACAGAAAGTTTGACGGTTATATAATAAATAGGTATTCAACTAAATAAGAGTTGAATTTGGATTATAACAAACTATGAAGGTCTTATCTGTGAATCGGTCCGACCGCAATGCCTTTGAAATTGAAAAGGACGAATTAGAGGGTTATCGCAGAAGCTAGGGGTCATCCGGTGTGCAAAGAGTATTATGTTTATAGATAATATAGGCATTTTTACCCGACTGCCGAAGGAGGGTAATGTGTTTATCAGTCTATGTAGGTATGTACGTATGTTTGTTCCTATGTGGCGTTCCAGAGACCAAACACGTTGGCAGATTTCGACGATTCGTATGTCAATCGATTCGTCTTAACCTTGCGAGTGTCACTGGCTACATTAAAATTGGAAAATGGCGGTTTTTGGGTGCCATATTGTAGGGGCCCAATATATTTTTCTTGCAAGCCCATAGTGTAGGGTATTTATATGTTTAAATGTACCTACTGAACTAAAAAGTATTTAATAAAAAAGTTAATTTAAAAAATCAAAAACCCGACTGCTTAAAAAGAGAACTAAAAAGACTTAACAAGAAGAAAATCATGCTGTGCAGTCGGAGGATACATCTGGTTTTGGTCAGCCAGCTCGCGAATATGTAGCATCCAACTGCACAGCATGATTTTCTTCAAGTTTATTTAGTTTTTACTTCTTCAACTACATATCCCTTGGGACATGCTGGTGAACCGCATGTTGAAGATACCTGCTATAAATGTACACTTACTGGAAAATAAATATACTCTTTTTCTGTAAAGTATAAATCACCCTCATTGTTGCATTGCCCAAAAGAAAAAGAAAAGCGAGCTTTAATTGGATGATTGTATACTTTGAGTAGATATGCCACCGACGTGACATGATAAAATAGCTTTTCTAAAATTAAGTTACATTCAAACGAAGTAAAAATTCAAAAGGTATATATATATAAAGGTATATAGTTATACTAACTGAATAAAACAGTTCTTGAACCGACGGCGTTTCTGAGAAAGCCAGGAATGTTGTAGCACAGATAATATATTACGTTGTAGCAATCAACTATTTACTTGCTCAAGTATCTTGCACAGCGCTGATGACAGTTCTAGGATATCTTGCTAATAAAGTTCTTGTACTGGGTACCTTTTGATTCAGTTGTTATCTACAACCTGCCAGTGTTTCGACATGCACAATTTAGTTTCCCAACTTTTCATTCTGAGGAATTGTATCTACAGTTACGAGGAAAAGAGGTTTTCAATTCGAACACTATTTAATTCTGAAGTACTCATCTATTGAAATTACGTTCTGCTGTAATGTGCAACGCAATTAATAGTGGGTTACTATTACCACTATTACTCATAGTATCTTCGAACCCTTAATATGATTTGCGACCCGTCCCGGCTTCGCCCGTGACAAATTATACACAAAAACCTTCTCGTTTCTCACTCTTTATATTGGTGAAAACCGCATGAAAATCTGTTCAGTAGTTTATGAGTATATTGCGTACAGACGCGGCGGGGGCCTTATTTTATTATATTTGTAGGTATAGTGAAGTATTTCATTATTTAAACAGCGAAAATCTTTGAAGTGAAAGTTAAGGTTGCCCTAGTCGACGGCACGAGCTATTTTGTGCGCGGGGTTAAAATGCATGCTAGCTCATCCGACAACACGTGCGAAAGAGATAGATGCTGTGATGAGCAGTAAGAAGCTAGTTCGCGTACGAATTAGCACTTTTGCGAATTTGTAGCGAAATAGATGATGATTTAGAACGAAAACGAGCGCGCGAAATTTTATAAAAGACCTTTGGGAGTCTGGATATCATGAATAAACGACAAAATGTATCTGTTCAAAACAAAAAAAAATGCATTATTGAACTACTAATCTATCCCTGTATGATGGCTGTTTTGCAATTTTCCTTCATCTTATGGTATTTATTTTCGTCCAAAGATGCGTTAAAATTTGTGTTGAAATATGGAACTTTCAACGCTCATAACTACCATTTTTTTCCATACATAGATAATGGATGAGACAAATTGATATCATTATTTATTTTGAACGTACATCGTCAAACAGTAGAGTAATCCCCAGACTACGTTTGTATGGAAGAATGATCGACCATGTGTAACCATAAAAACATAATATTTGTAACTACTACATTATTGTTTTATAATATTTCAAAATACTTATGTTCCTTTTAAAATCTAAATAATGTAATTTAGTAAAGACTCCTTGAAACCTGCTGTAAAGTAATACAAAATGATACCTCACGGATCGATCCGTGTCAGTCGTATACAAGGCGATGTAACTAATTCGTATTTTTATTACGCACTAAAACATTTATTTCGGATGCCTTCCAATATCATGTAACATTAATCTTAATTTGTGGCACTATAAATTACTTACAAATTGTAGTATTCAGGGTACTTAGCCTTGGAAGGGTACTTTTTAAATGAAACGGTTTTAGATCGACATTGAAGTTATGAGAACTGTAATTAGGCGTGGCTTAAAACCGTAGTTCCTAATGAGTGATGTGACACATCACACGATATAGTGTTTTATTTTGTGATGAGGCATCGTAAATCTGTGACATACTTAGAGGTGTAAAACTGAATAAAAACTGGGCATATATAGCAATTATATTCATGAGCTGTAATGTTTAACAGCATATTAAGGGCATAATCACTGGGACGTGGCAAACAAATAAATGTCTATGTCTTTTTATTTCCTATAAGATCTTTACGGTTTTGCGAGCGTGTTTTGGTAGTCTAGTCTGAAGCTGGCATGCCATTGGTGGCATGAACAGGCCTTATCAGAATAACAGCACGGCGTTATATTTTTTTTTTTTAAATATCGCTGCACGCTGCGCTGTGCATGCGGCTTCGCTCCCATCAACTGCCTATTACTTAGTTACTTAACTAGACCTACCTAGGGTACCTACCGACCTTCCTTGCCTTGCTACCACCCTACCTACCTACCAATTATGTGTTTTAGTGTCATACTTGCGCAGAGAATCTTAACACCGCCATTCAGAAAATTACGTCAAATGCACAACGCCATCTATTTAACATGGAGTTCAACTCTCCGAATATCTAAATTGCGTGTGTAGTAATATTTTACTTCTTGAAAACTTTAGATTCATCTAAATTTTAATAGAATGAACCGATTGCGATGAAACAAAAACTATTTAATACTTCAAGCTACGCATATTTTTTTAATATATGAGTTAGGTATATTAGTTTCGCACATTTCACGTGATGGTGCATAAATAAACAGACAAAAAATTTAAAAAATGCCGGAAATGGGTTTTGTTGTCATCCTTTAACACCCTGGCAATTTTTTTTTTAAATATTTTCGGTGTAGTAAAACGACTTTTCTACAGATTTATTGTATGAATTGATGATGATGATTATTTGTTTTACCTCTCGTGACTCCTGAGCAAATAAATATTTTTCCTTGCTTTTTTCCAAACTGGTCAGAAAAATCAGGGTAAACCCGAGGCAAACATGTATCTAAAACTGTAAACAAAAATAAACAATTAGTAATCTGTGCTAAAATTGGCTTAGCCTTTATTTTAATCAGTACGCTTACGCAGTATTATCTATTTCTTTGGGATTTATTTGATAACATTATGTTTCGTGGCCTTCTTTTTATTGAAGTCATTTCTATTTTAGTCCTGTTACTTTCCTCGTGTGCATTTAATAAGGAAAATGGAAACCAGAAAGGCTTGAAATATGACGTCATAACATAATCTTTTACTCGTGAAAGGTTTTAAATTAGAATGTTATTTATGGTTTTATTTTCTTTTAGTTCAGTTTTTTATTTTTTTATATTCTGGATCGAAAGAGCTGAAAGGCGTCCTTTGCCAATTAATGGTATGCAGGCCGATGAACAATCACCAAAGTTAATTAAATCAAGTTCTTCTAACTAAATACACAGATGTGTTGCTGGGAAATTTGTTGCATCACTTCTTCTTCTCAACAGGGCCCGATCTAGCAATTTCGCCGCTCCGGGCAAAGAAAATATTTGCAGCCCTATGGCGTCCTTTAAAACGACGCCTAATAAGGAGGTAAATGTTTCAGGATATTATCTATTGAAAAAAATGCCGCTTTTTTGACAAGTTCGAGCGGAAGTGAACTCGAAAATTTCACTTAGTAATTTTTGCAACGGTATGAATGTTAATTTATTTAACGGTGGGTTTACAACAAGGACCAATAACATTCGACAGCGAAGCGAGCTTGAACAGTTTAGCAGCACACCACGAATAAGTTAGGTTTTCTGATGAAATAAAAAGGGCTGTTAGTGCAGTTTGGCCGCCCCTCATTTATGCCACTCTGGGCATTTGCCCGGCTCACCCCCTAGATCTGGCCCTGCTTCTTAGCAAAAACTAGGTTGTGGTTAAGGGGAAGGGTATTGAGGAACTGCCTGTATGTAGAAGTTTGACGTTCAAAAAGTGCTGGCTCTCAGCCAGAAAATAAATGTATTTTGATTTATCGTTATGCTCAACAACAGCAAACACTTATCGAGATCCTGAGTTCGATTATGGTCGGGCAACGTACTTATCGGGTTTTTCCATCTGGGATTTCTCATTAGCAACCCGGAGACTGGACTGTGCCCAGTTGATGGCAATAGGCTTGCCCTGACATAACATGGGAATTAAACATAAATGGCGAATAGTACATACTAAATGTACACCTCTACCCTTCTAACTAGTCCTAACCATACCGAGATTCCTCCGTGCCTCGGAAAGCAAGTTAAAACGGTATCTTATCTTATCTTGTGTAGGGGCCGAGAAATAACTCGGACACTTCGACCCATTGAGATCTTTTGTGGTCCCCTAGATAACCTACACCTCTCCAATCTCGTTGAGAACTCTCTTCATGAACTCACTTCCCTCCGCGCGCTCGCATTGGTTAGCGGTGATCTGTTCGCTCCCTATTTTTAATTGCAATTGTCGTGTTGTGAAATTTATTTCCGGCTTGTGATTTGCTGTCAATTGTGTATCATTGTGATAAGTGCTGGTATCGTAAGTTTTTAAACGTGTTTACGTCCGTTATTTAGTTGCAATTAGTTAATTTCGTCAGCTATCGGTGAGTACATTTACTTTTCTTGACGTGTGGGTATATCGAAATAATTGTATCGTCCGTTAATCTTTCACTTTTTACGTTCTAATACGCTTATTAGTTTAATTTCCAAAAGTAATTATGTTATCTAACAATGATGACCCACCTGATCGTGGTGGGGAAATATTATTCCGCCGAATAAATAAACCAAGGTCGCCGACGACCTCCGCTAATGCTAAGCGTTTATTTAGTGAAATGACTCCTTCTTACATTTCACCCGAAGATAGATCTAAGCGAATGCAAACATCAGAGTCAATTGTAAGGTCTTCGCCAATATTAAATGTCACTAATGTAAGCAATGACGACTATTGTGATTTGGTTACTCAGGCGTCTGCGTACCTGTCTAAAATTAACGATCTTGTCAATGACCAAGGGTCCCGCATTAATGTTGCAAATAAATCCGCAATTATGGACATGACTCAGCGCATAACGGCTATTGTCTCATTGCTAGCCATAAAATCATCTGCCAACGAGACTAAGTTGGCCAATACGGAACGCGAATTATAAAAAATAAAACATAATACCGGTGTCGATATTGCCAAGTCTGATGTCAATAATGCCTCATATGCTGACAAATTAAAACTTCGTTTACCTAAAGTAGTTCCACAAGTAAATGCCCGTGCCAAACTTCCGTGTCTTGTGGCCTACCCCACTGATGAGCGTTCAACTGATTTCCGCAACTTCTTCCGCGACTAAACAAGCGCTCATGAAAGCAATAGATCCTAGTGACGGCTTTCAAATTGTAGGTGTCAAGAAGGCTGCGAAGTCTGGCGTCGTGTTACGTGTCGCTACAAATCAAAAAGCTGCAATCGGTCGATGCCATTAGGTCCGCTGGCTTGCAACTTGAAAAACCAAAAGGCCGTAAGCCTCGTATTTTAGTTAAAGACGTCCCATCCTCAATGGAGGACAGTGCCTTTTTGCATGCGTTGTACTGTCAAAACATTAAAGACGAGTTGTCATTAAAAGAAGACGAATTTATTAAATCAACAAAAATCATACGTAGGCGTTCGTTAGACAACGGTCGGAAATAGATAGGCATTGAACTCGAGTCCGCGGTCCGGAAACATTTAGTCTCGACCAAGGATAAATTGTTTATTGATTGGGTGACTTGCCGTTTCATTGATGATGGCGATGTAGTACGTTGTGCACATTGTCAACAGTTCGGTCATGTTAAGAAACACTGCACTATTAAATCACCTACCTGCGCTAATTGCTCTGAGACACATGAAACCAAAGACTGTCCGCATAAAGACAATTTAAATTATATACCGTCTTGCGTGGCGTGTAAACGCTCTAAGAAACCGTCTGACCATCGATGTGGATCAGATGGGTGTGCCACTTATAAACTTAAACTCGAACAACTTATCCTCAACACCAACTACTAAAATAATGGATAGATTAATCATAGGACAATTAAATCTCCACAACGATAGGGTAGCGACTTCTGAACTGGACAAACTAATTATCGATTATAACTTAGATATCGTGCTTGTTCAAGAACAATATCAAAACGCGCGTTTACGTCACAAAGTAGTACAGTTGGATGGCAAAGCACGAGCTGGAATTTACGTGGCGCATTCTTCTAACTTCACAGTAACGTCTTTGCGTAATCTAATGACACCCCATTGTGCCGTTGCGGAGGTCTCATCGTCTTCTTTTATAGTTTACGTTGTGAATTGCTACTTTCAGTATTCAGACCCTGTTGCTCCTCATATGCATAACCTCCGTCACGTCTTGCAGTCGCTCGCGGGCTGCAAAGTTATCGTTGGCGCTGATGTTAATGCGTCATCATCACTCTGGTATCGCAAAGTTCGGTCTACGGATGATGAACGACGCTGCGCTGTTGAAGATTTCATTGCTGAAATGAATCTGACTATTCATAATACCCCTGACGCACCACCAACTTTTTGCAGCCAAATGGGCGAATCTTGTATTGACGTCACACTTTCTAGTGACGTAGACGCGGCCCTTACTGTTAGGAAAATAGTTAATACATCTGAACATAGGTATGTAATTGGGATTTTTCTAGATATTTCTGGGGCTTTTGATAACGCATGGTGGCCAATGCTATTACTAAAAATGAAAAATCGAGGCTGCTATATAAATAATGTCGCTGAAAATACTCACCCGATGACGCCGACAAATTCGTCTCTCACAATCGCAACACCTCTGCTGCCAGGCCCAGCTACTGACGCCGTACAGCGTGAAGGTCTCGCTGATGATACTCACCCAATGATGTCCACTGATTCGTCTCTCACAATCGCAACACCTCTACTGCCAGGCTCATCTTCTGACGCCTTACAGCGTGAAAATCTCGATGAAGATACTCACCCGATGATGCCCACTGATTCGTCTCTAACAATCGCAACACCTCTACTGCCAGGCCTAACTTCTGACGCCGTACAGCGTAAAAATATCGATGAAGATACTCACCCGATGATGCCCACTGATTCGTCTCTCATAAACGCAACACCTCTGCTGCCAGGCCCAGCTACTGACGCCGTACAGCATGAAGGTCTCGCTGATGATACTCACCCGATGATGCCCACTGATTCGTCTCTCATAATCGCAACACCTCTACTGCCAGGCCCATCTTCTGACGCCGTACAGCGTGAAAGTCTCGATGAAGATACTCACCCGATGATGCCCACAGCGTCGGCTCTCATAATGGAAACACCTCTTCTGCCAGGCCCATCTACTAACACTGTAAAGCGTGAAGATATTGCTGAAAATACTGATTTACTGGTTCTAGATGCAACCGCTCTCCAATCGTGTTCGCCTACCAGCGATTTACAGCTGTGTCCAATTAAACCAAATAGAACTCAAGTATTCAATGAAAGAAGATGCAATTACACATCGAATCAAGTTGTTCGAAGATGTCAAGCGTAAAAGAAAGGGAAAAGGGAAGAATAAATCAAAAGAAAATACAGAAGAAATGTTAGAATTACAATATAATCGAGTAAAGCAGTTGACTCCAAAACAGCTATATACGGATAAACTACCAATTACCGCAGCTAAATACAAAGATCTGCAACGATTGTGTGATCAAGGGGCAATACACAAACGGTTTCATGCCAAATACAAACAGCTTCCTTGTCAGTCTCATAATGTCATTGATACTCTTCCTGAGACTGACGAGGAAGATGAAATTTCTGATTAATTATCTTCTATCAGAAAATCAGGTCTTCAAATTTCTGGTTAATAATCTTCTATCCAATGACAGAAGATTATTAATCAGAAAGGAGAATGACCAAAAGTGGTACCAAAAAGTCTCACGCATCAAAACCAAAATTTTATAGTAATTAGTTTCATAATTTTTAACGACATTATGCGTCGGGGATTTGATTTTTGAATAGGGAATTTATATCTGAGTTTAAAAGTATGGATATTGTTTGAGTACTTATATTCCTTGCTCCCTATAAATGACGTTCCGTTTCACTTCACATGATATTATGATTAAAGTAACCTTGATTTTTGAAAGTACGATGATAACTGTAAAAAAAGTACTTTGCCGATTCTACATTAATTTATAAAAAAAACTAAAGTATTATAGAATCTTTTCTAAAAAGATTATCATTATTTTATCTATGCTTAAATATCCGTTCACAGCCGGTAAAAAGATGTAGAATGCAAAAGAATCAATTAGTTATCTGTGCATCTGACATTTGTACTGAACTGACAACTGACGTATGTACTCTGTGGTTTGCGCCTCTGTATTAAGTGTATAGTCGTCATTTTGATCGCAAACGACGAAGCGTAGAGATTCTCGCCACAGGTTTCTGGGAAAGCACGTGTAGTTCCAAGTACTTGTGGTTTTGTTTTAAAGTTTGCTACCTTTGGACTTGTTTTTGTGTAAAAGTGTGTTGTCCTTGTGTTTGTTAACAGGTAGGTACTGTGTTTGTCCCCTTTTATATTAGTTTAGCTCAAAATGGACAGGAATAAACCGCCCGACCCTGATCCGCCGGACATCCCAGCTTCCTTACCTCTTTTTACTCCCTCGCCGAATCCTCTATCGCAGTTTGCGGATGTGGTCTGCAGCGTTTCCGAAATGGAAACCTCGCAAACCTCACGTAAACGTCCTAATAACGCAGAAACATCTACGCTGACATCCCCTAACAAACAGCCTAAGAGCCAAATTGGCCGTGTAAGATACTCGGTTATGGATAAGGGACCATATTATATTGTGCATGTCTCTCGAGTTGAGACTCAGGTTAATGCTGGCACCACTCTGCATCCCGTGAACTTTGGGAAGTTTTTAATAATTAACAAGATAGCTAACATCGTTCGTGGCGGAGTCAATAAAGTCGGAAGAAATAAGGTATCGGTTGAGTTTTCATCTCCTCAAGACTCAAACGCATTTTTAGTTAACGGTTTGCTATCCAAACACGGTTATACAGCTACAATTCCTAAATTTAATATTACGAGAATGGGCGTTGTGACAGGGGTTCCTTCGGATTTAAGCGAAGAAGAGGCTCTTACATATTTGGCTGTGCCCACTGGCTTTGGCCAAATTTTAAAAGTGCGCAGAATCAACCGGAAGGTTCAGACTGAAGGAATAGTAGAGTGGAAGCCTACAGAGACTTGTGTACTCACATTTGACGGACAAGCCTTACCTAAACGAGTGTTTTGCTGCTACACATCCCTCCCTGTTGAACAATACATCTACCCTACTATCCAATGCCGTAAATGCTGTCGATTTGGGCATGTTGCAAACGTGTGTAGGTCGAATCCACGCTGCAATAAATGTGGCCACGATCACCCAGGTGATGGTTGCAACATTTCTGAGGGCGAGGCATTCTGTGTGCTTTGTTCGGGTAACCACTTCGCTAATAGCAAGTCTTGCCCCGAGCATGGTAGGCAGAAAGCCATCAAGACAGTCATGGCTGAGAAATCAGTCTCATATGTTGAGGCAAGCAAAACTATTCCAGCAGTCTCCCGCAACTATGCCAATGTCACTAAATCACAGTCATACAGAAAAACCGTCACTCTCAAGCCTAGGACCCATGCCCCACTTTCCCAATCTTATAATAAAGCTGCTCATCAGCAAATAGTAAATATTCCTCAATCTTCACAGTCTAATGGCTGTGCTATCAATGATAATGTCCCCATCAATAATACTGTTTCAGTCATTGAACTTTTAGTTAAACTTTTACCTTCACTTATTTCATCTTCTAGTAACTCTCAAATACCGTCCAACGTTGCCGATCAACTTATATCTCTCCTATTATCTTTTAAAAATGTCGTCCCACCAAATATTTCTCCAGTGGAATGTGAGGAGCGTGTGGCATAAAAAGCACGACCTCATATTCCTCCTGAATAAATACAAGCCCTTGGCTTGTTCCATAGCTGAGACTTGGCTCACCCCAAGTCTTAGCTTCCGTATGCCACATTTTAATATCCTTAGGTGTGATAGATCCGATGGGTACGGAGGGTCGGCTCTCTTCGTTAATAATCGGGTCCCACTTTCTCCCTTTTCTTTGCCTGTACTTGAGGGCAATTTGAGTATTGTAGCAGGAAGGGTTGAGGGCATCACAGTGTTTTCTATCTATATTGCACACCCTCACCCTGATTTCATAGCTGTTTTAAGAAACATTTTAACCAATGTGCAAGGCCCATTGATGGTCATGGGTGACTTTAATTGCCACCATTATAGATGGGGATCTGAACGCTGTGATGCCTTCGGTGTAGCTCTGGTTGAGTTGTTGGATGATCTAGACCTCTGCATTCTGAATAATGGCTGTCCAACTCGTCGTTCCCCTCCCGGTCAACAAAAGAGTTGTGTAGACCTTACATTTTGTTCGGTTGAATTGGCTGCATCAACTCACTGGGAATGTACAACTTTGTCGCATGGTAGTGACCATTATCCTATTGTTATATCTTTAATTAATAGAACTTATTTAGAAAAAACTTCTCCTCCACTTTTGAAATATAACCTGTCCAAACCAGATTGGACTAAATTTGTATCACTATTGGAGGAAAAAATTGATTCTCTTCCAAATTTAAATTCATGTTTATCAGACCCTTCTGGTCACTGCCATGCCAAAAGTTGCTATGAGGGTTTTGTCACAGCTGTTACCTCGAGTGCAGATTCCTCTTTTCCGCTAAGAAACAGTGCCAGAAACAAAATCCCTTCACCTCCGTGGTGGGATCCAGAATGCACCTCAGCAGTTAAAACCAGGAATGAGGCCGAGAGGCGCTACAATGCTGATACGAGTAACAGTAATCTCTTGGCTTATCTCCAGTGTAATGCCAGGGTCAGACGTCTTCTTCGCAAGAAGAAACGTGCTGGCTGGGTTCAATTTTGTACCTCCTTGTCCCCCTCTACTCCAATTTCAGCAGTCTGGAAAAGCGTCAATAGGTTTAGGCGAGGCTGTTCCCCTTCTACCACTTCGCCAGTAACTAGGGAAACAGCTGAACTTTTCTTTGACAAAATAGCACCACCATATGTTCCCCTCTATTCTGAATGTGTGAATGTTCCCTTATCTAATTCAGCAGCGGATCCCTTTGATGCGCCATTTACTTTGGAAGAACTGAGTGTGGTACTCCGTCATGTCCGGGACTCAGCTCCTGGTATTGACGGTGTGCCATATTCTTTTATTTCTCACTCTGGCGACAAGGCGAAAATGTATTTCTTAAACATAATTAACTTCTGCTATAGTCATGGCTGGGTACCAGATCAGTGGAAGCTACAGATCATCATTCCATTACTGAAACCTGGCAAACATGCAAATGATCCGAATGGCCTTAGGCCAATAGCCTTATCTTCAGTCCTAGCCAAGCTGCTGGAACACCTTATAAAAAATCGTCTGGAGTGGTTAGTCGAATCGAGAGATTTACTGCCGAATTTCCAATTTGGCTTCAGGAAAGGGCTCAGTACTATGGATAGTGTTGGCGTCCTAGTCACGGATATCCGTTTGGCCCTCTCCAGAAATCAATCTGTTGTTGCCGCTTTCCTTGACATCTCCTCCGCATACGACAACGTACTTCTTCCTGTACTCAGGCAAAAATTGCAACAGCTGAGTTTACCGGCAAAGATGATACAGTGTATATGTGAACTCCTTTTGTCCCGGTCATTGGTTCTTAGAGTTCAGGGAGAGGAGTTCGATAAGAGGCAGGCGTGGAGGGGACTCTCTCAAGGCTCTGTCCTCAGCCCCCTGCTGTACAATCTGTATACGGCCGATATTGGGTCTTGCCTAAACAATAATTGTCAGATCCTGCAATACGCCGATGACATTGTTCTATACGTGACAGATTCCTCCATCATTGACGCGGCTTCTTCTCTATGCCTCTCTTTGGACTCTCTGAGCCGGTGGCTTTTAAGCCATGGTCTTTCCCTCTCCGCACCAAAAAGCTCGGCAGTAATTTTCTCTCGCAAAAGACAGTTCCCTCAGATATCAGTGAGCATTTTAGGTCATAATATCCCTATAGTAGATAAAGTTAAGTTTTTAGGCGTTTTTTTAGATTCTAAATTAACAGGCAAGCCTCACATAAATTCCCTCATTAAAAAATGCGAAAGAGTTATCTCAATTTTAAAAGTTTTAGCGGGTGTTTGGTGGGGTGCTCACCCCTACACCATGAAGTTAGTGTACAACGCCTTAGTCCGTTCTGTTCTGGACTATGGAACGTATCACTTGATGCCCTGTAACAAAGGTGCTTTGGCGGGGTTAGATAGAGTTCAGTCCAAGTGCCTTCGGATCATTTCCGGTTGCATGAAGTCCTCCCCCGTTAACGCATTGCAGGTTGAATGTTCCGAACCCCCCCTTGCCTTAAGACGACAATATCTTGCCACCCGTTTTTTATCTAGGCTAATCTCTAGGTCGTCCCATCCCCTTATAGTTAGATTGCATGAGCTAGACGCCTTATGCAGAAGCTCAAACTATTGGAGAAATAAAGAAATCCCATTAATTATAAAAGCATTTCGGAGTGTTCAAAATTTAGATTGTCCGATTCTCCAGCATCCTAGATTACCCCTTTTTGACTTTGCTTACGAAGTATTATTTTTTACCCCCAAAATTATCTATAATATTGGTAAAAGATCCCCATCAGCTAATTCGGCCTTCAATGCGGTGGTGGGCGAGAGATGGAATGGTTTTCAACTGTTCTTCACTGATGCTTCGAAATTAAATAGTTTTAACAACACTGGAGCTGCGGTATATTTCCAAAGCTCTCGAATCGTATTACAGTTCAAGTGTCCTAAGGAGTCTTCTGTATTCACAGGCGAGTGTGTGGCTATATTGGAAGCTTGTCTCTTTATAGAGTCACACAATAACATTGAGAAAGCCGTTATATTTACAGATTCTCTTAGTTGTTTGCAGGCCCTGGAACAAAGTCCTTTCAAAAGTAAATTACATAGCCCTCTTATATTAAAAATCAAAAAATCTTTACTAACTTGTGCTAATAGTCAAAGAGATGTTCAGCTAGTTTGGATACCTAGTCATTGCGGCATCAAGGGTAATGAATATGTTGATGCATTGGCTAAAGACGCCTGTTCATCTGTAACGGCTGATATCTCACATAACACTCACCTGAGTTATGACTTGTTGTCCCTCCCTAAATTGAGTCTCCAGGATTCATGGCAGGCACATTGGAATATGTCTAGCAGGAAGAAAGGCAAATTCTTCCATGCTGTCCAACCGGTCATAAATCCAAAACCATGGTTCTTTGGTTTTAGAAAGGTCTCCAAAACCGCTATATCTGTCCTTTGCAGAATCCGTTTAGGTTTTTGCTGTACCCCTGTCTTTCTTCATAAAATCCGTATACGTGACTCCTCTCTCTGCGAGTGCGGATTAGGCGAGGGTACCTTGGATCACATATTTTTTGAATGTCCAAATAATGACTCCTCACTTGATCTATACCGCCGTCTCTCTAAACTGAAGATCCCTCTCCCAATAAATTTCCCATCTCTTCTGACTTATTCCTCCCCAGATCTCCTTGTGGCGTTGATGATTTTCATCCGCCACAATAATATAAAATTATGAGTCTCACAAAACTTCCAAATACCATTTATTTAAGTGTGGCAACGTATCTTTAATGTGTTAACAATTATATTATATATGTATTTTTTTTTTTCTGTTTGTTTCAGTCCCGTACTAACCCAACAAGTGTCAACTGTATCAATCAAGCAGTTTAGTTTGTGTCTACAGTTCCTTCTTTTTAGATTGTTATTTAAATATACCTGCTCTTCCATTTAACTTTAGACATTGGCAGAATAGTCGACATCGGCTTTGCTTGCCATATATAAATATAGAATAGAATAGAAGTGTATAGTCTATGCACGTTACCGGCTCACAGTACATACCTATTGGCAATATAAAGGTCGAAAAAATCGCCGTTTCACACTTTCACATGTGCCTGGCTGGAGGCTATAGTTTGGTCTCGACAGGGAAGACCATAGTAAATCAAAAGTCGCTTGGCAGCTTTTAAAGTTAAACTCATTAATAAATTACCAATTTTGTCAATTGATGCTGATCCTAATCATCTATATGATGATTTTTTTAGTATATACTGTAAACAATTTAATTCGACCTTTATTCCCAAGACTATCTCCGTTAATAGTAACGCATCATTCAGTGATTGGGCTACCATTGGTATTCATAAGAGTAGAACACGGCTTTATGAGCTGTACAGTGAAAGGACTTATGTAAACACTGCTGAATTTAATTTATATGTTAGAAATTATTCAAAATTATTTAAAAAAGTTTGTTGTTTGGCCAAGTCGCGTTATTTGAGCTCAAAGATTAAAAACAGTAGTAATGTTATTAAAACGACTTGGAATATTATTAATAGTGAAACGGGAAGATCTGGTAACCGAAATATTGACTACGGCCTGTCTATTAATGGCAACATCATAAAATCAGACTCACAAGTCGCAGTGGCCTTTGAAAATTTCTTTTCAGATATTCCCGTTTCAACGACTAAATCCTTAAACTCATCACCTTCTGTTGCTGAGTCTTTGCTAAAAGAAAATGTTAACGTTTGCGATTCGGAATTTCTTTTTGAACATATTACTTGTAAAGACATAATTAAAACCTTTCACACTTTAAATGTTAAAAAGACTGCAGATCTGTGGGGTCATTCTGTAGAAGTTGCTAAGTCTATTATTGACATTGTCGCACCTAGTTTAGCTATTATCTTTAATAATTGTATCGACTGTGGGGAGTTTCCCGACCTTATGAAAAATAGTAAAATAATGCCTTTGTTTAAATCAGGTAGTACATCCCTACAAATTATAGACCTATTTCAGTACTACCTACGTTTAGCAAAATATTTGAGAAATTAATTTTAGAGCAATTGCAAAGATTTTTTAATAAACATAAATTATTACATACCAAACAGTTCGGTTTTACAAGGGGTCGTTCAACTACTGATGCCGGTGTTGAACTTTTAGGACATATTTATAATGCATGGGAAGATAAGTGCGATGCCTTGGGAATATTTTGTGATTTGTCCAAGGCATTTGCTTGTGTTTTTCATGAAACGCTAATCAGGAAACTCCGCCACTACGGGATCCGGAACAGCGCTCTGGATCTTCTTACTTCATATTTGAGTAATAGGATTCAGACCGTTGACGTTAATGGAAAAAGATCTCCTGGATCTATGGTAACAATGGGAGTCCCACAGGGCTCGATTCTTGGTCCTTTCTTGTTTCTTATTTATATTAATGACTTGCCTTACCTCATAAAGGATAACCATGATATAGTGTTGTTTGCGGATGATACTTCACTTTTGTTTAAACTTAAACGTCAGCAGCTGGTTACTGAAGATGTAAATAGCGCGATCTCAAAAGTAGTTCACTGGTTCAATGTTAATAATTTACTTCTTAATGAAAAAAAAACCAAATGCATTAAGTTTACCCTACCTCACGTTAGGCAGGTGAAAACCGATGTGTTGATAAAGGGCGAAGAATTGAATCCTGAAAGTAGCACAGTATTCTTAGGCTTAACTTTGGATGCTAAGCTTCAGTGGGGCCCACATATAGATAAATTGTCAAAGAAGCTAAGCTCCGCAGCATATGCTGTTAGAAAAATTCGTAATTTAACTGACATAGAGACAGCCCGTTTAGTATACTTTAGCTATTTTCATAGTGTGATGTCGTACGGTATTCTGTTGTGGGGAAATGCCGCCGACATCCAGACTATCTTTGTTTTGCAGAAAAGAGCTGTTCGGTCAATTTATAAATTAAGCCCAAGACACTCTCTCAGAGAGAAATTTAAGGAGATTAATGTAATGACTGTGCCTTCTCAGTATATTTATGAAAATCTTTTATATGCCCATAAAAATATAAAATTGTTTAAAAAATACAGTGATATCCATAACATAAATACTAGGAATAAACACAAATTTGTAGTACCTACAACAAGGCTCAAGAAAATAGGTGGCTCGTTTAGATGTCAATGTGTACGCTTTTATAATAAGCTTCCAAGCCACGTACAACATCTAAGTCTTAATAAATTCAAATCTTTTATTAAACGTAAATTGTGCCAGAAAGCGTTTTATACAACTAAAGATTACCTTGAAGACAAAAAGGCTTGGGATTGAGCTGCTCCAATTAATTTTGTTTTTTTTATTATATTTTGCACCGTGAATTTTGTTTTTTTGGTTTTCTTGCAATGACAAGAATATTTACTTTTTAAAGTATTATATTATTTTATATTAATTATTGTGAGTGTGAAGACTATGTGGATCATTCTTTTTTATTTTAATTTATATTTATCTTAGTTTTAATCATGGTCTGGCAGTTTGAGTAGTTTATGCGGCCTACCCGAATGTCCTTTCTTTGGTGTTGTTCGTCAAATCGTTGAGCTCCTTAAATTCTGAGTTGAGCTGCTCGGTTATTGACAAATGCGTGCACTGACTGGACAGGTCCACTCAATCTGGCTGGTTCTTTCCTCAAAAGACCATTTCAGACATCAGTCTACATGGTCTTCACATGATTTAACCAATATTTTGTCTGGACTTTAAAAGAGACTTTGACCTCTGAGTTTGTTTCGGCCTTTCTTCTCAGAGTAGTCAGATAGGAAACGCCGACCTCATCTAGTTTTAAAAAATATGTTCGACATGTAAAAGTGTTTGTATAAACCAACTTACAGAAATAAAATCATTTATCATTTATCATTAAATCGTATGATCTAATTAACTGTGAGACGACAAGTATAACAAAAAAAAACAAGTTTCAGTCACGCATCCTGTGGCGCGGCTAGACGTTGCTATAACTCGTAGTTAATTCTTCCCTATTGATATAAATGGATTACGCTGTTTTTAGAGCCATAATGTTCGTCCGTGTGTAATGTATCTAAGTAGGTATATAAAATACGTCCTTGGTAGCGTCAAACAAAATAGACCTAGTTTTTAGGTTATTTTAGATTTTTTTAAATAACTCCGAATCCCGGGTTTTTTTTTCAAAAAGGTTTTTTGTAGGAGTAAATAAGATCAGTGTAGTATATAAAAAACAAAATTTGATTTTGATGCAGCATGGTACGGGATTCCATACATCCATGAGCATTCTCCTTTGAAGACCTGATTTTCTATAACTCGTCGTCGTATTATGTTTTGCATCTACTTTTTTATTATCTTGTCGATAACACTTTCCCATTTTCACCAACGACACTAAAAGTTAGGTAGACCATAGTACAGAAGCTTTCCGAACAAACAAGATCTAGAAAGATGTACTACCTAAATTTTTAAGGGCGTTGGTGAAAATGGGCATTGTTTATTAAAATTATTAGAGCAGTAAGCTTGGTAGAATGTTTACTTATATTTTTTTGTAATTCATTATCAATACGTTTTAAAAAAAATTCGTGATTATAAAATCTTCTTGAAATCAATGAAACAAAATGATTACTTAACATTTTGAATTATGTCTGGCTGGTTAGGTACGCCGTTGGAGGTAGAAAACTATAGGCATCTTGTAACAAACGCTTGATTAAATTATACGGGACGATGCCTATAATATACTTACTTAAGTGTATTTTTATACCTTTAGGACCTGCCAGGTCCTAAAGGTATAAAAATTTCGAGCCGCGACACAAACAATGATGATGAATGATGATTGATGTACAAGATCCTCTAATGGAAATTTAAGTGATTGGTTTAGACATTTTTTTATTTTGAATTTGTATTAGTGCCTTACTTAACCATTATTTTGATTAAACGATGACGGTCAATGAATAAAAAACCTTTTTTAATTATGTCAATTTGTGTTTTATTTTATTGTTTTTATTACAAGTAATGAAAACTCAACTTACAGTCTTAAATTCATTGATTTGCTTCAGATATTTCCATGTTTGTTACATACCATCGTATCAGATCGTGGTGTTTACACTCATTTTTATTTCAGTATATGGTTTTTAAAACCAAACCCAGAACTATTGTATTTAAAAACTGGTGCATACTTCTAACTTCCGTTAGACAAATCGTTCTCCATTGATTTGTTAGTGGTCGTAAATACCAACTTCTTGAATTTTCTGGGGTGTATGTCCAAGCTAACTTTTAAAATAAGGCTTTGACATAAATAGCAATAATATATTATGAAACACCATCGTATTTTACGTATTTCTTGTATAGAACACAATTTTACAACTTTTAAAGTTAAAAAGATATAAGCCAAAAACGATTTTTTTTTTGTTTTTCGTTGATTACCAAAAGTGCTATTTTGGTGTTTACGACCTTTGTTGTCGGAAGCATCGATCAAATCAAAGGGTAATTTATTGCGTAAAGTAGTAGAAAAATTAGATAAAGAAGGTCCGTGGTCTCCTTTATATCATGAGTTTAAAGCCAATCGATCAGTCGACCTCGCGTTTGTTCAGAATATTAAAGTAAATAATAAACACACTACCGGTATTGAGGAAACAACTGAAGTTTTGCTGAATACTCTTATACCTGATGACGTACTGGCTAATGACAACGAATACCATCAACAGATCAGAGCGTGGGCAGCTGTACCACCTGAATCACCAGCGTCAGACCTTCCATCCACTGACGAATTTATTAACGTTGTCAAGAGGTTACCACTCAACAAGTCATCAGGTGAAGATAAAATATCTAATCGGATGATTATAGAAGCGTGTAAAACAGCCGGTGATGCGATTTTAACCGTTTACAACCGTTGTATTGCGGAGGGCGTATTTCCTCGTATTTGGCGACGCGGATTTATACGAATAATCCCGAAAAGTGGCGACAAACCCCCGGACGACCCGAAGTCGTACCGGCCCATAACATTACTTCCATCTTTGGGAAAACTCCTGGAGCGCCTTATCGTTCCACGGTTGCTACCGGACGGACCAAAATTTCATAATAATCAATTCGGTTTCACTATTGGAAAATCGACCGTAGACGCGGCTCTTACTGTTAGGAAAATAGTTAATACAATTGGGATTTTTCTAGATATTTCTGGGGCTTTTGATAACGCATGGTGGCCAATGCTATTACTTAAAATGAAAAATCGAGGCTGCTATAGAAATATATACAATTTAGTTTACTCTTACTTTTTAAATGGTTCCGCGAAACTCAAACTCGGCCATCATTCCATGTCGAAGTCTCTCACCATGGGATGTCCTCAGGGTTCGGTTATTGGTCCACCTTTATGGAATTTAGGCTTTGATGATTTCCTCGCGATTCCGCTTCCAAGCGGCTGTTCATTAACCGGTTACGCGGACGACGGTCTTCTGCTCATTCATTCAAGTACTCGAGCTGGACTCGAGAACTTGGCTGACACTTGCCTACGATTAATATCTCAGTGGGGCGATCGTAACCGCCTGACCTTTGCTCCGCATAAAACTTATCAGCTCATTTTGAAAGGTAATCTTAAATCGTGTCCTACTATTAAATTTAATAACGTTCCGGTAAAAAGGAAGCAGTCCGTGTGCTATCTTGGGCTTGTGTTAGAAAGGCATTTTGCATTTATAGATCATATTAAAATCGTCGGTGAAAAAGCAAAAAAGAACTTCTATGCCTTAACGAGAATATCTAAATCTACGTGGTGTCTGTCTTTTTTGACTTTAAAGACTATTTATGGGGCTACTTACTTGGGTTGTATCTGCTTTGGGGCGCCTGTTTGGGCTGATAGGGCCACAATAGGGGCGGTACGACGTAAATTACTTCAGAGTCAGCGTTTGGCTTTGATATTCTTATGCAAAGCATACAGGACGGTTAGTACTGAGGCCTTACCGGTACTTGCTGGCGTACTTCCGGTCGACCTTGAAGTGCAGCGACGTGCTGCAATGTACTATTCCGCAAAAGAGACCATGGACGCGGACTTTTTAACGCGGAGTGACCGTGCCAAAATCTCTAGATTATTTAAACCACATATTGACGTCTCGGAGGAACTTTTATCCGAATGGCAATGTAGGTGGGATAATTCCATCAAGGGCCGACACCTCCACCAATTCTTTCCATCCGTTTGCGTGCGGCTGGCCAGGACGTGGCTGGAGGTGGATCACTGTGTTGCCCAATTTCTTACAGGGCACGGTAACTTTAAAAGTAAATTATTTTCCTTTAAGCTTGTTGCCTCGCCATTATGTCAGTGTTCTACATTTGACTGTGAATATGTACAATCTGCACATAATATCTTATGGGAGTGTATTATTTGGCAGAATGAACGCAATACTATGTTGAATAATGTACAGGCTGTATCAGGAGCTGTTTACTATACGGACCTTGTGGAAACTGGAACAAATTTCCGTGCGTTCAAGCGCTTTTGCCATACCTATTATTGGAATCAAATATAACAGCTCACAATGTTAGGACCCTAATTTTTATCCGTGGTGCTAGGCAACTGGGCTTATCCCAGTTGTAAACGACCCTTTGTGCCTATTGGTCTTGTTTGTTCTGTCTCCTGCTTGATATGGAGGGAAGTGGACATTTGTATTTTTCTTACTCCTCCATTTTCTTTTCTGATTAATTTCGTTGCGGGATCCAAGACAGTTAAATTCATTCTCCGGGACTTCGTCGAGCTTCATTGCCTCGGCGCTTTTCTGGTGGTCGCCACTGTTGATTCTGGCTTTCAGGAGTTGCAGTGGTTTGGGAATAGTGCGGTGGGATTGTCTCTTCATGAAATTTACAATGAGACTAGGAGATATGAGCCTATAGTTTTCTGGTTTTGGATATCCAATCCCTAGGAGACTCATTCACTTACCAGCCAGTGCATCGCATGTGCGCAAAAGGTGCTCCATGCGTTCTGTATGTTCCCCACACAATCTACACATGGGTGTCGCGGTTAGACCCATATTCATGAGTATGTCGTTGGTTCCAAAGCCCGTGCTAATATTTCAAATGGATTCCCGTGCTTTGAACGTAGAGCTCAGGGATTTCTTGGAGTGTTCCATATTTGCCGGTATTAGACAGCTAAAGTGTTTGTTGTCTGTGATCTGTAAACTCCATGAGTGTGGCTTTTACAACGTCGTATCGGAACCATGTGTAGGCAACACATGGTTCTGGACGTCAAGCCGTTGGTCCCGACTGTCATGTCGTTACGGGTAGTTAGAAGCTTGAGATCTGACACCAGTTAGATAGGCAGTCGCTTCATGTAAAACACTGATACTCTGATCAATCCAGTGAGACTGGAAACCAACCCCAACATAATTGGGCTAGTCAGATTGATTGTTATTTTCGCACAGAACCGATCAATGTGGCAACGCTTGGGGGAAGCTATGTCCAGCAGTGGACTTATTCCGGCTGTAATAATGATGATGATGTATGTTCTTTTTTTCTTTCATAGATCTCTCGTTCGGGAGCCCGACGCGTGGTGCTTCAGCAAGCGACGCCGGCGATGGCGGGCCGGTTCCGATGCGAGGTGTTGGCTGACGCACCCACCTTCCACACGGAGATACGATCAGCACCCCTCGAAGTCGTTGGTAATTAACTTCATGTTATATTACAACTGTATTAAGATAATATGGTCTTGATTTAGAACTTTTTGAAGAAAAGATTCGGATTGATACATGTTCTAAAGAATGCTATCTACTCATAGGAATTATACCTTGTACGATAATTCACCAATCATACGAACAATAAATGAATTATTGAAAAGTTCTAAGTTGGGGCCAGTTTTGGTATCCATCCATCCATTGGCCATTGTTTCTCATCATCAACAACGGACATACACATCCTACTGACCGATATAAGTAAGACCGATGTTTATTAAATTAGAACAATTATCTGAATTATCAAAACAAAATCTATCGAGATTTCATTGTAATGTTTATTTTTACAATCGTACCACTAACACAAACCGCTTTTTTCGTCTATCTGAAAAATCTATTATTAAATCATCAAAAACAACTGAACTGTGGTGTTAAATTACTTTTTTATTCAACCCAAAATATCCCAGGTTATTTTCACTTCAATCTGTAGGTTATAATTTCGGTGGAAATATCAAAAATTATCATATTTTAGGAATATTAATGCAGTGGCCGGCCAGCAATTGGCGTGGGATTAGGATTACCATAACTTGGGGAATTATTGAAGGCAATATATAATGACATTGGAATCTCAAATTAAATTTCACTTTGGCAAAATTAAGCCGGAAATAGCACAATCACAAAATGTGTGAAACGGAAAGAGGAAAACGTTATACAAAAGTAATAAAATTGTCGTCACGATTTTTTGTCAAAGAGGACATTTTGTTGACACATCAATTTTGAATGACAATGTAAGCATTGGAGGAAGATTCTATACCAGTTTATAAATTATCAAAATCAGTCTATCTACCTATACTTTTCACAAGTTTTTTTGGAGTCGAATTCTAGTATGATCGGATGCAGCAACTAGCTGAATATAGTGCCCAGCACGTAAGTTGGCAAGGTTTTGGCGTGGTGGGGGTAAGTTCGCGCATATGCCGTGAACTGAACAACCACCATATAGAGCGAACGGAACGTGGACGTGACACGTTTGGTCAATCGATCCTAGTGTTAAATGACCAACCAATTGCGCGCTCGGAACGGTCCTAAACGTTCCCCGCACCCTGATTCACTATCAAAGATTCCTAAAAAACTACTTTTGCGGATCTAACGACTCTTGCCAACTTACGTGTCGGGGATTATAACAGAGGCTTTAGACAAGTGGCATTCGATGTCAGCTAAGGCGATAGTCGAAATCTCAAAATTTAAGGGATTGATAATTTGTTTTAACCAACTTCCAAAAAGGAGCAGGTTCAATGTTTGACTTTATGTTTGTTTTTGTGTATGTTCACCGATATCTCCGTCAATTGTGGACCGATTTCGAAAATTATTTTTTGTTTGAAAGAGTATATTTTGAAATTGGTCCCATTAAAATTTGTTGAAGATCTGATGAAGAACTTCGGATATATACAATATAACTCTTCAATAAATAACGGCAAATCTCTCGGGTTTGCTGCAATCGCTGTTTATACCATTTGATGACATATCTCTCTAAAGTGGTATGCAGATGTGTTTAGTTCACCTTGCAGGTACACTCTCATTTCACCGGTTATGTTCAAGTTTCATGATATTCGGGTAATGTATTCTGACATTATAGGACGTTACTAAACAGCTTGCCTATTAGGTAAGTACAACTATAAAGTGAAAAATTAAATAATTACAAAAAAATACTGACGACGTCCAAATAAAAAAAATACGTAACGCTAGTATTTTTTTGTAAAAAAGATTTTTTCGATATCGCTTGTCAATCCTATACCATTTTGCCTTTTTGACAATCGCTATCGCCACGCTACGATCATAGAATGTCACTTGGCTAGGCTTGTACATATTTTAACCGTCACAACCCAGCGACTGGATAACACGATATTCTGATAATCTGACAGTCTGTCAACCAGTCTTGCCAATGGCTGCTTTTCAGACTTACGGGTTTTCTCACAGATATAAATCTAACTAGATGACGCGATTGTATGTACTTTGCGTGTCAAAAAACGGACTAAAATTACGATCAATGATCGTACTTTGAGCTTTTCATTTAGCTTTATCGACACCGGTAATCCACCGAAATCTAGAAAAATGCCTAATCATGCCATATTGAGCTGTAACATTGAATAGAAAAAGTTGTCCGAGGCATTGGAAATTTGTTTTTAAATTGTGTGTGAAAAAGTGGCACGTTTCGTTTTCATACAGATGGAGGGACTTGCGTTATCTAGTTAGATTTATGTCTGTGGGTTTTCTTAATAAACGTAACGAACATCAAAGATCGACAAATGACAGTGGAAACTAACAGCTTTGATAAATAGAACAAACATACCTTGATAAAAATAAAATAGCGTATGGAACATATTACGTAGGTTAGGTACACCGGTAATTCGAGGAAAACCTGTACGGTGACAGTGAATCGGGTCGAGAGTCTAACAGACGAACCTCACTGAAGAAGCTCTTCACCCGACGTAAATGTTATTCCAGTACATTGAACAACATTACCGACACGACACTCGCACAAAATCCTACTAATATTGAAGGTACTTAAATGTGAAAGTTTTGGATGTCTCTCAGAGTTTGTATGTTTGTTCCTATAATACGCTTTAACGGATGAACTGTTTTGGATACAATTTGGCGTATAGACTGACTATAGCTTGACTTAATATAGTTATTATGTGTCGGGTTTAGTCAATAGTACAGACGTCAAAACAAATCACTAGCACGCCCCTGGCGGCAATCAAGAGCAACTACGCATTGGCACGCTTTTTATAAGCGCTTGCGTGCTGGGGAATAGGGCAGTTGAGTACTGACCGTCTTAGAGCTAACACGTCGTAGAATCAGTGTCGATCCGTTATATTTGGAAGGACCATTGGGAAGGACCTAGCTGCGAAGCTGGTACCACCGGATAGTTCGCCGGTACCTCGCCACGCCAAGGAGAATATATCACAGCACAAGTCTCTCGGGATGCTGCCGGTGAGCCATGAACAGGTGGCAGCGATCATTGGTTCACTGCGTAGTAACAGTGCAACTGGCTGGGATAATATTCCAGCCTACCAAGGCAATTACCAAATTAAGCTCTCACAGGAAGTGTTGGTACCACCTATTACGCACATTTGCAACGTCTCTATTGCTACTGGCGTATTTCCAAACAGCCTGAAAAAAGCTATTGTGACTCCTGTGTATAGGGGTGGGGACAGAGAGCGACTTACGAACTATAGGCCTATTTCTGTACTGAGTACATTATCGAAGATACTAGAAAAAATACTTAATAACTTTTTGACTAAGTATCTTACCAAATTTAACATCATATCAAAAAACCAGTATGGATTTAGGTCCGGTGTGTCGACTGAAGATGCTGTAACCAATTTCTGTGCTACGGTAGCTGATAAACTGGACAAAGGCTACAGATACTACGGTATATTTTTGGATATATCGAAAGCTTTTGATACGGTCTCTGTCCCAATCCTTATATCAAAACTGGAGCACATTGGTGTTCGTGGTCTGGCATTAAATATATTTAAAGATTATCTGACCAATCGTACCCAGGCAGTCAAAGTTGATACTGTGGTGAGTGAGGACGAAGAAATCAAATATGGAGTCCCACAAGGGAGTATTCTTGGTCCCACACTGTTCATAATATACATCAACGACTTGTGCAAGATGAAACTAAAAAATTGTCATATGTTTACATATGCGGATGACACAGCACTCTTAGTGCATGGGAAAAATTGGATAGAGGCTAAGATACAGGCCGAGAGTAATTTGAGGAAAGTCATGCTATGGTTATCTTCTAATCTACTTACGTTGAATGTAGATAAATCGAAATACATCCGTTTTTATCTCCCAACACCTCAACGCCATCAATAGAAACTATAACACTTACTGCCCACACTTGTGCCAGATTAACAACACCCTGCCATTGTTCACCGTTATCCAATGTTGCCTTTATTAGGTATCTTGGTGTTCTAGTTGATGAACGATTGGACTGGCGTCCACAAGTGGAGACCCTCACCGGACGTGTCAGAAAACTACTGTACGTTTTTAAAAATCTTCGTCACTCTGCCGACCGTACTGTACTGAATACAGTCTATCTTGCACTATGTCAATCCATATTGGGTTATTGTGTGCCTGCGTGGGGTGGAACTTACAAGACTTTGTTTTTGAAGTTGGAGAGGGCACAAAGGTCTATCCTCAAGGTCATGCATGGTAAGCCGCGCGACTATTCTACCAAAGAACTATTCAGAGAGTGCAAGGTGTTGACGGTACGACAGCTGTTTATTCTCCGCACGATGCTCCGGCGACACTCACTGCTTCCCCTAAATAAGGAAGGTTTAAAAAAACGAAGTGGTGCGCTTGTTTGTCCCTCTGTGCAATGTAGAACAGCTTTCGCGCAGCGACAATATAACGCATTGAGTTCCAGGCTTTACAATGAAATTAACAAAAGGATCTCACTATACAAACTAAATAAGCATAATTTTAAAGAGAAGTTAACTAATTGGTTGAAGTTGTTAAGTTATGATGAATCTGAAAAACTTATTGTAATAGTTAAATAAAATTTAGTCTTTGAATTTTAAATAATAATAATTTAGAACGAAAAATAACTTTATTATGTAAAGTTGCTAATTGAGTAAAATTGCTATGTGTAATATTATGACGGTGATATGTATACGACATCCAAAACGGCCGACCGCCGACTACCCAAGATACGAGCATGTCTCAGTTTGGGAGTCGTTGTCTTAAATTAAAATGACTCTGTACATTTACCTCACTAACATAGATAAAAATGTTGTTTCTTGTAACGCTTTTGTACTTTTTGAAGAATAAATTATTATTTATTTATATTAGTAAGCAAGATTGTAACTGTGACTACTTAAAATAAACCCAGTGTATCCAATAATTTATGTGGTTTCATTTGCACGATTATACCCACCGACCTGCCCACACACGATGTCTTAAGGGGCTGAATACTCAAAATAGGCTTTCTTTTAAACATTTTTTAGCCAAATCTATTTATATTATCTAACTGGGCTTATCCCAGTTGTAAACGACCCTTTGTGCCTATTGGTCTTGTTTGTTCTGTCTCCTGCTTGATATGGAGGGAAGTGGAAATTTGTGTTTTTCTTACTCCTCCATTTTCTTTTCTAATTAATTTCGTTGCGGGATCCAAGACAGTTAAATTCATTCTCCGGGACTTCGTCGAGCTTCATTGCCTCGGCGCTTTTCTGGTGGTCGCCACTGTTGATTCTGGCTTTCAGGAGTTGCAATGGTTTGGGAATAGTGCGGTGGGATTGTCCCAAAGCCAAATCTATTGAAGATGTGGCAGCGGAAAAAAGATATGTTAATCTTGATCGTATTTCCGAAAACTTTGTTGTGGCCGAAACACGTTTACGACAAAAACCTCGATACAATTGAATGGCAAAGTAACCTCTTACCGTGATCTTCAAAAGATTTTTCCGGTAATACTGACCAGCGTACATTTGTACAATTAACAACAATAACGTATCATAAAAGGACGCAAAACTTCATTGTCTTGTATATTGAAGTTTCATTCATTATTTTTAAGTAATTTATATTATTATGTTTTGTAAAAAAGTCTATACAAATTCCATCGTGCTTCTCTTTCCATCCAGTGCAATTCGATAGTGACCGCTTTGCGGCGTTGCTAGGTGGACGTATGTCGCTTTTTTCCGCAAAAAGCAAAAATAATATTCAATTTATTTCTCGTTAATTCAATTTGTCAAAAAAATATCAGGTATAATGCAGCCAGATCATGTAGCCCGGTGGATTTAATTGGAACTAACGAAATCTCAAGTAATATTGTCAAAGTCTGTATATTTTTATTTTTTGGCACTACCGCTGTCACTGGCATCTATATTTTTGTTGTATTATAAACGACTCACGTTGTTTAGTTTACTTACTAAGTCCATAACTAAAAAGTATTTGAACCTCTTTGAAAATACAACAAATGTTATCTCAATTTGAATTAAACAATATTTAAAATATAGGTAAGGTCGAATACTATTTTAACCTTCTTCGTTCATGTGAAAATAATAAAAAACACAGAACATGGAATGGTCGTACCAACCACGCTGGCAGTGTCTGCGCGAGTCCGACTCGTACTTAGCCGGTTTTTTTTATGGCATGCGTTTTGCCTGGCGCATATAAACATTTTTTTTCTTTCTATATTATCTTTAAACACCTACACAGTACCAATACTTATAGCAAATAAATGATTGATTGATTGATTGATATATAACAAACAATAGCAACAAATAGTTTCAGCCGTTCTCTAGTAAGACGCTTACAGTCACATACAGCATTTTTAGGGTTCCGTCAGTCTCCCTGTCTGTCTGTCCGTCTGTCACGAGGCTGTATCTCATGAACCGTGATAGCAAGGCAATACATTTTTTTACCGTTGGTGTATTTCTGTTGCCGCTATAACAACAAATACTAAAAACAGAACAAAATCAATATTTTAGTGGGGCTCCCATACAACATACGTGTTCTTTTCCGTTTTTTGCGATAATGGTACGGAACCTTTGTGCGCGAGTGCAACTCGCACTTGGCCGGTTTTTTTATTTATATAGATAGATAAAGTTTACATGATCGTGTTTTTTGCGCCCCGTCTATTTGTTTTTTAACTCTATTATACAGAAAAGCGGCACCACGTGACCTCACCACAGAGGGCTGATGTATATCAAAACCCAGTAAGTGCTTTGTAATTATTATATTCCAGGAGAGCGGAAAGTCATCTTGTATTACTAACTAAATGATATATTAAGATTTCAAGATAATACTACACAAGGAATATGAACCTACTAATTGTACAAATGATATTAATAGCGTCATACATTCTATTGCATATTTTAAACATGCCTAGAAAAGACAATGCCAAACCTAGTAAGTTTTGGATATTTGCTAATTTAAGGTGTCTTTACAATTTGATGTGACTTTCCTATTGTAAATAATGATAAAATTGATTACTGAAAGCACCAAATCTCAATTCAAATTTAAAGTTTCCTGTTTAATATTGCACAGTCCATTTCAGTATAGTAAAACTCATTAAAATAATATAAATAAAATTATCTAGCTATTAAACCAATATAAAAAAATGTAATGTACTGTGTTCTTATATGTGGCAGTCGCATAGAAGCAGACATAATTATAATATTTATTCAATTTGCACGGCAAAGACTCGTATGACACTATCCAGATTACCTATTTTAGTGATCTTTATTTTCGTAGCAATAAGGTTGCATTTATAGGCAAAATAACAGTGATGAGCTGTCAGATGCTAGCCAGTTTGAAATAAGAACTTGCGCGGTTATATTTTTGTAAAAAGCCATGGGAAGAGTCCGTTTATGATATGGGTCTCTGTGTTCGGCCTTGTGTATTTAATTTTCAAATACTTTTCGCTCCAATTTAAGTTTTCCCCTAAACTATCGATGACAGTGGGCGTGGCTTAGAACCTCAGATGTCGATTGTCAACTGTTCGTCCTCAGCCCCTTAAACTAAGGGAAGACATCCTGACTTCCCGATGGTTTGCATCTATCGGCCAGCCTTGATGCGATATATGGAATAGTTTTTACCCGTGCAATTAATATAGTTTCTATAGTATGCAAGTGAAACTGTGGCAAAATGTAGTAATGAAATAAAATATACTCAGTGTCGTAGCTTACAAGCTTACGAGATAATATTACATCAAAAGTTTTCAGATTAGTCATAATGTTCAAGTTAATCATCTTTCTATAGTTCGTTGTTCAGATGATAACTTATTCGTAATCTGTGATTATGTACCTAGTACCTACTTATAAAGTTTTGAGCTAAAGTAAGTCAAGTTTGAGAGTCTATTTGAGCAAATTTAATTTATTTACTTCGCTAATATATTGTAGTGTGTATGCAGTGTACCTATGTGTATGTAACCAACCTTATATAATCATGTGTATCCTAAAATAAAGGAGAGTATTATTTGAGCAGTCGTGCCTATCATTTCGCTCCACAAATACCTTCGACCTTACATGGCGACCCTGCCAGCGGGCATCGCCGCGCGATCGCCTTACCGACACCGCCGTGCCATATAAGGGTTGTACAGTGTAAACAATTGGACTAAGTAGAGTCAAGCTAAGATGAATTATAATAATTATTCACTAGCGTTAATAACGTTCGCGGTTGTGACAAGTGGTATTTGGTTCGTTGCTTACGAAAAATACGGGTTCATTAAAAATGGGAACTACGCAAACTAAAGATGAAACCGTGATAGTGCAAAACGCAGCCGGAGGAACTAATAACGCGCATCTGGAAGAGGTGAAATTACATATTACCACCATCACCATACTGACGACTATAGTGGTGCTGGTTCTGGGACTCGGCGTGCTGTATTTTCTGCTGCAAATGTATCGGCGATGTCATGTACGCTGGATACATCAGGAGATGTACAGGAGTGCAATATCTAGAAGGTCAGGAGCGAGGCAATCTGGACCATCACTGGAGAAAGGACGGTCGAAGGGCGACATAGTGTGAAAACAAAGATAGCGGATACCATCGCACATCGGTTTACACATCATGGGTTTAAGTGAAAGTGAAAAAAAAGTGCTGAGTGTGTGAAAGTTCGAGGAAAAACAACGGGCATCGTAAAATGGACTCAGAACTTTATTAGATAAGTACATAATCGTAATAATAATAAACGTAGTAAATGATATGTTACATTGTACTTGTAACTATAATAAACGAAGTGATTAATTAAACAACTAATGATGGTAGGAAATGGCAGATGACTTAGAACAATTATATAAAAATTTGAAATGTATAAAAACATATTTAATTAAAATTGGCCCTAAACGAAGGCAAGGAAATGTATTAGAGAAAAAGTTGTGTGATTCAAAGGAAATTTATGACAAATATACTGATATAATAGAGAAGATATCAGACGATGTAAAGAAAGGTAAAGTAGGACAAAACGAACAGATATTAATAAATACATTTTGTATTGATTTTGAGTCATTGTATAAACAAATTTTAGATTTATCCTCTACGTCAAGTACGAGTAGTAGCGAGGATACAAAAATGGAGTCATTTGATTTGAAAGTAGCTCTTAGTTTATTACCTATGATACCAACTGACAATGAATGTGCGCTTAAACAATTTATTGATAATGTAGAATACTATAGCTCGTTATTGGCTAGTGATGAGTGTAAGAAGAAACTAGTACAGTTTGTTGTGAAGAGTAGGTTGTCTCAGAACGCTAAATTGCAGTTACAGTTAGATTATTCTAATGTTGATGATTTGGTAAAGGAAATGCGTAGAGTATTACTGCCTAAAAAATCACCGTTTGCGATACAAAATAATATAAATCAATTAAAGCAAACAGAACTGTCAATTCAGGACTACGGAACCAAACTTTCGGAACTTTTCGTGGATTTGACGGTATCGCAAGCCGACGGTAACTTAGAGACATACAAAATAATTAAACCCTTGAATGAAAAGCAAGTTATCAAAAGGTTTGCCGATGGGTTGCGAAACCGCCGTCTTTCAACTATCATTGCAGCTAGGAACTACGAGTCGTTAAAAGACGCAATACAAGGTGCGAAGGATGAAGAAACATCCATAGCGGGACCGAGTTCGAGTTCTGGCGAGATCCTAGGTATGTATTCTCCTAGAGGAAGACAACAGAATTTCCGTAGTGGTTATCAAAATAATAATTACAACAGGACATATTATAACAGGGGTCGTAACAATGATTCCAGTGCTCGTCGAGGCTACCCTCGGGGGGGCCAGCAGGCGCATCAGCAGAGCCGCGGTGCACCACAGCGAGGCCGAGGATCACCATGGCGTGGTAGAGGTAGGAGCTATTATAGGAATCGCTGTAACCAAGGGATAAGCCAAACCCCTAAAGATACAAATAAACACGCGGTTAATGTTCTAACGGGACAGGAAAATGAAGAGTATGCAAATGAGTTTTTTCGTGAATAATAGAGTTATTCTCGCAACTGATACTAACTATTATATTAACTTAAGTTCTAATAGCAAAACTTATTCATGGTTAGTCGATACCGGTGCTACAATTTCGGCTATAAAATATAAATATGTTCTAGAACAAAACATTCCAGTCCAAAAAGAGGACATAGTCATACATGGAATTGGTGGCAAAGTCCATGCAATGGGATATGTTTGTTTAACGTTGTCATCGGGTGATCATCACCTTATTTGTAATAAGTTTTATGTTTTCGATACTCTACCATGTAGGGCTAATGGCATCATCGGACAAGATTTTATTAATAAACATAAGTCCATATTAGATTTCAGTAATAATACCTTAACATTGTTGACACAAAGTTCAATTAAAATAGTTTTACCTTTACTGAGTTATAAAAACACAATGGAAGTTTACCCAAGATGTGAATCCATACATTATTTTAAGACCGAATTCACAGAAGAGTGTGTAGTACATTCTAAGGAAATTAGTGACGGAATATTATTGGCCAGTTGCATAGCAACACCAGTTAATGGTCTAATACCGATTAAGATATTAAATACAACGGATAAGTTGTGTACCTTAACGGACATTAATCCATGTATAGAAAAATTAAACAACTACAATGTTTGCCAATTTGACAAATCAGAACGTGATGCAAGTAGAGTAAAACAATTGTTTTCGGTACTAAACCTCAAACATCTTAATAAGGAAGAGCAAATATCCATAGAAAAATTATGCGCGAAGTACTCGGATATATTTTATTTGCCAGGAGATAGATTAACTACAACAAGTATTTATAAACATACCATTAGTTTAAAACCAAATGTAACTTCTGAATTTACAAAGCCATATCGTTTACCACATTCACAGAAGGGAGAAATTAAGCAACAAATTGATAAAATGTTAAGAGAAAGGATCATAGAACCTTGTCGTAGCGAATGGTCTAGTCCAGTATTACTAGTTCCTAAAAAGACTGACGGTACAGGTCAGAAAAAGTGGCGACTAGTTATTGATTACCGAAAATTAAATAATTGTATTGAAGACGACAGGTTTCCACTTCCAAATATTTCCGAAATACTTGATTCGCTATCGGGTTCGGTATATTTTTCACATTTAGATATGTATCAAGGTTACTATAATATTGCACTAGAACAGGAAAGCAGAAAGTACACAGCATTCTGTTCAGGACAATACCAAATGACTCGTATGCCAATGGGTTTAAAAACGAGTCCAGGATCATTTTCCAGAATGATGACCATGGCTATGTCTGGCTTAACGTATGAAAAATGCCTTATTTATTTAGACGATTTAGTGGTCTTTGGTAGAAACTTAGATAGTCATAACAAGAATCTACAAGACGTTTTCGAACGACTGCGGAAAGTAAATTTAAAATTAAACCCGCAGAAATGTAATTTTTTAAAGAAGGAATTACTATACTTAGGCCATGTGGTATCAGGTAACGGTGTATTACCTGACCCGGATAAAATAAATGTAGTAAAAAAATATCCGTGTCCAACAAATATAGACGAGACGAGGAGGTTTGTTGCGTTTGTTAATTTCTATAGAAAATTCATTCCAAACTTTGCTGAGTTAGCTTATCCACTTAACAAATTATGTCGTAAAAATGCTTCTTTTATATGGGATGAAAAGTGTCAGTCGGCATTTGATAGTTTAAAAGGAAAAATCATATCCCCACCGATTTTACAATATCCGGATTTCACAGAACAAAATGAGTTTAATCTCCAGACAGACGCTTCTAATTATGCAATCGGAGCAATTTTGTCTAACAAAAATGGAAGACCAGTATCATTTGCAAGTAGATCACTAAACAAAGCGGAAATAAATTATCCAACAATCGATAAGGAATTGCTAGCTATAGTGTGGGCGATTAAACATTTTCGTCCCTATTTGTACGGAAAACATTTTAAAATATACACAGACCACAGACCTTTAATTTCATTATTTAACATGAAAGACCCATCAAGCAGGTTATTTAAATTTAGGTTATTACTAGAAGAATATGATTTTACGATAGAACATGTCAGGGGTACGGAAAATGCGGCAGCAGACGCATTGTCGAGAATTTCCATAACATGTAATGACTTAAAACAAATGCACGAGTCGTGTGTTTCAGTTATGACAAGAGCTCAGAAAAGAAACCAGATTGACAATAATTCTAAGATAGGAACGAGTGGCACAACTACAGTTCGGTCTGATCAACCAAACGTTGTAAGCACTCCTAGTACTAGTACTTTAAACGAGTCAGTGGAATTACGTTTTATTGATGCATGCAAGTTAGAAACAATTAGAAAAAGTGGTGAAACATGTAAAGAAAGTAATACATTTATGTACATTCCTAAGGAAAAAACTATCTATATTAAACATGTATCTTCTCCATCGCAAATATCGCGAGCCGAATTTGTGAGAGAGTTACAAGATTTTTGTAGAAGCGTAAATATTACGGAAATCTATTTAATAAAAAGTAATAAAAATAACATTTTTATAAAAAAGTTATTAAATGAAATAGATATAATGAAAAAGTGGACCGGACCACACTTACATATAGTAAAAGATGTACAACGAATAGAGAATACAGAAGATAAACGAGTAATTTTGAACGATTTTCATCTCTTACCTACCAGTGGCCACGCGGGTACGAGACGAATGTTCAACAATATAAAAAAATATTACTATTGGACGGGATTAGAAGATGATATAAAAGAGTTTATAAAGAGGTGCGACAAATGTCAGAAACAAAAGTATTCACCGCACAATACCAAACAACCTATGGAAATAACAACAACAGCACATAGTGCCTTTGAAAAAATATATATTGACTTAGTAGGTCCTCTGGAAAGAGATAATTATAATTATAGTTATATCCTCACGTTGCAGTGTGAACTCACCAAATACATTGAGGCATATCCCTTAGTTACACGCAGAACGGAAGAAGTAGCGAAAGCGTTAGTTGATAATTTTATATTAAGGTATGGAGTACCGAAGGAGATAGCGACGGATCGGGGTACCTTCGACCTTACAATATTAATAATAGTATGTACTAAGTAATAGGGATATTTCCTGGGTAGAAAAATGATAATTATATTTAGTCCATCAGTGAGATTACCAAATAATATGGTACACGTATTTTTTTCTTGACCAAGACAATAAAAAAATACAAAGATAAAGTGTATCAAAGTTCAGGAGTGACGACACTATGTCAATATAAAGTGTACTAACGGCGTGACGTCACACGATATTTCAACGCATTTTATCGTCGTCACTTTATGTTTACGTGTCAAAAGAAAAATACGTGTCAAATATTTTTTCAGTTAACAACAAAAAAATAATTTTCAGCTAACATCCCTATTGTATCAAGACATGGATACATAGATATAACATATTCACCAATATTGTTGACAGCTTTGTTCCAACGATGTCACTGTACCCCGGTAGTTATTGTCAAATACTCACATAGCTAACTAGGTATCTAATAGAGTATACATATATTATATTGTCTTAGTGTAGGTACCTGTTTCCAAATTTAAACTTGATGACGCGACAGTATAATAATCCGACACAAACAAATGTTTTCAATGGCATATTTTATCATTATTATTATTACCTACTCCACATTATACTAACAATTAGACCCAACCATACGTTGCAGATTAATTGTAAGATAGTTTAGTTGTAATCCGCTTATTTCTCCTTTAATCGTTTAGTTTGTCTCCAACTAGGTAAATGGCTTCAGTTCCGGTTTCAAGACTGCAATCTTGGATTTAATCAGACTTCCATTTTCCGTTCCCATTATTATTTAATTGCCTAATTTCTAATCACAATCAGTTCCTTTGATCAGTAATTAAACTAAATGCCGATATTTGCAATAAACGATATAATATATACTAGCTTCTACCCGCAGCTTCACCCGTGTGAAAAGTGTTTTACCACTCATCGAATTTTACCACAGATATTATAATACTAGCATACAGATGTCTCATCCCATACAAAGAAACCGTGCCGACGTACTGTACTGATTATACTGATTATTTTTTGTACATCGATCGCGTTCGGTTCCGTTCCTCGGATATAGATGGTGATCTATCTATCGCCGTGGAACGGAACCGAAAGCGATCGATTTACAAAAAATAATCGGCATAATCAGATGAAAAACGCTAGTTACGTGGCACGGTTTCTGAATGGGCTCAATTGGGACTTTATAATAAAAGAGTGGACTGTATTAACATAGGTATATTGCTATAATTTACACTATCAACTCATAGGAAATATATAGGTACAAAGAAATGCCCGTAATGAATGGCGTCTGTGAGCTGAGTGGAGCGGCGGGTGCGCAGCCGGCCGTCGCGTCGCGGGTTCGGTCCCCCGACACCCCGCGCCTGCGTCGTGGACGCCCGCGCATAGTGATGCGCCGACATATTCCCCGGGTTGAAGGGAAGTCTTCAATTTTCGATTGGAAGGGGGCAGATGCAGTTGAAAGCACGACGAATGGTGCCCCGCTTCGTCTTCAGTTCGGCCACTCTCGTGACTCCGTCTACGCCAGGATAGGTCTTCGTGACCCGGCCCAGGGACCAGAGCAGAGGCGGCGTTGTTTTTTCCTTCACCAGGACTAAGGACCCCGGCTTCACTTCACCTCTGGAATGAAACCACTTGGATTTGGCCTGCAGCAGAGAAGTATACTCGTTATGAAACCGTCGCCAGAAATGCTGTCTGATGTGCTGGATTCTCTTCCAGCGATCCAGTCGCGTGATGTTGGCTTCAGTCACCTGAGGATGGGGTACTGATAAGAATGGCCGTCCAATTAGGAAGTGAAAGGGAGTAAGTGCCGAAAAATCGTTAGGGTCAGAAGAAAGAGGAGTAAGAGGGCGTGAGTTAAGAACCGCCTCTATATGAGTGAGACAGGTAGCCATCTCTTCGAAGGTGAAATGAGTAAGATGCAGTAACCGTTTTAAATGATGCTTACATGATTTTACAGCAGCTTCAGCCAATGAATTAAAATGAGGGCTGTATGCAGGCGTGAAAATAAATTCAATACCTTGCTGCGCCATTTCAGATGCAACATTTGATGATTGCAAGAACCTATACATCTCGTTTGATGCGCCTACAAAGTTAGTCCCGTTATCGGACGTGATGCTTCGAGGCTTGCCACGACGCGCCACGAACCGATTTAGAGCGGCCATGTAGGCCTCAGTGGTGAGGTCGGTGACGAGCTCCAAATGTACGGCTTTCACTGCTGAGCAAACAAAGATGCACATATAGGACTTTGTAAGTTTGCATCCTCGGCCTTTACGATTGGCCACCAATACTGGCCCAGCGTAGTCAACATAACTATTTAAGAAAGGAAACTCAAGATTTGTTCTTGAGCTAGGTAATTGACCCATTATAGGCTGAATGTTCTGAGCCTTATGTCGAAAATATTTAAGACATTTATTCACGACAAATCTAGATAAGTTTCTGCCACCTAGAGGCCAATAAGTTTGCCGTATATGTGACAATAACAGCTGTGGACCTGCATGTACAAGTTTTAAATGTTGCATTTGAAATATAAGTTTTGTAAGTATATGCTTACTGCATATAACAATAGGATGTTTCACACTAAAATCGTAGGGGGAGTTATCGAGCCTTCCGCCCACGCGAATGAGGTTATGATTGTCAATGAACGGTGTCAGAGGAAGCAATCTACTTTTGCGTGGTAATTTTTGTCCAGACTTTAACAAATTATACTCTTCTGGGAACATTTCAAGCTGTGAATAATGTAGAATTATATTTAATGAGTTTTCTATTTCTGTTGTTGAAAAATTACCATGCAATTTATTTTTATTTTTTATGTTGTAAACAAAGCGTTGTATATATGTAATTATATTTTGTATCTTTAACAAACTAGAATACTTTACTAATAAATTAGAAATGATTGATGAATGAATAGTTACGTTTGAATGATTACTACTTAATGAAATATGATTGTCACTATCACTATCAATGTAATGAGTCACTACTTCCGGCAGACTATCTTTCCCGTTGTTTGGCATGCTAGGCCACTCATTTTCACTATGCTGTAAAAAGGAGGGACCAGACCACCACAGAGGTGTGTGCATGATAACGTCGGCACTGAGACCACGGGAAACAAGATCCGCCGGGTTGTCCTTCGACGGTACGTAGCTCCAGGTATGACCACAAGTACTTTCCTGTATTTCGTTGACTCTGTTTCTGACGAAAGGTTTTAATTGATTAGTAGGAGTAGAGAGCCAACCCAGGACTATGGTTGAGTCGCACCAGAATCTATATTTATGAATGGGCATGGAAAGCGATTCCTGAACCTTAGTACACAGCCTTGCACCCAACAAAGCTCCACAAAGTTCAAGCCTCGGTATCGTCGTTGGTTTGATGGGCGCTACACGATTTCTAGAAACTAGAAGTTGTACGCCCATGCACCTACTGCCATTACAAGACCGAATGTACACACAAGCGCCGTACGCCCTTTCGGACGCGTCGGTAAAGACGTGTACTTCATGCGTAATAGAGCCTTCACGCAAAACCCAACGAGGAATTTTTAAATTATTTAATGCTGTTATTGTGCCTTCAAATGTAGACCAAAGATTTCTGACTTCGTGCGATACTTCGTCATCCCAATCATACTTATCTTGCCATAGACGCTGCATAATTAGCTTTGCTTCGACGACGCATGGACCTACTAGGCCTAATGGGTCAAAGATTTGACTGATAACAGAAAGGACATGACGTTTGGTGACTTTAGTAGTGGAGGTGATATTTATAGTGTAAGTAAGTGAATCAGAGTCACAAACCCAGTTAAGACCTAAAGTTTTAGATTGAGAGTTTGGACTTTGCTCAGAAAAATTTAAAGTGTTATGTAACTCGTTACTATGTGTAATTTCTTTTAGAATTTGTGAATTGTTTGATCGCCATTTTCTTAAATTGAATTTTGCAGATGATAGAACCGAATGTACCTTTTTTGACATATCTACCGTTTCAGCTATCGTATCCCTTCCACTAAGAAAGTCGTCTACGTAAAAGTCACGTCGTATAGCGCATTTGGCACGACTGTCCTCAATGTCATCAGCCAGACTTGCAAGACACTTAGTGGCTAAATAGGGCGCAGAAGCGGTACCATAGGTAACCGTATTTAAAGTGTAGGTTCTAAGAGGTTCTGAAGGTTCAAATCTGTAAACTATTTTTTGAAGAGTACGTTGGACTGGATTTAACTCTATGGCTCTGTACATTTTTTCCACGTCACCTGAGACCACGTACTTATGCTGACGAAAACGTGTTAAAATGGAAAACAGATCGTCTTGAACTACGGGACCGACCATCTGAATGTCGTTAAGCGACACCCCCGTACTGGTAGGAGCTGATGCGTCAAATACTACGCGTAGCTGTGTAGTGGTGCTAGAACTGCGAATAACTCCATGATGTGGAATGTAATAATTTTTCATGGAGTTTTCTGGTGAAGGAGTACAGTCTGAGTCTAACGTCATATGACCTAGGCGCTCATATTCTCTGATGAACTCATTGTATTTTGTATGAAATGATGGATCGCGTTTAAATCGCAGTTCAAGGGAAAGAAAACGATTTCTAGCATTGGTAAAAGAATGACCTAATGTACTAGGATCCCCTCTTAAAGGCATTGATACTACGAATCCCCCACGACGTTGTCAAGCTCCCAAAATTGAGTTAGGTCGGGAGTGACATTGGAATGATGGCAAAAATGATTGACGGAAAAACATGATTGGCGCGAAATACTACCTGAAACTAACCATCCTAACTTGGTCTCGCATAATTTAGGTAGGTTTTTCCCTAAGTCTATCGTTTTGCTGCCTAAGACATTCCAGAAAACTTCAGCCCCTACCAGGATGTCTACGACCGACGGAACATTAAAGTTCGGGTCTGCTAGTTTAAGACCTGCAGGAATAGGGACGTGATTGATATGTATGAATGAAGACGGTAGAAATTTTGTGATTTCAGGCAAAATGTGACACTCGATATCTACAGTAAAGGCACAGCATAAAGACTCCATTGAGAGATGACAAGACTGTGTACTGGTGGATATGTGGTTATTAATACCCGTTACCTTGGTGCTCGTACCGTGTCGTAACAAACCCAGCTTCTCTGATAAGCTCTGCGTAACAAAGTTCGCCGTACTGCCGTTGTCCAGCAGTAGGCGCGCAGTGTGCTTCTTACCCGTCACGCCAGTCACGTTCACCATAGCTGTGGACAGTAAAACATGCGCAGAAGTAGCAAGCTGCATGGATTTGGCTGAAAGCACAACATTTGAAGAAGGAGAAGCAGAAGGCAGTGCATAAGGCGTGATAGAAGGCAATGGATTGGAAGCAAGTTTGGGCTCGTTACTTTCCAAATGCAAAAGCGTATTGTGCTTTGTTTTGCAATATTTGCAATGTGATAATCTACATTTTGTAGAATTATGTCCAAAGCGTAAGCAATTAATGCAAACATTAAATTCAGTTGCCTTTTGTATACGATTTTCTATTGACAAGTTTCTAAAGGATTCACATTTAAATAATGTATGTGCTTGGGAGCAAAGTGGACATTTACTGTTTTTGTTAATATTTTCAAATTTTTTACTTATCGTATGCTTAGAATCGGTTTTATTTGAATGACTATTATTTAAAGCGATTATAGCATTCGTTTGAGAAGAACTAAGATTTGTCTCCACTGACTCTAACCAGTCCGCTTTTCTGCTTAAAAAGGAACAAAATTGTGTTAAAGTAGGATCATCTTTATAAGTATTGTTTCTATGCTCTTCCCAGTCACGACTTGTTGTTATATCTAACTTTTTTATCATAAAATAAATAATAATGTCATCCCAATATTGAGTGGGCCTTTTTAATGAAGTTAGTGCCCTAATATTTGTATTAATAACATCAACAAGGTTTCTAATGAAATGACTTGATTCTTTTGTAATAGGTTCAACGTCAAATAAAGCTTGCAAATGATTTTTCACTAGAAGTCGGTTGTTATTGTAACGTTCGCACAACAGGTCCCACGCTAAATTATAATGGTCAGCTTTAAAGTCAATGTTTTTTATTATTAAAGCTGCATTACCCTGGAGTGAAGCTCGCAGGTAGTGGAACTTGTTTATGTCACTTATGCTGGAATTGTCGTGAATCAATGACCCAAAAGTATCCCTAAACTCAAGCCAGCATTGGTAGTCCCCATCGAAATGTGGCAAATCTATTTTTGGCAAACGAACAAATGAATTCCTAAATGAAACATGTGCACCTGAGTTAGCATCTTTGAAGCCCGCCTCCGACGCAGCACCGTTGGCCGAGACACCGAGCAGGCTGCGCGTGAGTGCCACCAAGTTGAAAAACTGACGGTCAAAGTCCTCCCGCTCAGTGAATGCTGACTCGTTGTCGTCGGATATCACTTCGATGTGTGTCTGTAAGGCGTCAAATTCGGTTTGTAAGATTTCAAATCGATTAAAACGCTCCTCTAAATCTAAACGTTGCAACTCAGATATTGCGGAACTACTTTTTACTAAATTTAAGTAGTTGCTGTAAATAGTAAGCTTCGATTTTATTGAACTACGTTTTTTTATCAATGTTTTTAAGTTATCTGCCATTGTAAAGTTAAATAACAGCTGGACGCACTGATGCTAATGTACTCAATAGATAAGAAAACTGCAAACAGCTGTGCGTTAGTGAAAGGGATCGAGAATAAGTTTCAAGGTCAATGACTGAACACGTGTTATCTTGGTGCGAAGCAGCTATTGACCGAGCGTTTTCGATACAAAATATGGGTAATTAAACAAGCAGTGCCGTAGGAAACACTATGAAAGCACTAATGTTGAAACACTGAAATATAGGAAGATGAATAACGATTTTCGGCAAGAATATGAAAGCACAAAAATAACTAATTGGAACGGACTCACTCAAATACAGTATTATACTCCCAAAGTATGACGTCAACTCCCACGTTGACTATGCAGGATGCCTCGGGAACGACTTCTTTGTTCTTTTCTTCGTGGTCGTACCGCGTGGTGCTCGCGAGTGGTCAAAGTCCGCACAGGTGAACACGACGACCGATGTTGTTGACGGAGTTAATTACAGCAAAACTGGTGTTTATTTTTGCGCAATCGAAGGACCATTGAATGGGCTCAATTGGGACTTTATAATAAAAGAGTGGACTGTATTAACATAGGTATATTACTATAATTTACACTATCAACTCATAGGAAATATATAGGTACAAAGAAATGCCCGTAATGAATGGCGTCTGTGAGCTGAGTGGAGCGGCGGGTGCGCAGCCGGCCGTCGCGTCGCGGGTTCGGTCCCCCGACACCCCGCGCCTGCGCCTTGGACGCCCGCGCATAGTGATGCGCCGACAGTTTCTTTGTATGGGATGAGGCATCTGTATGCTAGTATTATATTATCTGTGGTTTTACTATCCCAAGGGTTCATTACACTGAGTTTATTGGGACAAAAAGTACTCTATGTATCCAGGTTATAACCTATCTGAGTGCTTATTTCATCCAAATCTGTTCACAACGAACAAACTCACATCATTCGCATTTACAATATTTTTCTTTTCTATTCATGTTAATAAAGAAAAGTGCCAATTCTTCAAAAGAAGTATCAATTACTTGGGACACACGATAGACAAAGAGGGCTTACATAAAAATCAGGACAAGATAAAAGCAATTTTAAATGCACAACGCCCAACTAATGTAAATGAACTAAGAACGTTACTAGGTATGGCAAATTATTACAACAAATTCATACCCAATCTGGCATCCATCACTGCCCCCTTAAATGAACTCTTGAAGAAAGGTGCAAAATTTAAATGGTCTACAAAATGTGAAGATAGCCTGAAAAACATAAAAAAGAGATGCTAAGCGAAAGAATTCTAATACACTTCGATCAGAATAAACCACTTATACTGGCCACAGACGCTTCACCTACAGGACTTGGTGCCGTGCTAAGTCACAAACTACCCGATGGCTCAGAAAGACCAATAGCATTTGCTTCTAGATCCCTAACCAGCAGCGAAAAGAAATACAGTCAAATTGATAAAGAGGCGACAGCTATTTTCTGGGGTTTAAAGAAATTCTTCCACTATTGTTACGGCCGGAAATTCACTCTAATTACAGACAATAAACCTCTTACATCAATTTTTCACCCGCACCAAACCTTACCATGAGGCTATTCCACTACGCACATTTTCTATCAGGATTTGACTACCATATCGAATATAGAAGTTCATCAAAGCACTCCAACGCCGACTAACTTTCACGTTTTCCCGTTGAGAAGATAAATGAGAATAAATATGACCAGCATTACATATTTCAGCTGAATCAGATAAACGCATTAAATATTTCACCAAAAATAATAGCAGAAGAAACAAGAGAAGACCCAGAATTACAGAAATTACTTGAAACACTCCATTCAGGCACTACACTTAGGGAGTCCGGATATAAAGATAATGAACTAACTCTTCAGAATGACTGCATCTTAAAAGGCATGAGAGTTTTAATTCCATATAAACTACGCCCACGCATCTTAGATGAACTTCACGCGGGACATGTCGGGATCTTGAAAATGAAACTTCTTGCGCGGAGTTTCGTATACTGGAAGAACATTGATAAAGATATCGAAAACAAAGTCAAATCGTGCAGAACCTGTCAATTAAACCAGAATGAACCGCCAAAAGCCCCTCTGCATCATTGGGAAGACCCTACTGGCCCTTGGCAAAGAATACACATCGATTTTGCAGGTCCAATATCGGGCTATCAACTTCTTATTGTCGTAGATGCATTTTCCAAATGGGTAGAAATAATCCCTACAAAAACTACGACGAGCGCATTCTGTATTCAGAAACTAGACGATTTATTTGACACCTTTGGATTACCCTACACGCTGGTGTCGGATAATGGAAGACAATTTGTCTCTCAAGAATTCCAGACGTTCTTAACTAGCAATGGCATTGTTCACAAAACGATAGCACCTTACCATCCCGCAACTAATGGACAAGCTGAAAGATTTGTTCAGACGGTTAAGAAATCACTGCACAAATGATAGAGGGGGAGAGTGGTGGAATACTACACAAGGTTCGTACAGTTAGAAGTCTTCTCCGGGCTACGCCAGTCATCTCAGGCGACTCGCCCTATATGCTCATGTTCGGAAGAGAGGTAAGAACGAGATTGGTAGCCAAGATTAGAGCTCCACCAAAGGCACTACATAGGGGCAGAAGAGAAGGGGTGAGAGAGTTTGCAGTCGGAAGCAGAGTGCAAGCTCGCAATTACTCTGTATCAGGAAGGAAGTGGGAGTTTGGTACAGTGACCCGCCGACTGGGAAACCTCCACTATGAGATAGAGATTGACAGCGGACGCACATGGATGCGCCACCTCGACCAGCTGCTCCCGGCGCCTCTGATTCCTAGGAATCACGGCGGAGGCGTGTCATAGACTAAATACGTGTTGCTTGGTTACCGTTGTTGACTGGATGTATGTCATTCAATATAATACTGCTATCTAGAAATAATATGTTTTAATTCATATATAACACAACTCTTTCAACTTTTTGAGTCTTTATATCTCAAAAACGGTGGATCTTAGGAAAAAAAGTATTTAAACATTCTTTATAGAGATCTGATCTTAAATTTTTGTCTGAGCTAATTTTATGATAAAACTTACTGTTTTGCTGAAAATCGCCCCGAGTAATTTTTTACCAGGTGTCGGATCGATGAGGACTTTTTAGATTTTATTTATGATGGTGTTTCGAATAATTCTATCAATTTTCAGCTGTCTGCGAATTTTTGTACCCTCGCATATCTAAATTGCCTGGTCTTTGTTTAAATTAAAACTTTGGTTCATAATTCTTAAATATTCCTATTTCAAACTGCGAGAAGGTTACCTCGAAAAAGATCCTAAGACCTGCAGCTTTATATTATCTCAACCACGCGCCCGAGCTGTCTCATATGGAACCTGCATTCGCCAGATAATGTCTGCATGAAATCCAAGCGACTTCGGACTTCCACCGCATAAAATTAGGAGCTCACTTTATCAATGATAAAGGCCAAGGCTTTAGCAAATCGGATTGGACTTCAAAGTTTGCATTAAGATCTTGATCAAACCTTCAGTATACAGAAAAGATCAGCGCTGGAGATGAAAACTGTTGTTAGGGAGCAACAGATTGTAATTCGCTTTCAAATATAAAAATACCAGCACCAATATGTAAATCCTAACTTATATTGTAAATGCAAATGATGTGAGTTTGTTCGTTGTGAACAGATTTGGATGAAATAAGCACTCAGATAGGTTATAACCTGGATACATAGAGTACTTTTTGTCCCAATCAACTCAGTGTAATGAACCCTTGGGATAGTAAAACCACAGATAATATAATACTAGCATACAGATGCCTCATCCCATACAAAGAAACCGCGCCACGTAACTAGCGTTTTTCATCTGATTATACCGATTATTTTTTGTAAATCGATCGCTTTCGGTTCCGTTCCACGGCGATAGATAGATCACCATCTATATCCGTGGAACGGAACCGAACGCGATCGATGTACAAAAAATAATCAGTATAATCAGTACAGTACGTCGGCACGGTTTCTTTGTATGGGATGAGACATCTGTATGCTAGTATTATATTATCTGTGGTTTTACTATCCCAAGGGTTCATTACACTGAGTCTATTGGGACAAAAAGTACTCTATGTATCCAGGTTATAACCTATCTGAGTGCTTATTTCATCCAAATCTGTTCACAACGAACAAACTCACATCATTCGCATTTACAATATAAGTTAGGATTTACATACTGGTGCTGGTATTTTTTTATTTGAAAGCGAATTACAATCTGTTGCTCCCTAACAACAGTTTTCATCTCCAGCGCTGATCTTTTCTGTATACTGAAGGTTTGATCAAGATCTTAATGCAAACTTTGAAGTCCAATCCGATTTGCTAAAGCCTTGGCCTTTATCATTGATAAAGTGAGCTCCTAATTTTATGCGGTGGAAGTCCGAAGTCGCTTGGATTTCATGCAGACATTATCTGGCGAATGCAGGTTCCATATGAGACAGCTCGGGCGCGTGGTTGAGATAATATAAAGCTGCAGGTCTTAGGATCTTTTTCGATGTAACCTTCTCGCAGTTTGAAATAGGAATGTTTAAGAATTATGAACCAAAGTTTTAATTTAAACAAAGACCAGGCAATTTAGATATGCGAGGGTACAAAAATTCGCAGACAGCTGAAAATTGATAGAATTATTCGAAACACCATCATAAATAAAATCTAAAAAGTCCTCATCGATCCGACACCTGGTAAAAAATTACTCGGGGCGATTTTCAGCAAAACAGTAAGTTTTATCATAAAATTAGCTCAGACAAAAATTTAAGATCAGATCTCTATAAAGAATGTTTAAATACTTTTTTTCCTAAGATCCACCGTTTTTGAGATATAAAGACTCAAAAAGTTGAAAGAGTTGTGTTATATATGAATTAAAACATATTATTTCTAGATAGCAGTATTATATTGAATGACATATATCCAGTCAACAACGGTAACCAAGCAACACGTATTTAGTCTATGACACGCCTCCGCCGTGATTCCTAGGAATCAGAGGCGCCGGGAGCAGCTGGTCGAGGTGGCGCATCCATGTGCGTCCGCTGTCAATCTCTATTTCATAGTGGAGGTTTCCCAGTCGGCGGGTCACTGTACCAAACTCCCACTTCCTTCCTGATACAGAGTAATTGCGAGCTTGCACTCTGCTTCCGACTGCAAACTCTCTCACCCCTTCTCTTCTGCCCCTATGTAGTGCCTTTGGTGGAGCTCTAATCTTGGCTACCAATCTCGTTCTTACCTCTCTTCCGAACATGAGCATATAGGGCGAGTCGCCTGAGATGACTGGCGTAGCCCGGAGAAGACTTCTAACTGTACGAACCTTGTGTAGTATTCCACCACTCTCCCCCTCTAATTTGTGCAGTGATTTCTTAACCGTCTGAACAAATCTTTCAGCTTGTCCATTAGTTGCGGGATGGTAAGGTGCTATCGTTTTGTGAACAATGCCATTCCTAGTTAAGAACGTCTGGAATTCTTGAGAGACAAATTGTCTTCCATTATCCGACACCAGCGTGTAGGGTAATCCAAAGGTGTCAAATAAATCGTCTAGTTTCTGAATACAGAATGCGCTCGTCGTAGTTTTTGTAGGGATTATTTCTACCCATTTGGAAAATGCATCTACGACAATAAGAAGTTGATAGCCCGATATTGGACCTGCAAAATCGATGTGTATTCTTTGCCAAGGGCCAGTAGGGTCTTCCCAATGATGCAGAGGGGCTTTTGGCGGTTCGTTCTGGTTTAATCGACAGGTTCTGCACGATTTGACTTTGTTTTCGATATCTTTATCAATGTTCTTCCAGTATACGAAACTCCGCGCAAGAAGTTTCATTTTCAAGATCCCGACATGTCCCGCGTGAAGTTCATCTAAGATGCGTGGGCGTAGTTTATATGGAATTAAAACTCTCATGCCTTTTAAGATGCAGTCATTCTGAAGAGTTAGTTCATTATCTTTATATCCGGACTCCCTAAGTGTAGTGCCTGAATGGAGTGTTTCAAGTAATTTCTGTAATTCTGGGTCTTCTCTTGTTTCTTCTGCTATTATTTTTGGTGAAATATTTAATGCGTTTATCTGATTCAGCTGAAATATGTAATGCTGGTCATATTTATTCTCATTTATCTTCTCAACGGGAAAACGTGAAAGGTAGTCGGCGTTGGAGTGCTTTGATGAACTTCTATATTCGATATGGTAGTCAAATCCTGATAGAAAATGTGCGTAGTGGAATAGCCTCATGGTAAGGTTTGGTGCGGGTGAAAAATTGATGTAAGAGGTTTATTGTCTGTAATTAGAGTGAATTTCCGGCCGTAACAATAGTGGAAGAATTTCTTTAAACCCCAGAAAATAGCTGTCGCCTCTTTATCAATTTGACTGTATTTCTTTTCGCTGCTGGTTAGGGATCTAGAAGCAAATGCTTTGTCTTTCTGAGCCATCGGGTAGTTTGTGACTTAGCACGGCACCAAGTCCTGTAGGTGAAGCGTCTGTGGCCAGTATAAGTGGTTTATTCTGATCGAAGTGTATTAGAATTCTTTCGCTTAGTATCTCTTTTTTATGTTTTTCAGGCTATCTTCACATTTTGTAGACCATTTAAATTTTGCACCTTTCTTCAAGAGTTCATTTAAGGGGGCAGTGATGGATGCCAGATTGGGTATGAATTTGTTGTAATAATTTGCCATACCTAGTAACGTTCTTAGTTCATTTACATTAGTTGGGCGTTGTGCATTTAAAATTGCTTTTATCTTGTCCTGATTTTTATGTAAGCCCTCTTTGTCTATCGTGTGTCCCAAGTAATTGATACTTCTTTGAATTGGCACTTTTTTTATTAACACGAAGGTTGCTGTCTTGAAGTTTAAGCAAAACTTGTTTCAATCTGGATAATAATTGTTTTTCTGTCGATCCTTGAATTATTATATCATCGAAGAAGCACTTGACACCGTCAAGGCCCAGTAGTAATTGGTCCATGTATTTTTGCCAGAGACTTGGGGCTACTTTGACTCCAAACATGAGTCGGTTCACTTTAAAAGTACCTTTGTGTGTACTCAGAGTTTGCAGCAGGGCGCTCTCTTCATCCATCACCATGTTCAGGTAGGCTTGCGTGATGTCTAAGGTGCAGAAAAATTGTCCGCCGTTCATTTCAGATAGAATATCTTCAATTATTGGTATTGGATATTTTTCGTCTTCTATCATTTTGTTTAAAGTAATTTTATAGTCGGCGCACAGTCTGATGCTTCCGTTTGGTTTTACTATTGGGACGACGGGAGTTCCCCAATCGGATTGATCAATCTTTGTAATAATTCCCAATTTTTCAAGTCGGTCGATTTCTTCATCTACTTTAGATCGTAGCGCATATGGAATTCGCCGAGGTTTAATAAAGATTGGTTGCGCATTATCTTTAAGAGTCAGGTGGCCTCGAACGTTTGGAATTTCACCTAGGTTTGTAGTGAAGACGGTGGGTTCGAACTCTTTAAGCAATTGTTCAAGATTTTGTGTCTTCTTGCATGTATCAACCAAATTTATTTCGGCTAGTTTAATGTTAAACTCCTTCATCCAGCTTCTACCCAAGATGGGTTTCACGTCTTTGTTAATCACGTATAGTTTTCCATAGAATAGTTGGTTTTTATATTTGCATCGAACAAACGTGACACCGATGGGCTTAAAAACTTCGCCTGTATAAGTTCTTAGTTTGATGCTCGTGTGAAATAGTCTTTTGTGAATGTTCAGCTTCATAAAATCCTTTAGTGATATGGTAGAGAGTGTTGCACCCGTGTCAAATTCCATTCTTATTTTCTTTCCTTCAATTTCGATAGTTATAATGTATTTGTCTGAGATTTCATTCTTTACAAAGTTGATTTCTGCGATGCTGTCGGTACTGGCGCTGCTTGCAGAGTCGTCATTCAGCAAGTTCGTTTCATTGCGTTTATGTCCTTGAAGGCAGACTCGCGCTATGTGTCCTTCCTTTTGACACTTTCGGCATGTACTTTTAATGGCCCCACATTCATTTGCTTTGTGGTCGTCTTTGCCACAGCGATAGCATTTACCTTTAAGCTCTCTTATAGAAGTCGGTCTTTTAATTGAACGTGCTTTATTCGGTGCGTGTTGTAATTCATTATGTACTTTTGAAACTATATTGATCGTGTCCAATGGTGGTGGAAGAATGGATGTAGATATGGTCGAATTTTCTATTTTTCCCATTTCCATAGATGTGGCCGTGCGAACTAATTCAGAAAATGGCGCTGTTTGTTTTGCTTGTAAAATTTTTGTGCGAATTTCTCCATCTTTTAACCCTCGTATAAATTGTAACGACAAAAATGAATCGAGATTGGGTTTCAGACAATGTGAGCACTTAAAATCACATTTTGATGACAGTCTTTTTAGTTCTGACGCGTAAAGAGTGCTCGATTCATCCACTTGTAGTAGCCTTGATATGAAGGTGTGCTGTGAGGCCCATATGCTAGGTTTTGGATCGATGAAATTGTCCAAGATATCAGTAAGTTCTTCATAGGTCTTCTTGATTGGGTCGTCGGGTGAACACAGGTCGTAAATTCTTTCATGAATGTCAGGTGGTAAAGTGGACAGCAGTGTGTAGACCTTCGATGTGGGATCCGTAATATAGTTGAGCATCATGTAAACAGACAGTCTTTTTATAAAGTTTTTAAACGATTCGTTTGCTTGAAAAGGTTGGAAATTGAGTCTGGGATGTACGTCTCGATGAATGCTCGTGAATTCGTGGGCATCTTGTGAGGAAGGTACGCTGGATAACGGCTCAGGAAGTTTGAAAGTGTTCATTAGTCGAATCATTTTTGTACGTAAATTTGTATAAAGTTCGTCGACTTCGTACCTGTAATCGGTTTCGGATTCCAGGTATTCGTCTTCGGTCTCCTGTTCTATCTGTAATTGTATGTTTTGCAGTCCTTGGCATGTATTTTGAAGTGTCAGTAATCGTGTTTCTATTTCTTTATGAGTATATACATGTTCTGCTTGAAATTCGTTATTAGTTTTCGTTAGCACACCGCGTAGGATGGCTCGCGAACGTTTTGCTTTCTTTACATCGAACGGCATCGTCGCCAGATGTTATATATGAATTAAAACATATTATTTCTAGATAGCAGTATTATATTGAATGACATATATCCAACAACGGTAACCAAGCAACACGTATTTAGTCTATGATAAGTTGTAATCGTCTTAACATGCACACGTTTCCACGCCACCTTTGAGGTAGTGTACATAGCGCGTTTATTAATGTGGTTTCCCCGGCAGGCCGAATCCACGGATCTGTTGTGATTCGTTGGGCATTCTAAGATAAAGTAGGTATACGACTCTAGCTACGCAGACAATTGAATAGGAGACACATGTTGCTCAAGGTTAAACTGTCGTATAAAATGGAATAGGAATATTTAAGAATTATGAACCAAAGTTTTAAATTAAACAAGTCTTCTAACATTTTTCAATTTCAGTAACTATATTTCAGAATTGGCATGTTTTGCCTCAAGGCAATTGATTTAATCCTTTTAGTAACAATTCTAACAATGAAGATATAAAATAGTTTTATCAAAGTAACTGTCATTACTAGGTAAAATGTAATAAATAAGGGTTCAAATGAAATGTAATGCCAGAATTTTCTGTTTCAGAGGATGAACTTATTTAGTAGAAAGGCAAATGGAACGAAAATAGGATACTTTTATGAATTTATATGTTACAAAATTTCTAGCTAATTGAATTCTGTTTTCAAAGAACGTGTGTGTATTTTATTTGCGGACACAAAATTGGATGTAGGTAATCTTATTTTCAATTCGTTTATTCAATTCAATCTAGACATATTATATTACATTGTTAAATATTTCTTAAAAGAAGCTTCTAAGTTATTATTATTTTTTAATTCAAACTTGTACATTATAAAATTGCATAGTCACAATTCAGCTCAATCGGACACTGAGAAGTGTGTCAAATTTGACTTGCAAGATTTGATTATAGACTCCGGGACAGGTGTAACTAAATGAAAGATTGGAATAAATTGTTGTAAGGAAGTTTCGGTTTCGGCCGAAACTGAGACTGCTGCCGGTTTCGGTTTTGATTTCGGTTACGGTCGTAAGAACCAGTTTCAGTCGGACACTACGACTATTGGTACAATTAACCGAAGGTAACCGAAAAACTTGCGGGCTAGACCTTCCGTTCAGGTCTAGCCCGCAAGTTTTTTGGTTACCTAGGGGATTATCTTTATAATGTTATTAACAGCAGTCAAAATATGTATCCTTTACCTAAGCCCAGTTGTACGCAAAAAGTGACTGAATACTTGAAAACCCTTTGCTATGATGACACGGAGAAACTGCTTCAGATAATTAAATAAATTCCATCACCGTCCTACGTCCTTGTTGCGAAGGTCGATATTGTATGCTCTTATGGTTCCATAATTCCTGATTTAAATTTTAAGCACATTTACCACAATTCACCTACACCAAGACATTCACCTACACCTTAGCACAATACACCCACTCATTCGCCACAATTCACCTACAAATTTACCACAATAATTCACATACATATTCACCACACACCCTTTGACTGCTTTTGTTGCTACTTTTATTTTCCTTTTCATTTATTTATTTTTTGTTTTAATTGTTTAGTGGAAATACATGGTACCTGCCTGTTAATTTGCATGAGGCCACTAAGTGGGGTCTGGTGACCTGTAACACAGGTTTTAACTAAACCTACATCAGTCACCAGCTCTCACAATGTGAATTTTTACATTTAAGAACTAACTAGTGTTAAAACCATTGTGAGAGAAAATAAATGAACTTATTATTATTCCTTTATTTATCTTCTTTCTTATTTAGTACATTTTTAAATATTTATCAAAAAACTTAAAAAAAATAAAAATATAAAAAATAGAGGCCAACCGGTATCGGGAACAGGGTCCAAGCTACCGGTGGTTAGGGCTCCAGAGACAGGAACCTCCTCACAATGCGAGCCGTATCGAGGAGTACTGCCTTCTGTATCAGACCCTTGATCCAACCGCCCAATGACAGCCTCGACAGATGGTCGTCGAGGCTCTTGGCCATCAGGCCCGTGGCCGTAACGACAATCGGCACAATGATCGCCGAGTCCACATTCCACATGTCGACAACCTCGTATGCTAAGTCGAGATACTTGATTTGTTTCTCTTTCTCAGCTTTCACGAGGTTCTCGTCATGCGGGATGGTGACATCGATTATCATTGTGCGGCGCGCTAATCGGTCTATCACCACTATATCCGGCTTATTGGCAACAATAGTCCTATCAGTGATGATAGACCGATCCCAGTACAACGTGACATGGTCATTTTCGAGAACTGGGTCGGGCACATACTTGTAATACGGTACCTCCGATACCACTAGATTGTACTTCAATGCAAGTTGCTGGTGAATAATCCTGGCCACTTGGTTATGCCTGTGTAAGTACTCGCCCTTAGCCAGACGAGAACAACCAGAGATAATATGTCTGATGGATTCACACGGACGGTGGCATGCCCGACATATGTCAACCGTGCCGTGCCGTCCCTCATTATATGTCTCCGGTAGTTATTATTTAGTTAGTTATTATTATTATTAATTACTGCTGTATTCACTTCTCACATATCAACAACCTCGCGAACCAATTCGAGTAATTGATTTGCTTATTTTTCTCGGCTTTCACGAGGTTCCCGTCATGCAGGAAGGTTTTGTCGACAATCATTGCATGCCTCTCAATTCGGTCCACCAGCACCACCACTTTTTCTTCGAATTTTCTTAGTTATTTACCTTGCTTGGCCCAGTATACCACTACAGTAAGCTTATTGGCCACAATAGTATTGTCAATGATGAATTGATGATGGAGCGACCCCTCGAGAACTGGGTCATACACATACCTGTAGTACTTACGGCCAACCCAACAATTGTTATCTTATTTTTATTACTACGACTAGGTCAGGCCGTATTTATACGATAATCAATTACGTACAAGGTTCATTAACCTAATTACTAAACAAGTCAATTTAAAAACAAACAATTCGTTCGGTAAACGTTCGTTATCGGCATTTGCATCGATACCACATAAAATGTCGGCAGTCGGCACCGTTTCATGTTGTTTACCGATTTCGTTCGGGACCTTCAAGGTTGCTACTGCCCATGGTCACGCGACAATTATTATCCCTGTGGTGACACCACCAGACACTGACACTAATATTTTGAACCATGTATTTAGTGGTAACCTAAAATTATTTTAGATATTTTCTCTTAATTACTAAACTACCGTATTCCAAGCAGACCGTGTGGTTTTCCAAATTTTCATAGTAACTACTACGGCCGAACTACGGTAAAAACCAGAACTACGGTAAAAACCCGAACTACGGTAAAATCCCGAACTACGGTGAAAGCCCGAACTACGGTAAAACCTAGGATTTACCGGTAATACCCAAGATTTACAAAGTCTTGCTGGTAAAAGTCCGAAATGATCTATAATAATCGCTAATATCAGGCATTTACTGGTCTCACGTGAATGATACGAAATGATAAGTACAATTATGGACTGACTGATTAGGTTCACTTATTCATTCATTAATAGTATAATACTAAAATAATTAAAAAAAAATGAATTAATAAATTATTTATTTCTCTTTTGACATTATGCAATTTAGAATCTTTTGACATTATTTTTAAAACTGTTTGACATTATTTTTAAAACTGTTTGACATTATTATATTTTAAAATTGTTTGACTTTATTTTTAAAACATAAGGACATTATATTTAAAACTGATTGATAGTTCTTTGTATTTGTATGTAAGTAAATTGCAAGTATATTCAACATAATGTAAATTGTGTTATGAATTTACCGTAGTTCTTGCTTTAGCAGTAACATTTACATTCTTTACCACATACTTAAATACAACTTCCATAAAGATTGATAAGTAAAAATATCTGCCTATGTATATGCTTCTTTAGGTTTTAAACTATCTCTCTTGTAATTATAATTATCATGATTTCAGCCAAAAGACGACCACTGCAGCTGACGATAGGCGTCACCAACTCGACCGGCCCTAAAAGACATATTCCTAATAACTATATAAGTTTTTAAGCTGACATGGTCACAATCATTAGAATTAATGTTTGTTTGTTAAACAATACCCACCCGCAAAGACTTTAGTTCTCGTGATCATGGCGCTTGTAACGTTGCCCAAATATCGAGCTCTCAACCAAAATCTTAATAACAAATCTTAGTAAGCTATGCTAACTATGTTAGTAACACAATACAATTACATATTATATAGTAATTATTGCTTCAGCATTCCAGCCGAAATACTGGAGCAACGATCGCTGAATAGTCCAACCTGTTACCAATCATGCCAAATACCAAATTCCAAAAAATTGGGTCGCGCCTTTTTTCCATGATAACGCAAAAATTAAACAGTCAGAGAGACTTTCACATTTCTGATTATAGGTTTTATACGATTTTTCCACGCGACTGTACACGTAGCTGTAGATAGAGCGGCCCGTAGAGCAGTCTATAACTCGACAAAGCTTTGTTCTCGTAGCGAATTTCTGCGTGAGATGTCCTTTTCAAAAGTAAAATTCCAGCTAGATTAATTTCTGATTCATCTTGCTCACCTTATTATTCTTCTTTCTTACTCACCTGGACTTTTCTTCTATCTAAAAGCCCTTTTATTGAAACTTATCGGGTATGTATGAGATTTTTGTAGGACTTCGATCAATAGTAAGGTGTAGGAGATTAGTAGTAGTAGTAGGGACTCCCTTTTCCGCACTTAGATTCCCATTCGGTCCGTTGTGCGTAGGGGTACTGGCTAACATAGCTAGCCTAGCTCCATACAAAAGCACAGAAGCTTCCTGGTGGCTTCACAGGATTCACGGAACAACCTAACTGTTCCGAGGATTTCTTCTAGTTGAGATGCCACAGCCTAGCATTCCAAGATTACGTGTGTGGCTGATTCTTCAGCGTTAAAACAGCCCCTGTAAAGTGGGCTGTTTGTGGCGCCTATGTTGAAAAGATGTTTGTTAAGGAGGGTGTGGCCCGCTAGTGTCCTAATGATTATTTTTAGGTTATTTCTACATATTCAGAGAAGTTTTTTAGTTAGTATAGGCCAGGGATGGCAAACCTTTATTAGAAAACGTGCAATTTTTTTTTTGTCAATGAAGTGCCCCCAAAAAAAATTTACTCTGTCTTAATTGACAAAAATTTAACTCTAAATGCTATGAATTAATGAATTCTTTATTTGCACCCAGAAATTTTTACAGCAATCCTAATATTTATTTACAGTTTTATGTTGTATTTAAATAAAAGTAGCAGTTGGTGTCATTTCTGCTGTTGCAAATTACCTAGATTCTAAATAACCTCCTTTAGCGTGCCCATAATATTGCATCGTGTGCCACCACAGGCACGCGTGCCATAGGTTCGCCAGCCCTGGTATAGGGTATACATTTGGCAATGTAGGAGATTGCAAATGGCACGTTAAATGCGTGGAGCTACGCGTGCGTATAGTCACGACTGAGTGTCACGGCCAGGTGACACGCACGCATAAAACGCCCGTAAACCAAATACGCATAGATATTGCATAATAATAAATTGCATGGGTGAAAGGTATCAGAATATCCCGAAAGTAAGATTGAACTGCGGCTTAATTGCGTACTTTAATTCGGCTGGGAAAAAAGTATGACTCCATGAAAGTGTATGACAAATTCCCTTTAAATCAATAATTAGGTATTGTCAAAAATTATTGGCCTCTTTCAAAATAATCACCAATGAAAGCGTCCAATATTTTTTTGGCAATACCTAATTGCTTATACACCTGAGCATCTTCTCGTTCTTTCCTTTACAGACCTCATCCATAACTTTCCAATAGATGTGATCGAAGACAAGAGATGGTTCATCACGAAAAACAAATTTGCCTTTAAATTTTACAACATTCGAGTATCATTCACCTCTAAAACCTCTGCTTTAATCTAACTTTGTTGACCGGAACGAGAATCGCGAAACCGAAACACTTGCTTAGGATGCTATTTTGCATTCAGTACGAAGCACGCGCGAGACGTGTGACAGCGGGTTTTCAGCCACGCCACAGACAAGCAATTTCGAAATAACAAGAATAGCATTAGAAAAAAAGCTTTCTATTACCAAAATTGTGAGTAATGGGTCGAAAAATGCCAATGCCAAAGACAAGACAAGACAAAGTTGAATGCAAAGCATGGAGGACAGTAGCTTTAGATAAGACCTTTTAAAAAAATCAAAATTTACTTTTAAAACAGCCAGTACTATTCGTAGTAACACAATTATACCTAGGTACCTAAATATAAATAAATAGCGGACGCCTCGTGGTTTCACCCGCGTAGTTCCCGTTCCCGTGGGAATACAGGAATCAAAAGTAGCTTATGTCACCCGAGGATAGTTTAGCTTCCCAACGGTGAAATATTTTTTTAAATCGGTCCAGTAGTTTTTATGTTTATTCGTTACATACAACAAAAATACAAAACTTCCCTCTTATAACATAGTATGGATAGCGTGAGAACATGTACCAAGATTTAAAACAACTCGCCATTTAAATGCCGTTGAAAAATCCAGTGCCCGTAGTTTTTGTCGTACTAAATCCATCTTGCCGCACAGCTTGCTACGGCAGTTTAGATCGTAGGAATCGCATTAAGTTCTCTCACAAGATTTTACGCTGCAGATTGGTAGAAATAACATTTCCTTGTGAACCGACGTAAATACAGGGTCTTCATTTTGTATTTACGACCATTCCAAAGATCGTCCCCATAATATTTTGTTAATGGCCGTTGGAACGACGCGATAGACATTGACTCTGAAACGAAACACGAAACTTTGTATTTCCTCATCGTGTAATAGACCCCTAGGGTTCCATAACGTTGTGACTTACTACATTCGCGCACCTCTCTAAATTATAGGGCTTTACCTGCCCCACCATGACGTGATTCTCCGCAATGAATCACGACTGACGAGCTCATTTGTGCGACGTGATACTGCTATACAGATTAATTGGCTTCAAAGGATTCTTGAGATCTGAGAGCCGCATTTTCAATGTTTCCCGTAGGTACGAGTATAATGTGAGTAACAAAATTAACGGAATAGACGCGATAGTTACGAGTATGTAGAAGTATACCTATCCCACGCCCTTCCTTATAATTACGTCGGGATTAAATACATCACGTATTCCCGGAACGTTCGTCGGTATTTATTTATACGCTGGGGAGGGTTCATAAAGTAAAACAAATCCCTTAATATAAAGACATTTGATTGTAAGCGCCTTGATTTTTTTCCTATCTGGAACACACGGCGTGACCCACAAAGAGAAGTAAACAAACGTGCCATAAACACAGCTGCCTGTATTAATGTGATAGCTCGGAAAATACACCTTCATTTCATTTAATCATAACCTTTATTTATCGTAACCGTGGCTAAGTAAACACTTTTCGGAAACCTCATGCTGGTAATTTTATAGTTGTTTGCCCAATACTGGCTAGACTGTATGTTCAAATACAGAATTTATTTTATGTTGTACAAACTTTGTCATAGAAAATCATAATAATACATATAAATGATAAATAAATGATGTATGAATGTCAATGTTTCATAAAAATATAAATTACTAGCTTCACCCGCGTAAAAAGTGTTTTGTCATCCCAAGGGAATACAAACTATATCCATGTCAAATTTCATCTAAATCAGTTCTGTAGATCCAGAGATTACCCCCTACATCTCACAAACTTTACCTCTTTATAATATTATTAGTATAGAAGATAAGTAAATTCGTCATTTAATCAATCACAGCTAAGTCTTACGAGCTTAAAAATTGCGTAGCTTTATAGCCCAATCTCCAGAAACGCCCCACTGACCTGCCAGCCAGACCTTTGCAGACATTACACAAACTACCGCATGAAAGCTTTTGAGTGTTCACCTAACGTTGGCCATAAAGGGAATTTCATGTTTTTGTCAAGAACAGACTAACACGGCCATATTCATCTTGGCTCTTACAGCGTACGTAACATTTACGCGATGTTCCGGTGAAAGCTAAAACTGTATAATGTTAACCGCGCTGAAGTGATAATTAGCAAAATGGTACAGCTATCAAGATGCCAGCGGAGTGGTTAGTTACCTACATTTGAATCTCGAGCCCCTCGTACCACTAGGGACATGAAAAAAGTATCGATACTTTGTGGTATCGAGTACATTTCCATTCGATACCGATTCTTTTGAACTCGATAGTTTGCATTCGATACTTTTACCCAATGAGTACTTTTTGGCAGGTATCGTATTCGAATAAGAAATTAAGTTTTAAATAAGTATTCTTATAAATTAAGCATTTAAAACTTGCGACCTTACGGCTGATGTTTATGGTTATGACAACGCCATCTAGTTCACTCGTTCTGAACCTTTTAGAACATTACATCGATCTTTTTGATTTATTCAAGTGTAATCTAAAAGTACTCACTATTATTCTGCGCTTTGTAAATGTGTTGTCTATCGACATTTGAGTCAATATTGACCTATGCTCTAAGAAAAAGTACATTAGGCCCTAAGAAAAGTACTCGATAACTTGAAGTATCGATACTTTTGTTTCTATACTTTTATAATTACGATATTTTTTTATCGATTCTACTTATGAGTACAGTATCGATACTCTATATTCTATACCGTGTTCCTAGGTACCACTTGATATGTAAAGTAACCGCGTTCATTAAAAAAATTAAGCCACGTACGTACTAATTAATGTAACCACGTGACTTTGTGGCGAGTGCGCTCGTAAAAAGTACAGCATCAATATATTATTTCACGAAATTTTTATGACCCTTGTCGAATTTCCAACGAAAATTGATGCCGAGTACTTGCCAAAAGACTCTTTCAACCATAAATAAGGTTCTCACTCATGATATGCTTGTATAAAAGTAAAGTGTAAAACTATCTTTTGAATGGCCGTTTTATTTTGCGGCAGTATGCTAATATTATGATAGCATGTTGTACAAGATAAGCTGGCGTTGGAATTTTTCCAGCTGCGACACATTTTCTTAGTCAATAAAGCTTAATAGTGGCACATAGCGGCTGGCTTGTCAGACTAGATACAGGCTGCCTGGGAGCTTTTGTTATGACACTACGGGAGAGAGCTGTATTCGACAGAAAGCCATTCGGGTTACATAATGGACACAAGCGTCCTCGCAGGGTTTGCTCGGGCTCTACTAGAGATTGCTAATTTGGTCGTTTAGAAGCGGCATACTGTATGTATTGAATGGCTTAGATATAAGATAGTAGGTAACTTCTTTAAAAATATTTTATGTAATTGTTTAGGTATTTCCAACTAGTGAGTCGACGTACACAAAAACTACGCCACTATGGTAGATATGACCCTTCATTGCCTGTACCCTTACAGGCAATGATATTCTAGTAAACAGATATGTCATGAGCGCGCGCATTGTAAAGACTCGAACATGTCCTAATTGGGACGTATAGTCTTTAGTCTATGTCACGCATGGCGAAGAGCGATACACTTTGTTAAAATAAAAACAAAATTAAAAAAATACCATTGTGTGTATTTAAAAAGTGTACCAATTAAGATACCAAAGTACATAAAACAGAAGGGATCTCATACCCTAAGTAAGTAGGCAAAACAATCAATTTACTAATTTATTTCAATTTTTTTCCTAATCTATACTTACATACTTATACTTATATAATATATAATATAATATATAATATAATAATATTATAAAGAGGTAAAGTTTGTGGGTTCGTGAGTTTGTGAGTTTGTGACGTTGTAAGGGGTAATCTCTGGATCTATTGAACCGATTTTGAAAATTCTTTCACCAGTAGAAAACTACATTATTCCTGAGTGTCATAGGCTATAATAAATTTAAAAAAAAAATAGAGATCCTTATGAAAATTGCAATAATGTAACCCAAGGTAGGAAAATGTTGCCTATAAAATTCATTCTTTGGCGTGCGCTGAGATAAACATTGATGATAGATAAAAATAGTAGGTAAGCAGGGTAGGCAAAGTAGACAGGGTAGTCAGGGTAGGTAGGGTAGGCAGGCTAGGTTGGCTAGGCAGGGTAAGCAGGGTAGGCAGGGTAGGCATGGTAGGCGGTGTTGGCCGGGTAGGCAGGATAGGCATGGTTGGCAGGGTAGGCAGAGTAGGCAGGGTTGGCAGGGTAGGCAGGATAGGCAGGGTAGGCAGTTTAGGCAGGATAGGCAGGGAAGGCGCGGCAGGCAGGGTAGGCAGGGAAGGCAGGGTAGGCAGGGTAGGCATGGTAGGCAGGGTAGGCAGGGTAGGCAGGGTAGGCAGGGTAGGCAGGGTAGGCAGGGTAGGCAGGGCAGGCATGGTAGGCAGGGTAGGCAGGGTAGGCAGGGTAGGCAGGGTAGGCAGGGTAGGCAAGGTAGGCAGGGTAGGAAGGATAGGCTGGGTAGGCTGGGTAGGCAGGGTAGGCAGAGAAGGCAGGGTAGCCAGGTTAGACAGGGTTGGCAGGGTATGCAGGGTAGGCAAGGTAGGCATAGTAGGCAGGGTAGGCAGGATACGCAGGGAAGGCAGGGTAGGCAGGATAGGCAGGGTTAGCAGGATAGGCAGGGTAGGCAGGGTTGGCAGGGTAGCATGGTAGGCAGGGTTAGCAGGATAAGCAGGGTAGGCATGGTAGGCAGTGTAGGCAGGGTAGGCTGGGTAGGCAGGGTAGGCAGGGTAGGCAGGGTAGGCAGGGTAGGCAGGGTAGGCAGGGTAGGCAGGGTAGGCAGGGTAGGCAGGGTAGGCAGGGTAGGCAGGGTAGGCAGGGTAGGCAGGGTAGGCAGGGTAGGCAGGGTAGGCAGGGTAGGCAGGGTAGGCAGGGTAGGCAGGGTAGGCAGGGTAGGCAGGGTAGGCAGGGTAGGCAGGGTAGGCAGGGTAGGAAGGGTAGGCAGGGTAGGCAGGGTAGGCAGGGAAGGCAGGGTTGGCAGGCTAGGCAGGGTAGGCATGGCAATCAAGAAGACGGAATAACAGCCGAACTCCTGAAGGCGGGTGGAAAACCGGTCCTTAAGGCCCTTCAGAAGCTGTTTGATTCCGTCATACTCGAGGGCAAAACGCCACAGGCATTGTGCAGGGGTGTGGTGGTACTCTTCTTCAAGAAGGGCGACAATGCCCTACTAAAGAACTATAGGCCCATCTCACTTCTTAGCCATGTCTACAAGCTGTTTTCAAGAGTCATCACGAATCGTCTCGTGCGCAGGTTTGACGATTTCCAGCCTCCTGAACAAGCCGGTTTCCGTAAAGGCTTTAACACCGTAGACCACATACATACGCTGCGGCAGGTTATACAGAAGACCGAAGAGTACAACCTGCCTCTCTTCTTAGCGTTTGTGGACTACGAGAAAGCCTTTGATTCGATCGAGACTTGGGCTGTGCTGTAGTCTCTCCAACGGTGCCAAATTGACTACCGGTACATCGAGGTGTTGAAGTGTTTGTACAAAAACGCCACCATGTCAGTTCGACTTCAGGATCAGACCTCGGAACCTGTCTTTCTGCAGCGAGGTGTGAGGCAGGGAAATGTCATATCTCCGAAACTGTTCACCGCTGCACTGAAGGATGTCTTCAAGGTTCTGGACTGGAGAGGGCTAGGCATCAACGTCAATGGCGAGTACATCACTCACCTTCAGTTTGCCGACGATATAGTGGTCATGGCTGAGAATATGGAGGACCTCAATACAATGCTCGATGACCTCAGTAGAGCTTCCGAAAGAGTGGGTCTTAGGATGAACATGGACAAAACCAAGGTGATGTTGAATGCCTATATCACACCCACTCCTATCAGGGTCAGAGACTCTACACTCGAAGTTGTGGATGACTATGTCTACCTTGGACAAACGATCCAGTTGGGTAGGGCCAACTTCGAGAAAGAGGTCAACCGTCGAATCCGACTCGGCTGGGCAGCGTTCGGGAAGTTGCGCGGTATCTTCACGTCCAACTTACCACAGTGTCTCAAAACGAAAGTCTATGACCAGTCTATGTTGCCAGTTACGACCTATGGCTCTGAGACGTGGTCGTTCACAATGGGCCTCATCAGAAAGCTTACAGTCACCCAAAGGGCAATGGAGAGGGCTATGCTCGGAGTTTCCTTACGTGATCGAATCAGAAATGTAGAGATCCGCAAGAGAACCAGGGTTACCGACATAGCCCGAAGAATTGCCAAACTTAAGTGGCAGTGGGCAGGGCACATTGCTCGCAGAACGGATGGCCGGTGGGGCAGAAGGGTTCTGGAGTGGCGACCGCGAACCGGAAGACGTTGCTTTGGAAAGCCTCCCACCATGTGGACCGATGACCTGGTGAAGGTTGCAGGGATCCGCTGGATGCGGGACGCACGGGACCGGTCAATGTGGTGACGCTTGGGGGAGGCCTATGTCCAGCAGTGGACGTCTTGCGGCTGATATGATGATGATGATGACATTCACACGCAAGTGACAAACCCTAGCTGTCTCTTTTTTCTTTTTCTTTATAACAAGCCATCCCTTTCGACTTGTAGTGAAATGTCAAATGAATCAAAAGTGTGTATGTGTGCTGCGGCTGCTACGCGGAACACTTTTCGGTTGTTTTGTGAGTATAACGTATCTGTTTACTAGAATATCATTGGGTACAGGTAAATAACAGGGCATGTCACAAGTTTTAACTTTTCAATGTATTATTGGCAAGCAAATCTTTATCTATGGTAGATTTATTCCCAATCACTAACTTTTTTTAAAGTAAACGTAAGGCGCCAAAAAGTTATTTTTGTTTATGGTCGAAACGAAAAGAACCGGTGATGTACATGACATACCAGTACACACCGGTAAAGAAGAGGTTAAAAATTACATACTTCTAAACTTTTAACTGCGTTTTTCTCAATTTTTTTTAGGGCTGTTCCTGTTTTTTTCTGTACCCTTCATATGTTTAAAACACAAAAAATTTACAGGCACTACAAATTGTAAGAAAGTCGATGAGTTAGAGAGAAAAAGGAAGCACGTTTAATAATGAAAATCTCGAATGGAGAAGAACGTGCAAGAATCTCCATGGCCTCTCTTAGAAATCAAACGAAAGTTATTCGCTAAATCAGCACCCTGAATACACAATACCCGGATAATCTCGTGTTAATATAATAAGGGTCAAACTTTGTGGAATCTTAATATTAGAAGAGAAACTTTCTTTCGTGTTCTCTTACTCGATCTGGGTACAACTTTGCAGCGGACTTCCGGTAATAAAGCCAATGGCGCATTTTTTAGACAATGATTATTATTCCGTTTATTCAACTTTGTACACACTTTACATTTTTAAATATTACTTGATATAAAAAAAAAACAAGTCATAAAAAAACATTTCAAAATATTAAAAAAATGGTTGTCCACCGACATATTATTTATTCTGTGCCACCGGTGTCGGGAGCATGGTCCAAGCTACCGGTGGTTAGAGCCCCAGAGACAGGCACCGCAAGTTTTTGCTATAAGAGAGGAATGACCAAACAGATTAAAATATGTATAATATATATTTGAAATTTTGAGATTTATAATTGTGTTTGTATGTAAATGTATTCCCCAAACGATACAGAAGAAATCGTTTGTGGATCATTGTTCTAACAACATTATTTCTTCGTTGAACAGAGGCTCCTGAATGGGGTCCAAAGCTGGTGTCAGACCGGTCGTAGTACGGCGTGGGGTCTACGCTGCGAGCGACGTGCGCCTCGCCGCCTGCGCATCCACCAGCTAACCTGACATTTGCACTCAATGGACGTGAGGTGAGCACGTGTCTTTTAATCCTTTATACAAAAGACAGGACTCTGGAAATACAAGAGGCCCTAGACAAGTGAAGTTCTAAAATCGTAAGCGTGGCGATACCGAAATAATTGTTAAAAAACACGCTTTTATAGAAAACCAAACTAAAAACTAAAAAATAATTTTCAATATTTTTTTAATCTATTTTATTATAAAAAAGCGTGGGGTGCTTGATGTTTATTGTTATCATATTTTTCATCTCACTTGCACGTAAAAAGTATCTAAACATACAGGTTAACTTGGCCGTAACGCCCCATATAAAACCCTCGGGCTTTCTTTTTGTCATGAAACCCTAGGGCGGTAAGTAATATTTTTTTAATTTATGGCACAGCACACAGGTCATGCAAGTTCAAGCAAGGAGTTTACACGCAATAGAAAAATTGTCTTAAAATGTTATCTAAACAGGAATTTATTTGCAATCTCGCTACATGTTACTTAAATACTCAACTAATGTTCTTAGTAATCGATTTTAATAGTTATAGTATGAAAACGTCGAAATTATTAAATTCTTTTTAAACTCAGTCATGGCTGTATACCTACGTAATTATTTGCCCTTAAAGTTTCTGAACGAAACACTGTATAATCTGTGGTGTGGGCAAAAATTCGCAAACCGCTCAAAAAAAAGTTCACGTATTTCGTAGTTAATAACAGCTGTGCTGACTTGTGTATTAAAGCTATAATTCATAATTATTACTCGCAAATGTGATGAAAAACATTGTATGTATCACGGACGGTACGGGAATTACGAACCTCGACTCAGAAAGCCCTCAGTCTTCGACTTCGGGCTTCTACTAGAGTCTCGATCGTAATTCCTTACAAGTTTACCGCCCTTAATCCACAATGTACTATTATTGGCAGATATTTGTAAAAGTAAAGTAATTTTGAAAATATCTTAAAAAACACCCCACGCTTTTTTATAATAAAATACTTGTTTTTCTTAATCACATTATTCTTATTTTAAATGAATTGAAAATTATTTTTTACTTTTTAGTTTGGTTTTCTATTAAAGCGTATTTTTTTAGTTTGTAGTTCAATCCCTAATCCTGAAGATCCTGATAAGGATAATGGGACAAACTATTTAAATTACTGCATTGTCATCGGTCCTTGATAAGTGTGCAAAGTTTCAAATAAATCCAACGTTTTGAAGGGGGTGAAAATCACGTTTAATGATTCCGTTACATAGATTCATAGATACTTACATACCAAGCTAATAAAAGCGTGTTAATGATATTAATGTATAGGAGTGTCAAACGTTATCGAAATGTCACGTCATTTTGGCATTTCGACTATCTCCATCGCTGACATCAAATGACACTCGTCTAGAGCCAGATTCACTTAAGCTCAGGTCCCCCTCGAGCAGCGATAAAATGTTGCCAAAAAGTGAAAATGTAATACATTGACCACGTGTTACTCGTATTTCAATAGCGCATGTCAATCTTTACTACTAATATTATAAAGAGGAAAGATTTATATTTTTGTTTGTAACGAATAAACTGAAAAACTACTGAATCCATTTCAAAAATTCTTTCATCGTTGGGAAGCTACATTATCTCCGGGTGACAAAGGCTACTTTGTATCCCTGTATTCCCACGGGAACGGGAACTACGTGGGTGAAACCGCGAGACGTCCGCTAGTCCCATATATTTTGAATCTCTGGGAATCTTAATCGCAAAAATGTAATTTTGCCTAAGGCACGAAGAGTTGCGGAAAGACTTGTATAAAAGATATTTACACTTGAAAATGTTTCGGAATTTTATAAAGTTGGTAAAAGTTCTCTGAAGTTCCCCACAAAACATGTAAAACGCCATTGGCGATTGCCGAGTAATTTCGATACCCGATTTACCCTTAGCTACACCAAAATTAAATGGAAACAATAACATTTCGGGGAGCAGAGTACAATATAAAACCAATATACATAAGTGTACCTACCTGTATTGTATTTTAAGTAAAGACTGATGTTAAAATCAATATTATTTCTGGCCGCTAGAGGCAGAAGTCAAAGATAACTTAAGTATCGCGCTATAATAATAACTCGGGTCAGTAGATCGATGTTGTATTAATATGGAAGTCAATGCTCGGCGTCGACGATTCTTTTTTGTCCAATAATTTGATTAACATTAAAGGTAGCAATTTATATTGTTCCTGTATAAAGAAAATTGCTACTGATATGGAAAAAAACGTTCGTTTGTTAAAATAGGTTTACTTTTAGACACACCGTATTTAATGGTTCCTGATCAAAACACTGTTTGAATTTGATGACATAGAGAAACACATCGTAACTGCAAATTTTATATTATGTAGACAGTATCTTCTTTTCTAGTTATAGAGCAGTCAATACAAATCGTATTATAAACAGAATAAAAGTGAAAAAAACCGGCCAAGTGCGAGTCGGACTCGCGCACGAAGGGTTCCGTGCCATTATCGCAAAAAACGGCAAAAAAATCACGTAGGTATGTTGTATGGGAGCCCCATTTAAATATTTATTTCATTCTGTTTTTAGTATTTGTTGTTTAGGCGACAACAGAAATACATCATCTGTAAAAATTTCAACTATCTAGCTAGGCTAACTTACTAGCCAGGCTGTGTCTCACGGTTCATGAGATACAGCCTGGTGACAGACAGACAAATGGAAAGTGGAGTCTTAGTAATAGGGTCCCGTTTTTACCCTTTGGGTACGGAACCCTAAAAAGAGGGCAGTTCTCTGAATTCAGTATTTGGAAATAAGAACTAGTCATATTCTTCTTTATTGCCAAATCTTGGCAGGTTTACGGGCTTAAGTAGAATTTGACAAATACTACGTTTTAACTCCAAATTATCAAATCAGACACCGTCTTTTAGCAGACTGGTAAACTATATAGTCTGAGTCTTCTTCTTCTTCTGAATCTTTTGATTAGTCTCAAATAGCCTTTTTGACTAGCTGTCCAACGCGGCTTCGCTCTCGTCAACTGGCTACCTACCCTACCCTATCCTACCTACCTACCCACCCAATTGTCCTTAATATCAACCTACCTACCCTACCCTACATATCTACCCACCCTACCTACCTACCCACCTTCCAATTTGTTAAACTATTTATTTTAATAAAATTAATACTAAGATACGAATGTAACCAAGTAACCAACTTTTGTTTCTACCGGCGATCTAATTAAATTTTAGAACACAAAAGCTGGTATTGTGACTTAACTATGATAGATAGATATATACCTTTGCGGACATTTTGTAGGTATTAATGAGTACTTTAATCATGTAGTACATAATTTTAATGTATCTTCAATATTTTTCTCAGCGCACACCAAATAATGAATTTTATAGGCAAAAATTTGGTACCTTGAATTACATTATTATTACATATTTTTTTTTAATTTTTGTTAAACTCGGTAGTTTCGGACCCTACTGGGTACAAACATACATAAAGATCTTTCCTCTTTATAATATTAGTATAAATAGGTAAAATACAAAATCATTATTATTACATTTTATATTATCACAGTTTTTACGAAATGAATGCCTTTATTTAACGTCAATTTAATAATCAAATTCATGAATATTCGTCGTTTATTTTAAACTTACACATCAATTGTTATAATTGAAATTAAAAATGTAATTTTATTTATTTAGCGTCAATTTAGGTAATCAAATTCATGAATTGGTTATTTAATTTATACAAATCAGTTGTTATAAATTTAAATTTCTAATTGAAATTATATTTATTTAATGTCAATTTGATAATCAAATTCATGAATTAATTATTAATTTTATACAGATCAACTGTTATAATTTAAATGCCAAATTGTAACCATATTCTTCATGATTGTATTTTTATTTGTTTTTCATTGTGACATCAGTAACATTTGTATCTCCAAAATAGATTAAATACAGTTAAAACGAGGAAATGTCTAGTCGTTAATGTAGATGTTTAACTGAAATTAAGGCCACGGGGTGGAGAGAACATTAGAAACAGTTACCTAACCCATGCACAAGCACATGTTACACCGGGGATTTTACACTTCGTACTCGCTTTTTAACCGGAATAGTTTTACCTTATCCGTGAAAGGATTCTTGTAATGACCTTAATGCTAGAGCAGACTGTACGGATGAGTGATATTAGGAGTAAGTGATACAACGAATGCTGTTGCTATACTGCCCTTTATTATAAAAGAACACAAGTTTATATGGTTACATTGACATCTCCCTCTCATCTCCTCCCTAAAACTAAAATAAAATAAAAGTTTACTTTTATTTTATTGCATGGATACAATATAAGCACAAATTAAACATTGATACTCTTAGGCTAACACGTATAAAATATAGTTATAACATAATCGTAGTACATATGTTCGTTATGTTTGGTATACAAAGTTATACAATAATAAGTAGTTACATACTTATAATAACAATCAATCCCTGAGTACCTATGAGCGCACAGCTGGCGCTTATTATTCGTCTCCGTTTTCTGCTGACCTGTATAATAGCTATTGTTAAGTGCTTATAGCATTGGTAATTAATTGTCTTATTGTTTTTATCTTAAACATGATACGGTTTCGTTCTGTTTTTGTGAATAATGTCGGGTTTTCCCTTATAATTGACCTCAACATTTGGTGACAAATCTCTAATCACCTTGTAAGGTCCAGAATATAATTGTTGAAGTTTATTGCCAGTTTCATTTTTAATTAAAACTTGATCGTTTGGCTTGTAGCGTATTGGATTTACATGCTGGTCGTATCTACTTTTTCTGCCTATTTTATTGGCTATCAAATTTTCCCGCGCTTCGGTTTGAGAAACCTGTAGGCGGTACTTAAGTTCAAGCGGGTAACTGTCGTAATTATATAGAGGCTCTACACACTTTTCCAAATTATTGGGCAAGTTACACTTTCTACCGTATACGAGTTCGAATGGTGTAAATTTTGTTGACGAGTGAACTGTCGTATTATAAGCAAAGCACCAGAATGGTAACCAAGTACTCCATAATTCGGGTTTTCCTTCTGCTTGGATTCGCAAAAATGCACCTAGATTTTTATGCGAGTTCTCTAGCGCTCCGATGCTTTGGTGATGATACGCAGTTGAGTTTAACTTTTTAATATGTAGTAATTCACAAACCTGTGTCACGGTCTCGGACATGAACTCTGTGCCTCTGTCGGTAGCTATGTCCCTCGGGATGCCATGTTGAAGTATGAAGTTATCCACGAAGGTGCGTGCTACTTCTGTAGAGGTTTTAGTGACGAGGGGATACGCACATACATACTTGGACAGCTCGCATTGCAATGTCAATATATAAGAAAAATTGTTGCTGTCTTTGTCTAATGGTCCTACCAAGTCTAAGAAGATTTTATCGAAAGCCGAATGAGCAGTTGTGGTGATTGCCATTGGCTCTTTCACCTGAACTGTATACTTATGCTTCTGACATTGAACACATTTTTTGACATAATTTTTGACATCACTTTCTAAGCCTGGCCAAAAATAGTATTTTTTTATATTAGTCAGCATTCTTCTCATGCCCGCGTGCCCACTAGTGGGCAAAAGATGAAAGTCGTTGAGTATCACTTTCCTATCATCTTTGTCCTCTATTCTTTCGACATCTTTTAATATACATAATCTGGGCCCTTTCCAGTTGCTTTGTTTTCTTATCTCACTAGTTAATTTCTCTACAAAAATTTTATTATTCGAATTTTTAATGAAGTATACTTCTTCTATATTTAGCTTGTTACATAGATCACTCAGCTCTCTCGCAAACTCGGCTCGCGTAGTTTGTGATTGAGATGCCGAGTTTATGAATATAGTTTTCATTTGGGCATTATACAATAATATTATGTGTGTTTGTAACACTACTGAGCTATCGCTCTTTAACTTCTTAAGACTGCTACTGGGTGCAAATCTTAACTCTACTGCGCCTCTTGGTTTGATATGAGTTTCCACTACATGTGGTTGAACTGGCAAGTTGTCGGTGGGCAACTCATCTGTCGGGGCGACAGCATCTAATTTTCGTTTTTGAGCGCGAGTCATTACTGCACACAGACACTCATTCATTTCTTTAAGTTCTTTTGACGTAATTTTTATTCTAGATAATGCGTCTGCAACGCAGTTCTCACTCCCTTTTACGTATTCTATTTCGTAATTGTATTCTTCTAGAGCTAGTCTAAATTTAAAGAGCCTGCTAGATGGGTCTTTTAAATTAAATAAGTATACAAGGGGTTTGTGGTCGGTTAGTATTTTAAATGTACGACCGTATAAATAGGGTCTGAAATATTTGACAGCCCAAACTACAGCTAAGAGTTCTTTCTCTATAGTGGGATAGTTCTTTTCCGCTTTGTTAAGGCTCCTACTAGCGTAAGCTATTGGTCTGCCATTTGAATTTGATAGTACTGCCCCAATTGCGTACCCAGATGCATCGGTTTGTACTATGAATTGATTTAGTTCTGAGAAATCTGGGTACTGTAGGATTGGCGGTGACATCATACTCTGTTTTAGAGTTTCAAATGACGTTTGACAGTTGCTATCCCAGTTGAATTTAGTGTTTTTCTTACTTAAAAGGTTTAAATGATAGGCTTTGTCGGCAAAGTGGTCTATAAATTTTCTATAGTAGTTTGCAAAAGCAACGAAGCGTTTCACTTCGTCCGTACTTTTAGGAACTGGATACTCTTTAATTATTTTAATCTTATCTGGGTCCGGCAATATACCATTGCCTGTCACCACGTGGCCTAAATAAAGCATCTCTTTCTTAAGGAAATCGCATTTAGTGGGATTTAATTTTAAGTTGGCACTGCGCAACTTTTCGAATACTTCTATTAAATTTTTGTTATGGTCAGTTAAGTTCCGTCCCATACAAATAAGATCGTCTAGGTACACTAAGCACTTGTCGTAGGATAGCCCGGTCATTGCCATGGTCATCATACGCGAAAATGAGCTGGGACTAGTTTTGAGTCCCATAGGCATTCTTGTCATTTGATACTGACCACCGTCTGCACTAAATGAAGTATATTTCCTACTGTGTTTGTTTAACGCTACGTTAAAAAATCCTTGGTTTAAATCTAAATGTGTGAAATAAATACATCCACACAAGGAATCTAGTATATCCGTGATGTTTGGCAGTGGAAACTTATCATCCTGAATACAAGTGTTGAGCTTACGGTAATCTATAACTAACCGCCATTTTTTTTCCCCGTTTGCGTCTGATTTTTTAGGCACTAGGAGTACTGGGCTGGACCACTCACTGGAACAAGGTTCAATAATTTCTTGTTCCAATAAGTTGTCCACTTGTTTTTTTAATTCGGCTTTCTGTGAATGCGGCATTCTGTAGGGCTTAACGTACACTGGTGCCACGTTTGGTTTCAATGTTATTGAGTGTTCATATAATTTAGTTGTTCCTAATTTATCACCCGGTAGGAAGAAAATATCTGCATATTTTGCGCAAATGGACTCTATGGACAATTGCTCCTCTTTATTTAAATGTTTCAGCGATAGCGAAGCGAATACCTTTCTGACACGATCAGCATTATTATTGGTTTCTTGAAATGAACCTACATCATACTCGCTTGCTTTGTAAAGTGTTGGACTAATTGTTGTCAAGACTAAATCTGTCTCCGTGGTGTTTAAAATCCTAATTGGTATTTTCCCATTCGTGGGCTTAACTAAAGTATTTGCAACAAAGATCCCCTTTCGCAGTTCTGTTCCATTAACTACACATTCTTCTATCTCACATGTTCGAATAAAGTGAATAGACTCTGATCTTGCCGGTATATTAAAATGATTGTTTGTCATTATTAATGGTAATGATACCTTTGAGTTGTTATTCCATAGTAACAAAGTTTGGTTACCGTAATTTAATACTGATTTATACTTGCTTAAAAAGTCTTGTCCCAGTATGCCACTACCTTTACAAGGCAATGTTTTAAAAACATAGAACTTATGTTGTAGGGTCTGATTTCCAATAACTAGGCGCAAATAAGCATATCCTATAGCCTGTACTTTGCCCCCGATGCCGTTTACAAGTGTCTTCTCGATATGGATTGGAATGTTTTGGTCGAGAATTTGTTTATACTTTATGACAGATATGGATGCACCGGTGTCTACTAATAATTGGTATGAATAATGGTTATGCGATTTTATATTTACGTAGCCTACGTTATTGCATGATAAAATTATATTTTTAGTCCCGAAAAAACTGGTCCTCATTCCGCTGTTCTGTTTCTGTATTTTCCTGCGTTTCTGAGTCATCCAATGTATGTATGTGTTGATCCCTGGAGGTGCTATAATTGGACCTACCTCTGTTTCCATGAAATGGTCGGGTGGACCGGCGCCAGCTTGCCTGCGATCCTCTCCGAACCTGATCCTGCTGTTCGTCTTGGTTTTGGATAACCTGTTGATTGCCACGTGCGCGTCCTCTACCTGCGTATGAGAAGCGGCCTCTCCGCTGTGACCAGTTATAAGACGATCTCCCTCTATAATTCATCGTTAAAATATCGGAAGATGTTGATGGACTTGTTATATCTTCATCGATGGCCGCCTGTACTGCATCTTTCAATGATGTAAAATTTCTGGCTGAAATTATTGTACTAAGTCGTCGATTTCTCAATCCATCTGAGAAACATTTGATAGCTTGCTTCTCATTAATTGGCTTTAAAACTTTCAAACTGGCCTCGTTGGCCCCCGATTGAGAGATCGTCAAATCAACAAACAATTCCGTAATTTTTTTGCCGAAATCATCGATTGATAAATCGTTTTGCCTAAGACTTTGCAGCTTTCGTTGAATTGCTGTAGCCGATTTTTTAGGCAATAACTGAATCTTCAAGTCAGCTATAAAGTCGTCAATATTGACATATGAAGTCGCTAATTTCAATTTTGCGGTCTGTGAGAGTCTATTTTTTAATACGAAATTTAACAGTTTTCCTTGTGAATTTTCGTCTAACTCTGTTTTGTAATACTCTATGCCATCTATAAGTTGCTTTACGCTAGCCTCATCGTCTGTACAAACTGGTAATAAACTTAAAGCAACTTTTAAATCAAATTTACAAGTAGTTGCCATTTTATCTGCCGTACTAGGTTTCTGTGAGCACAATTCTAATATTTGTTCATATAAATGATTAAAATTTGCGCAAAGCTCGTGAATATGCGAACATTCACTCTCACATACGGTGCTTTTCGATTTTGAATAATATTCTAAAAATAAGTTGTACTCTTTTACTAAGTTGTCTGCCTCTGCTAATTTTACGACTATAATGTTACCTTTTCTTCTATCTGGACCTATCTTTATCAAATATTTTCTGATTTCAATTAACTTGTCGTACAATGTTTTTAAGTTTTCTGCCATTTAACATAAATACTTATTTCTATTTTCTTAGTAGGTACTGAATTACATACCATTATTTTATACTGCATACACTCCAGCGTTCATTTTTTTTTCATTTGTCACTTATTTTAGTCCACTAAAATAATGTCATGTATATTTTATGCTATTACACGTTTACTACTAATAGAGAATAGACAACACCTTATATATAACCACGCACTGACACATAACGAATACAACTTTCGCGCACTTTTCTTCGTAAACCCTGGGTTTTTAACTCTTCAGATGACGTCCTCAGTGTCCTTCTTGTAGCCTCTGGCATTCGTCCGCATTTCCTCTGCGTCAGCTCTACGTCTCCATATAGAACATCGTAATCTGTCCTTCCTGATCTCATTACCCATCCATTTCTGATGGCAATTCTTGTAGATTCTGAAGATACCATACAAAAACGCCAACGATGCTATAAGAAGTAACACGATTAAAATGATGTTTGTTGTGCTGGCATGTATCGTCAGCTGCGTGATGTCAGCGCTGTTACTTCCACCTGCTGCGTTTTGTGGAACTATAACTTCTTCCTTCGTATTAGTTGTACCCATTTTGTGATTGTCGTGGTAAATATTCACAAAATAGAATAGTGACCACGCTAAGTCCCAGTACGAGATTGGTCTCGTTACAATACATTGCGACACCCGTTTTGGTCAAAGAAATGTAAACATACGCTGCTAGCGTTTACGCTGTCACGGTCGCCATGTACGGATGAGTGATATTAGGAGTAAGTGATACAACGAATGCTGTTGCTATACTGCCCTTTATTATAAAAGAACACAAGTTTATATGGTTACATTGACATCTCCCTCTCAGACCCTACTTACCTTTGAAAACATATTTAAAAGTTCCTACCAAAATCCTTTTGATTTTTGGTTAGGTTTAACGTGTAACTGATGATTTGTAAACACTACAATTCATATGACCCAACCGAGCGCTACATACTCAAGTTACACAAAGCAAATTCCCCTCAGAAATATGACTACAAATTTTTCGAAGCTGCACGCGGCACGCGCAGAACTAATTTTCGATATGGAGCAGCCAGAGGTTGCCTCCGTGCTAGGCGTCCGTAATAGAGCAGTAGGTAAGTGCAATCGATACTTGTGTAGCGACTCCGGGTCGCGAAATAGCGCCCGGGTAAAACAGTGAGCCCGTATTCTGGTCATTGTATAATCTTTGTTATCCTTGACTTTGTCGCATTATGGTGCAATTTATATGTATGCACAGATGTAGGTGGTGCCTGCTGTACTTATCTTTAGATACTTGTTATACCTGCCTTGTTATATATGAAAAACATGTGGCGTAATATTAGCCCCTTAAGTTTATAACGTTGAAATGTTGAAATAATTTTGTATCCCGCTGAGATAATAACAGAATATGTAAATCTTATCGCAGCATCTGGTAACAGAATAAAAGGGCATACAAATAGCCGCGGAACGGCTAAGGATAAAAATGCATAGTCCGGTAATGCGGTTTAGAGCTCGGTTTAAACCATTTTGCTCCTACCAAGACTAAAAATAGGCCACTGTTTTATTTATATTCATATATTCTTGTTACTGCTTTGTTGGTCTAGTGGTCGCAAGAGTTACTGCTGAGTATAAGGTCCAGGGTTCGACTCTCGGGTCGAGCAAAATTTTATTGAGGCATTTCCATCTGAAATTTCTTTGTAGCAGCCTGGAGTTACGTATCTTGCAAGAGCAAAACGATAGCAATTTTTGCGCAATAATTGCTATTTAATACCGAAGTTTTAAGCGCTGTCCACACATTTTTAGGTGCCCGTCCCTGACGGAACACGAAATATTGGTTACAAACGCTTTGTATGAACGATCCATATCCCCCTAATACGGAGATGTGTGAACAAGATCGTACAATCGTATGAAACTGATTTTTCTCCGTCTCTGCCGTGTTCCGTCAGGGACGGGAACCCGGAAATGTGTGGACAGCGCTTTAGGAGTTTTTGACGGATTATTTTAAAATAAGTGCATTTGCGAACAAACAGCGAGCGATTAGCAAACTATTGTGTAGGAGTTACACTACCTACACTACAGATAATGCCGACTTTTATGACATAAAGCGTTTGATTGCGCGATGATTGCTGATTGTTGTTTCCTACGTAATAAGCCTGCGGGGATTTGTGCCCGGTTGTTAGGCTCACCCCTATAACATGGGATTTATATATTTATTTATTAATTATTTATTTATTTATCACAAAATTTTATTTTAAATTACAATAAATTAATTTCAACATAACTTGCGAACTATGGGTGTATTAATTAATTTTAAATTAAAATAAATTAATTTAAACATTACTTGCGAACTATGGGTAATACTATCTGTAGATGAAACTCTGCCCAACCACGTGGAATACCTTCAGGCGTGATGTTATATTATAAACGTGTTTTAAAAAGCTGTTTCAATAACTTTGTTTAATATTGTTTCAGATTCAACATCTTTTAGTCTTTGGCGAATACCAACAACGCTCATCCCGTTACTATACAGCGTGCGGTAGTTTATTATTTTAATATTTAACATTAATTAAGTACAAAATTATTTTTAAGTACTCGCTGTTCGCGTTTGACTCTCATTGTGTACAAATTCATTGAACATATCCAATTTCATGAATTTATATTTTGTTGTACCACAGCGACTTCCTTTTGAATGTAGATAGTGTTGCGACAATCGCATAAATTATTCTAGTGTTTTTTAAAACATGGTTTATAATTATTTAGTAATAGGTCGAACTGGCCAAATATAGGTTTAATAAAATGAAATAATCAGCAGATAAGGGATTAGATGAATTATATTATACATTTGTAGAAGTTGTCTGATAAATAATAATAAGGTAAAACCCAACTGTTCTTTCAACCATTTTATTTTTATGTTCAAATAATGGTTTTAGAAAGTTTTTAGAAAAATTGTTATGTTAATGTGAAATAAAATAAAAAAATACTAACTTCTTATCACAATTCCAGATAAATATTAATATATATTTGTATATAGTAATAATATCATCCCTTTGATAAAATCTGATGAGATTTAAATAAAAAATATCTTCAAGGCGTAAAACGTTTCTGATGTCACGGACTAAAACTATTTGTAAATAATAATGTGATAGCTAATAATTAAAATTATTAATAAATAATAGAATGTCTGTTTGAGAAGTACCTAATAGAAAGCCTATGTGAACTTATCTTCCAGAGTTACAAAGTACCAACGGTATGATATTTGTAAAGTTTATTTTCATTATAAGTTGGGGCATAATTTTTACCCTTGACAAAGACTGATGAATAAAATTTAAACGAGGGAGATACATGTCATGCGGTTCTGTTTTCTGTACATAAAATTGATTTATATAAACTGTTTTATCGTTAAAAATAATTATTTGACCGAAAACCTTCGTCATTTTCGAATAATCGACGATTTTTAACACTTTTGAATTTCGGACGTGTCAACAAGGTCAGCTACTTGTTATTAAAGATTTGTAAATAAATAGTAATAATGTCTAACACTATGTAAATGAATATGGATGAATAGAATAAAGAAATATGTTGGATTTGTCTAAAACATTGTTTTTTTTTTATTGCTTGCATTGCCCACGTGTACATCAGATCAAATGAAAAGCTTGACAGACAAGCTAAGACGTAGTTTCGTTGTACGTGTGTGCGTGTGATTGTATGTGTATACGGCAAGGCGTAGTTTTAACAGGCGTGACCTCGTTGTTTGCAACGTTCCATCTTGACTTTTTATTTGATCTGAGACGTGTACTTGTCAAGTCAGGCAAGAAGTGACCCCATTCCCATTATTCATTTATTTTATACATATTTACAATGCTTATAGCAGAGAAAGTTTAATCGAATATTCTATGAGGTAACTGTAGCTGTGTGCACATTGTTCCCAACTTACCTACTATAAAAAACTATTCACCATACAAGGGAAGTACATAAGTTTTATAGGTACTCAGAAAACATTTTCATAAGCACACACTTGGTCCCACATCGGCGGACGACCATCAAACAAATAATACAACACTTAGGCGATATTGATAGCCGACATTTTCGTTCATAGCTCCGTACTTAGGAAGAATAACGAAGTAATTTCCCCTTGGAAGAGTTCCACCTAAGCCTCAATCAATCATAGTAGGAGATTGAGTCCACAATAAACAGTAGAAAATCCAGCCATTATCCTTACGGAGAAAATCATTTATTGAACTGTTATTGTCGGAGAAAATGAATTATTCAGCTTCGAATCAAGCATGATGTATTACTTGTGCCTACTTTCATTTGCGAAGGCATGTGAGTGCGTGAGATTTTACTCAAGATAATAATAATAAAATAACAAAACTTTTGCTCAACACGTGTGCTATCGACAGAATGATGGATTAAATTATAATTTGTTTGTAACACGAGCCCGTATTATCGCTGTATTTATACCTCGAAATGTACCTCTATTTTTTTGTTAATGTTGGTACGTAACCGCTGGGAAATCCATTTATGAACGTTTGGGTAATTCTAAATCAGGCATATAGGTACTCATTACATACCGCTCCGGGGTAGGGCGCGTTTACTCTCAACATAACCAATAATTTTTTTTCCAGTATATACTAATGTCGGTGACTGTGTGGCGCTATTGCAAAACCAATAACAATCAGTTACTCTTTTCTAAGGCTTTCGCCAGCCGACACTATTGTCTGGACTCTTCGTTAGGCGCTCTTTTCATTTACCCAGTTGCATTGATTGGACCAAATCCATCACGGCCCACAGACTCCCTTTCTGCCTGCCCATTGATTATTTCCCCAGTTTCGAGAAAATGAAACTTTATGAATTGACGACGTAGCTAGTGACCTCACGACTAACTTTGAACTCAATAGAAACGGTTTAACAAAGAATCGAATGAAAATTTCATAAATTATAATGTTGAAGTATAAACAACGCGAGTTTAGTATAAAAGTAAAGTAAAATAGATTACGGTAGACGTAGGTTCGTGTGGAAATTATGGTCTTTGAAAATAAAGGGATGCTCATTTAGTTTTAGTTAAAATAAATCTACAGTCATCGGTCTTAAAAGCAAAGTTGGAGTTTGTTTGTGATAGCCGCGGGCGTGTTCTGGACAGCCACTGAGAAGCACTTGTGAATGGCGTGTTCAGTATATAAGAGTGTGTTTCAAAATAATTGAAGTATAATTTAAGCGTTCTGGGGAAAATGTCAGAGTAGCAGAAATTTTAATGTGATTAATTTCACCTTGATATAATAATTCATAAAGACACAAACGTTCTGCTACAGTGCTTCGAGATCACTTCTTTGTTCTTTTGTAAATTTTAATTACCTGCAGCTTGATTACAAATATTTGAATACAAGTAGGTATTTCTATTTATATTCTGAAGTTTAAATTTGATTGAAAACACATATGATCAATCTTTGATTACATTGAACAGTTCTAATTAAGTAAAATACCGGAATGGCATTAACCATAATTGTAGCACGAAAATTATAGAGCGAAATTATTAATAAATATTGTTTATTTAGCTTCTAAATTAAGTCTTTGCCACTTAAGCCGACCTCAGAGCCCACTCGATGCCTATTCAAGGGCGAGTGCTCTTTAAACTGAAAGGAAATCCCTCTGAGAAATGAATTAATCCATGTTTCGCTGAGAATTTGTTCTTTACTTAAATCGGTTCACATTTTTATCCTTTTCAAGCCTTTGTAGCTTCACTGAGCTACGAATATTTGTTAGCATTATGAAATACTTAAATATTTTGTATTAGATAATACCTAAGTTGTATGGGTCTTACTAAAGGATCTATTTTTTGAAACAGAATAAGAAAATTACATTTTAGTTCAAAGAACTCATCTGTAGGTAGATATCTAATATACAATATTAGAGAGAAACCAGAATTGTTGCCAGGGAACTGGTTGCTAAGCTTTTTTTATCTAGACTCGAATTTCATATAACAGCCTGCTTTCAGCCATTTTAATTCTCCAGTCAAAGAAATCTATTTCTCACGAACATATTAAAACACGAATTCTGAGCAGGGTATAACAGCCTGAAGCAAGCCCTAGAAAATCAACAGAGTTAAAACACAATCAACTGCGTTTTCAATAGAAAGAACCATTGATTCAGAAAAGCAAAGATAATATCTGTGAAAACAAGGTTTGCGAGAGAGGTTGACGTGAAATATTGTCAGTTTTCCGTCAGTATGCATTGTAAAGTATGAGTGATGCGGCCGGTATCGACATGCCATGATGACACGCGAGCGCTGCACGCGACCTTCTGTCAACACGGCCGTGTTTGCACTGACCCCGTGTTTGCGCGCCTGACGGACTGACGTCCATGGATGTGTGGCTAAATACTCATCATCTTTGTATCAATACACCGGGGAATATGCGATGTCTCGTGCCGCAATTTTGGCTGTGGATGGATTTGCCAATTGCCGTGTTGTATCGAATGCAATTTTGTGTTTTGGAACGAAACCTGCTTTACAAAGTTGGGTGATCTTTTAATAGGTTTTTCCACTACCTTGTCTATAAACTATAAATATAACACATTGCCTAAGAAATTCGTTTCGAAATATGAACATTTAGATCTCTCGTGGCTCGTGTTACAAGATTATAAAATAAATCTTAAAAAAATAACAAAATTACATAATAACAGTCGAAATGACTTTTGTATGGAGTTTTGATATCATTATCTAACTACAAAGTAATTAGTTTTCGTTTTGGCGGCCAAGTACGAGTGAAACAATTAGCAATTTAAATAAAAATAAAGTACGTAACCGAATAGGCTATTGTGGTAGACGCATTCTGCCGCTACACCCGCGATTTTTCCACCGCTCCATCCAGCAGAATGATACTGATCCTGTTACCTCTCGAAAAAGCGCGTGTTAATTGTGTGTATATAGTCTGTGGTTTTGAGTCTGAACGTTTCTTATAAATTGTTGTTGGAACTTCATAATCATCATCATTTCAGCCGAAATACTTTCACTGCTGGACATAGGTCTCCCTCAGGCGTCGCCCGTCGCGCCGCCACCGTGCCGCGTCACTTGTTGATGACGCCGTAGTGTGTTCGTTGGATTTGGATGTGTGTGTGTGTGAACAATACCAACTCATCATCTTTGTATCAATATCCACAAGGGAATATGCGATATCTCGTTTGTTTTTTGTTAATTACAATAACTTTGCTTATTTTCGTCTTGGCATATTTAGCAATTTTGTACAATTAGTTTTGATGCTTGATTAAACAATTTGATAAATTAAATCTATCAATTTTTTATTATTCAATTAAATAAACATTAAACCTGCTGGGCCTTATATATAAAAACTTTTTAATCATATATGGTTAGTCACTGATTACAAGATTCTTAATTAAAATTGAGAGGCGACATGTGGGTGTTACTGCCTATAACTCTTCAGAAAATACGGGCTTGATGTTATGTTTATATTTAACTCAAAGTTTTTGTGGAGTATTTTAATTTAGAATCTGCTAATCAGTGTTTAAACAATTCAAATGGTTAGTTTGTATTAGTAAATTAAGCGAGTTTATAAAATTTAATCCTCATCCCACATTACCACAAAACTAGAACGCATTAAAAATAGGCGTAGCGTGCCTTGGCGGGGCCCGTATAAAATTTTGTTTGGGGGCCCTTATGAAGGGTAAAGTATACTCAAAAAAGAAAAAATTGCATAAAATTAAAAGAAATATGTATTCACCAAAATTATCTATCTGTCACTTTTCCGTTTTTTTTTACAAACAATTCAAATTTAATAATGCCATGGTAAGCCTTTCTCCTTGCCTTTTTTTGCGGCAAACTGATTTATTAAATCATTTATAGCTGATTATGACTTTAGTTTTTCTAAAGTTTCTGCCTCTATGGACAACCAAGTAGCAATTCCTGGAAATTTTTAATGCGGCAACAAAAGAGTTATGTTAGTGTAGAGTAGCCTATTTCAGCACTAGTGCCAACAGAAACGTAAGCTTGATTCTACGCTGTCTGCAGTTTATCATGCGGGCATAACAAACGGAGTCTTAGCTCCAGCTATTTTATTTACACTCATTCATATTTTGAAAGAAACATTATACTACTACTACTTAGTTGTGCCCGCGGATTTGCTCCCGTCAGCCCTGCTTACCTACCTAACCTACCTAACCTGCCTAACCTGCCTAACTTGAGTAACCTGCCTAACCTACCTACCGCTATCTACCTACCTACCGCTATCTACCTACCTATCCTAGATAGCTACCATCTCACGTCAACAATTTTTATTTTAAAACCAGCGCTGTATTCGGGCGAACCAAACAAAAAAAAAACGGAATTATTCAAAACGCACGGGCAATCTGAAAATGTCCAATATAAGTAGGCAAAATGATAAAACTATACAAATAATAAAATTGACCGGCCTTTCTGAATAATGCCCATCACTTAATGGGCCGGGTGATAAAAATATGTGTTTTGTGTTTTTATTATTTTAGTGTTGACATTGGTTTTAATATAGAATTGGTAAGTACGGTTACTATTTAAGCCACAAAGTCGACAGAGCCCCGCTGTGCACAGTGCAGGGCTCCTATTTCTGTCTGCAGGGTCTAAAGTAACCTTAAACTACCGAGTTCGCTTCGCTCACTCTTGGACTAATTCAATGACAATAATTATTGAATTGCCCAACCATTACGTATATTTATCACATTGTCTGGTCATTATGTATATCGCATACATAATGACCACACATAGAAGTTTAAATCAGTATTCATTACATTGGTCGATTTGACTTGACTTGATTCATAATGCCCGGACATTATACATAATGCCCTGATTAATCACTTCGTCCATGATATATATATATATATAGACTGAAGGTCTGTGTTTATTTATTTATTAATAACGCACATCAACGACTTATGTATACATTAATATTATAAAGAAACATCTAGAAACGATCCTGTATAAGCAAGTCACTTACTCACACACACACATCACACACTTACAGACACACACACCACTTCATCACACTACTTATACACAGCATTTATAAGAGGAATATAAAACAAACATAAAATTGAAAACTAAAAGAAGTGAATTAAAAAAAAATACACCTACGTCATAGATTAAATTAGAATTTAACCTAAAAATATTTACCAACCTCACTTATTATTTACCCTTAAAACTAAATTTATAAAAAATTATAATGACAAGAAAAAAATAAAAAACGTCAAGTTAAATTATTAAAATATTTCCATTCCAATACGATAAATGCACAATATTATCAAATTACAATATTTCAACCAAAATTAAGACACATACGCATATACATTCATTAAAATTACAATAAAGTTTGGATGGGTGGATGGATGTATGTTTGTTACTCAATCACGCCACAACGGCTGAACGGATCTGGATGAAATTTGGCACGGTGATAGATAGCTACCCGGTATAATGTTCCCTAGGGATAAAAAAAACACTTTTCACAAGGGCGTAGCCGCTGGCAGAAGCTAGTTATATCAAATTATAAAAAAATAACTAAAATAAAAAAAGGTAAATAAATAAATTATATAAGTTGTTCAAACATTTTATTCACGATGTTGGTTTGTTATATACTCAGAAACTTTGTTCTACGGGTCGCAAACACTACTGCTGAGCATGGTTAGTCTAAGCAACAATTTTTTGTTCAACTTTTTCAGCAGTCTCGGCAAAATATGAAAAAGGTGTCATTCGATTCGGAATAGCATGCAGATGATTTTAAAAAAAATAAAGTTCCACTCGCAAAAATTGCAAATATCTCAAAAACTAATAAAGCTTTTTGAAATCTAAAAAAAGATTCAAGTAGAACATAAAATTACCTAAAAGAAAAACCTAACAATCAGAACTGTGGGACCAATATTTATGATTAGATGAAAATACCGCCGAAAACGGGTACTCTGCAAGCCACGGCCACTTAGGAAATTTCAACTTAAAAATGATTTAAAGATATTAAATATAAAAAATGAAACTGGGTAGATGAATTAACAGTTATAATTACGATTTTCTATTATTTATGCAATAGTTAATTAGCAAGTTTTGTCTGCTTGAACATGAACATTACAAGCGTGATAATTGTTAAAGTATAAATTTGCAATAATTTTTCTTCCTTATTCTTGAAAGGCCTAAGAATAGATCACTGCTGAAAAAAAACAGGTTTTATTAACAATAATAAGTAGTTGCAAAATTAAAACCTTTAATTAATCATTGAAGTTATATTTTAAAATTATAAAAATTGATCCGTTTTTTTAATACCAGAAAATAGTAAAATATTTTTTTTTTTTGTATCTCCTTTTGTTTAAAAAAAACTTAAACCAATGTTTTTTGATGAATGTTGAAGGAAGATTCAAAAATAATGTTCCTTAAAAAAATCTTGCTACAAAACGTATTTGTTATTTTTTTTAATTTTCTACCACTTATAATTAATTAAGAAGCCACTTTTTTTTAAGAAGCATAATAATGTATCTTGCATTAAGATTTAAAAAATAGTTTTGTTTAATTTTTCATTATTTACTAAATAATTATTAATAAAAAAAACCCAATTTTTTTTTCTTACTCTACTTAATGTAACAAAAACAACCATGCCAACTTGTCTGATTAATTTTGTGTTTTTCCGTTCCAGGAACCGAACGGAAATGACGCAATATTAATAAGCGTAAAATTAAAATACGAGTATACAACCAGGAATCGGGTTGTGTGTGGACTCGTATTTATATTAAGCTAACCAGGCGAGCGGTTCATCTGATAGTAAGTAGGTTACCGCCGCCTACGAACCATTTTCAGTAACCTTCAATATCAGAGGCAGAGCTAAAGTGGCCATTCCAAAGACACATGAAACATTTCACGTACTATAATATAATGGTCTTTTCGACAGGAACTGTTTAATTTCCCGGGATAAAAACTAGCACATACATTCAGCAGTGTAGCCCCGATATCAGTGAATTATTTTCGAAATTGGGTCAGTACGTACTATAGACAGACACCTATTTTAAAAAATACCTCTGAACTCTTTTTATTAATAATAATATTTTTTGTGATTAATCACAACCCTTCAAATCGAATCACGGCAAAACTGCTTGGCTACAACAAACGCGGACAACGTTTTTCTAGGGAGTGACACAATTTCCTTATTTTAATATTCTCCGAGTCGTTGCTGATGTTAATTGCTGTAACTTCTAGTGGCGTCTGTTTATTTTCGTTTCCAATATTCTGGAAAACAAGCACTCGATTGGTACCAGGAACTCGGCAACTCTCCTTGAGAGACTGTAGGTACCTAACCAACTTTTTGATTGAGTACCCTCAGCTGAGCTATTGTTTCTGCGCAATATTGTGGAGATCTACAATGCTGTTAAATTGTGAGTGTAAAGTATGTAAGGCGTTATCTAAAACAGCCTACTTTTATTTATTTACGTATAAGCAAGTATTATACTGATAGTATAAATGTAATAACTGCAACTCTGTCATTTTGATATCTTTTCACGTCTTAACAAATTTGGATGAAACTTGCACTCGGGTAGACTATGTCGCGAATTAAAGGCCGCTGCATACGTAACGTGTTGTAATACTGGACGGAACGGGACGACAAGTATTGAAAATACAAAATGTATACGAAAGAGCATAGGTCACTGGTGCTCGGACGGAGTCCAGCGACTTGGCGTTTTGTATGAAACGCCACGTCGTCGCTCGTCGATTAAAAAACGTTACAAATGCGGTTGCAGACATCCGACTGAATTTCCTAAGTATAAAAAAGGCATAATTCGAGATTTGGCTGTCGCCTATTTCCTCCTCCAATATTGGTCAAATTTAAAAGATATGCCATTAACTGAAAAGGAAACATATATTCTGTGCCCCTATGTTGTCCTTTTTCATGATACATTATCTTTAGAAGCACTAGAAATACCCTCAAATGTTGCTCAAAATTGCGTTGTCAAAAGAGAAAAAAGAAAACTTATAAGCACAACACAATATCTTTATTATTAAATTTATGGAATATGTTTTAAATTGGTCCAATATTGGAGAAGGAAATAAGCGAGAGCCAAACCTCGAATTATGACTTTTTACTTAGGAAATTCAGTGAGATTTCTGCGACCGCATTTCCTTTTATGACATAGAATAAATACTTTTTATCCCGGGCGTATTGTTCTCGTGGGATAATTTTTACTCGGGCGAAGACGCTAGTAATATATAGTGTAAACAAATATAATTGAAAATAACGTCCCTTCTATTATTTTGGTATAATAAGGTATTTTGTTTTTCTTTTGTTAATTTAGCAAGTTCCATTTACAAAGTATTTTTTATGTCTGCATCCTTATCCTTACATAGTATAAAACAAAGTCGCTTTCCGCTGTCTGTCCCTATGTATGCTCAGATCTTTAAAACTACGCAACGGATTTTGATGCGGTTTTTTTCAATAGATAGAGTGATTCAATAGGAAGGTTTATATGTATAACACACGCGGGCAAAGCCGCTGGCAGAAGCTATTTAAAATATATAACAAAGTAGGACAATATTAATACCTTCTTAAGATAGATGGTTTCAAACATAGTGTATTTTTAAATTAATGAATCATTCGACTTTTCATAACACTATAATCTTTTCCGCCCCAAATATTATAAATAAGCAGATACTATCATTGTTGTTATCCATAATCCAGTAGGTTAAGGATAAAAAAAAGCTTGTGACTCACTTTGCAATGATCTACGTTTCTAGAGAATTTTCAAATTGAGCCATGTATCGTCTTATCAAGCACCTTAATTAATTGATATCATATTAAGTTATAAAGTGTTAAAATTAATCGATGACTCAGGCGAGTTAGTAAAACATGTACATCTATAGTAAGCTATTAACCTAAGCTAATTTAAAAGCCGTCTAGCATTTCACTCATGAAAAAAGTTACTTCGATAATACATTCATTCATGTAAGCTTATTATCGAATACTATTATTTTTATTTATAATTTTGAATAATCGAATCGTCACAAGGTGATCACGGGTTGAAGCGAGGATATTCATAGGTATATTATCTGTGCTAAAAATCTTGTTCGATATTCGAAATTTCGAATGCATCAACCGTATGGAAAGTTTGACACAAATATATTCATAATTCTGAATAGTAGGATATTTGCGTCAAATCTGCGTATTGTTGGTACTTAAGTAGAAATAAAATAAATTAATAATTTACATAAATACGGGAATCTGCTGGATGCGAAACGCACGGGAACGGTCAATATGGCGACGCCTGGGGTGGCCTATATATGTCCAGCAGTGTACGTCTTTCGGCTGAAATGATGATGATGAAATAGAAATATTCGTGGGTGTTATACCTGCATAAGGTACGGCACCCACGATGCAGGTGCTATCGGTATTCCAGCTGCTCGCGTTGTTTTCTTATAAAATGAACTTATACGAAAACCTCGATACGACAAATGCAGCGAACCAGTGCCAATGGGATTTCTTGCGACAAAGCTATTTTCAATGTTTTCAGTAGTAATATAAAATTCAGCGACAGTCCACGTAAATTAGATCAGTGGGCATCCTTTCTATGAGAAAATGATACGGCGACGGAAGGAGAGATAATCTCATTAGAATGACGAACTTAGTTTGGCCTACTAACTAAGTTTGGCTCATAAATACGGGCACAGAACGACTCCGCCATCTGGCTGAGTCTTAAAAAGGATATCATAAACAAGTGCCACTTGATCTTCGAGAAATAACAAGAGTTTATTATTAAACTTGAGGAGCTCTGGAACTCCATTGAGTTAACCAAAATAATAATATAATGAAATTTATTATTCGTATTGTTCCGTTGTTTAGGATGAGGTAAAATGTCCAAAAAATGTCAAGCCGTCACTCAAATGAGCCACAAACAGAAGCGCCACGGTTTAGCTTTGAGCTCATGTGTTTCTACGTTTATTAAATTGTAATATGTGAAATAAAATACTTTATTATAATATTCAAGTATTTGATTTCACATATTATAATTCTACATGTGCACAAAAAAAAACAAAAGCTAGATGCATAGTTTTAATTGACCGTTTTCTATGGAGAAGAAATGGCAATAAATTCCATAATTAGGTACTCTTTTCTGTAAATAATAAACCGCTTCAAAATTAGAATATTGAGGGTGCTTTTCCACCAGACGTGCGAGGTATCTAGGTGGTGCAAGGATGTGTAGCAAAGCAGCAAATATATACGTATATGATTGTTTCCACGAAAACTGTACATTGAAGAGTAGCGAAGCTATGAAAAGCTGGGTACTTATTAACGAGCTGTTACATGCTATGTTACCAAAAATCATAGGGTGTCCGTGGTTTGCGAACCGCAAGCTCGAACTGTATTCGTTTGGTTACAGTTACAGCTCGCTGGATGGGTACACTCGGAGAGGGCGCTTGGTGGACGTCGCGAGTGAACACTGTTTCAAGCGTACACATTACAATCTCGTTACTTTATCTGTCTAGTTACTGTTTCAGTTAACTAATAAGTACCCGGCTAAACAGTGTATAGCTGAGCGGTGTGAGTGTGCGTAGCGGACTCTTTTCAGCTGTTCGTACACACAGTACTAGTGAACATTCCTCGCTTGCGTCCATTACACACATTCTTTGCTCACATGCCTCGAATACATAGAATAGAATACTTAGCTCGGTTAGCCCTTTTCCACCAGAGTTGCTTAAAGCCAGGCTAGGAAAATTAAAAAGTTTATTTTATTTTTTTATATTAAAATATTGAACTCCTATCGCGTTGATTTCAGTTGATATGGAAAATTGATAACGATTAATAAATAATGTAATCTCTTGTGCAATCAGCGTTTACTATATTGCTAGATAAAATTATACCACTTTTAACCAGAATTATAGGTATTATTCTTACTACAACGGATATATTATTAAAATAATTGCCGTCGAGCATAATTTTATGACTTACACTATGGCTTTATAACTATTTCCTAATGTTTTTACCTGTTAATGAAATAAAATAAAGTTGTTATTTAGGTATGCAAGAAACTAAGGTCTAAAACGAACTTTATTGACAAGGATTTAAGAAAATATGCGAAATTAACTACTCAATCAAACTATTTTCCGAAAAAGTTGTCAACTAACTTATTAGACCTTGCGTAAGCACATCAAGTTTCCTTGAAATCGGTTTATTCATTTATAAAACTTTGAGCATAAAAGTTTGACGAAATTCTTTGTCACGTCATCACTCTAAAATAAATCTTTCTGGTTACCATGGTGTTGTATGGTCGTCTCACTGGGGACTGTTGGTACCACTCGATCACTGCCCAGCCTTTGGATCGAGCGCGACGACACAACCAGTGAGTTTTCGCCGAGGTCATAGAAAATTCATGGAAATGTTATTGCCAGTCACTAGTTGCCAGTTTAGCTATACGCCTAATGGCGGGTTCTTCCTTTATTTCTTTCTAGTTTTATTTTTAGTATATCAGGATATGGTGATAAAATGTATGCCTTTTATTTAGACCGACAACACAATTTCATATCAATCTAAACAATACACTATTATTTTGCAAGATATATGACATTTTTTTTTATCTGACAGTGCTATTCCGATTACGAAATTTATTTCACTGGTAGAAAGCTACACTGTTGTTGAGTGAAAGGCGAATGGCAGGCTTGTATGGGCATTTCGTACCGCTAATAAAATTTCGTGTTTTGGGATATTTTTTGTTTTAATTGGTAGTTAATATCATAGATAAGCCCTTTTTAAATTCTTAGATTTTTAGTTCTTGGGACATAAAAGTTATAACCAGATTTATATTTTAAGGTTATGTACTAGTTTACCAATGTAGTAAATTGTTACTTAAAGGTAAATGTTACATGTTGTGTAAAGTAAATGTTCTAAATTGTTTGTTGCTATCTTTATAGTGGTTTACTTATCATTAAGTAGCTAGATTGAGATGAGGATCGTACCTACTCAGTGCAATAGAAGATACCTATGTCCAGCAGCAGACTGCAACAGTTTGATAATGATGAGTTTGATTATTTTTAAAGGTATTTCTATTTCTAAATAATTAATTATTATTTCAATATTTGTGTTATTTTACATCAGGCAACTTCTCTAAACATAACTGCGTTTAGTTTACGATTTATTACGTTTATTTATTTAAATATTTTTATTGTTATTATTAATTAATCCGAAGTTCAAAAAATAGTAAACTTACATGAAAATAAATGGTTTGGTTGCCTTAATAAGTGGTACAAATTCTATAACCGAACAACAAAAAAAGTATGCGGTACAAAATCTGCCGTTCACCTTTAATTTACTATAATACTATTGGGCAGACAATGAGAGTGAACTGCGAAAAAAGGCTACTTGACAATATTATAAGCATCTTAAGTAAGTTTTGTTCTATAGGCTGCTTTGTAAGTAATTCATATATTTTTCACGTATGAAAGAGTCAGTAGTTTTCACAGAACGTACCAACTATATTGACAATTCTAAATAAGTAGGTGTAGATACCTACTCTAGATAAACTTTTAGCAGGAAAATTCAAGCCACTTCTAAAGCAAAACACTACAAAGCAAAAAATAACTATGTTTTCCGAACTCGGTGTCAAGAATCGGAAAACAAAGTTATTTTTGGTTCAAAAGTCGGTTTATTCTTTTTGGTTAAAAGGTTTTATTTTTCTCTTTTTTGTTTTGGTACCTCATATTACCATACAAAAATTATTTATAGCCAGAGTACGAAAAATGTGCCAATATTTTTCGAACTGAAAGAAAGACAAACTTTTCAATCTGAACTAATATCAAAAAAGTGCCAAGTTTGCTAAGCCTTTGCCCAAGTATGTACATTGGGGTTGGCTCCCAGTCTAAAGCAGCTGCCAATACCAGTTTTTTGTTACATGGGGCGACCGCTCTCCACAATCCAGTTACTGTGGTACGAGGGGAGGTCAAAAAGTTCACGACATCATAAGGAAGGAGGGTGAAATTAAACATGAAATTAATTTTCCTTTTCAATATATTTTCCATTAACCCTAATAACATAACTTCTCAGAAATTTCAATTAATTTGTTTAAACCTTCGAAATAAAAAATCGTTATCGGTGATTTTTTTTTCCACGAAGCTTCTTTCATGATTGTAAACAAATAATAATCACAAATGGCCAAAACTGGACTGTAGGGAGGGTGATTCAGAGTTTCGAAGCCTTCCCAACATGACTCTTGTGAACGGGTGCGTTGTCATGCAATAGGAGAACACCTCGAGACCACTTTCCCCTTCTTTGTAGTGTAGTATTGCCCCGTACTATTGACACTTTTATACGTATAATTGATCAACAAAATCCCCTCTGAAGCCCAAAAAACTGAACCCATAATCTTTCCGACCTTGTACTTCTTAGGCGATACTGCGCCTCTTTTGTGCCACTTCATGGACTCTTGTTTTGACTCAGGTTCATAGTGATGAAACCAAGTTTCAGCTTCAGTCACAATTCGGTTCAAAAACTCAGGTCTAAAAACTGTTTGATAAGACCTGTTGAGAGACTTACTTTCAGGCTTCTGACTACTCGATAGCGACAATCAAAGATCTACGAATGACAGTCGAGACCAACTGCTTAACTTTCTTCCCGAGGTACGGAGGTTCACCCATCACCGAACCGACCTCGGCAAGCGTAGTTTAACCTTCAACCCGTGTGACTGTCATTAAAACTAACTAAACTAATAATGAAAGCTAATATGTTATGAACAAATCACATCTTGTAAGTTAATGTGTTTGCCTATTCCCGTCCGGAGGGACCGGTAAAAGGTCCATGTTTATTGCTTGCCTTATTTACGTGACTTTTGATACGGGTGTCTACTTAAAGCGGTACCTACCATCCCGACCCTTGGCATTTCATTTTAATGTTTAATGGAATTTACTGAAAATATTTGTCAAAATTACCTTATTACACGACCGAGGATGTTAAGAGATGTGAAGATTCACTTCGAGTTAAAATCCATTTAATAAAATGTAAGGGTAAGGTAGGTACATTTAAAATGATAAACTTTTTTCAGTTCTATTTGTGTATTCAGTTAACCACCCGAAGTTGATAGATGATCGAACCGCGGTGAATAGGATTTTTATCTACCCAACGTCACTGCTATGCAACTACTAAACGCTTACTCAAATGTGTGATTATTATTTATTCGCTGCGCGGCTTCGAGTCAGCATAATAATCAAACAATTGATATGCACGGGTATGCTCGTATATAACCCTTTCCTTGCAGTCGGGTTGCAGAATTGAGCCATTGTAGTGTACGTAGATCAATAGATCGCACTACAAACCGATAACAGTATTGTAACGCTGCTTCGGGTGCATCCGTCGCTCGATTATAAATACCGGTCCGAGTGGTGGGGGATCAGTCGTTATCGGACTTTCGGCCTGTACGGTGGTGCGTTGGCGAGTCAACTATTAATATTGATAAATGAGCATATTTTACAGCCATGATTTATATTATTATTACAGATAGCCTCAACTGTTCCACTGCTGGGCAAAGACCTTACTCAATTGTTATGATCGCTCTTGGTTCTGCAATTTGCATCACTTCTTTTGAATTCTTATGACATCCAAGTCGTCACGCCATCTCCTTCGGGGTTTGCCGTGGCCTGCGGTTTCTGAAGAAATAAAAATAACATGTATGTTTTTTGTAGTAGTGGTGGCCCGGTGGTATCGGCCCAACTTACGTGTCGTAGGTCGTGGTTTCGTACCCAAGCAGGCACTTTACTTTTTGTAAATTATTTCATTACTACTGCTCTAAAAACGGTGAAGGAAACATCATGAAGAAACCGGCATTACCTAGAACCAGCAATTCGAAGACTGTGACATGCACCAACCCGCACTGGGCCCGCGTGGTGGATTAACTCCTTGTATGCCGTAATTAACTGATACAATTAAAAAGCCATTGTGTCTCACGTATATCTGCGTTCTGAGGGGTTAAGTTCCACTCCCTCTCTCACAGAGTTGGCTTGTGTACCAGGAAACGTAACATTAAAAAGGCAGATGATGATGTTTTTTTTTTATCTTATTTAACATTATGAAGAAGTAGATAAAATAATATGGTTGTTTATAAAGGGTAATCTATCGAAGTACTGCAGCAATCTGTTAACATCTCATCTAACTTATATATTAGTAACATTTTAACAGAATAGACTGGCTGGGTCTTCTACAAAAAAATTAAGTATTAAAAAGCAACAATGATTGTAGAGTGGAAACTGGGCTACGGGAAAAATTATAGTTCCTAGAATTATCCTGTAGATATAGATATCTTGTACATTTGCATGTACAGTGATTGCAACCCAATTAGGTACATAATTTATCAAAGATAATGTTCTGTTGTCATATTAGATTTTGGATATAGCTGACGTGTGATGCGGATATTATGTAGTGACGTGCACTTCCGACGTAATGCTGCTAACTAAATTATTTCAATATATATTATCCGTACATGATTACTTCGCCTAAGCAGTGTTTAAATCAATTATGGTTTAATGTACAACAAGTGCAATTAGTTATTTAGCAAATAGACGGCCTAGTTTCGTGGACAAAAATTATCACAAATGTGCCACATACGCGCATTATTTATCTGCTCTGTTTGGTTGAATTAACTTGCAACCATTGAGGTAATAATGTACTACACACCTTTCAACAACTAATCGCATCACTTGACTTGCGTTAATTTTTGATATGTCGTTTTTTTTTTAAACCGGTACCGTGTTAATTAATTTGTTGTATTTTATCTATTTCATAAGACTGCCAAAGAATGTTATAATTTTAATTTTCGGACAAATCATGTGTTTTACAAATTCATAAGCTACGGGACCCAAGTATGTTAAAAAAAACTGTTAATAGGTGCAGTTCTTGCGCAGTTCCCACAGCTGGGCTAATCAATACATATAATTAGCGATAAATATCTATTTCGTGTAAAACTAAGATACGCTTAGGATATCACATAGCAGGAATTTCAATCCTTACATTAAAAGTACACATGCTACGGTAAAAGGGGAGTAAACCAATATATTATTCAACATGGCAATGCTGCCAGTCTTCTGGGCACGTTCCCGGCTGGCAGCGATGTGAAGGAGTATTTCGACGCCTAGGTATACCTTTCTTTTACATATTATCAATTTTTATGACATGCTTATTATAGACTAAGGTGTCTGAAAATAAATGAATTATATATATATATATATATATATGTAAGTACATAGGTTTAGTATAGTTTAGTTTTATTTAGTGTTAAGTATGTAAATATTTTAACCAATACTAATTGTATAGATACTACAGATAAAAAAATACTACCATTCTCAGTTTCTGGTCATCATCATTATCCTCCTACATTCATCCCATTTTTTCGGGTCCGGTCGACGAAATATCTAAATATAAATAACTTTTCCTCCATTCATACATTTATATTTGTCGTCATCGCAACGTTTTATCTCGTTTCTATCAATAATATCATTTGTCACTCATTTAACTTTAGTGTTCCTCTACTCTTTTAAACATCTACTAACAAACTTTGAACTTACTTTACGACATCTTCCTCCGCATCACATGTCAATACCACCATAACACATACTCACATACTTTTATCAAGTTAGACGCATGTGTATTTTCACCCTAATAATTTCTAGTTCTCTCATGGTCAGTTCCAGGTATGATGTTTAAAACTAGTATCATAACAGCCCAAAAGTTGAAAAACATGACTACGGCTACGTTTGTAATAAAGCCTGAGGGCTACATTTCGTTGGTTGAAATTTTGTTTTCGAGCATGTGGAAGGCGAGCGAACAAACCAATGGAATCAAACAAGAGTGGCATAGTAGCGGCCAGCAACCACTACTGTTAAACCGGTTGCAGACCAAGAGCTAAGCTAAGTTAGTTTAGCTCAACTCGCATAGCTGACGCAGTTTTTCATACTTGTGTACGTAGTTTGCATAGTTTGCATTCTGTCTACTAGTAATTAATAATTTAGCATAGCTCTTGGTCTGCAACCGGCTTTACAGAACTGGAAGTTTTTTAGCGAACGAAACATGCAAGGAATGATTTCTGAATATGTATATGTAATCAATTACAAACACTACGAATTTAAATCCAACCTGACGAGTGTTAGTATCGGATGGACAATTGTCCGATGGTTGTTGTCGGGTTGTTGAACTTTGATTCTCTGACGTCAATTCTTTTTTGTATTTCATATGTGGCTACATATTTTTATTTTGACAAAAAACCAACGAAATAGAAATAGACAGGAGAGTGCAACAAACATGGAATAAATACTGGAGACGCATGAAAATTTTTAAGTGTAACTTGCCTATAAGACTGAAAACTAGGATCATGAACTCGAACCTCATACCGTATTTGACGTACGGATGCCAGACGTGGAATTTCACTCCTAAAGCTAAGCACAAAATCAATACCTGCCAACGGGGAATGGAGCGAAGCAGGCTAAAGGTAAGGAAAATAGATGAACTACGACACAAAAAAAAAAAAACTCTATTACAATATCTTAAGATGCCATGACCTATGCACAAAAGCTAAAATGGAAATGGGCTCAGCGGTGGTGATATAATATGGTATAAACTAACGATGGACCCTAAGAGCAACCTTATGGAAGGGTCCACAATGGAAAAGAAACAGAAGCAGACCACTAACTCGATGGGAGGACGAGGTCATAAGAACAGCCGGCTCAAATTGGAGCCTGAAGTTAGGCCCTGCGAACCATTGCTTATGAAACAGTTTGTCATCGAGTATACTGCATGGAGTAAGCAAGACTCGCTTACGATGTGACAAACGTCAGCGAGTGAAAGAGGCAGTAATACAATGCTATCTTCACGTTCAACATTGATGCAAAAATAGCAACTGCGCTGGGTCTTGCAGCCAACTTCAGAGACTCATGTCATCCGCTGTGACTACTATACATACAAATGCAAGAAATAAAAGCTTTCATTTTTTGTGGCTTCATAGATGCTGCTCCAACTGTATTGCTTTACACCGTTAGACTCGTGATCACAAACGCGGCTGCCAAGCAAAGTCGTATTGGGTTTTTCCATTAGTATTTTCTCAGTAGTCGCCCGACGTTCGGCAATTGATGGCGTGATCACCGTGTTGTGCCTCGAAAAGCACGTAAATGAGTTGAGTTGATTTCTTGCCGGTCCCGTCCGGTTCCCATCACGTCGGACTATGGAAGTAAAAAGATCAGAGAGTAAACCTGTTTTGCACTCACACTTGTACACTATAATATCTCGTGCGCATTGAGCAATCTCGACGGAGATTATGGTTGAGATTGGCCACCGTGACCGAAATCCGACCGAGGAGATTATTATTATTTGCCTTATTGTCATCCGCTCTACCCTGAACTACTTTGAACACCGTTGGGATATGATCGGTTCTCTGTCCTACGCAAAAACTGTCTTCTGGCGACCAAAATTCTAACTAGGTAATTTAGGTACTATTACAAAGTTAGACTACCTAGTCAGACTTTAGGGTTTCTGGATCGCAATAACTGTCATAGACATTCGTATTCGAACAGAACAGAAATTGCTCTAAGTAGGTTTCACGAAGTGTTAGGAACGCAATGATTTGCATTTGATGTCAGTAGGTTAGAAACAATTTAAACTTATATTATAATGAGGTATCATGTTTGTTTGTTGTTATAGTCTCTAGCAGTACTTATCCAATGGTACTGACCCATTTTTGAAAAGTGTCTCATTTAAATTCTATAGTGCTTATAAGCCATTAAAAAACATAAATTATAAATTAAATCGATAAGTGCCATAAAAATGCATTTTAATTTAACATTTTCAAATTTCGCGTGTTTTTTGACGAAAATGCTGGACGCAGTGGACGCCATATTATTGCTCTGTATTCATGATTATGTTGACAGTTGACAGTTTTAGTTTACACAGCCGGATGACAGCAGCAGCAGATGGCAGCTACAGCAAAAAAAAACTAAATCTATGGAAGCTACTATTTCATATTTCATTTTCATGATGTTATAAAACAGATTAAAGAACTGGCAACTTTGAATTGAATTTTAAAATTTATTTTGTTATTTTATGAACTAAAACTACCATTACATTTTCCAACTGCTTTTTGCCTAAAGTATCTCAATAATATATTTGTAGATTTTCTCATATAGAGTTAAAAAGCTTATACTATCGCTGTGCTACTTTCTTCCCGGAATATATAGACTTCGACGAATCCATGTTATGATAGTTGCTTTTGGAATATATTCAGATATATGGCTAAATGGACTGTTACAGTAACGTACACGCAAAATACGCGCTTAGACGTGGAGTTGCGGACACCAGCCCGTCTTAACCTAACCTACAGTAACGTACATTTTTAAGCATCCTATACATTATCATGTAAGATCTACAAAATATTTTTTAAGATGCTTAAAACCTTATCAGTGGACCACCTGACAGGTGTATACAGGCAGCCAATCTCGATATGAATGTATTCTAATAATTCTTACACGGCTACGTAAGCAATATAATTATTTTGTCGTCATAAGCGATAATAATGCGTATTTTTCGTGATTTTTCTGATAAGAATGGATCACCCCACCGATTAAGTAGGTATGTCATAATGAAGATATCTTATAAGTAGATAAGAATACTTGAGTTGACCTGACAACGTCTGCTGTTATTTATTGAATGATTTAATGAATTTTCCGTATCTTAAATGCACGCGCTGTTTTGACACGTGCGTTTTGTTTGTGTGGAATTAATTATTATTCTTTCTTACGTGCGTCACAGCCTGGGCAGGAAGCACGAGTTAGCGACCTTCCTGATGGTTTGACGTAATTAGATTTATATCATATCACACTGATAAGCAATTTCAACAAAGCGAAATCGCAAGAACTTTCACAAGCATGCAATCAATACAATTCGACCGATTTAAACTTGTTTTGTTTTAGAAAATTTACTCGCACACTGTTCCGTTGTTGTTGAATTAGGTAATTTACCTATGTTTGCAATAATTTGTAAGTATGTGAGAACCAAGTTCCTATTTATCAAAGGAAAATATAGGAGTACAGTGTTTAGGACAACACAAAGTTTTTTATTTTTGTTTTAGTCTGTTATAATTTGTTATCTCTGTAAGGCAATGACATACGTCCGCCTCGCTATATCCTGTGTCTTTGACCAACACGTTTTCTTGTGAGTTATAATAAAATATTAATAAAACAAGTAAATTTTATCAATTTACAAACCTAAATACAAACTACAGTCCGCTTAATCCTCACGCATAAAGACTATGGATTTACCCATCTCAATGTGAACGATGCTCCAAACACACAGTATACATATACCTTTATTTTTCAGTTTAAGAAATATCTTTTAAATTGTTCCAATATTGGAGGAGGAAATAGTCTCGTAAGAAACCTCGAATTATGATTTTTTACTTAGGATATTCAGCCGGATGCCAGCGACCGCATTTCCTCTTAACATTGTCTGTATGCCCTACAATCAATCAATCAATCTGCCTAGCCTTTTCCCAACTACATTGGGGTCAGCTTCCAGTCTTATTGGATTCAACTAAGTACCAGTGTTTTACATGGGCCAGTGTAACTGGCCAGTGTAACTGGGTAACACGGTACCCCTTGGCAAGACTGGTGTCAGATCTCAGGCTTCTGACTACCCGTAACGACTGTCTTAAGATCTTCAAATGACAGCCGGGACCAACGGCTTAACGTGCTTTCCGAGGCACGGAGGAAACTCGGAATTTTGAAATGGTCACCCATCCACGTACCGACCTCGTTAAGCGTTGCTTAACCTCGATCGACCCGTGCGGCTGTTATTATTTAATCACGAGCTCCTATGCCCCACAATCTTCCTTTATTTTTTGCTGAAAGAAGTAAGTAAGTAATGTAAGTACATGAATGAAATTATAAACATTTTCACATTGTCAAATGAAATAAGCTAGCTAATCTTCGCAGGTGTGTGATGAAAGATAACATATTAAACCGGATGGTAAAGAAAACTTTACAGATAATAAAGATTACATAAAAATACAGCTCTGCGGCCATTACCAAAATATGAGAAGGTTACGAATCTAGTTTTATTTAAACGTCTTTATAGTACCTATCAGGAGTGCAAAGTTTCGCTAGTTATTCTAATTTGAACTGTGTACACTGGTACACATATAATCTTTGTCACGATAAAGGACGCTTAGAAGCTTTTGCTAACGAAAACACAAATATCCAAGCTTTCTATAGCAAAATACTTCAATAGAATACCTGCCAAGATTACAACTAAGTTGTAGAAACGAGCAGTTACATAAGATGGCCGTAGGCCGACTTTCGTATTTGAAGTCCGCAAAAGCTTCCTTACCTACAGACTTCCGGTCTTCTAACGTTGTGTGAGTCCGGAAGTCCTGTTGAGCAAATCGTCGTTTATTCGCTTTCAGTTTGCCGTTTCATATTTTGTTGGCTACTGGAACGGTGTTATATGAACTTATAAATCACTGGTATTATATACATGTAACGTATAAACGTTACATATTAAATAGGTAGGTAGGTAATAAATTTGTACTTTCTAGGTTTATCTTGGACATCGCTGACAATGGTGAAGGAAAACATTTTGAGGAAACCTGCAGCCTAATTGCATAAGTGAATTCGGCAAAGAACATGTAAGGGTGACGACACCTTTAAAATAACGACTTTCGTATTGCGTAATACACTCGAAATGGGATAGGTCATGGAAAGGATATATGAATTTAACTCATAGGGTGGTGAAGGGAATCCTTTCTAAATTATTTTCACAATATCGAAAACATTTAAAGGAAATGTGTCATATTAATTCATGGAGTTGTTTCCTTTGCCCTGCCAAACACACTTAAGGTGATATATACGCCCCAATGTAACGCAGTACTGGCCGTGCGCCCGCTCGGTGCCAAAATATCAAAATTGAACCTCCTTTTGAACAGATTTGTTTGCAAAATATTATTTGATTTACATATGCTATGTTAGGTATGAAGTAATTCCAGCCATCAATTTTTCTGTATAAAAATATTTTTTAACATCCAAGTCGTTTTGGAGGAGTTTCCAAAAGTTGCGAAAAATATCGTCTTGTTAATTAGTTTTTTAAAGCAAAACTATCAGTTACACGAAAAAACCTTGTGTTCCAAATTATGTACATGAATCAATAACAAATATATATTTTTTTCAAACCTTTTAACCTAGCCGTTTTTAAGGAATATGCTTTAGAAAGTTACCGTTTTACGGCACTAAAGCGTATGTAGGCCCTTAAACAATTAGGTTATTAGATAGGCTTTTGTATGGGTAAAAGAAATTAAAATATAGGATAAACATTCATAGGAACCGATGACCTGGTGAAGGTTGCGGGGATCCACTGCATGCGAGACGAACGGGACCGGTCAGTGTGGTGACGCTTGTGGGAGGCCTTTGTTAAGCAGTGGAAATGATGATGATGATTCATAGAATATAGAATATATACTGATAACATAAAAAATAGTGATCTCCTACTACTTGCGGTCGTTACCAAAACATGAGCCCTAACAGGCATTGTACAGAGGGGGTTCCGGTGTGGACTTCTATGAGGTCTCGTTCTACGTACTGATGGAAATCACCGTGGTGGTTTTAGTGAGCTAAAAATCGAACAGTCCCTGGTCTTTTCCCCAAAAGTTAGTAAATAAAGCAAGGCATTAAAATTTAGTTTCCAATTATAAATACAACAATACTATGTTATTTCTTAAAAGTTATACAGTAATTTTTGATCGTTTTTTCTTTTTAATTATGGGTTTTATTTAATTGACCTATACAAAACACCGTAGGTATTTACGTGGTAACTAACTGACTGGTTTAGAACTTATTTTTGATCACGAAGTGCCCAATTATGATACATAACGTGTAAAGAATCTTTATTTATCACAAGAACATGGTTCAGTCTTTTTAGGGTTCCGTACCCAAAGGGTAAAAACGGGACCCTATTACTAAGATTCCGTGGTCCGTCTATCTGCCAGTCTGTCACCAGGCTCTATCTCATGAACCGTGATAAGACAGTTGAAATTTTCACAGACGATTTATGTCTATTGCCGCTATAACAACAAATATAAAAAACAGAATAAATTAAATATTTAAGCGGGGCTCCCATACAAAAAACGTGTTTTTTTCCCTTTTGTTACGATAATGGTACGGAACCATTCGTGTGGAATCCGATTCGCAATTGGCCGGTTTTTTAGATTTAAATTTTAACATAAATAAATCGTCTTCCAATGAGAACTCCACATTAGCATGCCGCAAATGTGGAATTACAATAATCGTCACAAAAAAAGCATAAATGTACATCTAAAACAAGTTAACACATCTGGCTAATTTGTCGTTACCGAGGTAACCACATAATTTAAGAGACAATACACAATTTATATAACAAAGGCAGTATGATTTAAGCCTTCAGACAAGACGTTTTCCTGCTTAAGCTTTTTGTTACAGTTCCGATAGACACGAATTAATCGGATTAAGGTGTTTAGTGAACTTCGCAAAGGATTGTTAGGATTGTTTGGTGAATCTAGAACAAGCTTGTAATGACCACCTTGTTGGGTAAGAGACAGCTTTAACTGTTTTTTTTCTTTATAGAAGGAAAGGAGCATTTTATTGTCAACTGTAACATGTTATTAACAAAACACAAATTCTTTATGAAGCACAATATTAGAAGGCTTTACTGATCCAATAGCTTCTCGATCGGGCGTCAAACCTACTTCTGATAAGTGTCCTATGACCTAATCGATGGCCTCGTCTACCTTGGTTTCATCCATATCCGTTCAGACCACAGATAATATAATACTAGCATACAGATGCCTCGTATGATCGTGATTTCTTTGTATGGGATGCCACGTAACTAGCGTTTTTCATCTTATTTTACCGATTATTATTTGTAAATCAATCGGTTTCGGTTCCGTTCCACGGCGATAGATAGATCACCATCTAATAATCAATTGATATGAGATAAATCAAATAATCAGTATAATTCACACAGACAGTTTCTTTGTATGGGATGAGACCCCACGGTTCAGACGTAATAAGGTAACAAACAGACAGAGTTACTTTCGCATTTATAATAAAAATATATCCATCTATCCAATCTGTTACAGGAGATGGCAGGTTGAAATTAATCGAAAATAAATTAGAAACAGGTAATACTTGCGACTAAAAAATAGTGGTGATAGGGAAATGTTGATGGATGGATTGTTGGACGAAAGGTAAGAAAGAAAAAGGAGTGGATAATAGGAAAGGAGGAAAATCGATGCACTAGAGATGTGGTGCTGGAGACTGCTGCGGATTCCGTGGACTGCTTACCGCACCAATGAAAACCAACGGATCTAACTTCATACTTGAGTAATAGGATTCAGACCGTTGACGGTAATGGAAAAAGAACTCCCGGATCTATAGTAACAATGGGAGTCCCGCAGGGCTCAATTATTGGTCATTTCTTGTTTCTTATTTATATTAATGACTTGCCTTACCTCATAAAGGATAACCATGATATAGTGTTTTTTGCGGATGATACTTCACTTTTTTTTAAACCTAAAAATCAGCAGCTGGTTACTGACGATGTAAATAGCGCAATCTCAAAAGTAGTTCATTGGTTGGATGTTAACAATTTACTTTTTAATGAAAAAAAACCAAATGCATTAAGTTTACCCTACCTCACGTTAGGCAGGTGAAAACTGATGTGTTGATAAAGGGCGAAGAATTGAATCCTGAAAATAGCACAGTATTCTTAGGTTTACTTTGTACGCTAAGCTTCAGTGGGCCCCACATATAGATAAATTGTCATAGAAGCTAAGCTCCGCAGCATATGCTGTTAGAAAAATTCGTAATTTAACTGACATAGAGACAGCCCGTTTAGAATACTTTAGCTATTTTCATACTGTAATGTCGTACGGTATTCTGTTGTGGAGAAATGCCACCGATATCCAGACTATCTTTGTTTTGCAGAAAAGACCTGTTCGATCAATTTATAAATTAATCCCGAGACACTCTCTCAGAGAGAAATTTAAGGAGATTAACATAATACCTTCTCAGTATATATATGAAAATCTTTTATATGCCCATAAAAATATAAAATTGTTTAAAAATACAGTGATATCCATAACATAAATACTAGGTACAAACACAAATTTGTAGTACCTACAACAAGGCTCAAGAAAATCTGTGGCTCGTTTAGATGTCAATGTGTACGCTTTTTATACCATTCATGATTACGTTGAGGACAAAAAGGCTTGGGATTGAGCTGCACTTTATTTTTTTTTCACCGTGTATTATGTTGTTCTTTTTTTATTTTTTCTTTTTCTTGCAATGACAAGAATATTTACTTTTTAAAGTATAATATTATTTTATTTTAATTATTGTGAATGTGAGGACTATGTGGATCATTCTTTTTTTGTTTTTAATTTATCTTAGTTTGTTTTTAACATGGTCTGGCAGTCCTTTCTTTGGTATTGTTCGTCGAATCGTTGTGCTTCTTAAATTCTGAGTTGAGCTGCTCGGTTATTGACAAATAGGTGCACTGACTGGACAGGTCCACTCAATCTGGCTGGTTCTTTCCTCAAAATACCAATTCAGACATCAGTCTACATGGTCTTCATATGATCTAACCAAGATTTTGTCTGGACTTTAAAAGAGACCTCTGAGTTTGTTTCGGCCTTTCTTCTCAGAGTAGTCAGTTAGGAAACGTCGACCACATCTATTTTAAAAATGTGATCGACATGTAAAAGTGTTTATACAAACCAACATACAGAAATAAATCATTTGTCATTTTAAAAAAAATGTATCGATCCTAAAAGAACTTCTCATTCCTTTTTCTTCCAATATTTTTAAAACAAAAAGTAAAGTAATTATCTACTCAATGAGCTCTAAACAACGATTCCCCACTCGATGGGGAAGGCCAATTTTATTTTCGCGCCTCCTTAATCTGTGTGAAAAATAATAATATAATTCATTGCGTTGAAAGGAAATGCTCCTTAATTTTCCTCTTGAAGCTTGGCTTTGGGTCAACAAGATTCTTATACTATGAAAATGTAAAAGACTGTAGCTTCAACGGTTTGGCTGTAAAACCTGTGTGACAGACGACGGACAGACGGACAGACAGATGGACATGAGATTGACAGCAATAGGGCTCTGTTTGGACTCTTCGGGTACGGAACCCTAAAAAGGCAGGCATAATGGCTTGACGGCTAACAAGATATAATTAAAGAAGGAATTGTGTTGTACCGAACCTAAGTAAAATGGAACAAGGGCAGAAAGAAGATGAATAATACTAGGTATTCTTATTCAAGTTCAAATACCTAAGTACTCAAAGATACTACCACGTACTACCTATTAACGAACCTAACAATGCGTTTGCTTGGATACTAAATAATCTTTGTTATGTATGCCAAGTGACAGGTAATAATGATTAATGATTTTAATTCATAATAACTTATTTATTGTAGGTAAGAACAATTAATGAAAATACATAGTTAGGTAATACTTATCACATGTGCGTTAATGTTCTATGGAAAATACCAGAAAATCTAATATCGATTATGACAATCTTAATATCCGATAGCACATTGATATATGATGAAGTAATTACAATAACATTGTGTTCTTGATCAGATTTATGATAATAACAAACACAGTATTGTATCTGCAAGATAGTTTAACATTTGAATCTATCAAGAGCACATGTCCACCGCAGTATATTTATTATAAAGAAAAGTTGTCTTATGGGAACGCAAACAGTAGCGGACACAATAACGGGGTACAAGTTGGTAAATTGGATTCGCGCACCGGGAACGGGCGACGGCGGTAGCCGGTGACAGCGCGGGGGCGCGGGGAGGTTAATCACGTCACGCCGAGTGTGGAGAGTACCCGCGCCTCTGTCACTCCTTGACGACCTCGGGACCTTTAATATACAGCAATAATTCCAAAAACTTTTACTATTATAAATGTTGCAGGTGAAAATGTGATCCCAAAGACTCTTCAAGATGAAAACTTCCAAGTAATGATAACCAGTCTGGCCGCAATATCTAGGTGAACAAAAGTTTGTACATCAGTATCTTAGCACAAAAAGTGGAGCGACGGACTGAGGTCGGGATAATACGTAGAGCAGGAGTACATAAAGAAAATAAATGACATTGTTTTCCTGCAAAATCGCCGAGACGCTGAGTCTTTTAAAGAGTTAGGAAAATCCCGGCTTCGCGGCGGACACTTGAATTTTACTTTGCTACTTAAGGTTAGCAGCTTGTTTCACTTCATTTCGCTCCACCAACATAATTAATCCATTATTTTATTTTTTTAAACAAATTAATTAACAAAACTTTGTCGCTTTTTATATAAAACAACACTCTTTTATTAGTTGTTTGGTTTAATTTATCAAGGCAATAACTGAAGCTGGTGAATGTTGTGATTCGAATTCAAATGTAAAAACTGACTGAGAAAATATTTACATAGCATGATTGAAATTAATTTAGCTTGCATTTACACCCCGGCTGTCTGCATTGTGCCTACGACTGACATATTATTTTATTCATACAGGCGATATAACAATGGCACTATTTGATTTTCGTACAGAAATATTCATGAATCGTTTTACGGCTTTGTGTGTCAGTGTTTTGACAAGATAGTGTACGTAAACGCTCGTTTGCATACAAGCTTCAATCCTAGTTAGACCTTCGTACCCTTTTTGTTTAGAAAATCCTTTCTTTATGCATTTTCAAAGATTTTTTTTCTAAATTCTAAATTTCATTTCTTATCTGCGATACACGTTGTGCATTGTCAGTCCAAGATTCTCTTCTGCCGTATTATTTACATCGATTAATAACGAAGATTTATGCAAGAATAAATACTGATGCAAACAACGCTTCGGTGATCACGAAATGAAAATATAGCTCACCTAGAAACAGTTTGTCTTACCGTGAACTTATAGATCCCAATTGTAGAAATGGAATTCTAGAATGCCGTGACACAATGGGACATTTGCCTGTATTTATGTTCAAATACTAACTTTTAATCCGGTGTTGTCCGAAGCTTCACATAGTTACTTTTGTCACTTTGAAATGTTCGTAAAGAAAATTGCGTTGATATAATTCTGTTTCTGATCGAATGATACGGAACATATGCAAGAGACAGGACAAGAGTAGGTATGGATTCCAATAAGTATATTTAAATCTATACTAGTGAGGCTGTAGGGGGTATCCATACTAAATTTCATCTAAATCGGTTCAATAGATCCAGAGATTACTCCCTGGAACCTCCCAAACTCACAAACATTACCTATTTATAATATTAGTATAGATTTCATGATTAATTGAAATTTTCGGTAAAGCCAAATAAAATAAGTATAAGTAACATTTGGAGCACATTTACTATTACGATACCGATTCCCAATAACTGTACACAATGTACACATACATAGCCTGGACCATTTATTAGGTAACTATATCAATAAAAGATGTAGGTTCTTAATATAGATTGGACATTTTATATGAAAAAACTACTAACAGCAAATTGAAAGTAGGTATTTATTTTTAGAACTATCGCAGAATCTTGTAGCAAGATAACGAGGGTGATAGATGTATCCGCTCAATCTCTGTCTACTCAGATTATTGAAAATTTACATTAATCTGGTACCTTATAGTGACAACGAAAGCGCGATTTATTAACAAATACTTTTGGCAAATTGCTTTTGTAGTTAAAAATTGCTTTGTTCCAAGAGCTTTAGAAGATGTATAACTTCAAAAACGCTCTCCTTTCGTCAATATTTAAAACGGCGACCTCTTTAAACCGATAGTCCTTTCTCATTTTACGTTAATTTCCACGAAACAGAGAAAATAAAAAGGTGTATTTAGTGGAAAACGTATACAGATAACAACATTAACATTGATTAATTTTACAATACCCTCGTTGTACACAGTACCTAAAGATTTAACGACAATATGTAGCTATTCATAAAAAAAACAATTGAGTGGAGGAACGAATGGAAACGTTCGGAACGTGCAATTCATTGCATTTTAGCTGGAAAATAATTGTTCGCAGCTAAAAGTTATTGATGTACAGAAACTAAAGAAAAGTATTGAACGGAGAACATTATAATGTTCTCCGTTCAATACTTTTCTTTAGTTTCTGTACATCAATAACTTTATAAGTGCCCATTCTCAGCTGAATGGGTATTAACAAGAGTCGCTATATGGACCTAGTTTCGATGCTGTTTGTTTCGTATTAATACTCATCATGAAATTCATGAAAATGTTTCATAAACATACGTGACATTCATGTGAAAAATATCACGTTTCACATTATGATTTCACGGCACGTTATTATGGTGTTTTCTTATTAAATACTTACGTAACAAATAATTGACAGTTTAAAAAACAAATAGCATGTAAGTAGCCGACATGCTAGCATGGAGCGGCACTTAGTGCGAGCCTGAGGGTACATCCGTGTCTCCGCTCCGCTTTTTGCTCGGAACGAGTTGCTACAGAGTGCTCTTGAGCGAGCCACTGTACCTCCCACTCGACATTAATGCATTCCATTACGAGTTATGCTACGTGCATGCAAATTAATGTTCGTAATTTCTTCGCTGTTCGCTCTTCGGTGTGTGCCGATTCAAATTTGACGTATTACGCGAATCATGCCATCGAGCATAAACAAATACAGTAATTGAAAATGGAGTTTACTTAGTAACAGTATTAACAAGCGCCGCACGTTCAATGAGCGCACTTCGAAAACAAATAACCCAACCTCGACGTGTATCAGTCTTGTGCCGGCTCTCTGAATATTTTCGTCAATTTTCTCATTTCGAATGTCATCGTAAATTTCGTCTAGTGTTTGTGCGGCTTTCGTAATTGCTGTTCGTCGATTTAGCGCGTTCTGACTTACTGCGATTGTTGTGCACAATCTAATCCAATTAATTTGTTGTTTCGTCGATATATGGGTGTACAATTACACTCATTCGTTCCCTTTGAACTTACATATCTGTAGTAGCTATCTACGACATTATTAATATCATAGTATTAAGTTTCCGATTGTCTCTTATAAAGTTTAAACACTAAACTATCGAAAGCGCATAGTTTCAATTGTTTGTGGTAGGAATATATTCTCATATATATTGAAGGATATTCCACCATAATTTCTTTCATTATTGAAACCGTGAGCAATTTACATGAAGCATAAGGTAAACGTTGCGGAAACAGGTCCTACAAATGATTTTATCAACACAGGTGCGGCAACCCATTTCATTTATATAATCGCCCGTAATGACCTCATTAGTGTAGTGGCGTGCATCGAATGTTGAATCACAGGTCGTGCGAAGCGTTTTGTTCACGTTCGAGTCCGCAGGTGTTCATTCGGAATATAGTGAGAGTCGCACAGCTACGCCGCTGCTACGGTGCCACGAGCGTAGCAGCGCGCCTGCCTTTGCCAGCTACGCAGGGTTATAATAAACCTGTGTGCTACGACATTTGCGAAATATTTTAGTGGTACTACGATAGAGGATTTATGTGAATGTTCTCTGCCCGATCTAAGGGACGTGAGACATTACTACCGGCAGCTAACGAGCCCGTACTCGGTGATACTGATTCACCTTTACGTAAAATCCATCTTTATCCATCAGAAGTTGAATGAGAAAATGATCACAATAAAAACCACTTTAATTGCTAACGTTTTTAAATAATAGGCTTGTTAAGAAAAAATCCTTTCTCTTTAATATTTTTCTGTTTCTAATTTCTTTTTTCATTGTTCACCCCTTCTTTGTAATTTTGTTGCATGTAATATTATGTATGTATGTTTATTTGTAAGTTTGTGTATAGTATTCTATATAGCTATATATTTTTTATGTATTTTTTTTTTTTTTATGTAGCTGTACACCATAGGCTACCCCTGTTTTATGTTCAGTTCTTTAGTCCATTCTAAGGTTGTCTGGTAGATATCGCTGTCAGCGATAAGACCGCCTTTGTACCCATAGTATTAAGTTGCTGTAAAATATATGTGTAATTTCTTTTTGTGGTATACAATAAAGTATATTCTATTCTATTCTATAATAATAAAATAGATTCAAAATAACTTTCAATCAAATTACTACTAATCGTTTCTTCCTACATTGATTAAAATGTTAACTAGATTTTAATCAATGTAGGAAGATTCAATTTCATGATACCTAATTATAATTTCAAACACAATTAACTGTGTACCCGCCGTAAGAAAACTAATTAAGATAATCGTAAGGAAATCTAAGTTACGTAATAGTGGTCCAACAGCTTCCTTTCATCCCCACGACATTTACATCTCTCGGGGGATCAATTTCGATCGGAGAACAACTTTGACAATTAAAATGATCATTCGAAATGGGGTTTTTATTTTCTTTGATCCATTTTCTGTGGTATAAATTCTAAATGGTATCTATTCAAATTTAGTTTATTGCATCCATAATGGACAAACATGTAGTAAATAAAAATAACAGAAACAATTATGGACCCTGTCGGCACAGCAACATTCATAGAAAAAAATGTGAAATCTTTGATTTTTAAATCACGATACCCCTAATATCCGTTTGGATATTAGGGGTATCGAGATTTAAAAATCAAAGATTTCACTTTTTTTTTCTGTCTACCCTGTCGGCACAGCAACATTCATGAAAAAACAATGTGAAATCTTTGATTTTTAAATCTCGATACCCCTAATATCCAAACTGTCGTTTAAACAATATGTTTCTCTGATACAACTGTGTTAATGATTCATTCCACTAAAGGAGTAAAAACACACTACATTTTTGTAAGTTAATGTATTCGGTAATCGAAACTTTATAAACAATGTTACAAGTCTTTAAATATTCTAGAACGAGACAATTCCCGGGGGACTCGAACCGCTACAACAAAACGCCTTGAAGCGCACATCTAAAGACCTCATACCTAATCCTTGTGTCGTGGCAATTATAATCCTTTGAAATTAAACAAAACACATCCGCTGAAATTAGACACGCATTTGTGGGGAATTAAAATAAACGTTTCCTCCCGGTCGGTACGTGAGCGTTCGTGTAAAGAGGGTGATTAGAGCACACGTCGCGGAACGGCGCGAGACGCCAGCCGCACGCACCTCCAGACAACTGCGACACTTCAAATTACTTGAATGCTGCTCGCTGCGCAAACAATTTATCTCAAACGAGACAACGCTTCCAAATTCCTATGAAAAGACACGCTCACATAAATTTTCATACCAACTAAATTTGGAATAAAAGTAACTTCCACTGATACATCGTCCAAAAAAATCAACGTTTTTACAATTCCAATGACCTGAATAAAGGCAGATCGTAAAAACTTTTCACATAAAATGCTGCAATTCTATTGTCATTGGAGAGGCAAATTTGAAATTGAAAATAGGAGTCGGGGCTGCAACGGTCCCGAGCCGTTTATTTAGGAGCGGTGACTCCGCTTTGTTCTAATGTAGCCACGGATGCAGGTGAAACTTTCATAATTTACTACGTCGCCGCTGACCTTCGGCTTTGTTGCTGAAGCAGTTGCCAAATTCATCACAAACTTTTATAAATGTACAAGTTCCACCGCAATACCTACTTCAGCACTTTAAACAACCCCAGCTGCGACAGTCCACCTCAAGCTAAAGTTACTAATATTAAGTTCGCTTATAGCAAATATGTCGACGAGCCATTCATGACGAAGTGCGCTACGTACCATCATGTACAAACTTCTGAAACTGCGTCGTCCAAACTCTTTTTATTTTTCAGCCAGCTGAAGCTGCAGAAGCGAATTCATTCGGAAAATTGGGCCAGTTGCAACGTATGATCCGAATTCCGATTATTGCAACGTAAAAACGAACTTTGTGGCACGAAAAAGGAGTACTAGCGATGGCAAGCATTCTTGTTTACTTATGTAGATAACTACGTCTGTGAGACACTGTTTTCCCTACGTGCTCCGAGCTCGTGGAAGTAGGACGCTGCCAATATTCACATCACGGCATAAACGCAGCGTTAGTTGGACCGTTCTGGTTCATCATCATCATCATCAGCCTTTTTTAAAGTTCCCACTGCTGGGACACAGGCCTCCTCTCATGGAGGGAGTGGGCTATAATCCACCACGCGGGCCCAGTGCGGATTGGTAGATGTCACATGTCTTTGAAATTTTGGTTCTAGGACATGCCGGTTTCCTCACGATGTTTTCCTTCACCGTTTTGAGAGCAGTGGTGATGAAATAAATTACACAAAGTAAAGCGCCTGCTCGGGTTCGAACCCACGACCTACAACTCGTAAGTCGGGACCGTAACCACTGGGCCACCACTGCTCTCCGTTCTGACCGTTCTGGTTACTACTCAGCAATCTTAGCATTAACTTTTACGTGTACACACAGAAAATACCCGTATGACGTGGGTACATGAATCGAGTTTTGTGTATATTTGTTTAGTCGAGCCCTGATGTTTTCGCTCTCGGGTAGGAAATAAGCTTCACATTGACTAGCGCTAACAAACACCTCCATAATAAGATAAGCTTTTAGCGAATGGAAAAGGGGTGCAACAAAAAAATAGCATGTTTACGCTACTTCATTAGCTCTGGCAACACTGTTGCTTGTGTTTCTAGTATAACGTTAGAATCTCTGGCTTTTGGTCTGTTTTCGGTTCAATACAATTTGGTAGTTTAAAATGTTCTTTAGTACTGCAGTGAACGATTTAGCTAAATGGGATGCTTTGCGCTCAGTGACAGCGAGCTATTTGGAACAACCACTATGGTCTATGCGTGGTTAATAATGGACATGAGGGATGTTATTGAACGGTTTCATACCTCGTGGTTATCAACCGTTTGCGATTTTGCTTGCACTGTGATGATGATATTATAAGTACTGCTGGGACCTCAGTTGACATTTTAGAAAACTGAGCAACGACAAATGAATAAGGTTGTAGCGATGCCTAGGGACTATTTATGTTTCATAATGGTCGTCTTCCAGCTAAGATGATGATTACAAAGAAAAACACCGGCCAAGTGCGACTCGTGCATGAAGGATTCCGTACCATTATCGCAAAAAAACGCCAAGTATAGGAGCCCGACTTAAATATTACTTTTATTCTGATTTTAGTATTTGTTGTTATAGCGGCTATAGAAATACATGATCTGTGGAAATTTCAGCGTTCGAGCTATCACGGTTCATGAGATACGGCCTGGTGACAGACAGACCGACAGACGGACCGCGGATTCTTAGTAATAGGGTCCTGTTTTACTCTTTGGGTACGGAATCCTAAAAAACAAAAGTACTTTAAAATATATTGCCACCTGAATGTATACCACTTTTTCTTCTGAAAATGAGAATGTCAGACAAATTCTTACAACAGAGAAAGAGATGAAAAGAAAGCCATTAGCACTGGTTTTTATTTCTCATTTCATTTCTAGATTGTGAACATAAAAATTTCGTGGTGGGGTTAGTAACAGTTACTGTAAGTGGCTCGTTAATATTCCCGGGGCAGAGCGCGATAGTATTCATGTGAGTTCAGTTCGGGCCATGAAATGAGCTGCGAAACATTAGAGATGGATTTTAATGGACTGGATAAAATATTCCAAATGAAGGATGATTTATGTTTGGGTTTGTACTGATATTAAATTTCTAAAGCTAAACTTTAATCTTTGGCTGCTTCTTTTAGCTATGATGTTGCCTGGTCAGCAATAGCAACGGTAAACCTTTAAGAATGTAATTATTGTACCAAGTAAGATGCACTCAATTTTTTTTTAGATATTTAGATAAATAAAAATATGTGCTGGAAAATGCATGCTACATTATTAAAGGTACGCCATTAATAATGTTGCACGATCACGGGTATGTTGCATCTACTTTACGCTACGGACTTATATTTTGGGGGAATTAGCCAGAAAAATGGCGTTCAAAGCCCAGAAACAATGCATAAGGGCAATTTGTGGCATACAACGCACAGAAAGCTGTAAGCCACTTTTTTAGAGTTTCAATTATTAACATTCCCGTGTCTTTATATATATGAAGTGTTGATCTTTTTCAAAGCGAATTTACATCTTTATACTCAAACAAGAAGCACACGCCACAAAAATAAAATATACGTAAGAAGTCATAAGAAACTTATTTAGTAAAAACATTTTGGGCATGGCAAACAAAATGTACAATAAGATGCCAAAAAGTATCACAGACCTACACAAAACGTACCAATTCAAATTATGTTTGCATGAATTCCTGGTTTTAAAATGTTATTATTCAATTAATGATTATTTAAATGAAAAATGATTGTTTTTTTTTTTTTTTTTTTTTTTTTTATTGTTCAAAATATATATCGCAGAGTTTCAATTATATTATAAGTTAAGAACCATAGAAGCCGTTTATGGCTTATATATGGCTAATGAGTTCGGAATAATTAATTCTGAGACAAATAATGATAAAGCTGTGAGTTTCAAAAAGGAAAACAATATCTTTAGGCTTGTTAAGAAAAAATCCTTTCTCTTTAATATTTTTCTGTTTCTAATTTCTTTTTTCATTGTTCACCCCTTCTTTGTAATTTTGTTGCATGTAATATTATGTATGTATGTTTATTTGTAAGTTTGTGTATAGTATTCTATATAGCTATATATTTTTTATGTATTTTTTTTTTTTTTATGTAGCTGTACACCATAGGCTACCCCTGTTTTATGTTCAGTTCTTTAGTCCATTCTAAGGTTGTCTGGTAGATATCGCTGTCAGCGATAAGACCGCCTTTGTACCCATAGTATTAAGTTGCTGTAAAATATATGTGTAATTTCTTTTTGTGGTATACAATAAAGTATATTCTATTCTATTCTATAATAATAAAATAGATTCAAAATAACTTTCAATCAAATTACTACTAATCGTTTCTTCCTACATTGATTAAAATGTTAACTAGATTTTAATCAATGTAGGAAGATTCAATTTCATGATACCTAATTATAATTTCAAACACAATTAACTGTGTACCCGCCGTAAGAAAACTAATTAAGATAATCGTAAGGAAATCTAAGTTACGTAATAGTGGTCCAACAGCTTCCTTTCATCCCCACGACATTTACATCTCTCGGGGGATCAATTTCGATCGGAGAACAACTTTGACAATTAAAATGATCATTCGAAATGGGGTTTTTATTTTCTTTGATCCATTTTCTGTGGTATAAATTCTAAATGGTATCTATTCAAATTTAGTTTATTGCATCCATAATGGACAAACATGTAGTAAATAAAAATAACAGAAACAATTATGGACCCTGTCGGCACAGCAACATTCATAGAAAAAAATGTGAAATCTTTGATTTTTAAATCACGATACCCCTAATATCCGTTTGGATATTAGGGGTATCGAGATTTAAAAATCAAAGATTTCACTTTTTTTTTCTGTCTACCCTGTCGGCACAGCAACATTCATGAAAAAACAATGTGAAATCTTTGATTTTTAAATCTCGATACCCCTAATATCCAAACTGTCGTTTAAACAATATGTTTCTCTGATACAACTGTGTTAATGATTCATTCCACTAAAGGAGTAAAAACACACTACATTTTTGTAAGTTAATGTATTCGGTAATCGAAACTTTATAAACAATGTTACAAGTCTTTAAATATTCTAGAACGAGACAATTCCCGGGGGACTCGAACCGCTACAACAAAACGCCTTGAAGCGCACATCTAAAGACCTCATACCTAATCCTTGTGTCGTGGCAATTATAATCCTTTGAAATTAAACAAAACACATCCGCTGAAATTAGACACGCATTTGTGGGGAATTAAAATAAACGTTTCCTCCCGGTCGGTACGTGAGCGTTCGTGTAAAGAGGGTGATTAGAGCACACGTCGCGGAACGGCGCGAGACGCCAGCCGCACGCACCTCCAGACAACTGCGACACTTCAAATTACTTGAATGCTGCTCGCTGCGCAAACAATTTATCTCAAACGAGACAACGCTTCCAAATTCCTATGAAAAGACACGCTCACATAAATTTTCATACCAACTAAATTTGGAATAAAAGTAACTTCCACTGATACATCGTCCAAAAAAATCAACGTTTTTACAATTCCAATGACCTGAATAAAGGCAGATCGTAAAAACTTTTCACATAAAATGCTGCAATTCTATTGTCATTGGAGAGGCAAATTTGAAATTGAAAATAGGAGTCGGGGCTGCAACGGTCCCGAGCCGTTTATTTAGGAGCGGTGACTCCGCTTTGTTCTAATGTAGCCACGGATGCAGGTGAAACTTTCATAATTTACTACGTCGCCGCTGACCTTCGGCTTTGTTGCTGAAGCAGTTGCCAAATTCATCACAAACTTTTATAAATGTACAAGTTCCACCGCAATACCTACTTCAGCACTTTAAACAACCCCAGCTGCGACAGTCCACCTCAAGCTAAAGTTACTAATATTAAGTTCGCTTATAGCAAATATGTCGACGAGCCATTCATGACGAAGTGCGCTACGTACCATCATGTACAAACTTCTGAAACTGCGTCGTCCAAACTCTTTTTATTTTTCAGCCAGCTGAAGCTGCAGAAGCGAATTCATTCGGAAAATTGGGCCAGTTGCAACGTATGATCCGAATTCCGATTATTGCAACGTAAAAACGAACTTTGTGGCACGAAAAAGGAGTACTAGCGATGGCAAGCATTCTTGTTTACTTATGTAGATAACTACGTCTGTGAGACACTGTTTTCCCTACGTGCTCCGAGCTCGTGGAAGTAGGACGCTGCCAATATTCACATCACGGCATAAACGCAGCGTTAGTTGGACCGTTCTGGTTCATCATCATCATCATCAGCCTTTTTTAAAGTTCCCACTGCTGGGACACAGGCCTCCTCTCATGGAGGGAGTGGGCTATAATCCACCACGCGGGCCCAGTGCGGATTGGTAGATGTCACATGTCTTTGAAATTTTGGTTCTAGGACATGCCGGTTTCCTCACGATGTTTTCCTTCACCGTTTTGAGAGCAGTGGTGATGAAATAAATTACACAAAGTAAAGCGCCTGCTCGGGTTCGAACCCACGACCTACAACTCGTAAGTCGGGACCGTAACCACTGGGCCACCACTGCTCTCCGTTCTGACCGTTCTGGTTACTACTCAGCAATCTTAGCATTAACTTTTACGTGTACACACAGAAAATACCCGTATGACGTGGGTACATGAATCGAGTTTTGTGTATATTTGTTTAGTCGAGCCCTGATGTTTTCGCTCTCGGGTAGGAAATAAGCTTCACATTGACTAGCGCTAACAAACACCTCCATAATAAGATAAGCTTTTAGCGAATGGAAAAGGGGTGCAACAAAAAAATAGCATGTTTACGCTACTTCATTAGCTCTGGCAACACTGTTGCTTGTGTTTCTAGTATAACGTTAGAATCTCTGGCTTTTGGTCTGTTTTCGGTTCAATACAATTTGGTAGTTTAAAATGTTCTTTAGTACTGCAGTGAACGATTTAGCTAAATGGGATGCTTTGCGCTCAGTGACAGCGAGCTATTTGGAACAACCACTATGGTCTATGCGTGGTTAATAATGGACATGAGGGATGTTATTGAACGGTTTCATACCTCGTGGTTATCAACCGTTTGCGATTTTGCTTGCACTGTGATGATGATATTATAAGTACTGCTGGGACCTCAGTTGACATTTTAGAAAACTGAGCAACGACAAATGAATAAGGTTGTAGCGATGCCTAGGGACTATTTATGTTTCATAATGGTCGTCTTCCAGCTAAGATGATGATTACAAAGAAAAACACCGGCCAAGTGCGACTCGTGCATGAAGGATTCCGTACCATTATCGCAAAAAAACGCCAAGTATAGGAGCCCGACTTAAATATTACTTTTATTCTGATTTTAGTATTTGTTGTTATAGCGGCTATAGAAATACATGATCTGTGGAAATTTCAGCGTTCGAGCTATCACGGTTCATGAGATACGGCCTGGTGACAGACAGACCGACAGACGGACCGCGGATTCTTAGTAATAGGGTCCTGTTTTACTCTTTGGGTACGGAATCCTAAAAAACAAAAGTACTTTAAAATATATTGCCACCTGAATGTATACCACTTTTTCTTCTGAAAATGAGAATGTCAGACAAATTCTTACAACAGAGAAAGAGATGAAAAGAAAGCCATTAGCACTGGTTTTTATTTCTCATTTCATTTCTAGATTGTGAACATAAAAATTTCGTGGTGGGGTTAGTAACAGTTACTGTAAGTGGCTCGTTAATATTCCCGGGGCAGAGCGCGATAGTATTCATGTGAGTTCAGTTCGGGCCATGAAATGAGCTGCGAAACATTAGAGATGGATTTTAATGGACTGGATAAAATATTCCAAATGAAGGATGATTTATGTTTGGGTTTGTACTGATATTAAATTTCTAAAGCTAAACTTTAATCTTTGGCTGCTTCTTTTAGCTATGATGTTGCCTGGTCAGCAATAGCAACGGTAAACCTTTAAGAATGTAATTATTGTACCAAGTAAGATGCACTCAATTTTTTTTTAGATATTTAGATAAATAAAAATATGTGCTGGAAAATGCATGCTACATTATTAAAGGTACGCCATTAATAATGTTGCACGATCACGGGTATGTTGCATCTACTTTACGCTACGGACTTATATTTTGGGGGAATTAGCCAGAAAAATGGCGTTCAAAGCCCAGAAACAATGCATAAGGGCAATTTGTGGCATACAACGCACAGAAAGCTGTAAGCCACTTTTTTAGAGTTTCAATTATTAACATTCCCGTGTCTTTATATATATGAAGTGTTGATCTTTTTCAAAGCGAATTTACATCTTTATACTCAAACAAGAAGCACACGCCACAAAAATAAAATATACGTAAGAAGTCATAAGAAACTTATTTAGTAAAAACATTTTGGGCATGGCAAACAAAATGTACAATAAGATGCCAAAAAGTATCACAGACCTACACAAAACGTACCAATTCAAATTATGTTTGCATGAATTCCTGGTTTTAAAATGTTATTATTCAATTAATGATTATTTAAATGAAAAATGATTGTTTTTTTTTTTTTTTTTTTTTTTTTTATTGTTCAAAATATATATCGCAGAGTTTCAATTATATTATAAGTTAAGAACCATAGAAGCCGTTTATGGCTTATATATGGCTAATGAGTTCGGAATAATTAATTCTGAGACAAATAATGATAAAGCTGTGAGTTTCAAAAAGGAAAACAATATCTTTAAGTACTTGATAATACAGGAGGTAGATATATCAAACTAAAGTACATACTCATGATTTGTAATTTGCATATAATGCTTTTTTAGTAAATTTATTGCTTTTTCAGGGTTGCAGAGGTATTTATTTTGTATGTGCGCAGGTAGTTCGTTTATTATTTTTGGAAGTATGTAGGTGTATGTTCTCATACCATATGAATTGTTGTATCTGAAATGTCACCACAAATATAATGAGTAATTAATATAAAATGTTGCCATAGTACCTAATATATAATTTGCACAACCTCATTGGGTTATAATACAATTATTTATTTGTTATATAATATAATGTGCCTTTTATGCCTGTAACACCTTATTAACGTGTGTTACAGGTATTATGAAAATAAATTATTGATTTGATCAACATTCTTTGGTGTTCAACGAGATACGGCTAAAACTTTTGAATGAAGCTCAGAATCGTTTTGAACATTAGAATTTCAAGAGTCCTACAGCAACTGAACACTGAAGGAACCCTAAAATCACGATCTACATAATCTCTCTGAAATCTTAGTAATGATAAAAATGCAGCATTAATGATTAAAATATTATCTACCGTAATTTAATTATTGTTTGGTATTTTCTATACCTACCTTAACAATATCAGATGATTAATAATAATCAATATTCTATTAAACATTAATGCGTTTTCTCACGTGACACCTGTGAAGACACCCGTTTTTTTTTGCGGCTGGCAACACTGGCGACAGGTCGTCAAAAAACGGCCTCGTAACTAATTTATTTTAAAATTATTGTTTTATTGTGTTTAGTTTGTTAAAAATCATTTATTTGTATTAGAATCAAAGTATAAAGTGACACACGTAGTGTTTGTGACCAGTTTTTATTGTGATAACTCAATAACAATTGATATTTCACTAAGTCATGTACCGGCTGTCAACGTTTGAACTGTGGATTTGAATTCTTCGAACCGGGGGAGTATTTTGTTTTGATTTACGTATTTATTGCTGTATTATTTACATACTATACACCACTCATACACTGCTCAAGGCTCTGAGCGACGTCCAGTACACACCGGCTACGTTTATGTCTCATTTTGTTTGACAAATTGTGGAAGCAAAATCGAGGACGAAAACACTTGCCCCAGACATAACATTCACTGCAAACCCTACTTCACACATAATATATCTTTAATATAGTGTAAATATTATAGGTAAACCCCATAGTTCATAAGCATTGTAAATACTTTGTTTCCACTAAAACTAATGTTCTTAGCAATAATCCTTATACAAAAATCTAATCGAGCAATAAACGCCAATGTTTAATAAAGCCTTTCCTTAAAGTATTACCTGTAATTAAGTCTTAGAATATTAATTCAAATAGCTTTTCTTTGTTCCTAGTTTTTTTTTTTTTCTTCTTTTTCTCATATACCTTCATATATTTTTATAATCTTTTTTTGTAACGTTTCTATTGTTTTTAAACATTTTACTTCTTTTTAACTTTTAAACCCCTCCTTCTATCTCAAGTTTTCAACTAACATAGTATTCTCTTCACATACTCAGCTATTTCCTGTCACATTTCAGGTGTCGCTTAAGGAAAACATTCAATATGATGACCCGGGCAGCTACCGTTCGTGACATGAGTATCAAACTGAAAGCAGTGCTGAGGGAGCTGGATTCATCTAGAAATGAGTGCAGCAAGCTACTGCAGGAACGAGAAGAAAGTGAAGTAGAAATTGAGTTAATAGTGAGCAAAAACACTCAACTCAAGAACCAGCTTGCAGAACTACACTCCCAGCATATGGATATACTTGACCAGCATCACCATCTCCGTCAACTGGTTTCAGATTATCAGCAGTGCCATGACACTCATGACCAGGCACTGAAGCGTATATCTGTACTAGAAGCTGAATTGTGCAAGGCTCATAACACCATTACCTCCATCGACTCGCTGAAAGTCAGCGAAGAGGTTTCTAACACCAGTAACCTGTACAATGAGCTGATGGATGCATCCAAACTGGAGTGTGAGCCGCCCACCATTACTATAGACCTTACAGGGGATGATACCATTGCTAAATGTCCAATTCTAAGTAGTCATAATAAAATTAAGAAATATATTAAAATCAATAAAAGTATTAAGAAATATAAGAAACTTATAAAAACTCAAAATGTTTGCAAATATAATGTTAACCTTAGGAAAGATTTAAGAAACTTAAAAAACCAATGAAATATATGTAATAGTAAATTAGAAACTAGTACACAAATGTATGATGTTGAAATTCAGAACCTTGAAAGGGAATTATTAAGTAGGCAAAATACACTTACGGAAATATTTTGTAAATATGAATGTAGTCAACAGATGTTGAGTGAACGCATGCAGGAGGCTTGTGAGTTGGTGGACCTGGTGAAGTATAATGCAGAGAGGTGCGAATCATTGACTAACAACCTCACCTGTAGTTGTGCTGCCGCTCTGCAATTGATCATACTGCAACAACTTTGAACCCCACCAAAAGTAATGTCTTAGTTTTTTCTGATAGATTAGGAACAGGTTTTGGATCTTTGTTAAATAACCGTTCTAAACATACAATAGTGAACCATTGTTATCATAAACTTCAATTTAATGAGCTTATCCATAAAATTCAACAGACACAATTGAATGAGCAAAGTACTGTAGTACTTCTTATTGGAAATAGCCTTAGTATAACAAAAAAGGACATAGTTAATGGTATTGATACCCTACTTAAGTTAAGATTAGGCAAATTAATATTATGTGCATTGCCCTATTCTGGCAAGTTACTTGTTCATGAAAATGAATACATTTCTAGTTTGAATAACCTGATGCATATTTTATCTTGTCGTCATAGTGACCGTTTATTGTTTTTTGACACCAACAATTTTGTTAGTGATTTTGTTTTGATTGGGAACCATATGTTTCTTCCCAAAAATAGTCGACATTTATTAGCTACATTGTTAGCTTTTAATATACACGCAGTTATTGATAATTTAACTGAGACTAGGTTTAGTGATTTAACAGTATTATCCAGTTTTTCTGATAATACTTTAAACGATGATTTTTTAAACGATTAGAGCCGACAAAAGAGAAGTCGAATAGTAATATTTTACTATATCATCAAAATATAAATCGCTTCTCCGGCAAAATTTTAGACGTGGAATTGTTAGTAGATAAATACCACATGGATATCTTATGTTTTTGTGAAACTTGGTTAAAACCAGATAGGATGTTGTTTAATGTAAATAATTTCTCAGTTGCCAGCGCGTACAACAGATCCACAGTGGGTGGTGGTACTCTGATACTTTGTAATAGTCATTTAAAATATAAGGAAAGGAAGGATATCACTGCTTACTCTGTTGATCGCTTGTGTGAGGTAGCATGTGCAGAGGTCGAGGGGCATACTGTCTTGTGCGTTTACAGACCACCAGCATCAAACTTGTCAATGTTTTTGATAACAATGGAAGAATTATTAAGTAAACTTTTCAGAGATAATAAATTGGTTTTTGTTTGTGGTGACTTAAATATAGATCTGTTAGTCAACTCGCCTGAAAAATGTAAGCTCATTTCATTATTTAAATCATTTAACCTAAAATATTTATTTAATGAACCAACAAGAATAACAGCAACTTCAGCTTCTTGCATAGATAATGTATTCACTAATTGTAAAGTAAAAGATTCGTTTTTAATTAGTGGCGTTAAGTCAGACCATACTGGTCAACTAGTATCTTTTGAGTCAGATAAAAAAATTAACCTAGCTAAATCAATTCGATTAAGACCACTTACTAAAAAAAAATTAATCTCTTTTAATAATAATGTTTTAAGCAACATTTGTAACGCCAGTTTTGATTCAAACGACCCCAATATAAATTACGGCACGTTGTTTTCAACAGTTTGCCAAGAATTCAATAAAACGTGTCCTGTAAAAACAGTTAAAGTCAACAATTCCAAATCGAAATTTAGTGAATGGGCCACTGTGGGCATAAGAAAAAGCCGAGATATCTTATATAATTTATATTACGAAAAATCTTTGACTTCCGATCAAGTTTTTCACACTTATGTTAGAAACTATTCCAAAATATTCAAAAGAGTCTGCGCTCAAGCAAAATCTCAAATAATAATTAACAAAATTGGTGTTTCTAATAATAAAATAAAAACTGTGTGGCAATTAATTAATAAAGAAACTGGAAAGATACAACAACGCGATCAGAATGAGTTGTCTTTGAAAATAACTAATCAAACCATTTCTGATAGGCAAGAAGTCGCTGAGACATTAGAAAATTTCTTTACCAACATTCCGTTAGAGGTTACGAAGTCTCTTCCTTCCTCTTCTAAATTAGCTGAAGCTCTTCTTAAAGAAAACTTTACTAAAGACATACCAATCTTTAAATTTAAACCAATATGTATTGATTCAATTAAAAACGCGTTCAAAAGTCTCAATAAAAAAAATACTGAAGACTTGTGGGGGATATCCGTTAGGGTTCTTGGAGATATTATTGACTCAATTGCTCCTGTCCTAACAGGCATATTCAATCAATGTTTGGACAGCGGCACTTTTCCTGACTTAATGAAACACAGTAAAGTAGTACCAATTTTCAAATCAGGCTGTAAAAGTGATCCTTCTAATTATAGACCTATATCCGTGCTTCCAGCATTGAGTAAAATCTTTGAAAAAATCATGCTGGAACAGATGTTGGCTCACTTCAATTCAAATGGGATACTGCATAGTCAACAGTTTGGTTTTACGAAAGGTAGGTCGACAACGGACGCGGGAGTAAAACTCATCAGCCACATCTTGGAGGCTTGGGAGAGATCCCAGGATGCCATTGGCATTTTCTGTGATCTCTCAAAAGCTTTCGACTGCGTCGACCACAACACACTGATCTGTAAATTACACCACTACGGAATTCGTGGCAAATCTGCTGATCTCGTGCTTTCCTATTTATCAAACAGACAGCAAAAAGTAAATGTTAATGGGGCGACGTCCTCCGGGTCTCTAGTCAAGATGGGCGTGCCCCAAGGTTCAATTCTCGGCCCTTTCCTTTTTCTTGTTTACATTAATGATCTCCCTTTTATGATGGCCAAATTATCGGATATAATTCTATTTGCTGATGATACTTCGCTAATTTTTAAAATAGATAGGCATGATACGGATGTCATAAATGTCAATGAAAGTCTAATTGTTCTCTCAAAATGGTTCGCAGCTAACAATCTTTTACTGAATGCGAAAAAAACAAAATGTCTAAAGTTCTCTTTACCAAATGTACCACAACATGACCTAAACTTAAATCTTGACGGCAAAAATCTTGAAGTTATAACGGAAACTGTATTCTTAGGGATTACTATCGATTCAAAATTGCAGTGGGGCGCGCACATTAGAACTCTTTCGGGTAGGTTAAGTTCGGCTGCATATGCAGTAAGGAAAATAAGGCAGCTAACCCATGTAGCTACAGCTAGGTTAGTATACTATGCTTATTTCCACAGTATTATGTCTTATGGCATTCTGCTGTGGGGATCAGCAGCAGACGTTGACTCAATTTTCATCCTACAAAAGAGGGCAATCCGCGCAATCTATAAAATGGGTCCTCGCGAGTCCCTCAGAGAAAAATTTAAAGAGATCGATATACTGACTCTACCTTCACTTTATATTTTGGAATGTATTTTGTATGTCCGTAAAAATCGGGGGCTTTTCAAAACTAGAAGCGACTTCCATAATTTAAATACACGCAGTAAGCACGAAATTGTAATACCCAAATTCAGATTAACGAAAACTAGCAAGTCTTTTCTTATAAACAGTATACGCTTTTATAACAAGTTGCCAAAGTCAGTTATAGAACTGACCGATGGAAGGTTCAAAAACTACATCAAACGTATCCTTGTTAAAAAAGCATATTATAAAATCAAGGACTACGTTGAAGATAAAAACATTTGGCCTTAGCTCCTTCTGCGCATGCAGCTTCCCTGGTAACTTGTAAACGGCACAAATATGTGGATGTCTCTAACTATTCTCAATCTCATTTTTTCTTTCCTTCTTTTAATTAGACTTTTTACAATGGTTTTCAATCATCTTTAAAGCCCTTTGCTAAGAATAGTTACAGCACTGATAACAAAATTTGTGCAACATGTTAAATTTAGTCTTGTTATACTTATTTTTATTACTTTTACCTTTATATTGATTCTTTTACCGATTGTTTTGTGAATGTGTGAACATTGTAGGCCTTCTAGATGCTAGTTAACATTTGTTAACTTTTTTATATAATCTTTTTCTGTTTTTTTTTTAGTTTCTTACGACTTATTGTCATAATTCGGGCCTACGTTGTCCCCCCATATCTAAGTACTAATGCTGTAACATGGAAATATTGTAAAACCGAACCATTTTTAAAAGAGTAACCATGGAGTTTCTTGCCGGTTCTTCTCCATAGGAAACGACCAACCCGAACCGTGCACATTTTGTCGACGTTTTATAAGTGCCCATGTAGGCCTATGTGAAATAAAAAAATTGATTTTGTTTTTTTTTTATTTTGAAGATACGAACTACTTTAACATAAATGGTAGTTTAACATTTTAGTCTATCAAGAGCACATACATGTCTACCGCAGTATATTTATTATAAAGAAAAGTTGTCTTATGGGAACGCAAACAGTAGCGGAGTAACACAATAACGGGGTACAAGTCGGTAAATTGGATTCGCGCCCCGGGGACGGGCGACGGCGGTAGCCGGTGACAGCGCGGGGGCGCAGGAAGGTTAATCACGTCACGCCAAGTGTGGAGAGTACCTGCGCCTCCGTCACTCTTCGACGACCTCGGGACCTTTAGTATACAGCTATAATTCCAGAAACTTTTACTATTATAAATGTTGCAGGTGAAAATGTCATCCCAAAGTCTCTTCAAGATGAAAAAAACTTCGAAGTAATGATAACAAGTCTGGGCTCAATATCTAGGTGAACCAAAGTTTGTACATCAATATCTTAGTACAAAAAGTGGAGCGACGGACTAAAGTCGCGATATTACGTAAAGCAGGAGTACATAAAGAAAATAAATGACATTGTTTTCCTGCAAAATCGCGGAGACGCTGATTCTTCTAAAGAGTTAGGAAAATCCCGGCTTCGCGGCGGACACTTGAATTTTACTTTGCTACTTAAGGTTAGCAGCTTGTTTCACTTCATTTCGCTCCACCAACATAAGTAGTCCATTATTTTCTTTTTTTTAAACAAATTAATTAACAAAACTTTGTCGCTTTTTATAAAAAACAACACTCTTTTATTAGTTGTTTGGTTTCATTTATCAAGGCAATAATTGCAGCTGGTGAATGTTGTGATACGAATTCAAATGTAAAGTATTTACATAGCATGCTTGAAATTAATTTAGCTTGTATTTACACCCCGGCTGTCTGCATTGTACCTACGACTGACATATTATTTTATTCATACAGGCGATGTAACAATGGCACTATTTGATTTTCGTACAGAAATATTCATGAATCGTTTTAAGGCTTTGTGTGTCAGTGTTTTGACAAGATAGTGTACGTAAACGCTCGTTTGCATACAAGCTTCAATCCTAGTTAGACCTTCGTAGGGGTTTTGTTTAGAAAATCCTTTCTTTATGCATTTTCACACCCGATTTATTTATTTTTATAAATTCAAAATTTTATTTCTTATCGGCGATACACGTTGTGCATTGTCAGTCCAAGATTCTGTTCTGCCCGTATTTTTTACATCGATGAATAACGAAGATTTATGCAAGAATAAACACTGATGCAAACAACGCTTTGTTGATCACGAAACGAAAATATAGCTTACCTAGAAACAGTTTGTCTTAACGTGAACTTATAGATGCCAATTTTAGAAATGGGATTCTAGAATGGCGTGACACAATGGGATATTTTCCTGTATTTATGCACAGATACTAACTTTAATTCCGGTGTTGTCCGAAGCTTCACAAAGTAACTTTTGTCACTTTGAAATGTTCGTAAAGAAAATTGCGTTGATATAATTCTGTTTCTGATCGAATGATACGGAACATATGCAAGAGATAGAACAAGAGTACGTATGGATTCCAATAAGATTACGGTTTTCTCCTTATATTTAAATCTATACTAGTGAGGCTGTAGGGGGTATCCATACTAAATTTCATCTAAATCGGTTCAATAGATCCAGAGATTACTCCCTAGAACCTCCCAAACTCACAAACTTTACCTATTTATAACATTAGTATAGATTTCATGATTAATTGAAATTTTCGGTAAAGCCAAATAAAACAAAATAAGAATAAGTAACATTTGGAGCTCATTTACTATTACGATACCGATTCCCAATAACTGTACATAATGTACACATATATAGCCTGGACCATTTATTGGGTAACTATATCAATAAAAGATGTAGGTTCTAAATATAGATTGGATATTTGATATGAAAAAACTACCAACAGCAAATTTTGAAGTAGGTATATATTTTTGGAGCTATCGCAGAATCTTGTAGCAACGGACCGAGGGTGATAGATGTATCCGCTCAATCACTGTCTACTCAGATTATTGAAAATTTACATTACTCTGGTACCTTGTAGTGACAACGACACCGCGATTTACTAACAAATATTTTTAGCAAATTGCTTTTGTAGTTAAAAATTGCTTTTTACAAGAGCTTTAGAAGATGTATAACTTCAAAAACACGTCAATATTTAAAACGGCAAGATCTTTAAATCGGTAGGCCTTTCTCATTTTACGTTAATTTCCACGAAACAGAATAAATAAAATAAAAAGGTATATTTAGTGGAAAACGTATACAGATAACAACATTAACATTGATTTATTTTACAATACCCTCGTTGTACACAGTCCCTAAAGATTTACCGAAAATATGTAGCTATTCATAAAAAAACAATTGAGTGGAGGAACGAATGGAAACGTTCGGAACGTGCAATTCATTGGATTTCAGCTGGAATATAATTTTTCGCAACTAATGTTCTCCGTTCAATACTTGTCCTTTAGTTTCTTTACATCAATAACTTTATGAGTGCCCATTTTCAGCTGAATGGGTATTAACAAGAGTCGCTATATGGACCTAGTTGCGATGCTGTTTGCTTCGTATTGATACTCATCATGAAATTCATTTAAATGTTTCATAAACATACGTGACATTCTTGTAAAAAAGATCACGTTTCACATTATGGTTTCACGGCACGTTATTATGGTGTTTTTATTAAATACTTACATAACAAATAATTGACAGTTTAAAAAACAAATAGCATATAAGTAGCCGACATGCTAGCCTGGCGCGGCACTTAGTGCGAGCCTGAGGGTACATCCGTTTCTCCGCTCCGCTTTTTGCTCGGAACGAGTTGCTACAGAGTGCTCTTGAGCGAGCCACTGTACCTCCCACTCGACATTAATGCATTCCATTACGAGTTATGCTACGTCCATGCAAATTAATGTTCATAATTTCTTCGCTGTTTCGCTCTTCGGTGTATGCCGATTCAAATTTGACGTATTACGCGAATCATGCCATCAAGCATAACCAAATACAGTAATTGAAAATGGAGTTTACTTAGTAACAGTATTAACAAGCGCCGCACGTTCAATGAGCGCACTTCGAATACAAATAACCCAACCTCGACGTGTATCAGTCTTGAGCCGGCTCTCTGAATATTTTCGTCAATTTTCTCATTTCGAATGTCATCGTAAATTTCGTCTAGTGTTTGTGCGGCGTTCGTAATTGCTGTTCGTCGATTGGGCGCGTTCTGACTTACTGCGATTGTTGTGCACAATCTAATCCAATTAATTTGTGGTTTCGTCGATATATGGGTGTACAATTACACTCAATATTAATATCATAGTATTAATTTTCCGATTGTCTCTTATAAAGTTTAAACACTAAACTATCGTAAGCGCGTAGTTTCAATTGTTTGTGGTAGGAATATATTCTCATTTTTCCTTAAAGAAAAAAAATATATTTAAGGATATTCCACCATAATTTCTTTCATTATTGAAACCGTGAGCAATTTACATAAAGCATAAGGTAAACGTTGCGGAAACAGGTCCTACAAATGATTTTATCAACACAGGTGCGGCAACCCATTTCATTTATATAATCACCCGTAATTACCTCATTAGTGTAGTGGCGTGCATCGAATGTTGAATCACAGGTCGTGCGAAGCGTTTTGTTCACGTTCCAGTCCGCAGGTGTTCATTCGGAATATAGTGAGAGTCGCACATCTACGCCGCTGCTACGGTGCTACGAGCGTAGCAGCTCGCCTACCTTTGCCAGCTACGCAGGGTTATAATAACCCTGTGTGCTACGACATTTGCGAAATATTTAAGAGGTACTACGATAGAGGATTAATGTGAATGTCCTCTACTACGCTCACATAAATTTTCATACCAACTAAATTTGGAATAAAAGTAACTTCCACTGATACATCGTCCAAAAAAAATCAACGTTTTTACAATTCCAATGACCTGAATAAAGGCAGATCGTAAAAACTTTTCACATAAAATGCTGCAATTCTATTGTCATTGGAGAGGCAAATTTGAAATTGAAAATAGCAGTCGGGGCTGCAACGGTCCCGAGCCGTTTATTTAGGAGCGGTGACTCCGCTTTGTTCTAATGTAGCTACGGATGCAGGTGAAACTTTCATAATTTACTACGTCGCCGCTGACCTTTGGCTTTGTTGCTGAAGCAGTTGCCAAATTCATTACAAACTTTTATAAATGTACAAGTTCCACCGCAATACCTACTTCAGCACTTTAAACAACCCCAGCTGCGACAGTCCACCTCAAGTTAAAGTTACTAATATTAAGTTCGCTTATAGCAAATATGTCGACGAGCCATTCATGACGAAGTGCGCTACGTACCATCATGTACAAACTTCTGAAACCGCGTCGTCCAAACTCTTTTTATTTTTCAGCCAGCTGAAGCTGCAGAAGCGAATTCATTCGGAAAATTGGGCCAGTTGCAACGTATGATCCGAATTCCGATTATTGCAACATAAAAACGAGCGTTGTGGCACGAAAAAGGAGTACTAGCGATGGCAAGCATTCTTGTTTACTTATGTAGATAACTACGTCTGTGAGACACTGTTTTCCCTACGTGCTCCGAGCTCGTGGAAGTAGGACGCTGCCAATGTTCACATCACGGCATAAACGCAGCGTTAGTTGGACCGTTCTGGTTACTACTCAGCAATCTTAGCATTAACTTTTATGTGTACACACAGAAAATACCCGTATGACGTGGGTACATGAATCGAGTTTTGTGTATATTTGTTTAGTCGAGCCCTGATGTTTTCGCTCTCGGGTAGGAAATAAGCTTCACATTGACAAGCGCTAACAAACACCTCCATAATGAGATAAGCTTTTAGCGAATGGAAAAGGGATGCAACAATAAAATAGCATGTTTACGCTACTTCATTAGCTCTGGCAACACTGTTGCTTGTGTTTCTAGTATAACGTTAGAATCTCTGGCTTTTGGTCTGTTTTCGGTTCAATACAGTTTGGTAGTTTAAAATGTTCTTTAGTACTGCAGTGAACGACTCAGCTAAATGGGATGCTTTGCGCTCAGTGACAGCGAGCTATTTGGAACAACCACTATCGTCTGTGCGGGGTTAATAACGGACATGAGGGATGTTATTGAACGGTTTCATACCTCGTGGTTGTCAACCGTTTGCGATTTTGCTTGCACTGTGATGATGATATTATAGGTACTGCTGGGACCTAAGTTGACATTTTAGAAAACTGAGCAACGACAAATGAATAAGGTTGTAGCGATGCCTAGAGACTATTTATGTTCCATAATGGTTGTCTTCCAGCTAAGATGATGATTACAAAGAAAAAACACCGGCCAAGTGCGAGTCGGACTCGTGCATGAAGGATTCCGTACCATTATCGCAAAAAAATGCCAAGTATAGGAGCCCGACTTAAATATTACTTTTATTCTGATTTTAGTATTTGTTGTTATAGCGGCTATAGAAATACATGATCTGTGGAAATTTCAGCGGTCGAGCTATCACGGTTCATGAGATACGGCCTGGTGACAGACAGACAGACAGACGGAACGTGAATTCTTAGTAATAGGGTCCTGTTTTACCCTTTGGGTACGGAATCCTAAAAAACAAAAATACTTTAAAATAAATTGCCACCTGAATGTATACCACTTTTTCGTCTTTGGTAAATTTTAGAAAAATTACATGTGCTGCACAAACCGACTTGATTATTGTAATACGAACGTCCATGTAAGAATGTCAGACAAACACTTACAACAAAGAAAGAGATGAAAAGAAAGCCATTAGCACTGGCTTTTGGCATTTCTCATTTCATTTCTAGATTGTGAACATAAAAATTTCGTGGTGGGGTTAGTAACAGTTACTGTAAGTGGCTCGTTAATATTCCCGGGGCAGAGCGCGATAGTATTCATGTGAGTTCAGTTCGGGCCATGAAATGAGCTGCGAAACATTAGCGATGGATTTTAATGGACTGGATAAAATGTTCCAAATGAAGGATGATTTATGTTTGGGTTTGTACTGATATTTAATTTCTAAAGCTAAAATTTAATCTTTGGCTGCTTCTTTTAGCTATGATGTTGCCTGGTCAGCAATAGCAACGGTAAACTTTTAAGAATGTTATTATTGTACCAAGTAAGATGCACTCAATTTTTTTTTAGATATTTAGATAAATAAAAATATGTGCTGGAAAACACATGTTGAAAATGCATGCAAAAAGCTTAGCCAATATTCCTATGCTCTCCATAACTAAAGAAAAGTGTCAAATCGTGCAACATTATTAATGGTACGCCATTAATAATGTTGCACGATCACGGGTATGTTGCATCTTCTTTACGCTACGGACTTATATTTTGGGGGAATTCGCCAGAAAAATGGCGTTCAAAGCCCAGAAACAATGCATAAGAGCAATGTGTGGCATACAACGCACAGAAAGCTGTAAGCCACTTTTTTAGAGTTTCAATTATTAACATTCCCGTGTCTTTATATATATGAAGTGTTGATCTTTGTCAAAGCGAATTTACATCTTTATACTCAAACAAGAAGCACACGCCACAAAAATAAAATATACGTAAGAAGTCATAAGAAACTTATTTAGTAAAAACATTTTGGGCATGGCAAACAAAATATACAATAAGATGCCAAAAAGTATCACAGACCTACACAAAACGTACCAATTCAAATTATGTTTGCATGAATTCCTGGTTTCAAAATGTTATTATTCAATTAATGATTATTTAAATGAAAAATGATTGATTTTATCTAAAATGTCACCACAAAAATAATGAGTAATTAATATAAAATGTTGCCATAGTACCTAATATATAATTTGCACAACCTCATTGGGTTATAATACAATTATTTATTTGTTATATAATATAATGTGCCTTTTATGCCTGTAACACCTTATTAACGTGTGTTACAGGTATTATGAAAATAAATTATTGATTTGATTTGATCAACATTCTTTGGTGTTCAACGAGATACGGCTAAAACTTTTGAATGAAGCTCAGAATTGTTTTGAACATTAGAATTTCAAGAGTCCTACAGCAACTGAACACTGAAGGAACCCTAAAATCACGATCTACATAATCTCTCTGAAATCTTAGTAATGATAAAAATGCAGCATTAATGATTAAAATATTATCTACCGTAATTTAATTATTGTTTGGTATTTTCTATACCTACCTAAACAATATCAGATGATTTTGCACATAAAGATTGTCTGTAAGACCGCCCATAGTACACTTGTTTTGTAAATGTTTGTGCTGTATGTTTTAGTGGTGTAGAATAAAGTATATAATAATAATAATCAATATCCTATTAAACATTAATGCGTTTTCTCACGTGACAACTGTGAAGATACGAGCTACGTTAACATACATGCTAGTTTAACATTTAAATATATCAAGAGCACATGTCTACCGCAGTATATTTATTATAAAGAAAAGTTGTCTTATGGGAACTCAAACAGTAGCGGACACAATAACGGGGTACAAGTTGGTAAATTGGATCCGCGCCCCGGGGACGGGCGACGGCGGTAGCCGGTGACAGCGCGGGGGCGCAAGGAGGTTAATCACGTCACGCCGAGTGTGGAGAGTACCTGCGCCTCCGTCACTCTTCGACGACCTCGGGACCTTTAATATACAGCTATCATTCCAAAAACTTTTACTATTATAAATGTTGCAGGTGAAAATGTCATCCCAAAGTCTCTTCAAGATGAAAAAAACTTCGAAGTAATGATAACAAGTCTGGGCTCAATATCTAGGTGAACCAAAGTTTGTACATCAATCTTAGTACAAAAAGTGGAGCGACGGACTAAAGTCGCGATAATACGTAAAGCAGGAGTACATAAAGAAAATAAATGACATTGTTTTCCTGCAAAATCTCGGAGACGCTGATTCTTCTAAAGAGTTAGGAAAATTCCGGCTTCGCGGCGGACACTTGAATTTTACTTTGCTACTTAAGGTTAGCAGCTTGTTTCACTTCATTTCGCTCCACCAACATAAGTAGTCCATTATTTTCTTTTTTAAAACAAATTAATTAACAAAACTTTGTCGCTTTTTATAAAAAACAACACTCTTTTATTAGTTATTTGGTTTCATTTATCAAGGCAATATCTGCAGCTGGCGAATGTTATGATTCGAATTCAAATGTAAAAACTGACTGAGAAAATATTTACATCGCATGATTGAAATTAATTTAGCTTGCATTTACACCCCAGCTGTCTGCATTGTGCCTAAGACTGACATATTATTTTATTCATACGGGCGATGTAACAATGGCACTATTTGATTTTCGTACAGAAATATTCATGAATCGTTTTAAGGCTTTGTGTGTCAGTGTTTTGACAAGATATTGTACGTAAACGCTCGTTTGCATACAAGCTTCAATCCTAGTTAGACCTTCGTAGGGGTTTTGTTTAGAAAATCCTTTCTTTATGCATTTTCACACCCGATTTATTTATTTTTATAAATTCAAAATTTTATTTCTTATCGGCGATACACGTTGTGCATTGTCAGTCCAAGATTCTGTTCTGCCCGTATTTTTTACATCGATGAATAACGAAGATTTATGCAAGAATAAACACTGATGCAAACAACGCTTTGTTGATCACGATACGAAAATATAGCTTACCCAGAAACAGTTTGTCTTAACGTGAACTTATAGATGCCAATTTTAGAAATGGGATTCTAGAATGGCGTGACACAATGGGATATTTCCCTGTATTTATGCACAGATACTAACTTTAATTCCGGTGTTGTCCGAAGCTTCACAAAGTAACTTTTGTCACTTTGAAATGTTCGTAAAGAAAATTGCGTTGATATAATTCTGTTTCTGATCGAATGATACGGAACATATGCAAGAGATAGAACAAGAGTACGTATGGATCCCAATAAGATTACGGTTTTCTCCTTATATTTAAATCTATACTAGTGAGGCTGTAGGGGGTATCCATACTAAATTTCATCTAAATCTGTTCAATAGATCCAGAGATTACTCCCTACAATCTCCCAAACTCACAAAATTTACCTATTTATAACATTAGTATAGATTTCATGATTAATTGAAATTTTCGGTAAAGCCAAATAAAACAAAATAAGAATAAGTAACATTTGGAGCACATTTACTATTACGATACTGATTCCCAATAACTGTACATAATGTACACATATATAGCCTGGACCATTTATTGGGTAACTATATCAATAAAAGATCTAGGTTCTAAATATAGATTGGATATTTGATATGAAAAAACTACCAACAGCAAATTTTGAAGTAGGTATATATTTTTGGAGCTATCGCAGAATCTTGTAGCAACGGACCGAGGGTGATAGATGTTTTCGCTCAATCTCTGTCTACTCAGATTATTGAAAATTTACATTACTCTGGTACCTTGTAGTGACAACGACACCGCGATTTATTAACAAATATTTTTAGCAAATTGCTTTTGTAGTTAAAAATTGCTTTTTACAAGAGCTTTAGAAGATGTATAACTTCAAAAACACGTCAATATTTAAAACGGCAAGATCTTTAAATCGGTAGGCCTTTCTCATTTTACGTTAATTTCCACGAAACAGAATAAATAAAATAAAAAGGTATATTTAGTGGAAAACGTATACAGATAACAACATTAACATTGATTTATTTTACAATACCCTCGCTGTACACAGTACCTAAAGATTTACCGACAATATGTAGCTATTCATAAAAAAACAATTGAGTGGAGGAACGAATGGAAACATTCGGAACGTGCAATTCATTAGATTTCAGCTGGAAAATATTTTTTCGCAGCTAATGTTCTCCGTTCAATACTATTCCTTTAGTTTCTTTACATCAATAACTTTATGAGTGCCCATTTTCAGCTGAATAGGTATTAACAAGAGTCGCTATACGGACCTAGTTGCGATGCTGTTTGCTTCGTATTAATACTCATCATGAAATTCATTAAAATGTTTCATAAACATACGGGACATTCTTGTGAAAAAGATCACGTTTCACATTATGGTTTCACGGCACGTTATTATGGTGTTTTTATTAAATACTAACGTAACAAATAATTGTAACAATAACCCAGCTACGCAGGGTTATAATAACCCTGTGTGCTACGACATTTGCGAAATATTTAAGTGGTACTACGATAGAGGATTTATGTGAATGTCCTCTACTACGCTGTAGTACTTCTTATTGGAAATAGCCTTAGTATAACAAAAAAGGACATAGTTAATGGTATTGACACCCTACTTAAGTTAAGATTAGACAAATTAATATTATGTGCATTGCCCTATTCTGGCAAGTTACTTGTTCATGAAAATGAATACATTTCTAGTTTGAATAACCTGATGCATATTTTATCTTGTCGTCATAGTGACCGTTTATTGTTTTTTGACACCAACAATTTTGTTAGTGATTTTGTTTTGATTGGGAACCATATGTTTCTTCCCAAAAATAGTCGACATTTATTAGCTACATTGTTAGCTTTTAATATACACGCAGTTATTGATAATTTAACTGAGACTAGGTTTAGTGATTTAACAGTATTATCCAGTTTTTCTGATAATACTTTAAACGATGATTTTTTAAACGATTAGAGCCGACAAAAGAGAAGTCGAGTAGTAATATTTTACTATATCATCAAAATATAAATCGCTTCTCCGGCAAAATTTTAGACGTGGAATTGTTAGTAGATAAATACCACATGGATATCTTATGTTTTTGTGAAATTTGGTTAAAACCAGATAGGATGTTGTTTAATGTAAATAATTTCTCAGTTGCCAGCGCGTACAACAGATCCACAGTGGGTGGTGGTACCCTGATACTTTGTAATAGTCATTTAAAATATAAGGAAAGGAAGGATATCACTGCTTACTCTGTTGATCGCTTGTGTGAGGTACACATGTGCAGAGGTCGAGGGGCATACTGTCTTGTGCGTTTACAGACCACCAGCATCAAACTTGTCATTGTTTTTGATAACAATGGAAGAATTATTAAGTAAACTTTTCAGAGATAATAAATTAGTTTTTGTTTGTGGTGACTTAAATATAGATCTATTAGTCAACTCGCCTGAAAAATGTAAGCTCATTTCATTATTTAAATCATTTAACCTAAAATATTTATTTAATGAACCAACAAGAATAACAGCAACTTCAGCTTCTTGCATAGATAATGTATTCACTAATTGTAAAGTAAAAGATTCGTTTTTAATTAGTGGCGTTAAGTCAGACCATACTGGTCAACTAGTATCTTTTGAGTCAGATAAAAAAAATAACCTAGCTAAATCAATTCGATTAAGACCACTTACTAAAAATAAATTTCTCTTTTAATAATAATGTTTTAAGCAACCTTTGTAACGCCAGTTTTGATTCAAACGACCACAATATAAATTACGGCACGTTGTTTTCAACAGTTTGCCAAGAATTCAATAAAACGTGTCCTGAAAAAACAGTTAAAGTCAATAATTCCAAATCGAAATTTAGTGAATGGGCCACTGTGGGCATAAGAAAAAGCCGAGATATCTTATATAATTTATATTACGAAAAATCTTTGACTTCCGATCAAGTTTTTCACACTTAGGTTAGAAACTATTCCAAAATATTCAAAAGAGTCTGCGCTCAAGCAAAATCTCAAATAATAATTAACAAAATTGATGTTTCTAATAATAAAATAAAAACTGTGTGGCAATTAATTAATAAAGAAACTGGAAAGATACAACAACGCGATCAGAATGAGTTGTCTTTTAAAATAACTAATCAAACCATTTCTGATAGGCAAGAAGTCACTGAGACATTAGAAAATTTCTTTACCAACATGCCGTTAGGGGTTACGAAGTCTCTTCCTTCCTCTTCTAAATTAGCTGAAGCTCTTCTTAAAGAAAACTTTACTAAAGACACACCAATCTTTAAATTTAAACCAATATGTATTGATTCAATTAAAAACGCGTTCAAAAGTCTCAATAAAAAAAATACTGAAAACTTGTGGGGGATATCCGTTAGGGTTCTTGGAGATATTATTGACTCAATTGCTCCTGTCCTAACAGGCATATTCAATCAATGTTTGGAAAGCGGCACTTTTCCTGACTTAATGAAACACAGTAAAGTAGTACCAATTTTCAAATCAGGCTGTAAGAGTGATCCTTCTAATTATAGACCTATATCCGTGCTTCCAGCATTGAGTAAAATCTTTGAAGAAATCATGCTGGAACAGATGTTGTCTCAGTTCAATTCAAATGGGATACTGCATAGTCAACAGTTTGGTTTCACGAAAGGTAGGTCGACAACGGACGCGGGAGTAAAACTCATCAGCCACATCTTGGAGGCTTGGGAGAGGTCCCAGGATGCCATTGGCATTTTCTGTGATCTCTCAAAAGCTTTCGACTGCGTCGACCACAACACACTGATCTGTAAATTACACCACTACGGAATTCGTGGAAAATCTGCTGATCTCGTGCTTTCATATTTATCAAACAGACAGCAAAAAGTAAATGTTAATGGGGCGACGTCCTCCGGGTCTCTAGTCAAGATGGGCGTGCCCCAAGGTTCTATTCTCGGCCCTTTCCTTTTTCTTGTTTACATAAATGATCTCCCTTTTATGATGGCCAAATTATCGGATATAATTCTATTTGCTGATGATACTTCGCTAATTTTTAAAATAGATAGGCAAGATACGGATGTGATAAATGTCAACAAAAATCTAATTGTTCTCTCAAAATGGTTCGCAGCTAACAATCTTTTACTGAATGCGAAAAAAACAAAATGTCTAAAGCTCTCTTTACCAAATGTACCACAACATGACCTAAACTTAAATCTTGACGGCAAAAATCTTGAAGTTATAAAGGAAACTGTATTCTTAGGGATTACTATCGATTCAAAATTTCAGTGGGGCGCGCACATTAGAACTCTTTCGGGTAGGTTAAGTTCGGCTGCATATGCAGTAAGGAAAATAAGGCAGCTAACCCATGTAGCTACAGCTAGGTTAGTATACTATGCTTATTTCCACAGTATTATGTCTTATGGCATTCTGCTGTGGGGATCAGCAGCAGACGTTGACTCAATGTTTATCCTACAAAAGAGGGCAATCCGCGCAATCTATAAAATGGGTCCTCGCGAGTCCCTCAGAGAAAAATTTAAAGAGATCGATATACTGACTCTACCTTCACTTTATATTTTGGAATGTATTTTGTATGTCCGTAAAAATCGGGGGCTTTTCAAAACTAGAAGCGACTTCCATAATTTAAATACACGCAGTAAGCACGAAATTGTAATACCCAAATTCAGATTAACGAAAACTAGCAAGTCTTTTCTTATAAACAGTATACGCTTTTATAACAAGTTGCCAAAGTCAGTTATAGAACTGACCGATGGAAGGTTCAAAAACTACATCAAACGTATCCTTGTTAAAAAAGCATATTATAAAATCAAGGACTACGTTGAAGATAAAAACATTTGGCCTTAGCTCCTTCTGCGCATGCAGCTTCCCTGGTAACTTGTAAACGGCACAAATATGTGGATGTCTCTAACTATTCTCAATCTCATTTTTTCTTTCCTTCTTTTAATTAGACTTTTTACAATGGTTTTCAATCATCTTTAAAGCTCTTTGCTAAGAATAGTTACAGCACTGATAACAAAATTTGTGCAACATGTTAAATTTAGTCTTGTTATACTTATTTTTATTATTTTTACCTTTGTATAGATTCTTTTACCGATTGTTTTGTGAATGTGTGAACATTGTAGGCCTTCTAGATGCTAGTTAACATTTGTTAACTTTTTTATATAATCTTTTTCTTTTTTTTTTAGTTTCTTACGACTTATTGTATAATTCGGGCCTACGTTGTCCCCCCATATCTAAATACTAATGCTGTAACATGGAAATATTGTAAAACCAAACCATTTTTAAAAGAGTAACCATGGAGTTTCTTGCCGGTTCTTCTCCATAGGAAACGACCAACCCGAACCGTGCACATTTTGTCGACGTTTTATAAGTGCCCATGTAGGCCTATGTGAAATAAAAAAAATGATTTTGATTTTGCTGACATAAATTTTCATACCAACTAAATTTGGAATAAAAGTAACTTCCACTGATACATCGTCCAAAAAAAATCAACGTTTTTACAATTCCAATGACCTGAATAAAGGCAGATCGTAAAAACTTTTCACATAAAATGCTGCAATTCTATTGTCACTGGAGAGGCAAATTTGAAAATGAAAATAGCAGTCGGGTCTGCAACGGTCCCGAACCGTTTATTTAGGAGCGGTGACTCCGCTTTGTTCTAATGTAGCCACGGATGCAGGTGAAACTTTCATAATTTACTACGTCGCCGCTGACCTTCGGCTTTGTTGCTGCAGCAGTTGCCAAATTCATTACAAACTTTTATAAATGTACAAGTTGCACCGCAATACCTACTTCAGCACTTTAAACAACCCCAGCTGCGACAGACCACCTCAAGCTAAAGTTACTAATATTAAGTTCGCTTATAGCAAATATGTCGACGAGCCATTCATGACGAAGTGCGCTACGTACCATCATGTACAAACTTCTGAAACCGCGTCGTCCAAACTCTTTTTATTTTTCAGCCAGCTGAAGCTGCAGAAGCGAATTTATTCGGAAAATTGGGCCAGTTGCAACGTTTGATCCGAATTCCGATTATTGCAACGTAAAAACGAGCGTTGTGGCACGAAAAAGGAGTACTAGCGATGGCAAGCGTCTACCCGATCTAAGGGACGTGAGACATTACGTTATATAAACAACTACCGACAGCTAGTGAGCCCGTACTCTGTGATACTGATTCACCTTTACGTAAAATCCATCTTTATCCATCAGAAGTTGAATGAGAATATGATCACAATATAAACCACTTTAAATGCTAACGATTTGAAATAATAGCCTTGTTAAGAACCATTTCCTTTCTCTTTAATATTTTTCTGTTTCTATCTAATTTCTTTTTTCATTGTTCACCCCTTCTTTGTAATTTTGTTGCATGTAATATTATGTATGTATGTTTATTTGTAAGTTTGTGTATATTATTTTTTATAGCTATATCATTTTTATGTATTAATATTTTTTTTTTATGTAGCAGTACACCGTAGGCTACCCCTGTTTTATGTTCAGTTCTTTAGTCCATCCAAAGGTTGTCTGGTAGATATCGCTGTCAGCGATAAGACCGCCTTTGTACCCATAGTATTAAGTTACTGTAAAATATATGTGTAATTTCTTTTTTTGGTGTACAATAAAGTATATTCTATTCTATACTAATAAAATTGATTCAAAATTACTTTCAATCAAATTAGTACTAATTGTTTCTTCCTACATTGATTAAAATGTTAACTATATTTTAATCAATGTAGGAAGATTCAATTTCATGATACCTAATTATAATTTCAAACACAATTAACTGTGTACCCGCCGTAAGAAAACAAATTAAGATAATCGTAAGGAAATCTTAGTTACTTAATTGTGGTCCAACAGCTTCCTTTCATCCCCACGACATTTACATCTCTCGGGGGATCAATTTCAATCGGAGAACAACTTTGACAATTAAAATGATCATTCGAAATGGGGTTTTTATTTTCTTTGATCCATTTTCTGTGGTATAAATTCTAAATGGTATCTATTCAAATTCAGTTTATTGCATCCATAATGGACAAATATGTAGTAAATAAAAATAACAGAAACAATTATGGTCCCTGTCGGCACAGCAACATTCATACAAAAAAAATGTGAAATCTTTGATTTTTAAATCTCGAACCCCTAATCTCCCAATTGTCGTTTAAACGATATGTTTCTCTGATACAACTGTGTTAATGATTCATTCCATTAAAGGAGTAAAACCGCACTACATTTTTGTAAGTTAATGTATTCGGTAATCGAAACTTTATAAACAATGTTACAAGCCTTTAAATATTCTAGAACGAGACAATTCCCGGGGGACTCGAACCGCTACAACAAAACGCCTTGAAGCGCACATCTAAAGACCTCATACCTAATCCTTGTGTCGTGGCAATTATAATCCTTTCAAATTAAACAAAACACATCCGCTGAAATTAGACACGCATTTGTGGGGAATTAAAATAAACGTTTCCTACCCGTCGGTACGTGAGCGTTCGTGTAAAGAGGGTGATTAGAGCACACGTCGCGGAATGGCGCGAGACGCCAGCCGCACGCACCTCCAGACAACTGCGAAACTTCAAATTACTTGAATGCTGCTCGCTGCGCAAACAATTTATCTCAAACGAGGCAACGTTTCCACAGCCCTATGAAAAGACACGCTCACATCAATTTTCATCATTTGGAATTAAAATAACTTCCACGGATACATCGTGCCAATAAAATCAACGTTTTTACAATTCCAATGACCCGAATAAAGGCAGATCGTAAAAACTTTTCACATAAAATGCTGCAATTCTATTGTCGTTGGAGAGGCAAATTTGAAATTGAAAATAGCAGTCGGGGCTGCAACGGTCCCGAGCCGTTTATTTAGGAGCGGTGACTCCGCTTTGTTCTAATGTAGCCACGGATGCAGGTGAAACTTTCATAATTTACTACGTCGCCGCTGACCTTCGGCTTTGTTGCTGAAGCAGTTGCCAAATTCATTAGAAACTTTTATAAATGTACAAGTTCCACCGCAATACCTACTTCATCACTTTAAACAACCCCAGCTGCGACAGTCCACCTCAAGCTAAAGTTACTAATATTAAGTTCGCTTATAGCAAATATGTCGACGAGCCATTCATGACGAAGTGTGCTACGTACCATCATGTACAAACTTCTGAAACCGCGTCGTCCAAACTCTTTTTATTTATCAGCCAGCTGAAGCTGCAAAAGCGAATTTATTCGGAAAATTGGGCCAGTTGCAACGTATGATCCGAATTCCGATTATTGCAACGTAAAAACGAGCGTTGTGGCACGAAAAAGGAGTACTAGCGATGGCCAGCATTCTTGTTTACTTATGTAGATAACTACGTCTGTGAGACACTGTTTTCCCTACGTGCTCCGAGCTCGTGGAAGTAGGACGCTGCCATTATTCACATCACGGCATAAACGCAGCGTTAGTTGGACCGTTCTGGTTACTACTCAGCAATCTTAGCATTAACTTTTATGTGTACACACAGAAAATACCCGTATGACGTGGGTACATGAATCGAGTTTTGTGTATATTTGTTTAATCGAGCCCTGATGATTTCGCTCTCGGGTAGGAAATAAGCTTCACATTGACAAGCGCTAACAATAAGCTTTTAGCGAATGGAAAAGGGATGCAACAATAAAATAGCATGTTTACGCTACTTCATTAGCTCTGGCAACACTGTTGCTTGTGTTTCTAGTATAACGTTAGAATCTCTGGCTTTTGGTCTGTTTTCGGTTCAATACAGTTTGGTAGTTTAAAATGTTCTTTAGTACTGCCGTGAACGACTCAGCTAAATGGGACGCTTTGCGCTCAGTGACAGCGAGCTATTTGGAACAACCACTATCGTCTGTGCGGGGTTAATAACGGACTTGAGGGATGTTATTGAACGGTTTCATACCTCGTGGTTATCAACCGTTTGCGATTTTGCTTGCACTGTGATGATGATATTATAGGTACTACTGGGACCTAAGTTGACATTTTAGAAAACTGAGCAACGACAAATAAATAAGGTTGTAGCGATGCCTAGAGACTATTTATGTTCCATAATGGTCGTCTTCCAGCTAAGATGATGATTACAAAGAAAAAACACCGGCCAAGTGCGAGTCGGACTCGTGCATGAAGGATTCCGTACCAATATCGCATAAAAACGCCAAGTATAGGAGCCCGACCTAAATATTACTTTTATTCTGATTTTAGTATTTGTTGTTATAGCGGCTATAGAAATACATGATCTGTGGAAATTTCAGCGGTCGAGCTATCACGGTTCATGAGATAGGCCTGGTGACAGACAGACAGACAGACGGACCGCGGATTCTTAGTAATAGGGTCCTGTTTTACCCTTTGGGTACGGAATCCTAAAAAACAAAAGTACTTTAAAATAAATTGCCACCTGAATGTATACCACTTTTTCTTCTTTGGTAAATATTAGAAAAATTACATGTGCTGCACAAACCGACTTGATTATTGTAATACGAACGTCCATGTAAGAATGTCAGACAAACTCTTACAACAGAGAAAGAGATGAAAAGAAAGCCATTAGCACTGGTTTTTATTTCTCATTTCATTTCTAGATTGTGAACATAAAAATTTCGTGGTGGGGTTAGTAACAGTTACTGTAAGTGGCTCGTTAATATTCCCGGGGCAGAGCGCGATAGTATTCATGTGAGTTCAGTTTGGGCCATGAAATGAGCTGCGAAACATTAGCGATGGATTTTAATGGACTGGATAAAATGTTCCAAATGAAGGATGATTTATGTTTGGGTTTGTACTGATATTAAATTTCTAAAGCTAAACTTTAATCTTTGGCTGCTTCTTTTAGCTATGATGTAGCCTGGTCAGCAATAGCAACGGTAAACTTTTAAGAATTTAATTATTGTACCAAGTAAGATGCACTAAATTTTTTTTTAGATATTTAGATAAATAAAAATATGTGCTGGAAAACACATGTTGAAAATGCATGCAAAAAGCTTAGCCAATATTCCTATGCTCTCCATAACCAAAGAAAAGTGTCAAATCGTGCAACATTATTAATGGTACGCCATTAATAATGTTGCACGATCACGGGTATGTTGCATCTACTTTACGCTACGGACTTATATTTTGGGGGAATTCGCCAGAAAAATGGCGTTCAAAGCCCAGAAACAATGCATAAGGGCAATTTGTGGCATACAACGCACAGAAAGCTGTAAGCCACTTTTTTAGAGTTTCAATTATTAACATTCCCGTGTCTTTATATATATGAAGTGTTGATCTTTGTCAAAGCGAATTTACATCTTTATACTCAAACAAGAAGCACACGCCATCAAAATAAAATATACGTAAGAAGTCATAAGAAACTTATTTAGTAAAAACATTTTGGGCAGGGCAAACAAAATATAAAATAAGATGCCAAAAAGTATCACAGTCCTACACAAAACGTACCAATTCAAATTATGTTTGCATGAATTCCTGGTTTCAAAATGTTATTAATCAATTAATGATTATTTAAATGAAAAATGATTGATTTTATCTGAAATGTCACCACAAATATAATTAGTAATTAATATAAAATGTTGCCATAGTACCTAATATATAATTTGCACAACCTCATTGGGTTATAATACAATTATTTATTTGTTATATAATATAATGTGCCTTTTATGCCTGTAACACCTTATTAACGTGTGTTACAGGTATTATGAAAATAAATTATTGATTTGATTTGATCAACATTCTTTGGTGTTCAACGAGATACGGCTAAAACTTTTGAATGAAGCTCAGAATTGTTTTGAACATTAGAATTTCAAGAGTCCTACAGCAACTGAACACTGAAGGAACCCTAAAATCACGATCTACATAATCTCTCTGAAATCTTAGTAATGATAAAAATGCAGCATTAATGATTAAAATATTATCTACCGTAATTTAATTATTGTTTGGTATTTTCTATACCTACCTAAACAATATCAGATGATTTTGCACATAAAGATTGTCTGTAAGAGTTTGCCTAGTGCGATAGGACCGCCCATAGTACACTTGTTTTGTAAATGTTTGTGCTGTATGTTTTAGTGGTGTAGAATAAAGTATATAATAATAATTATCAATATCCTATTAAACATTAATGCGTTTTCTCACGTGACAACTGTGAAGATACGAGCTACTTTAACATACATGCTAGTTTAACATTTGAATATATCAAGAGCACAATATTTATTATAAAGAAAAGTTGTCTTATGGGAACGCAAACAGTGGCGGACACAATAACGGGGTACAAGTTGGTAAATTGGATTCGCGCCCCGGGGACGGGCGACGGCGGTAGCCGGTGACAGCGCGGGGGCGCGGGGAGGTTAATCACGTCACGCCGAGTGTGGAGAGTTCCTGCGCCTCCGTCACTCCCCGACGACCTCGGTACTTTTAATATACAGCAATCATTCCAAAAACTTTTACTATTATAAATGTTGCAGGTGAAAATGTCATCCCAAAGACTCTTCAAGATGAAAACTTCCAAGTAATGATAACAAGTCTGGCCGCAATATCTAGGTGAACAAATTTTTTACATCAATATCTTAGTACAAAAAGTGGAGCGATGGACTGAAGTCGGGATAATACATAAAGAAAATAAATGACATTGTTTTCCTGCAAAATCGCCGAGACGCTGATTCTTTTAAAGAGTTAGGAAAATCCCGGCTTCGCGGCGGACACTTGAATTTTCTTGTTTTACTTCATTTCGCTCTACCAACATAATTAATCCATTATTTACTTTTTTTAAACAAATTAATTAACAAAACTTTGTCGCTCTTAATAGAAAATAACACTCTTTTGTTAGTTGTTTGGTTTCATTTATCAAGGCAATACCTGCAGCTGGCGAATGTTATGATTCGAATTCAAATGTAAAAACTGACTGAGAAAATATTTACATTGCATGATTGAAATTAATTTAGCTTGTATTTACACCCCAGCTGTCTGCATTGTGCCTACGACTGACATATTATTTTATTCATACGGGCGATGTAACAATGGCACTATTTGATTTTCGTACAGAAATATTCATGAATCGTTTTAAGGCTTTGTGTGTCATTTTTTTGACAAGATGGTGAACGTAAACGCTCGTTTGCATACAAGCTTCAATCCTAGTTAGACCTTCATAGGGGTTTTGTTTAGAAAATCCTTTCTTTATGCATTTTCACACCTTCAAAGAAAATGTTTTCTAAATTCAAAAATTCATTTCTCGTCGGCGATATATACACGTTGTACATTGTCAGTCCAAGATTCTGTTCTGCCAGTATTATTTACATCGATAAATAACAAAGATTTATGCAAGAATAAATACTGATGCAAACAACGCTTTGTTGATCACGAAACGAAAATATAGCTCACCTAGAAACAGTTTGTCTTACCGTGAACTTATAGATGCCAATTGTAGAAATGGGATTCTAGAATGCCGTGAGACAATGGGACAGTTGCCTGTATAAATACAGGCAACAGACAGGACAGGACAGATAATAACTTTAAATCCGGTGTTGTCCGAAGCTTCACAAAGTAATCAAAGTCCTCGGCTTCGCTCGCATAAAAAGGTTTTTATCATCCCAAAGGAATACCAACTGTCCTATGTCCTTCCTATGGTCTAAAAGTACGTCCATGCTAAATTTCATCTAAATCTGTTCAGTAGATCTAGAGATTACCCGCTTCAACTTCACAAACTCACAAACTTTACCTCTTTATAATATTAGTATAGATTTCATGATTTATTAATATTTTCGGTAAAGCGAAATAAAACAAAATAAATACTTATTTTGTTTAACAAGTAACAATCAAACAAAGTAACATTTGGAGCACATTTACTTTTACGATACCGATTCCCAATAACTGTACACAATACATAGCCTGGCCCATTTATTGGGTAACTATATCAATAAAAGATGTAGGTTCTAAATATAGATTGGACATTTTATATGAAAAAACTACTACCAGCAAATTGTGAAGTAGGTATTTATTTTTGGAGCTATCGCAGATTTTTGTAGCAACGGACCGAGAGTGATAGATGTATCCGCTCAATCTCTGTCTACTCAGATTATTGAAAACTAGCTGTCTCACGCGGCTTCGCTCCCGTCATCGGGCTACCTACCACCCCCGTTTACGCAGCGCACGCAACGGAAGTTCGCAAAAAGGAATAATTTTGCCCGTTTTTGCAACATTTTTCATTTATGCTCCGCTCCTATTGGTCATAGCGTGATGTTTTATAGCCTATAACCTTCCTCAATAATCTGGCTATCGAATAGTGAAATAATTTTTAAAATCGGACCAGTAGATCCTGAGATTAGCGCGTTCAAACAAACAAACTCTTCAGCTTTATAATATTAGTATAGATTTACATTACTCTGGTACCTTATAGTGACAACGACACCACGATTTAATAACAAATATTTTTGGCAAATAGTTTTTGTAGTTAAAAATTGCTTTGTTCCAAGAGCTTAGAAGATGTATAACTTTAAAAACGCTCTTATTTCGTCAATATTTAAAACGGCAAGCACTTTAAACCGGTAGGCCTTTCTCATTTTACGTAAATTTCCACGAAACAGAGAAAATAAAAAGGTATATTTAGTAGAAAACGTATACAGAGAACAACATTAACATTGATTTATTTTACAAAACCCTCGTTGTACACAGTACCTAAAGATTTATCGAAAATATGTAGCTATTCATAAAAAAACCGGCCAAGTGCGAGTCGGACTCGCACACGAAGGGTTCCGTACCATTATCGCCAAAAAACGTCAAAAAAACACGTTTGTTGAATGCTAGCCCCACTTAAATATTTATATTGTTCTGTTTTTAGTATTTGTTGTTATAGCGGCAACAGAAATACATCTTCTGTGAAAATTTCAACTGTCTAGCTATTATAGCGGTTCATGAGATACAGCCTGGTGACAGACAGACAGACAAGCAGACAGACAGACAGACGGACAGACGGACCGCAGAGTCTTAGTAATAGGGTCCCGTTTTTACCCTTTGGGTACGGAACCCTAAAAAACAATTGAGTGGAGGAAAGAATGGAAACGTTCGGAACGTGCAATTCATTGCATTTCAGCTGGAAAATAATTGTTCGCAGCTAATGTTCTCCGTTCAATATTTTTTCTTTAGTTTCTTTACATCAATAGCTTTATGAGTGCCCATATTCAGATGAATTATAATTATTAAATTAACAAGAGTCGCTATACGGACCTAGTTTCGATGCTGTTTGTATCGTATTAATACTCATCATGAAAATTATGAAAATCGTTTATAAACATACGTGACAGTCTTGTGAAAAAGATCACGTTTTACATTATGGTTTCACGGCACGATGTTATAGTGTTTTTATTAAATACTTACGTAACAAATAATTGACAGTTTAAAAAACAAATAGCATGTACGTAGCCGACATGCTAGCTTGGCGCGGCACTTAGTGCGAGCCTGAGGGTACATCCGTGTCTCCGCTCCGCTTTTTGCTCGGAACGAGTTGCTACAGAGTGCTCTTGAACGAGCCACTGTACCTCCCACTCGACATTAATGCATTCCATTACGAATTATGCTACGTCCATGCAAATTAATGTTCATAATTTCTTCGCTGTACGCTCTTCGGTGTGTGCCGATTCAAATTTGACGTATTACGCGAATCATGCCATCGAGCATAACCAAATACAGTAATTGAAAATGGAGTTTACTTAGTAACAGTATTAACAAGCGCCGCACGTTCAATGAGCGCACTTCGAATACAAATAATCCAACCACGACGTGTATCATTCTTGTGTCGGCTCTCTGAATATTTTCGTCAATTTTCTCATTTCGAATGTCATCGTAAATTTCGTCTAGTGTTTGTGCGGCGTTCGTAATTGCTGTTCGTCGATTGGGCGCGTTCTGACTTACTGCGATTGTTGTGCACAATCTAATCCAATTAATTTGTGGTTTCGTCGGTATATGGGTGTACAATTACACTCATTCGTTCCCTTTTAACCTACATATCTGTAGTAGATATCTACGACATTATTAATATCATAGTATTAAGTTTCTGATTATCTCTTATAAAGTTTAAACACTAAACTATCGTAAGTGCAAGTTTTCAATTTTTCGTGGTAGGAATATATTCTCATTTTCCTTAACGACTAATATATATTGAAGGATATTCCACCATAATTTCTTTCATTATTGAAACCGTGAGCAATTTACCTGAAGCATAAGGTAAAACTCATATGCGTATATATAAACACATATGCGGCAACCCATTTCATTTATATAATCTCCCGTAATTACCTCATTAGTGTAGTGGCGTGCATTGAATGTTGAATCACAGGTCGTGCGAAGTGTTTTGTTCACGTTGGAGTCCGCAAGTGTTCATTGGGAATATAGTAAGAATCGCACAGCTACGCCGCTGCTACGGTACTACGAGCGTTGCAGTGAGCGTTTGCCAGCTACGCAGTGGTATTATAATGTGCTACGACATTTCCGAAATATTTTAGGGTTACTAAGGTAGAGGATTTCGCTGAATGCCCTCTGCCCCATTTAAGGCACATCAGACATTACGTTATGTAAAAAACTACCGACAGCTAGTGATCCCGTACCCAAGGAGCGGCATTATGGCGTCGCCGTCGCAAGGGCGTAGCTATATAGTAGGTACTAAAAGGGTTGATAATTTTGGTCGGTCTACCAAAATCAATCGTTAAACAGCCGGAGGATATTAAAACCCTGGTTAAGAAGTCCTATGGGGGAAAATCGCCTCAATGGCCCATGATGAATGTGCACAGAAAACTTATTAATGAAAACTTATAAGATTTTCATAATTAAGTGGTCGAGAAGTTTAAATAACCCAAAACCCATCGATGATTGAGCTTGTGGAACGTTACCTATTGGACTTTATACCGTTCTCATAACTATCGCCGTAGAGGTAAGACTCTTACTACCAGTTTAAAGCTTCATATGCTTTTGACTGTAGAATAGTTAATTATACGGGTACAAAGGTGGTCTTATCGCTGACAGCGATATCTACCAGACAACCTTTGGGTGGACTGAAAGAACTTATAATGAGAAAGGGGGTAGTCTGTGGTGTACTGTAAATTAAAACATAAATATATACAAAACAATATTGTTACAATGAATACTATCCATAAACTTAAATAAAAGAGGGACAAAAAATAATAATTAAAAATATATTTTGAATAATGATGAAAGAAATTATATCCAGATATAAAAGCGTTAGGGAGAAAGGAAATGGTTATGGACTGTACCGTATTTAAAATTCATACTTTGTTTCCCATCCTCCATATATCAACTTGCCGTCCCCTGGTCCATCGGCTGGCGACGCTCTTGGTCGTACTCGGTGATCCACCTTTACGTAAAATCCATCTTTATCCATCAGAAGTTTAATGAGAAAATGATCACAAAATAAACCACTTTAATTGCTAACATTGCGAGTTTATCCGTGATCTTGATCGATATTTCGGTGCTTGCAACAGCGCCGAAATATCGGAACCTCGCTACAAACAGTAAACATGGTAAATATCCCGATTCTAATGTTAACGTTGTGAAATAATAATAAAATAGATTCAAAATTACTTTCAATCAAATTAGTACACATTGTTTCTTCCTACATTGATTAAAATCTAGGTATTCAATTTCATGATACCTAATTATAATTTCAAACACAATTAACTGTGTACCCGCCGTAAGAAAACTAATTAAGATAATCGTAAGGAAATCTCAGTTGCGTAAATGTGGGCCAACATCTGTCTTTCATCCCCACGACATTTACTTCTCTCGGGGGATGAATTTCGATCGGAAAACAACTATGACAATCAAAATGATCATCCAAAATGGGGTTTTTATCTTCTTTGATCCATTTTCTGTGGTAGAAATTCGAAATGGTATCTATTGAAATATAATTTATTGCATCCATAATGTACATACATATGGTAAATAAGAATAACAGAAACAATTATGGACCCTATCGGCACAGCAACATTAATAGAAAAAAATGTGAAATTTTTGATTTGTAATCTCGAAACCGCTAATATCCAAACTGTCGCTTTTACAATATGTATCAGAGTTATTAATTTATTCCATTGAAGGTATATAACCACACTATATTTTGTTAAGTTAATGTTCTTTGAACTATTTAAACAATGTAACAAGCCTCTAAATATTCTAGAACCGGACAGTTCCCGGGAGACTCAAGACGCTACAACAAAACGCCCTGAAGCGCACATCTAAAGACCTCATACCTAATCCTTGTGTCGTGGCAATTATAATCCTTCGAAATTAAACAAAACACATCCGCTGAAATTAGACACGCATTTGTGGGGACTTAAAATAAACGTTTCCTCCCGGTCGGTACGTGAGCGTTCGTGTAAAGAGAGTGATTAGAGCACACGTCTCGGAATGGCGCGAGACGCCAGCCGCACGCACCTCCAGACAACTGCGACACTTCAAATTACTTGAATGCTGCTCGCTGCGCAAACAATTTATCTCAAACGAGGCAACGTTTCCACAGCCCTATGAAAAGAGACGCTCACATCAATTTTATTTATTTAATACTTCATTCACATACAAGTACAGAGGTGGACTTAATGCCTTAGGCATTTTCTACCAGTCGACCTTTGGGTGATGGAGAGATAAACAGTGGTAGGTGCAATATAGAAAGTTAAGTAATGGATTATTTAAATATAAACAATAAATACAATATAATTATACCATATATATTCAAAATATTAACTAAATACATAAATATACTTAAACATTAGTAGTAATAGATAAATAATTGAAAAACATTAGCGCTGTTACGATACTACTGCCAACTTCTTACTACTTCTACTAATTTTCATAATTTGGAATTAAAATAACTTCCACGGATACATCGTCCCAATAAAGTCAACGTTTTTACAATTCCAATTACCTGAATAAAGGCAGATCGTAAAAACTTTTCACATAAAATGCTGCAATTCTATTGTCATTGGAGAGGCAAATTTGAAATTGAAAATAGCAGTCGGGGCTGCAACGGTCCCGAGCCGTTTATTTAGGAGCGGCGACTCCGCTTTGTTCTAATGTAGCCACGGATGCAGGTGAAACTTGCATAATTTACTACGTCGCCGCTGACCTTCGCCTTTGTTGCTGAAGCAGTTGTCAAATTCATTACAAACTTTTATAAATGTACAAGTTCCACCAAGTACCTACTTCAGCACTTTAAACAACTCCAGCTGCGACAGTCCACCTCAAGCTAAATTAACTAATATTTAGCTCGCTTATAGCAAATATGTCGACGAACCATTTATGACGAAGTGTGCTACGTACCATTATGTACAAACTTCTGAAACCGCGTCGTCCAAACTTTTTTTATTTTTCAGCTAGGTGAAGCTGCAAAAGCAAATTTATTCGGAAAATTGGGCCAGTTGCAACGTATGATTCGAATTCCGATTATTGCAACGTAAAAACCAGCGTTGTGGCACGAAAAAGGAGTACTAGCGGTGGCCAGCATTCTTGTTTACTTATGTAGATAACTACGTCTGTGAGACACTGTTTTCTCTACGTGCTCATGAAAGTAGGACGCCGGCCAATATTCGCATCACGGCATAAACGCACCGTTACTTGGCCCGTTTGGTTCACTACTCAGCAATCTTAGCATTAACTTTTATGTGTACACACAGAAAATACCCTTATGACGTGGGTACATGCATCGAGTTTTGTGTATATTTGTTTAGTCGAGCCCTGATGTTTTCGCTCTCGGGTAGGAAATAAGCTTCGCATTTACTAGCGCTAACAAACACCTCCATAATAAGATAAGCTTCTAGCGAATGGAAAATGGATGCAACAATAAAATAGCATGTTTACGCTACTTCATTAGCTCTGGCAACACTGTTGCTTGTGTTTCTAGTATACCGTTAGAATCTCTGCCTTTTGGTCTGCTTTCGGTTCAATACAGTTTGGTAGTTTAAAATGTTCTTTAGTACTGCAGTGAACGACTCAGCTAAATGGGATGCTTTGCGCTCAGTGACAACGAGCTAACAACCACTATCGTCTGTGCGGGGTTAATGACGGATATGAGGGATGTTATTGAACGGTTTCATACCTCGTGGTTATCAACCGTTTGCGATTTTGCTTGCACTGTGATGATGATATTATAGGTACTGCTGGGACTCCAGTTGAACATTTTAGAAAACTGAGCAACGACAAATTAACAAGGTTGTACCGAGACTACTAATGTTCAGTAATGGTCGTCTTCCAGCTGATATGATGACTACAATGGAAAAAGCAAAAGGACTTTAAAATAAATTTCCAACTGAATTTACCACTTTTTCTTCATATGTAAATATTAGAAAAATTACATATGCTCCACAAAGCAACATAATTATTGTAATACGACCGTCCATGTAAGAATGTTAGACAAACTCTTACATCAGAGAAAGAAATGAAAAAAACCCTTAGCACTGGTTTTTATTTCTCATATTTTTTTTTTGTATTTTATGGCCTGGTTGCTAAGACCTTTAAGCCAAGTCTTTTAGATGGGTATCACTTTAACACAATAAAGAATGTACTGCACTATGTTAGTTAAATTTTTTGAATAGTACTTTTAACATATTTGTAAAGCGGTATAAAACAGTTCATTTCTTTTAATAAATTTTTAAGCGGCGGCGGGCGGGAAGAACTATCACTTAAGTTTAGCACATCACTAAGATCACTGGCTAACATTAGTCTGTCAATCAAAAATTTCTGACAACTGAAGAATAGATGTTCCATGTCTGTGTCTTTTTCTTCGCAATATGTACAAGTACTGGTTTGAATTATGCCAAGTCTTGCAAGGTGTGATGGCACAGTGTTGTGGCCAAAACGCAGTCTATTAATTGTGGTTATAAAGTCACGGCTGGCATCTTTAAGTCGATCGTACCAAGGTCTAACTGGTAAGCTCTCTTGGATGCCTCCATACCATCTTCCTTTTGTCTCCTGGTCTTTCTTCCACATCTCTATCCACAGATTCTTAATATTTTCATTTATAGAATACAGATAATCAGTCATAGGCACATATATTGTATTTATAAGGTCAAGAGCATTAACACCCTCAAATGCAGCTCTATCAGCTATTTCATTGCCAGCAATACCTTTATGAGATGGCACCCACATAAAAGAAATTTCTATGCCCCTGAGCGAATGTCGATGAATTTGTTCTTTTATAATGTACAAAATAAAATTAGATTTAAAATTAATTTTGAGGTTAGATAAACCTTTAATCAAACTTAAAGAATCAGTGACAATCAAAAAGTTTTTACAATTATTTACATTTACAATTCGCCTCAGAGCTTAAAAAACTGCATAAGCCTCTGCAGTGAATATCGAACACACATCTTGCAGAACAAAACTCTGAGTAAACTTGATCTGTGAATCATACACAGCACAGCGCACATATCCATTTCCTTTACTGCCATCAGTGTAAAATGTATAATATTCATTATTTTCCGAAAGAAAGTTTAGCATGTCAAAATTATTGTCAACTGTACTATGTATTACTTTAATGGGATGTATAATGCTTTGATATGAAAAAGTATAACAGGGGCAAGGGCACTGCTTTTTAATCTTAAAACAACTATTCTCAATTTCCAGGAAAATATTGAGCAGCATTGGGCAATGACCGATTAGGAGAGAATTACCAGTAGCTAAAGGTCCAGAAGTACTGATTCTATGAGGTATAATATTGTTAATAATCTGTGTTTTATTTGAGTACAGCAATTTCAAACAATATCTCTCTGTAAGAAGGAGACGTCTCAAAATCAAAGGCATTATTTTAGTTTCAACTTCCATGGCCCTAGTGGGAGTTGAGCACATAGCACCAGAAATGATTCTCAGAGCTCTATTCTGCAAAATGTCTAATTTATGCGCATGAGCACTGTTTAAATAAGCTATGGCACTATAGTCGAAATGGCTCCTTACTATTGCTTTGTACAAAATAGATAATGTTTTGGGGTCTGCTCCCCAGGAAACTCCAGCAAGGCATCTAATTATATTCAATCCTTTTAAAGCATTTTGTGAAATATGTTTAATATGCTCTTCAAAAGTAATTTTTTGATCAATGACAACTCCCAAAAATTTCTTTGAACAAACTCTACTAATTGCTTCTCCACCATATACAATATCGCAGGTTGGATCATCTTTGCCAAAAATTATAAAACTACTTTTAGATGCATTCATTTTAAGGTGTAATTTATCATTATAATAGTTAGATAATTGATTTAAAGCACTATTAACTTTATCAATGGCTATTTGCAAATTTTGGTTACTATTTTATAAAACTATGTCATCAGCGAATTGCACGATATTTACAGTACTTGTATCTACATATTTACATATTTCACTAGTATACAAATTGTACAATAAAGGCGACAATGTAGCGCCTTGCATGGTGCCTTTTGATGCTAGTTTTGGCCCATGTAGTATATTGTTATGCTTAACATAAACAGTTCTGTTACTTAAAAACTCATAAATCCATTTACATAAATGACCAGGGATATTTATATCAGATAAAATTTTAACCAGGATTCCAGGATCAACATTGTCAAAAGCACCTTGTACATCTAAAAATACACAAACAGTGTTTGAAAGTAAATTATTTGCCCTTTTCAGGTCTGAGATCAAAGATACAAAGCTACTGCACATGAGGGATTAAATATACCATTCGCCTCCACATACCAATCCAACCGAGCCTTAACCATGTTTTCAAATATTTTGCCGAGACATGATGATAGAGATATTGGTCTATAGGAATTTACATCATCTGGTGATTTATCAGGTTTGAGTGTAACGCTTCTTACTGGTTTGCCTACCTACTAGGTAGCTAGAGGGTATTAATGGAAAAACCAACTGAAGGTTAACAAATTTTATTAGACCTCAGGGTCGGGGTTGTCACTCACGGTTCGAAGTACGTTGCGTAGCCACAAAGTAGTGTACCACTGGCCTTAGCGTTAGAGGCTTCCGGCGATGTGCAGGAGCAGTACAGTTTCCACTCGGGGGTAGATCCCGGGAAGCTGTGGTGCAGAGTAGATGGGTAGGTAGTCACGCAGCTCGGCGACACGGAGTAGACAGCTAACACTGCGTTGGAGTAGGCCAACACACGCGCTTGGTAGTATGAAGCCGATCTGAAGGCGGGGTAGGAACCCAATATCACCACTAAACATAACACAGAATAAGATTGAACACTCACCCAACACTTTGGGGTAAACTTCGCGTACTTATGAGAAGGAAGAGTGCCAATAACAATAATTGGCTTTGTTATATTTTAAAATAATTATTTTGCATGGATAAAAATGTGAGTAGAATGACAGTGCAACTTGTCTGCTCGCTCACCGTCGATGCAATCAAAAATCCTATCCTCGTTCAAGAGCTTTAGTTCCGGGCGGCTCGCACCAACTTCACCTCGCTGCGTTCGGATACTTGGTTTGCGTTGATAGATAATTAACTATAGGGATTTTATTATAATTAGGATATTAGTAATTACATGTATAAATAGGATTAGATTTATTTTATAAGTATTTAATAGTGAATTTAAGGTTGATTTTATTTGTAATTTGATTATTTTGTGTTATTAGTTTAAATTAGAAGAAGTTAAATTAAGTAAGGAAAGATTGTAACGAAACCGTTACATACCCCCCCTTTTAGTTCAGGATTTTTCCTAAGAAAAATTCACTGTTAAAACTAGGTTAACTTAAAATCCTTGACGTGCCATGTCTCCAGTTCAGACTTTTGAAGAGATAGGAACTTAATCACATAATCCATTGTGGTTTAAAGATTGGGTGAGTGTTCAAAATGAATAAAATCTAACTATTATAATTTTGATCAGCTCAACACACCATCAATCAACTTAGAAATTGCCTTATGTGTGAATAACTAACAGAATGCAACTATTTACAGATAACAGAATTTTACAATAGAATCAATTGCGTTAAAACATTCACTTAAGTCAACTTCTTTTCAAAACTAAACTATGATTCACGACAAACCAGCACCAATGATAACCATTTAAATGCGAAGAGTTAGGCAACGTAATTCGGACACGAATGAACCTTAAGTGGGCGCCAGTGTAACGCTTCTTACTGGTTTGCCTACCTACTAGGTAGCTAGAGGGTATTAATGGAAAAACCAACTGAAGGTTAACAAATTTTATTAGACCTCAGGGTCGGGGTTGTCACTCACGGTCCGAAGTACGTTGCGTAGCCACAAAGTAGTGTACCACTGGCCTTAGCGTTAGAGGCTTCCGGCGATGTGCAGGAGCAGTACAGTTTCCACTCGGGGGTAGATCCCGGGAAGCTGTGGTGCAGAGTAGATGGGTAGGTAGTCACGCAGCTCGGCGACACGGAGTAGACAGCTAACACTGCGTTGGAGTAGGCCAACACACGCGCTTGGTAGTATGAAGCCGATCTGAAGGCGGGGTAGGAACCCAATATCACCACTAAACATAACACAGAATAAGATTGAACACTCACCCAATACTTTGGGGTAAACTTCGCGTACTTATGAGAAGGAAGAGTGCCAATAACAATAATTGGCTTTGTTATATTTTAAAATAATTATTTTGCATGGATAAAAATGTGAGTAGAATGACAGTGCAACTTGTCTGCTCGCTCACCGTCGATGCAATCAAAAATCCTATCCTCGTTCAAGAGCTTTAGTTCCGGGCGGCTCGCACCAACTTCACCTCGCTGCGTTCGGATACTTAGTTTGCGTTGATAGATAATTAACTATAGGGATTTTATTATAATTAGGATATTAGTAATTACATGTATAAATAGGATTAGATTTATTTTATAAGTATTTAATAGTGAATTTAAGGTTGATTTTATTTGTAATTTGATTATTTTGTGTTATTAGTTTAAATTAGAAGAAGTTAAATTAAGTAAGGAAAGATTGTAACGAAACCGTTACATGAGTATAGGAATAAAACACTGTGTTTTCCAAGAGTCTGGTATCAACTTTTTATTCCAACGAGAATTGAGAATATTTAAAAAAACTTTTTGAACAGACTCATGCAATTTTTTTATCACAGCATATGGAAAGTCATCTAAGCCTGGGCTTGTATTACGTCTAGACTGTAGACTTAAAATGAATTCTGTCCATGAGAAAGATCCCAATAAAAATTTTGAATTTTGATTATTGTTATTTTTTCCAAAATAAGTGTTTAAATTATTAGATTCTAATAGGTTCCTGTTATCTGAAAGTTTGTCTAAAAATGAAGGAATAAACTCATCTCTGTATGATTTATTTACAGTTTTAATTCCTTTAAACCTTTTAATAAGATTCCAAATTTTACTGATAGGAGTAGTCCTATTAAAAGTATCACATACATTATCCCAGCCTATCTTCTTCTTCTCTGAAATTGTCCTTTTCTTAAAGGCATCTAGCCTTTTATAGTTAATGTAGTTATCAATATTAGGGTCACTTCTGTACAGTTTTAGGGCATTATATGATGCAACTACAGCATGCTCACAAATTTCATTCCACCAAGGTGTTGGAGGTCTACTTTTAAAATGATTATGTTTAGAAAACTTCGGAATTACCATCAACTTCAGGGCAGCAAGACGATTACAGAATTCTAAATATGAAGACATAGGATCTGCCTCATCTAACAACATGTCTGCAAATAATATTTCTGATAATTCATGATATTTATTCCAATCAGCTTTACCATACAAAAACTTGTCGACAGGAGGATTAAGTTGATATTTGTCAACAGCCAAAGATATTTCAGTTATTGTAGGATAATGATAACTTCCCATAGCATCATCATGCACAGACCACTCGCAAAATGGTGCAATACTCGGACTAGTGAAGCTGACATCAATAGCAGATGGATTACGTGTGGGATTATTAATTGTAGTAAAACTGCCATCATTTAGAATGCACAATTCAGAATCATCTATAATATCATACAAATCCCGACCTCGACCCTTAGTCGACAAACAGCCAAACGCAATATGATGAGCGTTAAAATCTCCACTCATAAATATTGGCTTAGGTAGATCTCTTCATATATTACGCAGCCTGTTCATTCTGATGTGCCCGCTAATAGGAGGGCAATATACACAAAGTATTGAAAGATTACCCTTTTCAGTAGATAAATTGAAAGCAACTGTTTGAATATCTTCATAAAATCTAGTATTTAAAATATTATACTTAAAATATGCCTTAATCAATATGGCTACTCCATTATGTTCATTCTTTGAATTTCTATTATAAATATTATATCCAGGTATTTTAAAGTTACTATTGTCTTTAAACCAAGTTTCATTTAGCAAACATACATCAATATGTTGTTCTTTCAAGAACTTAATTAGTAAGGGCTTTTTACTATTAGCACTTTGAATGTTAAACTGCGCAATACGTAATGGAGATGTTCTAGGAGGACTTAAATCCATTATTTGGATAGATTTTTAAGTAATATATCTTTTATTGTTAGTGTAGTGATGGGTGTAGAGTCACCCTTATTGCCCAATTCCACCAATGTCTGTACCAGGGCCATTAGTACATCATTGTTGGACATTATTTGAGATTTGATGTCTACTGAAGGTAAGACATCATTGCTGGCAGCCTGGGAAACAGGCTTGCTATATACAGATTTATTTACATTACTATTTACAATTTTATATACAGGTTTAATATTTACAGGTTTATTTACATTTTGAAGTGGGTGTTTTGGTATTGGCAGTGGGGGAAATTCAGTATTTTCAGTTAACTTAGTCAAGGCAACACTTGCATAAGTAATTTTAGATTTCTTTTCAGTAATTTTTTTAATCTTTATTAGACATATTTTTGATATTGCTAGATGAGGACCGCTACAATTGATGCAGCAGATCTCGTTTGGCTTATCACAATCTTTATACAAATGCTCCCCTGAGCAGATCGAACATCGTTGCTTGCCATTACAAATTTTAGCCGAATGGTTAAATTTAAAGCATTTAAAGCATTGCTGCAATGGTGGGACATAATCAAAGACTCTGTACGCAAACAAGTCATAATGCACATTAAAGGATTACCCTTTAATGTGCATTATGACTTACCTTACATTTGATAAAAAACTAATGCTAACTGTTTGAATCTTCTGATAGCAATGATTTCATAAATCGAAGATAGCTTTGTGTAGAGTTCCTTGTTTGAAATATTACCTGGTACAAATCTAATTATGCCTGTTTTTTCTATTTGTGCCGCAGGAATATATGCTTTTATTTCATACTAGCTGTCCCACGCGGCTTCGCTCCCGTCAACTGGCTACCTACCAAGCTAGCCCACCTACTCTAAATACGTTGTGTCTCAAAAAGAATAAATTTTCCCCGTTTTTGGAACATTTTTCATTGATGCTCCGCTCCTATTGGTCGTAGCGTGATGTTATATAGCCTATAACCTTCCTCGATAAATGGACTACCCAACACAAAAAGAATTTTTCAATTCCAACCAGTAGTTCCTGAGATTAGCGCGTTCAAACAAACAAACAAACAAACAAACAAACAAACTCTTCAGCTTTATAATATTAAGTATAGATTTCTCCATAAAAGTTGCATTGTTTATAAAATTGTTTGCCGTATTATATTGCTTGAATGTAACTGCAATTTTATTAGCATTTACACGCTGAATTGCCACCACACCCTTTACTTCATTATTAACAATATGATTTAAATAAATGGGACTTTTATTGCCCAATCTGTTCATTGTATTTTTACTTTCCACAAACACTTTAAATTCAGTATTGGAGGAGTTCTCCGGGTAGAGTCTTTTATAATTTGGTTTTAAATAAGGTAAATACATGGAGTCAATACGCTCACCGCCGCCGCTACCAGAGTCCAAACCGCTGGAGGTGCCTCCGTCCTCAGGCCGAGGATGTTTGTTTGAGACGGGCGGGTTATCCCCGCCCCCCTCGTTACCATCCATTTTCTAGGTAAACTTATACTACCAGTGTAGTTTTAGAGTACTTTTGGAAACTTTAATTTAAGAAAACTAAGGGAAAATCTTTTATATAAAAAATTTGAGACCCGCGCTTTTCAAGTTCCCGCCAAAATCTTTTATTTCTCATTTCATTTCTAGACTGTAAACATAAAAATTTCATGGTGGGGGTTAGTAACAGTTACTGTAAGTGTCTTGTTAATATTCCCGGGGCAGAGAAAGAAAAGAAAGAAAGACAAATGTATTTATTGGCATTAAAAACAAAAACACCTTAAAATAGTATAGTAGTAATAGTATAGTGTAGTATATGGTACGATAGTATTCATGTGAGTTCAGTTGGGGCCATGGAATGAGCTGCGAAACATTGGCGATGGCTTTTAATGGACTTGATGAAATGTTCCAAATGAAGGATGATTTATGTTTGGGCTTGTTCTGATATTAAATTTCTAAAGCTGAACTTTAATCTTTGGCTGTTATTTTGGCTATGATGTTTCCTGATCAGCAATAGCAACGGTAATATTTTAAGAATGTAATTATTGGACCAAGTAAGATGTACGCAACATTCTCTGACGCTCGACGAGATATAGCTTAAACTTTTGAATAAAGCTCAGAATCGTTTCGTTCGAACACCAGAATTTCAAGAGTCCGATAGCAACTGAACACTGAAGGACCTCTAAAATCACGATCTACATAATCTCTCTGTAATCTTGGCAATGATAAAAATGCAGCATTAATGATTAAAATATTATCAGCTGTAATTAATTGTTTGGTATTTTCTATACCTATACAATATCAGATGATTTTGCACATCAATATCCTATTAAACATTAATGCGTTTTTCACACGTGACACCTGTAAAGATACCTACCATTATCGAAAGTCACCTGTCACTATCTAAATAATTAAATTGATCGACTCCAGCGAATATGATCGATAGAGTTAAATCTTTAACGGCAAAATGGGACCGGGTAGAAAATAGGTTGATAGTTTATTAATTCTGCAGTTTCTGTCTACTCCGTAGAAAAAAAGGCGTGAGTTATGTATGTATTTATATCCCAGTATTCTTCTTTAAATTTTTGCTATTTTTAACCGACTTCAAAAAGGTTATCAATTTGTCTGTATTTTTTTTTATGTGTGTTAATCGATTATGGTGATTCTTTTTTATTTGAAAGCTGTTGCTTCTCAGGTCCTATTTGAATTTAGTGAAGATCTGATGAAGAAAGATATACAACAGAACTCTTCAATAAACAACGGCAACACTTTTGGGATTGCTGCAATCGCATGAATGTTTATTGTTTACGCCATTTCATAACATCACATTACGCCGGTACGCTCTAAGAGGTACGCACATGTGTACAGTTCACCCGGGTACAATCTTATTTTATCGGTTATTTTCAAGTTTTATGTTATTCGGGTAATCTATTCTGTGGTAACTTTGTGCATTATATAACTTGCCATTAGGTACAAACAAAACAAATAAAAAATAATCATTTTTTTTTTTTTTTTGGAATTCGGTTGTATTTTAGGTAAACATTTTTTTTTACACAGTTAACTCGAAGCCCACTCAAAATCGGATTAATACGAGGCAATAATATGATAGTGGAAGTAGAAAACTACACCTAAACTTTATTGTAAACCAAAACTCAGGCGAAAACGATACTCATTGCGGCTACTAGGGCCTAATTTTTGCAGTAGCGTAGGTGACAGCTGAACAACCCTCAACAACCCTATCCGCTTCACACCACCGCCTGTTTAGTGGGCTTAAGTTCATGTACATTACTTAACGCCGCCGCCTTGCCACCTCGCCGCGGCCGCCAGGTGCATTCACTTGATTTTAAACGGTACAACTAACTTAGCGGTAAGGTCAATAAAACTTAATTAAAATATTTATGTTTTCTTTGAGCGGTACGGTGGGAGCAGTCTGTAGTGACCCAGTGGTAACGGCTGTAACTTATTTGTTTTGGTCTTGTTTTCAAACAGGGGCAGGGGTAGGACAGGGGGGAAACCCTATGTAAAGTTCCCACTTGAGTATTTGAAGTTAAGAACGTGTCAAGCCCTACTTGTATGTTGACAGTTTTTCAGATTAAAGTACAATTTGGCAAATAAACAACTTCTAATACTTAATTTAGAAATGGGTGGTTAATGTGTACCTACAATGTAGATAATTATATTTTTGTTACAATAAATATCGCCTTCAAAACGGTGATGTCGGTGTCGGTGGTGTCATCGTGAAGAAACCGACATGACCTAGGACCAAAAACCGAAGAAGAACAAGATCCACCAGCCCACACTGCCGTCCGCGTGGTGAATTATTGCCCACCACTCTAAGGGAAGGAGGTCTGTGTCCCAGTTGTGGGAATGTAAAAGAAAGAAAGAAAAATATTTATTTGTGACCCATATATGTAATGTAATGCATTATTTTACATGTGTAAATCAAGCCGTTCCGAAACTATTAGTTGCTTGTAACCTGGATTCGGCTCCACCCTGTATTTATAATTAAAACCGACATCCAAAACAAAACGTTACAAGGCGAAAAATAATTTTATTTTCGGAAGTCGGTGTCTGTGGTACCTATATTAGTTCGTTGTTGATACCGACTTCCTAAACAAAAGTATTTTTTTGCTTTGTTGTGTTTTGTTTTGGAATTCGTTTTATATTTTTTTGTTAAAACGTTATTATTTTCCTCTTTTTAGTTGTGGTACCTTATATTACCATAAAAATCATTTATAGCTAGAGGGCTTCTCATGAAAATTCTAAGAAGCCTAAACAAGACCGGAAAACCGTTGTTTTATTATGGAGTACCGATGCCTGCTTTCCGGCTTCATCGCCAGATCAGTTCGATGGTACCGTTTTCATTAGAACCATTTATTTAAATTTGCTTCATCGCAGTCATTTAACTATTCGAGATATCCTTACCCAAAACATACTTTTCTACATCGAGAAGTACCAGTGGCAATCTGTGGTATTTTTCATCAGTTCTACTTCACCAAATTATATTTTCTGAATGCAATGTAGGAGAAAATAATAAAATCGCTATATGTATGCATATGTATATCCATGGGATCTCCTCTTTAGAGCCTGACTTTGTGACAATGGGACCACCTCGAGAGTATACCCTTTCAAACATACAAATATGGATTTATTTTCGTGTGAGGGTATGGTCACCTCTGGGATCAGAGTTAATTAAGCCACCTCTGAGAACCCCACAGGCCAGGAATAAGTCATTGGTGCGCTTTGTTAAAAAATCAGTAAATAAATAAACGAGTAAGCAGCGCTTCTTTTACTGAAATTAAGAAAGCAGATATCGAAAAGATTAAATTAATATTTTCGATATCTGCTCAATCCGAAAATCACAGTAGATATATCGATTATATTAAATTAATTACGCAAATACATACTGATAATAATAATTATATGTAAGCAATAGGTACCTATTTACTGTAATTCACTACTAAGGATCATTTTTATCATAAATCACTGCCGTTTCTGCGTTTTTGCACCCAGGATTAAAATATTATCTCAATAAGTACCATAGAAGTGCAAGCACACCTCCTCCCATCAATCAATCTGATTCGCATTGGATTATTGACCCTTTCCATACGTCATAACAACTTAAATAAAATATCTTTATTAACACCTCAATTTAAAATCATTTCTTTCAATAAAAAAGCCACTTTTGAATGTTCAAATAGTTGATCAAACAGAATGTAGTAACGGCGACAAATGTGATAATAAACATGCTTGTAACTTGCAAAATTTTGCATGTAGCTTGCATGCAATGGCGCCATAATAACAGTTTCCAAAGCGTTGATCTTTATGCAAGAGAACTAAGGTTACTGACGTAGCCTGAAGAATTGCCAAACTTAAATGGCAGTGGGCAGGCTACATAGCTCGCAGAACGAATGGCCGTTGCAACCGAAAAGTTCTAGAGTGGCGACTGCGTACCGGAAGCGGAATCGTTGGAAGGCCTCTCTCTAGGTGGAGCGACGACCTACCGATCAGTGTTGGGAGACCTATGTCCAGCAGTGGACATCTTTCAGCTGAAAGACGACGACAATGAATTAATTGAATATGAATTTCTTTCTGATGACGGTGTTGATGAAATCTCTATGGAGAAGAACGATCAGGAAACTACATGGAAGGAAAACTTTAAAAAAATAACTACAAAACATTGTAAAAAATAATTCACAAGGGCCAAAAAGTTCTGAACACAGAAAAGACAGAGAAGCAGCTTCAACGGTCATTGATCCCACAGAAAACATGGCCGCTCTACCTTTTAACTCCGTCTAATATCTCTAATAAATGTGTAAAGGTAAACTCAATTTATATAAGTGGTTTAATATTACCAAGATTCCGTTAGCAAGTTAGTCTGTTATGCTTCAGACTAGGATGTTTAACGAAACTACAGCAGCTGTAATTGCGTACTGTTACATTAAAATAGTTTGCTCTGTCCAAACTTCAAATTGAATTAAGTTTGTTCTGGCCGTTAATTAAAACTTTAACATAATTTCATATTGAGTTGTGGGCAAACTGTGCTATGTTCAATAAACAGAACAACGTAAAACTTTGTTGAACCTGCCTTAAGATAACAAGAAGAGGCGAAACTCATTAAAGTTTTATGTTCGATCCTTGCGCCGCGCATCCGCCGCTGATGCGTTGATCTTTCCCATCCACTGTAGGAGCTAATTATTGCTAATTAGCAAATACTAAATGTCTAATAAGACACATCAAGTATACCTACCTGAATTATTAAATCTGCGACGGACAGCTACATATTATTCTCTGAATAACTGCTTTATAAAAAAATTGCTTTATCGCACACTAAGAATGACTTTTGTATCGTAGGTGCGTTTCACGTACTAACAAATAGCCAGACCCGGTACAACAAACTACCATACAAATATTTGTTTCGTGCGGGAATCAAACCTGCAACACGCAGCGCAGCACGCAATTGCGCAACTACTACACCAACAGACAGGTCTGAATTTTCTTGAAAACCTTCCAGTGCGTAACATATCTTGCGTCTACAGATAAATCAAAATAGATCAGCTTCTATTTTAAAACTACCGCAGTATATTTATCAATTATCCTATAACACATGATCCAGCTTTAGATTATCGTAAGGTCTGACGTCGAAGATAATTATAAGTAGCAAACAGGCTTTTAAAAAAGATTTAATGGAAATGCTTGAAGACTGGAAGTCGGAACAACAAATTACCTTAGCTCAGCTAGTTACTGATGTCGCACAACTCAAGCTACAATGTTCCAATATACAACAGACCAATAACGACATAGAGAAGAAGATTGTCTCGTTGAATCAGGATCACGAGGAAGTTTTGAACAAGGTATCTCAACTTGAAAAGTTACAGGCAGAAAATAGTAACTGCATTAACAAACTTGAAAATCAAATTCAAGAACTTCAACTTAAGTGTCGCCCATCTACAGTTGAAATTAGAAATGTATCAGCAATACCGAATGAAAAAATAAACGATCTTCTTCAGATTGCCGCGCGCTTGGGACAGACTATCCAGATGGATTTACAAAAACATTTAAAATAATTATTACTAATAAGTAATAATTATTTTAAATGTTTTTGTAGTTTAAATATTCGTAAGATAAGAGTAAAAACATTTAAATCTAAATTCATAGGTGACTTCAGCCAATTACACTTTGTAACTTATAGAATGACATATTGTTATAGTGAGATAAATAAGGTGACTGACATTTCCCTGTACATGCATCTTCAGCGGAAACTTGTAACATCGTTTAATCACTTAATTTTTACCATTTTTGAATATCGCAAAATACAGGTTTCGTTGCTTTTTGAAGTTAATAATAACGTTAAAAATGACTGATAATATAAATAATATAGCCAATGAAATTGACACCCTCAAAGTAGCTAATGCCCACATTTGCACACCGGATGAATGTTCTGAGCTCGTCGAAAATACTAACACTAATTTAAAAATTATACATATTAACATCAGAAGCATTAATAAAAATTTTGACCAATTTGTATGTATGCTATCTATGATAAAAATTTATTTCGATATAATCATACTTTCAGAATGTTGGCTAAAAGGGGCAGTCTCTCCCCCTTATCTTGTTAATTACTCATCTCATGCCACAACCAACCACCAAACACAAAACGATGGACTTGTGATATATGTGAGAAATGAACTTGAATGTACAATATCTGAGCCATATTTTCAGGATGCCAATTGTCTAGTCTGTATTGTGGGTAATACTGCAATCATAGGTCTGTATCGGTCTCCATCTCATCCGGATTTAAACAATTTTTATTGCAGTTTAGAGACAGTAATGTGTAGCATAAAATCATTAAAAAATGTAGTTGTGATTGGGTATCTCAATGTTGACATTAAGGAAAAGAACAATGTTGATCGAAACTCTAGTGAATATCTTTTATTTACTTCTTCTTTAGGGTTATTACCAGCACATGTGTTTCCTACTAGGCTTGGTAATTGTCTCAATCACATCTTGCTAAAAACTGAGACAATAGCAACAGCAATAGTACTCGAGACCCATATCACAGACCATCTCCCCATAATTTTATGTATGAAACATCATAATAAAATGCACCGTAATTCTCAAAAGCTCATAACTCGCTTAGACTACGTTTCTATTAAGGAAAATATTGACAAATGTGATTTCAGACCGATTATGGATGAAACTGATGCTAACAATGCTACTGATAAGTTGATTTCGATGATTCAAAATGTGGTTACCAAGTACACAACACAAAAAAAAAGTCAGCAGGCGTACTCGTATCTTGAAACATGGATCACTGAAGGAGTGCTTCGTTGTATCAGAAACCGCGATAAAATGCATCTTAATGTTAAAAAGCAAATTAATAATAACATTCTTCTTATAACATACAAAAGATACCGTAATTTTTGTAATACCCTTCTTAGAAAATTAATACATGAATATGAAAAGAATCAATTCCATAAAGCTCAGAATAATCCAAAAGCAATGTGGGATGTTATAAATTCAATTTCAGGCAGGAAATGTCAGTCACCACCAGCAACAGAACTCTTGCAAATGTCAGCTAGTCGAAAGCACTCTGCGAACTGCGTCAATAGATATATGGTTAATATTGGAAAGGACCTGGCTTCTAAGTTGGTCCCTCCTGGTTCTTCGACAACTTATATCAATGGAGTGACAGCTTCACAATGCAACTCACTTGGAATTGAACCGGTTAGCGAAGAACAAGTGTCAGCGATCATTACATCGCTTCGGAGTAACTGTGCAACTGGTTGGGACAATATCCCAGCCTCAGTTATTAAACTTTCACAGAAAGTCTTGGTAGGACCCATTACACACATATGTAACCTTTCAATAACTACTGGTGTTTTCCCAAAAAGCTTGAAAAAAGCTTTAGTAACTCCTGTGTTTAAGAGTGGACAGGGAAGATGTTACTAATTACAGACCCATTTCGGTGTTGAGTGCATTGTCCAAAATTGTCGAAAGAATACTTAATAATTGTCTAACAAAGTACCTCACAAATTTTTCCATAATCTCCAATAACCAGTATGGATTTAGATCTGGCATATCAACTGAAGACGCTGTAACAAACTTCAGTAATGCGGTAGTTGATAGACTTGATAAGGGTTACAAATGCTTCGGTATATTTTTGGATATATCGAAAGCGTTTGATACGGTCTTTGTTCCAATACTCCTAGCTAAACTAGAGGTCATTGGGGTTCGAGGTCTGTCCCTGGATATATTTAAGGATTACCTATCCAATCGCACTCAGGTAGTGAAACTTGACGATGTTGTGAGTGAGGAAGAACAGATCGAATACGGAGTCCCACAGGGAAGTATTCTCGGCCCCACATTGTTCTTGATATATGTCAACGACCTATGTGGGATGAAGCTCAATAGTTGCGATATCTTTACTTATGCTGACGACACAGCCTTATTAATATACGCAAGCAGCTGGTTGGGGGCCAAGTCTTTGGCCGAAAATAACCTAAGAGAAGTAATGTTATGGTTGTCTTCGAATCTACTTACTCTAAATATAAATAAGACAAAATTCATACGCTTCTATCTCCCAAATTCTCCTACACCGCCAACTGAAACCACGACCATCACGGCCCATTTTTGCAATAACTCGACAATCACCTGCTCGTGTCCACTTTTAGTAAATGTTGCCAGCGTAAGATATCTGGGTGTTATGATTGATGTAAGGTTGGACTGGAGCACTCAGGTGAAAACTCTAACCGGGCGTGTAAGAAGATTACTCTATATTTTTGAGAATCTTCGTCATTCTGCCGATCTATGGGTGACGCATACAGTATATATTGCACTGTGCCAATCAATACTTAGTTATTGTATACCTGCATGGGGTGGTACTTATAAAACTTTGTTTCTGCAATTAGAAAGAGCCCAGAGATACGTCCTAAAAATCAAAATCAAAATCAATTTTTTTATTTCACATAGGCCTACATGGGCACTTATAAAACGTCGACTAAATGAGCACGGTTCGGGTTGGTCGTTTCCTATGGAGAAGAACCGGCAAGAAACTCCATGGTTACTCTTTTAAAAATGGTTTGGTTTTACAATATTTACATGTTACAGCATTAGTACTTAGATATGGGGGGACAACGTAGGCCCGAATTATGACAATAAGTCGTAAGAAACTAAATAAAAAAGAAAAGATTATATAAAAAAGTTAACAAATGTTAACTAGCATCTAGAAGGCCTACAATGTTCACACATTCACAAAACAATCGGTAAAAGAATCTATACAAAGGTAAAAAATAATAAAAATAAGTATAACAAGACTAAATTTAACATGTTGCACAAATGTTGTTATCAGTGCTGTAACTATTCTTAGCAAAGGGCTTTAAAGATGATTGAAAACCATTTTAAAAAGTCTAATTAAAAGAAGGAAAGAAAAAATGAGATTGAGAATAGTTAGAGACATCCACATATTTGTGCCGTTTACAAGTTACCAGGGAGGCTGCATGCGCAGAAGGAGCTAAGGCGAAATATTTTTATCTTCAACGTAGTCCTTGATTTTATAATATGCTTTTTTAACAAGGATACGTTTGATGTAGTTTTTGAACCTTCCATCGGTCAGTTCTATAACTGACTTTGGCAACTTGTTATAAAAGCGTATACTGTTTATAAGAAAAGACTTGCTAGTTTTCGTTAATCTGAATTTGGGTATTACAATTTCGTGCTTACTGCGTGTATTTAAATTATGGAAGTCGCTTCTAGTTTTGAAAAGCCCCCGATTTTTACGGACATACAAAATACATTCCAAAATATAAAGTGAAGGTAGAGTCAGTATATCGATCTCTTTAAATTTTTCTCTGAGGGACTCGCGAGGACCCATTTTATAGATTGCGCGGATTGCCCTCTTTTGTAGGATGAAAATTGAGTCAACGTCTGCTGCTGATCCCCACAGCAGAATGCCATAAGACATAATACTGTGGAAATAAGCATAGTATACTAAACTAGCTGTAGCTACATCGGTTAGCTGCCTTATTTTCCTACCCGAAAGAGTTCTAATGTGCGCGCCCCACTGCAATTTTGAATCGATAGTAATCCCTAAGAATACAGTTTCCGTTATAACTTCAAGATTTTTGCCGTCAAGATTTAGGTTTAGGTCATGTTGTGGTAAATTTGGTAAAGAGAACTTTAGACATTTTGTTTTTTTCGCATTCAGTAAAAGATTGTTAGCTGCGAACCATTTTGAGAGAACAATTAGACTTTCGTTGATATTTATGACATCCGTATCTTGCCTATCTATTTTAAAAATTAGCGAAGTATCATCAGCAAATAGAATTATATCTGAAAATTTGGCCATCATAAAAGGGAGATCATTAATGTAAACAAGAAAAAGGAAAGGGCCGAGAATTGAACCTTGGGGCACGCCCATCTTGACTAGAGACCCGGAGGACGTCGCCCCATTAACATTTACTTTTTGCTGTCTGTTTGATAAATAGGAAAGCACGAGATCAGCAGATTTTCCACGAATTCCGTAGTGGTGTAATTTACAGATCAGTGTGTTGTGGTCGACGCAGTCGAAAGCCTTTGAGAGATCACAGAAAATGCCAATGGCATCCTGGGACCTCTCCCAAGCCTCCAAGATGTGGCTGATGAGTTTTACTCCCGCGTCAGTTGTCGACCTACCTTTCGTAAAACTAAACTGTTGACTATGCAGTATCCCATTTGAATTGAAGTGAGACAACATCTGTTCCAGCATGATTTTTCAAAGATTTTACTCAATGCTGGAAGCACGGATATAGGTCTATAATTAGAAGGATCACTCTTACAGCCTGATTTGAAAATTGGTAATACTTTACTATGTTTCATTAAGTCAGGTAAAGTGCCGCTGTCCAAACATTGATTGAATATGCCTGTTAGGACAGGAGCAATTGAGTCAATAATATCTCCAAGAACCCTAACGGATATCCCCCACAAGTCTTCAGTATTTTTTTTATTGAGACTTTTGAACGCGTTTTTAATTGAATCAATACATATTGGTTTAAATTTAAAAAGTTATGCATTATAAACCGCGTTACTACTCGACTGCGGATCTATATAAGGTATGTCAGTTATTAACCGTTAGACAGTTATTTGTCCTTCGTACCATACTTCGGCGACATTCACAACTTCCCCTTAGTAACCAGATTTTACAAAAACTACGCGGAGCACTTGTTTGTTCTCCTGTACAATGCAGGACCAGTTTCGCATTACCTCAATATAGCGCATAGAGTTCTAGAATTTATAACACAATTAATAGTATAATCTCACTGTATAAACTTAATAAATATAAATTGAAAAATAAATTAACTTATTGGCTTAAGTCCTTGAATTATGAAGAAACAGAAAAACTCATATTAATTGTTAAGTAAAATACATTGAATAAAATAAAATATAATATACAGATAAGTAAATAAATTTAAATTTAACATAAGTGAAATCAATATTGCACACAGATTGATGTTATAATGACATGAGAGCGGAGAGCCGCCGAATCCCAAAATACGAGCTTGTCTCAGTTTGGGAATCAGTGTGTTATTTATAATTGCCCCACTGTACAATCATTCACCATTACCATTGTGTTACATTGATTTATTTATTGTACTTTTTGAAAGAAATAAATTATTTATTATTTATTTTATAGGCTCTTATTGATAGCATTTGAGCACGTTGATGAAAACATATTTTTCCACAAACAATAAAAATTTGTACCCCTTTCATTTCCAATCTTTGGAAGGTATCGTGTCGCTGATAAATTTTCAGATTATAAGTACCTACATGCTTGCATAGCTGGAGGTCGGTTCGACACCCATGAGGAATGAAATCGATATTTTTAATCAGATGTTTGTTATCGGCAAACATTATTGACGCTATAAAGCCAGTTTGATGAATCGCTCTTAAAACCTACTATTTGAAGAGTTAGAATCGGTACAGAGCAGAAATTCTAGCAACGTTTAAACTCTAACTGCGCAGTAAATTACCTATCTCATTGTTTGGTACATCTTTGATCAGTTTCTGCCAAGGGTTATGTAGTTTTCAGCCAATTGATTCATAATTTAGCCATATTTTGATTTTCAGCCAACACATATTATTTATTTAAACTTCATGCACAAAGGTACAATGGCGGACTTTATGCCTTAGGTATTCTCGACCAGTCAACTAAGGGTGGTGAAGAGATGACATGGCTCGTGCATTATTTAAACCGTGGAATGCAAACAACAAAATTTAAAAAAAAAAAATTGCTTAGATACACATGTTATATATATATATATATATGTTACACATGTAATACATAAAGTAAAATAAGTAATAAATACATAAAGTTATGAAAAGAAGTTATCGAGATAAGCCCTCTCCCCGCTGAAAATAAAACTTATACGGAGTTCACATTGTTACAGTCGTTATACAAATTGTTAACTAGCTGTCCCACGCGGCTTCGCTCCCGTCAATTGGCTATCTACCTAACCATTTACCCTACCTACCCTACATACATGATTGTTGCGTAGCTTAATCCGTTTACGCAGCGCACGCAATTGAAGCTCTCAAAATGGTTTTTTTTTTCCGTTTGCAACATTTTTCATGTATGCTACGCTCCTATCGGCCGTAGCGTGATGTTATATAACCTATAACCTTCGTCAATAAATGGACTATCTAACACAATAATATTTTTCATTTCCAACCAGTAGTTCCTGAGATTAGCGCGTTCAAACAAACAAACAAACTCTTGAGCTTTATAATATTATATAGTATAGATAATATTAGTATAGATTTGAATTTTGATCAGGACTTAAATTTATTACTGAACAGACTGACAGCAACAATATTATAATTGGAGTAACCGTTGACCAGGATCATTAATATCATCCAAAAAGCGAGGTTTTCATGATCCAAGAACGGATGGATATCTCCCTACATTCACTAGGCGGCATTTAAATAAAAAAGAGGACTGATATCATTAAATAAAATCGAGCAAGTGCGAGTTGGACTCGCGCACGAAGGATTCCGTACCATTATCTGAAAAAAAACGACAAAATAGTCACGATTGTTGTATGGGAGAGTCCCATTTAAATATTTGTTTTATTCTGTTGTTAGTATTTATTGTTATAGCGGCAACAGAATTACATCATCTGTGAAAATTTCATCTGTCTAGCTACCACGGTTTATGAGACACAGCCTGGTGACAGACAGACAGACGGAGTGGAGATTGAGTAATAGGGTCCCGTTTTTACCCTTTCTACCTACCACAATTCCTAATTTTAAATTTAATTTTCGAAATATCATCCAATATATGAATGTTGAGATTGGTTTAAATGTGTATTCCTTCGAAATTTCAGGATATAATCACATTTTTTTGCAAGATAACTAAGCTCTGTAACATCCTACCAAATAGATTTTTCCTAACAAATATGGGACCTAGCCCACGGAAGCCTCCCAAGTCGTAACGTTGCTGGATTCAGGGCATAGTCAGCGTGTTGTGGCTGCACGATTGCATTAGCCTCTCTGCTGTCAATAGAGAGTATCAAAGTTAACGGGAGACTGGTATGTGTACTCGCCATCCAGGATCTGGTGGATATCGAGTCACGACTGAGCAAAATGACTGGTATTTGGCACGAACGAAACGACTGACATATTATTTTATTCATACATTCGATGTAACAATGGCACTATTTCATTTTCGTACAGAAATATTCATGAATCGTTTTAAAGCTTTGTGTGTCAGTGTTTTGACAAGATAGTGTACGTAAACGCTCTTTTGCATACAAGCATCAATCCAAGTTAGACCTTCGTAGGGTTTTGTTTAGAAAATCCTTTCCTTAAGCATTTGTACACCTTCAAAGACATTTTTTTCTAAATTAACAATGTTATTTCTCTTTGGCGATACTAGTTGTGCATCCAAGATTATGTTCTGCCAGTATTATTTACATCGATAAATAACGAAAATTTATGCAAGAATAAATACTGATGCAAACAACGCTTTCGTTGATCACGAAACGAAAATATCGCTCACCTAGAAACAGTTTGTCTTACCGTGAACTTATAGATGCCAATTGTAGAAATGGGATTCTAGAATGCCGTGAGATATTGGGACAGTTGCATGTATTTATGCACAGATACTAACTTTAAATCCGGTGTTGTCAGAAGCTTCACAAAGTAACTTTTATCTCTTTGAAATGTTCGTAAAGAAAAGTGTGTTGATAGTATTCTGTTTCTGATCGAATGATACGGAACTTAAGCAAGAGATAGGACTAGAGTACGTATGGATTCCAATAAGATTACGGTTTTATCCTTATATTTAAATCTATAATATATATTATAGTAATTATTAATTATTATAGTAAAAATTATAAAGAGGTAAAGTTTGTGAGGTTGTAGGGGGTAATCTCTGGATCTACTGAACCGATTTAGATGAAATTGAGCATAAAGATAGCATCCTATATAAATAGATGCTTTGTAGCAAAGGATTTTATTCAATACTACGACTGCCCGCGGCTGCACCCGCGTAAAAAGTGTTTTATCATCCCAAGGGAATACGAACTATCCTATGTCCTTCCTATGGTCTCAAACACTATCTCCATGTAAAATTTCATCTAAATCGGTTCAGTAGATCCAGAGATTACTCCCTACAACCTCACTAATTCAAAAACTTACCTCTTTATAATATTAACTCTTTATATTTTCGGTAAAGCCAAATAAAACAAAATAAGTATAAGTAACTTTTGGACCACATTTACTAATACTATACCGATTTCCAATAACTGTACACAATGTACACATACATAGCCTGGACCATTTATTGGGTAACTATATCAATAAAAGATGTAGTTTCAAATATAGATTGGACATTTTATATGAAAAAACTACTACCAGCAAATTGTGAAGTAGGTATTTATTTTTGAAGCTATCGCAGAATCTTGTAGCAACGGACTGAGGGTGATAGATGTATCCTCTCAATCTCTGTCTACTCAGATTATTGAAAATTTACATTACTCTTGTACTTGTAGTGACAACGACAACACGATTTATTAACAAATATTTTTGGCAAATTGCTTTTGTAGTTAAAAATTGCTTTGTTCCAAGAGCTTTAGAAGATGTATAACTTCAAAAACGCTCTTCTTTCGTCAATTTTTAAAACGGCAAGCTCTTTAAATCGGTAGGCCTTTCTCATTTTACATTAAATGCCACGAAACAGAGAAAATAAAAAGGTATATTTAGTGGAAAACGTATACAGAGAAAAATTAACATTGATTTATTTTACAAAACCCTCGTTGTACACAGTACCTAAAGATTTACCGACAATATGTAGCTATTCATAAAAAACAATTGAGTGGAGGAACGAATAGAAACGTTCGGAACGTGCAATTCATTGCATTTCAGCTGGAAAATATTTGTTCGCAGCTAATGTTCTCCGTTCAATACTTTTTCTTTAGTTTCTTTACATCAATAAATTTATGAGTGCCCATTTTCAGCTGAATGGGTATTAACAAGAGTCGCTATACGGTCCTAGTTTCGATGCTGTTTGTATTGTATTAATACTCAACATGAAAATTATGAAAATGGTTTATAAACTTACGTGACATTCTTGTGAAAAAGATCACGTTTCACATTAAGGTTTCACAGAAAATTAAAATGGTGTTTTCATTAAATTCTTATGTAACAAATTATTGACAGTTAAAAAAACAAATAGCATGTTAGTAGCCGAAATGCTAGCCTAGCGCGGCACTTAGTGCAAGCCTGAAGGTACATCCGTGTCTCCGCTCCGCGAATCATGCCATCGAGCATAACCAAATATAGTAATTGAAAATGGAGTTTACTTAGTATCAGTATTAACAAGCGCCGCACGTTCAATGAGACTTCCCTCTTTGACAAATCTTTCACGATTCAAGCAGCTCGGTTGTGGAATGTATTACCTATTGAAGTGAGACGTGCTCAAACACTGCCAACGTTCAAGAAAATGGTGAAGGAGCATTACCTTTCACTATAATTTTTATTCTTCTCCTTTCTCTGTTATATATTTGATATGTATTAGTATATTAAGTAATATTGTATGTTATTAAGTCTAAGTAATATTATTTTTGATATTTTGTACACTGACAACCCTAAATTCTTCTCCTATCATTCAGTCCATCCAAAGGTTGTCTGTAAGAGATTGCCTAGTGCGATAAGACCGCCCATTGTACACTTGTATGTTTGAACGTTTGTCCTGTATGTTTTTTTTGTGGTGTACAATAAAGTATATAATAAATAAATAAATGAGCGCAGTTCGAATACAAATAACCCAACCTCGACGTGTATCATTCTTGCGTCGGCTCTCTGAATATTTTCTTCAATTTTCTCATTTCGAATGTCATCGTAAATTTCGTCTAGTGTTCGTGCGGCGTTCGTAATTGCTGTTTGTCGATTTGGCGCGTTCTGACTTACTGCGATTGTTGTGCACAATCTAATCCAATTAATTTGTGGTTTCGTCGATATATGGGTATACAATTACACTCATTCGTTTCCTTTGAACCTACATTTCTGTAGTAGCTATGACGACATTATTAATATCAAGTAACGTATGAAATTTCCGATTGTCTCATATAAAGTTAAAACACTAAACTATCGTAAGTATAGAGTTACAATTGTTTCAAAATCAAAATATTTTTTTTTATTTCACATAGGCCTACATGGGCACTTATAAAACGTCGACAAAATGTGCACGGTTCGGGTTGGTCGTTTCCTATGGAGAAGAACCGGCAAGAAACTCCATGGTTACTCTTTTAAAAATGGTTTGGTTTTACAATATTTCCATGTTACAGCATTAGTACTTAGATATGGGGGGACAATGTAGGCTCCAATTATGACAATAAGTCGTAAGAAACTAAAAAAAAAAGAAAAAGATTATATAAAAAAGTTAACAAATGTTAACTAGCATCTAGAAGGCCTACAATGTTAACACATTCACAAAACAATCGGTAAAAGAATCTATACAAAGGTGAAAAATAATAAAAATAAGTATAATAAGACTAAATTTAACATGTTGCACAAATTTTGTTATCAGTGCTGTAACTATTCTTAGCAAAGGGCTATTGTAAAAAGTCTAATTAAAAGAAGGAAAGAAAAATGAGATTGAGAATAGTTAGAGACATCCACATATTTGTGCCGTTTACAAGTTACCAGGGAAGCTGCATGCGCAGAAGGAGCTAAGGCCAAATGTTTTTATCTTCAACCTAGTCCTTGATTTTATAATATGCTTTTTTTAACAAGGATACGCTTGATGTAGTTTTTGAAACTTCCATCGGTCAGTTCTATAACTGACTTTGGCAACTTGTTATAAAAGCGTATACTGTTTATAAGAAAAGACTTGCTAGTTTTCGTTAATCTGAATTTGGGTATTACAATTTCGTGCTTACTGCGTGTATTTAAATTATGGAAGTCGCTTCTAGTTTTGAAAAGCCCCCGATTTTTACGGACATACAAAATACATTCCAAAATATAAAGTGAAGGTAGAGTCAGTATATCGATCTCTTTAAATTTTTCTCTGAAGGACTCGCTAGGACCCATTTTATAGATTGCGTGGATTGCCCTCTTTTGTAGGATGAAAATTGAGTCAACGTCTGCTGCTGATCCCCACAGCAGAATGCCATAAGACATAATACTGTGGAAATAAGCATAGTATACTAACCTAGCTGTAGCTACATCAGTTAGCTGCCTTATTTTCCTTACTGCACATGCAGCCGAACTTAACCTACCCGAAAGGGTTCTAATGTGCGCGCCCCACTGCAATTTTGAATCGATAGTAATCCCTAAGAATACAGTTTCCGTTATAACTTCAAGATTTTTGCCGTCAAGATTTAAGTTAAGGTCATGTTGTGGTACATTTGGTAAAGAGAACTTTAGACATTTTGTTTTTTTCGCATTCAGTAAAAGATTGTTAGCTGCAAACCATCTTGAAAGAACAATTAGACTTTCGTTGACATTTAAGACATCCGTATCTTGCCTATCTATTTTAAAAATTTGCGAAGTATCATCAGCAAATAGAATTATATCCGATAATTTGGCCATCATAAAAGGGAGATCATTAATGTAAACAAGAAAAAGGAAAGGGCCGAGAATTGAACCTTGGGGCACGCCCATCTTGACTAGAGACCCGGAGGACGTCGCCCCATTAACATTTACTTTTTGCTGTCTGTTTGATAAATAGGAAAGCACGAGATCAGCAGATTTTCCACGAATTCCGTAGTGGTGTAATTTACAGATCAGTGTGTTGTGGTCGACGCAGTCGAAAGCCTTTGAGAGATCACAGAAAATGCCAATGGCATTCTGGGACCTCTCCCAAGCCTCCAAGATGTGGCTGATGAGTTTGTGGTAGGTATATATTCTCTTTTTTCCTTAACGAGTAATATATATTTTAAGGATATTTCATCATAATTTCTTTCATTTTTGAAACCTGAAGCTAATAAGGTAAAACTTGCGGAAACAGGTCGTACAAATGATTTTATCAACACAGGTGCAGCAACCCATTTCATTTATATAATCTCCCGTAATTAACTCATTAGTGTAGTGGCGTGCATCGAATGTTGAATCACAGGTCGTGCGAAGTGTTTTGTTCACGTTCGAGTCCGCTAGTGTTCATTCGGAATATAGTGAGAGTCGCACAGCTACGCCGCAGCTACGGTGCTACGAGCGTAGCAGCGCGCCTAGCTTTGCCAGCTGCGCAGGGTTTTTATAATGTGCTTAGACATTTGCGAAATATTTTAGTGGTACTACGATAGAGGATTTCTGTGAATGCCCTCTGCCCGATCTAAGGGACGTGAGACATTACGTTATATAAACAATTAAAGACAGCTAGCGATCCTGTACTCGGTGATTCACCTTTACGTAAAATCCATCTTTATCCATCAGAAGTTGAATGAGAAAATGAACACAATATAAACCACTTTAATTGCGAACGTTTTGAAATAATAATAAAATAGATCCAAAATTACTTTCAATCAAATTAGTACACATCGTTTCTTCCTACATTGATTAAAATTTAGGTATTCAATTTCATGATACCTAATTATAATTTCAAAAACTATTAACAGTGTACCCGCCGTAAGTAAACTAATTAAGATAAACGCAAGGAAATCTCAGTTGCGTGATTGTGGGCCAACAGCTTCCTTTCATCCCCACGACATTTACTTCTCTCGGGGGATGAATTTCGATCGGCAAACAACTTTGACAATCAAAATGATCATCTAAAATGGGGTTTTTATTTTCTTTGATCCATTTTCTGCGGTAGAAATTCTAAATGGTATCCATTAAAATATAATTTATTGCATCCATAATTAACATACATGCGGTAAATAAAAATAACAGAAACAAGTATGGACCCTGTCGGCACAGCAACATTAATAGAAAAAAACTGTGAAATATTTGATTTTTAAATCTCGAAACCCCTAATATTGCAACTGTCGCTTTTACAATATGTTTCAGAGTTAATAATTAATTCCATTGAAGGAGTAAAACCGCACTACATTTTTTTAAGTTTATCTATTCGGTAATCGAAACTTTATAAACAATGTAACAAGTCTCTAAATATTCTAGAACGAGACAGTTCCCGGGGACTCAAGCCGCTACAACAAAACGCCTTGAAGAGCACATCTAAAGCTACATCAGTTAGCTGCCTTATTTTCCTTACTGCACATGCAGCCGAACTTAACCTACCCGAAAGGGTTCTAATGTGCGCGCCCCACTGCAATTTTGAATCGATAGTAATCCCTAAGAATACAGTTTCCGTTATAACTTCAAGATTTTTGCCGTCAAGATTTAAGTTAAGGTCATGTTGTGGTACATTTGGTAAAGAGAACTTTAGACATTTTGTTTTTTTCGCATTCAGTAAAAGATTGTTAGCTGCAAACCATCTTGAAAGAACAATTAGACTTTCGTTGACATTTAAGACATCCGTATCTTGCCTATCTATTTTAAAAATTTGCGAAGTATCATCAGCAAATAGAATTATATCCGATAATTTGGCCATCATAAAAGGGAGATCATTAATGTAAACAAGAAAAAGGAAAGGGCCGAGAATTGAACCTTGGGGCACGCCCATCTTGACTAGAGACCCGGAGGACGTCGCCCCATTAACATTTACTTTTTGCTGTCTGTTTGATAAATAGGAAAGCACGAGATCAGCAGATTTTCCACGAATTCCGTAGTGGTGTAATTTACAGATCAGTGTGTTGTGGTCGACGCAGTCGAAAGCCTTTGAGAGATCACAGAAAATGCCAATGGCATTCTGGGACCTCTCCCAAGCCTCCAAGATGTGGCTGATGAGTTTGTGGTAGGTATATATTCTCTTTTTTCCTTAACGAGTAATATATATTTTAAGGATATTTCATCATAATTTCTTTCATTTTTGAAACCTGAAGCTAATAAGGTAAAACTTGCGGAAACAGGTCGTACAAATGATTTTATCAACACAGGTGCAGCAACCCATTTCATTTATATAATCTCCCGTAATTAACTCATTAGTGTAGTGGCGTGCATCGAATGTTGAATCACAGGTCGTGCGAAGTGTTTTGTTCACGTTCGAGTCCGCTAGTGTTCATTCGGAATATAGTGAGAGTCGCACAGCTACGCCGCAGCTACGGTGCTACGAGCGTAGCAGCGCGCCTAGCTTTGCCAGCTGCGCAGGGTTTTTATAATGTGCTTAGACATTTGCGAAATATTTTAGTGGTACTACGATAGAGGATTTCTGTGAATGCCCTCTGCCCGATCTAAGGGACGTGAGACATTACGTTATATAAACAATTAAAGACAGCTAGCGATCCTGTACTCGGTGATTCACCTTTACGTAAAATCCATCTTTATCCATCAGAAGTTGAATGAGAAAATGAACACAATATAAACCACTTTAATTGCGAACGTTTTGAAATAATAATAAAATAGATCCAAAATTACTTTCAATCAAATTAGTACACATCGTTTCTTCCTACATTGATTAAAATTTAGGTATTCAATTTCATGATACCTAATTATAATTTCAAAAACTATTAACAGTGTACCCGCCGTAAGTAAACTAATTAAGATAAACGCAAGGAAATCTCAGTTGCGTGATTGTGGGCCAACAGCTTCCTTTCATCCCCACGACATTTACTTCTCTCGGGGGATGAATTTCGATCGGCAAACAACTTTGACAATCAAAATGATCATCTAAAATGGGGTTTTTATTTTCTTTGATCCATTTTCTGCGGTAGAAATTCTAAATGGTATCCATTAAAATATAATTTATTGCATCCATAATTAACATACATGCGGTAAATAAAAATAACAGAAACAAGTATGGACCCTGTCGGCACAGCAACATTAATAGAAAAAAACTGTGAAATATTTGATTTTTAAATCTCGAAACCCCTAATATTGCAACTGTCGCTTTTACAATATGTTTCAGAGTTAATAATTAATTCCATTGAAGGAGTAAAACCGCACTACATTTTTTTAAGTTTATCTATTCGGTAATCGAAACTTTATAAACAATGTAACAAGTCTCTAAATATTCTAGAACGAGACAGTTCCCGGGGACTCAAGCCGCTACAACAAAACGCCTTGAAGAGCACATCTAAAGACCTCATACCTAATCCTTGTGTCGTTGCAATTATAATCCTTCGAAATTAAACAAAACACATCCGCTGAAATTAGACACGCATTTGTGTGGAATTAAAATAAACGTTTCCTCCCGGTCGGTACGTGAGCGTTCGTGTAAAGAGGGTGATTAGAGCACACGTCGCGGAATGGCGCGAGACGCCAGCCGCACGCACCTCCAGACAACTGTGACACATCAAATTACTTGAAGGCTGCTCGCTGCGCAAACAATTTATCTCAACAAATGAGACAACGCTTCCACAGCCCTATGAAAAGACACGCTCACATCAATTTTCATACCCAGCTAAATTTGGAATTAAAGAACTTCCACTCATACATCGTCCAAAAAAAATCAACGTTTTTACAATTCCAATGACCTGAATAAAGGCAGATCGTAAAAACTCTTCACATAAAATGTTGCAATTCTATTGTCATTGGAGAGGCAAATATGAAATTGAAAAAAGCAGTCGCCGCTCCTAACTAAACGGCTTGGGAGCCGTTTAGTTAGGAGGTAGCGGCGACTCCGCTTTGTTCTAATGTAGCCACGGATGCAGGTAAAACTTTCATAATTTACTACGTCGCCGCTGACTTTCGCCTTTTTTGCTCAAGCAGTTGCCAAATTCATTACAAACTTTTATAAATGTACAAGTTCCACCGCAATACCTACTTCAGCACTTTAAACAACCCCAGCTGCGACAGTCCACCTCAAGTAAAAGTTACTAATATTTAGCTCGCTTATAGCAAATATGTCGACGAACCATTTATGACGAAGTGTGCTACGTACCATTATGTACAAACTTCTGAAACCGCGTCGTCCATTTTTATTATTCAGCCAGCTGAAGCTGCAAAAGCGAAATTATTCGGAAAATTGGGCCAGTTGCAACGTATGATCCGCATTCCGATTATTGCAACGTAAAAACCAGCGTTGTGGTACGAAAAAGGAGTACTAGCGGTGGCCAGCATTCTCGTTTACTTATGTAGATAACTACGTCTGTGAGACTTTGTTTTTCCTACGTGCTCCGAGCTCGTGGAAGAAGGACGCCGGCCAATATTCACATCACGGCATAAACGCACTATTACTTGGCCCGTTTGGTTCACTACTCAGCAATCTTAGCATTAACTTTTATGTGTAGTTACACACAGAAAATAAGCTTATGACGTGGGTACGTGAATCGAGTTTTGTGTATACGTATATTTGTTTAGTCGAGCCCTGATGTTTTCGCTCTCGGGTAGGAAATAAGCTTCACATTCACTAGCGCTAACAAACACCTCCATAATAAGATAAGCTTTTAGCGAATGGAAAAGGGGTGCAACAATAAAATAGCATGTTTACGCTACTTCATTAGCTCTGGCAACACTGTTGCTTGTGTTTCTAGTATACCGTTAGAATCTCTGGCTTTTGGTCTGTTTTCGGTTCAATACAGTTTGGTAGTTTAAAATGTTCTTTAGTACTGCAGTGAACGGCTCAGCTAAATGGGATGCTTTGCGCTCAGTGACAGCGAGCTATTTGGAACAACTACTATCGTCCGTGCGGGGTTAATAACGGACATGAGGGATGTTATTGAACGGTTTCATACCTCGTGGTTATCGACCGTTTGCGATTTTGCTTGCACTATGATGATGATATTATAGGTACGCTGGGACCTCAGTTGGACATTTTAGAAAACTGAGCAACGACAAATTAACAAGGTTGTACCGATGCTTTGAGACTACTAATGTTCTTCCACCTAAGATGATGATTACAATGAAAAAAAACCGGCCAAATGCGAGTCGGACTCGCGCACGAAAGGTTCGCGAAAATACGGAAAAAACATCACGTTTGTTGTATTGGAGCCCCACTTAAATATTAATTTTATTCTGGTTTTAGTATTTGTTATTATAGCGGCAATAGATATTCATCATCTGTGAAAATTTCAATGGTCTAGCTATCACGGTTCATGAGATACTGCCTGGTGATAGACAGACAGACGGACCGCGGAGTCTTAGTAATAGGGTCCTGTTTTACCCTTTGGTTACGGAACCCTATAAAACAAAAGTAGTTTAAAATAAATTGCCTCCTGAATAAACCACAGATTCTTCTAAAAAAAAAATACATGTGCTCCACAAAGCGACTATTATAATACGATCGCCCATGTAAGAATATCAGACAAACTCTTACAACAGAGAAAGAGATGAGTGGAAAGCCATTAGCACTGGTTTTTATTTCTCATTTCATTTTTAGATTGTGAACATAAAAATTTCGTGGTGGGGGTTAGTAACAGTTACTGTAAGTGGCTCGTTAATATTCCCGGGGCAGAGCGCGATAGTATTCATGTGAGTTCAGTTGGGGCCATAGAATGAGCTGCGAAACATTAGCGATGAATTTTAATGGACTGCATGAAATGTTCCAAATGAAGGATGATTTATATTTGGGCTTGTTCTGATATTAAATTTCTAAAGTTAAATTTTGGCTGCTTTTTTTAGCTATGATGTTGCCTGATCAGCAATAGCAACGGTAATCTTTTAAGAATGTTATTATTGGACCAAGTAAGATGCACGCAACATTCTCTGACGCTCGACGAGATATAGTTGAAACTTTCGAATAAAGCTCAGAATCTTTTTGAACACCATAATTTCAAGAGTCCTACAGCAACTGAAGACTGAAGGACCTCTAAAATCAATGGCAATGATAAAAATGCAGCATTAATGATTAAAATATTATCAGCTGTAATTGATTGTTTGGTATTATCGATACCTATACAATATTATTGATTTTGCACATCAATATATTAATAAACACTAATGCATTTTTCACACGTGACACCTGAAAAGATATCTACCATTATCGAAAGTCATCTGTCAATATCTAAATAATGAAATTGATAGACCCCAGCGAATATGATTGATAGAGTTAAATCCTTAACGGGAAAATGGGACCAGGAAGAAAATAAGTTGACAGTTTATTGATTCTGCAGTGTCTGCTTACCCCATGGAAAGCCGTGAGCTATGTTTGTAAATATAATGATGATAGATTTCAGTATTCTTCTTTAAAATTTTGCTATTTCAACCGACTTCAAAAAGGAGGAGGTTATCAATTTTTCTGTATTTTTTTTGTGTGTTAATCGATTTTGGTGATTCTTTTTTTTATTTGAAAGCTGGTGCTTCTTAGTAGTCCCACTTAAATTGAATGGTGAAGATATGATAAAGAACTTCGTTGCTGCAATCGCATATATGTTTATTGTTTACGCCATTTCATACCATAACATCACGCCGGAGCGCAGAGCAGGTACGCTCTAAAGGGCACGCAGTTGTGTTCAGTACACCCTGGTACACTATCATTTTACAGGTTATGTTCAAGTTTTGTGTTATTCGGGTAATCTATTCTGGCATACTTTGTGCATTATATAATGGAACTTGCTAATTAGATACCACAACTAAAGAGTAAAAAATAAACAATTTCGGCTGTCGGTGTCAAAAAACAGGAGCACCGACTTCCGAAATTGAATTATATTTCACTTTTTTGTCAATCGCTTGCATTATTTTGTATTTTTTATTAGCGTAGGTGACAGCTGAACAACCCTCAACAATCCTATCCGCTTCACACCACCGCCTGTTTAGCGGCCTTAAGTTCAAGTACTACTACTGCTACTTAACGCCACCGCCTTACCACCTCGCCGCAGCCGCCAGGTGCATTCACTTGATTTTAAACGGTACAACTAACTTAGCGGTAAGGTAAATAAAACTTAATTAAAATATTTATGTTTTCTTTGAGCGGCACGGTGGGAGCAGTAGTGGCCCAGTGGTAACGACTGCAATTTATTTGTCGTATTGTAGTCGTGTTTTCAAACAGGGGCAAGGGCAAGAGAGGGGGTCCTTTACATAGGGTTTCTGAATGGACTATTTCAAGTTACGAACGTGCCAAGGCCTACTTTTATGTCAAAGCTTGACAAGTATTCAGATTAAAGTACATTTTGACAAATACTCAACTTCTAATACTTAATTCAGAAATAGCTGGTTAATATGTACCTACGATGTAGATCATTATAATAAATATCGCCCCAAATCATTGCTCCGATTTTGTTTCTAGGACATGTCGAAGAAACCGACATGTCCTAGAACCAAAAACCGAACAAGACTTGACAAGATTCACCAGCCCGCGCTGCAGTTCGCGTGGTGAATTTTTGCCCACCACTCTCAAGGAGAGGAGGTCTGTATTCCAGCTGTGTAAATGTAAAAGATTGGTTATATGTAATGCATTATTTTACATGTATAATTCAGCCGTTCAGAAAATATTTGGTGCTGGTTACCTGGATTCGGATGCACCCTGTATTTATAATTAAAACCGACTGCCAAAACAAAACGTAACAAAGCGAAAAATAACTGATAACGACTTCCTAAACGAAAGTATTATTTTTCCATGTAGTGTTTTTTTTTGTAAGTCGGTTTATATTTTTGTGTTAAAACGTTATCATTTTTCTCTTTTTAGTTTTGGTACCTTATATTACCATGAAAATCATTTATAGCCAGATGGCTTCTCATAACAATTCTAACAAGCCTACGACTGGGAATACATTGTTTTATTACGGAGTGCCGGTGCCTACCTTCCGGCTTCATCACCAGATCAGTTCGATGGTTCCATTTTCATTAGAATTATTTATTTAAACCAACTTCTTTTCTCTCCAACGGTGCCAGATCGACTACCAGTACATTGAGGTGTTGAAGTGTTTGTACAAAAACGCCACCATGTCAGTCTGTCTTCAGGATCAGACCTCGAAACCAATCCTTCTCCGGCACGGCGTAAGACAAGGAGACGTCATTTCTGAGAAACTGTTCACTGCTGCGCTGGAGGATGTCTCCAAGGTTCTGGACTGGAGGGTGCTCGGCATCAACGTTAATGGCGAGTACATCACTTACCTCCGGTTTGCCACCGATATTATGCTCATGGCTGAGACCATGGAGAGCCTCAGTACAATGCTCGATTACCTCAGTAGAGCTTCCGAAAGAGTAGGTCTTAAAATGAACATGGTCAAAACCAAGGTCATCGTGAATGCCCATGTAAAACCCACTCCTATCAAGGTCGAAGACTCTACGCCTTAAGTTGTAAACGAATATGTCTACCTGGTACAAACGGTCCAGATAGGTAGGTCTAACTTCGAGAAAGAGATAAACCGTCGAATCCGACTTGGCTGGGCGGCGTTCGGAAAGTTGCGTGGAATCTTCTCGTCCAATTTACCGCAGTGTCTCAAGACAAAATGGTATCACCAGTGTGTGTTGCCAGTGATCACCTATGGGACCGAGACGTGGTCGCATACAATGGGACTTATCAGAAAGCTTAAAGTCACCCAAAGGTCAATGAAGAGGGCTATGTTCGGCGTTTCCTTGCGTACTCAAGTCAGAAATGAGGATATCCGCAGGAGAACCAAAGTTACCGACATAGCCCGAAGAATTGTCAAACTTAAGAGGCAATGGGCAGGGCACATTGCTCGCAGAACGGATGGCCAATGGGGCAGAAAAGTTCTGGAATGGCGACCGCGAACCGGAATACGATACGTTGGAAGGCCTCCCACTAGGTGGACCGATGACCTGGTTAAGGTTGCGGGAAGGCGCTGGATGCGAGACACACGGGATGAGTTAATGCGGCGACACCTGGGGGAGGCCTATGTCCAGCAATGGACGTTTTTCGCCTGAAATTATGATGATGATGATTTATTTAAATTTGCTTCATCGCAGTCATTTAACTATTCGAGTTATCCTCCTCTTACCCAAAACATACTCATCATCGAGAAGTTCCAGTGGCCAACTGTAGTCTGTTTCATCAGTTCCACTTCACCAAATGATATTTTCTGAATGCAAATGTTTGCAATGTAGGTAAAAATACCAAAATCGCTATATATACCTGTACCTATAAAAAAAAAAAAAAAAAACAAGTTTTTTTCGTATTCTTCTCAGCAATCCCTTTCATTTTATACCCATAACATGGCATTGCATAAAAACTAACTAGTCCGTCATCTTGGGCCGTCCGCCATATTGGATTTAGAATGACGTCACTTAGTTAACCATGCATTGTCATCTAAACTAAACGTGTATGCCCAATTTCATTTTATCGGTGGAGGATAACTGCTTTAAAATTCAGTTGCAAGATTTGACCCGAACACACATACATTGGAAGTTAAATAAAAGCTTGTAAAAACACACAGCAGAATTGAGAATCTCCTCCTTTTTTGAAGTCGGTTGAAAATACGAAGGTCACTATCGGAGTGAGTTAAGAAGAATGGTTGCTCGAAATGGTAGATATGATAATAACATTGTCTATAAGTACTTTAGGTTTCTTTCTAATATTCATTTATAAATAATTCGTAATTTTTTTGTTTTCGTGTGATGATGTGGCCACCTCTGGTATCAGAGTTAATAAAGCCGACTGTGGGAACTCCGCAGGCCAGGAATAAGTCGTTGGTGCGCCTTGTTAACAAATCTATAAATACATAAAAGAAAATACAAATGATAAAAAACCCGACTGCTTATGAAGCGAACTAAAAAGACGTAAACAAGAAGAAAATCCTGCAGAGCAGTCGGAGGATACATAAACGCGAGCTGCCTGACCAAAACCATAAAATTGGGCCCCAACTTTCTTTATTCCAATTTTAATGTAGCAAGTGACACTGGCAAGGTTAAGACGAGTAAGAATCGTAATAATCGGCCAATGCATTTGGTCTCTAGAACGCAAAATAGGAACAAACATACATAGACTGACAAACACAATACCCTTCTTCGACAGTGGGGTAATAAACAAGTAAGCAACGCTTCATTTACTGAAATACAAAACAGATATGGAAAAGATTGAACGAATATTTTCGATATCTGCTCAAACCGAAAATCACAGTAGATAGATACCTAACTTATGTTATTATATTAAATTAATTACGCATAATGTACAAACTGATAATAATAATTATATGCAAGCGATAGGTACCTATTTACTGTAATTCAGTACAAACGATAATTTTATCATAAATCACTGCTGTTTCTGCGTATATGCACTCAGAATTAAAATCTTATCTCAATAAGTACCTTAAGAAATGCAAGCACATCTCCTCCCATCGATCAATCTGATTCGCATTGGATTATTGACCCCTTCCATACGTCACAACAACTTAAATATAATAAAATATCTATATTAACACCTCATTCTCAAAGCATATTTTCAATAAAAAGCCACTTTTGAATGTTGAAATAGTTGATCAATCAGAATGTAGTAACGGCGGGAAATGTGATAATAAACATGCTTGTAATTTGCATAAAGTTTTGCACCTAGTGCCATTGCACCATAATGACGTGTGATTGGTGCATATCACACGTACCCCGTTTATTCAAGTTATAGGCATGAGTATCGTCGGGCCGAAAAGTTCTAGAGCGGCGACCGCGTATCGGAAGACGCAGCGTTGGAAGGCCTCTCTCTAGATGGAGCAACGACCTGCCGTGCGAGCATGGCCTCTGTGATAGGCTTGAGTCACGCATTTTATCACGGTTTTCGAACCCCAACTGTGATAAAAATGTGTGACACAAGCCTGTCACAGTAGGCCGTGCTCGCACGGCTGGTGAAGGTTGCGGGAGTCCGGTGGAGGCAAATACGATACGATAGAAACCATCAGTGTGGCGACGCTTGGGGGAGGCCTGTGTCCAGCAGTCTTTCGGCTGAAATGATGATGATGACAATGATGAGATCTCTATGGAGAAGAACGGTCAGGAAACTAAATGGAAGGAAAACTTAAAAAAAATAACTACAAAACATTGTAAAAATAATTCACCAGGTCCAAAAAGTTCTGAACATAGAAAAGACAGAGCAGCAGCTTCAACGGTCATCGACCCCACAGAATTCATGGCCGCTCTACCTTTTAACTCCGTCTAATATCTCTAATAAATGGGTAAAGGTAAACTCAATTTATATAAGTGGTTTAATATTACCAAGATTCCGTTAGCAAGTTAGTCTGTTATGCTTCAGACTAGGATGTTTAACGAAACTACAGCAGCTATAATTGCGTACTGTTACATTAAAATAGTTTGCTCTGTCCAAACTTCAAATTGAATTAAGTTTGTTCTGGCCGTTAATTAAAACTTTAACATAATTTCATATTGAGTTGTGGGCAAACTGTGCTATGTTCAATAAACAGAACAACGTAAAACTTTGTTGAACCTGCCTTAAGATAACAAGAAGAGGCGAAACTCATTAAAGTTTTATGTTCGATCCTTGCGCCGCGCATCCGCCGCTGATGCGTTGATCTTTCCCATCCACTGTAGGAGCTAATTATTGCTAATTAGCAAATACTAAATGTCTAATAAGACACATCAAGTATATCTACCTGAATTATTAAATCTGCGACGGACAGCTACATATTATTCTCTGAATAACTGCTTTATAAAAAAATTGCTTTATCGCACACTAAGAATGACTTTTGTATCGTAGGTGCGTTTCACGTACTAACAAATAGCCAGACCCGGTACAAAAAACTACCATACAAATATTTGTTTCGTGCGGGAATCAAACCTGCGACACGCAGCGCAGCACCCAATTGCGCTACTACTACACCAACCGTGTCGTCGGAAAAACCTTCCAGTGCGTAACATATCTTGCGTCTACAGATAAATCAAAACTGATCAGCTTCTATTTTAAAACTACAGCAGTATATTTGTCAATTATCCTATAACACATGATCCAGCTTTAGATTATCGTAAGGTCTGACATCGAAGATAATTATAAGTAGCAAACAGGCTCTTTTTGATTACATTTGAGCACATTGATGAAAACATATTTTTTCCACAAACAATAAACATTTGTACCCCTTTCATTTCCAATCTTTGGAAGGTATCGTGTCGCTGATAAATTTTCAGATTATAAGTACCTACATGCTAGCATAGCTGGGGGTCGGTTCGACACCCATGAGGAATGAAATCGATATTTTTAATCAGATGTTCGTTACCGGCAAACATTATTGACGCTATAAAGCCAGTTTGATGAATCGCTCTTAAAACCTACTATTTGAGGCGTTAGGAACGGTTCAGAGCAGAAATTCTATCTAAATTTAAACTCTAACTGCGCAGTAAAAAAAAAACGAATTCCAACCAGTAGATCCTGAGATTAGCGCGTTCAAACAAACAAACTCTTCAGCTTTATAATAGTAGTATAGATTTGAATTTTGAACAGAACTTAAATTTATTACTGAACAGACTGACAGCAACAATATTATAATTGGAGTAACCGTTGACCAGGATCATATATATCATCAAAAAAGCGAGGTTTTCATGATCCAAGAACGGATGGAGTTACCTCTGTAAATATGTGAGGCAGCACACGTAAATATCTCCCTACATACACTTCTCATCAAAAAAATCGAAACCGTACTGCAAGTACTATTTAGGTGGCATTTAAATAAAAAAGAGGACTGATATCATTAAATAAAACCGAGCAAGTTCGAGTCGGACTCACGCACGAAGGGTTCCGTACCATTATCGCAAAAAACATCAAAAACACGTTTGTTTTATGGGAGCCACTTAAATCATTATTTAATTATTTTTTAGTATTTAGCGGCAACAGAAATACATCATCTGTGAAAATTTCAACTGTCTAGCTAGGTTAGGTTAGGTTAAAACGGGCTGGTATCCATAACTCCACGACCAAGCGCGTATTTTGCGTACAAGCAACAACAACTGTCTATCTATCACGGTTCATGAGACAGGTAGATAGACGGACAATGGAGTCTGAGTAATAGGGTCCCGTTTTTACCCTTTGGGTATGGAAACCTAAAAAATACGCCAATAAAATCTGGCAGTTTAGTAGTCTATACAATAGTGTACCACAATTCCAAAATTCAATTTTCATTTTCGAAATTTCATCCAATATATGAATGTTGAGTTTGGTTTCAATGTGTATTCCATCGGAAATTCAGGATTTATCACATTTTTTTTTTCCAAAAAAGCTAAGTTCTATAACATCCTAGAGAGGGATTTTTTCCTGACAAATATGGTTACCTGCCCACCAAGTCAGCTGCCCAAGTCGAAGCGTTGCTGGATTCAGGGCATAGTCAGCGTGTTGTGGCTGTACGATTGCATCTTAGCCTCTCTGCTGTTATAATAGTGTATCAGCGCTATTTTGAAACTTGTATGTTTACTCGCCGTCCAGGACCTGGTAGATATCGAGTCACGTCTGAGCAAGATGACCGGTTTATTGCGTCAGTTTCTCCAAGAAATCGTCACTTTAGCTCTATTCCATTGCAGCAGCGTCTCCGTGAGGTTCGAGGATTGACTTTGAGCGATTTTACCATTAGAAGATGATTGGCGGAGCGGGCTAGAAACCTCATAAACCAAAATTGAAGGAATACCACCGAAGAGCACGCCATAACTTTGCACGTGAGTACTTAAATTGTTCATACCTTCAATGGAGCAAAGTTCTCTTTTCTGAAGACAGTAAGATCATGCTGTTTGGTAATGACGGAAGAAAGAAAGTGTATCGAAGAGAGGGAGAGCGTTTTGCGAAGTGCTGCATTGAAAAAAGAGTCAGGTATGGTGGCAGTTCATGGAAGGTTGATGATGACTTTGCTTTTGTATCTGGACCTCGCTTACCATCATTAAATAGTATATTTATATACATCGAAGAGTGTCTTCTGGAGCCACATGTGGTAACCTACACACGGCAAAGAGTTCATATTTATTTATTTAATATTAGGAGAACCAACAATTGGTTGGTTTAATTGATTTGCCTGTCTGTGTTTAATCTGGGTGAATTTTAAATTATTAATATAATTTGACTTATGTAATTCTATAAATATTGACTCTCTGCACGTGTTGGGTGAAACTGTGAGTGCAGAGAGTAATTGCAATAAATAAATAAATAATAACAGCTGTTATAGCTGGATAACAATTGTATATGAGACATAGAGCCAATTACAGGTTCTCACGGATAGATTTATGCAGGCCTATGCCAGAGCTCATACCCCAGACATTGTGAATGAATACCTGACCGAAGTCGGTATTTAGGTTAAGGGCTGGCCAGCAAGAACCCCGGATATGAATCCCATAGAAAACCTATGGGATGAGCTGAAGAGACGAGTCAGAGAGAGAGATACTGCTCCGGAGACTCTTGGCCAGCTTAAAACAGCTATACAAGAAGTATGGGATAACATTCCACAACACAAGATTGTGACTCTCATCCGTTGCATGAGGAACCGCATGGAAGCAGTAATTAGAGCCTGGGGAGGAAATACGAGATACTGAATAAACTTTCTCTATTTTTTGTTGTTCGTAAAACAATCTTTGTTTGAAACATTTTACAAAATCTTAATTGATAGCTAAAGAAATTTAATTTTAATTTGAAACATTAATATTAATTGAACGATACCTTATTATATCCGTAAAGAACTGGCATTGTTTTTTTTTATAATACAAATACATAAAACTGCCGAAAGAATGTAAGCGCATCACTTCAGAACCACTTCACCTATTAGGCCAGTTCTATTTGTTGTGTTAGTAATAGGGATGATGATGGGGTACGAAACATTAAAAAAATAATAGACACGTATTTTTGCTTATTAAAATCAATAAAAAATCACCAAAATAAAGCGCATCAAAGTTCGAGAGTGGGGGCTTGTGACGACACTTCTATGTAAAAATTGAACCTAGGCATGCATGACGTCATGCGATATTTTAACGCATTGTACCGTCATATTTTATTGTTAACGTGACAAATAATAAAATAGGTGTCTAATAATTTTTGAAAATCTAACTGACGGACTAAAAATATTTTTTTAGTCATCATCCCTATTGTTACGACGTTACCAAAGCAAAAATAAAATCATTTTCTTCATTAGTAATTCAGTGCGAAGCCAGGGCGGGCAGCTAGTTTTAAATAAAATTACCGTATTTGCTGTCCCTTCACAGAAACAATCACGATGCCTTTTAGATAAAAATAATTTGTCTAAGACGTAAATTATAATGATAAAGATCTCTGTTTGGTTTTGATAGAGAGAATCTATGAATCTTTGATTTTACAATAACAAAGTTATAGAATAACAAAAGACATGAAGAAATGAAGAATGATTTTAACTGATGCTGGTTCTATCTACCGCATACGAAGACCACATCGGTCACAAATTGTGCTCTCATGAAAAGATTATATCTCAAAATTACCTTAATATTTTATGATTATCCAGAGCTCGAACCTACCACGCATCTGCACTATAGACTTGAAGCCAGTCCTATTTTCAGCTGAGCGATAACCAGTAATATTTTGGGTTTCTGTTTTCTACAAGAAACAAGTAAGCATACTGAACTCAAAAACGCCCTTAAATACTGCTACGTCATAAAAATTACTGTCCATGTCAAAAAGTTACCACTGATGTGATTGAACCTAGTTGAAGAGTATTATGACATAATCAGTTTCGTCAAACGAGGGAAAAGGAATGTAGGGGTGAATAGAACAAAACTTTGAAGGAAATTTTAATTGTGATACCACTTTATTGATTTGAAATAAAGTATTTTTAAATTAATTATTCAATGGACCCACTAAAATGCTACAAATAATTTTTAAAAGACGTGAAAATTCCCCCAAGTTTTGTTTCTATTCACCCCTGCGTTACTATTCACCCCGTTTGACTATGATAATCAGATTATGACATAAAGTAATGATATGTCAAAAAATAGTTGACACGAATGTCAGTAACTGAAACAAATGAAGTCTCATTTATTGTCTTCATTTTTGGACAGTTTTGTTATGATTTATTTCTCGCTGTATCATTTGTCTTGCTAAATCAACCGGAGAAATATTGAAAGCCTACACAGCAGGTCTCAGATTTTTACGAAATACAGAATATTATGATGAAAACTGAATTAAAACTCAACAAAAAAGTAAGTACTGAAATGAAGCCTGTTAATTTCTAGTAAAATTTAACGAAGTTCAATCTGTGTAACTAGCTGATTACGCAAACATTACTTTATCGCATTGTTGCCGTAATTTAAAACAAGCCATTGCCACTAAGTAAGCTATTGCTTTATATTGTATTTAAACAAAAGCGTTAACTTTATTAAAAGTAGGAGCAATTTTGGCCTTTTTTATAATACCTTCATTTTCCAAATCCCCCAGGCGAAATCCCCGCATGACACTTGATGGACGGGAGGCAAAAAAAGCCGTGTAAACCAAATTTTGTTGCTTTTATAATATAACTTTAACTTTGTTAACCTTTAACACACCAACTACAGGTAACAAATAACACAATTTTAAATCAAATAGAAAATATTCCTATCAGTTTTATCAGGCTAGAACAAAGATTAACAAGGTACTTTACAAAATATTATAACGCAGTTACTGAATAGATAAAAATAATGTGTGAAGCATATATAAACGCTTTTGACTGATAATATCATGTATTAGAAAAAAGTTCTGCTAGCTAGATATATTCTATGTTATCGTAGAAATATAGTTCTGTGAATTAATTGTGATAAACGGTGTTATTTTAAAAATGGCTGATATTCATACGAAGACCAGAATGACGGACCGCGTGAACCATTTTAGAAAGAGTGCTGCTGAGCGGTATAGCCTTAAGGAGAAAGATGTGCATATCGGCTTCATCGCCTTGGAGGCCATGAGAACTAAGCCAGAAATGATCTGCCAGGTAAGTACCTAGCAATTTTGTTTTTTGGGAAGTTATGAACCGGGCGAAAAATAAACTGAATGGGCGACTATATTATATTAAGTATAATATAATACCCTATTTATCCGGTTTGAGTAATACCCTTTAGGAGGTTTTTGTGAGCTACGGTAATAATACTTACTTCAATTGTATTTGGGGTTATATTTATCTAGTTTAGCATATTATTCTTTTGAAAATAGCTGAACAACCATCGAGGTGACAATCGACATCGCCGTGCAGCGCGGGAGTTCTGGTGTATTCGTATTTTCAACGAATTAGTCAGAAAACTCCGACACAAATAGGTTTAGTTCGAAGGGTATGTTAGGTTACTTTAGACCTTGCAGACAGAAAAAAGAGCCCCGGGGCTCAGTCGAAACACTTTTATTTTCAAGTCGCTGTTTTAAACATTTGTATTCGCTTACTGCTTGTCGCTCGCCCACTCAGTATTTCAGTAAGCTATATTCAGTATTTTTTACACTTTTAATTAGAATTTATTTTCTCTCGTTTAAATACCGTCCTTTTTTATCAATGTTTCTTGAATCTATGGCAAATATGAATATTTTTGGAGGACTAAAAATAAAGGTTCTCCAAACTTAAACGTATAGATATAAATTGAAAGCCAGACAGAAAAAGACTATATAAAAATCTTAGTTTTACGAAAACTAAAGAAAATTCGTTATCTTGCTAGATTTAAATGCTGGATTTCATCTTAAATTCGTTTGTTAATATTTTTAATAAACAACAAACAGATCGAAATCCTGTCCAAGTAAAGTATTTAAAATCATTGTAAATAATTAAACTTAACTGTAATCAATTTTATTTACCAACTACAGCAAAATGTCTGATTGAAATACAGTTTATTTAATAATCAGCCTAATTACTAGGAATATTAAATTTAATGATATAAAACATCTTTCTCTGGGAATACAGCAATAAATTCTTAGTTATTTATGTTTCAAAGGAGTGAAAATCACAAAATGTATTTCCGAAAGGTGTTTTCAACCTAGTACTATACATATAAAGTATGAATATAAAAATCACGAATATTCATAGATTGCCAGATGAAAATTTAAAAAAAAACTAATAAGGTGAAAGCAAAATGTGGTAAAATTGAAATAACTCAATAAAGAATGTGTGTTCAGGTTCATAGTTTACACCGCGGCGACTCTCACGTACTACGTGAAGAATTTGTTCATTTGACCTAGTAGTCTACTGGAGCTAAACTAGCATCCAGTATCGATCGTTTATGTAGGCTTCCGAAATAAGAAGGAAGAGCAATTTTTCCAAGATTATTTTTACTAAACTATGTAGTCTAACGTTCTCTACACTATAAGAACCTAACGCCGAGTTTCTAGAAACAAAATTAATGTTTCAAATAATTGTCAAGCACGCGTTATCTACTGTGATTGGCTGTTGAAGATTCATTCAACCTATCACAGTTGATAACGCGTGCTTGACAATTTGTCACGTTAATTTTGCGATAATTTTTCTTCCAGAAACGTGTTTCACCAAGTTCTATGAATAAATTATGAATTTCCTACAGCAAAATTAGTACCTACAAATTATTTTGCTAATCAAACAATAAAAAAGTCTAATCAAATCTTAATGAAGTATTCTTCGCGACATAAGATCTAGTAAACTTAATTATAGCCTAATTTATTCTGAAGCATTATAATTGCAAATCAGTAAATTCCGTTTACATAGAAATGTTTTCTGAAAAAATATGTCTTTACATTCCCAACAATTTATTCTTCCAGCTGGATTCTTATTTCTAACCTTAGAATTGTACTACCTGAAGATAATTTACTGTTGATAATATACTTAGTGTTCAAAACACTTAAACAATCTGTAACGTAAACAACTTGTTTAAAAACGTAACTTTCTGCATCTTCCAGATCGATTTCGCAACAGACAAAAAAGAAACAAACAAATCCGTTGCAAGACGCACCGCACGCCTCGCCAGTGCCATGGTTCACGCTGGTCTGAAGCCTGGGGACCCAGCCATTATCATGGGAAACAACCATATGGACCTATGCATCCCTTACTTCGCCTGTCTCTTCGGAGGACACCCCATGTGCGCCATTGATCCTAGCTGTGGACAAAGTAAGTTTATTTAAAACCAGATTCATAATTCTATAACGCCCGGAATTTGAAGGAATTTGAAGTTGCGTATTTGTCAAACTCTACATTAGCATTAAGGTGAGATTTCACTAATTACAAATATTTAATATTGTGATTAGTAATAATTACAAAATCAATTCAGAGACTAACCCCTGGAACGAAAAAAAACTATCGAGATTCACACTCAAAATATAACATCTGTTAAATTGATCTAATTTCCAATTAACTTTCCTTACAGATGATTTAACTAGATTATTCCCGTACATCTTCCCAAAGATAGTGTTCTGTCAGAAAGCTTGTGAAGAAAGGGTCAAAGAAGCATTCAAGGCGAACCACCAGGAGGGAATAATCGTCGTATTCGACGACAAAGAATCAGATCTAGAGGCGTTTGTCAAGAAATGCAATGGCACACAAGTTAAATATATGTAAGTAAAATTATACACAGATTCTAAAATACATAATTAACTATCTTCATACATATACACTTACCTCAAAAACTACAAACTACCCTAAGCCTAAAATAAACAAATCCAAAATATGGCATCTAAAAACTCCTACACATCGTTGTCCACTAGTATTTTGTCCGAAAGACTGGCAACATTGCCACGTTGTATGGTTAATGCTTATCCTCTGACCTCATGTAAGGAATTAACTAGAAAGATCTATCTATGTTAAGTTTGTGGTCCGCCTAATGAACAAATGATGAACTATTTAAAAATCAGTTAGTAATATAATGTTTGAAACAAAACGTACATATCTATCAGTACCTACATATTTATCTACTTAATTACGATTAAAACCATTCATAAGTAGAATTATACGAATTTAGTATTATGTGATAAGGACTCCCGGTCCGTAAGACTATCTCTTTTTGGTTATTTGTCTTTTCATGTTAGATTAGGTTAGAATTAATTTTCCTATTAGTACAATGTGTGTGATGTTTTTAGGCCAGCTCTATTCGACCAGTCAAAAACCACAGCATGGCTGATGTTGACCAGTGGAACTACAGGCTTGCCAAAGGTGGCTGTTATTCCTTTCGACACATTACTTAACGGAGTTCTAAACTGGTGGTGAGTACAGAAGTATACAATTTTCTTACTACTATGGTTCATAATTGCATGTTTTAAACAGTCTGCACGTGCATTGATTACATCAATCTTTATCCAATTTTGATAAAATCTTAAACAATCGTGAGAAGGTAAAAGCAGTAATGCGATAAATAATAATTTTAAATCACAATCCTCGGCTTAGTCACCCGACTGGCCGATTAGTTAGGGTATGGTGGATTATAACGGTCGTCGGTATTAGCAATTGAATCATTAATTTGTCCAACAATCGTAATTCAAAATATCGTACCAGTGTAAATGGAATTACAGAGATATGACTCTTTTGTGGGGTCATTCATTAAGTACAGTAAAGATTTTAATCACTATCAAATGCTACCGCTAACGCTGATGCTAATGTTAACGCTGTCGACATGTCTGAATTCTAGTCAAAACTTATATACATAAACTAATATACATTTGGAATCATCAAATCATATGACGAAGAAGATCACTATCAATGCCAAACTAAAATTATGTACAAGAGTTACTAAAGTTACATTCGATAAAGAATGCTTTCCATAAAAAATACTTTGTTTCAAGATACAGCCCAGCTTGTACATCCAAAGCTGATCTATTTTAAGATACACCACGGTCTTGCATCGGTATCACAAATCAATAACCAATCAATTAATTACAAGAGGATGCCTCAGAACTTTGCTACACCGAACATGCCCCGAAACTTATTGCAAGTTAGTTGTTAGCAACATCGCATATCGGTAAATAATAAATTAATGGTATTAGTTGAAGTTACGTCCAAAACTAAATAGTTGGAACTTACCGCACAGTTCAAGTAAATCGAACATTTATCATCGGGGCTTAAAGTTTAGAGCTCTTAAGCGTGGTGTTAAAATTTAAATATTGCTTTTCACGCTGCAATTTGTAAACCAGCTTTATAAACTTGGAAACAGCCAAGGATTTTTGTAACTCTAGGACAGACAGTAAAAATTGTAACACAACATAACATCACGGATGTGTTCCCGGAAAAGTTAAGCAGTGTTTCTATCATCATTATCATATCAGCCGAAAGACGTCCACTGCTGGATATAGGCCTCCCCCAAGCGTCGCCACATTGACCGATCCCGTGCGTCTCGCATCCAGGGGAGCCACTTTCACCAGGTCCTGGTTCTCTTGCGGATCTCTACATTTCTGATTCGATCACGCAAGGACACTCCGAGCATGGCCCTCTCCATTGCCCATTTGGGTGACTGTAAGCTTTCTGATGAGGCCCATTGTGAGTGACCACGTCTCAGAGCCATAGGCAATAACTGGCAACACACACTGGTAATAGACTTTCGTCTTGAGACACTGTGGTAAGTTGGACGAGAAACTACCGCGCAACTTCCCGAACGCTGCCCCACCGAGTTCTGTCAAAGGTTCTATAGTACGTTGATAAGTAAGATGTGTTTTCGTTCTGCAGGAAACCCTTCCCAGACAGTTGTGAAGTCACCCTGGCCATGGCGACACTCCAGTGGGTCTCATCTCTTCTATACTTCATCTCTGGTCCCCTGAAAGGCTCAACAAGGGTCCAGTCTTCGGCACCGCTCACTCCCATGAAAATCGTCGAAATTATCAACAAATACAAAGTAATTATAATGATAATAGCAATAACCGATAACACACGCAGGTGTGTTATTTACTATCGCCTATAGATAATAGTTGCTACTGTGATTTTTACCTACTTGATATTAACAATTTTTGATAATATTTCAGCCCAACGCTACAGCATTTACGCCATATTTATTGGGTCATTTTCTGAATGTGGCCGAAAAAACTTGTGACTTATCGTGTTTTAAGTACATTCTTATTGGAGGCAGCGCTATAGAGAAACCATTATTGGATAGATTTAAAGTAAGTATTGCAACTCACATTATATTATCCGATATTATGAGTCCATTGTAGACTGTAAATGAAAGAATCTCTTTTCTTTTTGACCTAATTTCATAAACTAGTCGGATGGACGTCTTTGTCCGAGAGAAAATATCTAGCAAGAACTTCTCTAAGCATAACTCTGCATTTATTTTAAGATGGGAAAAACACATATTATTACTTTAAAAGGGGATTATATTAGTAAGTTATGTTAAATGACCATTATTAATTGCTCAGATTTGTATTAAGAATTAAAAATCATCAATATCAAGATGTAAAATATTCACGTATCTAATAAAACCATGTTTGAAAAACAATATATCACGAGAATTTAACGCGATGATTTTGATTATTTATTTACCTATTTCACCCGACGTTTCAGCCGTGTTGCAACGACCGTGGTCCCGGGTAGACCAATCAATCGAAATCATCGCGTTAAATTCCCGTAATATATTGTTTTTCAATTATGAAACGTGAAAGTTGTAAAGTTAATAAAACCATGTTTGTTTACAGAGTATATGCGGCGCGATCATGTACCTGGCTTACGGAATGACTGAGTTATTGGCACCCATCTTTGATTTCGACGATGACACTCCATTCGGATCAACTGGCAAGCCACAATCCCAATACGAGTTCAAGGTATGTGCCTACTTTTTTACTTAATACACGTGTGTTTGGTACATGCCGCTGAAAAATTCATAACAACAGTCATGTTTAAAAATATAATATCAGTATGACGCAATAATGATGATTAAAATCAAGATAATTATTTCGGCAAACATATTAATCATTATATTTAAATCAGAACAAATAATAACAATATCAGATACGTTCGTTGATAGCAATGATTGATTATTTTTAGAAGTGTTTAGTGATACAAATCTAAATGACTGATAAGATCTTACTAACAATAAAATGTGATTTCGGGTATGTGTATCTAATATAGAATATCTAACATTATTTTTATAAACTGACCTATTTCAATAATTAATTTATTTGCAGCTCATTGGTGACGATGGCAAACCTTTGGAAGGAACTTACAAAACTGGCGAATTGTGGCTTAAAGGTGACGCATTTTTCAAGGTAAAAATCAACTAAATACTATATATTCAATATAATAATTATATGTGACTACTATAATTGTTTGTACGTAAACACGTAGAGGTATTTTCAACATTAAATATCTACCTTGCCATGAAAATATTATATACGATAATTTAGTCCTACAATACTAGTCCAGTTAGTAAAGTAAAATGTTTGAGAACGGTTTTCAGAACTTAATCCCCAAAAAGGTAAACCGTTAGTAAATCCGTAGGCCGTGGATGATAATGCCCTAAGGATGAACACACATTCATAATTTACCTGCCCGCTAATACTGCTTCGGTCCCGACTTACACAGTAACTCAATAAAGTATTCTGAACATTATAGCTGTACTATCTGTCCCGGTTTGCGAGTTAAAAGCAGCTCTATTTTGAAATAAAGCACAGTATTTATCTTTTATAACAGTTAAACCAAATAGCTTATCGATGTATAACCATTCCAGCTTTTGAGTTTACCAAAGTTTTCAGTTTGGTTACTGTGAAACCTTCACATTATTGACGTTTTTGGTGCATTTTCACTCAATATTGATTGAATTTTCAGGGTTACCTAAACAATCCCGAGGAGACGAAAACCATGCTCACAGATGACGGATGGTTCAAGACCGGGGACATGTTCTACAAGGACGAACAAGATTACTACTACTTTGTGGAACGCAAGAGACTTTTAATTAAGCACTACGGTTTTATGGTGAGAGAAGAATCTTTTTACATTTTTACTAGCATTTTCCTTTGTAATTAAAAATTTCAATCAAGGTTAAAATAGAAAGTAAATAACGTCCATGAATTAAATGCACGAATACAGTCAACGGATATTAAAAATGTCAATGATGCGTAACATGGCAATACAATCAAATTAAATGTACCAATTCGGGCTAAAAGTTTCGTAAACCTCTAAAATAACATAAGGCGAAAACTCAGTGAGCGTAAACTTAGCTAGACTTATTTCTCTCACGCTCTGATTCTTCCAGTGGCGCACTGTCTCGAGTCGGTTGATATGCGACAAGAGAAAACTAAGAATTATTTCACAAGAAAAATATATCCCAAATCCTAGCTGCCCGTTTACAGTTCGACGTTTCCATTTCAAGAAAACATTTTAAAGCATCACGTTATTCAAATAACATTACCATTGTCTTCCATTAATTGATGTTTAAAAATGATACGATTCATTTTAAAAGAGGTCTTTCACATGAGAAGTTTCATTTATTTTTGGGTCCCTGTAAACACAGCCACTCAAAGTGGTTGCGATATTATCAAACGGTTCAAGCCTTATACATTCATGCAGATAAATTAATTTCGTGTAGCTAAGCAGGCTTGAGAATGTTTTTATTACTTAGAGGCCTTTTATGAATACTTGGAATGTTACTTGTTGCATGAAGAGGCATTAAATGCATATAATAAAGTGTGTGTTTATATCTAGTGTGAGAAATTACTTAGATGACTATGGCCAGGATTCTGAATTGAATATTTTGAGTTAAGCGCCATGTAAAATCCTGCTTAAATGCCAATATTTTACAGGTTTGCAGGCTGGTGTACACGGGTAGAGTTACAGGTTTAGTATCACGCTAGATACGATACGATACTATGATACTATACCGTTAACTCTACCCGTGTACACCGTGCTTAAGTGGTGTTTGACAAATATTCTACTTCAAATTCTTAATTCAAATATCGGGGGCATAGTAGGTATTCTGAAACTATATTAGATTACTAGCGCAATCCTGTGTTATTCTAAATAACTCGGTGTTAACAGCTAACTAGCTTAATAAGATAATTCATCTTGCGCCACCTAGAGTTAGAGTTAAACTTATAAATTTACTTAAATATTAGATGTCGTTAAATTATTACACTAACTCAGGATTTAGTTATGCCGCTAAATACTGGGTTAGTGTAATTAATAATTGTCAAAAAAAACACGATCTTTTTTTTTTGAGATATTTTAATAATTTTGGTTTCAAATGAAAGGTTATGCGTAGAACCATTCTATAAGTTTAAATAATGTAAATCGGCCCTCGCGTGTACGAGATATTCGAGTAAGAGAAAAGTTGTTTTCTGATGATGACAAGAAAATGTTCTATGCCTTGTCTATATTTTGTGACTGCATCACATAGAAGTAAAATATCACCAGATGTGAAATTAGGGGCATGAAAACGCTATTTCTTTCCTATTTTGAATAAAAAAACCTAAAATTTTGCAAAAAAAAATATATAAGTCGCCTATTCTGCGACATTATATATGGAATTGTATGAAGCTGCACGCATTTGCGTTAACCAAAACCTGGCGGATAAAATTCGTACGGATAAAAATCGCAATGCGGCCTCCTTATGGCGACGATAACCGAATGATGCAAATACAATACGATTAAAATGAAATGTCATGTTAAAAAATAAAAGATAAGAAAGTATTACTTACCGTAATGTAGTGTAAAAGGGACACGCATTCAAGTTCCGTTCATAGTTCATTCATTATAGTGTCCGACCGAAACGGGTTTTAAGACCGAAACCGAAAACGAAGTCGGCAACAGTCTCAGTTTCGGCCGAAACCGAAACCGAAACTTTCTAACAAGGATCATGTTTTGAGGGACAAATAAAGAAAACGTTATTATAATCAGTCAGTCTTTATTTTTTTATCTTTAAATCACATAGCTATGCAGTTTTTGACATTTTCACTTATTGGTATGATAATCAACATAACAACCCCTCATTAAAGAAAAATATTAATTGAAGACTCTAGAGATACCGAATTCAAAATAAATCACAGGAAAACTTACAACAAACAAAACGAACAGTCAAGACATGATTAGGCACGTGGATACGCCAAAATGTCTTTGTCGCTTACTCGCTTGGATGGAATTTAACGCGCCTAACATAACCGATTACAGCGCGAGAACTCCCGAATGCAGTTTCGGTTTCGGTCGTTGATTAGACACGTTTGCCGCCGAAACAGAAACTAAACTAAAACTCGTTTTTTTTTGTCAAAATGCGACCGAAACCAAAACCGAATATTCAGTCGGACATTCATTTATTTTTGGTCAGATTACATTTCAAGGCACAGACAGCGACAAATGTCAGGTTAAATACCGGGTTAGTAAACCCGGCATTACTCTTTATTAGTGCAACGCGTATCATGAGTTAAAATGTTTACGCCTTACAAACTCTACATTTATTTATTTTATCCGACTTCCGTTCAAGTGGGTCGTGTTTTTTTTTAAGGATTATTAAATGGTTTTGTTTACAGATTTCGCCTTTGAAAATAGAAGGAATCATCAAAAGTCATCCATCTGTGGTAGATGCCTGCGTGGTCAGTTTGCCTGAACCCGAATGTATGGAAATGCCTATCGTAGCTGTACAGAGGAGGAACGGAGACAATATTGACTCGAAGGAGATCTTTGACTTAGTTAGAAGTGAGTATTTTGTTCCTAAACTATGTTTTATTACAAGAATAGCTTAAGCCCGCGGTTTTGCCCGCATAATAAGTGTTTAATTTGCCCATGTGATATTTATACCAAGTTTACCGGGATAAAAAGTGTCATATATGTTATTCCAAGTTGTAAACTATCTTTGTACAAAATTCCATCCAAATATTTGCAACCATTTTGTGCCCCCGCCGGAAAAAGAGGAGTGTTATAAGTTTGACTTGTGTTGCTGTGTATCTGTGTGTCTGTCTGTGGCACCAAAGTGCCTAAACGGATGAACCGATTTCGATTAAGGTTTTTTTTGTTTGAAAGGTGATTTAGTCGCGGGTGTTCTTAGCTTTGAATAAAATCAGTTAAGCCGTTCAAAAGTTATGGGCGTTTAACTGTTTGAATCGGGAGAAGCGTGTCTACTATATACTAAATAAATTATGTAGCATGAAATAAAAATCTGTCGAGGGTTTTTAAAATTTTGAATTTTTTTGCGTAATTGAAACATAAACATACAAACATTCACATTCATAATATTAGTAGCATACTTCAGGTCACAATAAAGCAATTCGGTGAGAAATATTAATTTGACTGATATCTTTGTAACCACACGATGCATTCCAACCAGCGTTTTGCGTGGAATTATTGTCACGCCAACTATAAAACTTTTCTAAAAATACGTATTCATTATTCTCTACATCAAAGGTAAGAATAACATAACATTACTTACAATATAAATCAGAAACCTTTAATACCTAAATGTGTATATATCCCTTGAACTATATTATTATATTACTTAATTCAAATTGCCATTGAATATAATCCTAAGATATGATAACCATTGGAAATATTTGATTTAATGTGTCATAATCGGCCATAATTATAATATGAATCAGTTACAATACTTAGTAAATAATCTCCTCTAATCACATACGTGTCTTTATTACATTGATAAATAGTTAGATAGGTGTGTCAGTGTTCAATAAAATTAATTGGTAATTTTCCCATTTGTGTGAGCTTGACATTCATTCGGTCAAAAACATGTCTAGTAGAGGTCACATAATTGAGAACCTACCTGTTTGTGACGTAGGTTTGTGTTTCAGACGGACTTGTTTTTTGTCTAGACTTAATGTACACTAGCTGCTGTGGATATTAAAAAAGAAGTAGCCCATGTACTATTCCAGACTATAATCTATCTCTGTGCCAAATATCATCCAGATCCGTACAGCCGTTCTGGCGTGCTTGAGTAACAAACATCCACCTATCCAAACTTTCGCACTTATAATAGTAGTAAGTTAAGATAAACTACTTGTTCTGTTTCAATTACGCCTAAGCTTAACACAGGAGAGCTAGCTTGTCTGTTTCAAGAGTTCTAGGCATTATAATTTCCCAAACGAGTTAAACTCATCGGAGAAATATAGGATTATATACTAAATCTTTACTTAGTTATTGCTCAGCAAGGGAACACCATATTATTTGAGGTTATACCAAACAAATATAACAATAGGTAGCTGTGTACATGTGATGAAAACACCAAATTGTGAAACTGCAATCATAAATCCGTGTTTTCATCTGATGATTCAAGAAAACTCATATCGCATGTCATAATTACTGCCAGCCACACGACTAGACAATTTAATTCTTCATTGTTACTCAATTGCTAACTTTTTGTTTTCAGAGAACATGGAAGGGAAGCGAGTGAACGGCGGTCTTTTCTTCGTAGATTCATTACCCGTTACGCCCTCCGGCAAAGTACATCGGGTAAAAGTAAAGGAGATGGCACTCGTAGCGCAAAAAGCGGACAAAATCTTCATTTCATCTTCTATCAACTAGATAAAGTATAAAGTGCCATTGTTCGATTTTGTCAATAATAGTGGCCACTTACAAATGAGGATCTAAGTAATGATAGTTCAAGTTTAAGTGTTTTTTATGAATTCTCACTCCCGAAAATATTAGATATCGGTTGCGAAAATAAAACTGGAATAAATACAAACTTTTCTAAAGCCAATTAAGGAGAAAACTCCATAAGTGTCTGTTTGTATTTAATTGTTGTGTTTACTTTATTGTATCCAGTTTAATTAGAAGATCTTTGTAAAACGCTATCGAAATCTTTATTTTTTTATAATTTCATTTTACATTTAATTCAATTAAAATAAATATTACGTCATGCACACATTGCACAAACCATTATTTAGACATAAGCTTAGAATGTGTAATTACATTAACGTATACCTTAATTTTATTATTTTGTTGTGATGAAGTAGGGAAATTAGATTTGAATATGCCTTAATATAATGACTATGTCAAATAAATTATTTGGTAACCTTCAAACTGTGTTTCATTTGTAAGAGAAAAAAGCAAAGGAATTTTACGAGTACCTACGCAAAGTAATGATGCCTTAGATAAATTACTTCAACTCAAGGATGTTTTAAAACATCATAGTCCTTCAGTCTTTTTGCGTATGATTATTGGAATTAAAATTTTAGAAAATTACAAAGTGCTTAATTCGCAAATAAGTTTCAACTCATTGTTTCAAATCGTATTCAGCAGTTTCTGAGCTATCGAAAATACACCTGAGAACTTTTGATGTTTGCGAGCGCAGAAACTAAGGGCAGGTAGCCCGACTTTTACATCTCTTTGATTCATTATTAAACAAACAAATAGTGATTTTTAAATGCAAAATATATATATATTGTAGTTCAAAATAATTTTGAGACTCAAAACATGATATCAAAAACAACACTCGATCACAAAAAAAATCGGAAGAGGAGACTGAAACGATGTTTTTTTAATGATTTATATTATTTTCCTTGAAGATTATGAAATATTTACTCCCAAAAAACATATCTAAAATAGTTAACAACTTATAGAACTTTATTCTCAGAGTAGAATTTATAAAATAGTTTAATTGTTTTAATAATAAATTTATATATAACACAGCGGCCGTCGTACGGCTCTTGCAGCACTCTTCGCCTGCCATCGCCGCCGAGCGGACGTCTCGCTGCCGCCCGCCGCTCTCGCTGCCCCCACCGCGCGCCCCGCAGCGACCCTCTCTCCTGCTCGTCGCGCTCTGCGTGACGTCACTGCGGTCGCCGCGTCTCCGCGCGCCGCCCACAGGTGTCGCTACTAGTAACTTCGGTTACGGCCTACCGGAATTATTATTTTCACCGACAATGTCGTTCGCGGCATTAGTCGATCTCCTCCAGGAGATTCTATTAACTGACCCCAAGCTTAAGAAGCGATATGGTGCAGCCTTCAAAGCTGCCACCACCCCCTACCTCAATTCGGGCCCAATCCAGTGCCCTGGCCCCATGGCCCATAAGCCATTCCCTGACGATGACTCACCGCGGTCACCATCCCCTGTCCCCCAGACTAGCCAAGAGACTAGAGCCCCAACCCCCTCTCAGACCACTGAGCCTATCTCCCGCCCAGACTCCCCTATGGAGCAAACTCCTTTCCCCGAGAATCACCATGATAACGGTGAATCACGGGCCTCTTCTCCTCCCGTCACCTCCTCAGAGGAAGACGACTCCCAGGATTTTCAAGTCGTGGGAGGAAAGAGGAAGAAAAACAAATCCTCAGCCCAGGCCTCCAAGGCCAAAAAGACCTTTGTAGCAACTCTGTTTGCTTCACCAATCGCCTCCCCCTGTCCCTCACCCGAGCCGACAGGCACCCAGCCCGCCCCCACTACCGCGTCTCAGCGGTCTAGTCGCCCCCCCAGCCCCCCAGTCACTACGGTAAATAAGACCAAGCCCCCGCCGCCGATATTCCTACAGGATAAGGCGAAGTGGACCGACGTGTCCAATCTCTGTAGGGATAATAAAATCCAATTTAATAGTGCCCGTGCCTGTCAGCAGGGCATTAAAATTCTAGTCCCCTCTTCAAAGGATTTCCGGGATTTAACCCGATTACTCAAAGTGCGGAAGTATTCCTTCCACACTTACTCCCTCCCCGAGGAGAAGTCCACCCGGGTAGTCATCCGAAGGATCCCGAAAGAGATCTCGACGGAAGACGTCCGCTTGGACCTCCTAGCCCAAAAAGTTCCCGTCATTGCTGTGCACCGCTTGCATAAAGCGAGAGGTGGACAGCAATATTTATTTATTTATTTTTTATTTATTTATTATTAACACATACATTTATTTTTACAGGTAAGACCCAAGCTAACAAATGTAGTCATACATTGCCAGTTTGCCAGTCCGAGTAACGGGTCTGGGTAGAGGCACATGTTTCACAGTGGACAACACACTAAGTATCACCCTCTGGAATTCCGCCAAAGAGCAAGAAAATATGTCCAAACGCAGAGAGACGCTATTCAGTATCCTAACTGCTCGAGTTACTGGTGCAAACTTTAACACGTTAGTGCGTGCTGACGGGACTTTAAACAGCCCTTCCCTCGGTCCTAACCGTAGCCTCCTGTTTGGAACGAGCAATCCCAACGATTCTAATATTTGTGGATTATTTAGCATACCACGAAAAACCATGAAGACATATTTTACAAGGGCGAGGTTGCGCCTTACCTCCAACTTATAGTACCCAACCATCCCTATAACAAAGAGGGTTGGATACATAAGCGGCATAATATGACATGGTAGTGGTGGAGTGTAGCCCTACCGAATCCCACAATCCCATCTTCGGGATTAAATCCACCGGTATCTCAATAGAGAGACCGTATCGCCCCACTATTGTTGGTCAGTGTCACAACTGCCAACTATATGGGCACTCCCAAACAAACTGCTTCGCCACCCCCAGATGCGTTAAATGCTTGGGGGACCATGGCACAAAAGATTGTCCCCGTCCCAAGGACCGCTCAGAGTGCACGGAGCCTCCCAGCTGTGTGCTCTGTGGTCAGGTAGGTCACCCCGCCAGTTACCGTGGCTGCCCCAAAGCCCCAAAACTCGCGCCCACAGTGGCCAAACGCAATGACGCGCGCCAAGCACGCATTGCTGCCCCAGCCCATGCCCCCCCTCGTCTAGCCCCTCAGAGGGATTCTCCATGGGGTAAGCTGAACCACCAAAGCGTGGCGCCCCAGTCAAATACTCAGCCCATTCCAGCGCTGATGGATCTTAGGATCCCAGTGCCTATTACAACCCCGGCCACAGTGGCCCCAACGCAAACCAACAAGGTGGCTCCTACCACTGTCGTTGGCGCGCGCTCACCCCCCCCTGTAGTCCAACCCGGCCAGAGCTCCTATCGGTGTGTCGCTGAAACCATTTTCAACGCATACGCGATCTGGATGACTCCAGAGGCCCGCTCCCTTCACGCTGAACTTACAAGTTTAGGCGACCCTAAAAACCCCTTTTCATGCCTCGAGGCCTTCTCGAGGTATCCTTCTATTACCAAGGAACTAGATAGCCTTGTATTTGTCAATGTACAATGGATTCGCAATTAAGAAGTAATTGCCTCAAACCGAGATCCCTAAAGTTAGGTTTTTTCAATGCAAATAGCATTAACAACCAGCGTGATGAGATAGCCACGTTCCTTCGCCATCATCAGCTGGACGTCTTCCTCATACAGGAGACATTCCTTAAACCCCAACAACGCGATCCCAGAATTGCCAACTATCGTATAGTTCGCAATGATAGGACCCGCTGTCACGGCGGTGGCACTCTCATTTATTACAAAAATGAGCTCCACTGTAGTGTTATCACCCCATCCGACCCCCCTTCGTACCTTGAGTACTCAGCCTGTCGGCTTGGAATGACTGGTCATCAAACGATCACCATCATATCCGCCTATTGCCCTCCTCCCTCGGCGTCATCGGTGGATAACCCAGAGGGTCTCAAAAAAGATCTTACCTCCCTCTTCAATTCGAGTCACTCCGTTATCCTAGCGGGTGATCTCAATGCCAAACATACAGACTGGAACAGTACCGTTGCTAACTCTAGAGGAAAGCTGGTACAGAACCTAAGCAATACCCTTCATTATGACGTCATCGGCCCCCCGAGTTTCTCTCATTTCCCAGGTAACGTCACTAGTAACCCGGACGTCCTTGATATAGCGCTATTAAAGAACATTAACCTTCAGTTTCGTTCTATAGAAGTGCTAAATGAATTATCTTCTGATCACCGTCCTGTGATCATGCACCTAGGTAGTCGTTCAGGCCTCCCAGATCCAGGACAGCCGCCCCCCACCAAAATTGTCACTGATTGGAGGAAAGTAAGTGCTAAACTGAAATCCACAATTTCACCCCACTTAGACTCAATCCCCAGTCATATAAACTCGGTCGCTGACACGACAGCGGCGATCGACTCGATTACAACTCACGTACAGACCGTCCTGAACGAATGTTCAAGGGAGGTTCCAGTGCTGGACATCCAGCAAGGGAAACTCCCGGACGATGTACGGAAGTTGATAACCGAGAAGAACGCAGCTATCCGTGACTACAGTAACTTTCGCTGTGTCGCAAACAGAGTTCACATGCGTAACTTACAGCGTGCTGTAAAGGAACGTATGGCTGAGCTCCGTTCTACGACATGGAATAAGATGCTGAGCGAACTAGAGCCCAACCACCATGCCTTCTGGCACCTTCAGAGGAGGTTACGCTCCACTGAAGAATCTGCCATACTCCCACTTATTCGCCCTGATAAGAGTGTTGCATTTGAAAACACTGAAAAAGCCGAATGTCTGGCTGACAGTCTCGAACTTCAATGCACACCCAGCTCCCAACCAGTAGACAAAGCTCACCTAGATATGGTAGACGCTGAAGTCGAACGTAGGACCTCCCTTCCTCCCGTTGAAGACCCTGATGATCCACTACCTCCCGTCACCCCAGACGAAGTAGTGGAGGTTATCAAAAGGCTTCACCCCAACAAAGCCCCAGGCCTAGATGGCATCACCAATAAGGTGTTGAAACTCCTCCCTGCCCAAATAATATTGCTAATGACGGCCATTTTCAACGCTGCATTAAGCAAAAATATCTTCCCCCAAGCTTGGAAACAGGCTACTGTAATAGGCATCCCTAAACCGGGTAAACCGAATTCGGAGCCTACCAGTTATCGTCCCATTAGTCTGGTGAATTCTCGCGGGAAAGTCTATGAGCGACTTATTTATAAGCGGCTCAAAGACTTTGTCGAGCGAAAGAGCCTTATCCCCAACGAGCAATTCGGCTTTCGCGCTGAACACTCGTGTATTCAATAAGTTCACCGTTTCGTTGAATACACTAGTGCTGGCTTCCAGCAGGGTATGTTCACCGGTGCCTTGTTCTTCGACATAGCGAAAGCGTTCGACAAAGTCTGGCACAATGGCTTAATTTATAAGCTATATAATCTTGGTGTGCCAGATCGTCTCGTACTCATCTTACGAGACTGGTTGTCGAACAGAACTTTCCGCTATCGTGTCGTGGGAGAACTCTCCTCCCCTCACCCCATACGAGCCGGAGTCCCTCAAGGCTGCGTACTATCCCCTCTAGCTTTCACGCTGTACACCAGCGATATTCCAAAAACCAAAGGGGGCCAGTTGGCACTATTCGCTGACGACACGGCCCTCTATTGCAAAGGCTCAGTAACCAATGCCATAGCACTAAAGCTCCAGAGAGCCGCTAACACTCTAGCCAAGTGGTTCCGCCTCTGGAGAATAGAAGTCAATCCCAACAAGAGCTAGGCTGTCCTATTCTCGAGGCCTGATTGAAAGTACAAGTATAGATTCAAAGACCCCCTTCCCCCTAGACCCATCACAATGTACGGTAAGCCAATCCCTTGGGAGAAGCAAGCCAAGTACCTAGGTGTAACCCTCGATAACCACCTCACTTTCGCCAAGCACATTAAGGCGGCGCGCTCGCGAGCCGCCTTCGCTATGGGCAGATTTCATGGGATGGTGAACGCAAGCAGCAGCTTGTCACCTAGGTGCAAGCTGCGCATTTACACTGCGGTCATCCGTCCCATCATGACTTATGCCTGTGCTGTATTCGCACACGCGAAACCCCATTATATATATATATCTTTATTTCAACAAAAAAATACAGATAATTACAAGTCACAACAAAAATACAGAAACAATAAATGGGTAGAGATTTATACACTTTTCATTAGATTATATACATAAACTTCAGGTTATACAAAACCGATTTCTCCGAAAGATCACGGGAGCCCCCTGGTACGCTTGCGACCAGGAACTCCATGTCGATCTGAGAATCCCTACTATCCAACAATTCATTAAACGCATTACCAAGCGTTTCTTTGACTCTGCTGTCGATCATAGCAACCCTCTAATTCAAGCGGTCTCCCGCTATGAACCCTCCAAAATCTCCAAAGTTCACCGACCAAGGCTTGTCCTCTCTATCCCCGATGACGCCACTACCTCTTTGACCTGACTTTGACCTGACTTGAACTTTGAGACGCCACGTAGGATAAAAAAAAAAAAAAAAAAGTACGGCTCTTCAGTCGACCGCGAGGCCTTGACGAGGCAGGACCTATGCCAGTTTTATTCGTGCTGGACTTCTCGTTAATCTATCGACCGATTTATTATGAGACCATAGTGTAACAGAATTAGTAGGTTAGGAAAGTTTTTTAACAGACTTCAAAGAAGACCGAAATATACGTCATGGGTGTATTTTATTTTGTTTTTTTGGGGTATTAGACAAAATAAAATATTGCGAATATTAGTCAAAATAAAATTCAAAATGGCGCCAACCGAAATTTTTGATATGATTGTCATGGGTGTAATTTTCATGGTTTTCGGGGTCGCTAAATGCTAATATGGAGTCACCATGAAAATACAAGATGGTGCCGACCAAAATTTCTGAAAGATTCGTCATGGTTGTCACTTTCATCCTTTTTGGGATCGCTAGATACGAATTTGGGGTCAAAATGAAAATACAAGATGGCGCCGACCAAAATTTCTGAAACTTTCGTCATGGGTGTCACTTTCATGGTTTTTGGGGTCGATAAATGTTACTATGGGGTCAAAATGAAAACACAAAATGGCGCCGACGAACATTTCAGAAACTTTCGTCATGGGTGTCATTTTCATGGTTTTTGGGGTGGATAAATGCTAATATGGGGTCAAAATGAAAATACAAGATGGCGCCTACCAAAATTTCTGAAACTTTCGTCATGGGTGTTACTTTCATGGTTTTTGGGGTCGATAAATGCTAATATGGGGTCAAAATTAAAATACAAGATGGCGCCGACCAAAATTTCTGAAACTTTTGTCATGGGTGTCGCTTTCATGGTTTTTGGGGTCGCTAAATGCTAATATGGAGTCAAAATGAAAATACAAGATGGTGCCGACCAAAATTTCTGAAAGATTCGTCATGGGTGTCATTTTCATGTTTTTTGGTGTCGATAAATGCTAATATAGTGTCAAATTGAAAATACAAGATGGTGTTATTTTGGAATTTTATTTTGACGTCAAATTCGCATTTAGCGACCCTAAAAACCCTGAAAATAACACCCATGACGAAAGTTTGAAATATTTCGTTCGGTGCCATCTTGGAATTTTATTTTGACCGCAAATTCGCATTTAGCGACCCCGAAAACCCTGAAAATGACACCCATGACGAAAGTATCAAAACTTTCGGTCGGCGCCATCTTGGAATTTTATTTTAACCACAAATTCGCAATTAGCGACCCCGAAAACCCTGAAAATGACACCCATGACGAAAGTTTCATAAACTTTCGGTCGGCGACATCTTCGAATTTTATTTTGACCCCAAATTCGCAATCAGCGATCCCAAAAACCATAAAAATGTCACCCATGACTAAAATTTTGGCAATTTCGATCGGTGCCATCTTGGATTTTGATTCAACAATAGTTTAATATATATTTTTTTTTCTTTTTGTTTCTTTTTAGTCCGTCCGTTTATATTTTCAAAAACATAAATAGTTAGGTAGTCAAATAATTGAATAAATAAAATACGATTTATGCCATTTTTTTAAAACACACTATAAGTTAAATAAACAATAGTAAAATAAACCTTCTCTACACACCTATACTGTGGATTTTTTGTCGACTTTACGCACACATAAGCGCGCCGCTCGCTTCGCGGTAACAGTGGCGCGATACCTACTTCGTAGGGAAAAGCTAGCCTTAAACAGAAACGATTCGAAACTCGGCTACAATTTTCGTGGAATTGGCTAAACCAAACTGCTACTTTAACACGCAAATATTGTGACTACACGCGGATCGTAGATTCCAATAAATTCAGATAGCCCTATTAAAAAACCACAAAAAAATACCTGTTTCCGTGTGAGTGGGCACAGCATAGGTAAATTTAGTGATTACCCCCACGGTAGACACTTCGTGTTCGGCAGCGGCAGCGTTATCTCCATAAACCAAAGTTGGATCGGCGCCGGAACGACTAGTGCCATCAAAGTTTTGAATGGCATTGATAGAACGAACGCCTCTAGTGACGTGACCTATCCCAGTTTCGTGCCACTTCACTATTGGAGACACACTCACAATCCAATTTTTAGTTATCGTATCACAAATGGAAAACTAAAGCAAATCGACGTTTTGTTCTTGAAACTGGCCATTCTTGCTTATTGCGGTTTCAGAGTATTTCGTTTTGAAACTAATAGTTTTTGAAACAGTACATTTGGAACCATACCTCTACTTCTGGACTCTCGGTTCCGCTTATCTCCTGAAAATCGGACACTAAAGTGGAATCATAATTCGTTTCCTCACATTCACACATTATTAGTTTTTATTGCTTTTAAAAAGCTTAATTCTATACACAGCGGCACAGAAAAAAGGAATACTCGCCCCAAATTTTGAAAGAAACTTGTCGTACTTCTCGTTCGTAATTAGGTCACCACTCCCTTCCGACAACAAAGTAAAATGTTAACTTGTAATATTAAAAGGTTTCCGATAAGACATGAACAACTAAAAGGAGCTCAACAAAAATAGCGGCGACCAGCGACCTACAACAATAAAAGTTTTGGTAACGAGCAATTAATATTTTAAAACAGATTTAATATTTCATTATTACGTAACGATATCGAGGCATTTCCGATGCCCAGAAGTTCATTGTTTTAGATTATTCAGTTATAATTTCATTGGTTATAGGCATGTTGCTTATGCCTCTAAATTACAATAAAGGGGAAACACTTTGTCCATAATTATAAGTGAACCGTAAAAGTGTTCTGTAAAAGAATACCTTAAAACATCACTTCGGAGGAAGTGGACGGAAATTCTTCATAGATATGTCAGATGGCCTATGGAACAAATGTACCAGCACTAGATAGAGGAACTTAAAACCTACACCGTTACCATAATTTCTGTTTAATAATTTCTCCTTGACTTTGGATACACTGCACACTGAGAAAGATTTGTAAAAGATATTGGTCGAAGTTTAGCCATACAGCCTGATGGACTAAATAGCCAATACAAGAGCAACTGAAAACCAAAATACCTAGAAAGCTTCCAGGTGAAATTACTACTGAAGGTTCAATATTGTTTTCGTCTGCAGTCGCAGAGCAGAAGTTGATGTACCGATGGATTTACGAGATCTGTTTCAACGCTAACCTACATGTTTAGGTACATACACATAGGGTTCCGAGGTATGCTTCCCATCATGAAAGTATAAAGGCGACATCGTGTAAGACATGTACATACGTAAGTACCGTATGCCACAAAACTTCTTTGTACTCTTCCTCGTAATTTTCGCAGCTAATGAAGTGTCAGTAAATTGATTGCTTCGCCCAACTTACGAAGTGAAAAATTCAATCAAACCCTGCGAGACAAAAAGCGGCATAGAAACGGATACGTCAATTAATTACCGTGCCGACGCCGTCTAATCAATCCTCCGGCTACAAGGATGAACCTGCTTCTGTCTCACTAGAAATTAATCTGTATCCTGATTTTACTGTCCTTTTTCCTCTCCCGGTTAAATCATCGGGCTCTTCAGCTATTCAAACTTTACCCACTCCCAATTAAACTATATTTACCGAACCAACTCAAAGAGTATTCTAATTTCAGCTATCATACGATCTGTATTCGAAGTATATGTTAATTTGCTTGCTGCTCGAATAAAATGATTAATTGTTGTGGAATCCGGCTGCCTGGATGAATGTCGTAATATATCTGAAATTAATTGCAGCTGTATTGCTGTGATAACCAAATTGCCAACTTATATTACACATTTTATTTTAAGCTTTTAATTCCCAAGCAGTATTTATGGTATTAAAAGTTATAAATAAAGATTAGTAGAGGTCTTCAATGGATTACTATTTAATGACTTAATTACAATCTTGTAGCAGCAAGTCTGCGAAACTTTTTTCATAATGTATTCATAAGATCGTAATGCGATTTGTAATGAAATGTAACGTTCAAAAACTAATCTGCTGTAGAAATAAAAAGGACATTGGCCTCATGCAAAAGGTTTCTTCTCATGTCCTTCGGGCAATATGCAGGCTGTCAAAAGCCACCACTAAGATATTCCTGTCATACGTGGTTACATAAAGTGCATTAGTGTAACACTTGGGCTTTGTACTTTGAAAGGGAAAAAAGAGTGATAAAATTTTACGAACGTAACATAACAGAAGCGATCAGAGGCCTTAGTGCGAGTTTTTACTCACGCTTAATCGCGTTAACGTAAACATGATTTTGTATTGAAACTGGATAAAAGCCGTCTGGTGACGGTAAGGAGAAACCACTTTTTTGTATACATTTTGACATAAGAGATGTTTACGTTATCACGAGTGAGCGTGAGTAAAAACTCGCACTAAGGCCTCTGTTCTTGTGAGCGCTACTTTAGTAACAGTCGCAGATGTACGAGATGCGTTACACGACGACTAAATAATGACGCGCCAACAGTTGTGGCCGACACTGTAGCGCGAGGAAAAGTATTAATTATTTGTTGAGCAATTATTATATCAATATTATTTATCCATGTGGCTTTTGGTACCATTTTTTTCGTCCGAAGAATTTTGTAAGATGATGGTGCATGTTCCAAATATATTATTTCAAGACCGAAATAGTGTAGATAAAACTTATAGTTGGCACAAGGAATCTGTGACCCTAATATCTATGATCTACAACTGAAGCGTTGGAGGCATGTGTCGCAAAAACGTGTTCCGAAATTGTGAAATAAGTAGCGGTGGTGGCGACGGGTTGCTGGCAAGTCGCTCGCGCTGGCCTGACGAGAAATTCACTGACACATTTTCCATTTCCTTCGATCTCTTGAGGCTTTGGTACCTTTTTTGGGAGACACTATATTGTATTTTGGTTTTTATGAAGGCTGGTATGACGAGAAGGCCTTCACAAACACCGAAATATAACGCCAAATATAAGGATAGAGTTCGTCAAACCCTAAACTTCAAATTGGAACTTAATATATGATCTGTCTTTTCACAAACATGCACAAAATCAAAATACCTCAAGCAATTTTATGAAAAATTATTGAAAAGTCTTTGATGACAATATAAATAATAATTAAACGGCCAAGTGCGGGTCGGGCCACGCGCAGTAATTTGTTTACGCATAATGATATTAAAACATATTTTATTAAGCATAACAAATACGCTATGCCAAAGTATATTAGGAAAATGAACATTATGCGAAAAAATGTGGTCCCTCAGCAAACAACACCATCTTTGGTTGATTTTGTAGTAATTGGGGTAAATCGTTAATATAAACTAACAAGTAAAATTTCAAAATTTAAAATACCCCCGAGACATTTATCTTGCGAATACATCCCGATTCAAACAGTAAAACGACCATAACTTTTGAACGGCTGAACCGTTTTTTTTAAACATAGCTAAGAACACTCTCGACACAATCACCTTTCCAACAAAAAAAACTTAATTAAAATCGGTTCATCCGTTGAGCGCTATGATGCCACAGACAGACATACAGATACACAGATACACAGATACACAGACACACAGATACACAGCAACACACCTCAAACTTATAACACCCCTATTTTTCCGTCGCGGGTTAAAAAGAGGAATGGACCCAATATCGAGCCTTGAGGAACACCCATTGCCATTTCATACCCTAGTTTGTTTACGCCGTTTACCTGAACTTAACTTGTCTGGCTTTTAAATATGAGGTTTGACATGTCTTTATTTCCCATAAGAAATAATTTCACTTATATGAGAAATGATTAACTAATTTAAATATACATTATTAATTTACGTACAGTTTTGGTAAAAAGAAATTACGATATACAAAAATATTCTATCAATTAGATATTCTAAACCAATATCGAGCCTTGAGGAACACCCATTGCCATTTCAGACCCTAGTTTGTTTACGCCGTATACCTGAACATTAACTTGTGTGGCTTTTAAATATGAGGTTTGAGATGTCTTTATTTCCCATAAGAAATAATTTCACTTATATGAGAAATGTTTAACTAATTTAAATATACATTATTCATTTACGTACAGTTTTGGTAAAAATAAATTACGATATACAAAAATATTCTAAAAGTGAAGGGTAATCGAAAAAAAATTACTCAGTCCGAACGTAATCATACCATTCATATAATGAAATGATTAACAAATTTAAATATACATTATTGATTTACGTACAGTTCTGGCAAAAATAAATTACGATATTCAAAAATATTCTAAAAGTGAAGGGTAATCGAAAAAAAATTACTCAGTCAGAACGTAATCATACCATTCATATAATGAAATGATTAACAAATTTAAATATACATTATTGATTTACGTACAGTTCTGGCAAAAATAAATTACGATATTCAAAAATATTCTAAAAGTGAAGGGTAATCGTAAAAAATGAACACGGCACGAACGTTCACATACACAGAGCGCGCGCAACTAGAAGTGGCATGTAATGTACTAAGGTGCGCTCACTTTTTAAGGATATGTAATTTTAAATGTAATGCTTATTTCCACAGTATTATGTCTTATGGCATTCTGCTGTGGGGATCAGCAGCAGACGTTGACTCAATTTTCATCCTACAAAAGAGGGCAATCCGCGCAATCTATAAAATGGGTCCTCGCGAGTCCCTCAGAGAAAAATTTAAAGAGATCGATATACTGACTCTACCTTCACTCTATATTTTGGAATGTATTTTGTTTGTCCATAAAAATTGAGGGCTTTTCAAAACTAGAAGCGACTTCCATAATTTAAATTCACGCAGTAAGCACGAAATTGTAATACCCAAATTCAGATTAACGAAAACTAGCAAGTCTTTTTATTATAAACAGTATACGCTTTTATAACAAGTTGCGAAAGTCAGTTATATAACTGACCGATGGAAGGTTCAAAAACTACATCAAACGTATCCTTATTAAAAAAGCAAATTATAAAATCAAGGACTACGTTGAAGATAAAAACATTTGGCCTTAGCTCCTTCTGCGCATGCAGCTTCCCTGGTAACTTGTAAACGGCACAAATATGTGGATGTCTCTAACTATTCTCAATCTCATTTTTTCTTTCCTTCTTTTAATTAGACTCTTTACAATGGTTTTCAAACATCTTTATATCCCTTTGCTAAGAATAGTTACAGCACTGATAACAAAATTTGTGCCACATGTTAAATTTAGTCTTGTTATACTTATTATTTTTTTTCTACCTTTGTATAGATTCTTTTACCGATTGTTTTGTGAATGTGTGAACATTGTAGGCCTTCTAGATGCTAGTTAACATTTGTTAACTTTTTTTATATAATATATAATCTTTTTATTTTATTTTTTTAGTTTCTTACGACTTATTGTCATAAGTCGGGCCTACGTTGTCCCCCCATATCTAAGTACTAATGCTGTAACATGGAAATATTATAAAACCAAACCATTTTAAAAAGTGTTACCATGGACGACCAACCCGAACCGTGCACCTTTTGTCGACGTTTTATAAGTGCCCATGTAGGCCTATGTGAAATAAAAAAATTGATTTTGATTTTAAATGTTCCTTAAATATTGACATGGATTTAAAATTTTAATATTGTTTGGTAGTTTATTGTACAATGCAGCACCTTCGTACATCACATGTTTTTTGCCATAGTTGGTGCGTGGTGAGTATAATTGTATGTCCTTTGCATTTCTGAGCCTAATTTTGTGTGTCAAAATATAATCTAAGTAACTCAAGGGCTGTATGTCTAGTTCCGTAGTGCTCGAGCTTTAACAATAGTGTTTCAAGGTTAACGCAATCGAAAGCCTTCGAGAGGTCGCCAAAGATTCCAATGGCATCGTGTGCTTCCTCCCAGGCGTTAAAGATGTTCTTTATTAGGGTGACACCGGCGTCAGTTGTGCAACGCCCTTTGGTAAAACCGTACTGTTGATCATAAAAGAAGGAATGTTTGTTAAAATGACGCAACAATTGGTTGAGCATTAACTTTTCGAAGAGCTTACTGAGAACCGACAGAATTGACGCTGGCCTATAATTATTGGATTCTTTGCTATCCCTGGATTTAAACAATGGAACTACTTTACTGTGTTTCAGAGGTACGGAAAAACTCCTTGATCGACACTAGTGTTAAATATGAAAGCTAAGTAGGGTGCAATAGTTTCAATGATCAAAAATTGAAACTATTGCAAAATGGAAAGAAAAAAAATACTGCAGACCTATTTCGATGCTTTCATGTTTTCCAAAATATTTGAAAGTTTCTTCTGCCCAGTACTAACAAGTCGTACCAAATCCCTGATAAGAGTGGAGCAGCACGATTTTCGAGGTATGATTCAAACCAACTCAGCATTGAACCACAAATACCACACTATTTTTGCAGCATACTAATAAGTAGTTTGTGATCTACGCTAGCAAAATCAGTGTAGACCGAGACAATCTGCTGGTTTCCATCGATTCCGTCAATGATAGGCCTGATGTATGCGACAAGGTTAGTCAAAACAGATTTGCCTTCCTGAAAGCCATGCTGCTCCACTCTTATCAGGGATTTGGTACGACTTGTTAGTACTGGGCAGAAGAAACTTTCAAATATTTTGGAAAACATGAAAGCATCGAAATAGGTCTGCAGTTTTTTTTTCTTTCCATTTTGCAATAGTTTCAATTTTTGATCATTGAAACTATTGCACCCTATTTAGCTTTCATATGTAACACTAGTGTCGATCAAGGAGTTTTTCCGTAACTCTGAAACACAGTAAAGTAGTTCCATTGTTTAAATCCAGGGATAGCAAAGAATCCAATAATTATAGGCCAGCGTCAATTCTGTCGGTTCTCAGTAAGGTCTTCGAAAAGTTAATGCTCAACCAATTGTTGCGTCATTTTAACAAACATTCCTTCTTTTATGATCAACAGTACGGTTTTACCAAAGGGCTTTGCACAACTGACGCCGGTGTCACCCTAATAAAGAACATCTTTAACGCCTGCGAGGAAGCACACGATGCCATTGGAATCTTTGGCGACCTCTCGAAGGCGTTCGATTGCTTTAACTATGAAACACTATTGTTGAAGCTCGAGCACTACGGAATTAGACATACAGCCCTTGAGTAACTTAGATTATATTTTGACACACAAAATTAGGCTCAGAAATGCAAATGACATACAATTATACTCACCACGCACCAACTATGGCAAAAAACATGTGATGTACGAAGGTGCTGCATTGTACAATAAACTACCAAACAATATTAAAAATGCTAAATCCATGTCAATATTTAAAATCAAAATCAATTTTTTTATTTCACATAGGCCTACATGGGCACTTATAAAACGTCGACAAAAGGTGCACGGTTCGGGTTGGTCGTCCATGGCTACTCTTTTAAAAATGGTTTGGTTTTACAATATTTCCATGTTACAGCATTAGTACTTAAATATGGGGAATAAGGGAGTTGATTTAATCAACTCCAGTTACTTCCTGAGTTAAAACTCTCTGCTATATTAGTTACTTCTATTTGTAATAATTCATGAATGTAAATTAATTATCCGCAACCAATATTCGGTCTTTGATTTAAATACTCTTTACATTAGTGTAAAGGGTTTCTCACACAATCTTTAGTTAATTGTAAGAAATTAGTTTGTATCCCTTAAATAAGAATACTAATAATAAATAAGAAACTGTCTTCTTTAGTTATATTTTGTCCACCACTTCCAAGTTATAATTATATAACTGTGAATTCCAAAACAAAACAAAAACATAATTTGGAATTCATTACGTCGGAGAGAATCTCCCAAGTCTATGGAGCGAAAATTCATTAGGCAGCGCGGAATAGCAGTGCCCTGTCTCTCTTTTATCAAAAGAGCCAGGGAGAGTTTGTGACTGTGCCTAAAAGACCCTAGGCTGAAAAAAATATCGTTTATCCTAAAATGCCCTAGACTTAGAGTTAAAGGCGGAATGGCCTGGCTGTCATTCCGCGTTTAACTCTCGCAACTCTTGCGAAAAAGATCACCTCGATGGTAACGAGGCGGCCCGGGTAGGGCGCAAAAACCTGTCCCGCCATTCCGCTAACAGGACCTCGCGGAGCTGAGACTGACGTAACTCCATATGTCGCATCATAGGACCTTTGCCACGCGCCCGCGCTTCCTCGCGCCACCTTTACAGTGACGCGAGTACCTTCGCCTCCAGGGCCCAGGGCGGGGATCCGGCCCATACACAAGCCACCTCGTAGGAGATCGTGCGATACCCCCTGATGACTCTGACGGCCATCGCTCTCTGCGGCTTCCGCAAAACAGCGATGCTGCCGGCGGTCAGGTCAGTCGCCCAGATCGGGGCTCCATACAGGGCCATCGAACGCACGATCCCTACGTAGAGCCGCCTACAGGCGGCGCTCGGGCCCCCCACATTGCGAAGCAGCGTTGTCAGCGCCCCAGCCGCACCCAACAACTTGGGCGCCAGCTGCCAGAAGTGGGGGCCGAAATCCCACCGGCTGTCGAGCTCCAATCCTAGGTACTTCATGGTAGAATCGACAGCAATTCGAGCCCCACCGACCACGATGTGGCCATCGGGTGGCGGCGCCCACCGGGGGCCATGAAAGATCTGCCTCCGACTTGTTGAGGGCCACCTCCATATCGTCCGCGTAACACGTCAGGTCCACGCCCGGTTGGAGTTCGCCCCTCAGCACCCAGTCGTACCCGATGTTCCACAGAGGCGGGCCCAAGACCGAGCCATGTTGAACACCGCACGACATGTGGTGCTGGTTTCCGACGCCATCACGTCCCACGTAGGTGACACACCTCTCCGCCAAATAAACCCCGACGATGCAGCGGTGGTAGGGAGGCACTGGATGATACCGCAGTGCCGGTTACACAACTCCAGGGCAGGTTGTTGAAGGCGTTGAAAATGTCCAAGGACACCGCCATCATCATCCCACCTATCTAAGCATCCCTAGTACCCCGGTGCACGGACTCTTCCATTCCCCCCGACACCCTTAAAATCACCACGTGTCTCTGTTCTCACAGCTTGCAGTTTTTTGTATAATTGTTTTTGTATTGACCATTAAGAGCCCTCTCCATTCAACGCTCCACGCGTGTTATCGTAAATGGCCAATTCCTTTGCATTCTTTGTTATTTTGTCTGCGCACCGGGCGACGGCCAGACCAACGCTTATACTTGTCACATGGCAGTCACTTAGTTTTTTGTAACGAATGCCTTTCTCGTTATGCCTGCACATGGCTACTTTAATATAAATATAATATTCGATAATTAAATAGGAATAAATTACATGGTAGTCACAATTACAGGACAGTAGATTTATCCCCCGGCTTCGCTCCCATGGTCTATTCGCACACATATCACTCAGCAATAGAATAGCTTTCTATCAGTGACAGAATTTACGACTTAAATTGTTACTATGGACACCACCTTCAATTCCTTTGCAGACAAGAGATATGCACCTAAAAAGGTTTTGTAGAAAAAGACATTTGGTAGTCATAAAACTGTTATTGCAACAATAAATTCATACCTTTAAAATAATGGTAAACAATAGATGCGCCTGCGCGCGTGTTTTACGATACTCTCCATCACCCTCACACCTCTCGGACGCATGCTAGTCGGGCGAGCACAGCCTCTGTGATAGGCTTGAGTCCTGTATTTTATCACGGTTTTTGCCCCCAAACTGTGATAAAATGTGTGACCACACACGACAAGTCAGCGCCCGCCCAATCTCTCAGTCAGTCAACTCGTGCGCACACGTTGTTTACTGCATGTTTCCGTGTATCCTCTCTTGTTCTGTGATTTACCAACCCTGTTGTTTAGCCGCATTTCTTGCACTGGAAGCAAATCTGTTGGAAGACTATCCTCGGCTAACAATTAATTGAATTTTTATGATATCCCTTGTGTCATATCAAATCGAACGTGCTAAGTCATATTGCAGCGAACATTTACGCAATGGTTTGTATACAATTGAAATATATCGTGAAAATGAATAACATGATTTAGCAGCATGCAATATCCAAAACTAACATGTGTGGTAATTAAGAGGAAGAATACAGTCAAGACAATATGTTCGACGTACATATTACGTATCTGGTCAACAGAAATGAAATAGGACCAGATGCCATCGCTCAATATTACTGTTCGTGTCTAACAGGTAACGCACAGTAGGAAAAGACGCACAATATGAAGTTGTGTGCATTCCATTTCAATAATATGGTATCTAGGGTTAGGTAGACACATACAATTTAATCAATCATAAATCAATAAAACTGTCGTTTAGATGACCCACCGGCAGGTCATCTTAACAACATTATTATTGATTTGTGATTGATGTTAAAAAATATTTTTAACAGATACCAGCTGTTTTTTATTTTTTTTTGTATATTTTACACTTTGAATTAAAACTAGCATAAGATTTCAAACAACAAAAAGTACAGTACCTATCTAGCTAACATGTTCTTTTTATTTTTTGTGTTCTAATACCATTTTCGCATTATTGCCTTTCACAGCAGTTGGATGATTTCAAAGTCTATAATGAACATAGGTAGGTAGAAACATTTTTACTATTTTATATTCGAGATTTAAGGCAGAAGAAAAATTATTATAACTAAATAACCCCATGGATTCTTCACAAATATGAGTTTACTTCTTTATATTTATTGGAGGACAAGTATATTCCAAGTGATCTCATCTCTGTTGGTAAGTGAGCCCAGGTTTCATACCCATATGCCCACGGTCATCATAATCCGTTCAGTATTTTTTGCGTGAAAGAGTAACAAACATCTATCCATCGATCCATCCTAACACACTTTTACGTTTATCTTACTAATAATAGTATATAATATGAAGTTAAAACAACGCGTTCTTAAAACCATTTCATGGAGTCTTACTCCATTACCTTTCTCTATAAATTACCTTGTCAATACTAAAAGGATTCCAATTTACAGGACACTTCATAAACTCCAAACAATTAAAGATAAATTACAGATAAATAATTTTATTTCTGTTAGTTGGTTTGTACAAACACTTTTAGAAGTCGATCATATTTTTTAAAACTAGATGCGGTCGGCGTTTCCTACCTGACTACACTGAGAAGAGAGGCCGAAACAAACTCAGAGTTCACAGTCTCTTTTAAAGTCCAGACAAAATCTTGGTTAGATCATGTGAAGACCATGTAGACTGATGTCTGAAATGGTCTTTTGAGGAAAGAACCTGCCAGATTAAGTGGACCTGTCCAGTCAGTGCACGCATTTGTCAATAACCGAGCAGCTCAACTCAGAATTTAAGGAGCTCTACGATTCGACAAACAATACCAAAGAAAGGACATTCGGATAGGCTGCATAAACTACTCAAACTGCCAGACCATTATTAAAACTAAGATAAATTAAAATTAAAAACCAAAAAAAGAATGATCCACATAGTCTTCACATTCACATTAAATAAAACAAAATAATATAATACTTTAAAAAGTAAATATTCTTGTCATTGCAAAAAAAACAAAAAAAAATATATCAAAAATAACAAAATTCAAGGTGCAAAATATAAAATAAAACTAATTTAATTGGAGTAGCTCAATCGCAAGCCAGGATCAAAACCTCAACGTAATCTTTAATGGTATAAAACGCTTTCTGGCACAACTTACGTTTAATGAATGATTTGAATTTATTAAGACTTAGTACATCATGTACGTGGCTTGGAAGCTTATTATAAAAGCGTACATATTGACATCTAAACGAGCCACCTATTTTCTTAAGCCTTGTTGTAGGTACTACAAATTTATGTTTGTTCCTAGTATTAATGTTATGGATATCACAGTATTTTTTAAACAATTTTTCTATTTTTATGGGCTTATAAAAGATTTTCGTTAATATACTGAGAAGGCACAGTCACTACACTGCTCTCCTTAAACTTCTCACTGAGAGAGTGTCTCGGGCTTAATATATAAATTTACCGAACAGCTCTTTTCTGCAAAACAAAGATAGTCTGGATGTCGGCGGCATTTCCCCACAACAGAATACCGTACGACATTACACTAAGAAAATAGCTAAAGTATACTAAACGGGCTGTCTCTATGTCAGTTAAATTACGAATTTTTCTAACAGCATATGCTGCAGAGTTTAGCTTCTTTGACAGTTTACCTATATGTGGGCCCCACTGAAGCTTAGCATCCAAAGTTAAGCCTAAGAATACTGTGTTATTTTCAGGATTCAATTCTTCGCCCTTATCAACACTCAGTCATCAGTTTTCATCTGCCTAACGTGTGGTAGGGTAAAATTAATGCATGGTTTTATTATTCTTGGTGAACTACTTTTGAAATCGTGCTATTTACATTGTCTGTAACCAGCTGCTGACTTTAAGTTTAAACAAAAGTGAAGTATCATCCGCAAACAACACTATATCATGGTTATCCTTTATGAGATAAGGCAAGTCATTAATATAAATAATAAACAAGAATGGACCAAGAATTGAGCCCAGCGGGACGCCCATTGTTACTATAGATCCGGGAGATCTTTTTCCACTAACGTCAACGCTCTGAATCCTTTTACTCAAGTATGAAGTAAGAAGATCCAGAGCGCTGTTCCGGACCCCGTAGTGGTGGAGTTTCCTGATTAGCGTTTCATGAAGAACACAATCAAATGCTTTGGACAAATCACAATAGATTCCCAAGGCATCGCACTAATCTTTCTATGCATTATATATAAACGCTCAACACGAAGTATCATTAGTTGAACGACCCCATGTAAAACCGAACTGTTTGCTATGTAATAATTTATGTTTATTAAAAAATCTTTGCAATTGCTGTAAAATAAATAAGAAAGCAGGTACCAAATAAACCAGGTTCATTCTATTCTTACTAACTTTGATCCGCCAGAGGAATTTTAAACGCGTTTTAGTTTATTCCAAAGTGCTCCCCAGGTATCCTGAAATCTGAGTGGAATACCTGAATACTGGCTTTTTAGGTAAGAAGTAACTTGTTATGTGGGGACATGGATAGTGCTTTTCTTACTTGTACTCGTAAGTAGGTATCTAGATATGTAAATGTAAAATTGTACATAATTTTTGACGTGGGTCATACCGAACCATTATGTAATTTTGGATAAGGACAATGGTTCATCTTATCTTCTAAAGTTATATAATGAAGACGGAAAACTGTATGTTTATTTTTTTATACATTCCAGAATTTTTATAAATAGTATAGCCGATTGCCTTTTACAAAGATTTTCTAATAAAACTGCATACAATAAAGTGAACACACCAATTAAATACTAACAAACACTTACGGAGGAAATCCTACATAAGCATTAGATTATAGTTCTTCCAGTTTTATTCAAAATCAAAATCAAAATTTCTTTATTCAATTAGGCCATTAAGCGGCACTTTCGAACGTCAAAAATAAAAATTAAATGTAATAATAATTGATTCTACCGTCCATTCGGAAATGTAGCTTGTTATGGAGAAGAACGGACAAGAAACTCCAAACTTACTCTTTTAAAAAAACATAAATGTGTTTTACAAGTATTTGGTTACAATAATCTTGTAGGAAAAATACATATATGTGAGAAAGATGTAAAAAAAAAAAAACGCACTTAAAAGCGTCTAGAGTAAAACAAACAATTAAAAATACAATAAATAGGTAATTAAAAACATGCGGAGGCAGCTAAGATATGACCAATCCCAACTGACGGCGCCCGTTCACGAACATGACACATGGATCGGCACCACTCAGCTCAACCATCATGAAGGGAACCGAATGATCCAACACATGTGCCACCATCAGAGAGACATTAGAGAGAGCATGACACACTCAACTGCCGGGCACACTGAAGTCAACGAACGACACATAGGTACAGTAAATGGTAGATTTACAGTTAGTACATAGTACTCACATATGTGCTGTGCAGTTATATAATCCAAAAAATAAATTGAGTTTATACAACACAAATATACATTATAATTGTTCGTACAGTCTTCAGCAGGTCCAACAATACTTCAGAACTTTTCTGCTTATCACTTGTTTTTGTGCCCTAGTGGCTGTGGAGCTGGAATAGCGTTGGGCCAAGCATTTTTATCAGCGATGTAATCCCCCAACCTATAATATGCCTGCCTGCATAGTGTGCGTTTTATACAAGTTTTAAATTTCGTCTCATTCAATTCTAGAATGTGTGGCGGTATTTTATTGTGACATTTTATACAGTACCCCCTAAAAGATGACGCTACTTTAGCCAGCCTGAAACCTGGTTGAATTAATTGGTCCCTATTTCTAGTTACATAACTATGTCTATCGCTGTTTTTACTAAAAAGATGTAAATTCTTTCTAACGTACATGATGTTTTCGTAAATATACTGACAAGGTACCGTCATGATGTTAATGTCTTTAAACAGTTCCCTTAGAGAATCGCGCCGGCGAAGATTGTATATCGCTCTGATGGCTCGTTTTTGTAGAACAAAAATTGACTGAATGTCTGCAGCCCTTCCCCATAGTAATATGCCGTAAGACATTATACTATGAAATTAACTAAAATAGACCAGCCTCGCGGTATCTACATCAGTAAATTGACGAATTTTTCTAACAGCATAAGCCGCCGAACTTAACCGCCCCGCAAGTGATATTAAATGAGGACCCCATTGTAACCTTGAGTCTTGCGTGATACTCAGGAAAACGGTTTTGTCGACGAATTCTAGCTTCTCGTTGTTTAATATAATGTCACAATCATAACTTTTGACATTCGGCAAGGCAAATTTTACACAATTAGTTTTTTTAGCATTCAAAACTAAATTATTAGCAGTGAACCAATTTAGAACTTGCCGCAATGCATTATTTACGTCGGCAACGTTACTCGTACGTCTATTTATGTTAAAAATCAAAGAAGTGTCATCAGCAAATAACACCATGTTCAGTTTGTTTTTCAATAGATGGGGTAAATCGTTAATGTATACTAAAAATAAGAAAGGACCTAAAATTGAGCCCTGGGGTACCCCCATTTTCACGTTCAACCCCGACGAATTGACACCGTTTATTTGAACTAATTGCTGTCTATCATTCAAATAGGATTTTACTAAATTTAATGCTGATTGGCCTAGCCCGTAATGCTCAAGTTTCAAAAGCAATGTTTCATGATCAACGCAATCAAACGCCTTCGACAGGTCGCAGAAGATACCTATGGCATCTTGTCCCTCCTCCCACGCATCAAAGATGTGTTTTATTAAGGTGACACCAGCGTCGGTTGTACAACGTCCTTTGGTGAAACCATATTGTTTCTCGTGTAGGATGTTTTTCGTATTAAAATAAATGAGCATTTGATTTATATAATTTAGCATTATCTTTTCAAATATCTTGCTGAAAACCGGCAACACGGATACTGGTCTATAATTATTTGTGTCTTTACTGTCCCCGAATTTAAAAAGTGGTATAACCTTACTATATTTCATTAGATCCGGAAAGACTCCCTGATCTATACACAAATTAAAAATTAAAGCTAAGTATTTTTCTTTTAATTTATTTATTCAAAGACTTTGGAAGACTTACAGCTAAATAAAATGGTAATTAACAGTAAGACAATCTGACAGCCAATTACAAGTCTTCACATCTAGAGCTTGTCTGGTATAAATGTATTTTCGCAACCGATATCTAATATTTTCTAGAGAGAGAATTCACGACACATTAAAACTAGAACTATCATTACTTAGATCCTCATTAGGTAGTGGCTACTATTATTGACGAAATCGAACACTGGCACTTTATTCTTTATCTAGTTCATAGAAAAAGAGATGAGTATATTTTGCCGCTTTTTGCGCTGCGAGTGCCATCTCATACATTCATAAATTCACGCCTTTTTTCCATGGGTGTAGGCAGAAACTACATAACGCCAGCTGATACGATCCTTACATATTTCTTTTGCTTAACTCACATTCATACATCTAGTCATACTCACACGCCGGTTATGAGTACTGCGCACCTGGCCATCACGAATTAGGTCTATGTATGTCTTTCTAGGGAGTCCCATCACGGCGTTTCCATTCACGTCTGCCTTGTAAATACCTTTCGTTAGTCGCCTTACATTCATCCTGTCAACATGGCCAAACCACATTAACATACTCTTTTCAATTTTAGACACTGCCACCTCCTATACTATTATATCCGACGTACTTCGCCGGAGGGCGTAACGGCTAATGAATCTAAGAAGAAAAGACCGCCGTTCACTCGCTTCTTTTCCATGTTCTCTGAAAAAAATAAGTTAGCAATTGAGTAACAATGAATAAAGAAATTGTTTAGTCGTGTGGCACTCGATCTATGGTATCGTGAGCGACTATAGAACATGCCACCTGCTACGCTGAATACGAACTACGGCCGACGATTATATTGAGCTAACATTATCAAACATTATCTGCGATGATTGACATTCAAATTCTGTTTAGCCTGCCTTCATAATAAAGTACGTTACGATTGCTTTACGACTTAATTACATAAACACATCAACACGGTCTAGGGATATTTTAAAAAAAGCGAATTACTATCAATGTGTTAATTATTTATATGACATGTATATATTTGTATCTTTTAATTATATACATGTCATATAAATAATTTTAAGTTTTTTAATATTCTACCATTTTTTAATAATGGTTACGGTACTTCGATTAAAATTTCAGGATTTTATGGAAAAAAAATGAAGCATAGACGGAAACCGTATATGAATTAACTTTTAATTTATGAGTAGAAACTGAAAAAAATAGAAAAATAATTTAACTTGTGTTTATAAACTTGAAGTTAGTAGTCTGAGAAAGCGTCCATGATGTTCATAACACATCGGCAACGATTCGGCATGCTCAGAACAAGGTTGTCAATGTCTTTCTGCGGAATATTGTCACATGTCCTTCTGAGGTGCGCAAAAAACCTCCTTGGTATGGGTGAACTTCCTGAGGGTTCTGAAGACGGCTCCATCGTCCAGGAACTCGCCAAACACGCGTCTTTCGTGAATCTGGATGGAAGCCGAACCTGGATTCATCCGTGAACAGCACATTGGACCATTGCTCACGGCCCCAGTCCACGTGGTTCCGAACCCATTCTAGTCGTCGTCCACGATTGCCTCTCCGTAAAGGTGGGACCCGGATTGGTCTACGAGAGCGTAGATTGCTTTCATGCAGTCGCCTTCTTACAGTTTGGTCACTCACAAGCACTTGGTGTTCCACTCGCAGCCTTTGGACCAATTGAGTCGCCGTTGCATTTGGTTGAGCTCGCGCAGTAATTTGCAAAAATCGGTCTTGTCTGGGGGTAGTGATGCGACTTGGCCCCCGGTGCCTCTCCGCTACTTCACCTGTGGCACGATAGTGTGTCCACAATCTTGAAATTACATTTTGGTGGGTCCCTATGGCTTCAGCAAAATTACGCTGAACAGACCCAGGTTCCAGCATTCCCTCAGCTCGTAACATCTCCGCCCTCGTCAAATGTTGGCGTTGCATGGCTACAATACCTTAATTTTAACTTTATCTTTCGTTTAAAAATGAAAAAAAACTGTAACTAAACGTAATTCGTATTGTTTTCTAAATTTCGCACAAATGAAAATTCCCTCTCCTATACATCAAGACATTTTTATGCCACCGAAACAAAATAATATTCAAAAATTTGAATTTGGAATTCATCATATCATCATCATTTCAGCAGAAAGACGTCCACTGCTGGACATAGGCCTCCCCCAGGCGTCGCCACATTGACCGATCCCGTGCGTCTCGCATCCAGCGCCTTCCCGCAACCTTAACCAGGTCATCAGTCCACCTAGTGGGAGGCCTTCCAGCGTATCGTCTTCCGGTTCGCGGTCGCCATTCCAGAACTTTTCGGCCCCATCGGCCATCCGTTCTGCGAGCAATGTGCCCTGCCCACTGCTACTTAAGTTTGGCAATTCTTCGGGCTATGTCGGTAACTTTGGTTCTCCTGCGGATATCATCATTTCTGACGTGATCACGCAAGGAAATTCCGAGCATAGCCCTCTCCATTGCCCTTTGGGTGACTTTGAGCTTTCTGATAAGGCCCATTGTGAGCGACCACGTCTCGGTTCCATAGGTGATCACTGGCAACACACACTGGTCATAGACTTTTATCTTGAGACACTGCGGTAAATTGGACGAGAAGATACCACGCAACTTCCCGAACGCCGCCCAGCCGAGTCGGATTCGACGGTTGATCTCTTTCTCGAAATTGGACCTACCCAACTGGACCGTTTGTCCCAGGTAGACATAATGGTCTACAACTTCGAGTGTAGAGTCTCCGACATTGATAGGTGTGGGTGTTACATGGGCATTCACCATGATCTTGGTTTTGTCCATGTTCATTTTAAGACCTACTCTTTCGAAAGCTCTACTGAGGTCATCGAGCATTTTACTGAGGCTCTCCATGGTCTCAGCCATGACCACTATGTCGTCGGCAAACCGAAGGTGAGTAATGTACTCGCCATTAACGTTGATGCCCAGCCCCCTCCAGTCCAGAACCTTGAAGACATCCTCCAGCGCAGCAGTGAACAGTTTCGGAGAAATGACTTCTCCCTGTCTTACGCCGCGCTGGAGAAGGATTGGTTTCGAGGTCTGATCCTGAAGACGGACTGACATGGTGGCGTTTTTGTACAAACACTTCAACACCTCAATGTACCGGTAGTCGATCTGGCACCGTTGGAGAGACTGCAGTACAGCCCATGTCTCGATCGAATCGAAGGCTTTCTCGTAGTCCACAAACGCTAAACATAGAGGCAGGTTATACTCTTCGGTCTTCTGTATAACCTGCCGCAGCGTATGTATGTGGTCTGCGGTGCGAAAGCCTTTTCGGAATCTGGCTTGCTCGGGGGGCTGGAAATCGTCAAACCTGCGCGCGAGACGATTCGTGATGACTCTTGAAAACAACTTGTAGACATGGCTAAGAAGTGAGATGGGCCTATAGTTCTTCAGCCGGGCATTGTCGCCCTTCTTGAAGAAGAGTACCACCACACCCCTGCACCATGCCTGTGGCGTTTTGCCCTCGAGTATGACGGAATCAAACAGCTTCTGAAGGGACCGGTTTGCCACCCGCCTTCAGGAGTTCGGCCGTAATTCCGTCATCACCCGGCGCCTTGTTGTTTTTGAGCTGTTTCAGAGCCATCCTAATCTCGTACAGGCTGACGTCCGGGATATCTTCGGTATAGTGCCGGGTCAATCTAGCTCTTGGGTCGTTTGCTAGACTCGCAACGGGCTTGCTGATCGATGTGTACAACTGCCGTTCCGTATGGTGAAATCCTTGGAGCGAATTTGCAATTAGTCTGAGATAAATTACAAACAAATCGGTGTATAAAAGATTCCAATGCGGCCAGTACTTTTCGAGTTATTTAATTGAGTATGAAATATCCCTAGACCGTGTTGATGTGTGTATTTTAATTAAATATTTACATAATTGTTGCCTTCCCAATTGATTTCATCTTTAAGATTTGTTATTATGATATTTCGTGATATTATAATGTAAATTAATACCACCAAACGGAATTATAAACAATAGCTCAAAAGCCGAGCCTCAGGGGGGTAAATTCCGTTCGCTTTGCTTCACATCCATCATCAGCTGATTAGAATGCAATTAATTTCATACAGATTATTTTTATTTGGACATTATCTTAGGTAGCGTTATCTAAGCTCTGAATTTATTAGACCGACTAGCAGCCCGCCCCGACTGTTCCCGCAAGTTGCATTTTCCAGTTGGACATACTTGTATATTCTATTCGTACGTAATACTATATAACCTATGTCCAACTGGAATATGCAACTTGATAATACTTTATGGTCAGTATTTAAGAGCGCGGCGAACAAAGCTCGCAAATGCAATTCGAGTCGCGTGAAAAATTCGTTCGGAGTATTGCTATCTCAGTTTTCACGCACACGCGGCGCTGTGTGTGTGCGCACAGCGCCGCGATAGATAGCTACCTAATCATTGTAACGTCTCGGAAGCATTTAGAATGTTATTATTTAGGTATGTTCATTATTTGTTTTTTTTAGTTGACTACTTTGGGGAATCGTTGGTAAATTTACAGACTAGTAATGCGTTTTTACGAAATTTCTTTACAATATCAAGTTTAGGATAGCTAGCTACATATCGCTTGGCTTTGTACCCAGAGAGAATCTAACAGATACGTCATGCGTACCTTGCCAAAATGGGTACTTTTGTAAAGCGATGTTGTAAGTTTATAATATTGATGCTTTTAACCGACTTCAAAAAAAGGAGGAGGTTCTCAATTCGTCGGAATCATTTTTTTATTTATGTTCCCCGATTACTCAAAGACGCCTGGACCGATTTCAAAAATTCTTCTTTTGTTTGAAAGGGTATACTTCCTAGTTGGTCCCATAATCATCAAATCAGGATCTGATGATGGAATCCTAGAGAAATCGAGGGAACTCCTCAAATATTATAGGCAAACATATAGCGATTTTGGTTTTTTTTAATCAACAATGCAATCATTTGCACTCAGAAACTATCATTTGGTGAAGTGGAACTGATGAAGAAGACCACAGTCTATGGCCACTGTGACTCCTAAATGCTAAATATGTCACGGGAATAAGATATCTCGAATAGTTAACCGACTATAATGAAGCAAATACTTATAAATAAATGGTACTGATGAAAATGGCACCATCGAACTGATCAGATGATGAAGCCGGAAGGTAGGCACTGGAATTCCAATATAAAACAATGTATCCTAGTCGTGTTTGGGCTTATTGGAATCGCCATGAGATGTTGTTTGGCTATAAATGTTATTCATGTTAATTGGAGATACCTACCAAAACTAAAAAGAGAAAAATAAAAACTTTTTAACAAAAAATCAAACCGACTTCCAGAACAAAAAACTACAAAGCAAAAAATAAATTTCTTTTCCGAAGTCGGTGTCGAAAAACGGGAAACAATGGGTAGGTAGAAAAGACACCGACACCGAAAAGCCGCGGCGGCGCCGGCGTTATTTTGTCTTATTTATGTAGGTATTCCTTTTAATAAACTTCAAATATGTATTGTTATTATAAATAATGCATGCAAGTAAAATAATACAAGCTTTACTTAGGCAAAGTATTTTTAAAAGACAAATATTCCAATAATGTACCTACCTATGCCTATTTACGCATAAGTAGGTAGGCACAGATAAATAACAGCGCTCTGAGCTAAGAATATTAAAAATAAAAATAAGTAGTTATTTTGAATAAACATTTATTTTGTTGTTCTTACTTTATATATTATCATTCTTCTATTCAAAAAATGTAAATCGAAATGTGATAAAATCTTGTAGGGTGACCATAAATAATCGACTGAACGAAATACAATAATGGTAATCAGAAAACAAAGTGTCAAAGATCCACACAAAACACGCTGATTTATAAGATTTGGCTTGTAGGTATTATAATATGTATAAATAGGTAATCTGCAGTAGATACCATGCATAAGATGATAATCGACCGTTTAGGCTCGATTACTCACCTCAAAAGACGCTTATTTTCTTTATTTTTTCAGTGTTTCCGCCTGGAAACTGATGGCCAAAGGCGTTTTTGCAGTTTATTATAAAGTTGATTAGCCAGCCAGTTATCAAAATTTATTGGAGCTGCCTCTCCAGGGTAATAAGGGTCACCGAAGTCCAGATAAAAAGCCTAGAATAATTTAAAAAACTAGAAAAAAAAAACTAGAATGTCCTTGGATTTTTAATTTCAGTTTTTTGTAATAGGAATTTTACAAAAAGCCGCGCTTGTGCTGGCAATTCTTATCGTATGGTCACCCTACCCTGAGTGAGCCGAACTAACGTCACAGTAGGTAAGTAAAGATGCAGTGTAGGTAAGTCATAGCGGTGTCCTTGAGATAATTACTTACGCCCGCATTGTCTCATTCATGACATGAATAAACAAACAAAAAAAATAAAGCTTCGTAAGTTGGTAGATAGGTAGGTAAATAACAGTTTATACAAAATACTAGCTGACCCGGCAAACTTTTTTTTGCCATAAAAACACCAAACATTTATCTACTCTACATACCCTACCCTACCCACTCTAACTAAAAATAGATAGTAGCCGATTCTCAGACCTACTGAATTGAATATGCATATAAAATTTCATAAAAATCGGTCAAGCCGTTTCGGAGGAGTATGATAAATAACATTGTGACACGAGAATTTTATATGTAAGATATACTAATGTACCTATTAATGTTACTTATTTTATTATGTCATCGGGAAATTGGTATTTACTGTGTCCATGTCGACAACCAAACCAAATCGTAAATAAAAACAAAGTCCGTAAACAACGCAGTCCGTAAAAAAGTAGATTAGGTACTCAATACCAAAGTTCAAGTCACAAGGCAAATCTAAATCAAATTTCATAGAATAGATCAATAGTGTCAGAAATATTACAATAAGTGCAATTTAGAAAATAAATAAATACGCACTTACAGCACAGTAAGTAAAGTAATCGTCTACAACAAGCAAACCACAAATAATACAACAAACAGTGAAACATCTCCGAAGCACACCCGAAGTGCCCCGAACAAAACCGGCGGGCTTATTACGTAAGGAACAGCAAGTAGCGATAATTGTACAATTATTGCGCGATAAATTTAGTGACCTGGCTACTGAGGCCTTTAAGTCAAGCCTTTTTTTTGACACTCACTTTTATCAGAACCTATTTTATCTGTCCGATGATTTATAAAATGTATCGTTTGATGAATTAACCAGCTTATGAAAGAGCAACACTTCGTGGAGGCTGTTTTTTTTAAAATATCCAATTTGGTTACTATTTATCTCCATTATTCCGATAAATTAATATTCGAAGAGGTAAAGCATTTGTGTAAATATAAATATGGAAGTGAATATTGGATATTTTCATTTTATTTACATAATACAATAATTAATTTGAAAAATTGGATGACTAAAATGCCAATGTGTAAAATAGATTACAATTTCTTCGTAATAGTCGATTGTTATAAGAATTCGAATCGATAACGCATAGGACATCACTAAATAGACTACATCATCTCGTATTTGAGCTTTGAAACGTAAAATAGATATTTCCAATATACTTTAGACATTGGCAGAATAGTTGACATCGGTGCTTGCCGTATAAAAAAAAAAATAGAAGATACTTATTGCGGACTTATCATATTCTTATGTGTTTGTAAGTATTTCGTCGTAAACATATAAGCTTCGTTGAGGTAGCCAACACTACAGTAAAAAAAAATCTCCAATTTACCGAGATTACGTCTGTTTCAATGATTCAACAAATAGTCCAGTTACGTAGACATTAGAGACACAAAACAACACCAATTTGTAATTACAATATTCACTAGGAATTTGTTATTTCAATATTTACTTTTATATTATTATTCTAATTTGCGGATAATTAAAGTAGCCACAAAATAACACACGAAAAAAGCCGCCAAAAACTCATAACTTCTGTACCTACTCAGCCATCAGCGAGCGATTGGCAATCAAGTAACAACAAGGGAAAAAGTAATCGCAATTTGACAGCCACATTGCTCGCCGATGGCTGTCGCTCTGCTGTCAAAAACCATACGTAATACGAAATGATCGTGGTCACCTTGCAATAAATGCATATTTTATTTACCAGATTTTTATTGTTAGCAGTACTGTCGTGAAATTATTATGGTGTGGCTATGGCTCATACATAATGCGGATTCGCGATTGAAGAGCAATTATTTCGCAAAAATAAGCCTGCCGATTTTTTGACCTAAAGCGATAATCGCGCGATGATTGTACAATCTCTGCGCGATTAATGCTGATTGCTGTTTCATACGTAATAAGCCTGCCGTACGAGCGATGCACAACCGTGAGCAATACGACCACGCACACATTGACATTTTTGCTTGACGCGACAGCAATACTCGCTATTGAAAAAGTATGATTAATTTGATGTGTTCCGTAATACCAAAAATGATGAATGAAAACTTAATGATTTTTATATTTTTTTCGATTATTTGTAACTTGATAATATGAGCTATGTTCCTACGATGACAATATTGTAGATTTTTTTTTTATAATACATAAAAATCAATAAGAAAACATGCCATTTACGCTGTAAAAATGTACGAAATGGAATTCGCATAACTTCATTTTAGGTAAGTTTTTTGAAAAAATTAAAACGTAGGAACATAGATAAATACTGTCTAAATCCGAATATCAGCATAATATGATGGAAATATGCTCAACTTACAAATAATTTAGGTATTGCGTTTGTATGGACAATTTATGCTTCGCCGCGCCCTTAAGAAGCTTACTCATAGTTAGTTACTTCGGAGACAGACTAAACATTATGTGTCCATTGTATTTGTTTTCTTTAAAAAAATCTTCTAAGCCATGATGTCAAAAGAAATCCACTATCAGGCGCTTGAAAACTGTGCTAATGACGGAACAAATGAACATAAATGCAAACATGCATTCATTTTTATCAGACAAAGATTAGCAGATATCTATTGAAATCATATAATGCACTCACTGTACAGATAAAAATAATGAGTGAAACATATATAAACGCATACAACTGATCGTATCATGTTTTAGTGGCAAAAGTTCAGCTAGCTAGATCTATTCTACGTTACAGTAGAAATACTTGTTTTATGAATTCATTGTGATAAAAGGTGTGATTTTAAAAATGGATGATATTCATTCGAAAATCAGAATGACGGACCGCGTGAACCATTTTAGAAAGAGAGCTGCTGAGCGGTATAGCCTCAAGGAGAATGATGTGCACATCGGCTTCATTGCCTTGGAGGCCATGAGATGTAATCCAGAAATGATCTGCCAGGTACGTGCCTATATTTTTTTCATCAATGTGTATTGAATGTATTGATAATATGACACATTTTTTGAGGACTTGAAATATAGGGTCTCTCTAAATGTAAGTTTTACGCAATCTAAAGAAAATTCTTCTTCTTGCTAGGTTTAAATGATGTATTACATCTTAAATTATTATTTTTATATTTTAATTGATCACAAACAGATCCAAAATCAGTCTACATAAAGAGTTTAAAATTATTGTACTTAAATAATTTTATTTACTACCTTATATGGTAGTAATTTCAAGTTCAGCGTTCAGCGGAATGTCTGATTGAAATACGGTTTATAGATCAGCATAATTACTAGGAATATTAAGTTTAATTGTATACCTAAAAATTCTCAGGTCAGGTCAGGGATTCCAAAGGACTGAAAAGCCCAAAATGTATTTTACCAGGTGTTTTCAACCCAGTACTTACTACATAATAAAGTATGAATACAAAAATCTAGAGATGTATTATTAGGGTAATTTTTAGATAATCCTATTATTCGATATATTAGTTATAGCATATTATGCTACAATTACTGGGTATTAGACAAGTATAAGTGAAACAATTCAATATTAGCTACTCAATATATTATTGAAACCTGTGAAATATTCCAATATCAATTAATATGAACTACACGATATTCGAGTTCATGCACGATAAATAGTGAAACTGTTAGAGAAGTGAAACGGTTACTGCAGCTGGCTTAGGACTGTCAACGTTGATTATGTTGGCGTATTTAAAAAGCAAATCACATAATATGTAAAATTAATTATTATTGAATATATTCAGTTTTCTTAACAGAGACTTACTTCTATTTTCACTCAGTTTTGTTTTCTACTATATTATTAATTAAAAAAAATGTATTTACAAGGCAGACGTGAATGGAAACGCCAGGCGGGGACGCCCTAGAAAGACATACATAGACCTTATAGGTGATGTTCTTCAAAAAGGCCAGGTGCACAGTATTCATAACCGGCGTGTGTGGATGACTAGATGTATGAATGTGAGTGAAGCAAAAGAAGAATGTAAGGATCGTAGCAGTTGGCGTTCTGTAGTTTCTGCCTATCCCCATGGGAAAAAGGCGTGAGTTTATGTATGTATTAATTTGTCTTAAGTTTTACTATGTTATATAATGAAAACATACGTATAACATATTCATATTTAAACATCAATTGTTTGACCTTATCCGATTTCAGTCTCTTGGGACATTTATAATATGCGCTCGCGAGACTATTATTTGACTAATAGCTGGTAACCTATTAACTATTAATAACTCATATTAGTTTATTCTAATACAAATATAAGTGGTTTGTTTTATAATAACTGTACCTACTACGAATATATTAGTCACACCTCTACAAAAATCACGAAAACTCATAGCTGCAAGCGCCAGGTGAAAAAATTAAAAGAAAACTAATAAGGCGAAAGGAAAGTTGCGGTAAAACTGAAATACCTCAGTAAAGAATACGTGTTCACGTTCATAGTTTACACCGCGACGACTCTCACGTACTACGTGTTTATTTGACCAAGCACTGCTACAGATAAACTAGCAGCCAGTATCGATCGTTTAAGTAGGTTTTAGTAAAAAATATGAAGCAAAAGCAGTTCTTCCAAGATTACTACTATTTACCTATGTAGAACTATTTTCTTAATGCCCTTCGGCAATCATCGCATTCCGAACACAAACGAATGCTATTTTCCATTTAAATCAATTATTAGTTTTATCGTGTATAATAATTTGTATTCAGAACTTAGGTATTACTTTATTTTTTTTTCGTTTTGATTTACGTGTGAACTATAGAGAGCTGTAAAACTATTTTCCTTTAGCAGCTTTCCTTCCATTTTTTTAATAAATTACATTAAGTTAAAAGAGTATTAACAACTCTTTATATTTCCAAGTTGATTGAGAACGTCCGGTCTGCACAAAGTGCAAAGGGCGACTAATAGAAATCCGACGACTGAGAAACACGAAGTTTTCCGAGGGATATTAAGAAAATAGTTGTAGTGTAGTCAACTGTCTATTAAAAATATTACTGTATTTGCCCACAACTATAGACATTATAAAATCCTAAATCATGTGTTGTATGAATAGATGATGAATTTCGTACAGCGTAATTAGTATCCACCTACAAGTTATTTTGCTAATCAAATAATAAAAACCAGCCAAGTGCGAGTCAGACTCACGTACGAAGGGTTCCGTACAATTATACCCGTAGCAAAAAAATTCAAAATTTTAAAAACTCCCGACACATTTTCACATTTCATGCTACATAATTTATCTAGTACTTAGAAAATACGCTTCGATCGGCAATCTATTGAACACGTAATTATAACACGATATCTTGCGAAAACACCCCGATTCAAACAGTAGAACACCCATAACTTTTGAACGGCTGAACCGAATTTATTCAAACATAGCTAAGAACAATCTCGACAAAATCACCTTTTAAACAAAAAAAAAAAATCAATATCGGTACATCCGTTTAGGCGCTATGGTGCCACAGACACAGATACACAGATACACAGACACACAGATACACAGCAACACACGTCAAACTTATAACACCCCTCTTTTTCCGGCGGGGGTTAAAAACAGCGACTTGACATTTGTATTCGCTTACTGCTTGTTGCTCGCCCACTCAGTATTTCAGTAAGCTATATTCAGTATTTTTTACGCCTTTAATTTGAATTTATTTTCGTTCGTTTAAATACCGTCCTTTTTTATCAATGTTTCTTGAATCTATGGCAAAAATGAATATTATTGGAGGACTAAAAATAAAGGTTCTCCAAACTTAAACGTATAGATGTAAATTGTAAGCCAGACAGAAAAAGACTAGATAAAAATCTTAGTTTTACGCAAACTAAAGAAAATTCGTTATATTGCTAGATTTAAATTCTGGATTTCATCTTAAATTCGTTTGTTAATATTTTTAATAAACACAAACAGATCCAAAACCTGTCCAAGTAAAGTATTTAAAATCATTGTAAATAATTAAACTTAACTGTAATCAATTTTATTTACCAACTACAGCAAAATGTCTGATTGAAATACAGTTTATTTAATGATCAGCCTAATTACTAGGCATATTAAATTTAATGATATAAAACATCTTTCTCTGGGAATAAACCAATAAATTCTTAGTAATTTATATTTCAAAGGAGTGAAAATCACAAAATGCATTTTCCCAGGTGTTTTCAACCTAGTAATATACATATAAAGTATGAATATAAAAATCACGAAAATTCATAGATTCAAGTGCCAGTCGAAAATAAAAAAAAACTAATAAGGCAAAAGCAAAAAGTGGTAAAATTGAAATAAACCAGCAAAGAAATCGTGTTCACGTTCATAGTTTACACCGCTTCGACTCTCACGTACTACGTGAAGAATTTGTTCATTTGACCTAGTAGTCTACTGGAGCTAAACTAGCATCTAGTATCGATCTTTTATGTAGGCTTCCGAAATAAGAAGGAAGAGCAATTCTTCCAATATTATTTTTAATAAACTATGTAGTCTAACGATCTCTACACTATAAGAACCTAACGCCGAGTTTCTAGAAGCAAAATTAATGAAGTCTAATCAAATCTTAATAAAGTATTCTTCGCGAAATAAGATCTAGTAAACTTAATTATAGCCTAATTTATTCTGAAGCATTATAATTGCAAATCAGTAAATTCCGTTTACAGAGAAATGTTTTCTGAAAAAATATGTCTTTATTGCGAATAACAATTAATTTTTCCAGCTGGATTCTTATTTCTAACCTTAGAATTGTACTACGTGAAGATAATTTACTGTTGATAATATACTTAGTGTTCAAAATACTTAAACAATCTGTAACGTAAACAACTTGTTTAAAAACATAACTTTCTGCATCTTCCAGATCGATTTTGGCAACAGACAAAAAAGAAACAAAGAAATCCGTTGTAAGACGCGCCGCACGCCTCGCCAGTGCCATGGTTCACGCTGGTCTGAAGCCTGGGGACCCAGCCATTATCATGGGAAACAACCATATGGACCTATGCATCCCTTACTTCGCCTGTCTCTTCGGAGGACAACCCATGTGCGCCATTGATCCTAGCTGTGGACAAAGTAAGTTTATTTAAAACCAGATTCATAATTCTATAACCGCAGAGATCTCTGAATTAGGAATTTGAAGTTACGTATTTGTCAAACTCAACATTAGCATTAAGGTAGGATTTCACACGTTCTTTTATAATAATTAATTCATATTAATTTAATAATTAGTAATAATTACAATATCAATTCAGAAACTAACCCTTGAACGAAAAAAAGCTATCGAGACACACACTCAAAATATAACATTTGTTAAATTTGTCTAATTTCCAATTAACTTGCCTTACAGATGATTTGACAATGTTATTCCCGTACATTTTTCCAAAGATAGTGTTCTGTCAGAAAGCTTGTGAAGAAAGGGTCAAAGAAGCATTCAAGGCGAACCACCAGGAGGGAATAATCGTCGTATTCGACGACAAAGAATCAGATCTAGAGGAGTTTATCAAGAAATGCAATGGCACACAAGTTAAATATATGTAAGGAAAATTATACACAGATTCTAAAATACATAATTAACTATCTTCATACATATACACTTAACTCATAAAACTACAAACTACCTGAGCCTAAAATAAACAAACCCAAAATATGGCATCTAAAAACTCCTCCACATCGTTGTCCACTAGTATTTTGTCCGAAAGACTGGCAGCATTGCCACGTTGTATGGTTAATGCTTATCCTCTGACCTCATGTAAGGAATTAACTAGAAAGATCTATCTATGTTAAGTTTGTGGTCCGCCTTATGAACAAATGATAAACTATTTAAAAATCAGTTAGTAAGATAATGTTTGAAACAATACGTAAATTTCTATCAGTACCTACATATTTATCTAATTAATTACGATTAAAACCATTCATAAGTAGAATGATACGAATTTATTATTATGTGATAAGGACGTCCGATCAGTAAGACTATCTCTTTTTGGATATTTGTCTTTTCATGTTAGATTAGGTTAGAATTAATTTTCATATTAATACAATGTGTGTGATGTTTTTAGGGCAGCTCTATTCGACCAGTCAAAAACCACAGCATGGCTGATGTTGACCAGTGGAACTACAGGCTTGCCAAAGGTGGCTGTTATTCCTTTCGACACATTACTTAACGGAGTTCTAAACTGGTGGTGAGTACAGAAGTATACAATTTTCTTACTACTATGGTTCATAATTGCATGTTTTAAACAGTCTGCACGTGCATTGATTACATCAATCTTTATCCAATTTTCATAAAACCTTAAACAATCTTGATAAGGTAAAAGCAGTAAAGCGATAAATAATAATTTTAAATCACAATACTCGGCTTAGTCACCCGACTGGCCGATTATTTAGGGTATGGTGGATTATAACGGTCGTCGGTATTAGCAATTGAATCATTAATTTGTCAAACAATCGTAATTCAAAATATCGTACCCGTGTAAATGGAATTACAGAGATTATATATGAATACATAGAAAAAAGAGTCATATTATGACTCTTTTGTGGGGTCATTCATTATGTACAGTAAAGATTTTAATCACTATCAAATGCTACCGCTAACGCTGATGCTAATGTTAACGCTGTCGACATGTCTGAATTCTAGTCAAAACTTATATACATGAACTAATATACATTTGGAATCATCAAATCATACGACGAAGAAGATCACTATCAATGCCAAACTAAAATTATGTACAAGAATTACTAAAGTTACATTCGATAAAGAATGCTTTCCATAAAAAAATATTTTGTTTCAAGATAAAGCCCAGCTTGTACATCCAAAGCTGATCTATTTTAAGATACACCACGGTCTTGCATCGGTATCACAAATCAATAACCAATCAATATTTTTATTTATAAATACTTAGAAATTACAATACAAAATAATATACAAACATACAAGCTCATTTATCCATCGCGAAATATTGCAATCGACATCTTCTTGGGTCGTCGACATTCACATCAATGTCTAGGTAGGGCCGCTCCATCGTCGAAGCCGAATAACTTGGCAATTGGTTTGAATTTATGACGTGTGCCACGAATGCACATGCTTGTTGCACGGATTATTGAAATGATGATTCTTGAACTTAACCAACCCATCACTGCACTAAAGGGCCTATTCCAGCGGTCAGCGATTGCAGCTCCAAGATGTTTTACGAAGGTAGACATTTGTGAAGCGAATACTCCATCAACGGATGTGACAAGAGGGGTGAATGTTGCATGTAGCAATTCACAAGCGTTTGAATATTTTCTTATTTTTTCGTCTTCGGCGGATTTAAGTACAGAGGCGACAGGGCGTGAAATATAAGAAGGAGCGTCAGTGTCTACGACACGGATATCAAATAACGCCTCCCTCTGAGCATCCCAAACGCCACGGCAAGAAAGGTCTCCACGTAGTCCGCAGTCTCCTTCGGAGATGATGGGTTCTTTGACGACGTTTCCCCAAGCATGTTGACATACGTCACAGAACAAATCTCTAATTTCATTATGACGACGAGTTATAAGACCACCCTTTTTACAGCATAGAGCATGATCAACATTGAAATCATCGCAGCCACAGCCATCGCATGATTTTGGCATAGAGACTGGTAATCTGTGGTAACGTAATGCAAGTGCGTCTCTGAACTCTAATGGGGACAGATCGAAATGGTCTTTCTTAGTTGGTATGATAGATAGCCAGTTGGAGGATTTTGTTTTCATTTTTGTGGCAATTGAACGTTCAATCGCTCTTCTTTTGATAGGAGAGAGTTTGACCATGATAGTATCTAGGAGTTCATCATTGAGAGACTCTTTCTCTTTGCGGCATTCTTTCTGTGCAGTTTTGAGGCAATTATGATGTTGAGAGAGGTCCATATGTGTATTTTCTTTCAAAGCATTTGAGAGGACTGTAGAACCTTTTTTAGAACATACATAGTTTATGTTTGTCATTTTTGATAGAGCGGAGATTGCTAGACCACCTTTCTGAACGGGTAGAGAGAATAAGTCAGCTTCCAAGGGTGAGATATCACCTCCTAGTAGAGTGGGTAAAAAAATTCGTACGCAGTGTATTTGTAAGTGGATCGAAGAATTGGTTTACGTCATCTAAGACTCTTAAAAGGAATGACCATTGGAATTGTACTGCTTTAGTGAGGGCAGTATAAGCAGCTTGGGGTGAGTCTTTACAGATAAGTGATAGTTTTTCTATTGTAGATTGCCAGTTTTTAATTTTCTTGTTTACAAAATCTTCTTTTCCTTTACCAATATAACTACCAAGATAGCGAGACCCAGTTATGATGGCTATGTTAATTCCCTTGAAAAACTGTTCAGCTGTTTTCTTGTCATTCTCGGAAATTATTAGGTATGATTTTTTGTCTTGAGGAAAGTAACCATATTCTGGCCCTATTTTACTCATTTTATCCCACCATTGACGTAGGTTTTTGAGCTTGCCTTGGGCGGAAGAGTCATCTGCATACCAGCATTGGGTAGTTGCTTGTTCTTTTTTTAGTTTATTTATTATGGGTAGTGTTGCAAGGGCATACAATGGCATGGCAAGTGGATCACCTTGAGTTACTCCTTCTTTGCTATATAATCTCATATTCGAATCACGTATTACAAGTTCAGCGTGACCATTGTATGTGTTATATAGGAAACGGGCGCAATGTGGCCAATATATTCTTGCTTGCCAAAGAGCTAACTGTCTGTTCATAGAATTAAAGGCATTATTTGCATCGACGAGTAGCATTCCCCAGTTAGAGCCTGGTTGGCATTCTTTTTGGAAAAGGTCGTTCATAGCGTGTATAGCACCTTCGATACCGCAGCTTAGTCCACTACAGAGTTGTGATTGAGCACAGGCTTCGGTGACCTCAGACCCGGTGACTAAAATCATGCATTTGGAAAGGATCCTGCGTAGGCATTCACCAATGCCAATCGGTCTCACACCTGGGCATTTGTCTAGTGCAATGAGTCGTCTTGACATAACCAATCAATTAATTACAAGAGGATGCCTCAGAACTTTGCTACACCGAACATGCCCCGAAATTTATTGCAAGTTAGTTGTTAGCAACATCGCATATCGGTAAATAATAAATTAATGGTATTAGTTGAAGTTACGTCCAAAACTAAATAGTTGCAACTCACAGCACAGTCAAGTAAATCGAACATTTATCATCGGCGCTTAAAGTTTAGAGCTCTTAAGCGTGGTGTTAAAATTTAGGAATTGCTTTTCACGCTGCATTTTGTAAACCAGCTTTATAAACTTGGAAACAGCCAAGGATTTTTGTAACTCTAGGACAGACAGTAAAAATTGAAATACACCATAACATCACGGCTGTGTTCCCCGAAAGGTTAAGCAGAGGTTCTATCATCATTATCATATCAGCCGAAAGACGTCCACTACTGGATATAGGCCTCCGCCAAGCGTCGCCACATTGACCGGTCCCGTGCGCCTCGCATCCAGGGGAGCCCAACAACTTTCACCAGGTCCTGGTTCTCTTGCGGATCTCTACATTTCTGATTCGATCACTCAAGGACACTCCGAGCATGGCCCTCGCCATTGCGCATTTGGGTGACTGTAAGCTTTCTGATGAGGCCCATTGTGAGTGACCACGTCTCAGAGTCATAGGCCATAACTGGCAACACACTGGTAATAGACTTTCGCCTTGAGACACTATGGTAAATTGGACGAGAAACTACCGCGCAACTTCCCGAACGCTGCCCCGCCGAATTCTGTCAAAGGTTCTATAGTACGTTGATAAGTAAGATGTGTTTTCGTTCTGCAGGAAACCCTTCCCAGACAGTTGTGACGTCACCCTGGCCATGGCGACACTCCAGTGGGTCTCATCTCTTCTATTCTTCATCGCTGGTCCCCTGAAAGGCTCAACAAGGGTCCAGTCGTCGGCACCGCTCACTCCCATGAAAATCGTCGAAATTATCAACAAATACAAAGTAATTATAATGATAACAGCAATAACCGATAACACACGCAGGTGTGTTATTTATTATCGCCTATAGATAATAGTTAGTTGCTACTGTGATTTTTTCCTACATAATATTAACAATTTTTGATAATATTTCAGCCCAACGCTACAGCATTTACGCCATATTTATTGGGTCATTTTCTGAATGTGGCTGAAAAAACTTGTGACTTATCGTGTTTTAAGCACATTCTTATTGGAGGCAGCGCTATAGAGAAGCCATTATTGGATAGATTTAAAGTAAGTATTGCAACTCACATTATATTATCCGATATTATAAGTCCATTGTAGACTGTAAATGAAAGAATCTCTTTTCTTTTTGACCTAATTTCATAAACTAGTCGGGTGGACGTCTTTGTCCGATAGAAAATATCTAGCAAGAACTTCTCTAAGCATAACTCTGCATTTATTTTAAGATGGGGAAAACACATATTATTACTGTAAAAGGGGATTATATTAGTAAGTTGTGTTAAGTGACCATTATTTATTACTCAGATTTGTATTATGAATTAAAAAATCATCAATATCAAGATGTAAAATATTCACGTATCTAATAAAACCATGTTTGAAAAACAATATATCACGAGAATTTAACGCGATGATTTTGATTATTTATTTACCTATTTCACCCGACGTTTCAGCCGTGTTGCAACGACCCTGGTCCCGGGTAGACCAATCAATCGAAATAATCGCGTCAAATTCCCGTAATATATTGTTTATCAATTATGAAACGTGAAAGTTTTAAAGTTAATAAAACCATGTTTGTTTACAGAGTATATGCGGCGCGGTCATGTACCTGGCTTACGGAATGACTGAGTTATTGGCACCCATCTTTGATTTCGACGACGACACTCCATTCGGATCAACTGGCAAGCCAAAATCCCAATACGAGTTCAAGGTATGTTATATATTCAACCTACTCTTTTACTTAATACACGTGTGTTTGGAACATGCCGCTGAAAAATCCATAACAACAGCCATGTTTAAAAATATAATATCAGTATGACGCAATAATGATGATTAAAATCAAGATAATTATTTCGGCAAACATATTAATCATTATATTTAAATCAGAACAAATAATAACAATATCAGATACGTTCGTTGATAGGAATGACTGATTATTTTTAGAAGTTTTAAGTGATACAAATCTAATTGACTGTTATCAGTCAGCTCCTACTTACATTAAAATGTGATTTCGGGTATGTGTATCTAACATTGTTTTTTTTACAAACTGACCTATTTCAATAATCTATTCATTATTATTATTATTTTATTTCATTTATTTGCAGCTCATTGGTGACGATGGCAGACCTTTGGAAGGAACTAACTTACTTAGGAAATTGTCGCTTAAAGGTGGCGCATTTTTCAAGGTAAAAAATAACAAAATACTATATATTCAATATAATATATGTCACTTACTATAATTGTCTGCACGTGAACACGTAGAAGTCTTTTCAATATCTACCTTGCCATGAAAATATAATGTTCGATAATTTAGTCCAAAAATACTAGTCCAGTTAGTAAAGTAAAATGTTTGAGAACGGTTCTCAGAACTTAATCCCAAAAAGGTAAACCGTTAGTAAATCCGTAGGCCGCGGATGAAAATGCTCTAAGAATGAACACACATTCCTAATTTACCTGCCCGCTAATACTGCTTCGACCCCGACTTACACAACTCAATAAAGTATTCTGAATATTATAGCTGTACTATCTGTCCCGCTTTGCGAGTTAAAAGCAGCTCTGATGTTTTGAAATATACACAACGCAGTATTGATATTTTATAACAGTAAAACCAAATAGAATAGGTAGCTTATATATAATTATTACGAATAGTCTTTATGATAACGATTTCAGTTTTTGAGTTTTCCAATGTTTTCAGTTTGGTTACTGAGAAACCTTCACGTTCATTCAAGTTATTGACGTTTTTGGGGCATTTTCACTCAATATTGATTGAATTTCCAGGGCTACCTAAACAATCCCGAGGAGACGAAGACCATGCTCACAGATGACGGATGGTTCAAGACCGGAGACATGTTCTACAAGGACGAACAAGATTACTACTACTTTGTGGAGCGGAAGAGACTTTTAATTAAGCACTACGGTTTCCTGGTGAGAGAAGAATCTTTTTACATTTTTACTAGCATTTTCCTTCCTAATAAAAAAATGCAATCAAGGTTAAAATATAAAGTAAATAACATCAATGAATTAAATGCACGAATACAGTGAACGGATATTAAAATTGTCAATGATGCGTAACATTCCAATACAATCAAATTAAATGCACCAATTTGGTCTAAAAGTTTCGTTTGGAATAATATTATTCGACAGGCAAAACCTAAATAACGAAAACTCAGTCAGCGTAAACTTAGCTAGACTTATTTCTCTCACGCTCTGATTCTTCCCGTGGCGCACTGTCTCGAGTCGGTTGATACGCGACAAGAGAAAACTAAGACTTATTTCGCCAGAAAAATATCTACCAAATCCTGGCTGCCCGTTTACAGTTCGACGTTTCCATTTCAAGAAAACATTTTAAAGCATCACGTTATTCAAATATCATTACCATTGTCTTCCATTAATTGATGTTTAAAAATGATACGATTCATTTTAAAAGAGGTCTTTCACATGAGCAGTTTCATTTATTTTTGGGTCCCTGTAAACACAGCCACTCAAAGTGGTTGCGATATTATCAAACGGTTCAAGCCTTATACATTCATGCAGATAAATTAATTTCGTATAGCCAAGCAGGCTTGAGAATGTTGTTATTACTTAGAGGCCTTTTATGAATACTTGGAATGTTACTTGTTGCATGAAGAGGCATTAAATGCATATTATAAAGTGTGTGTTTATATCTAGTGTGAGAAATTACTTAGATGACTATGGCCAGGATTCTGAATTGAATATTTGGAGTTAAGCGCCATTTAAAATCCTGCTTAAATGGCAATATTTTACAGGTTTGCAGGCTGGTGTACACGGGTAGAGTTATAAAGGTTTAGTATCACGCTAGATACGATACGATACTATGATACTATACCATTAACTCTACCCGTGTACACCGTGCTTAAGTGGTTATTGACAAATGTTCTACTTCAAATTCTTAATTCAAATATCGGGGGCATAGTAGGTATTCTGAAACTATATTAGATTACTAGCGCAATCCTGTGTTATTCTCAATAACTCGGTGTTAACAGCTAACTAGCTTAATCAGATAATTCATCTTGCGCCACCAAGAGTTAGAGTTAAACTAATAAATTTACTTAAATATTAGATGTCGTTAAATTATTATCTTTATATTATATTATTATTATATATATTATTATTATCTTTGTTTTGCAGAAAAGAGCTGTTCGGTCAATTTATAAATTAAGCCCAAGACACTCTCTCAGAGAGAAATTTAAGGAGATTAATGTAATGACTGTGCCTTCTCAGTATATTTATGAAAATCTTTTATATGCCCATAAAAATATAAAATTGTTTAAAAAATACAGTGATATCCATAACATAAATACTAGGAATAAACACAAATTTGTAGTACCTACAACAAGGCTCAAGAAAATAGGTGGCTCATTTAGATGTCAATGTGTACGCTTTTATAATAAGCTTCCAAGCCACGTACAACATCTAAGTCTTAATAAATTCAAATCTTTTATTAAACGTAAGTTGTGCCAGAAAGCGTTTTATACAACTAAAGATTACCTTGAAGACAAAAAGGCTTGGGATTGAGCTGCTCCAATTAATTTTGTTTTTTTTTATTATATTTTGCACCGTGAATTTTGTTGTTGTTTTTTTGGTTTTCTTGCAATGACAAGAATATTTACTTTTTAAAGTATTATATTATTTTATATTAATTATTGTGAGTGTGAAGACTATGTGGATCATTCTTTTTTATTTTAATTTAAATTTATCTTAGTTTTTAATCATGGTCTGGCAGTTTGAGTAGTTTATGCGGCCTACCCGAATGTCCTTTCTTTGGTATTGTTCGTCGAATCGTTGAGCTCCTTAAATTCTGAGTTGAGCTGCTCGGTTATTGACAAATGCGTGCACTGACTGGACAGGTCCACTCAATCTGGCTGGTTCTTTCCTCAAAAGACCATTTCAGACATCAGTCTACATGGTCTTCACATGATGTAACCAATATTTTGTCTGGACTTTAAAAGAGACTGTGACCTCTGAGTTTGTTTCGGCCTTTCTTCTCAGAGTAGTCAGATAGGAAACGCCGACCTCATCTAGTTTTAAAAAATATGTTCGACATGTAAAAGTGTTTGTATAAACCAACTTACAGAAATAAAATCATTTATCATTTATTATACTAGCTCAGGATTTAGTTATGCCGACTAAATCATGAGTTAGTGTAATAATTGTCAAAAAAAATACGATATTTTTTTTTTGGAGATTTTTTAATAATTTTGTTTTCAAATGAAAGGTTAGGCGTAGAACCATTCTATAAGTTTAAATAATGAAAATCGGCCCTCGCCTTTACGAGATATTCGAGTAAGAGAAAAGTTGTTTTCTGATGATGACAAGAAAATGTTCTATGACTTGTCTATATTTTGTGACTGCATCACATAGAAGTAAAATATCACCAGATGTGAAATTAGGGCCATGAAAACGCTATTTCTTTCCTATTTTGAATAAAAAACCTAAAATTTTACAAAAACAAATATATGAGTCGCCTATTCTGCGACATTATACATATATGGAATTGTATGAAGCTGCACGCATTTGCGGTAACCAAAACCGGGCGGATAAAATTCGCACGAATAAAAATCGCAATGTGGCCTCCTTATGGCGGCGATAAACGAATGATGCAAATACAATACGATTAAAATGAAATGTCATGTTAAAAGATAAGAAAGTATTACTTACCGTAATGTAGTGTAAAAGGGACACGCATTCAAGTTCCGTTCATAGTTCATTCATTATAGTGTCCGATCGAAACGGGTTTTAAGACCGAAACCGAAAACGAATTTCGGCAACAGTCTCAGTTTCGGCGAAACCGAAACCGAAACTTTCTTACAAGGATCATGTTTTGAGGGATAAATAAAGAAAACGTTATTATAATCAGTCAGTCTTTATTTTTTATCTTTAAATCACATAGCTATGCAGTTTTCGACATTTTCACTTATTGGTATGATAATCAACATAACAACCCCTCATTAAAGAAAAAATATTAATTGAAGACTCTAGAGATACCGAATTCAAAATAAATCACAAGAAAACTCACAACAAACAAAACGAACAGTCAAGACATGATTAGGCACGTGGATACGCCAAAATGTCTTCGCCGCTTACTCGCTTGGATGGAATTTCACGCGCCTAACATAACCAATCACAGCGCGTGAACTCCCGAATGCAGTTTCGGTTTCGGTCGTTGATTAGACACCTTTGCCGCCGAAACAGAAACTAAACTATAACTCGTTTTTTTGTCAAAATGCGACCGAAACCAAAACCGAATATTTATTTATATTTATATTTATTTATTTCTTACCACAAATTTACAGACAAAATATTAAGGAGTCTACAGATATAATTGTATAATTAATTTGTGGAAAGACTGGTGCCTAAACTAAGATTTTTACAAAACCTGTATTTTAGGTCACCAGGCTCCCCAAAACAAAGTTGTACATAATAATTGTCAACTGGAGACGAACTGAATCACATTAATATACAAATAATTTCATGCATTATAGCATTGCAAATTTCGCTCAAAAAATTCAAATTACAAAAACATAATATACAAATATTCAATCGGACATTCATTTATTTTTGGTCGGATTACATTTCAAGGCACAGACATTGACAAATGTCAGGTTAAATACCGGGTTAGTAAACCCGGCATTACTTTTTATTAGTGCAACGCGTATCATGAGTTAAAATGTTTACACCTTAACTCCGAGTTTGCAAACTCTACATTTATTTATTTTATCCGGCTTCCGTTCTTGGTTTTGTTTACAGATTTCGCCTTTGAAAATAGAAGGAATCATCAAAAGTCATCCATCTGTAGTGGATGCCTGCGTAGTCAGTTTGCCTGAACCCGAATGTATGGAAATGCCTATCGTAGCTGTACAGAGGAGGAAAGGAGACAATATTGACTCGAAGCAGATCTTTGACTTAGTTAGAAGTGAGTATTTTGTTCCTAAACTATGTTTTATTACAAGAATAGCTTAAGCCCGCGGCTTTGCCCGCGTTATAAGCGTTTAATTTGCCCATGTGATATTTATACCAAGTTTACCGGGATAAAAAGTATCATATATGTTATTCATGGTTATAAACTGTCTTTGTGCAAAATTCCATCCAAATGTTTGCAACCATTTTTACGTAATTGAAACATAAACATACAACCTTTCACATTAATAATATTAGTAGCATACTTCAGTTCACAATAAAGCAATTCGGCGAGCAATATTAATTTGACTGATATCTTTGTTACCACACGATGCATTCCAACCAGCGTTTTGCGTGGAATTATTGTCACGTCAACTATAAAACTTTTCTAAAAATATGTATTCATTATTCTCATTAAAACAGACTAAAACAAACTCTTTGATCACATCAAAGGTAAGAATAACATAAAATTACAATATAAATCAGAAACCCATAATACCTAAATGTGTATCTATCCCTTGAACTATATTATTATATTACTTAATTCAAATTGCCATTGAATATAATCCTTAGATATGATAACCATTGGAAATATTTGATTTAATGTGTCATAATCGGCCATAGTTATAATATTAATCAGTTACAATACTTAATAATCTCCTCTAATCACATACGTGTCTTTATTACATTGATAAATAGTTAGATAGGTGTGTCAGTGTTCAATAAAATTAATTGGTAATTTTCCCATTTGTGTGAGCTTGACATTCATTCGGTCAAAAACATGTCTCTAGTAGAGGTCACATAATTGAGAACCTACCTGTTTGTGACGTAGGTTTGTGTTTCAGACGGACTTGTTTTTTGTCTAGACTTAATGTACACTAGCTGCTGTGGATATTAAAAAAGAAGTAGCCCATGTACTATTCCAGACTATAATCTATCTCTGTGCCAAATTTCAACCAGATCCGTACAGCCGTTCTGGCGGGCTTGAGTAACAAACATCCACCTATCCAAACTTTCGCACTTATAATAGTAGTAAGTTCAGATAAACTACTTGTTCTGTTTCGATTACGCCTAAACTTGGACACAGGAGAGCTAACTTGTCTGTTTCAAGAGTTCTAGGCATTATAATTTCCCCAACGAGTTAAACTCATCGGAGAAATATAGGATTATATACTAAATCTTTACTTAGTTATTGCTTGGCAAGGGAACACAATATTATTTGAGGTTATACCAAACAAATATAACAATAGGTAGCTGTGTACATGTGATCAAAACACCAAATTGTGAAACTGCAATCATAAATCCGTGTTTGCATCTGATGATTCAAGAAAACTCATACCGCATGTCATAATTACTTGTGTAACAGTTGGCCCGTATTTTGCGCAGTAATAATATTCATTTGTGAAATAACGCGCAACTGTGGCTACCGAATATATTTCATTTTCAGCAGCGAAATCAACGCAGAAATATTAAATGTGTTTGCTTTACCATCATGCCATGTCCTTTGATTCACTGTTTGTAATATTGTTATTGCAGAAACTGTGAAATGCATGTATGCGATTCTACGGTGTAAAAATAGTAACAAAGGGCTGCCCGGGCTTATGTGACACTCAGAACCGAGCATTACATTTTTACCCGAAAAGCATTACCTTCATTTGCAAATTGCAACAAAACAGAATAATCAACAACTCAAGGAAGATCGTTTTATTGCATTACGTACTTGCTCGTAACCTTTTTATTAAGTGAGCTACGATTAATAAATATTAATTATTACTTTCATGATAATTTCTCTGATAAGCTGAAAACGAGTTACACTGATTGATTTTGTGTTAATACCAATCTTAAATCCGAATGCGAAAAAAACAACAGAAATTAATAAATTTGCTCAATCACTGTCAAGCACCCGATAGGGGATATCTTGTGACATCATGACTTAGAACACATTCTGAAAGAAAACAAATACAGTTGTTTAAATTGGTTTAGTCTGTCCCCGAAGTAACTAACTAAGCTTCTTAAATACTGACCATAGAGGGTTACTAAGTTTCATATTCCAAATGGCAGTGGTACATTGATATACCTACATCATAGGCTATATAATATGTAGAGTATGAGTATACCCGGGCATAGTCGGGGTAGGCCGCTAGTCGTTTAATAAATTCAGAGGTTAGATAACACCGCCAAAGATAATGTTGAAATAAAAATAATCTGTTTTAAATTCATTATAAACAACCGATGATAGATGTGAAGCCAATCGAACGGAATTTACCCCCCCAGAGGCTCGGAATTTGAGATAATATTTATAATTCCCTTCGGTGGTAATAATTTAAATAATATATCCAAGATAATAACGAATCATAAAGATGAAATCAATTAGAAGGAAATAATTATGTACTTAAATAAAATATACAATCAAATGATGCCTAACTTATGAGTAGTTGTATTATGCAGGTACGCTGAACAGAACTTTGAATATCAATCATCGCAGAAAATGTCTGGTTAGCTCAATGTATCCCGTCGGCCGTAGCTCGTATTCTTAGCAGGCGGCACGATCTATTGCCGCTCACGACACCTCACATATTTCAGATTTATCACTAACGGCCAGCCACATGACTAGACAATTTAATTCTTCATTGTTACTCAATTGCTAACTTATTGTTTTCAGAGAACATGGAAGGGAAGCGAGTGAACGGCGGTCTTTTCTTCGTAGATTCATTTCCCGTTACGCCCTCTGGCAAAGTACATCGGGTAAAAGTAAAAGAGATGGCACTCGCAGCGCAAAAAGCGGACAAAATCTTCATTTCTTCTTCTATCAACTAGATAAAGTATAAAGTGCCAGTGTTCGATTTTGTCAATAATAGTGGCCACTTACAAATGAGGATCTAAGTAATGATAGTTCAAGTTTAAGTGTTTTTTATGAATTCTCACGCCCGAAAATATTAGATATCGGTTGCGAAAATAAAACTGGAATAAATACAAACTTTTCTAAAGAAAACTCCTCCGTAAGTGTCTGTTTGTATTTAATTGTTGTGTTTACTTTATTGTATCCAGTTTAATTAGAAGATCTTTGTAAAACGCTATCGCAATCTTTATTTTTTATAATTTCATTACATTTAATTCAATTAAAATAAATATTGCGTCATGCACACATTGCACAAACCATTATTTAGACATAAGCTTAGAATGTGTAATTACATTAACGTATACCTTAATTTTATTATTTTATTGTGATGAAGTAGGGAAATTAGATTTGAATATGCCTTAATATAATGACTATGTCAAATAAATTATTTATTAACCTTCAAACTGTGTTTCATTTGTAAGAGAAAAAAGCAAAGGAATTTTACCTACGCAAAGTAATGATGACTTAGATAAATTACTTCAACTCAACGATGTTTTAAAACGTCACAATCCTTCAGTCTTTTTGCGTATAATTATTGGAATACAAATTTTAGAAAATTACAAAGTGCTTAACTCGCAAATAAGTTTCAACTCATTGTTTCAAATCGTATTCAGCAGTTTCTGAGTTATCGAAAATACACCTGAGAACTTTTGATGTTTGCGAGCGCAGAAACTAAGGGCAGGTAGCCCGACTTTTACATCTCTTTGATTCATTATTAAACAAACAAATAGTGATTTTAAATGCAAAAAAATATATACAGGGTGTTTGGAAGGGAGCTGTACATACGCCTAGGGTAGAAACTAGGGATAGTCTGCTACCTACCCCCGCCCATTATATTGACCTTGGCCTCAAGGTTTTTTTTAATTTATTATTATTTGACTTTTTTATGATTTTTTGACTAAAACTACCTGTAGCTCAAAATCTATCCATGGGACCGGTCGGCTAATGGTCTTGTTTTAATCGTTAGAGTCTTAGGGTCCTGCAAAAAATTATTTTACACCAGAAAATTGTGGAGAAGAAAAGTTATGGGGCCTGAAGTACCGTAGTAAGGTAAAGAAATAATTTTAAGGGCAACTTTCTATGGGGTTTAAAAAAAAACTAACAGGGTTGGAGTTCTTCTGATTTTTTTAAAACATCCTCAGTCCATGCCCTTTCTAACGATATGCTAAAAGTGTAATTATCACTTTTAGTTTTAAAGTTATTAATTAATTTCCGCAACTAGGGCACTTCAAGCAAAAATTACAACTAATGAAAATTAAATGTGTTCGATCGTAAAAGGATGGCAAATGAAACAAAAAATTTGGTAATGACTAATGTCATTAAATTACAAATTTTAATTAATTACTAATTTTAATTAATTACAAATTTTTTTCAAATTGATGACCATTGACCTGTAAACATGCTCGGCACCTCTTCCTCATCTCCACGGTCACCGTTCTAAGCAGCAGTTCCTCGCGCATTGTATCGAATGCGGCGTGGATCCTGTTAATTAGAACCTCCCTTGTTGGTACTTCTTCTGCGTACACCAACTCTTTCGCCCTTCCCCAGACGTAGAAGTCGAGTGGGGTAAGGTCAGGCGACCTTGGGGGCCAGGGAATTGGCCCACCCCGACCAATCCAAGAATTAGGACGTGGAAGATATTAATTTTTTACGGAGTATTCTCTGGACTGACGAGTCCAAGTTTGACAAGGAAGGAATTGTAAATTACCACAATCTCCATCACTGGGCACCCAGAGATCAAAACCCGAGAGTCAAGAGGCACAGAGGTTTTCAACGAAGGTTCTCCGTGAACGTATGGGCAGGCGTCATCGGTAATCGGTTGATAGGGCCGCACTTTTTGCCAGACAACCTAAACGGGCAAAACTACTTAGATTTCCTCGAAAACGATTTGCCTGATTTAGCGGAAGAAGTGTTTGACGAAGATCGGCCCATAGTCTTCCAGCACGACGGCTGTCCTGCTCATTGGAGCCTAGCAGTGAGGGAGCTTCTGGACAACTGCTTTCCTAATTCTTGGATTGGTCGGGGTGGGCCAATTCCCTGGCCCCCAAGGTCGCCTGACCTTACCCCACTCGACTTCTACGTCTGGGGAAGGGCGAAAGAGTTGGTGTACGCAGAAGAAGTACCAACAAGGGAGGTTCTAATTAACAGGATCCACGCCGCATTCGATACAATGCGCGAGGAACTGCTGCTTAGAACGGTGACCGTGGAGATGAGGAAGAGGTGCCGAGCATGTTTACAGGTCAATGGTCATCAATTTGAACAAAATTTGTAATTAATTAAAATTAGTAATTAATTAAAATTTGTAATTTAATGACATTAGTCATTACCAAATTTTTTGTTTCATTTGCCATCCTTTTACGATCGAACACATTTAATTTTCATTAGTTGTAATTTTTGCTTGAAGTGCCCTAGTTGCGGAAATTAATTAATAACTTTAAAACTAAAAGTGATAATTACACTTTTAGCATATCGTTAGAAAGGGCATGGACTGAGGATGTTTTAAAAAAATCAGAAGAACTCCAACCCTGTTAGTTTTTTTTTAAACCCCATAGAAAGTTGCCCTTAAAATTATTTCTTTACCTTACTACGGTACTTCAGGCCCCATAACTTTTCTTCTCCACAATTTTCTGGTGTAAAATATTTTTTTGCAGGACCCTAAGACTCTAACGATTAAAACAAGACCATTAGCCGACCGGTCCCATGGATAGATTTTGAGCTACAGGTAGTTTTAGTCAAAAAATCATAAAAAAGTCAAATAAAAAATAATAATAAATTAAAAAAAAACCTTGAGGCCAAGGTCAATATAATGGGCGGGGGTAGGTAGCAGACTATCCCTAGTTTCTACCCTAGGCGTATGTACAGCTCCCTTCCAAACACCCTGTATATTGTAGTTCACAATAATTCTGAGACTCAAAACATGATATCAAAAACTTCACTCGATCACAAAAAAATCGGAAGAGGAGGCTGAAACAATGTTTTTTTAATGATTTATATTATTTTTCTTGAAGATTATGAAATATTTACTCCCAAAAAACATATCTAAAATAGTTAACAACTTATAGAACTTTATTCTCAGAGTAGAATTTATAAAATAGTTTAATTGTTTTAATAATAAATTTATATATAACACAGCGGCCGCCGTACCGTACGGCTCTTCAGTCGACCTCGAGGCCTTGACGAGGCAGGACCTATGCCAGTTTTATTCGTGCTGGACTTCTCGCTAATCTATCGACCGATTTATTATGAGACCACAGTGTAACAGAATTAGTAGGTTAGGAAAGTTTTTTAACAGACTTCAAAGACGACCGAAATATACATCATATTTTATTTTGTTTTTTTGGGGTATTAGACAAAATAAAAATAAAATATTGCGAATATTAGTCAAAATAAAAATTCTAAATGGCGCCAACCGAAATTTTTGTAACTTTCATCATGGGTGTCATTTTCATGGTTTTTGGGGTCGATAAATGCTAATATAGTGTGAAAATGAAAACACAAAATGGCGCCGACGAACATTTCTGAAACTTTCATCATGGGTGTCATTTTCATGGTTTTTGGGGTCGAGACAAGACAAGACAAGACAAAGATATTTTATTTCAACTAGGCCACAAAGCGGCACTTTTGAACGTTAGTTACATTAAAATTTACAAGGAATAAAAATTGATTCTACCGTGCATTCGGAAAGTAGCTTGTTATGGAGAAGAACGCACAAGAAACTCCATACTTACTCTTTTAAAAAAAAAAATGTTTTTTTTACAATATTTAGGTACATAAGTACATACATTAATAAATTTATATGTGTGAGGACAATGCACATTGGTGTCGATAAATGCTAATATGGGGTCAAAATGAAAATACAAGATGGCGCCTACCAAAATTTCTGAAACTCGTCATGGGTGACACTTTCATGGTTTTTGGGGTCGATAAATGCTAATATGGCGTCGAAATTAAAATACAAGATGGCGCCGACCAAAATTTCTGAAACTTTCGTCATGGGTGTCGCTTTCATGGTTTTTGGGGTCGCTAAATGCTAATATGGAGTCAAAATGAAAATACAAGATGGTGCCGACCAAAATTTCTGAAAGATTCGTCATGGGTGTCATTTTCATGTTTTTTGGTGTCGATAAATGCTAATATAGTGTCAAAATGAAAATACAAGATGGTGTTTTTTATTTTGGAATTTTAATTTGACGTCAAATTCGCATTTAGGGACCCCAAAAACCCTGAAAATGACACCCATGACGAAAGTTTGAAATATTTCGTTCGGTGCCATCTTGGAATTATATTTTGACCGCAAATTCGCATTTAGCGACCCCGAAAACTCTGAAAATGACACCCATGACGAAAGTTTCAAAACTTTCGGTCGGCGCCATCTTGGAATTTTATTTTGACCACAAATTCGCTATTAGCGACCCCGAAAACCCTGAAAATGACACCCATGACGAAAGTTTCAAAACTTTCGGTCGGCGACATCTTGGAATTTTATTTTGACCACAAATTCGCATTCAGCGACCCCAAAAACCATAAAAATTACACCCATGACTAAAATTTTGGGAATTTCGATCGGTGCCATCTTGGATTTTGATTCAACAATAGTTTAATATATTTTTTTTTTGTTTCTTTTTAGTCCGTCCGTTTATGTTTTCAAAAACATAAATAGTTAGGTAGTCAAATAATTGAATAAATAAAATACGATTTATGCCATTTTTTTAAACTAAAGTACACACCTTAAGTTATTATTTATTTACCACGCATTGTAACTCTCGTATTTTAGTAACTTTTATTAAAAGCAATAGTAAAATAAACCTTCTCTACACACCTATACTGTGGATTTTTTGTCGACTTTACGCACACACAAGCGCGCCGCTCGCTTCGCGGTAACAGTGGCGCGATAAATACCTACTTCGTAGGGAAAAGCTAGCCTTAAACAGAAACGATTCGAAACTCAGCTACAGTTTTCGTGGAATTGGCTAAACCAAACTGCTACTTTAACACGCAAATATTGTGACTACACGCGGATCGTAGATTCCAATAAATTCAGATAGCCCTATTAAAAAACCACAAAAAAATACCTGTTTCCGTGTGAGTGGGCACAGCATAAGTAAATTTAGTGATTACCCCCACGGTAGACACTTCGTTTTCGGCAGCGGCAGCGTTATCTCCATAAACCAAAGTTGGATCGGCGCCGGAACGACTAGTGCCATCAAAGTTTTGAATGGCATTGATTGAACGAACGCCTCAGTGACGTGACCTATCCCAGTTTCATGCCACTTCACTATTGGAGACACACTCACAATCCAATTTTTAGTTATCGTATCACAAATGGAAAACTAAAGCAATTCGACGTTTTGTTCTTGAAACTGGCCATTCCTGCTTATTGCGGTTTCAGAGTATTTCGTTTTGAAACTAATACTTTTTGGAACAGTACATTTGGAACCATACCACTACTTCTGGACTCTCGGCTCCGCTTATCTCCTGAAAATCGGACACTAAAGTGGAATCATAATTCGTTTCCTCACATTCACACATTATTAGTTTTTATTGCTTTTAAAAAGCTTAATTCTATACACAGCGGCACAGAAAAAAGGAATACTCGCCCCGATTTTGAAAGACTCTTGTCGTACTTCTCGTTCGTAATTAGGTCACCACTCCCTTCCGACAACAAAGTAAAATTTTGACTTGTAATATTAAAAGGTTTCCGATAAGACATGAACAACTAAAAGGAGCTCAACAAAAATAGCGACGACATCAGCGACCTACAACATAAAAGTTTTGGTAACAAGAAATTAATATTTTAAAACAGATTTAATATTTCATTATTACGTAACGATATCGACGCCTTTCCGATGCCCAGAAGTTCATTGTTTTAGATTATTCAGTTATAATTTAATTGGTTATAGGCATGTTGCATATGCCTCTAAATTCCAATAAAGGGGAAACACTTTGTCCATAATTATAAGTGTACCGTAAAAGTGTACTGTAAAAGAATACCTTAAAACATCACTTCGGAGGAAGTGAACGGAAATTCTTCATAGATATTATGTCAGATGGCCTAAGGAACAAATGTGCCAGCACTAGATAGAGGAACTGAAAACCTACACCGTTACCATAATTTCTGTTTAATAATTTCTCCTTGAATTTGGACAAACTGCACAGTGAGAAAGATTTGTAAAAGATATTAGTCGAAGTTTAGCCATACAGCCTGATGGACTAAATAGCCAATACAAGAGCAACTGAAAACCAAAATACCTAGAAAGCTTCCAGGTGAAATTACTACTGAAGGTTCAATATTGTTTTCGTCTGCAGTCGCAGAGCAGAAGTTGATGTACCGATGGATTTACGAGATCTGTTTCAACGCTAACCTACATGTTTAGGTACATACACATAGGGTTCCGAGGTATGCTTTCCATCATGAAAGTATAAAGGCGACACCGTGTAAGACATGTACATACGTAAGTACCGTATGCCACAAAACCTCTTTGTACTCTTCCTCGTAATTTTCGCAGCTAATGAAGTGTCAGTAAATTGATTGCTTCGCCCAACTTACGAAGTGAAAAATTCAATCAAACCCTGCGAGACAAAAAGCGGCATAGAACTGGATACGTAAATTAATTACCGTGCCGACGCCGTCTAATCAATCCTCCGGCTACAAGGATGAACCTGCTTCTGTGTCACTAGAAATTAATCTGTATCCTGTTTTTACTCTCCTTTTTCCTTTCCCGGTTAAATCATCGGGTTCTTCAGCTATTGAAACTTTACCCACTCCCAATTAAACTATATTTACCGAACCAACTCAAAGAGTATTCTAATTTCTGCTATCAGACGATCTGTATTCGAAGTATATGTTAATTTGCTTGCTGCTCGAATAAAATGATTAATTGTTGTGGAATCCGGCTGCCGGGATGAATGTCGTAATATATCTGAAATTAATTGCAGCTATATTGCTGTGATAACCACATTGCCAACTTATATTACACATTTTATTTTAAGCTTTTAATTCCCAAGCAGTATTTATGGTATTAAAAGTTATAAATAAAGATTAGTAGAGGTCTTCAATGGATTACTATTTAATGACTTAATTACAATCTTGTAGCAGCAAGTCTGCGAAACTTTTTTCATAATGTATTCATAAGATCGTAATGCGATTTGTAATGAAATGTAACGTTCAAAAACTAATCTGCTGTCGAAATAAAAAGGACATTGGCCTCATGCAAAAGGTTTCTTCCCATGTCCTTCGGGCAATGTGCAGGCTGTCAAAAGCCACCACTAAGATATTCCTGTCACACGTGGTTACACAAAGTGCATTAGCAACACTTGGGCTGTGTACTTAGAAAGGGAAAAAGAGGATAAAAGCCGTCTGGTGACGGTAAGGAGAAACCACTTTTTTTGTATACATTTTGACATAAGAGATGTTTACGTTATCACGAGTGAGCGTGAGTAAAAACTCGCACTAAGGCCTCTGTTCTTGTGAGCGCTACTTTAGTAACAGTCGCAGATGTACGTGATGCGTTACACGACGACTAAATAATGACGCGCCAACAGTTGTGGCCGACACTGTAGCGCGAGGAAAAGTATTAATTATTTGTTGAGCAATTATTATATCAATATTATTAATCCATGTGGCTTTTGGTACCATTTTATTCGTCCGAAGAACTTTGATCATCAATTTTTGAATCCATGCAAGGTAAGTCAGTTATAAACAGTCAGTGCACTATTGTAGTTTTTGTTAGATGATGGTGCATGTTCCAAATATATTATTTCAAGACCGAAATAAGAAAACTTATAGTTGGTACAAGGAATCTGTGACCCTAATATCTACGACCTACAACTGAAGCGTTGGAGGCATGTGTCGCAAAAACGTGTTCCGAAATTGTGAAATAAGTAGCGGTGGTGGCGACGGGTTGCTGGCAAGTCGCTCGCGCTGGCCTGACGAGAAATTCACTGACACATTTTCCATTTCCTTCGATCTCTTGAGGCTTTGGTACCTTTTTTGGGAGGCACTATATTGTATTTTGGTTTTATGAAGGCTGGTATGATGAGAAGGCCTTCACAAAAACCGAAATATAACGCCAAATATAGGGATAGAGTTCGTCAAACCCTAAACTTCAAATCGGAACTTAATATGATCTGTCTTTTCACAAACATGTACAAAATCAAAACATCTCAAGCAATTTTATGAAAAATTATTGAAAAGTCTTTGATGACAATATAAATAATAATTAAACGGCTAAGTGCGGGTCGGGCCACGCGCAGTAATTTGTTTACTGATATTAAAAATGATATTAAAACATATTTTTTTAAGCATAACAAATACGCATAATAATTAACTCCAAAAGTGTGACACTAATACACATTTTTATACAATATAAATAAATAATTATTATTCTATGATTACATGCTTTTTTTAGTCTTGCTCCTCGCTGCGCTCGTCGCGCTTGCGCTCGCTTCGCACGTATTTTTAATTGTCTCTCGTTTTCTGTCAAAAATGTCGTCGCTCGTGCTGTACTGCGCTCGGTTCTTTCTGTCAACTAGGTTCTTGATACCCAGAGCCAGTTCCTTTTAAATCAGGTAAAAAAATGAATATACTTCGAAACTTGCATATTTACAAGCAATTGCTAAAAATATAAACCTAAAATAAAATAATTTAAAAACACGCTTACCTTGTCAAAAAGTGATTATTGTCAGATGCATGACCATTAATTAATTAATAATTTGTAATGCATGTCAGTTACTTAATATTATATAAAATAAATCATTTGCATGAAAATTCAAAATAAAAATAAAATAACTCAAATTTGTTTCCATTATTCCTATTATTTTGTATACCTTAATAATATTATGCTAATAGTTATTAGGGCTAGTAATATTATGCTTATTAAAATTATGCCAAAACAAATTAGCCTTCAAGATGTTTATGCCAACATAAACATATGCCAAAAAAAAATGACAAAGAATTATGATGGCAAAACAAATTATGCCAAAACAGTTATGCCAAAGTATATTGGGAAAATGAACATTATGCGAATAAATGGGATCCCTCAGCAAACAACACCATCTTTGGTTAATTTTGTAGTAATTGGGGTAAATCGTTAATATAAACTAAAAAGAGGAATGGACCCAATATCGAGCCTTGAGGAACACCCATTGCCATTTCATACCCTAGTTTGTTTACGCCGTTTACCTGAACTTAACTTGTGAATTCATTGTGATAAAAGGTGTGATTTTAAAAATGGCTGATATTCATTCGAAAACCAGAATGACGGACCGCGTGAACCATTTTAGAAAGAGTGCTGCTGAGCGGTATAGCCTCAAGGAGAATGATGTGCACATCGGCTTCATTGCCTTGGAGGCCATGAGATGTAATCCAGAAATGATCTGCCAGGTTCGTGCCTATATTTTTTTCATCAATGTGTATTGAATGTATTGATAATATGACACATTTTTTGAGGAATGAAATATAGGGTCTCTCTAAATGTAAGTTTTACGCAATCCAAAGAAAATTCTGCTTCTTGCTAGGTTTAAATGATGTATTACATCTTAAATTATTATTTTTATATTTTGATTGATCACAAACAGATCCAAAATCAGTCTAAATAAAGAGTTTAAAATTATTGTACTAAAATAATTTAATTTACCACTTTATATGGTAGTAATTTCAAGTTCAGCGTTCAGCGGAATATCTGATTGAAATACGGTTTATAGATCAGCATAATTACTAGGAATATTAAGTTTAATTGTATACCTAAGATTTCTCAGGTCAGGTCAGGGATTCCAAAGGACTGAAAAGCCCAAAATGTATTTTACCAGGTGTTTTCAACCCAGTACTTACTACATAATAAAGTATGAATACAAAAATCTAGAGATGTATTATTAGAGTAATTTTTAGATAATCCTATTATTCGATATATTAGTTATAGCATATTATGCTACAATTACTGGGTATTAGACAAATATAAGTGAACCAATTCAATATTAGCTACTCAATATATTATTGAAACCTGTAAAATATTCCAATATCAATTAATATGAACTACAAGATATTCGAGTTAATGCACGATAAATAGTGAAACTGTTAGAGAAGTGAAACGGTTACTTCAGCTGGCTTAGGACTGTCAACGTTGATTATGTTGGCGTATTTAAAAAGTAAATCACATAATATGTACAATTAATCATTATTGAATATATTCAGTTTTCTTAACAGAGACTTACTTCTATTTTCATTCAGTTTTGTTTTCTACTATATTATTAATTTAATAAAAATGTATTTACAAGGCAGACGTGAATGGAAACGCCTGGCGGGGACGCCCTAGAAAGACATACATAGACCTTATAGGTGATGTTCTTCAAAAAGGCCAGGTGCGCAGTATTCATAACCGGCTTGTGTGTATGACTAGATGTATGAATGTAAGTGAAGCAAAAGAAGTATGTAAGGATCGTAGCAGGTGGCGTTCTGTTGTTTCTGCATATCCCCATGGGAAAAAAAGGCGTGAGTTTATGTATGTATGTATGTATTAATTTGTCTTAAGTTTTACTATGTTATATAATGAATACATACGTATAACATATTCACATTTAAACATCAATTGTTTGACCTTTTCCGATTTCAGTCTCTTGGGACATTTATAATATTTCCGGACTTCGAAAATATGCGCTCGCGAGACTATTATTTGACTAATAGCTGGTAACCTATTAACTATTAATAACTCATATTAGCTTATCCTAATACAAATATAAGTGGTTTGTTTTATAATACCTGTACCTACTACGAATATATTAGTCACACCTCTACAAAAATCACGAAAACTCATAGCTGCAAGCGCCAGGTGAAAAAATTAAAAGAAAACTAATAAGGCGAAAGGAAAGTTGCGGTAAAACTGAAATACCTCAGTAAAGAATACGTGTTAACGTTCATAGTTTACACCGCGACGACTCTCACGTACTACGTGTTCATTTGACCGAGCACTGCTACAGATAAACTAGCAGCCAGTATCGATCGTTTAAGTAAGTTTTAGTAAAAAATATGAAGCAAAAGCATTTCTTCCAAGATTACTTCTAGTTACCAATGTAGAATACAACTATTTTCTTAATGCCCCTCGGCAATCATCGCATTCCGAATACAAACGAATGCTATTTTCCATTTAAATCAATTATTAGTTTTATCGTGTATAATAATTTGTATTCAGAACTTAGGTATTACTTTTTTTTTTCGTTTTGATTTACGTGTGAACTATATAGAGCTGTAAAACTATTTTCCTTTAGCAGCTTTCCTTCCATTTTAAATAATTTACATTAAGTTAAAAGAGTATTAACAACTCTTTATATTTACAAGTTGATTGAGAACGTCCGGTCTGCACCAAGTGCAAAGGGCGACTAATAGAAATCCGACGACTAACGAAACACGAAGTTTTCCGAGGGTCATTAAGAAAATAGTTGTAGTGTAGTCAACTGTCTATCAAAAATATTACTGTATTTGCCTACAACTATAGACATTATAAAATCCTAAACCATATGTTCTATGAATAAATCATAAATTTCGTACAGCGTAATTAGTATCCACCTACAAGTTATTTTGCTAATCAAATAATAAAAATCGGCCAAGTGCGAGTCAGACTCGCGTACGAAGGGTTCCGTACCATTATACCAGCTTGATGCACTTGAGTCGATTGACAGACGGGCCAAAAGGCTCATTGGCAACGATGCACTGGTCGCCTCAAAGCTCCAGAGCCTCGAACATCGACGCCGAGTTGCCAGCCTGTCGGTTTTTAATCGGTTACATTTCGGGGAGTGTGCGACGGAACTGCACAATTTGATTCCGCCTAGCCCTTTCCATCATCGGACTACAAGACGTACGGCAATGTGCCATCGGTACATGGTGGATATCCCACCCATACGCACAAAGCGTTTTGAAAATACTTTCATTGTGCGTACAGCTAAGGAGTGGAACTCCCTGCCGGCGTCCTTGTTTCCTGATAGCTACAACCTAGGGGTTTTCAAGTCAAGAGTGAATAGGTTACTTCTAGGCAAGCGTGCTCCACCTTCGACCATATGATCACTTAACATCAGGCGAGATAGTGGTCAAACGCGAGCCTAAAAGGAACAAAAAAAAATTATAGCAAAAAAAAACAAAATTTAAAAAACCCCCGACACATTTTTATTTCAATCTACATAATTTATCTAGTACTAAGAAGATACGCTTCGATCGGCAATCTATTGAACACGTAATTATAACACGATATCTTGCGAAAACACCCCGATTCAAACAGTAAAACGCCCATAATTTTTGAACGGCTGAACCGAATTTATTCAAACATAGCTAAGAACACTCTCGACAAAATCACCTTTTAAACAAAAAAAAACTTAATCAAAATCAATTCATTCAATCGTTTAGGCGATATGGTGCCACAGACAGACACACAGATACACAGCAACACACGTCAAACTTATAACACCCCTCTTTTTCCGGCGGGGGTTAAAAAACGGCATAAAAATCACGTTTTTTGTATGGGAGCCTCCCTTAAATATTTATTTTATTCTGTTTTTAGTATTTGTTGTTATAGCGGCAACAGAAATACATCATCTGTGAAAATTTCAACTCTCTAGCTATCACGGTTCCTGAGATACATCCTGGTGACAGACAGACAGACAGATAGACAGACGGACCACGGAGTCTTTGTAATAGGGTCCCGTTTTTACCCTTTGGGTACGGAACCCTAAAAAAGCCGGCCACGCGCATTAATAGGGTTCCGTAGTTACACAATAATGTGGACCATGAAGAGGGCTTTTTGTTTTTACATGAACATTGAACGGTTTCAGCGGCTGACGTCTAAAAACGAGCCCACATAGGACGATGGTAACTGAAGAAGGAGTTATAAAATCCAACTTCACAAGTGAAAGGATATTTACCATATATATTTCGTTTTTGGTTGAGAGTTCGATATTTTGGCACCGTTACAATAATATTATTATTTTTATTCCATTTATTTATTTTATATACATATTTTTACATTTTAAATATTATTCTATAAAATAATAAAACATTTAAAATACAAAAATAGTAGCCCACCGGTATCGGGAACAGGGTCCAAGCTACCGGTGGTCAGGGCTCCTGAGAGAGGAACCTGCTAACGATACGCACCGTGTCCAGGATTACCGCTTTCTGGATCAAGCCCTTGATCCAGCTGCCCAACGAAAGCCTCCTCTGATGTTCGTCGAGGCTCTTGGCTATTATGCCATTGGCCGTAACGACTATCGGCACAATGATCGCTGTATTCGCTTCCCACATGTCGACAACCTCGCGAGCCAGATCAAGATACTTGCTTTTCTTATCTCTCTCAGCCTTCACGAGGGGCTCGTCAAGGGGGGCCGCTATATCAACAATCATTGCGCGACGCTCTAGTCGGTCTATCACCACTATGTCAGGCTTATTGGCAACAATAGTCCTGTCAGTGATGATAGACCGATCCCAATACAACGTGACATTGCCATTTTCGAGAACTGGGTCGGGCACATACTTATAGTAAGGCACTTCCGATTCCACAAGATTGTTTTTAAGAGCAAGTTGCTGATGGATTATCCTGGCTACAAGGTTGTGTCTATGCAAATAGTCTCCGTTTGCTAGACTAGAACAACCGGAGATAATGTGACGGATGGATTCCCCCAGTCGGTGACATGCCCGACAGATGTCAACCGTATCGTCATTTTTATTATTATTTTTATATTAATTCTAATGATTATGACCATGTCAACTTAAAAACTTATATTTCACAAGTGAAGTTAGAAAAAAATATTATCTGAGTATTTGAGTACCACCGCGTGTAGAGACAAGCGTCTGTAATAAAGATTGATAACCAGAAACACGTAATAATTTGAGTACTGCAGTATAGCCGTTATGGGAGTAGACTTCGTTAAAATCGCCAAATATTATAAATGCATTATATTTATATTTTATGCAATATTTTACATGCTAGGGCTGTTAGGCGATAAAAAATTACGTACAAAACCTACTGCAACACTGTTAGGTTATTTACATGGTCTATACAAGACTACTATCTTCACATTGTTTACTTCGACAGATACTGCTTTACAATGTTCACCTCCAGTAGTGTCACTATAAGATCGCGCTTTGAGTCACGTTAAATGCGTTGCGGCATTTACGCTGCATTCGGTTTCATACAAAAGACCTGTTTGTGCCACATGGCGAAGCAAAATGAGTTGTCTGCTGACTCACACACATTATTTCTACCGAATTGCGCTTGAGGTGAGAGAGGGGAGCGAGGCAAACGTCAGCGCCAAGTACAAACGTAGAATAGCAACTGAAATTACATCGGGCCGTCTCGCAGCCTAACCGAATTTCAGTTGAACGTAAATGCCGAGACTTATTTTACGCAACTCACAACTAACAAAATCACGTTTGTTTGCCTCACCCTAAAACTCCGACTATACTCGGAATTTTAATTCGATTCCAGATTTGACAATTTCAGTGTTGCAACGTTATGACAAGTACTAAATAGTGACGTTGCAAAATTATTCGATATGGAAATGGAATATTTCCGGATCGATTCTTCTCGTTTATAATTTTACTCTCGTAAACTAAGTATATCAGGAAATTAAATATTTCTGAACCGATAATTTAGTTTTGACGATTAATTAACGATCTGAGACTTTTCTTTTATAATTGTGTGTGAAATAAATAAAAAAATGTGATCATGAAGGAACATGACAAATAAAACAGATAGATGTATTATGGTAATAATTTGTTTTATATATTGACGCCGTCATCGCTATCGCTATCGCTGTCACTTTCTGTAACATTTATTATAAATGTGTCTGTGGTATTGTCAATTAACATATCTAGCCTACTCATGTTTTCCTCTTCTTTGACAACATGGGATACGCATTTAGACCATTCGGTAGCCGTAATTTTTTGAATGCCTTCCTGAAATAAATTTCTCACGTCTGTCAATTTGAAAGTTTTATTATTTTGAGCTACATGCCCCTTTACCTGCGCCCATATCAATTCGATAGGGTTTAGCTCGCAATGGTAAGGGAGCAAACTTAAAACCGTGATCCCATGTTGTGCTGCCATTTCGTCTACAGCGTACTTATTAAAAGACTCGTTATGTGGAATCAGTTCTAAATGCATAGCTTTAACCATATCTGGTTCGTAATGAATATTTTTATTTAAAAGCCAATCTTGAATGGCAGCTTTTTTCCAGCTCATTTTTGGTGCCGTTTCCAATTTTCGGGAGTGGTAAGGTGCATTATCCATCACCACAATTGAGTTTAGTCTTAATTTTGGTAAGACTCCAGCGAACCACTCCTCAAAACAAACTGCATTCATCTCATCATGGTAATCTTCACAATTTTTCTTTGCTTCAAAAATCATGAGCCCCTCTTCCAGGAAGCCTTCTTCACTACCTATATGGCTAATTATGAGACGTTTACCTTTTCCAGATGGATTTTTTAATCCAGTGGTCAGTCCCTCCAAAAACGCTTGTCGAGATGATGTGACTTTCTTGTCCACCCAAGTTTTTTTTACAGTATGACCTTAAAATAAATATAGTACATGAACATTCAATATTACTATTAAATTTAATGTAAAATGTATATAAATTCATTTTGTGTATAAATGTTAGCCTTACCTGCGTTAACCCAAGTTTCATCTTGATAATATATATGTCTCCCTTCTCGTCGAAACCGACATATAGATCGCAAGTAGTAAGTTATTATATCATTTCGATCAATAAGTGTGCTCTTGCGTGACCGTGCAACAAATTTAAAATTAAGATGCTTCAAAATTTTTCTGAGGGTGTCTTTGGAAATCTTGGGCATTTCTGAATCATCGTTCATCACTTGTAAAATCTAAAATAGTAAGTTTTATAATAGCTTGGAATCATTACTTATATATAAAAGATGTAGGTATAAAATAATACTGTCTGACTGATTGACTAACCTTTGCAATGGTTGGAGGTTCATTTTGGTAAAAGAACTGATGAACAATTCTTCGTATTGCAGAGAATGTAAATTCATCAATTTTATCTTTGAAACTTCGCTTTGGTCCAGTTTTTTGTTGAGTTGGCGGCGCACCTTTATTTACTTCCTTCAAAACGTTACAAACAGAGCGTGAGGTTATTCCCAATATGTCAGCAACTTTGCTCATACATTCATTTTCTTCCACAACTTCAAAGGCCTCCAATTGCGCAGAAATTTCATTTTTCACGTATTTGTAGGCGTTGCGGATCATTACTTTTTCAGTAACAGTGAAAGCTTTTCGTGGACGTTTTTTTCTTGGGTACAAGAAAACATCCACGTCTTTTTGTGATGTACTTGGCTGAGGATCCATTTTGATGGAAAACCAAAACAAATAGATTCACTCAAAGTTCACAAAAAACTATAAACGTAACAACAAACACAACGTAACAACACTTTAACAAAAACCCAACAAAATATCGATTCGCAATGAATTAAGATATTCGTGCAGTCACACTGGGAGAATGAAGCCGAATGACACGATAAACAAAATGGCGATAGCTGCACGAGCGCGCACGGGTTGCCAATACTGAAAACTATCGAGGCTCTTGTAGTATAAGTTTTGTTTTTAATATAAAAACAAAAATATTAACTTTTTATAAAATAGAGCAGCGATTACTAATTAATAAATAATTATTATGAATAATTATGTATTTATTTAAATAAAAATCAATAATTTAGTCTTTAATTGGCACACTGATGGCACACACACTGATTGTTTATCGATTTTTGTGTTCATCACTACACTATTATATGTGGTATCATTATTTCACAAAATGACAGTAGCTAATGTCAAATCTGGAATCGAATTAAAATTCTGACTTTAAGTATAAATTTAACAAAACAATGAGAAGAAAAACTAAATACCTACAGTTGCAAAGTTAATTACAAACCGAAAACAAATATTTTAGTATGAGTATTTTCAAACAACCTACTCAACTACCAAAAAGTAAAATCAATATTCAATATAATATAACTTTATTTGCATCATAAAATAGTACAACCATATAATTGGGTGATTTTGATATTTTGTAGGTAGACATTACATACCTATGTATTTACACCAAAGAAGTTTTGGTGTTTAAATACTAGCTTTCAATATGATATTTCTCACTTTTCGAACATTTTTTGAGTGTTGTTCGTTCAGTACTTACTTCACAATGATAATTATTTAGTAAGTATTGAAGCACTAACCACCCACTAATAATTACTTTCACTGATATAGTTATTTAGGTTGTAGCATTCGAATCACACTGTCCTCCGTACTAGTCGAAACTGTATCACGGTAGGACAGTCTTCCTCTTACACAGTTAAACAGTTATAAACGCAAATATAATTCCACTATTCTTTCACCGTATAATAATTATGTATCTATGATGTTATGTTTAATGTAAACAGGTAGGTATCCGAACATTTGCATTAACAAAATTACAAACAGACGTGATCACAAATTCACAATGCAGGTAGTGTTAAAAAAATGATAGGAACAAACAACCAACGTAAATAAGCTGCAACAAATAATCTAGGCAGGAGTGGAGCGCCAAGGAGCGTTAGAGCCACGGGAAATCTGACTGAAAATATTTTTCAGTTAACCTTTACAGCAATTATTTTATTACTTAAAAATTAATCATAATAAAAATAACTGGGCTTTATTTTTCGCTTATCTTAAATTATTCTCACAATCGATAAAGCCCATAAAAGTATTTTTTTTCATTGACTCGTTCCTAGATCTACACAAGCACGCTCCTTGTTTGAATGTATTCACTATTTCATTCTCGAAAGTTTTTCGCTACTCAATTTGTGATGTAGTTGGGTCGGATATTGACTTTATAGATGGATATCGACAAAAGAAAATAAGTAATTTAATATTTCTATACTATAACTATGCTAAATGTACTTCGCAAATGAATAAATGATTTTGATTATTATGATTATCTCCTTCTTCTTCTTCCAACTCGCCAGTTCCTGTTACTCGGGGTCGGCTTTCCTGGTCATGAGGCACCACTTGTTCCGCTGATAAGAATCCTCAGTAGATAGGCTGCACTTCTTCATGTCCTTCTAGACACTCTTCATCCAAGCTGTCAGCGGTCTACCTCTCCCTGTCTTTTGTGTCGTCATGGATAGGCACTTTTTCTCGATGTGATCATCGGGTCTCCGCACTACATGGCCTTACCATCGAAGCTCGAAGAAGCGATGGGTGCAACTTTAAAACTACCCCGTACATACTCGTTCCGAATTCTTTGAGAGTGACTCCACCTGCCCAGCGCAACATGCTCATCTCCGATGATGATTATGATTAAGATTATAATATAATATAATATTATAAAGAGGCCCGCCCGCCTAAATGAGTATAATTAAATTAGTATATAATTTAAAATTGATTTTATTTAAAAAAAAATATATATGGCTGGATTGGAAGAAGAAAACGTGTTGCTCCGACCCCAAGAAACATGGGATAAGGGCAATAAAAAATTACACGTCTTATTTTGTCGAATTATGAAATCGGGTATCTATCGATATCGATATTGTAATTAAAAATACAATGTGTTATTGCACTGATTTGACCTTGGTAAATATCGACGTAAATATGATGCGAATGTCAACCTTACGGCAAACACAATTAAGTCTATAACTGCTACCACTGATAATACCGCAATCTATGATCGGGTAGCGGAATTTGTTTGGCAATCGAATGTAGTTTGACTTTAGATTACAAAACATCGAAAATACCAATACTTACTGCACTACACAACAAAATAGACGCTACCGGGCGAGAAAATTTCACCGGAATAACGTCCATTATGGTAGCAATAACGTTGTCTGAAAAAGTCTATAAAAATCACAAAGGAGCAAAAAAAATGGGCCGTCAAAGGGCACAAAAATCAGTTTTATTCTTAAATGTCTAATATGTGCTCATTGCAAGTCCTTGTTTAATTGGGCACAAAAAAAGGTCCTTTCGCAGTCCAAAAGATTCACTAATTGTCATATATTTTTGAGATATGGGCGATTTTTTTTCTGTTTGTTTTTGTACTAAATATGTGCGTATGTTAATTAAGGCTATTCAAATTATGTTTTTATGTTCAAGAGAGCCGTTTTACATTCAAAACGATATTTTCTGGCATGTCTTCATGTTTTGAAAGCAATATTATCTATTTCTGGTACTTAAAATACGGAATTACAGAAAGTTAACAGTGATGAAATATACCTCATTGCAGTGTTTTTCGTCGAAAGTAAGGAATGAAACAGTCTGGATCATAATAAAATGTCGAAATAATAATAGGAAAAAAATCTATAATTGGAGGCTAATCTACAATTTAAGTATTTTCACCGGCTTTTGCTGTCATTTTGCTAGTAGTAATGTTGTCTGAAAGGTCCATTAAAATCGCAAGAGAATAAAATAAATGTGCTAAAACATTTGAGTTAAAAATTAGAGACAAAACAGGTTTTAGGAAGAAACTATTTGCATCTTCAGATCGATTACGCAACAGAACAAAAAGAAACAAACAAATCCGTTGCAAGACGCAGCGCTCGCCTAGCCAGTGCTATGGTTCACGCTGGTCTGAAGCCTGGGGACCCAGCCATCATCATAGGCAACAACCATATTGACCTGTGCATCCCTTACTTCGCCTGTCACTTCGGAGGACACCCAATGTGCGCCATTGATCCTAGCTGTGGACAAAGTAAGTTTAATAAAAATAAAAAAACAATTCTTATAGCCCGGAATTTTAAAAAGAAAATTTTAAGTTGAGAATTTTTCAAATTTGACTACAGCATGCAAACCAGTAAAATTTTGTCATAAAGCTCTTGAGTGTCCGAAACAAGGATCCACACGTGTACAAAGGTTTTTTAATTGTTTCGGTAATTACGGCATTCAATCTGTTAAAGTAGGGTTTTGACCTTAATATTTTACGAAAGAAAACCTACCTATACTTAGAAAAATTATCTTGACTTCTCTTCAATTCAGCGGCATATAAAACAGTAATCTAATCCTCAATTAACTTTTCTTACAGATGATTTAACTAGTTTATTCCCGTACATCTGCCCAAAGATAGTTTTCTGTCAGAAAGCTTGTGAAGAAAGGATCAAAGGAGCATTCAAGGCAAACCACCAGGAGGGAATAATCGTCGTATTCGACGACAAAGAATCAGATCTAGGGGCGTTTGTCAAGAAATACAATGGCACAGAAGTTAAATACATGTAAGGAAAATATACACAGTGTATAAAATATTTAATTAACCATCAACAAACTTAGACACTTAAATCAAAAACTATAAACTAACTAAGCCTAAAAATAAACTACCCAATCTAAAATATGGCGTTCAAAAACTCCCCCACATCGTTGTTCACTCCATATTGTGCCCAAAAGGCTGGCAGCATTGCCACGTTGTATGGCAATGCTTATCCTCTGACCTCATGTAAGGAACTGTGTAGCAAAATCTATTCTTAGGTATGTGGCCCGCCTAATCAATATCTATGTTACATCAAGACCAAAATTAAAACCATTCATACGTAGAATGATACGAATTTATTATTATTTGATAAGGACGTACGGTCCGTAAGACTATCTCTTCTTGTATATTTGTCTTTTCATGTCAGATAAGGTTAGAATTAATTGTCCTGTTAGTACAATGTGTTACAGTTTTCAGGCCAGCTCTATTTGACCAGTCAAAAACCACAGCATGGCTGATGTTGACCAGTGGAACTACAGGCTTGCCAAAGGTGGCTGTTATTCCTTTCGACACATTAATTAACGGCATTCTAAACTGGTGGTAAGAACACAAATACATTTTATTTTTCACGAGGTTCTAGGCTGCTTACAATTTCCCTTTAATTGGAGTTGTGAAAATGCACAAGGGGGTAGGAATGGTTACGGGGTCACTTCTATGTGCTGATGTGGATCACCAGGGTGGTTTTAGCGAAGTAAAAAACCAACACTCGCTAGTCTTTTTCCCAAAGCTCAGTCGTCTTTTGAATGTATCCTCGGGATAATAAAAAAAAAGTTTCGATCATTTTTTGAAAGAGTAACCATGGAGTTTCTTGCCGGTTCTTCTCCATAGGAAACGACCAACCCGAACCGTGCATCTTTTGTCGACGTTTTATAAGTGCCCATGTAGGCCTATGTGAAAGAAAAAAGCTTGATTTTGATTTTTTGATTTTGAAATAAACTATTTGATTGATTGATCACGCTGCAGTTATTTGTAAAATTACTTAAAAACCTGGAAACAAAGGACCATGCGTTATTTTGGGTCCACTTTTCAACATTGTTCAACAGTGATGACTTGTATGTCATATGAAAGATCTTGAACTGTAGTTTATTTCATTATATGGCAGCTAAGTTCATATCCAGCGCAATAAGGTGTTTTTGGTGCGTTTTTGAAAATCATTTTACTAAAATTACAATAAAAATATCAATATATAGGCTTAGAGTGCCCGGGTAAGTAGGTAGGTAGGTAGTACCGGAACAAAAAAAATATAAAAAAGGTAGGTTAGGCAGAGTAGGTAAGGTAGTGGGGTAGGTATATAGGGTTGACGGAAACGTCATGTCATGTACTTTTTATTTTTGTGCCCGCTTCCCTTCCGAGCTTCCATTTCTTCTATGAGAAAATAAGTAAGTGTAACTTATGAACAATTATGAAAGTGCATCGTAACAATTTCATTACTACCATCCATTACAGTAGTAGTTTTTCAGCCAGTCACTTGGTCAATTCAATGTTACCGTGTGCTCCGAAATAGAATTTACAATTAATCATTAGCTATCACCACATACATTCGTCGTAATCGATTTTAGCGATGTAATCGTGATTCATCTCTTTCCTGATTGGAAAATTTACTAACTATATCCACATTCCAAATTCAAATCACTTTTATCCCCTAGGGATTAATGAGCTATTTTAGTCGATGTTTACGAAGAATAAATCAGCTCTTTTTGAATAGATGTGATAAAAAGGTGTTTTTTGTTGTGCAGGAAACCGTTCGCGGATAGTTATGACGTCACTCTAGTCATGTCTACACTCCAATGGGTTTCATGTCTCCTACTCTACATCTCTGGCCCTTTGAAAGGCTCAACAAGGGTCCAGTCATCGGCACCACTCACTCCCGTGAAAATCGTCGAAATTATCACAAATACAAAGTAATTATATTGATAATAGCAATATTCGATAAAACACGCCGGTGTCGTCTATTCCCAAAGCGTCATGGCCATCCGAGTGGTCCGGAGAAACTGCACGGTCTCCGGTGAGGCGGCGAACCTCCTTGCCGGATTAAACGAAAAGCCGGTATGAAATGCCGAGGCCTAAACAACACGACAACTAGTGGCTCGGCGGACAGAGCTCCAGCAAGATCTCATGGCGATATGGCGAGAGCGACTGTCGCAACCCAGCGCCACAATAGCGGCGATAAGGCCCCTCTTTGAGGAGTGGTTTGAAAGACGCCACGGCATCTTCACCTTTCGCCTGACGCAGGTTCTCCCCGGACACGGCTATTTCGGGAGGTACCTGTTTAGGATAAGGCGATAATCCTATCGCCTTATCCTAAACAGGTACCCAGGCAATAATGATACCCAGGCGTATCCACGCCTGGGTATCATTATTGGTTGGGGTGCCCTGCGGACACAGTGGAGCATACGGTGGAAGTCTACCCTGCTTGGGCGGAGCACCGCCGTGTCCTCGTGGAGGCTATCGGAGGTAGCGACCGCTCACGGCCGGCTCTGGTCCAGGCCATGGTACGGAGCGAAAGGGCATGGCAAGCTGTGTCTTCCTTCCGCGAAGCAGTAATGCTCGCAAAGGGGGAGATGGAATGCGTGAGGGAGACGCAACGGAGACGCCCTCTCAGCCCTAGCCACTGCAGGAGACTTCCTGGGCGCCGGAAGTCGCAAGCCAATTCCCGGCCACCATTGGCCCGGGCTTGCGGACGGCGGTATTGGGTAGCTCACCGTCCGATAAGGACCAGGCCCGAGTCGACGGCGCGTAATGTTTCAAGCGCGCCTCAAAGAGATATCAGCAGAAACTGACGGGGTCCGCTAGGGCCGATGCTTGTCTGGGTCACGGATAAATTTGAAATTAATGGTATTTGTTGAAGTTACGTCCAAAACGAAATATTTGGAACTCACCGCACAGTTCAAGTAAATCGAACATTTATGATCGAGGTTTAAAGTTTAGTGCTCTTAAGCGTGGTGAGCAACTGATGGAGCAGGGCTGGGTTTTAGTCGTTAAAAGTCGAACACGCCCTCCCGCTCCACCCAGGGTGGGTGAAGTCATTAGATAATATGCCAAACTAAAAAAAATCTTTTGTGTTCTATAATCTGATAATAGTTGCAACTGTGATTGTTACCAACTTGATACTAACAACTTTTGATAATATTTCAGCCCAACGCTACAGCATTTACGCCATTTTTGTTGGGTCATTTTCTAAAAGTGGCAGAAAAAAATTGTGACTTATCGTGTTTCAAACACATTCTTATTGGCGGGAGCGCTATAGAGAAGCCTTTACTGGACAGACTTAGAGTAAGTATTGTAACATCACAAAAAAATAAAGTAAAGAATCGCTGTTCTTTGTTTTTGACCTAATTTCGTAATCTCGACGGGTTTACGGCCTTTAAAATATATATAATATATTGCCTGAGATTTTCTCGCTAGATATTTTAAAAATATCTAGCCTGAACATATCTATGAACTCTACATGTATTTTAACATGGGTAACAAATGTTATCACTCTAAAAGGGGTTTTTAAATATTAGTCGTTTTACAGGCCAATTATTAATTCCTCGTAGGTATTTATATTAAGAGTTAAAACACCATGGATATCAAAATGCAAAATAGTCTCGTATCTAATAAAAGCATGTTAATTTGCAGAATATGTGTGGAGCTTTATTATACCTGGCTTACGGAATGACTGAACTATTGAGTCCCATCTTTGATTTCGACGGCGACACTCCATTCGGATCAGCTGGAAAGCCAAAATCTGAATACGAGTTCAAGGTATATAATCTTTTACTTAATTACACACGTGTGTGAATATGCTGCTAAATAATTCAAAATAACATCAATTTTATAAATAATGACATCACTATGACGTAATAATGATGATTACAACCAAGATAATTATCTCGGTAAAAATACTAATCAATATATTTAAAACAGAATAAATTATAACAATATCAGATACATTCGGTTATTGTATTGATTGATTATTTTAGAAAATTTTAGTGATACAAATTCAAAAGACTGATATAAGCTACCAACATATAATAAAATGTGGTATCTTTAAAGTATAAATAAACTGACCTATTTTAATAATGCATTTATTTGTAGCTTATTGGCGATGATGGCAAATCTTTGGAAGGAGCACACAAAACTGGTGAATTGTGGATTAAAGGAGATGCTTTCTTCAAGGTAAAAACTAACTTTATACACATTTTTTCATCTTTAAGTCACTATAACTTAAGGTGAACGTGCTCTGAGGGCTTTTCTACATAAATGTATATCTTCTTCGTACCCAGCTAGTAAAAATATATTAGTAATATTCGAATATTTAGTCCAAAAATACTAGTCCAGTTATTAAAGTAAAATGTTTGAGAACGGTTCTCAGAACTTAATCCCTAAAATGGTAAACCATTAGTAAATCCGTAGGCCGAGGATGGTAATGCCCTAAGGATGAACACACATTCATAATTTATCTGTCCCTTAATACTGCTTCGGTCCCGTTTTACACAGTAGGTAAATCAATAAAGTATTCTGAATATTATAGCTGTACTATCTGTCCCGGTTTGCGAGTTAAAAGCAACACTGTTTTGGAAAATACACAACGCAGTATTGAACATTTAAAACAGTCGAACTAAATAGAATAGCTAGATTATTGACTCTATTTCTGTCTATCTACCCTTTTCTTATCTATATTAACAACTTACGCAAAATGTCTCAAAAGTATTATTCAATTTTCACTTACGCAGATGATATGGCTCTATTAATTAATGGTAGTGACTGGCCCAAAACAGTTAATACGCGTCTCTTGCTCTAAAATCAGTAATTAAATGGCTGTCAAATAATATCCTAACCATAAATTTAAATAAACGTTATACTTCCTTATATATATCCCTTCCTTACGATCCACAACCTCCCCCCACCAGACTCAATGGTGTCTAATGTGGCTGTCCTCAGCTCAAATGGTGTGAGTCTGTCAAGTATTTCGGAGTCTATGTAGATAGTTCTCTGAGATGGAAACCTCACCTTACTAATCTCATATCGTGAGTCCGCAAATGTATATTTTTTTAACTACGGCACTCCGTGGACCACCTTACGATTAAAACTGTTTATTATGCCCTGTGTCAAAGGATAATAAACTACTGCACCACAGTGTGGGGTGGGACTCCCAAGACAATCCTCCTGCCTTTGGAACAAGCACAGAGAGCTGTTCTCAAAGTTATGACCTCGAAGCCTATAAGGTAACCACGGTTCTCTACACCGAATGTCAGGTTCTCACTGTGACACAGCTCTTTATCCTTGGCACTATTTTGGGCAAACATCTCTCTGTAGTTTATGATATCTCTGCAGTATAAAAACTACCCTACCCTCACCGAGTAAACATTTGCTCCGCGAATATTTTTTTGTTTTGTAAAAGTGTAAAGTGACTAAGTTAAAAACAGAAACAGTGAAAATCGTAAACAGTGACAAAATCTTGAACGTCTGCAGCGAAAAACTACTTGTGGCTACTGTTTTCATCACTCACTTACATAGACTAGTGGTGGTGGTGGGGGTGGTAAGGTGATAATAAACAACCGCCGTGGTTTACGAAAGAGCTCACTAAATTATTTAAGCAAACATACAACCTTAGAATCAGAGTGAAAAAATATAATAACGCTATGGATAAAATCAGTTTATCATTGCAGCAGGATAGATTCCGATTATTAAATAAGTCATCCTACATTACCCATATAAAAACAATAGAAATCAGAATAAAAACTAATTCCAAATACCGTTGGGACTTATATTAAAGCTTAAAAATAAAAGCACAATTCCGGTACAAAATGAACTTGAATGATGAAGTAGCTGACAATAGTACAGATATCTGTCAACTTTACGCTTAAAACTATTTATCAGTGTTTAATCAGCAGAACTATGTGTTCCCCCTGCACTACTAACCAATAATTTCAACAACTTCTCGAGTTCTGAAGGTATGAATGTTTTAGAGTTTTTATATCATTTACAGAAGAATATATTGCTAGCAAACAGTCCTTTAACTCCTCTATTTAACAGCTCCCTTAAATCGGACTAGATCTAGAAATCTAAAATAATACCTATTTTTAAAAACGGTAGCAAGAACAATATAAAAGAAGTAAAATATCGATCTTATTGATCATCCCTAAAGTTTTCGAGTTATTAGTGTATCTGTATAGTCACATGAAAAATCAAATAGTAGGCAATCGACATGGATTCATGCGGGGCAAATCAACACACTCCAATTTGGTAGCATATTCAGAAAACATTATCCAGTTTGTGGACCAAAGGATTCAGGTTGACGCAGTATACACTGACTTCAGTAAAGCGTTCGACAAAGTAGACTACCAACTTTTATTGCGGTAACTTGAGAACCACGGAATCTAAGGTCCATTATTGCAATGGTTACAGTCGTACCTTAGAGATCGTAGATCAAAAGGAGGCATTCGTAGTTTCAAATAGGGCCAGATTTGATGACTTCCATGTGTCACATGGTACCACAAGGTTTTGTTATTCAATATCTTCATCAATAGCATCACAAATTGTTTTTGTCACGCACAATCCTTTTTATTTGCGGATGATCTCAAGTTGACCTTGCCTATAAAATATTTAGAAGACTCGTATTAATGCTACAGGCCAACTTGAATAAATTATTTGAGTGGTAAGTCATTAAGTCATGAGTGTAAGATGCTTTTGTTTTGTAACACTCGTTGGTGATCCCTAAATAAGCGTAGAAACTTCGAAGTATGCTCAAGACACAGCCCTTGCTCAGCGTAATTTTGGTATACCTACTGTCAAACCACTTCAATAATAGAAATAAAAAATCTGCTCCATTGCTCCCACATGTCTAAATGGTTGTAAAACCAGGGTCATGGGTCTTATTGTAACTCAATGTCAAGAGCATTGCATGCATTGAGTTACAATAAGACTGCACATTTACTAAAGATATCGGTAGCTCTCGCCGCGCGCCAATTATCAGTTCACAGGTCACCCTAATGTAGTTAATAAAGTAATAAGTTTATAATTACATTTATGCAGACTTACATAAACACAAGTTTTTATCATATTTACATCTCCCTCACACACTCCATACAAAGGTACATAATAAGGCCACATCATGGCTGCATTAGCTAGTCAATATATTATAATTTAATAATGATAATTGTACTGTGTTCGTCTTACAGCTGCTATTACATGTTCAAATTATAGGCGAGGACGCTGGCACGCTAAACACAAGTTAAATCTTACATTGGGTGCCAGAGTTTATCGTTAACATAACAGGGAAAAGATTCCCTAGTTGTAACGCTTCATATTTTTTTAATAAATGTTTTCTTGTACAATTGAAGTTAATAAAATACTTTTATTCTATGCATAACTATTTCAGCGTTTGAGTACAGAAATGGACGCTACATTATAGTTGAGTTCAGTTTGGTTACCAAGAAACCTTTACGTCCGTTTACGTTATTGACGTTTTTGGGCTTTTTCACCCAATATTGATTAAATTTTTAGGGTTACCTAAACAATCCCGAGGAAACCAAGACCATGCTCACTGATGACGGCTGGCTCAAGACCGGAGACATGTTCTACAAGGACGAACAAGATTACTACTACTTTGTGGAGCGCAAGAGACTTGTAATTAGGCACTACGGTTTTATGGTGAGAGAAGAATCTTTTTACGTTTTTATTAGCTTTTTTCTTACCACTTATTAATTCCAATCAATGATAAAATAGAAATAAAATAACGTCGATAAATTAAATGCATGAAAAGAGCATGCAACAGATACTAAAAATCTCAATGATGCATAACATTAAGGGCGTGCAATCTAACGTAAGGCGAAAACTCAGTCAGCGTGAACTTAGCTAGACTTATTTCTCACACGCTCTGATTCTTTTAGTGGCGCACTGTCTCAAGTCGGTTGATATGCGACAAGAGAAAACTAAGACTTATTTCGCCAGAAAAATATCTACCAAATCCTTGCTCCCCTTTTTACAGTTCGACGTTTCCTTTCCATTTTAAAGCATCACGTTATCCAAATATTATTACCATTGTCTTCCTTTCATTGATGTTTAAAAATGATACGATTCATTTAAAAGAGGTATTTCACAAGAGCAGTTTTAATTCATTTTTGGAACCCTGTAAACGCAGCCACTCAAAAGTAGTTGCCATATTATCAAACGGTTTAAGCCTTATTCGTTCTTGCAGATAAATTAATTTCGTGTAGCCATGTAGGCTTGAGAATGTTGTTATAACTTAGAGTCCTTTTATGAATAATTGAAATGTTACTTGTTGCATGAAGAGGCACTAAATGCATAATATAAAGTATGTATTTATATCTAGTGTGAGAAATTACGTAAACGACTAGGTCCAGGTTTCTGAATTGAATATTTGGAGTTAAGCGCCATGTCAAACCCTGCTTTAATGCCAAAATTTTACAGGTTTTCAGAAGTACCATCTGACCATCTGTCATGTCCGGCACAAACTGGGCAATCGACTTCTGTCGATTGACTAATCCTTTCACCACGATGGCAAACCTAAACTCCAATCGGCCCTTATCGGGGCCAAGCAGTCCATTAACAAAACCAGCCTTGTGTGTAGTCTCAGTCCACATCGAAGGGTTCTCTCGCGACAAAGCAGAGATTCTTTCTGAATTAGCTCGCTAGGTACACTGTGGCCTACTATGTGTCCAAGAGACCCATCGGGACTCTACGCAGGGCAGGCCTTCCATTCCTGGACTGTCACTTATCGCCGAGACCTGTTACCCGAAGCACGGTAACGCAGTGTTTGCTGCTCCCGGCGAAATTATTATGTCCACAGAGTGTTCCAACGATAATAACTTCGAAATGATCACAGTAGACCTCGGTAACTGCACTGTAACATCAGTGTGTAAACCCCCTGGGACCCCGTTTGAATTCAATTCGGGTAATTTAAACACCCAGCGAACAAAAGTTGTGATTGGTGACTTCAATAGCCATAGCTCCAGCTGGGCCTATCGTTTGACGAACTCGGACAGTCAAACTGTCAAAGAATGGGCAGAGGCTAACGTTCTGAACCTAATCCACGATCTATAATAACCTGCGTCTTTTAATAGTGGATAATGGAAGCGTAGGTACAATCCTGATCTAGAATTCGTCAGCTCAAATATCAGCAGCTAAAGCAAGAAGATCGTTTGTCCACCAATCCCCCGAACCCAACATAGACCTATAATGTGCAATATCCAGTCCGCTTTCCTCCCAGTGACTATGCCTTTCAAACGCCGCTTTAATTATTTAAAAGCTGACTGGGAACAATTTTCTATGACCGTAGATGACGAATTGCTTAATATTCCTCCTACCCCGCAATATTACGACAAATTCGTAAGCGTAGTCGCAGAAAGATCTCGAAAATATATCCCGCGAGGGTGCCGCATTTCGTACATCCCCGGCATTTCCCAGGAATCTGGATAACTACTAAAGAAGTACGAAGAACTATACGACGATGACCCCTTCTCAGCTGAAACCGTTGAAGCCAGTGAAAAACTGCTGTCACTTATATGCGAACAACGCCAGGAAAAATAGATGGACACGGTAACTAATATTGACTTGACGAAAAATAGTAAAAAAGCATGAACCACTATCCGGAGACTCACTATCGGAGACCCACCTCCTCATACACCCAGTGCAATAAAAGCTAACTAAGTTGCCCACCAACTCCTGCTTAGCAGCTAACCACCAGAACGCCTAGGCAGAACTCCTAAAATTGGCAACCTGGCATCTTCCAGTGAATCAGTATGTGACCCATTCCAACTAGCAGACATCGTCTAAAACTAAACTAGCAGTCATCGTAAAAGACTGAGCTTTGGTAAGGCCTTCGGTGTGGACGATGTTTCAGTTGAGCAAATTAAGCACCTCGGCGCAGTATCGTTGTCATGGTTGCTAAAACTATTTAACCACTGTCTGGAGTCTGCGAATATACCTCGTCTTTGGAGGATGTCTAAAGTAATTGCTATTCCCAAACCTCGGAAACACACGACGATCCCAAAAACTTCCGCCCTATATCACTCCTCTGCCACAGTTTCAATTTTTTCGAAAGACTACTGTTGGCCCGTCTCTCAAACCTTGACGACCCTAAACTTATACCGGAGCAATCAGGATTTAGACCTGTGAAGTCTTGCTGCGGGCAGGTCCTTTACCTCACTCAACATATTGAGGATGGGTTCGAAACCAAGAAAGTGACGGGGGCAGTATTTGTGGATTTGTCGGCAGCCTACGACACCGTTAACATTAGGCACTTGTTATAGAAGGTTACCAACCTAACTGAGGATCCAAAGTTTGTTCAAATTCTTAGAGAGCTCGTCAGTAACCGACGATTTCAAATGAACCTTCTCAATCATAAAAGTAGGTGGCGGACCCAGAAGAATGGATTGCCCCAAGGCAGTGTACTGGCTCCATTGCTGTTTAACATTTACACCAACGACCAACCGGTGAGTCCTGACCTGGCATTAACTTTCCAAACCACTAATTTTGAGGAGATTGAAACCACCCTTTCCATCGCACTTTCAGACCTCACCTTATGCAGAAAATGCATTTTAAAGCAAATCCCTCAAAAATACAGTCGTGCGCCTTCCACCACCGTAACAGAGAAGCGGGTCGAACACTCAACTTCTCATGACAGGGGCTACCAATCATCCATAGTCCCCATCCAAAATACCTCGGCGTCACTTTGGATAGGTCCCTCAACTACTGGCAAAATTGTGAGATTGTTAAGAGAAAGGTGCATGCCAGGAACAACCTGCTTCGTCGCCTTACATCCACTAGATGGGGAGCATCTCCCCAAGTCTTGCGAACAACTGGAATGGCGCTCTGTTTCTCCGCTGGTGAATATGCCTTTCCAGTGTGGAGCCGCTCCGCCCACTCCAGTCTAGTGGATACTGCACTAAACGAGACATGCCGAATATCCACTGGTTGCCTTAAACCGACCCCGGTACGGTTTCTGTATCCACTTATTGGCATCGCGCCCCCTAATGTGCGTAGGACTATGGGCAAAGCAAGAAAGTGACTCACGCCACCCAATGCACAACTACACCTCGGTGCCCCAGAGGCTTAAAAGTCAAAAAAGTTTTCTTGGTTGCTTAAGTCCATCTACCGGAAACATCTCCTCGGAAAGATGCAATCTTTGGCGAGAGAAATTTAAATTCCATGATCATTTCCTAGAGCCATCGGAGACCCTTTTGCCTGAGCACGCATTGCCTTGGCCGACCTGGAAAACTCTGAACAGACTCCGCACTCAGGTCAGCCGCAGCAAAAACAATATCTACAGGTGGGGGTTCTCGGATGGTTCCGATCTTCGGTGCTTGTTCGGTGTCTCCCCACAGACCATGGCCCACCTTTCATCATGTGCTGCATGTCCTGTTGTTTGTTCATGTGATACCTTACCTTACCTGTGTGACCTTATGCCTGCGTCGGCGGAGGGCGTTGCCGTGGCTGAATTCTGCCAGGCAAGGCATTTAACTGTTTGTCATCGACACGCTAAGAAGAAATATTAATAAATGGTTTTGTTTACAGATGTCACCTGTGCAAATAGAAGGAATTATCAAAAGTCATGCATCTGTGGCGGATGCCTGCGTGGTCGGTTTACCTGATCCCGAATGTATGGAAATGCCCATCATAGCCGTACAGAGGATAAACAAAGACAATATTGACACGAAGGAGATCTTTGACTTAGTTAGAAGTGAGTATTTATTTCTTAAACTTTATTATTACAAAACTATCATCTGCTCGCTAAATAACTGATGATGTATGTGCAGCCAAGCGAACGAAATTTACTCCCCTGAGGCTCGGTATTTGAGAAAATATTTATAATTCCCTTTGGTGGTATTAATTTAAATAATAATTCCAAGATAATAACGAATCTAAAAGATGAAATCTATTGACAAGGAAATAATTATGTACTTAAATAAAATCTACACTCAAATTACACCTAACTTAAATGAGGAGTTGTATTATGAAGGCACGCTAAACAGAACTTTGAATGTCAATCATCGCAGATAATGTTTGGCTAGCTCAATGTATCCCGTCGGCCGTAGTCCGTATTCAGCGTAGTAGGTGGCACGATCTATAGCCGCTCACGACACCTATAGATCGAGCGCCACACGACTAAACAATTTCATTCTTCATTCTTACTCAATTGCTAACTTATTGTTTTCAGAGAACATGGAAGGGAAGCGAGTGAACGGCGGTCTTTTCTTCGTAGATTCATTACCCGTTACGCCCTCCGGCAAAGTACATCGGGTAAAAGTAAAGGAGATGGCACTCGCATTGAAGAAAGCGGAAAAACTCTTCATTTCTTCTGTGAACTAGATAAATTATAAAGTGCCAGTGTTTAATTTCATCAATAATAGTGGCCACTTACCAATGAGGATCTAAGTAATGATAGTTCTGGTTTAAGTATGTCGTGAATTGTCACTTCCGAAAATATTTGATATGAAATTCATCATCATCCTCATCATTTCAGCCGAAATACGTCCACTGCTGGACATAGGCCTCCCCCAGGCGTCGCCTCATTGACCGATCCCGTGCGTCTCGCATCCAGCGCCTTCCCGTAACCTTAACCAGGTCATCAGTCCACCTAGTGGGAGGCCTTCCAACGTATCGTCTTCCAGTTCGCGGTCGCTATTTCAAAACTTTTCGGCCCCATCGGCCATCCGTTTTGCGAGCAATATTCCCTGCCCACTGCCACTTAAGTTTGGCAATTCTTCGAGCTATGTCGGTAACTTTGGTTCTCCTGCGGATATCATCATTTCTGACGTGATCACGGAAGGAAATGCCGAACATAGCCCTCTCCATTGCCCCTGCTGTTTATACACTCACAAAACCGCAGCATTTTTTTCTTTATTATGACATCATTTCACGCAAGGAAATTCCGAGCATAGCCCTCTCCATTGCCCTTTGGGTGACTTTGAGCTTTCTGATAAGGCCCATTCTGAGCGACCACGTCTCGGTCCCATAGGTGATCACTGGCAACACACACTGGTCATAGACTTTTGTCTTGAGACACTGCGGTAAATTGGACAAGAAGATACCACGCAACTTCCCGAACGCCGCCCAGCCGAGTCGGATTCGACGGTTGATCTCTTTCTCGAAATTAGACCTACCCAACTGGACCGTTTGTCCCAGGTAGACATAATCGGCTACAACTTCGAGAGTCGAGTCTCCGACCTTGATAGGAGTGGGTGTTACATGGGCATTCACCATGATCTTGGTTTTGTCCATGTTCATTTTAAGACCCACTCTTTCGGAAGCTCTACTGAGGTCATCGAGCATTTTACTGAGGCTCTCCATGGTCTCGGCCATGACCACTATGTCGTCGGCAAACCGAAGGTGAGTAATGTACTCGCCATTAACGTTGATACCAAGCTCCCTCCAGTCCAGAACCTTGAAGACATCCTCCAGCGCAGCAGTGAACAGTTTCGGAGAAATGACGTCTCCCTGTCTCACGCCGCGCTGGAGAAGGATTGGTTTCGAGGTCTGATCCTGAAGACGGACTGACATGGTGGCGTTTTTGTACAAACACTTCAACACCTCAATGTACCGGTAGTCGATCTGGCACCGTTGGAGAGACTACAGTACAGCCCAAGTCTCTATCGAATCGAAGGCTTTCTCGTAGTCCACAAAAGCTAAACAGAGAGGCAGCTATACTCTTCGGTCTTCTGTATAACCTGCCGCAGCGTATGTATGTGGTCTACGGTGCTAAAGCCTTTTCGGAATCCGGCTCGTTCGGGGGGCTGGCAATCGTCAAACCTGCGTGCGAGACGATTCGTGATGACTCTTGAAAACAACTTGTAGACATGGCTAAGAAGTGAGATGGGCCTATAGTTCTTCAACCGGGCATTGTCGTCCTTCTTGAAGAAGAATATAGATATGGAATTAGTACGAACTTATCTAAAGCCAATTTAGGAGGATGCTCCTCCGTATGTGTGTGTTAGTATTAAATTGTTGTGTTTATTGTATCAAGTTTAATTAGAAGATCTTTGTAAAAGGCAATAGGAAACTATATTTTTATAAATTTTCATTACATTTAATTATATTAAAATTCATAATATTGCGTCATGACCAACCATGATTTAGACATAAGCTTAGAATGTGTAATTACATTAACTCATACCTTAATTTTATTATTATATTGTGATGAAGGAGGGAAATTAGATTTGAATATGATTAAATATATTTATTAATTAATTTATATTTAATTATTAATTAATAAATTATTTGTTAACCTTAACACTGTCTTTTATTTGTTAATAATTTTACCTACACAAAAAAAATGATAACTTAGGTAAATTACTTCAATTCAACGTTAAAACATCACAGTCCTTGCAAAAACCTGTGTACTTAATGAAATAAAAAATTTACAAAGTGCCAAACTCGCAAATAACTTTCAACTCAGAAATTAAACAGAAATTACTCGAAACTCGGCTACAGTTTTCGTGGCATTGGCTAAACCAAACTGCTACTTAAACACGCAAATATTGAATGGTGTTACCCACTAGAAATTCTGATAGCCCAATAGAAAACCACAATAAAATACTTGGTCCCGTGTGAGTGGGCACAGGATAGGTTATGCAGCAAATGGGGTCTTTAAGGTATCTAGGTAGATAGAATAACAAGCAGAGATCTTTTAGTCCAGAAATGCACGTCTAACCGACGTCTTTACTCTCAATTTACCAATCTGGTCAGTGTGTTTGATTGATATGATTGCCATCTTTTATGGAAACCTATCTATAATATATATCAGAGTAAAGTTGTTGGGATCGACGTTTATTTTTAGAGTAAAAGACCTCTACCTCTCCCTACCTAGATAAACGTTTATAGCTTATCTTCACTGCCAAATATATCTCGCCAGGGCCTTCATTTAAAAATGTTTCCACTTCGTATGAGGTGAAAAACTTAGATTTTTTGCTCTTGAACCCCTGAGACTGTCTTTTCAGAAACGATGTTAGATTATGGAATCTTTTCAAATAGACATTGTGTTTTACTCTTAGTGTACTCTTACACTTTCGGCAAATGATTTTATTTTCTTATCTGCTCGCCACTTCATAAAGTCATTGTATCATCATCATCATCATTTCAGCCGAAAGACGTCCACTGCTGTGCATGTGTCCCCTAGGCGTCGCCACATTGACCGATCCCGTGCGTCTCGCATCCAGCGCCTTCCCGCAACCTTAACCAGGTCATCAGTCTACCTAGTGGGAGGCCTTTCAACGTATCATCTGCCGGTTCGCGGTCGCCATTCCAAATCTTTTCGGCCCCATCGGCCATCCGTTCTGCGAGCAATGTGCCCTGCCCACTGCCACTTAAGTTTGGCAATTCTTCGGGCTATGTCGGTAACTTTGGTTCTCCTGCGGATATCATCATTTCTGACGTGATCACGGAAGGAAAATCCGAACATGGCCCTATCCATTGCCCCTGCTGTTTATATACTCACAAAACCGCAGCATATTTTTCTTAATTATGTTAGATTTTTTACAGCCGATTGCCTAAACAAATTTAGTTATATTTTTTAAATTTATTCCCACCCTAGGGAGGGAAGCCATTACTTTGAGTCTTTCCCGCCCAAAGGTGGGAAGTAGCATCTTCCACCTGCTACTCGGATCAAATAAACTCTACTTACCGAATATGAGAAATGAAAAAGTACGTTACGATTACTTTACGACTTAATTACAGTTTTTAATAAAATAATTATATTATTGTTGCCTTCCCAATTGATTTCATCTTTAAGATTTGAGATTATGATATTTTTTGATAATTTTATGTGAATTAATACCACCAAAGGGAATTATGAATACTATCTCAAATGCCGAGCCTCAGAGGGGTAAATTCCGTTCACTTGGCTTCACATCCATCATCAGCTGATTAGAATTTATTAATTAAATACAGATTATTTTTATTTGAACATTATCTTTGGCGGCGTTATCTAAACTCTGAATTTATAAGACCGACTAGCAGCCCGCTCTGACTTTTCCCTAGTTATGTATTTCTTACATAATACTATAAACCTAGGTCCATCTGGAATATGCAACTTAATAAACCTCTATGGTCAGTATTTGAGAAGCTTAGTTATTTCGGAGAGAGACTAAACGAATTTAAACATTGTGTGTCCATTGTATTTGTTTTTGAAAACTGTTTGGCCAAATTTATTCATTTCAGTTGTTTTTTCCTCATTCGTATTTAAGATCTGTATTAACACAAAATCAATCAGTGTAACTTGTTTTCAGCTTATCAGAGAAATTATCATCGAAAACAATAATTAATATTGAACGATCGTTGCTCAGTTTTATTAAAATTTAGAGCATGTACGTAATGCAATAAAACGGCCTTCGTTGAGTTGTTGATTATTCTATTTGTTGCAATTTGAAAATAAACGAAATGCGTTTCGGGTAAATATGTAATGCACGGTTCTGACTGTCACGTAAGCCCGGGCAGCCCCTTATTTCAATTAATATGTTAATATTTTATTCCGTAGAATCTCATATATGTTGTGTGATTCACAGTTTCTGCAATATTACTAACAGTGAACAAGGGACACGGCGTGGTGTTAAAGCAGACAGATTTCATATATCCGCGTTGATTTCGCTGCTGAAAATGATAACGTAATCGAATTAGGAAAAGTACTATTCACTAAAGGACAAGTATGGGTATGTGCTATGTGTGTGTAGTTATGTTAGCTAACACACACAGATTTATGATTCAGAATATGAAAAATTAATGAGGGAACAAATGAACATAAATGCATATACATTTTTATCTGGTTTTCCATAAATCTAGAACAAAGATTAGCAGATATCTATCTAAATTAGGCTTATAATGCAATCTCTGTATAGATAAAAACAATGAGTGAAACGTATATAAACGCTTCCGACTGATCGTATCATGTATTAGTGATAAAAGTTCTGCTAGCTAGATCTATTCTACGTTACGGTAGTAATACTTGTGTTGTGAATTAATTGTGATAAAAGGTGTTATTTAAAAAAATGGCTGATATTCATTTTAAAAGCAGAATCACGGACCGCGTGAACCATTTTAGAAAGAGTGCTGCTGAGCGGTATAGCCTCAATGAAAAAGATGTGCACATCGGCTTCATTGCCTTGGAGGCCATGAGATGTGATCCAGAAATGATCTGCCAGGTACGTGCCTATATTTTTTTCATCAATGTGTTTTGAATCTATTGGGAATATGACTCATTTTGAGGACTTAAAATATAGGGTCTCTAAATTTCACATATTTAAATCTAAGTTTTACGCAATCTAAATAAGATTTTTCTTCTTGCCAGGTAAAATAAAAATTATAATTAAATTAAATGATGTATTTCATCTTACATTTTTTTTTAATATTATAATTGATCACAAACAGATCCAAAATCTATCTGAATATAAAGTTTAAAATCATTGTACTTAAATAATTTTATTTATTTTATATTATTTGGGAAACAAACATATGCAATAACAAACATAAGCATACAATTAGTTCAACACAATCCAGAATGAGTTACCACAGATTAATATACAAGTAAATTAACTTAAGTGTAACAACAACCAGAAGTTCACACGGTTTAATGAAGTCACAATTTTATTTTTTATTTTGGTATAACATGATATTATTTAAATTTATATGCCAAAATATTTCTTATGCAAAACCTAAATTTGGGAAGAGAAAGGTGAAAGATATCTAAATCTTGCTTTTCTTTTAATGAGATTATGTCGTTGTACAGACGACATGCTCTTTTGATAAAAGTATTCTAGCCGTAATTGGTTCGGGAGAAACCAATTTGGAAGAGAGTTCTCCTGCGTGCATTTAAGCGTGGACATCCAAAATTTGTTTTGCTTAGAAGATAAGGGGAGTCCAATTGTCCTCTAATATTTTTATATAAATATACTAGATCTCGCTCTGCACGACGTTCCTCCAATTTCTGAAGCCTAGGTGTATGATCAGTTCCAGAGTTAAATCGCCAACTGAAGTGCTTAGTAAATTTATTTTGCAATTTTTGAATTTATTCAATATAAACTGCATACTGGAGATTCTATACCGCTGAAGCATATTCAAGAATTGACCTTACAAGTGTCTTATAAAGAAGGGTCAATGTTGACTTATGTTTGAAATCCCTACCAACTCTTAGTACGAATCCCAACATGCTAAATGCCTTGTTGGTCATAGTGGTCATTTGAGAATCAAAGACAAGTTTACTGTCAAGTTGGACCCCAAGGTCCCGCACCTCAGTCACTCTATTAATATGATCATTAGCCATACCAACCTTATATTAACCATTTAAGTTACAAGTTCAGCGTTCAGCGAAATATCTGATTGAAAAACGGTTTATTTAATGATTAGCCTAATTATTTACGAATTCTCAGGTATTTATATTTTAAAGGACTGAAAATCTCGAAATGTATTACACCAGGTGTTTCCAACCTGGTACTTAGTACATAATAAACAGAAATCAAGATATGTATTATAATGGTAATTTATAGATAATTTTATTATGCATAATATTAGTTATAGCATATTATGATACCATACCATTACTGGATATTAGTCAAATATTAGTGAACCAATTCAATATTAGCTACTCAGTATATTATTGGTACCTGTGGAATATTCCCACATTAATTAATATGAACTACAATATATTCGTGAATTTGCAAAATAAATTGTGAAACTGTTAGAGAAGTGAAACAGTGAGTAAATATTCCTTCTTATTTTAACTGGCTTACGAATAACAACTTTGATTCTGTTGGTGTATTTAAAAAGTAAATCACCTATGTATAATAATATAATAGACATGTTGGCCGTGTTGTCGGGTGGAATAAAAACTTAGGAGAGGCTCACACGAGGGCGAGGCTTAAATATCGGCTTTGGTTGTGGCATAACAAACCAACTTCGGGCGATGTCTACATGTGACTTACACGAAAGGTGTTTAAAAGCAAACTAAGCTATCAAATTAAGCTTGATATTATAGCTTCGCACCGTAAAGCCATAAAATTTCAAAGGTTTGGAAGGCTACTAAAAAGCTCGATGTTGGGCCTGGCTTTCCTGTGAGTGTCAGGTGTGCTGACCAGCCGGACACCATCGCCAATATGTTTATAGACCACTTCAAAGTGGATTCTCCGCTGGGCTCGTCGTTGCGAGTTGTCGCTCACGGCTGCTGTCGTGATTCTGATCTGGTTCGGTTTTCGTCCAAGCAGGTGTCAAGTACCATAAAAAAGACGACGAGAGGGAAGTCCCCGTGTCACGACGGTCTAAGCATTGAGCACTTGCAACATGCTGGTCTACGAATGGCTAGGGTACTCGCTATGTTTTACTCACTGTGTATGTGTCACTCGCACCTCCCCTGTGATCTCATGCAAACTATTGTCGTGCCTATTATTAAAAATAAAATGGGTGAAGTTGCTGATAAGTGTCCCTATCGACCCATCTCTCTGGCTACTGTTATCGCGAAGGTGCTTGACAACCTGCTGGATGCACGACTAGATAGCCTTTTAAAATTACACGATGCATAGTTTGGGTTCCGTAATGATTTTGGCACTGAAAGTGCGATCCTTGGACCCCAACATACGGTGCAATATTACACAAAACATCGGGCACCAGTGTATGCTTGCTTCTTGAATCTCTCTCGTGCCTTTGACCTTGTATCTTACGATGTCCTGTGAGAGAAGTGACGGTGAGAGGAGTGTCGGCGGAGCTGTTGTGTATCTTCCAGCAACGGTATCACATCCAGACAAACAGTGTGAGATGGGCCGATAGGCTGTCTGTGTCGTATGGGCTAGACTGTGGGGTTAGACAAGGAGGAATAACAAGAAAAAAAAAAAACATTTTATTTTAATTTACATATGCCTACATGGGAACTTATAAAACTTCGACAAAATGTGCACGGTTCGGGTTGGTCGTTTCCTATAGAGAAGAACCGGCAAGAAACACCATGGTTACTCTTTTAAAAAATGGTTTGGTTTTACAATATTTCCATGTTACAGCATTAGTACTATGGGGGGACAACGTAGGCCCGACAATAAGTCGTAAGAAACTAAAAAAAAAAAGTTTATATAATATATAAAAAAGTTAACAAATGTTAACTAACATCTAGAAGGCCTACAATGTTCACTCATTCACAAAATAATCGGTAAAAGAATCTATACAAAGTTAAAAAGAATATATATATATAACAAGACTAAATTTAACATGTGGCACAAATGTTGTTATCAGTGCTGTAACTATTCTTTGCAGAGGTCTATAAAGATGATTGCGAACTATTGTAAAAAGTCCAATTAAAAGAAGAAAAAGAAAAAAAAAAGAAAAATGAGATTGAGAATAGTTAAGAGACATCCACACATATTTGTGCCGTTTATGAGTTACCAGGGAAGCCGCATGCGCAGAAGGAGCTAAAGCCAAATTTTTATCTTCAACGTAGTCCTTTATTTTATAATATGCTTTTTTAATAAGGACACGTTTGATGTGATTTTTAACTTTCCATCGGTCAGTTCTATAACTGACTTGGGCAAGTTGTTATAAAAGCGTATAATGTTTATAAGAAAAGACTTGCTAGTTTTAGTTAATCTGTATTTGGGTATTACAATTTCGTGCTTACTGCGTGTATTTAAATTATGGAAGTCGCTTCTAGTTTTGAAAAGCCCTCGATTTTTGCGGACATACAAAATACATTCCAAAATATAAAGTGAAGGTAGAGTCAGTATATCGATCTCTTTAAATGTATCTATCTCTTTTAATTTAGCGAGTACTTGTTCTTTGAGGCTGTCGGTGGTAAATTTCCAGAATACGTGCCCCCGATTAAACACAATGGGAATGGGTTGGAGCGAGTGTACCAGTTCAAGTACTTGGGGCACTATGTCACCGACAGCCTTGATGACCGGGTATACGTATATCGAGATGTAACGTAGGGCGCTGGCAGTCCGTTGTAACATATTGTCTCGCAGGTTTGCACGGTGTAGCAAGGCAGTAAAGTAAACCCTTTTTAAAGCTTATTGCCAAATATTTTACACGTGCAGTCTGTGGACCAACTACACTCAGCGGGCTATCAGCGCCTTACGGGTCCAATATAATAACGGGTTTAGGATTTTGATGGGGCTAACCTGTTTCTGCAGTGCTTCAGGTATGTTCGCGGAATATCGCGTCGATGATTTCCATGCCATCGTCAGGCAGAGATCTGCCTCTTTGCTCTGCAGAGTGCGGGCTAGCTCCAATTCCATCCCAAAAACCATAGCCGGGAGGTACGACACTCCGTTATTAGGGGATGATGTTCTGAACAACAACCTCGTTACTAAATAAGTTTTTAAGATATTAGTTTTATTAGAAATTATTATTATTAGAAATTAAGAGTGTACTAATATAGGTATAAGTTTTCTCGTATACTAACCCATATGGATGTTACTTGTCCGAAATAAAGATTATTTTATTTTATTTACCAACCAGGCGAAAAATATACTGAATAAATATATTTAGGCGATTATTATACTAAGTAAGTAACTATTTATCCGGTTTGAGTAATACCTTTTAGGAGGTTTTTGTGAGCTGCGGTAATAATATTGTTACATACTTTAATTGTATTTGGGGTTCTATTATTTAATGTTTAGCATATTATTCTTTTCAAAATATCTGAACAACCATCTAGGCGACATCGCTGTGCAGCGCAGGAGTTCTCGTGTTTTCAACCAATTAGTTCAAGAGCGAGCGAAGCGACCTCGAGCGCTTAGAGAACCCAGACACGTATAGGTTACTTTAGACCCTGCAGACAGAGAAAGGAACCCCGCCCAGCGGGGTTCCATTGACAAACTTTTATTTTCAAGTAGCTGTTTAAAACATTGTCATTTGTTTGTCGCCCACTAAGTATTTCAGTAAGCCATATTCAGTATTTTTTACACCTTTAATATTAATTTATTATCGCTCGTTTAAACACTTTCCTTCAAAATATCGCTGTCTTTGCCTGCAACTATAGACATTATAAAAATCTAAACCATGTGTTCAATAAATAAATGATGAATTTTGTACAGCGACATTATTACCTACAAATTATTTTGCTAATCAAACAATAAAAAAGGATAATCTAAGCTTAATTAAATATTCTTCGCGAGAAAAGATCTAACAAACTAGCCTCATTTATTCTTAAACAATATAATTACAAATAAATTAATTCCGTTATCAAAGACATGTATTCTGAAAAAAAAATCTTTACATACAATTTTTTTTTCTTCCAGCTAGATTTTTAACTTAGAATACCATTCCGTCGTAAAAAGATAATTTACTACTGATAGATAATGTCAATATAAGTAATAGTCCAGGCAATAAAGATATTTGCTGCGGAAAAGATCCTAGTTACGTACACCGTGATTACGATCACTATTTTTAACCGACTTCCCAAAAAGGAGGAGGTTCTATGTTCGACTTCAATTTTTTTTTTTTTTTTGTGTATGTTCACCGATTATTCCGTCAATTGTGGACCGATTTTGAAAATTCTTTTATTGTTTGAAAAAGTATATTCCGAAATCGGTCCCATTTTAATTTGGTGAAGATCTGATGAAGAACTTCGGAGATATACAACAGAACTCTTCAATAAATAACGGCAAATCTCTCGGGATTGCTGCAATCGCATGTCTGTTTGTTGTTTATAACATTTCATAACATAACATCACGCCAGTTCGCTCTTAAGGGGTAAGCAGACCTCTCATTTCACCGGTTATGTTCAAGTTTCATGAAATCTATTCTGGCGAAATAGTTCCCTTACTAACTTGCCTATTAGGTACGTACTCGTACAACTAAAAAGTGTAAAATAAAAAAACTTTTTGCAAAAAAAAACTACCGACTTCCAAATACAAAACTACAAAGTGAAAAATAACTTATTTTTTTGAAGTCGGTGTCCATAACGCAAAAAATGGTATCTACGAAAGACACCGACTTCAAAAAAATTAAGTTATTTTTCACTTTGTTGTTTTGTATTTGGAAGTCGGTAGTATTTTTTTGCAAAAAGTTTTTAACAGTAAAGTTGCCTGAAAAGTCCATAAAAATTACAAAGGAGCAAAAATAAATATGGGCTGTCAAAGGGCCCGAAAATCAGTTTTAGGCTTAATTGTCGTAAACTTTTGATTCTAGCAAGTTTATTCCTTGTTTAATTGTGCAAAAAAAAGTACCTTTCCCAGTCCAAAAGATTCATTCAAAAAGATATAGACCATTTTTTTTTCTGTTTTGTTTTTACTAAATATGTGCGTATGCTAATTTAGGCTAGTCAAATTATGTTTATATGCTCAAGAGAGCCGTTTAACATTCAAAATGCCGTTTTCTGGTATGTTTTCATATTTAGCAGCAACATTATCTATGTCTGGTGCTTAAAATACGGAATTAGAGAAAGTTAGGTTGAATAGGTTACTTCTGGGCAAGCATGCTTCACCTTCGAACACATCATCACGTCACATCAGGTGAGATAGTGGTCAAACGCGAGCCTATAATAAAAAGAAAAAAAAAATATAGTACTGAAATTGCAGCAGGAAAATATATATAATTAGAGGCCAATCTGCGAAATTACATTCCAATTTAAGTTTATTATATTATATATAATACCGGTCATTTTTGTAGTAGTAATTTTGTCTGAAAAATCCATTAAAATCGCATGAGAGTAAAAAAATATTGACTGTAAAAAGTTATTTTATAAAAATCAATTTAATTCTCATAAAGTTTTTGTATTACTACATTTCAAGTTTCCTCCTTATTCAAAAAAAAAACATATAATAAAACATAATATTCGCTAATGGTTGGTGGTAATTTCATTGGTTTCCAAGATATAAGACAAAATATTTTTTTTTTGTTTTAGTACTAAATCAGTGCGTATGTGAGTTTAGGCTAATCAAATAATGGTTTATATGCTTCACAAAAGGATTTGGATTTTTGCCGCAGATTGGCCTCTAATTGCAGTTATTTGCCTGGACTCATCGTCATCATCATCATCTGCTTAGCCTTTTTCACAACTACATATGTTGGGGTCGGCTTCCAGTCTAACCGGATTCAGCTGAGTTGAGCTGAGTTTTGCCAAAGGCCAAAGTAACTCATGTGCTAAAACAGAGTCCTAAACATCAAAAATGAGAGAACAAACAGGTTTTAGGATTAAACTATTTGCATCTTTAGATCGATTCCGCAACAGAACAAAAAGAAACAAACAAATCCGTTGCAAGACGCACCGCTCGCCTAGCCTGTGCTATGGTTCACGCTGGACTGAAGCCTGGGGACCCAGCCATTATCATGGGCAACAACCATATAGACCTCTGCATCCCTTACTTCGCTTGTCACTTCGGAGGACACCCAATGTGCGCCATTGATCCCAGCTGTGGACAAAGTAAGTTTAATAAAAAAAAAACAATTCTTTTAGCCTGGAATTTTTAAATAGAAAATTTTGGGTTAAGAATTTGTCAAGTTTTACTTTAGTCGGTTAAAGTGGGGTTTGACCTTAATGTTTTAAATAAAACCTATCTAGACTTAAAATTATCATGACTTCTCTTCAATTCAGCGGTCAATGAAACAGTAATCTAATTCTCAATTAACTTTTCTTACAGATGATTTAACTAGATTATTCCCGTACATCTGCCCAAAGATAGTGTTCTGTCAGAAAGTTTGTGAAGAAAAGATCAAAGGAGCATTCAAGGCAAACCACCAGGAGGGAATAATCGTCGTATTCGACGACAAAGAATCAGATCTAGGGGCGTTTGTCAAGAAATACAATGGCACAGAAGTTAAATACATGTAAGAAAAATATACACAGAGTATAAAATACTTAATTAACGATCTACATAATTAGACAGTTAAATCAAAAACTATAAACGAATTAAGCCTAAAAATAAACTACCCAATCTAAAATATGGCATTTAAAAACTACTCCTCCACATGGTTGTCCACTGGCATTGTCACGTTGTATGGCAATGCTTTTCCACTGACCTCATGTAAGGAAATATCTAACAAAATCTATTGTTAGGTATGTGGCCCGCCTAATCAATATCTATGTTACATCAAGAACAAAATTAAAACCATTCATAAGTAGAATAAAATGGAATTTATTATTATGTGATAAGGACGTCCGTTCCGTAAGACTATCTCTTTTTGTATTATTGTCTTTTTATGTCATATTAGGTTAGAATGAACTTTCCTGTTAGTACAATGTGTTACAGTTTTCAGGCCAGCTCTATTCGACCAGTCAAAAACCCCAGCATGGCTGATGATGACCAGTGGAACTACAGGCTTGCCAAAGGTGGCTGTTATTCCTTTCGACACTTTACTTAACGGAGTTCAAAACTGGTGGTAAGTACACAAATACAGTTTTTCACGAGGTTCGAAGCTGCTTACAATCTCCTCTAATTGGAGTTGTGGTGTTGCACAGGGGGGTAGGAATGGTCACGGGGTCCCTTCTATGTGCTATTGTTGATCACCAGGGTGGTTTTAGTGAAGTAAAAACCCCAGACTCCCTAGTCTTTTCCCAAAATCTCAGTCGTCTTTTGAATGTACCCTCGGGATAATAAAAAAAAAGTTCCGATACTGCATGTGAGTTGATTACATCCTCTCTGATCCAGTATCTATTCATCACTTAAGAGGATGCCTTAGAACTTTGCTACACCGAACATGTCCCGAAACTTATTGCAAGTTAGTTAGCAACATCGCATTTCAGTAAATAATAAATCAACTGTATTTGTTGAAGTTACGTCGTAAACTAAGTAGTTGGAACTTACCGCACAATTCAATTAAATCGAACATTTATCATCGGTGCTTAAAGTTATAACACTACGCTTAAGAGCTCTACTCTAGTGTTAGAACTTAGGTATCAATTTATACGCTGCAGTTATTTATAAAATGATCTAAAAACCTGGAAACAACATTGACGAAAGATGCAGGGATGACATTGAAAATAATGTTTCTGACACTATGATACCCATAGTAAATAGTAGATTGTTTATCTAGGGAGCAAACAACTATTTTAAAGGCGAAGTGTTTTTTTTAATCCAGAGTATTGCTTCCGAGGTGGACACTCTACTTTTTATCTCCCTCAATGAGAAAATAAGTAAGTGCAACGTATGAACAAGAAGGTTACGTATAATTATTTACATACAATTAGGAACCATAAGACATAACATAGAAATAATTAGAGGCTAATATTTAAATTTGAACAATTATGGTAGTGCATCGTAACAATTTAGTACATCCATTACAGTTTTATTTTTAATATGGCTCACGCGCACTTTTCCAGCCAGTCACTTGTTCAATTCAATTTTCCCGTGCGGTCCGAAATAGAATTAACATAACAATCGCTCATTAGCTATTCACCTCATAAATACGTCTTAATCGATTTTAGCGATGTAATCGTATTTTGGGCCGCATGGTTTGTGATTCATCTCTTTGCTGATTGGAACATTTACTAACTATATCCACATTCCAATTTCAAATTGGAATGTGGATATAGTTAGTAAATGTTCTAATAATGAGCTATTTTTATTCCTGTTTACGAATAATAAATAAATTGCTATTGCTCTTTTCAAACAGATATGATAAAAAGTTGTATTTTTGATGTGCAGGAAACAGTCCGAGGATAGTTATGACGTCACTCTGGCCATGGCTACACTCCAATGGTTCTCATGTCTCCTTCTCTACATCTCTGGCCCTTTGAAAGGCTCAACAAGGGTCCAGTCATCGGCACCACTCACGCCCATGAAAATCGTCGAAATTATCAACAAATACAAAGTAATTATATTGAGAATAACAATAACCGATAAAACGCAGGTGTCTCGTCTATTCTCAAAGGGTCATGGCCATCCGGCTGGTCCGGGGATACCGCACGGTATCCGGTGAGGCGGCGAGCCTCCTTGCCGGATTGCTGCCATGGGATCTGGAGGCCAAATTCCTCGCGCACATATGGGAGTGGCGTGAGGAGGCGAAACGCCGGGGTGAAACTCCGTGGCCGAGACAACACGACAACTAGTGGGTCGGCGGACAGAGTTCCAGCAGGATCTCTTGGCGATGTGGCGAGAGCGACTGTCGCAACCCAGCGTTGGGCACGCCACAGTTGCAGTCGCAAGCTGATTCCCGACAACCGTAGGTGCGGGCTTGCGGACGGCGGTAACCACCGTCCACAAGCCCGCGATAAGGACCAGGCCCGAGTCGATGGGGCGTAATGTCCCACGCGCGCCTCTAATAGATGTTAACACAAACTGACGGGGTCCGCTAGGCCCGATGCCTGTCTGGGTCGCGGATAAATTTGATAGAGTGTTACCGCGGCCCTTGGGTGGGTTTTAGTCAGTGAAAGTGTGACCCACCCTCAAATCATTGGATGATTTGCCAAACTAAAAAAAAACAAATGTTTTGTTGTCTATAATTTGATAACTGACACTGTGATTGTTACCAACCTGATACTAACAAGTTTTGATAATATTTCAGCCCAACACTACAGCATTTACGCCATATTTATTGGGTCATTTTCTGAAAGTGGCTGAAAAAACTTGTGACTTATCGTGTTTCAAGCACATTCTTATTGGCGGGAGCGCTATAGAGAAGCCGATACTGGACAAACTTAGAGTAAGTATTTGTAACTTCACAAGAAAAAAAAGGAAAGAATTGCTGTTCTTTTTTGACCTAATTTCATAAACTCGACGGATTGCCTAAGGTGTCCGCTAGATCTTTCTCCTCAGAAAATATGCCGAGGAGAAATATCTAGCTAGAACATATTATCCTTGAACTCTGCGTGTGTTTATGGAAACACAAATGTGATCACTCTAAATGGGGTTTATATTAGTATTTTTACAGGCCAACTATTATTTCCTCTTATTTATATTAAGAGTGTTAACACCATCGATATCAAAATGCAAAATATTCTTGTATCTAATAAAACATGTCTATTTGCAGAGTATGTGTGGAGCTTTCATATACCTGGCTTACGGAATGACTGAACTATTGAGTCCCATCTTTGATTTCGACGGCGACACTCCATTCGGATCAGCTGGCAAACCAAAATCTCAATACGAGTTCAAGGTATATAATCTTTTAATTAATTATACACGTGTGTAAATATGCTGTTAAAGAATTCAGAATAACAGCATTTTTATAAAAATATGACATCGCTATGACTTAATAATGATGATTACAATCAAGACAATTATTTAAAACTTACTAATCAATATATTTAAAACAGAATAAATTTTAACAATATCAGATATCGTTGATAGCAATGATTGATTATTTTAGAAGATTTTAGTGATACGAATTTAAATGACTGATATAAGCTACCGACATATAAATAAATGTGCACTAAAATGTGGTATCTTACATTTAAAGTTTGAATATACTGACCTATTTTAATTATGTTTTTTTTTGCAGCTTATTGGTGATGATGGCAAATCTTTGGAAGGACCTCACAAAAATGGTGTATTGTGGCTTAAAGGTGATGATTTCTTTAAGGTAAAAGTAACTTCATAGACATTATTTTTATATCTAAGTCACTATAACTATGTTATGGTGAACGTGCACTAAGGGCTTTTCTACCTAAATGTATATCTTCGTCGTACCTAGCTAGTAAAAACATTTAATATTCGATAATTTAGTCCAAAAATACTAGCCCAGTTATTAAAGTAAAATGTTTGAGAACGGTTCTCAGAACTTAATTCCCAAAAAGGTGAATCACTAGTAAATCCGTAGGCCGCGTATGATAATGCCCTAAGGATGAACACACATTCATAATTTACCTGCCTAATACTGCTTCGGCCGCGACTTACACGGTAGCTCAATAAAGTATTCTGAATATTATAGCTGTACTATCTGTACCGGTTTGCGAGTTAAAAGCAACACTGTTTTGGAAAATACACAGCGCAGTATTGAACTTTTAAAACAGTCAAACCAAATACAATAGCTAGTTTATTGACTCTATTTCTTATCTATATCAACAACTTATGCAAAATGTCTTTAAATAATTATTCAATTTTCACTTACGCAGATTATAAGGCTCTATTAATTCATGATAAACCCGACCGGTCACTGGCCCACTCCGCTGAGGAGATAGCAAACTTGTTGACGTTCGTAGGGTGCTGTGCAACCTCGACGTGAACAAAGCTAGTGGCCCCAGGATTCCAGCAATTATTTTGAGAACCTGTGCGCGTGAACTGTCTCCGATCCTGACACACCTGTTTCGCCTTTCGTATGAGACTGGAAAAGTGCTGAATTCTTGGAAGAAGGCTAACGTTCAGCCTGTGCCCAAGAAGGGCAGTGGGGCTGACCCGGCCAACTACGGACCCATTTTGATAACGTCCATCCTCAGCAAGATTATGGAACAGATATTCAACTCTATGTTCCTGGCATATCTAAAAGCTAATGACATCCTCAGTGGCCGTAAATGCGGCTTCCGCCAAAATCGATCAAATGGGGATCTTCTAGCGTATGGCATTCACATGTGGAGCGAGTCCATCGAGAGGCACGGGGAATCGCTTGCCTTCTCCCTGGACATCTCGAAGGCTTTTGACAGGGTCTAGCATAAAAGCCTTATTGGTATGCTTCCTTCATTCTGTCTGCCCAGTGGTCTGTGCGATTGGATTGCAAACCTCCTGAAGGACCGGTCCATACGAGTAGTTATTGATTACCGCTAGCCTGACCAACTGGATAAGAATGCCGGGGTTCCTCCCTGAGGAACTCCGGCATTCCGGTCCACTCCGGTCGGTACTCTCAGCAAGAGCATGCGGACGATAGCACTGTTGCTGAGAGATACGTATCCGACGAGCACGCTACTGGGCCTCAGAGCTTATTACGTAAGGAACAGCAAGCAGCAATAATTGTGCAATTATTGCGCGATCAATTTAATGACCTGGCTAATGAGGCCTTTAAGTTAAGTTTTTTTTAACAGTCACTTTTAACAGAAGCTATTATACCTGTCCAATGATTTATAAAATTTATCTTTGATTAAGTAACCAGCTTATGAAAATGCAACACTTCGTGGACGTTGATTATTTTTACTGAAATCTTAATTGATTACTAATTAGGTTCAATATTCCGATGAATTAATATTTGTGTAACAGTAAATATGGCAGTGAATATTGGATATTTTAATTTTATTTTCATAATATAATAATTAAGCTGAAAAAATTATTGAAACTATTAAAAAAATTTAATGACCAAAATGCCAATGTGTAAAATTGATTAAAATTTCTTCGTATTAGTCGATTGTTATAAGAAATCGAATCGATGACGCATTAGTACATCACTAAATGGACATCGTCATCTCGTATTTGAGCTATGAAACGTAAAATAGATCGTTGAACACACTTGTTTTCCAATTTACTTTAGACATTGACGGAATAGTCGACATTGGTGCTTGCTATATAAAAATAAGAATAAAATAGAAGATACATAATGCGGACATAACACATTTTAATGGGTTTGTATATATTTGGCAGTAAACATAACTGTCGTGACTTTTTGGCAAGCATCGCTGGGGTAGCCAAAACTACAATAAAAATTTCACCTCCACTTTACCGAGATCACGTCTGTTTAAATGATTTAACAAATTGTCCAGTTGCGTAGACTTTTGAAACACAAATCTACACCATTTTGTCATTACAATATTCACTAGGAATAAATTTGCAGATAATTAAAGTAGCCACAAAAAAATAACGAAAAAACAAGTTTGACAGGTCACCCTAATGTAGTTAATAAATTAACTTATATATATATATATATAAATTAACCCCTATTTCTCCTGTTCTATAACTTGAGAACGGCGTTACCGATTTCGCTAATTGCTTTTTTGTTTTGTTTATTACTGTTAGCCGTTTTTATTTGTTAACCTTTTCGTTCTTAGATAGAAAAAAACAAGAAAAAAAAGGTAGGTAGGTAGGGTAGGTATGTAGGTAGGGCAGGTGACGGGAGCGAAGCCACGGGCACCGCTAGTATTGTTTTAATTACATTTATACAGACTTACGTAAACACAAGTTTTCATCATATTTACCTATGCCTCACACACATCCATACAAAAGTACATAATTAGGCCACATCATACCTGCATTAGCTATTAAATATTATATAATTTAATAATGATAATTGTACTGTGTTCTTCTTACAACTACTGTTACATGTTCAAATTATAGGTGAGCACGCTGGTACCCAAAACACAAGTTAAATCTTACATTGGGTGCCAGAGTTTATCGTTAAGACTCTTTTCTCTAGTTGTAACGCTACATAATGTTTAAATAAGTGTTTTCTTGTACAACTGAAGTTAATAAAATACTTTTTATTCATGCATAACTATTTCAGCATTTGAGTACTGAAATGAACGCTGCATTATAATTTTATTGAGTTCAGCTTGGTTACCATGAAACCTTCACGTTCGTTCACGTTATTGACTTTTTTAGGACTTTTTCACCCAATATTGATTCAATTTCTAGGGTTACCTAAACAATCCCGAGGAGACGAAGACCATGCTCACAGAAGACGGCTGGTTCAAGACCGGAGACATATTCTACAAGGACGAACACGATTACTACTACTTTGTGGAGCGCAAGAGACTTATATTTAGGCACTACGGTTTTGTTGTGAGAGAAGAATATTTTTACGTTTTTATTTGCATTTTCCTTACCATTTATATATTCCAATCAATGATAAAATAGAAAGAAAATAATGCCAATTAATTAAATGCACGAAAAGAGCAACAGATATAAAAATATCAATGATGCGTAACAAGACAATCCAATCAAATGAAATATACCTACTAATACGGGCTTTAAGTTTCACTTGGTATAATATTACTGTACAGGCAAAATATCTAAAATAACGTAAGGCGAAAACTCAGTCAGCTTAAACGTAGCTAGTCTTATTTCTCTCACGCTCTGATTCTTCCAGTGGCGCACTGTCACGAGTCGGTTGGTATGCGCCAAGAGAAAAATAAGACTTATTTCGCAAGTAAAATATCTACCAAATCCTTGCTCACCTTTTTACAGTTCGACGTTTCCTTTCCATTTTAAAGCATCATGTTATCCAAATAGTATTACCATTATCTTCCATTCATTGATGTTTAAAAATGATACAATTAATTTTAAAAGAGTTCTTTCACATGAGCAGTTTCATTCATTTTTGGAACCCTGTAAACGCAGCCACTCAAAAGTAGTTGCTATATTATCAAACGGTTCAAGCCTTATTCGTTCTTAAAGATAAATAAATTTCGTGTAGCCAAGTATAGGCTTGAGAATGTTGGTATTACTTAGAGTCCTTTTATGAATACTTGAAATGTTACTTGTTGCATGAAGAGGCACTAAATGCATATTATAAAGTATGAATTTTTATCTAGTGTGAGAAATTACGTAAGCGACAATTGCCAGGTTTCTGAATTGAATATTTTGAGTTAAGCGCCATGTCAAACCCTGCTTTAATGGCAAAATTTTACTGGTTTTCAGGCTGAAGTCATAAAGTACGTAAGTGGCGCCGGCACGCTTTCTATTTTTTAACAAATATTCTACATCAAATACGTAATTCAAAAATCGGGGGCATAGTAGGTATTCCGAAACTATATTAGTGTTTTTATTTTTAAGTATGATTAAATGATTTTGTTTCCAGATGTCACCTTTGCAAATAGAAGGAATCATCAAAAGTCATCCATCTGTGGCGGATGCCTGCGTGGTCAGTTTGCCAGATCCCGAATGTTTGGAAATGCCCGTCGTAGCCGTACAGAGGAGGAACAAAGACAATATTGACACGAATGAGATCTTTGACTTAGTTAGAAGTGAGTATTTAGTTCTGAATCTTTTGTTGCTAGAAAACTAGCATCTGCCCGTGGCTTCGCCCGCGCATAAAATGTTTTATTATCATCCCGTGATATTGTGATTCGATCGATATAGCGATATAGCGATCGCGTTTTTCGAGATAAAAAGTGTTATGTGTTAATCCAAATTGTAAACTACATGTGTGTTAAATTTCATCGAAATCCGTACAACCGTTTTAGCGTAATTAAACACAAACACACAAAACAATTAAATTTATAATATTAGAATGATACTTCAGTTTACAATAAAGCGTATGACTTTTTTGTGAACTGGCGAGCAATATTAATTTGACTGATATATCTTTGACCTACATGAAGCATTCTGACTGCTCTTAAAAAAGCACATTGCGTGAAATTATGGTCCCGTCAACAATATAACATTTCCTAAAAATCATAATACTAATTAAAACAGACTAAAACAAATCTTTTGATCACATCAAAAGTAAGAATAACATGAAAAAATACTTACAATATAATTCTGAAACCTAAAGTACCTACATGTGTAGAGACACATAGGGATGGAGATCCCTTGAACTATATTGTTCTATTACTTAATTTAAATTGCCATTGAATATAATTCTAAGTTGCATTTCCTGATGGCAGAGATACATTAATGGATGGACAAAGGGTTTTTACTATTATGTAGAGTACGACTACACCTGGGCAAATTCGTGGTGAGCCACTAGTCGTTTAATAAATTCAGAGGTTAGGTAACAACGCCAAATATAAAATAGAAATAAAAATATTTGGTATTAACTTCATTATAAACAACTGATGATGGATGTGAAGCCAAGCGAACGGAATTTACTCCCCTGAGGCTCGGCATTTGATGTAATATTTATAATTCCCTTTGGTGATATTAATTTAAATCATAATTCCAAGATAATAACGAATCCTAAATATGAAATCAATTGACAAGGAAATAATTATGTACTTAAATAAAATCTAGAATAAAATTATACCTAACTTAAATGAGGAGTTGTATTATGAAGGCACGCTAAACAGAACTATGTCAATCATTGCAGATAATGATTGGCTAGCTCAATGTATCCCGTCGGCCGTCCGTATTCAGCGTAGCAGATGGAACGATATATTGCCGCTCACGACACCACACGAGTAAACAATTTCATTCTTCATTGTTACTCAATTGCTAACTTATTGTTTTCAGAGAACATGGAAGGCAAGCGAGTGAACGGTGGTCTTTTCTTCGTAGATTCATTACCCGTCACGCCCTCCGGCAAAGTACATCGAGTAAAAGTAAAGCAGATGGCACTCGAATTGAAGAAAGCGGAAAAAATCTTCATTTCTTCTGTGAACTAGATAAATAATAAAGTGCCAGTATTTGATTTCATCAATAATAGTGGCCACTTACCAATGAGGATCTAAGTAATCATAGTTCTGGTTTAAGTGTGTTGTGCATTCTCACTCCCGAAAATATTAGATATCGGTTGCAAAAATAAAAGTGGAATAAGTACGAACTTTTCTAAAGCCAATTTAGGAGGATGCTCCTTCGTATGTGTGTTAGTATTTAATTGTTGAGTTTACTTTATTGTATCCAGTTTAATTAGAAGATCTTTGTAAAAGGCAATAGCAATTAATTCAATTGAAATACAAATTGCGTCATGACTAAAGATTATTTAGACATAAACTTAGAATTTATAATTAAATTAACTTATACCTTAATTCAAAAACATGTGACATCTACCAATCCGCACTGGGCCCGCGTGGTGGATTATAGCCCACTCCCTCTATGAGAGGAGGCCTGTGTCCCAGCAGTGGGAACTTTAAAAGGCTGATGATGTGATGTGTGTGATGTGATACCTTAATTTTATATTATGGTGAAGTAGAGAAATTAGATTTGAATATGCCTAAATACTATGTCAAATAAATTATTTATTAACCTTAACATTTTGCTTTATTTGTAAGGAATTTTACCTACACAAAGTAATGATGACTTTGGTAAATTACTTCAATTCAACGTTAAAACATCACAGTCCTTGCAAAGCCTGTGTAATTATTGTTTCTTTTTTTTACAAAATTACAAAGTGCCAAACTTACAAATAACTTTTAACTCATTGTTTCGAATCATATTCAGCAGTTTCTGAGTTATATTCATTAGATGTTTTCGAGCGCAGAAATTAAACAGAAACTATTCAATATTCGGCTACAGTTTTCATGGAATTGGCTCAATTAAACTTCTTCTGAAAGACGCAAATATTGTTACGCGGCTCGTAACTTATAACTTGAACGGTGTTAACCACTAGATGTTCAGATAGCCCAATAAAATACCTGGCCCCGTGTGAGTGGGCACAGCATACGTACGTTTAGTGGAGGGAACTCTATGGTAGACACTTTACATTCGGTAGCGGCAGCGGTATCTCCATAAACCAAAGTTGGATCGCCGTCGGAACGACTAGTGCCATCAAAGTTTTGAATCGCTTTGATTGTACGAACGCCTCTAGTGGCGTGACTTATCCCAGTTTCGTGCCACTTCACTATCAGAATTTTTAGTTTTCGTATCACAAGTGGAAAACTAAAGCAAATCGACCTTTTGTTCTTGAAACTGGCCATTCATGCTTATTCCGGTTTCAGAGTATTTTGTTTTGAAACTAATAGTTTTTGTTAGTTGAAACTTATTGGAGGTCACATATGTATGCACTGGCCTGTGTGTTTAATCATATTTACACCACGCCTGTCACCGTTTTTATATAAGCTTAGGCTTGATAATGTTTATGTTGTACTCCTTGTCACTTGCTTGTAAAATATTGATCCACGTAAGATTAAAATTTACTACCAGTCCACTGCTGTTCGTATAATTGCACCTTTAATCCAATAAGTTATGGTCCCGGAACATGGCCAAGACATGCTCAGGTGCTCGATCATAATCAATAAGTTGAGTGGGTTGAATATTTATTGTATTCGTGAAACTTACGAAATCTCAATTATGTTCGCTGAAGTTGGAATAAGTGGCATTAAGAAGCTGAAAGCATCGTCTGACTACCCAAACTGGTTATTCCTGGTGCGAAATTACTTGGAGAATAAAAACTGTTGGGAAGTAATTTCTAAAGATGTTGTTAATGCTAACGTAGACCGGCAGGCACGAACGACAATATGCATGTTGTTAGAACCAGAGTGCTTTACCCACGTCTACAATGCAAAGACTGCGAAAGAATTCTGAAACTGCTTAAAGAAAGCGTATGAAGACAAAGGTTGGAAAAGACGTATACATATTCAGCGAGAGCTTTTCAACTGTAAGTTAGAGAATTACGATTCTATGCAAAGCTACATATCAAAAATTATATTCTTGACACAACAATTGTCCGATATTGATGCTCAAATTCCTGATGATTGGATCATATCGATTTTGCTGGCTGGATTGACCGCTGAGTACAGCCCTCTTATCATGGCTGTTAAAAACAGGTCTGCGGATCCCAAGCCAGGATCTCAAAGCTGGGACCCATAGCAGCGTTGGGACTCCTGGACCCTGTCTGAACCTGTATCCCACGAAACTACCGTAACGCAGCAGTGGTTGGCTAGGTGCCGGTGTGATCTAATGCGGACCACAAGGGTTGGGTGGTACAATGGTAGTCACTTACCTGAGATTCCTGCGGTAGCCTCCTGGGGGTCGATCAATACCATGCCGTGTCGGGAGATTAGGGATAGGAGAATATATATAATACTAGGATGATGAGGGATAAACTGACGGCTGTCTGGACCGAAGGCTCCGGCGTCCACCAGGCAGAGCACGTTCCCTTCAAAAGCACTTCAATGTGCGTGAAATATACACAAAACCAACTGCGCGGGCGCCCCACAATGCCGATTGCGCAAGAATTGATAAGTAAGTAATTGGTAAGTCGCAAAGATTGAAGTCTGGCGCAATTACGAATCACAACGGGCGAACCACACCTTGATTAGATATAATTGCACAAGAACCAGATTTCTCTGTGTGTCCGTTATAAATTTTCTTTTTCGACTCTTGTCAGTGTCAACTGTCAATCAAAAGCTGTCAAATCGCTGACAGCCAACAGACATGGTGTTGCAATAAAATATTAAATAGTGAACGAAACGTTTGGTTCCGAACAATGGCTGTAGATAACAGTGGACATAATACGAGTATCACGTTAGAGCAAATTAAAATGAAATTGTTACAAGAAGAGTGTAGACAGAGTAAGTTACACACAGAGTGCGAACAAGTCTTAGTTACACGTAAAGAGCGCAGCAAAACCGCGAATATCTGCCTGAATACGAAGGAGATGATAAATAAAGATATATAGTATTTAGATAGTGGGTGCTCAAACCATATGACCCACAATAAAAGCAAATTGTTGTTTTATACACCTGAAAAGGGCAACATGAAAATTGCAGTAGCAAACGGCGAGAAATTATTGGTGAAAGGACGAGGAAATGCTGAGCCACAAGTCGGCGAAAACGAAAAATTATTTTTGGAAAACGTTTTACATGTGCCTGATTTATCCATGAACCTGATTTTGGTGAGCGATTTGATCAAGAAGAATTATTGCATGACTTTTGACAATGGATGTTGCATGATTCGCAATAAAAACCGAATTATTGCAAGTTGTCAAGACGTTAAAGGCATTTGTGAGTTGATAGAAATAAAAAATAATGTCGTGAATGTCAAAACAAAATGAAAATATTTTGAACATTTGCCATAAAAGATTAGCTCATTTATCGCGTTATTATATGAATAAAATGAAAGTTCTAGTAAGCGGTATGGAGTTTAAGAGTACCGACCTGTGCGAGCCGTGTATTCCATGTATCGAAGGAAAGACATGCAAAAGTCCCTTTAAAAATCAAGGTTCGAGAGCAAACGAGGTCTTACAGTTGATTTTTAGCGACGTTTGTGGATCATTCGAGTAGTCGTCGTTTAGTAGTTCGAGGTATGTTCTTCTTTTTATCGATGATTATACTCGAAAGACTCATGTTTATTTTTTGAAGAACTAAAATGAAACTTTTGATAATTTTCGTGAATATAAGGCGGAATTCATGCGACAAGTAAATCTATTAAATGTCTGAGATCTGACAACGGCGCAGAGTATTGTAATGGTAAATTTAAATCATTTTTGAAGTCTATGGGTATAAAACACTAGACAACTGTACCATACACGCCGGAACAGAATTCTGTCGCAGAAAGAGCGAATCAGACTATAATAGAAAAGGCAAGAGCATTACTGTCAGAATCGAATCTGAGCAAGAAATATTGGGGCTGAGGTACTGAGAAATACTGAGGCTGTAAATACAGTTGTTTATTTAAAGAACAGAAGCCCCACGAAAGCATTGAATAATGCGGTACCTGAGAAGCTTTGGACTGGAAAAGATGTGGATGTTAGTCAACTGAAAATCTTTGGTTGTTTGGCGTATAGATTGATACCAAAATAAAAGAGACGAAAACTGGACATGAAGACGGAACCGATGATTTTTATTGGATATCCAGATAATCAGAAGGGTGATGAATCCTAAGACAGGTGAAGTGACAACTGCGAGAAAAAGGAAAACGTGGATAAGTCGGAAGTTGGCATAAATTTGAAAACAGATTCTGTTCCTTCCAGTTCACCTAACGGATCTACAAGCAGATCTGAACCCTTGGAGGCTCATGATGATATCTACCGTGGTGCTGTAGACGAGAACGTACACTGTAACGTAGAAGTATCAGAGGAGATAGGACCTGAACCGGTAGTAACAGAGCAAGAACCTGATGGCGTATCGACTGATGAGAAAATGACAACACCTGAATCATAAAGAAGGTATCCTATAAGAGAACGCAGACAAGTTGATCGGTACGTTTGCAATGTTATGTATGCCAAAGAGAGAAATCTTTATGGTGATCCATTGACTATTTGAAGCGTTGGCGAGACCCGATGGTGACTTATGGCAAAAAGCAATAGATGATGGATTTATGTCACTAAAGGAAAACCAGACTTGGACGTTGGTGGATCTGCCAGCTGATAAGAAACCTTTTCAGTGTAAATGGGTATTCAAAATCAAGAGAGGTTACGATGACAAGGTAACGAAGTACAAAGCCAAACTAGTAGTGCTATAGCGGTTTGAGAAACCTCTTCATCCTTGTGTCTATTATGAAAAGTGGACTGTATTTGAAGGGTTCTGGCAATAGTGCGTTGAAAATAAGCGGGAAAATATTCACGGATCAATTCGGGCGATCTAGTATGGAAATGAGGGAAGTAGTACGCCTTACCTTGTGGTGGTCGATGCCAGCCCACGTGTGGCAGCGAGCTGGTGTTCTTCAACTCCAAAATGGTGACGACGACTTCCTGATCTTTAAGGATCCACACACTTCACACACAATTGTTTTATATCCGCGAGGCGGGTTAATAGACACGGTTTACAAGGTTCTCTGCAATCTAACTAATTAGATGCATCAGTCTCCAGCCAGGTGGCTTGGAAAGCTGGCGGTTGAGATACGAGGCCCGTTCACGTTGAAGTTTCGGTTCGTTCTGGCGACCTGTCATTAAGGCGTAAATAAAGGGAAAAGGAATGAGGAAGGAACGAGATAATTAGGATATCGATCGCCCGCGAAATCTCAAATGCGTTTGTCTATGTGTTTTTGGTCATTGATTTATGACATTTACAAGAGATGGCGCTACCATTTTCCCGGCCTTAAAGGGTCACCTTTAATGAAAATTAAACTTAGCCCTATGAGGTGTACTACCGTATACCTATTCAGCAATACGGACTAAGATGCGGATTTTTACATTTCAATTATTAAGATTTAAGATAAATACTGCGAGTTGCATAATACATTAAGTTGCATACCTATAGTTAAATTTTAATAGAAAAATTATGTTGTGTCGCTAACTAACTAAAACTAAGAGACCTAACCATCAAGCCAGGCCTTATTGAGTCGGTAATGAACACAGACGCACAACAGGGCGCACGTAGCTACCCATTGCGGTTTTCACAGTAACAACACGGGTTGTACCGTCCTTGGAGGTATGCAATTTATCAATAATGCCTAACGGCCATGAAAGGGGTGGAGAGTTATCAGTTATGATAACTACAATAGTACCCTCTTGTATAGAAGGTGCAGGACTATTCCATTTGGATCTAGCCTGAAGTTGATGTAAGTATTCTGAACACCAGCTCTGCCAGAACGACTGCACCAGTTTGTCAAGTAGAGTACGAGAAGCTGAGCCAGTCTGCTTCAGGAGCGAGAAGGGACAACAATGGCGCGGTGTGCAAGAAATGCGCAGGGGTCAGTGCTGATGGTTCAGTAGGGTCACTACTCAAAGCAGTAAGTGGCCGCGAATTAACTAGAGTCTCAACTTGGCTAAGGACAGTTATAAGTTCCTCGTAGGAGAGGATTTGTTGACCTATAACTTTAAAAAGGTGAGTTTTAACTACCTTAACCATACTTTCCCAACATCCTCCAAAATGTGGGGAAGCAGGCGGAATAAACTTCCAATCTATATGATTGAAGGAAAGTTCTTCCTCAAGATGAGGACAAAAATCATTAAGAAATTTATGAAGGTCGCGTAAATAAGAACTTGCACCTACGAAACAAGTACCGTTATCGGTATATAAGCATTTAATAGGACCGCGTCGCGAAAGAAAGCGTTTTAAGGCTGCGAGGAAAGTCACTGTACTTAAATCTGTAGCCACTTCAATGTGCGTGGCACGCGTCGTCAAACACGTAAAAATGTAGAGCCAAGCCTTACGGCTCTTAACACCTCGACCACGAAATGGTGTGTACTGCAGCGGGCCTGCATAGTCACAGCCGGTATGAGTGAACGCCTTGTCGACTTGGTTAACACGCTGGCTAGGTAGATCTGCCATAAGTGGAAGAATAGGACGCGGGCGGAACTTAAAGCAAGTGTTACAGTTGTGGATTCTGTGACGAATTATTCGACGTGCAGCTAAAATCCAATAATTATGCCTGAGTAAGGACATAAGCAACTCCGGACCGGCATGAAGATGTTTCTTGTGACAAAAGTCAACAAGAAGATCAACAATATGGTCATGACGTGGTAGAATACAGGGATGTTTATATTCGTAGGGTTCGTCCGAATTTGTTAGACGACCACCAACTCGTATGATGCCGTGCTCATCGAGAAACGGCTTAAGCTTATGGATGGCGGGATTACATGGTTTATTGTTTTTTAAATTAAGAATATCGTTACGGAAATGAACATCCTGTACAGCTCGCAGCAATTTAATTTCTGCATATTTGAGATCAGAGCTTGATACAGTACGTGCACTAGGCAGTTTTCTTAAAAACTTATAGACGTAAACAATAGCGCGTAGCAACTTAGACCACGACGAAACACGTAGTGCTAGCGCGTAAATTGGTGATTCCGTAACCTCAGAAACCACGGCATGAGCGACTGATTTCTGTTCGGGTACGCCCTCATGCAGTGCATTGTGTTCGAAAGTATGTATGGGCCACTCAGATAGGTCATGAGAAATCCATGATGGTCCACGATACCACAATGGATGATGCAAGAGCTTAGCTGGCGTGACACCACGAGACAGACAATCAGCGGGATTCTCAGTACCAGCGACATGGTTGAAACAATTAGACCCGCTAATTGTTTCAACCATGTCGCTGGTACTGAGAATCCTTATAAGCTCTATCAGCTTAGTAACCCGATTGGCAACAAAAGTTTGCCAGCGGTGCGGTGAGGAATTTATCCAGGCGAGCACTACTTTAGAGTCAGTAAACGCGTATACCTTATGGATGCGGTAGTGGGGCGATATTGTGTCTTGTACCTTGCGAAGCAACTTAGACAACAGTAGGGCCGCGCACAACTCTAGTCTAGCCACCGAAATGGTTTTCACAGGTGAGACTTTAGACTTCGCACTAACTAACTGCACGGAGTAGTTAGAACCAATGCATATTTGCATGTATACGACTCCACTGTAAGCACGCTCGCTGGCGTCAGCGAAACCTACTAAATTCATGGTGCATCCGTCGACCAACCCCAGATGACGCGGGATAATAATTTCATTAAGCGTAGAAAGCTCAGCACAAAACTGATTCCAAGCGGTGACTATATGTTCAGGTGGTATGTCGTCCCAGTCACACTTTGCCAGCCAAAGTTCCTTAATTAAGAGCTTAGCGTACAGAATAGTGGAGGCGACAAAACCCATTAAGTCCCATAGCCGAGTCACTGTGGAAAGCATGGCTCGCTTAGTACATTTATCATCTGGTGTGGTGACGTCAAAGCGGAAACTGTCACAAGACTTGTCCCAGCGTAAACCCAGGACCTTATGCGGTATAGACTTCTCATGATCGATATCGGGTGAAGCCTTATGAGTATCAGGTATGTGTGCGAGAACCTCTTTCGAGTTACTTGTCCATTTGACAAGGTCGAACTGGCCTCGCTTGAAGAGCTGAATAAGCTCATCACAAAGCGAAATTGCCTGCGGTATGGACATGACACTACAGGCAATGTCATCCATATATAGGGCGGAAGAAGCAGCAGCAGACGCTGCAGGGAAAATATCGCCTTCATCAGCGACTAACTGGCGGACTACACGTAACGCGTGATATGGACTGGACTTAATTCCGAAGCAAACATGATTAAATTGGTAGACCGTTATAGGTTCATGTTTACTGAATCTGTAAAAGATGCGTTGAAATCTACGGTCCGATTCACGAACGCCGACATTGAGAAACATTTGGCGGCAATCAGCAGACAGGGCTATTTGAAAGAGTCGAAAACGAATTATAATATTAAATAAATCACCCTGTAGATTAGGGCCTGCATGTAGAATGTCATTGATCGACTGTCCCGATTTAGTTTGACTACTAGCATCTAAAACCACGCGAAGTTTAGTGGAAGTCTTATCTTCGCGAACGACACCGTGATGCGGAATGTAATATGACAGATTAGAAACGTTGTCATCTTTTAAAACCGAACTCAAATATCCCTTATTTATGTAGTCCCGCATGACGACATTGTAAGCGCTGCGTAACCCTAAGGACGCATCAAGTTTGCGCTCCAAACAATTTAAACGCCTAAGTGCGGCAGCGTATGAGTCGCCTAGCGAATAAGGGTCTTCGCAAAATGGCAGCGACACAATATATCTACCACTGTCATCGCGAACAGTGGTAGCGCGAAAATGTTCTTCGCACTCGAGATCCTTACGGCTCTGCGAGGGCGAGGCGGAAATTTCTTCAAGCTCCCAGAATCGCTTGAGAAGCGAATCTAAACTGGGATCTTGAAGAACAGAACAACATGAAGTTGTACTCGTACATACCCCTATTAGTCTACTGAGATTTTCTATAGTGGCCACCTTCACCAACATTACGTTATATAAGGCGGCACACTATACCAGGCAACCCCTTACGAGGTGTCTGGGACCATCTTCGGTAGGTCATGCCTCCGAGAGCACTCGCCCCTGGTACTCAAGAGAAAATGTGAGTCGCATCGTGATTACTCACTACCATTTGTTCATAATGGTACCGGAGCAATAAAGCCGCTCACCACACGCACGCCAGCACTAGTGCAAGCACCGGCACCAGCGCAGTTGGTGCTAGCGGATTCAATCCCCAATTGATGATTCAAGTTGTACTCGTACAGTGTAAAGTATGTGCCGTAGGTACGGAACCCATAACCACATACCCCAACACAGTTTCAATAGCGGGAGGTATATTATATTGCTCGCTATGCACTATGTTAGGCAAAAGCAAGCGCGGGAATATAGCAGCACCAATCAAAACATCGATACCGCTCGGCTCCGCAAACTTCGAATCTGCGAGCGGTAATGTTTTGAGATGTGTAAGTTTAGAGACATCGACGAGAGCGGTCGGCAATGTCTCCGTTATACGTTCAACAATAAGCAAAGAAACGTTAAAATTAATATCACTACTAAAACGAGAATATAATTTAATATCTACGGAACCTTTAACTGGTTTTTCCGACCCACCGATTCCTTTAACCAATAAATTAGAAGTATGAAAGTTCTTCCAAACGCTTAAAACATTCAGAAGTAATAAAATAACTTGTGAAGCGCTATCTAGTAAACAACGTATTATGTGTGGCTTATCATTTACATCGTAAATTACGACTTGAGCAGTAGCGAGCAGAACGGTTGTGTACGCCGTACATTGCGGGCTATCTCTCGCCGACGGCGACGCCGCAACGCACCGAGTGTCAATCGAACGCGATGGAGCGGCGCCAGCGACAGAGGTCGTACACAACGATACCTCAGATTGTGAGGTAATAGAAGGTACAGTCGGCATAGGCGTTGGGACCGGATTCGGCTGTGACGTCACTACAGTTGATAATTGCGGGTTTTTATTAAAATGTAACAATGTATGATGACGTTGATTACATGTGCGACACTTTAATTTAGAAGAACAGTTAACCGTTTTATGTTTAATTCTCAAACAATTGACACAAGCATTGTTGTCTTTCACACATTTGAAACGAGCTGTCGGAGTCAAATTATCAAAAGCGGGACATTTATATAAGTGTTCATGGATATATGCTTCGCACAGACACTTGTTTGAATTATTTGACTCAGAGCAAGCTACATAGGATTGTGGATTAGGGGCGGTCCTTTTTAATTAAAACTACGCGATTTATTAGACTTATGTGAATTGTCTGAACTATTCGGCTTATTATTGTTAGCTAAGGGTGGTTGGGTATTACGAAGGTGACAAAACTATCTAGAGTGGGAATCTTACGATTACGTTCTGTCATCTCGAAAGCGCGAATAGTTTCAGTGTCAAACTTTTTTATTGCGAGTTGCAATAAAATGAAATCCAGAAGGTCAACTAATTTTAGATTCTTTAGGGAATTAATTGCGGTGACGAACTTGTCCACAAATAGCTGGTAATTCGAAACAGACGCGGGACCGGACAATTTAAGATTTAAAGCTTGATCCAAATAGGTAGACGCGAGGACACGAATATCCTGGTACCTATCGAGAAGTGCCTGGAATATGACTTGGTAATTCTCAGCACACGGTGTGACTCCCGCGAACACAGACTGTGCCTTCGGTGACAGCTTACCTATTAAATAGTACAACCTGTCTGCATCCGTCAGCGACTAATTGTCATGAACTGTAGATTTAAAACGTGCATAAAATAATGGCCAGTTTCATATATCACCGTCGAACGACATGAGTTCGATTGGCGGCAACCTTGGTCTACATATTGCGGAATCACTCATACTGTGCCTCCCGGACGGCTTATCTTCCAATTGAGACATCACACGTTTCACGGAACAATACATATTCTCGAATGAGGCGTAGGCTTGATAGCTAGGCTTCGCATCGGGATATACAGCCAGTAACCTAGCATTATAATCATCCAATAATCTATGAAAGTCCGTTCGAATATCATCTATTGTTACACAAGAACTGAGAAAGCCTTCTCTCACCGATTCGGAAGTATTAGCGACTTTAGAGCGATCATAAATTGACTGAATACGCTCGAAAAGTATGTTACGCTTAGCTTCTAAAATCACCAACTGTTGATCTTCCGAAGAAGCGATTGCTTTCGCATCACGCGGCATTGTTATGTAATGTAGTTACAAATAACCACACAAACAAAACAATGTGCGGTTATTATTTAAACGAACAACTATATGTAGAAAAGTAATACTACTGAGTGTGACTGTACTGTGACAACGGGTTTCGCAATATTTGCGTAATTACGAAATAAGTTTTTTCGTAGTACCCACTAACCAAAGTAATTAGATAGTACAAAATGTTAATAGCATTACTATCCTAACCAGTTTTATTGTTAAGTTTAAATATTGTTTAAGATAAATGAATAGGTATAAATATGCAACTTATAGCCCGCAATCATCTAAACGTATTCGGTAAAGTTATGATATTTATACTGCGTAGGTACCTACAAGTAGTACACCTATTTTATTTTTCTCTTATAGAATGAATGTCTACCCCGCGGTATTCGGAAAGTAACTTATTCCTAACAATTTATAATTGGAGGTAGGTGATTCCTATAAAGGCGGTTAAACTAAAAGACGCTTGAAATATGGAAATTTACAATACGACAAGTTAGTTTTAAATAAGAATTATTTTTAATAATAGCAGATACGTAATTGTGAACCTGCTATAGCGGCGTTGATGGAACCACGTATTGGGTTTACAACTTGATTATGTGGGTAGGCGGCTAGGTGCCACGACCCTAGTAGGAATTTATGATTGATTCCTAAGTAAGAAATAAAGGAAAATGGATATATTATAGTAATATATCCAGCTCGAAGGACCAAAAATGCTATAGCGGTTTGAGAAACCTCTTCATCCTTGTGTCTATTATGAAAACTGGTCTGTATTTAAAGGGTTCTGGCAATAGTGCGTTGAAAATAAGCGGGAAAATATTCACGGATCAATTCGGGCGATCTAGTATGGAAATGAGGGAAGTAGTACGCCTTACCTTGTGGTGGTCGATGCCAGCCCACGTGTGGCAGCGAGCTGGTGTTCTTCAACTCCAAAATGGTGACGACGACTTCCTGATCTTTCAGGATCCACACACTTCACACACAATTGTTTTATATCCGCGAGGCGGGTTAATAGACACGGTTCACAAGGTTCTCTGCCATCTAACTAATTAGATGCATCAGTCTCCAGCCAGGTGGCTTGGAAAGCTGGCGGTTGAGATACGAGGCCCGTTCACGTTGAAGTTTCGGTTCGTTCTGGCGACCCGTCATTAAGGCGTACATAAAGGGAAAAGGAATGAGGAAGGAACGAGATAATTAGGATATCGATCGCCCGCGAAATCTCAAATGCGTTTGTCTATGTGTTTTTGGTCATAGATTTATGACATTTACAAGAGATGGCGCTACCAGGTAGCGCCATCTCTTGTAAATGTAGCGAAAGGCTTTACGCAGGTTTGTGGCGTAGACTATACTGAGACTTATTCTCCTGTAGCTCTACTCTACGATTGTAGTTCTCGCTAGCTGTTGAATACGGATGGTTTATTGACTAATGGGATGTAACGACTGCCTTTTTATATGGCAAGATTAAAGAGGACATTTACATGCTCCAACCGAAAGGAGCAGTAGTCAAAGGTCAAGAAACCAAGGTATGTAAGCTGCAGCGTTTTTTGTATGGATTGAAACAAGCTTCAAATGCTTGATTTAAGGATTTAAGGAATTGGACAAAGAGATGATGAACTTAGGTTTTGTACAATCAAAAATAGAATCGTGTTTGTATCAAAAGCAGCTTAAAAACAATAAGATGTTAATTGTCGTTATTTATGTAGATGATCTCTTCATTTTTGGCAATTGTGAACAAGTAAAGCAAAAATTAAAAACCTATTTGCTTGACAAGTAAAGTGAAAGATTTAGCCGCGGCTAGGCATTTTTTAGGCAGCAACAGTTCATTTCGGCAATTTTGAATGACTTTAACATGACTGACGCTAAGCCAGTGTCAACCCCATTGCAAGTCGGTGTGAAGTTAGAAAGATCGACAAATTCCCATAGTAATCTGCCATATCAAAGCTTAATAGAGTGTCTAAATTATTTGGCCTGTAATACGCGACCAGACATAGCACATCCGGTAAGTGTACTTTCACAGTTTAATTCGTGTTATGATGAAATACACTTCAAATATGCGAAACGGGTCTTAAAGTATTTGAAGGGTATTTCTAATCTTTGTCTCACTTTTAGAAAGTCCGGAGATTTAGAGAGCGCGCTAAAAACTTTTTGCAAAAAAAGACTACCGACTTCCAAATACAAAACTACAAAGTGAAAAATAACTTTATTTTTTGAAGTCGGTGTCTTTAGTAGGTACCATTTTTTTGCGTTATGGAAACCGACTTCAAAAAATTAAGTTATTTTTCACTTTGTAGTTTTGTATTTGGAAGTCGGTAGTATTTTTTTGCAAAAAGTTTTTTTATTTTTCACTTTTTTGTTGTACGTACCTAATAGGCAAGTTAGTAAGGGAACTATTTCGCCAGAATAGATTTCATGAAACTTGAACATAACCGGTGAAATGAGAGGTCTGCTTACCCCTTAAGAGTGAACTGGCGTGATGTTATGTTATGAAATGTTATAAACAACAAACAGACATGCGATTACAGCAATCCCGAGAGATTTGCCGTTATTTATTGAAGAGTTCTGTTGTATATCTCCGAAGTTCTGCATCAGATCTTCACCAAATTAAAATGGGACCAATTTCGGAACATACTTTTTCAAACAAAAAAAGAATTTTCAAAATCGGTCCACAACTGACGGAGTAATCGGTAAGCATAAATAAAAAAAAAAAAAAAAAAAACAAACTTGAAGTCGAACATAGAACCTCCTCCTTTTTGGGAAGTCGGTTAACAACCAGTGCGCCCTATACAATCAAAAAACTATTCAAAAAAAGTGAGCAACAAACAAAAGAAATTTGACCAAAGTGTGAATCACTCTCATCTCAAATCAAATGTGTGTGCGGAGCGTTTTGTTACCCTATAATTATGGTCACGCAAGATGACGGGCCGTCACTGGATTTACTGCCTTAAGAAACTGGCTAACAATTTGAAACGCCAACTAAGCAGTCTCGTGGCGTGGAGGCTAGCAACGGCAGTACGATCTCGCAAGTGCGGGTTCAAATCCCAGTTGGACAACGACCAAATTTTTCTTTTTTTGGAATCATCTTGTTTTTGTTTGTATTTAATTTTTCTTTTTTTTTTCCTTTTTTTTTTGTTTATTAATTTGCAAACTAATAAAACCTAATATATGTATTACCCTTATAAACTTCTTTGAAATGGAATTAGATAACATTACAACTAGAAAGCCAAGACGGGCAAATTCACTCGATCATTTGTTTACAAATAATTCGACATTGCTCGATACTACCATGAAGAGCTTACCGGGCACGTCCATGAATGATAGCGACACTATGATCAACCTCAACGAGACAATTAACAATTGAACTTCAATCAGCACATCAATAGATTGAAAACTTAAACAGCGAAAACTTTCGACTGAAAATGGATATAGGCGAAAGTTAGAAAATTATTTATACATACAAAAAGATTATCTCATCCGACGTGAAAAACATGACACCGAAGACCTCACGTACACGTAATCTCATTAGAACAACCAGTGCGCCTACTTATTCTACACCTCTAAATCTCGTTGGAAAGACTGGTACATCTACCCATTCTACAACCCTAAAGACTCAAGATTTTGATCCAGTAAAAAATGAGCTCAATACTACTCAACTACCACTACTTAAGCGCGACATCATGAACAACATGACACATCATTCAGCGTATCTATGGACCAAAATAAGAGTCCAAATGCACCTATAAAGTATCAACCGAAGCTGATTCAAAATACTCGACATGAAGACTTAGAGATTTCTTCCTCAAATTTAGGAAAAGTAGAAGAACTGAGCCACAACATATCTGCTCCGAGGATACTAGTTTTAGGTGATCAACAAGTCCGGGAATATGCTCAAGAAACAGAAACACAAAGAAATAATAATAAATGGAACAACATTTACTCGGTATCGGGGATCTCAAAACCATATGCAAAGAGTACACAAGTCCTGTGCAACATTGACAAATTATCAGAAGGACTACAAAGTGTCGACATTATCGTAGTAGGTATTGGAAGTAACGATAAATATCTCTACTTACTTTTAACAGAGTTATGTTCTTCACTTCACAAACTAAAAAATAACAAAGTGTTCATCCTAAGCCTTCTAAATAATCGCTACTTAAATACTTATCTATTAATAAACACATACAACTGATTGTATAAAACTATCCAAACTGCCAATTCATTGATACATCTGATGTTATGATGAGCGCTAATATCTATAATTTTGTATCGAAGCGCTTTATGTGTTTCAAAATAAATATAGAAATCGACAACATAAACTACCAGAAATTAGTAACTTCACAATTGAAATCAAGACGTGCCAACAAAGATGTGCAACATAAGTATTATATTAACAATGTTAAGAAAACAAATATGCACAATAAAGGAACTATCCCATATTATTTAAAAAAACAGCCTATCACCACTAATCGTAATTCTAAACCTATAATATTAAGCAGCAGTGAAAACACTAGCCAACCGATGTTTTTTCAAGGTTAGACGCAAATGTTCTCTTCTACATCAAAATATAGCTGGTGTATTGAGTAAAAAAGACCTTCTAGAATTATCAATAACGGAACTAGAAAAAACTTATATGTGTATTGATATTGTTTGTCTCAGTGAAACATTTATACGACAAGGGGCAGAATCCAACCTTACTATGAAAAACTATAAAGTATTGTCAGCCTAAAAAAGGCCGCATCAACGTAAAGGTGGGACTTGCATAGTGATCAAAAAAGACCTTGACTGCAAACCTATAAGTATTTTAATTGAGCCCAAGTTATATTATTTCCAATACTGTGCAATTGAAATTACAACCTTAAAACTTTTTGTCATCTGCATTTACCGCACACCAAACTCAGACATTAATATTTTTTTGAAAATTTAAACCTCCTCATATGAAAAATTATGAAAAGAAATAATAAAAGCATCATATTATGTGGTGACTGGAACATAGACGTTATAAAAGCAGATAAACATTTCAAAGAGCTAGAATCTATTTAAAAAAACTATAACATAAATAATCATATTATCAATCCAACAAGAAAACTCTCTCTAATATACCGAATGTTAAGCCCCAAATACATTATATAGCTCTATCTGATCACAAAACAGGACAATCTATATGTTTTGAGGTAACGGTAGACACCGAAAATATTAAAAGACCATTTTATTTTGAAGAAAGACGCGATTTTAATCAAGATAACATAGATAAGTTTGTAAACTGTCTATCTTCATTGTCTTTCTCAGATATTTTCCAGACTAAAATTGCATTTAATTATTTCCATGATATTTTACTATTATTTTATAATTTTTGCTTCCCCCAAATCAGGTTTAAAATAACTATTAAACCCTTAAAACATAGTTGGATGACAAAAGGCATAAAAAAATGTTGCATAAACAAACGGCGTCTATATCTAAAACATCGTCTCTCAACAGCAAATAAAAAACCTCATAAAGACACCTACTGTAAATATACTGGTATTCTAAAAAGATGCGTGTTACAGGCACAAAAATGCGAGAACACACGTTATTTGTCCCAATCCAGCAACAAATATAAGGCTGCCTAGAAAGTAATAAAAAGTAATACCAGCGAAAAACAAAATTCTCACGACATAAATAAAATTCAAATAGATAATCAAACTTACACTTAACCTGAAAATATAGCTGACATTTTTTTATTGGTATTACTAATAATACTATTGACCCTTCTATTGACTACACACCACGAATGACTTATCTCCCAAATACTATGTATTTGACCCCAACTGATGACACCAATGTATATAATTATAAGATCATCATCATTATCATATCAGCCGAAAGACGTCCACTGCTGGACATAGGCCTCCCCCAAGCACTTTCACACCGGTCCCGTGCGTCTCGCAACAAGCGGATCCCCGCAACCTTCACCAGGTCATCAGTCCACCTGGTGGGAGGCCTTCCAACGCAACGTCTTCCGGTTCGCGGTCGCCACTCCAGAACCTTTCTAACCTACGGGCTACGATGACATTAACACAAAAATTCTTAAATTGTGCTCTACATTTTTATCAACTCATATTAGCCATATTATTAATTTGTCATTTATGCAAGGTATATTCCCTTCACGGTTAAAATTCTCAATAGTAAAACCAATCCACAAGAAAGGTGATAGAAATGATATGAATAATTACCGTCCCATAACACTCATTCCAATTTTATCAAAGATCTTTGAAAAGGTTATGCACGAAAAACTCTCCGGTTTTTTTTATCTAAATACAAAATTCTAAGTGAAGATCAATTTGGTTTCAGAAAAAATAAATCGACCACAACAGCTTGTTTTGCTCTATTAAAATTAATAACGAAAAGCCTTAATGATAAACTACCAATTGTTTCCATTTTTCTAGATATGTCCAAGCGTTAAAATGGCTCGAAAGCTACCTTACAGATTGACAGCAATGTGTTGAGATTTCGGGACAAACAGAAAATCAAAAGCTCGCATATAGGTCTCAGTATCGCGAAAATAACAGCGGTGTTAACCAAGGCACCATACTGGGGCCGCCTTTATTCTTGCTATATGTTAAAGACTTGCCTGGTGTAACTGCCCACAATTGCATACTATACGCTGACCATACGACCCTCAGTATTATAAAAGAAAATGACGACATTGTTGAGTAACAAAATGAAATATTTTAGGTGCCATGCAAAAGGTTTCTTCTCATGTCCTTCGGGCAATGTGCAGGCTGTCATAAGCCACCACTAAGATATTCCTGTCATACGTGGTTACACAAAGTGCATTAGCACCATTTGGACTTCGTTCTTTGAAAGGGATAAGAGAGTGATAAAATTTTACGATCGTAACGTAACAGAAGCGATCAGTTCTTGTGAGCGCTAATTTAGTAACAGTCGCAGATGTACGTGACGCGTTACACGACGACTAAATAATGACGTGCCAACAGTTGTGGCCGACACTGTAGCGCGAAGAAACTTATTCATTATTTGTTGAGCAATTATTATATCACTATTATTTATCCATGTGGCTCTTGGGGCCATCGTTTTCTAATCGAATTAATGGATTTTTCGTCCGACGACCTTTGATCTTCAATTTTATATCCATGCAAGGTAACTCAGTTATAAATTCACCAAAAAGCCGTGTACTATTGCAGTTTTTGTCAGATGGTGGTGCATGTTCCAAATATTTTCAGGACCGAAATAGTGCAGATAAAACTTATAGTTGGTACAAGGAATCTGTGACCCTAATATCTACGACCTACAACTAAAGCGTTGGAGGCATGTGTCACAAAAATTGTTCCAAAATCGTGATATAAGTAGCAGTGGCGGCGACGGGTTGCTGGCAAGTCGCTCGCGCTGGCCTTACGAGGAATTCACTGATACATTTTCCATTTCTTTCGATCTCTTGAGGCTTTGGTACCTTTTTTGGGAAGAACTACATTGTATTTTGGTTTTTGTGAAGGCTGTTATGACGAGAAGGCCTTCACAAAAACCGAAATATAACTCCAAATAAAAGGATAGAGTTTGTCAAACCCAAAAATTGAAATCTGAACTTAATATAATCTGTCTTTTCACAAACATGCACAAAATCAAAACACCTCAAGCAATTTTATGAAAAATTATTAAAAAGTCTTTGTTTGCAATATTAATAAAAACGACTAGTAAAGACAATTTAATAAATCGTCAATGTTGAAGACATAATAAATCTCTTTAGATATCCCGGGCAATGGTGTCATAAAAATAAAATCGTTTAAAATCAGTAAGTATCGTGTTGAAAGGAGCGCCATCAAATGTCAATCTTCGATTACGAGTAATTGCAGAATGCGGCTCAGCTGACCGTTTAGTTATCTGCTGTCACATGGCGATTGCAATCGGTCAACAACCTCGGTTGCTGTGCACTTATTTAATTACTTAAGACGACTTCGGCGTTTGTGTTTGATTTTGTAAATTCGTTAACGAGTTTCATTCTTGTTGATAATTAATGAAAATAAACTTTATTTTAATTGAATCACCGTCTAATCAGAATCTGAAAAACCAGAGACAGATTAATTACCTGCACAAAAAAAAAAACAATTAAACACCTTTTAAAACAAAGCCGTAGCGATCAAATCTTTAATCTTAGCCTCACTCAAAAACATCTAACGCTGTTAATGTTCGGCTAAAATACTAATTAAAAAAGTTCAATTGTAAGTAAACAGTTTTTTTTTAATTTTAACACAAAAGCATTCCTTTGGTTGTCTGTGAGGGTTTTGTGAAAGTGATAAATAATAAAAAGTAATAAGAGTGGATGCAGGCAGGGCAAAAGATGTTTTATCAACGTCGACGGTTGTGGGTTTAAAGTGGTAATTTAGTACATTACATTACAGAGCATGGACACGCCGCAAAGCTGGGTTTGGGATGACATAGTCAATAAATTCGATAACAACCAAGCGTGACACCGTTTACTCGCGTAATGCGAAAGAGACCGACACAAATACATAATGTATAAACTGACGGTTTTAATTGTCGAGGATAACAGAAGTAGTGCACTCAACACACTCGTACCTAAGGCAGTACTTAAAGAATTCTTTGCGTGGAAATCATACCAGAGAGTAAGATTTCAATGTAACCTTGAATCTCGGTGGCACTATTAACACTTCAAATAGAAAACAACCCTACTCGCGGAATGACGCAAAAATAATTGAATGGAGAAAATAACAGAAGTTGTGCGTTCAACACACTTTCTCTACTACTGCCGTGTCTACTACTGTCCGGTAATTCCTGGAAGCGGACATCACAATAACTGTTACCTAGTTAATCTCTTGCCCACTTTACCCCCGTTGTCATGCGGATTAACAACCTTTTTTCATAATCCTTATTGAAGGTGATCCAGTAGACATTCAGAGATTGGTCACGTTTTAGCCGTGTCATTATACCCCACCCCTGGAATTAATTTTAATCACATGTTTACGTACAGAGGTGGCAATTAAAAACACGTTAGTGTTTTTGAAATAAGCTGATAAAAGTTCGATCTATTGTTGTAGGCTTTCGAACGTTTATTCGATAATGTCGACTATAAATCCAGAAATATCTTTTATTGATTTTATTATACCCACCTACAGATGATTATGATCATAGGGAAAAATAAAAACCTACTTATTATTCCATGGTAATTATGAGACTCACTAAGAAAAACAAGTTATTATGGTTATGTATGGTTTATGGTACTCCTGGATCGGCTGGCAACTAACATCGGCACCTTCATAAACCCAATGCATTGCACGGAATGTTCCTGTTTTCGTTTCTTCGTTTTTTGACACCGACTTCGAAATTATATTTATTTTTACTTTGTAGTATCTTTATTTGGAAGTCAGGTATATTTTTTGTTGGAAATAAAGTTTTTTTATCTTACGCTTTTCAGTTGTGGTACATTATGGCGAACATCATCAATGCAGTCGAAGTCAATTAAATACGCATCATTAAGAAACACCAAAAACTACTCGTCCGGTCTGCATCAAATGGGACCACATGAGAAGCAACAGCATTTAAATAAATAAAATATGAAAATTCGGATCACCCAGTAAAAAGTTCTGAGATAACCATAGATTATATTTCTATGGAGATAACATACATAAAAAGAAAATAAAGTCGAATAGAGAACCTTCACCTTTTTGAAATCGGTTAAAAATACGAGTATTGAGCTGCATTCGGTATTTTTGTTTGATATTTCAATTTCGGAATTAACGGAATTCCGAAATATTTTTTTTTAATATTTCGATTATTATTTTTGAAATTGTTAAGACTGGAAGAAGACTATGTAGTATGAAATGTACGCGACACGTGATACATTAATACGATTCAAATATCGTGTGTATTTATTCATATTAATAATGTTTAATTCTATCGTGTCATAAATCGGGTCCCGCAACAATTTACTCAGACGTCTAACATCTACCAACTGGGGGGACTCACCTCATGTTCGCCACACTACTGGCACATTGCTTCTCGGCTGGCAAATATGCGTGTCCAGTGTGGCACCGTAACGCCCACGCCATGGAAGTAGATGTTGCTCGTTACGTCACATGCCGCACAGTTTTCGGCTCCCTCAAACCAACCCCGGTCAGCGTACTATACCTCACAGCCGGGATAGCATCTCCACACGTCCAAAGGAATGCTGCGAGTGCAGTCGAGAAACAAAAGCAGGAGCGTGACACCAGACACCCACTAGTCGGTGCACAACTACCAAAGCAACGGCTGAAAAGCAGAGACAGCTTCCTGAAAACGGTGGTTCCCCTATCAGGAGACCCGGCCGACGCCCGCTGCAGACTGTGGCAGAATACTTTTCCCTACCAACACATTATTTACCTTCATGCGAGCATCTTCCCAAAGAATCTAACCTTCCGTGGTCTACATGGAAGTCCCTGAACCGAGTGTAAATCATAAAAGTGCTGTGTGTGTCTACGTGCTATGGCTAAGTTTTGGGCCAAATAAACTTGAAAGACTGTCGTGCCAGCAAAAAGAAGATAAGCCTTGTTGATATTACGGTTTAAAAGGTTTATTAGCGTAATAACGGATAAAGATGACCAAATATATTTAATTTATTACTAAAAAATATTAAAAGACTGATATAATTATACATCTTGTTTAATTTAAAACAAACTTTAAAAGTTACTAGTTCTGGAACCAGTTCAGGAATTCCGGAATCAGATCTCCAGTATTGGAACACAGTTCCGGAATAAGTTCCGGAATTCCGGCATCAGATCGCCAGTATTGGAACTCGGTTCCGGAATTGAGAACCTTGCGATATTGCATGCCCTAGCTCCAAAGAGCCGTACTATCCGCCGTACTATTAGCCGTATACAAAGAGACTAAGGTACTTTACTTTCTAGATAGGGTTCAACAATATGCAATAGCATCGTGAAAAGAGCGACATTCATCCATACGGGCACAGGGAACTAGATTTGTCCCGCGGCTTCAGGCCTATGGTCTATCTTCACACATATCACTCAGCAATGGAGTAGCTTGCTATCAGTGACAGAATTTACGTTATCGGATCATCATTTCCAGGTTTTACGATCAAAAAAACAATTGTATCGCTTTAGAATACACTAGCTGCCACCCGCGGCTTCGCCCGCGTGATATAAGTACTTCGCCCAATATCTTTATAAATTACTAGCTGACCCCCGCGGCTTCGCCCCCGTTAACTGGCTATCTACCTACCTATCTTCCCTACCCTACCCTATATACCCTACCCTTCCTACCTACCCACATACCCTACCTATCTACCAATTTGTTAATCTATTTATTTGAATAAGAATTAATACCATACTACTATACGAGTGTAACCAACTACTGGCAATCTAATTAAATTTTAGATTGCTATTGTTACTTAACTATATGTAGGTAATAATAAGTACTTTAATCATGTATTACATAATTTTTATGTATCATCAATAGTTTTCTCAGCGCACGCCAAATAATGTATTTTATAGCCAAAATTTTGATACTTTGTATTACATTATTGTAATTTTCAGAAGGATCTCTAATATTTTTATAATAAATTATATCCTATAATACTTGGGAATAATGTAGCTTTCCATATGTGAAAGAATATTTTAAAGTTTATTTTTATTATATATTCCAGAAATTTTATAAATAATATAGATTGTGATTGACTTTTACAAAGATCTTCAAATTAAATAAGAAACAATAAAGTGAACAAAAAAAATTGATACTCAGGAGCATCCTCCTAAATTAGCTTTAGATAAGTTCTTACTTATTCCAGTTTTATTTTCGCAACCGGCTTTAGATAAGTTCGTACTTATTCCAGTTTTATTTTCGCTACCGGCTTTAGATAAGTTCGTACTTATTCCAGTTTTATTTTCGCAACCGGCTTTAGATAAGTTCGTACTTATTCCAGTTTCATATAAATAATGTATATATATATAATATTTTCTATAGAGAGAATTCCCAACACTCTTAAACTAGAACTATCATTCCTTAGATCCACGTTGGTAAGTGGCCACTATTATTGACGAAATCGAACACTGGCACTTTATACTTTATCTAGTTCATAGAAAAAGAAATGAAGATTTTTGCCGCTTTTTGTACTGCGAGTGCCATCTCCTTTACTTTTATCCGATGTACTTTGCCGGAGGGCGTAACGGGTAATAAATCTACGAAGAAAAGACCGCCGTTCACTCGCTTGCCTTCCATGTTCTCTGAAAACAATAAGTTAGCAATTGAGTAAGAATGTATGATGTTGAAATTCAAAACCTTCAAAGGGATGATTGATTAGGGAAAATACACTTACGGAAATATTTTGTAAATATGAATGTAGTCAACAGATGCTAAGTGAACGCATGCAGGAGGCCTGTGAGTTAGTGGACCTGGTGAATTATAATGCAGAGAGGTATGAATCATTGACTAACAACCTCACCTGTAGTTGTGCTGCCGCTCCACCACCTCTCATGTCACAAGATGTTGCTCCTACAACTTTACCCATCCATCATACTGCAACAACTTTGAACCCCACCAAAAGTAATGTCTTAGTATATTCTGATGGATTGGGAACAGGTTTTGGATCTCTGTTAAATGACCGTTCTAAACATACAATAGTGAACCATTGTTATCATAAACTGCAATTTAATGAGCTTATTCATAAAATTCAACAGACACAATTGAATGAGCAAACTACTGTAGTACTTCTTATTGGAAATAGCCTTAGTGTAACAAAAAGGGACATAGTTAATGGTATTGACACCCTACTTAAGTTAAGATTAGGCAAATTAATATTATGTGTATTGCCCTATTCTGGCAAGTTACTTGTTCATGAAAATGAATACATTTCTAGTTTAAATAACTTGATGCATATTTTATCTTGTCGTCATAGTGACCGTTTGTTGTTTTTTGACACCAACAATTTTGTTAGTGATTTTGTTTTGATTGGGAACCATATGTTTCTTCCCAAAAATTGTCGACATTTATTAGCTAAATTGTTAGCTTTTAATATACACGCAATTATTGATAATTTAACTGAGACTAGGTTTAGTGATTTAACAGTATTATCCAGTTTTTCTGATAGTACTACTGATTCTTTAAACGATTAGAGCCGACAAAAGAGAAGACGAATAGTAATATTTTACTATATCATCAAAATATAAATCGCTTCTCCGGCAAAATTTTAGACGTGGAATTGTTAGTAGATAAATACCACATGGATATCTTATGTTTTTGTGAAACTTGGTTAAAACCAGATAGGATGTTGTTTAATGTAAATAATTTCTCAGTTGCCAGCGCGTACAACAGATCCACAGTGGGTGGTGGTACCTTGATACTTTGTAATATAAGTAATATCAATAATAGTCATCTCAAATATAAGGAAAGGAAGGATATCACTGCTTACTCTGTTGATCGCTTATGTGAGGTAGCATGTGCAGAGGTCGAGGGGCATACTATCTTGTGTGTTTATAGACCACCAGCATCAAACTTGTCATTGTTTTTAATTACAATGGAAGAATTATTATGTAAACTTTTCAGAGATAATAAATTAGTTTTTGTTTGTGGTGACTTAAATATAGATCTGTTAGTCAATTCACCTGAAAAATGTAAGCTCATTTCATTGTTCAAATCATTTAACTTAAAATATTTATTAAATGAACCGACAAGAATAACAGCAACTTCAGTTTCGTGTATAGATAATGTATTCACTAATTGTAAAGTAAAAGAATTGTTTTTAATTAGTGGCGTTAGGTCAGACCATACTGGTCAACTGGTATCTTTTGAGTCAGATAAAAAATTAACCAAGCTAAATCAATTCGATTAAGACCTCTTACTAAAAATAAATTAAATTCTTTTAATAATAATGTTTTTAGCAACCTTTGTAGCGCCAGTTTTGATTCAAAAGACCCCAATATAAATTACGGCACGTTGTTTTCTACAGTTTGCCAAGAATTCCATAAAACGTGTCATGTAAAAACAGTTAAAGTCAACAATTCCAAATCGAAATTTAGTGAATGGGCCACTGTGGGCATAAGAAAAAGCCGAGATATTTTATATAATTTATATTACGAAAAATCTTTGACTTCCGATCAAGTTTTTCATACTTATGTTAGAAACTATTCCAAAATATTCAAAACAGTCTGCGCTCAAGCAAAATCTCAAACAATTATTAACAAGATTGGTATTTCTAACAATAAAATAAAAACTGTGTGGCAAGTAATTAATAGGGAAACTGGAAAGACACAACAACGCGATCAGAATGAGTTGTCTTTGAAAATAACTAATTAAACCATTTCTGATAAGCAAGAAGTCGCTGAGACATTAGAAAATTTCTTTACCAACATTCCGTTAGAGGTTACGAAGTCTCTTCCCTCCTCATCGAAATTAGCTGAAGCTCTTCTTAAAGAAAACTTTACTAAAGACATACCAACCTTTAAATTTAAACCAATATGTCTTGATACAATTAAAAACGCGTTCAAAAGTCTCAATATAAAAAAATACTGAAGACTTATGGGGGATATCCGTTAGGGTTCTTGTAGATATTATTGATTCGATTGCTTCTGTCCTTACAGGCATATTCAATCAATGATTGGAAAGCGGCACGTTTCCTGCCTTAATGAAGCACAGTAAAGTAGTACCAATTTTCAAATCAGGCTGTAAGAGTGATCCCTCTAATTATAGACCTATATCCGTGCTTCCAGCATTGAGTAAAATCTATGAAAAAATCATGCTGGACCAGATGTTGTCTCACTTCAATTCTAATGGGATCCTGCATAGTCAGCAGTTTGGTTTCACGAAAGGTAGGTCGACAACGGACGCGGGAGTAAAACTCATCAGCCACATCTTAGAATCTTGGGAGAAGTCCCAGGATGCCATTGGCGTTTTCTGTGATCTCTCAAAAGCGTTCGACTGCGTCGACCACAACATACTGATCTGTAAATTACACCACTACGGAATTCGAGGACAAGCTGCTGATCTCGTGCTTTCCTATTTATCAAACAGACAGCAAAAAGTAAATGTTAATGGGGTGACGTCCTCCGGGTCTCTAGTCAAGATGGGCGTGCCCCAAGGTTCAATTCTCGGCCCTTTCCTCTTTCTTGTTTACATTAATGATCACCCCTTTATGATGGCCAAATTATCGGATATAATTCTATTTGCTGATGATACTTCGCTAATTTTTAAAATAGATAGGAAAGATACGGATGTTTTACATGTCAACGAAAGTCTAATTATTCTCTCAAAATGGTTCGCAGCTAACAATCTCTTACTGAATGCGAAAAAAAACAAAATGTCTTAAGTTCACTTTACCAAATGTACCACAACGTGACCTAAGCTTAAATCTTGACGGCAAAAATTTTGAAGTTATAACGGAAACTGTATTCTTAGGGATTACTATCGATTCAAAATTGCAGTGGGGCGCGCACATTAGAACTCTTTCGGGAAGGTTAAGTTCAGCTGCATATGCAGTAAGGAAAATAAGGCACTTAACCGATGTAGCCACAGCTAGGTTAGTATACTATGCTTATTTCCACAGTATTATGTCTTATGGCATTCTGCTGTGGGGATCAGCAACTGATGTTGACTCAGTTTTCATATTACAAAAGAGGGCAATCCGCGCGATCTATAAAATGGGTCCTCGCGAGTCCCTCAGAGATAACTTAAAGAGATCGGTATACTGACTCTACCTTCACTTTATATTTTGGAATGTATTTTGTATGGCCGCAAAAATCGAGGGCTTTTCAAAACTAGAAGCGACTTACATAATTTAAATACACGCAGTAAGCACGAACTTGTAATACCCAAATTCAGATTAACTAAAACTAGCAAGTCTTGTTTTATAAACAGTATACGCTTTTATAACAAGTTGCCAAAATCAGTTATAAAACTGACCGATGGAAAGTTCAAAATTCACATCAAACGTGTCCTTATTAAAAAAGCATATTATAAAATCAAGGACTACGTTGAAGATAAAAATTTTGGCTTTAGCTCCTTCTGCGCATGCGGCTTCCCTGGTAACTCATAAACGGCACAAATATGTGGATGTCTCTAACTATTCTCAATCTCATTTTTTTTTTTTTTTCTTTTATTTGGACTTTTTACAATAGTTCGCAATCTTCTTTATAGCCCTTTGCAAAGAATAGTTACAGCACTGATAACAACATTTGTGCCACATGTTACATTTAGTCTTGATAGTTATATATATATTTATTTTTTTTTCTTTACTTTGTATAGATTCTTTTACCGATTATTTTGTGAATGTGTGAACATTGTAGGCCTTCTAGATGTTAGTTAACATTTGTTAACTTTGTTATATAAACTTTTTTATTTTTTTATTTTCTTACGACTTATTGTCGGGCCTACGTTGTCCCCCCATAGTACTAATGCTGTAACATGGAAATATTGTAAAACCAAACCATTTTTAAAAGAGTAACCATGGAGTTTCTTGCCGGTTCTTCTCCATAGGAAACGACCAACCCGAACCGTGCACCTTTTGTCGACGTTTTATAAGTGCCCATGTAGGCCTATGTAAAATAAAAATAAATTGATTTTGATTTTGAATGAAGAATGACATTTTTTAGTCGTGTGGCTGGCCGTTAGTGATAAATCTGAGACATGTGAGGTGTCGTGAGCGGCAATAGATCGTGTCATCTGCTACGCTGAATACGAACTACGGCCGACAGGATACATTGAGCTTGCCAAGCATTCTTGACATTCAAATTCTGTTTAGCGTGCCTTCATAATAAAATACATAACGATTGCTTTTCGATTTAATAACAGATTTTAATTAAGTCATTATAATTGGTGCCTTCCCAACTGATTTCATCTTTAAGATTCGTGATTATTTTCTTGATAATATCATGTAAATTAATACCACCAAAGAGAATTATAAATATTATCTCAAATGCCTCAGCCTCAGGTGGCTAAATTCCGTTCGCTTGGCTTCACATCCATCATCAGCTGTTTATAAAGCAAATTTAATACAGATTCTTTTTATTTGGACATTACCTTTGGTGGTGTTATCTTAATTCTGAATTTATTAGACCGACTAGCAGCCCGTCCCGACTTTTCCCGAGTTATATTATTATATTCCTTTCGTATACTATATAACCTATGTCCATCTGGAATATGCAACTAAGTAACCCTCTATGGTCAGTATTTAAGAAGCTTAGGTAGTTACTTTGGAGACAGACTTAATAATTTAAACAAATGTATTTGTTTTCTTTCAGAATGTGTTCTAAGTCATGATGTCACAAGATATCCACTATCGGCGGTTGACAACAGATTGAGCATATGTATGAATTTCTGTTTGTTCTATCGCATTCGGATTTAAGATTTGAATTTACATAAAATCAATCAGCGTAACTTGTTTTTAACTTATCAGAGAAATCAATCAATCTGCCTAGCCTTTTCCCAACTATGTTGGGGTCGGCTTCCAGTCTAACCGGATTCAGCTGAGTACCAGTGTTTTACATGGAGCGACTGCCTATCTGACCTCCACAACCCAGTAACTGAGTAACACGGTAGCCCTTGGCTAGACTGGTGTCAGATCATAAGCTTCTGACTACTCGTAACGACTGTCAAAGATCTTCAAATGACAGCCGGGACCAACGGCTTAACGTGCTCTCCGAGGCACGAAGGAAGCTCGGTATGTTGAAATGGTCACCCATCCACGGACCGACCTGGTCAAGCGTTGCTTAACCTTGAAGAGCGACCCGTGCGGCTGTTATTATTTAGCCACGAGCTCCTTTCGAACTTATCAGAAATTATCATGAAAAACAATAATTAATATTGATTGATCGTAGCTCAGTTTAATTAAAATGTAACGAGTAAGAACATTATGCAATAAAACGTGCTACTTTAAGTTGTTGATTATTCCGTTTTTTGCAATTTGCAAATGAACGAAATGCGTTTCGGGTAAGAATATAATGCACGGTTCTGAGTGCCACATAAGCCCGAGCAGCCCCTTATCTCAATTAATATGTTAATATTTTATTCCGTTGAATTGCATGCATGTATTTTACAGTTTCTGCAATAGCAATATTACAAACAGTGAATCAAAGGACATGGCATGATGGTAAAACAAACACATTTCATATGTCTGCGTTGATTTCGCTGCTGTAAATGAAATATATTCAGTAGCCACAGTTGTGCGTTATTTCACAAATGAATATTATTACTGCGCAAAATACGGGCAAACTGTTACACAAGTAATTATGACATGCGATATGAGTTTTCTTAAATCACAAGATGAAAACACGGATTTATGATTGCTGTTTCTCAAGTTGGTCTTTTCTTCACAGTATATATGAGCTACCTATAGTACCTATATATTTTGTTTGATATAAACTGAAATAATATTGTGTTCTCCTGCTAAACAATAAGTAAGTAAAGATTTAGTATACAATCCTTTGTTTCTCCGATGAGTTTAACTCTTTTGGGCAATTATAATGCCCACGCCTGAAACAGACAAGCTAGCTATCCTGTGTAAAGCTTAGGCGTAATCGAAAATGAACAAGTAGTTTATCTTAACTTACCACGTACTATTATAAGTGTGAAAGTTTGTATAGGTGGATGTTGGTTACTCAAGCACGCCAGAACGGCTGCACGGATCTGGATGAAAGTTGGCACAGAGATAGATTATAGTCTGCAATAGCAAATAAACTATTTATATATTTATTAATTTCTTCTGTGGCTGGTGTAAATTAAGTCTAGCCAAAAAACAGGTATTTCTAAAATATTTTCCTACGTCACAAACAGGTAGGTTTTTTATTATGTGACCTCTACTGGAGATTGTTTATTGACCGAATGAATGTCAAGCTCACACAAATGGGAAAATTACCAATTAGTTTTATTGAACACCGCCACACCTATCTAACTATTTATCGATGTACTGAAGATACTTATGTGATTAGGGGAGATTATTTACTACGTATTAGAACTGATTAATATTATAACTATGGCCGATTAAGACACAATAAATCAAATATTTCCAATGGTTATCATATCTTAGGATTATATTCAATGCCAATTAAACTAAGTAAAGAATAATATAGTTCAAGGGATTCACAATTAGGTACTTTAGATTTGTGAGTTATATTGTAAGTATTTTTTTATGTTATTCTTACCTTTGATGTGATCAAAATATTTGTTTTAGTATGTTTTAATTAGAATATGTGCTTATTAAAGAGCAGTCAGAATGCTTCATGTAGGTACAAAGATATATCAGTCAAATTAATATTGATCGCCAGTTCACAATAAAGCCATACGCTTTATTGTGAACTGAAGTATCTTTCTAATTTCAGAAATGTGAATGTTTGTGTTTAATCACGCTAAAAGGTTGCATAGATTTCGATGAAATTTTAGGCACACCTTTTATCTCGATAAACGCGATCACTACATCGCGTTTGTGGGAATCACAAGATCACGGGATAATAATAAAACACTTTATACGCGGGCTAAGCCGCAGATGCTAAGTTTGTAATAAAAAAATATTAAAAACTAAATACTCACTTCTAACTAATTTAAACAAAAACAATAATTATACGGACCTTGTGGAAACTGGAACAAATTTCCGTGCGTTCAAGCGCTTTTGCCATACCTATTATTATAATCAAATATAACAGCTCACAATGTTACGACCCATTAATATTAATGCTAATTTTTATCCGTGGTGCTAGGCAACTAGGCTTATCCCAGTTGTAAATGACCCTTTGTGCTTATTGGTCTAGTTTGTTCTGTCTCCTGCTTGATATGGAGGGAAGTGGAAATTTGTTTTTATTTACTCCTCCATTTTCTTTTCTGATTAATTTCGTTGCAGGATCCAAGACAGTTAAATTCATTCTCCGGGACTTCGTCGTGCTTCATTTGCTCGGCGCTTTTCTGGTGGTCGCCACTGTTGATTCTGGCTTTCAGGATTTGCAGTGGTTTGGGAATAGTGCGGTGGGATTGTCCCTAACTAATTCAAAGATCTCCTCTGTACGGCTACCATAGGCATTTCCATACATTCGGGTTCAGGCAAACTGACCACGCACGAATCCGCCACAGATCGATGACTTTTGATGATTCCTTCTATTTTCAAAGACGAAATCTGTAAATAAAACCATTTATTAATACTTAAAAATAAAAACACTAATATAGTTTCGAATACCTTCTATGCCCCGAATACATACTATGCCCCGATTTTTGAATTAAGTATTTGAAGTAGAATATTTGTAAAACACCATTTATTCACAAAAAAATCAAATCGTAAAAAAGCGCTGTCTATCAGCGCGCCGCCGCGATACTTAAAGGCGCGTACGCACGTACGAACACGAACATAGCGAACACAAACACCAGACCCGAACATTTGGTTCGTACGTATGGACGGCATATTCGAACACGAACGCAAACATAGTTCGAGTGAACTCTATCTTAGTAGCCATGACGGCGCCGTTGGAAGTGGTCGATTGTGAAGTAGCGGAGAATTTTTTAAAGCTCTTCGAACACCGTCCATACAGAACACACTACAAGGATCGCCGCGAACATGTTTGACGAACAGAGTGTTCGATGTTCGATAGTGGTACGCACGTGCGAACCAAGTTGTTGCGTATCTGTAACGCAACAAATTTGTTCGTACGTGCGTACGCGGCTTTACGATTTCAGCCTAAAAACCTGGAAAATTTTGGCATTAAAGGAACTTTGACGTGGCGCTTAGAGCATGTAATATTGGAAGTTTTCAATTCCAATATTGATTTCTGATATTAGATCTCAATATTGCGCACTTTCGTTAAATATCACTCATTTTTTTGTTAATTGCACTAATTTGGTATGAAGTTGGATTGAATACAATAAAAAAACACGTTTATGCTGCGACAAATTAGGATTTTCTATTGTGTTTCTCTCTAATCACCAATTATTGGGTAATCGGGCGCGTATTTACCTACGGTTTTACGGTTTTAGACATTTATTTTCTCAAAAGATTTACAAAAAAAAAAAACACTTACAGAGAAAATACAATATTATTACAAACTTGGTCCTTTACAAAGAGACAACAAATGAAAATTAGGACTTGTCAGAGAGGTCTAGAACAAAGTTTCATGGACATCAAACTAAGAGACGAGTGAAAACCTCGTTGATAAGGAAAGCAACAAGATCTACGGACGTGATTAAGCAGGCACTCAAACTCATTTGAGTTTGAGTGCCTGCTTAATCACTTGCGTCTCCATTTGGAGATGGGCAGGACACATCCAGAGGCTGGAACCACAACGAAGGGCCCAGATCATAACAAACTGGACCCCCAGATCTGTTAAAAGGAGAAGAGGCAGGCCTTTTAAAAGTGGAGAGACGAAATTGTCAAAACTGCTGGCAACCTTTGGGCCAGGACAGCTAGACTTCGTGACAAATGGAAGCATTTGGAGGAGGCTTTTACCACCTCAGGCGGTCCTTACACTGAAATAAAGACTGACAACGGCAATACTAAGACCTCTAACACACATTCTGAATTTCCTCTCTGAATTAGACTCGGAATTCATATTATTATTTAAGAAAGCCCGGCAATGCATACAATTTCATTATGCCCACACACATTCTGATTTTTTCAGATTATGATTTGCTCATAGCCGGCATTCAGATTATGAATTCCGACTCTGAATTCAGAGAGGAATTCAGAATTTGTGAGGCCAGCCTAACTCACAATACTAACAAATATTAAGTTTAAGTATTTTTATTTAAATTTTACTAATATTATTTAAACCTTGTTTGTATAAACATGATACAACTTCAAACCTTTAGTAAGGATTTAATAAAAGCAATTTTTTTTATTTATTTGTTTTACTACCATAAATTAATAGAGCCGTATCATCTGCGTAAGTGAAAATTTATAATTTGTTTGAGACATTTTGCATATTTGTTAATATATATTAGAAAAAGGGTAGATAGTGTTGTAGAGATGAATTCTAATTGTCTTTGATTTTAGTCTATGTTTAAAAGCAAGTTAATTTTCAAACGTAGAGTTTTGTGTTTTGACAATTGTCGTGAAAAAAATTTTATGTCACTCGTTTTTTTTTGAGAATCGTTTAGAGCAAGCTGTAATTTTGAGTCGTTATATTTGTAGAGAAGATGTAGTGTTTTTATCAAGGTTATTGTACAACACTGAATAAATGTATGTGTGAAATGGACTGAAGAAGTCGTCGTTTATTTTCCTACTGGATCCCAATGTTTGACTTCTCCTGGAGGGCAGATATCGTAAGAGATAGAACCAAATAGAGTCAATAAACTAGCTATTCTATTAAGTTTGACTGTTTTAAAAGATCAAGGGCAGATAGTACAGCTATAATGTTCAGAATACTTTATTGAATTACTGTGTAAGTCGGGACCGAAGCAGTATTAGCGGGCAGGTAAATTATGAATGTGTGTTCATCCTTAGGGCATTATCATCCGCGGCCTACGGATTTACTAATGGTTTACCTTTTTGGGGATTAAGTTCTGAGAACCGTTCTCAAACATTTTACTTTACTAACTGGACTAGTATTTTTGGCCTAAATCGAATATTATGTTTTTACTAGCTAGGTTACGTTCTGTATTTGTGTACTTACCACCAGTTTAGAACTCCGTTAAGTAATGTGTCGAATGGAATAACAGCCACCTTTGGCAAGCCTGTAGTTCCACTGGTCAACATCAGCCATGGTTTGGTTTTTGACTGGTCGAATAGACCTGGCCTGAAAACTGTAACACATTGTACTAACAGGAAAATTCATTCCAACCTAATCTAACAAAATATACAAGAAGAAAAAGTCTTACGGATCGGACGTCCTTATCACATAATAATAAATTGGTATCATTCTATTTATTAATGGTTTTAATTTTTGTCTTGTTGTAACCTTAATTTGATGGATAAACATAAAGATAGGTAAAGATATCTTCATTTTTTTCCACATTGTCATACTAACTAATTTTAAATAGATATTGATTAGATGGGCCACATACTTAACAATAGATTTTTCTAGATAGTTCCTTACACGGTATCAGAGGATAAGAATTGCCATACAACGTGGGAATGCTACCAGTCTTTCGGGCACAATACCAGTGGACAACGATGTGGCAGAGTTTTCAACGCCATATTTTAGATTGGGTAGTTTATTTTAAGGCTTAGTTAGTTTGTACTTGTAGTTTTTTACCCAACTGCCGAAGGAAGGTAATGTGTTTATCAGTCTATGTAAGTATGTATGTATGTATGTTTGTTCCTTTGTGGCGTTCTAGAGACCAAACGCGTTGGCCGATGTTGATGATTCTTACGTCAATCGATTCGTCTTAACCCTGTTAATGTCACTGGCTACATGAAAATTGGATAAGAAAAAGATGGCGGATTTTGGGCGCCATTTTGTGGGGAGAATTTTATTATTTATTTAAGTGCATATGTATGTAGATCGTTAGTTAAGTATTTTATACTCTGAAGGTATTTTTCTTCAAATCAAATCAAATCAAATCAATCATTTATTCGCATAGAATGTAGGTATTGTACAATATAGTTGTTATAAAATAAAGTGAGCCGGGTACATTCTGCCCGAGTATAGGCATGCAAAATTCAACAATAATGTCATCATCAATAAGCATAAGGGTAAAATTATAAAATAGTGTTGATTAAGATACAAATAAATTATTTTAACAAGTCCAGAAGTGTATCAAATAATGTCAATAATATTACAATGTTGAGATGTCACACATAGGATCATTCAAAAAATCACTTATCGAATAATAACATTTCTGTATCAAAAAAGCCTTGAGTTTATTCTTAAAATGTTGAAGGGTATCACTTTTCATGCTGTCCGGTAGTTTATTAAATATTGTTGGGCCCATGCAGAAAACACTTTTCCCAAGTAGTGCCGTTTTATAGCCACCGGTAATTAAGAGGTTTTTGTATTGACTTCTCACGGGACCTTTCTTGGAGTCCGAGACCTTAGCAAACAATTTATTATTTATTTTTACAAAAATTGCCATCTCTAAAATATATAACGATGGGAAAGTAAGAATTTTTAAAGATTTGAACACAGGCTCACAACTATCTCTAGGTTTAAGATTACACATCGCTCTAACACAACGTTTCTGGGCTCTAAATATGTTATCTCTTAGACTGCAGTTACCCCAAAAAATGATTCCAAACCTTAAGACCGATGCGACCAAACCGTGGTACGCTACCAAAACAGTATTTATGTCTACTTTTTTTGCCAGGTTAAAAAGAACATAAGCCGCAGTGCTTAACCTTTTGCACACCTCATCTGCCTGCGGTTTCCAAGTCAATTGATCGTCTATATTAATTCCTAAAAATTTCGCGACCTTTGTTTGATTGATCACTTGTCCATTATACTGTACATTAACGTTCGGCGGAATTGTACGTTGGTGAAAATGCATCACGTTAGTCTTTAGTAAGTTTATTACCAGGTTGTTTTTATCAAGCCATTCAATAATATTCCCAAGGTTAATGTTGATATCCTGTTCATAATTATTAATATTTGTACATTTTATCAGAGCTGTGCTGTCATCAGCAAATAGAACCATTGGATTTGGTATCTGGCGGGGGAGATCATTTATATACAGCAAAAACAGCGGGGGACCCAACACACTACCTTGCGGTACACCAAATTTGACAATTCTACCATCAGATTGATATTTTTGTTCACATTTAGATCTAAGACAAATTCTGGATATCTCCGTATACTGTGTGCGGTTACTAAGGTAGGATTTTAATAGATTCAGCACGTTTCCCCTTAGACCGTAGCTACTAAGCTTGTTCAATAAAATATCGTGATTGACACAGTCAAAAGCTTTAGTCATGTCTGTAAAAATGGCACAGATAGGTGTTCTATTATCTACATTTATCATTACTTCGTGTAAAAAATCATATATTGCTGTATTAATGTTTTTATTTTTTCTGAAGCCTGCTTGTTCATTACATAATATGTTGTATTTTGCTAGAAAGTTGCTAATTAATTCATATATAATCCTTTCCACCACTTTGGAAAACACAGGAATCAAAGCAATCGGTCTATAGTTAGCCATATCCTCCCTGCAATTTTTTTTGTGAAGCGGTTTGACTATGACTGTTTTTAAACCGTCAGGAAATACACCAGTGCTAATAGCTAAGTTAATAATGTGGCTAATATGTAAGATTATGTTATTTGAAACAAATTTTATAACTTTCGTTGCTACCTCATCATATCCTACGCTGTTTTTATTTTTCAAAGATTTTATTACCCTGAGTATGTCTTGAGGTACAACTGGTCTCATGAACATTGTGTTAGGGTTTTCGTGTAGACCATTTGTTTCGAGTGATGTTTTAGGTGAATCTTTGATCTGATCAATGAAGTAGTTGTTGAATGCGTCTGCAATTTCCTTGGGATTATTAATAATTGTATTATTTATTTTTATTTTAGAAATGGGTTCATAAGTACATACTTTATTGTTAATAACTTGCCAGGACGCCTTTGATTTATTGAGTGAATTCTTAATAAAATTGTTATTTTGAGCCTTTTGAGTTAATTTTACAATTTTCTTAAATCGCCGGGAGTAATTTTTAAATTTATTTTTGTTTTCATTTGATGGCCTGAGTCTGTGCTCCCATAGAAGGTGACGCTGCTTCCTACTACATAATCGTATTCCCTTAGAAAGCCACTTAATTTTTTTATATGGTTTTATTATAACTAATTTGACAGGAAAACAAAGCTTATATAACAAACCAAACCGCTGCATAAATATGTTATACGCTTCATTAGCATTTTCGGTCTCATAAATTTCAGCAAATGAGAGGCATTGTAGATAGCCATTGAATTTCGTTAAGTTTTCCAATGATAAGTCCCGTTTTTTTACATGCCATGATTTAAGCCTATAGGTTTTGTTTACTTTAATCTCAAATATTTGTGCAGAGTGATCAGACAAGGCAAAATCTATTACTTCACATTTACATTTTTTCTTAGAATTATGTGCGAAATTATCCAGACAGCTGTTGCTAGATAGCCGAGTTGGTTGATCAAGTTCTAGCCTAAGGTTAAATCCCAGCAGAAAATATTCAAAATCTAAACTAATGTTATTTCTTTTTAACCTGTCTATATTAAAATCCCCGCAAACAACAATTTTTTTCTTAGGGTTGGTACATAATGATTTTAAAATTATTTCTAAATTATCATAAAAAAATATTTAAGTTACTTGACTTAGGTGGTCTGTATATACATATTATTATCAATTTTTGTTCTACCAGTTCAATAGCACAACATTCGATTACACCTGTTATTGAATATTTTGTTGCATCGCCAAATCCTGTGTATTGAAGAGACTTGTTTACCAGAATGCAGGCGCCTCCCCGTTTCTTTTCACGTCTTGCATAGCATGCAGCAAGCCTATAATTTGGTATTTTTAATAGGTGTTCTTGATTATGCATAATAAAGTGCTCGGTTATGCATATAACATCTATATTTCTTCGACTTAGTGTTAGTTCTTGTAGATGAATCATAAGTAAATCCGTTTTGTTCAAAAGTCCGGCGATATTTTGATGTAGAATTCGTATATTATTGTGTACGAAAAAAATCCATATTATTGGTGGTTAATTCTGTATCACTGCAGTGAATCTGTATTTGCTTAGATGTCGTATTTGTATCTCGTAGTTGAGGTATTTCTTGAGTATCACTTATGTGTTTGTTAATTGAGATGGCCAAATTATGACATATGTTTTTCTTTCCCACATTGTCGTCACTAAATTTAGCATAATCTAGATCGTAGTCAGCTAATATGTTGAATCTGATCTGGCCAAAGATGTCCCTCCATCCGTATTTGTTGATTTTCCCCGTATTGCAAGAAAACATGTCAAGAGTCAGGGTGTAATTGCTGTCGAAAAAGTATCCATACTCGTGGTGTTTTATATCCAGACTCAGCAGATTGTTAAATAACTCGACTTTATAATTATGAATTAGTGCACCTCTTATATAAGTCGGAGCGCATATAACAATATTTGTGTGTACCATGTTTTCCAGCGAGTTTTTCAAGTTTCCAAGGATATCTAGACACTCGCAATTTTTAATATCGTTTCCACCAATAAATATCAGGCAATAGTCTTGCATTGTGAAGTCCTTTAAATTGTCTCCGACGGTGAGTAGCAACTTTTCTATGGTAGCGTTATGCAGCAAATAATGACAGTAGTCAAATTCACTAGAGAATACTTCTTCAATTAATGGCAGTGCTTCTTTAGTACACCCACTACTCATTATAGCGAGTTTATTTTTAGGTTTTGGTTTTGGTCGAGATACGCCTACTGTTTTTTTTGAGGCAACACTACCCAGGTGTGCAGTTAGTGTCAGGTTTTGTTTTTGCGCTAATGTGTCACGAGTCATCTCGGGAGTTTGTGTTTCCTTGTTGTGTGTGTCGACTTTTATCTCATTGCAATAATTGATCGAGTGTGCGTTGCATTCTTATATGTATTTAACTTCGGTGCCTTTGTATTTCTTGACAAACGCCTCTAGATTTGCTTCTTTTTCATCGAATACGACGATTATTCCCTCCTGGTGGTTCGCCTTGAATGCTTCTATGACCCTTTCTTTACAAGCTTTCTGACAGAACACTATCTTTGGACAGATGTATGTGAATAATTTATTTATTCATTTATTTATAAAACTTTATGCACAAGTACAAAGGCGGATTTAATGCCTTAGGCATTTTCTACCAGTCGACCTTAGGTTGGTGCAGAGATAAAATATGGCATGTGCAACTTAATGAAAAAATAAATAGAGAAAATAAATATAAATAAAACAATTTAATATATATATAAATATAAACTTAGATACATACATACATAAAAAATAATGTTATTGATAAACCGAATCCAACAAATTAACTATGTGTTGATTCTGCAAACTTCTTGCAAATGTGCTCGCGTGCCTTCAATTTGAAAGACAACTGACTAAATAATCGAGTTAAATCATCTGTACGGAAAGTTAATTGAAAATTAGATGAATGTTTTATAGATCGCTGAATTGAAGAGAAGTCATGATCATTTTTCTAAGTCCAGGTAGGTTTTCTTTGGTAATAAATTAAGGTCAAACCCTAATTTAACCGGTTGAATGCCGTAATAATCGAAACAATTAAAAATCCCATTATAATCACGTGGACCCACGTTTCGGGCACTCAAGGGCTTAATGCCTAAGTTTGACCGGTTTTCATGCTATAGTAAAATTTGACAAATTCTCAACTTCAAATTTTCTAATTAAAAATCAGGGCTAAAATAATTCTGTTTTTTTTTGTAAACTTACTTTGTCCACAGCTAGGATCAATGGCGCACATGGGGTGTCCTCTGAAGTGACAGGCGAAATAAGGGAGGCACAGGTCTATATGGTTATTGTCCATGATGATGGCGTGGTAGTCTCTTCCCGTGGCAGCTGGGTCACGTGATTGGCCTAAGACTACGTCATCAATTGCGGGTCTCAAACTTTTTTTGTGGGGAAAAAGATAAAATAATACAATAGGTACTAAATTTTTATCATTTTTAATAAATCGACATATTTGATAATATTTTTATTTTTTTTCTTTGCTTCTTTTTTAATTGATTGCATATTATGGTTTTATTTCTTTTCCTTCCGCGTAGATATAATCAGATGAGAATGTTGAGATGGATGTGCGAAGAGACGAGAATGGATGAAGTGAGAACTTTGAAAGTGGCGCCAGTGACAGAAAAGTTGAAAGGAAACCGTTTGTCCTAGTCCATGGTTATGTGATGAGGAGGGATGAAACGCATGTTACTAAAAGAGTTATGAATATTAATGTGGATGGATGGAGAGGGAGGGGACAGCTAAAGAAAAGATGAATGGACAGCCCATTCATCTTTTCTTTAGCTGTCCCCTCACTCTCCGTGAGGAGTGATATGAAAGAAAAGGGTGTCAGTGATGGCTTGACGGAGGACAGGACGGTATGGAAGAAGAAAATGTGTTGCGCCGACCCAAAATGACATGGGGCATGGGCAGGAAGATGATGATGACTCGTAGATAGGTTCTTGTTTGAAATAAACAGAGTAATACCTCATAATGAATTACAAGTCCATGAATAATCCGAGTCAAATTGAAAATGAATTTTTCATTGTGCAAAATTTGACCGTGGTTTTGATTAAATTATTTCTCCATTATATAAGCAACCCTGATCAATTCTTTGCAAAGGGTAAATCAGTAATTCCCTCGTCACAAAAAAAAAACCAATCACAGGCATTGCTACTAATTTTATTTTTTTTAGCCTGGGGAAATGCTCATGCATGCTATGCTACCACGGGTAGATAGCGCAGTTATGTGGGACTCCAACCCACTAAAACTCCACGGTGTCCTCCTGTGCCGCTAATGGCGGGAACACATGGGCACGCGTTAGCACTCACCACGAACCCGCCGCGGCCATCCGTCACCGGACCCTCCTTTGAGGTGATCCATCACCAGCGCACCAGAACACATTGCACGCCGTGACCACCCCAGGGACCAAACCAGCACATGGGCTCCAGACGGCCCAGTATATGGCACCCTTGGCCCTCCTTTAACGGGACAGGTCAGTGGCCCCGCCACCTATCACTTTTCGGCAGGCGATAGGGACCTCCCCTGCGGCCCCACCTCATCCACAATCAGACGGTGGCGACCCCGTCCAGGCCACGGAAGGTAGGTAGAGCGGCGCAACGCAATACCGGCACTCCTCTCCCACCGCGGTCTCCAACCCACAGCTGCGATATCGTATGGAATGCTCCATATGATATCGAGCGAGCCTCAGATGCAATGTCGCCTGTTGCCAAGTGGAACCGCAACCTACTTGTTGGCCCCTACGTCGTCGGCTTAATCGGAAAATGCCCTGACGAGCGGCCCCTCCTCGGGTTCCTCTTTGCTTCACCGTAGGTGACCAAGCCACGGCTACTGAGACACGGAACGAAACTACGCCTTAGCTTGTCTGTCGAGTTTTTTATTTGATCTGAGAGCTCCACTGACAAGCTAAGGCATAGTTTCGTTGTACGTGTAATTGAGTATATCCTTTGATTATGTTCTGTTAATACGCTCATTCTACTCTTGCACACGACATGGTTCATGCAGATTATTAAACATCAAAATTCTACCTAATATAAACAAAACCAACGCAAAAGTCATCTCTTTGACTTACAAGATGGTAGCTGTTCAAGCATCAGTTAGCTCAGCGCAATTAGTAGTCAGTAAGATATTTAGCTATAAGTTTTTATCAGGCGTTTATCCTACGGTCCTAGGATACATGTAATGTCAGTTGGTAGTAAAATAAAATAAGTGGATCACTGCGTGCTACATCCTGAGTTTTAAATTCCCCAAAATCCCAAGAAGTTCCTCCAGTTTTTACACATGGTCCATACGAGCCGCATTAGTATCTTCATACTAGCAAAGTGGAATAAGCTGGAATTGGATATTCTGGAAATTGGATATTGAATGAGTACCGGAGTGACGAGGTAACGAACACGTGTTTGAAAGAAAAGTGTATCGGACATTAAGTGAAATAAAACAGGAAACTTTAAGCATTATAATATTAATTATATTCACCCAACACTCATTAATATTAAATCAGGTAAAATAAAATATAGGAATTAAGTATTTATAATAAGGTCTACGACACTCTCCAATCGAAATGACTGACATTAAAGAACTTAAAAAGAAGCGAAGCAGTTATAAAGGAAGGTTAACAGTATTTGGAACCTATTTGAGTAATCTAAAAGATTCCGAGATAACCCCCTTTCAGGTAATGGAGTTGCAATTGCGAGTCGCCAAATTGGATGATATTTTTGATGAATTTAATGAGGTTCAATTAAAATTAGAATGCTTGTGTGATAATATTGATACTGAGACACTCGAAAGAACTACAATTGAATCTCAATATTATGGGTTGGTAGCCCAAGCTAAAATTATGTTAAGTAACTTTTCAAAATCTGACCAAGATGAAATAAAATCGAATTGCAGTACTTCTAATGTTAAGCGTCAGTTCGTCAAGTTGCCTACAATCCAATTACCCAAATTCACAGGATCATATGATAACTGGCTCGAATTTCGCGATACCTTCGCCAGTCTCATTCATGGCAATGACGACATAGACGAGATTAATAAATTTCATTACCTTAGGTCATCATTATCGGAATCTGCTGCTGTCGTGATCCAGTCAATTGAGTTTTCTGCTCAAAACTACAATGTGGCATGGGAGCTTCTTTGTGAGCGATTCGATAATGAAAGATTATTGATTGAGAATCACGTTACGGCGTTGTTCAACGTCGAGTCGATCGCTAGGGAGTCCTCAACTGCATTAAAAGGTATCATAGATAATGTAAACAAAAATATCAGAGCATTAAAAACATTAGGTGAACCTGTTAGTAATTGGGACACATTACTTATACATATAATTCGACAAAAACTTGATACTACGACATTCCGAGAATGGGAGGAATATAAAGGACGTATCGATAAATCTAAACGAATCACTTTTGATCAGTTCATTGTTTTTTTGCGTAATCGGGCTGATTTAATAGAAACACTAGAAAAATCACGTCATTCTACAACTAACATAAAACAGAATACTAAAATAAAAGCCTTTGTTACAACACAAAACACTAGTAGTTCTTCATCAAATAGTTGTCCAAAATGTAAAAGCGATCACAACCTTAATTCATGTCCACAGTTTCTATCATTAAGCATCAACGATAGAATGTCTTTACTACCTAGCTATAAGGTATGTTATAATTGTTTTCGTCACGGTCACTATCCCAATAATTGCAAGAAACCAGGGTGTAAAATATGTAAACGCAAGCACCATACGCTTATTCATAACACAGACTTTAAATCAAAACCTGTTTCAAGCAAATCAACTGACGGCACGACTGATAAGGCTAAGGTTGAGTCATCCTGCACTGTTGACACAAACAATAGTCACGTTTCGCTCTCAGCTAATATCTCTGCGCATTCGCAAACGAGCAGCGCAGGCGACATCCTATTGTCAACTGCGTTAGTGAGGTGCTACGACGTAAATAATAAAGAACACATAGCTCGAGCGCTTCTCGATTCTGGTAGTTCGTCTTGTTTAATGACAGAGAATTTATTTAATAAGTTGAATCTGCCTTATTTAAACACAGACAAATCTATACAAGGCATAAATAATTCTATATCGCATGTGGAAAAAATGTGTCGTGTGAACATTAAATCGTTGCATGAATCTTACACTAATGATTTAATATGTTTTGTCTTGCCCACAATAACTGATAACGTCCCCGCTAGACAGGTACATGTGAATATACCTTCAAACATTCACTTAGCCGATCCGCATTTCCACACACCGGCTTCTATTGATATTATTATAGGAGCTGATGTATTCTGGAGTTTATTAGGATCAAATAAGATTTTACTAGGAGATGGGAAACCAACACTTTATCAAACTAGACTTGGTTGGCTAGTTTGCGGCCCAATTAACGGCGGCTTTAGTAATAATTCATCTCATCTTTCATTAATTAAATGTAATTTTACAAATGTTAATGATTATTATGAAAGTTCTTCCAGTTCGATTGAGTTAGATGACATCCGAAACCAATTGTCGCGTTTCTGGCAGCTCGAGGAAGTTTGTCATGAGTCATCGACTTATTCAGCTGAGGAGAAGATGTGTGAAGAACACTTTATAAAATACACAACGCGCTTGGCAGATGGCCGCTTTTGCGTTAAAATACCGTTGAAGGAATCTTCGAATAGTTTAGGCGATTCGTATTATCGTGCAAAACGATGTTTTCTGTCATTAGAGCGCAGAAATCTCAGCCAACACTCACTCGATAAAATGTACAAAGATTTTATGACGGAGTACATTTCTTTAGACCATATGTCCGAGTGTACTATTCATGAAGATCAGCGGTCATATTTTATTCCTCATCATGGAGTACTGCGCGAGAGTAGTAGTACAACCAAATTAAGGGTTGTTTTTAATGCTAGTGCACCCACCACCTCTGGTCTTTCTTTAAATACAATACAGATGGTGGGGCCTACCGTCCAGGACGATCTGACCGCAATCCTTCTTAGATTTAGAATGTATAAGTACGTCCTCTCTGCTGACGTCGAGAAAATGTACAGGCAGGTGTCTGTACATCCTTCAGACAGGCACCTGCAGCAAATTATTTGGCGTGATGATGCTTCTAGTCCTCTTAAAACCTACCAATTGCATACAGTAACTTACGGTACGGCTAGTGCACCGTTTCTCGCTACTAGGTGCCTCAAACAGGTCGGTATTGAATGTCAGGATCAAAAGGTCGCGGTAGTTATCCTTCATGATTTTTACGTCGATGATCTTTTGACCGGTACAGACGTGTTGGAGGATGCTCGAATGTTGCGTCATAAGGTGGCTGATGCTCTTGCTTCTGCTTGCATGCCTTTAAGGAAGTGGAAATCTAACGAACCCAGTTTAATTTCAGAAACACCTGGTGATTCTTATTATGATTTTCACAAGGAAAGTTATGTTGTCAATAAAACACTTGGTCTTAGTTGGCAAACTAACACAGATGATCTGTGTTTTCCTATTAATGTTCCTGAATGCATAGAAAATACTAAGCGTGGCATGCTAGCAGTAATTGCGCGAATATTTGATCCTCTAGGGTTGTTAGCACCGTGTGTCGTGAGCATGAAGATGTTGCTTCAGAAACTTTGGCTGGACGGGTTAAAGTGGGATGACCAGTTATCACCTGAGGTTGGAACAATATGGGCGAACATAATTAAAGCCTTGCCTTGCCTTCATAATTTACGTGTTTCACGTCGTGTAGTCTGTGACGCATACAAACAGGTTGAATATCATATTTTTACTGACGCTTCGGAGCGAGCTTACGGCGCTTGTTTGTATATACGCAGTATCAATGAGCAGGGTGACGTCGACGTGCGATTATTAACAGCTAAAAGTCGTGTTACTCCTATTAAACCAATAACAATACCGCGACTTGAGCTGTGTGCTGCTTTGCTTGGTGCACGTTTATATCAAAAGGTTGCTAGTTCCCTTCGCATTAAACCATTTAGTGTAGTTTTTTGGACTGACTCCATGATAGTTCTGGGTTGGTTAAAAATGCTACCTATTAAATTAAATACTTTTGTGCGCAACCGTGTTGCCGAAGCATTAGAATTAACCGTCCCAGGTACATGGAGACATGTGTCGACACACGACAATCCAGCTGATTTAATAACACGCGGGGTGGAACCTACCGCTATGCAATCACTGGATTTGTGGTGGTTCGGTCCATGTTTCTTAAAGCATGACAGTGCTACATGGCCACATCCTGTTATGAATCCAGGCTTCTTACCAGACATTAAATCAAATATTTTGATCAATTTAGCTCACGATCACACTAACGCAGATTCATTTCAAGCATTAATCGATTTTAATCGTTTTTCCAATTTAACTAGATTACAGCGTTCTATTTGTTATGTTTTTCGTTTTATTAATGCATGTAAAAGACGTTCAGCAAATACGTCCTATTTAAATGTTCAGGAATTACAAAATTCGTTAAACTTCATTATTGTTCAATCTCAAAGGGAATCTTTTCCTGAATACAACTTACTATTAAATAATAAAAGGTTACCACATAAAAATCAATTATTAAGCTTAAATGTGTTTCTAGATGAAAATAAAATTATTCGTATAGGTGGTAGATTACACAATTCCGAATATTCATTTGAAAAGAAACACCCAATCTTATTACAGTCCACTCATCACTTTGTGAAACTTTTATTTAGATTTGAGCATATCAGATTAATGCACGCAGGTCCTCAATTATTACTAAGTACAATTAGAGAGACTTATTGGCCACTGGGTGGTCGCAATTTAGCCAGAGCCTGTTATCGTCATTGCGTTCGATGTCAGCGTCTAAAACCACAGGCTGTAGTCCCTCAGATGGGTAATCTTCCATTGAGCAGACTCTCACCAGCTGACTTTCCTTTTCAAAGCGTAGGAGTTGACTACGCAGGTCCCATAACCTCGTCTAGTCGTCAAGGTCGTGGATGTCGATTGGTTAAGGTATACATCGTTATTTTCGTGTGCTTCACTACAAAGGCCATTCATTTAGAGTTGGTAGGTGACTTGACGAGCAGTAATTATTTACAGGTTTTACGTCGGTTTATGTCTCGAAGAGGAAAACCTCTTAACATCTACTCCGATAACGGAACGTCGTTTGTAGGAGCTTACAATGAGATAGCTGATTTCTTGAAACGCAATTGTGACTCCATAACTGATAGTGCGGCTCAAGATGATATTAAATTTCATTTTATTCCTGCTTACGCTCCACATTTTGGTGGTCTTTGGGAGGCGGGTGTCAAATCGACCAAATTTCATTTGTTACGAGTGTTGGGCAATTGTCATCTAACATACGAGGAGCTTAACTCCGTTTTGGTACAAATTGAAGGTATTTTAAATTCTCGGCCGCTAACACCGTTATCGTCAAACCCAGAAGACTTGTTGCCTCTCACTCCAGGTCATTTTTTGATTGGACGACCTCTCACGTCTCTTCCTGTAAAGGATATTCGGGACTATTCCACTCATCACTTGACGCGCCATCAACGCATTGAGCAGCTGCGGCAGCATTTCTGGTCAAGATGGAGCAAGGAATATGTCTCCGAGCTTCAACAGCGAGTAAAGTGGCGTACCAGCAACGACAGCCTGAACCTGGACTCCCTCGTCGTCATAAAGGAGGATAACCAGCCACCGTTGAAGTGGAAGTTGGGCCGCGTTGTTGGTCTTCATCCTGGCACAGATGGCATAAGCAGAGTTGCCGACATCAGGACTCAAAATGGAACTGTCAGAAGGGCATTCTCCAAGATTTGTCCATTACTGGAAGACAACTGTTGAAAGGCGAGCTTCCAACGGCCGGGGGCATGTTCAAGCATCAGTTAGCTCAGCGCAATTAGTAGTCAGTAAGATATTTAGCTATAAGTTTTTATCAGGCGTTTATCCTACGGTCCTAGGATACATGTAATGTCAGTTGGTAGTAAAATAAAATAAGTGGATCACTGCGTGCTACATCCTGAGTTTTAAATTCCCCAAAATCCCAAGAAGTTCCTCCGCTTATTTGTCTATGTTTGTCTCTTTTTTCCATATAGTTTTTCAACAAGCAAGAACGAAAGAATTGAATGTTTCTGTCTCGTCGTAAATACGTTCTGTCTAGGTAATACAATGTCTCTGCGATAGCTTATATGTATATTGAATAATAGGATAATCTAAAAATTACCTTCATAATACAACTTTAGATTTTTGTATCCATACTTTATTATGTAGTAAGTAAAGGTTGAAAATACCTGGTGAAATAAATTATGGAATTTTCAGTCCTTTGAAATATAAATAACTGAGAATTCGTAGATATACAATTAAACTCAATATTCCTAGTAATTCGGCTGATCATTAAATGAACCGTATATTAATCAGACATTTCGCTGAACTTGAAACTGATATGATTAATTACATTATTTACAATGATTCTACTCTCTTCTTCTGAACTCTTTATTCAGACAGATTTTGGATCTGTTTTTAATTAATTAAAATATTAAGAAATGAATTAAACATTAAATACATCACTTAAGGCGCTATATACGCCTCAATGTAAAGGCGCTATATACGCCCCAATGTTAACGCAGTACTGACCGTGCGCCCACTCGATGCCAAAATATCAATATTGCACCTCCTTTTAAACAGTTTTGTTTGCAAAATATTAGTTTTGAAGAAATTCCATCCATCAATTTTTCTGTGTAAAAATATTTTTAAACATCAAAGTCGTTTTGGAGGAGTTGCCAAAAGTTGCGAAAAAGTATCGTGTTGATAATTTTTTTTTGAAGCAAAACTATTAGTTACACGTAAAAACTTGTGTTCAAAATTATGTACATAAATCAATATTAAATATATATTTTTTTCAAACCTTTTAACCTAGCCGTTACTAAGGAGTATGCTTTAGACAGTTACCGTTTTACGGCACTAAAGGGTATACAGGCCCTTAAACCTAGCAAGAAAAATAATCTTCTTTAGATGGCGTAAAACTTAGATTTATATCTCAAGTTTAGAGACCTTATATATTAAGTTCTTAAAAAAATGTTTCATTTTCTGGCTTAATTGAACTTAAGATATCTTCTATGGGATTTAAAATTGTGTTATTCTTCACCAGTAGTTGGTGTGTTAAAGGTAAACCATGAGGAGTGACTGAAAATTCAACAAAATTTGGTCCATGCGTCATTTTTTGCCTCCCGTCCGGCAAGTATCATGCGGGGATTTAGGCCTCGGGTATTTGTAAAATGAAGGCATTATAAAAAAGTTATTAAAATCAAAAAATCCGACTGCATAAGCACAGGGATTCCCGAACTATTTCCGGCAAGAGACCCCTTTTCCTAAATGAACTGATACCTCAGACCCCCATAGCAAAATTACTTTAAAAATCATATCGCTAGTTTTCTCTCTACCAATTTAAAAACTTTGCGTTTGCTTAAGTGAGTCAACATGACATCATTTTCTCATCAAAATTTAACAAAATAAATAGACATCAAATTCAGTAAATATTAAGAGTAATTAATAATTACTAAAACAAATTACGTAAAAATACTTGAGTATGTTATTACAAACACATTATCTAACACGAACTTGTCCACGTTTATTGACTTGACGATATTTTCATCTTGTACGAACTTTTGCACGCTTATCGACAAGAATTTGGTACACGTAACACAACGTATACAGTAGAACTTGTGATAATTAATAGGTGTAAATTTTTAGACCTCGTCGACACCCAAATTCAGTTTTAGTTTATGTCGACCCATAGGAAATCGATTCCGACCCCAAGGGGTCGATATCGACTACTTTGGGCATTGCTGGCTTAATTGAACTTAAAATATGTAAACAAGAAGAAAATCATACTTTGTAGTCGGAGGATACATATTCACGAGCTGGCTGACCAAAACTATCAATATCCTCCGACTGCATAGCATGATTTTCTTCTTATTTACATCTTTTTAGTTCGCTTAAGCAGTCAGGTTTTGTAATCACCTCTAAAAAACCCTTCATTTTAATACCCCACTTGATGGGAACGGAAGAAAAAAAAATTGGAAGCCCCACAATATCAAAACAATCCACCATGTTTCTTTTTAGGGTTCCGTACCCAAAGGGTAAAAACGGGATCCTATTACTGAGACTCCGCGGTCCGTCTGTCTGTCTGTCTGTCACCAGGCTGTATCTCATGAGCTAGACAGTTGAAATTTTCACAGATGATGTATTTCTGTTGCCGCTATAACAACAAATACTAAAACAAATAAAATAAAAACAGAATAAAATTAATATTTAAGTAGGGCTCCCCTACAACAAACGTGATTTTTGTGCCGTTTTTTGCAATAATAGTACGGAACCCTACGTGCGCGAGTTCGATTCGCACTTGGCCGGTTTTTTTTTAACGTAACACTGGCGGTCTAAACCTATCTAACGAATTCTTAAAAATTATGAAAAACCGTCTAGCGGTTTGAAAGATATGAGGCAATAAAGAATATTACATACAAGATACCCGCGAAAAACATTCCTTGCAGCCGGGTAAAATGGCTGATGCCAAAATTGTTTCCATTTTAATAAAGTTAACAATTTTGTTTAAATGCAATATGAAGCCATAGCTTATTTAGTGGAATGGGCCCGTTTTAAATTGGATGTGTAATATATGGTATAATAACAGATAGTATAATATCACTTGAAATTACGTTCACATGTTTTATTTTTCTAACCTAATTTCAACCTTCATTTGCTCTAATAACATTTAGTATAACGTCTTTTTTTTTTTTTTCTTCGTGGCGTCTAACAGTTCGGTCAAAGTGACCATCCACGGCTTAACGGGGCTAGCCTGAGGAGACTAAGCTATATAGCCTCCAGCCAGGCACAAATTACTAAACCTCGAAGGGGTCGAACCTCGGCTCAGGGCGTCGCTGGGGGGACAACACTATGGCTGGATCTTATTAAAGTGATTCTACCATTCGTTCGGAAAAGCCTACGTGGAGAAGAACGAATACGAAACTCCAATTATCTAACTAGAATTTAACTAAGGCACAGCATTTCGCGGGCTGGCTTGCGTATCCTGACGGGGACGTCGCGGCGGGCCTCGGCGGCGAGGGCGGAACGAAGGCGGTCTTTGTATGCGAATTGTGCTGGTTATTGCTCTCTTGGAGCAGGGTAGTGGCGTCATCGGGGATAGAGAGGACAAGCCTTGGTCGGCGAATTTTGGAGATTTGGGAAGGTTCATAGCGGGAGACCGCTTGAATTAGAGGGTTGCTATGATTGACAGCAGAGTCAAAGAAACGCTTGGTTATGCGTTTAATGAATTGTTGGATAGTGGGGATTCTCAGATCGACATGGAGTTCCTGGTCGCGAGCGTACCAGGGGGCTCCCGTGATCTTACGGAGAAATCGGTTTTGTATAACCTGAAGTTTATGTATGTTTTGCGTGTGCGAATACAGCACAGGCCTAGGTCATGATGGGACGGATGACCGCAGTGAAAATGCGCAGCTTGCACCTAGGTGACAAGCTGCTGCTTGCGTTCACCATCCCATGAGGTCTGCCCATAGTGAAGGCGGCTCGCGAGCGCGCCGCCTTTATGTGCTTGGTGAAAGTGAGGTGGTTGTCAAGGGTTACACCTAGGTACTTGGCTTGCTTCTCCCAAGGGATCGGCTTACCGTACATTGTGTTGGGTTTAGGGGGAAGGGGGTCTTTGAATCTATAATTGTATTTTCGGTCGGGCCTCGAGAATAGGACAGCCTGGCTCTTATCGGGATTGACTTCTATTCTCCAGAGGCGGAACCACTTGGCTAGAGTGTTGGCGGCTCTCTGGAGTTTTAATGCTATGGCATCGGTTACTAAGCCCTTGCAATAGAGGGCCGTGTCGTCAGCAAATAATGCCAACTCCCCTTTGGTTTTTGGAATATCGCTGGTGTACAGCGAGAAAGATAGAGGGGATAGTACGCAGTCTTGAGGGACTCCGGCTCATATGGGGTGAGGGGAGGAGAGTTCTCCCTCGACACGATAGCGAAAAGTTCTGTTCGACAACCAGTCTCGTAAGATGAGCACGAGACGATCTGGCACGCCAAGATTATATATCTTATATATTAAGCCATTGTGCCAGACTTTGTCAAACGCTTTCGCTATGTCGAAGAACAAGGCACCGGTGAACATACCCTGCTGGAAGCCAGCACTAGTGTGTTCAACGAAACGGTGAACTTGTTGAATACAAGAGTGTTCAGCGCGAAAGCCGAATTGCTCGTTGGGGATAAGGCTCTTTCGCTCGACAAAGTCTTTGAGCCGCTTATAAATAAGTCGCTCATAGACTTTCCCGAGAGAATTTACCAGACTAATGGGACGATAACTGGTAGGCTCCGATTTTGGTTTACCCGGTTTAGGGATGCCTATTACAGTAGCCTGTTTCCAAGCTTGGGGGAAGATATTTTTGCTTAATGCAGCGTTGAAAATGGCCGTCATTAGCAATATTATTTGGGCAGGGAGGAGTTTCAACACCTTATTGGTGATGCCATCTAGGCCTGGGGCTTTGTTGGGGTGAAGCCTTTTGATAACCTCCACTACTTCGTCTGGGGTGACGGGAGGTAGTGTGTCATCAGGGTCTTCAACGAGAGGAAGGGAGGTCCTACGTTCGACTTCAGCGTCTACCATATCTAGGTGAGCTTTGTCTACTGGTTGGGAGCTGGGTGTGCATTGAAGTTCGAGACTGTCAGCCAGACATTCGGCTTTTTCAGTGTTTTCAAATGCAACACTCTTATCAGGGCGAATAAGCGGGGGTATGGCAGAGTCTTCAGTGGAGCGTAACTTTCTCTGAAGGTGCCAGAAGGCATGGTGGTTCGGCTCTAGTTCGCATCTTATTCCATGTCGCAGAACGGTGCTCAGCAATACGTTCCTTTACAGCACGCTGTAAGTTACGCATGTGAACTCTGTTTGCGACACAGCGAAAGTTACTGTAGTCACGGATAGCTGCGTTCTTCTCGGTTATCAACTTCCGTACATCGTCCGGGAGTTTCCTTTGCTGGATGTCCAGCACTGGAACCTCCCTTGAACATTCATTCAGGACGGTCTGTACGTGAGTTGTAATTGAGTCGATCGCCGCTGTCGTGTCAGCGACCGAGCTTATATGATTGGGGATTGAATCTAAGTGGAGTGAATTTGTGGATTTCAGTTTAGCACTTACTTTCCTCCAATCAGTGACTATTTTGGTGGGGGCGGCTGTCCTGGATCTGGGAGGCCTGAACGACTACCTAGGCGCATGATCACAGGACGGTGATCAGAAGATAGTTCATTTAGCGCTTCTATAGAACGTAACTGAAGGTTAATGTTCTTGATTAACGCTATATCAAGGACGTCCGGGTTACTAGTGACATTACTTGGGAAATGAGTGAAGCTCATGGGGGCAAGGACGTCATAATGAAGGGTTGTGCCTAGGTTCTGTACCAGCTTTCCTCTAGGGTTAGCAACGGTACTGTTCCAGTCTGGATGTTTGGCATTGAGATCACCCGCTAGGATAACGGAGTCACTCAAGTTGAAGAGGGAGGTAAGGTCTTTTTTGAGACCCTCTGGGTTATCCACCGATGACGCCGAGGGTGGAGCGCAATAGACGGATATGATGGTGATCGTTTGATGACCAGACATTCCAAGCCGACAGGCTGAGTACTCTAGGTACGAAGTGGGGTCGGGTGGGGTAATAACACTACAATGAAGCTCATTTTTGTAATAAATGAGAGTGCCACCGCCGTGGCAGCGGGTCCTATCATTGCGAACTATACGATAGTTGGCAACTCTGGGATCGCGCTGATAGGGTTTAAGGAATGTCTCCTGTATGAGGAAGACGTCCAGCTGATGATCGCGAAGGAACGTGGCTATCTCATCACGCTGGTTGTTAATGCTATTTGCATTGAAAAACCTAACTTAAGGGATCTCGGTTAGAGGCAATTATTTCTTAATTGCGAATCCATTGTCCATTGAAAAAAACAAGGCTATCGAGTTCCTTGGTAATAGATGGATACCTCGAGAAGATCTCGAGGCATGAAATGGGGTTTACGGGGTTGACTGAACGTGTTAGTTCGGCGTGAAGGGAACGGGCCTCTGGAGTCATCCAGATCGCGTATGCGCTGAAAATGCTTTCAGCGACACACCGATAGGAGCTCTGGCCGGGTTGGACTACAGGGGGGGGTGAGCACGCGCCAACGACAGTGACCTTGTTAGTTTGCGTTGGGGCCACTGTGGCCGGGGTTGAAATAGGCACTGTGATCCTAAGATCCATCAGCGCTGGAATGGGCTGAGGATTAGACTGGGGCGCCACACATTGGTGGTTCAGCTTACCCCATGGAGAATCCCTCTGAGGGGCTAGACGAGGGGGGGCTTGGGCTGGGGGAGCAATGCGTGCTTGGCGCGCGTCATTGCGTTTGGCCACTGTGGGCTCGAGTTTTGGGGCTTTGGGGCAGCCACGGTAACTAGCGGGGTGACCTATCTGTCCACAGAGCACACAGCTGGGAGGCTCCGTGCACTCTGAGCGGTCTTTGGAACGGGGACAGTCTTTTGGGCCATTGTCCCCCAAGCATTTAACGTATCTGGGGGTGGCAAAACAGTTGGCCTGGGGGTGGCAAAACAGTTGGCCTGGGAGTGCCCATATAGTTGGCAGTTGTGGCACTGACCAACTATAGTGGGGCGATACGGTCTCTCAATTCAGATACCGGTGAGGGAGCAAATGGATTTAATCCCGAAGATGGGATTGTGAGATTCGGTAAGGCTACACTCCACCACTACCATGCCATATTGCTGTCCATCTCTCGCTTTGTGCAAGCGGTGCACAGCAATGACGGGAACTTTTTGGGCCAGGAGGTCCAAGCGGACGTCCTCCGTCGAGATCTCTTTCGGGATTCTTTGGATGACTACCCGGGTGGACTTCTCCTCGGGGAGGGAGTAAGTGTGGAAGGAATACTGTTTACTCTTTGTATAACGTTCATTTCGTTTTTTTATTTATCTTTAATGCTCTTTTTATATAACGTTCATTTGACCTAATTTTCTTACTTACAAATTTTCTAAGGTAACGTTCTTGAGATAAAAATATTGTAAGCTAACCTCAAAACACTAAAGTTGCTTCTGCATCATCTTCGGCGCTGCGGGAAGTGCAACCCCTTCGCCCTTACGTAAGAAAAGGATAGGCAACCATGCTTACCTCCGCAGCTTCGGCTTACTGGTCGCCTCCGGCGCCCAGCCTCAGTCACTATGGCTCGCACCTATGCTTTGTGACATGGGGCGGAGGTTGCTCTCCCTTCGCACCTCGGGTTTTTAAATACACTCTAGGGGTAGCAGCCAAAAGACTTCGTGAAGTCGGGGTGCCCAGATTCGGTTTTGGAACAGATTCGACGAAAGAAAACGAAAAATTTTCCACCGGCAAAAAGCAACATTTATATTATGTTTGTTTTTGCTAGCACGAAAATGGTATGCGTTTAATAACTAAACAACTTTGTTTTGTAAATTTTTGCAAAAATATACGAAACAAAGTTGACGCTTCTAAATTATATTAAACGTTTCTTACAGATGATGAATATTATAGTAATTAAATATTATACTAATTGAATATTATTTCAAATGTGCATTATATAAAATGTTCATTTTGCTGTATAAAATTTGGTAAAATGAAATTATATCAATAATTCATTATATCATTTGATAGTTATATTTAAAAAAAGTACTAAATAAAATTAGGTCATATGATCATTAGATCTTTTGTTATTATTTCAAACTAGCTTCTGCCAGTGGCTTCGCCTGCGTGTATTATACACATAACCCTTCCTCTTGAATCACTCTATCTATTAAAAAACTGCATCAAAATTCTTTGCGTAGATTTAAAGATGACATCACAGAATTAATGGATTATTCGGTTTAGTACAGATTCTGGTTTGGGCAGATTCTTGTTACGGCAGATTCTATTTTTGGCAGATTCGGTAAACGGCAGAAGTAACATGATCAACATAAACCATAAAATTTATGTAGTGGTATATTTAAAGTCAATTTCATACTAAAAACCTTATTAACGCAAAGGTAACAAAATTACAACAAATAAACTTAACCTCCGCACATACGAGTAACACTGCTTGGTGAATGTCTTACCAACTTATTTTTTAAGCGTTGCCAAACGTTGAAAACATTCTAGTATCGTGATTTCATTTGATTCTGCTTTTTCTATAATATTATTTATATTTTTTTTTATAGTTTTCATGTTCCGTCTATTACAACCGCAAGACATTTCATATTTTTTTTAAATTTTGTCCTGCACTGTGGCTTCTTTTTTTAATGATTGAACAAAATGATAAATTGACTAAAATTTTAGTACCCTTTATACGACCGCCCCCTGCAAGTAGTTTTTAAGTATATGTCTTCACTTAGAAAATTCTTTTTTTTTCATTTTTTCCTGTTTTTTTTTACACCATCTCATAGTTTACAGCTAGAGCAACGATTTGCGTGATTTGAGCATTCCAGAAAAGATTTTGATCCGAGCTACTATTTTGGAAATATAGAGCGTTCTATATTTAAAAAAATATATAAATAAAACAAAAATAGCCATAATAATATTTATTTCTACTACTTTAACAAGTTTCTTAAGATTAGTATTATATTATGTATTAAAATATATAAATGCATAACTTTGTGTATATATATATTAGTATATAGGTATATTTAATTTTTATTAGTAGCAGTCGCCTCTTTGGCGTAGGCCTCTCCTAAACCTTTCCACGTATCACGTTCCCGTGCCTCTCGCATCCATAGGGGTCCACATCTCTGATTGAAGATGTCTCTCCACCTTTTACTTGGTCTCCTTTTTTTCCTTCTCATTTCTCTTGGAGTCCACTCTGTTAGGCGTTTTGCCCATCTGTCGTTACTCATCCTACAGATGTGTCCTGCCCAATGCCATTTGAGTAATATTGTTCTTTCCCTTACATCAATTATTTTTGTTTTTTTCTTGATTCTGATGTTGCTGACCTTATCTGATAGTTTTAGACCAAGCATACTTATTTCTATTTTGCGTTGGCAAATAGCTATTCTTCCTTCGTCTTCTTCTCTCAGTGACCACGTCTGACAACCATATGTCAGGCATGGTAATATCACTATTTCGCAGAGCTTTTTCTTTATATTTATATAGATATCGTTATTTTTCATTATTTCTCTATATCCCCAATATTTCTTCCAAGCTAGAGTTATCCTTCTTTCTAATTCTTTTCCTGTGTTTTCAAATGATACTAATTGTCCTAAATATATATGCTCTTTCACATATTCAATCTTTACATTTGTAATCGTAATGTCCTGAGGGACTCCGTTGTTAGTATCTTAGTTTTCGTCTTGTTCATTGACAAGCCCACCTTTTGGCGTTCAATTGCTAGTTCGATCATCATACTCTCTAATTCAGTGGCGCTTTCTGCGAAGATCACTATGTCGTCCGCGAAACGCAAGTGGTTCAGAATATGTCCATCTATTTGTATTCTTTTCGTTTTGCAATCTAGACGCCTGAAAATAGATTCGAGCACTGCTGCGAACAATTTTGGGGAGAGTGTGTTACAGACTCTTTAGTGCGCTTCATAGACATGTTTTCATAATGTTATACTCATCTTTATAGTGACAAGTTAACGTCATTCTTTCGAGATTCTTCTCTCTTCTAATTATTCATCCTGTACAATATATAATAAAATAACGTAATGTTTACTACATAAAGCCTTTATTTTATTGGCGACGAGGAAAATTGTGTTGTTCAATAAACACCATGAACACGGAACAATTCGCGGCGTTCCTTACCGCGCAACAAGAACAACAGAAGGTACTAACAGTCCTACTACAACCGCTCGTACAACAGCAACAACACCAGGAAAGTCCTTCAACATGTGACAGCGCCAAAAACAACGATAGTAACGAAGCACCCTCAACATCTAAACAAAACATTGTAAAACACTTCAAATGCGACAAGTTTAACCCAGAAGCAAACTCTGCCGAAAATTTTATCGATCTGTTTGAAGCTAAATGCCGAATATGGGGCGAAGAAACTGTTAGTATTCAAAAAGATCTACTAATAAATTGCATAACACCTGAAATATACCACGAGCTGAAGGTAGCTTTGATTCCTGACTTTGACACAGCAACATACGACGATCTAAAAATTAAACTATTGGATTTATATAGAACAAAGAAAACACGATACAAAGCTTTAATAGATTTTTGGAACTCCATGAGAGAAACTGACGAAACTATGGAACGTTATGCTAATAGACTAAAAGACCTCTCAAGGGACTGTGGCTACGAAGGGACTATGCTTGAGAGACAGCTCCGTGATCGTTTCGCGACCGGTTTGAACCATTTACAGCTAGAGGTAGATTTAAAGCAAAGATGGCCTGAACTACGCGAAGTAACAGAAGATGGCAAAACGAGAGAAATAACATTCGCAGAAATATTTTCAGTTGCCCAGTCACGCGAAGTCGCAGAGAACGACAACAGTGCTTTGAATGAAAAGAAAACTGAATACGTTAATAGGATACGCCAAAAGATTCAAGGTAGACGCACTAATACGACGACTAACGAAACAGCCAGGAAGTTGCGACCAGACCAATGCCGACGATGCGGAAAGTGTGATAATCATAGTTATGAGGATTGCTCCGCTAAAGACCACCCGTGTAAAGCATGTGGAAACACAGGACACTACGAAAGCGTATGCATCAAATCAGGTAGAGCATATTTGACGTCACAACCCAAACGCACCCTCCAACGCAAGAACAATATCGGTAAACACAATAAAACACAGAAGAATCTCGAAAGAATGACGTTAACTTGTCACTATAAAGATGAGTATAACATTATGAAAACATGTCTATGAAGCGCACTAAAGAGTCTGTAACATTCCTCCCGGCCTTAGGACATTTGCTCTATGAGGCGGTGTGGTGGACGTACGGTCCTCTTACTAAGCCTCAACACCGGTGTCTACTCGAGTGTTAGCGGCGGGCCGGAAACGGCTTCACTGATAGAGGTTAAACCGATGTCAAAGATAACCACCAAAACATTGTGCGAGAAATTAGATGGCATTTTTACAACTTTCGGATTACCTCAAGTTATAGTGTCTGACAATGGACCTCAGTTCACTTCCAAAGAATTCCGAACATATTGCAAGTCGCAGGGTATAGTGCACATGACAGCTTCACCATACCATCCAAGAACAAATGGGTTGGCTGAGCGCCTGGTGCGAACTTTTAAAACAAGAATGTCCGCAAGTGAAGCAGACCGACTTAACCCAAAGCAAAGATTGCAAAATTTCCTGTTTTCCTATCGGAATACACCACATACTAGCACAGGCAAGTCACCAGCCCAAATGATGTTCGGCAGACAAATAAATTGCTTACTGGATAATGTGAGACCAAATATGAGAAGGTTATTGCGCTATAAAAATCTACAAGCTAATATCGAGTCGGAACAAAAGACCCCGATTTTCCAGAATGGGGAAGAAGTGTACATCCGTGGAAACCGGCTGTAATAGAGGAAAGGAAACACCGGTATTCTTATGTCGTGAGAACTCCAGAAGGAGTCTTAAAACGCAGACACGCGGATCACATACGGCCCCAGGGGAGTGTGGCTCAGACACTAATCAATAAACGCGATATTGAGAGGAAACCATCGGATCCTGCTGGCTCAAAAATTTATACACCACATGAACTACTACCACGTGCCAGTTCAACTCCAATCAGTGAAGCCGTTTCCGGCCCACCGCTAACACTCGAGCAGACACCGGTGTTGAGGCGTAGTAAGAGGACCGTACGTCCACCACACCGCCTCATAGAGCAAATGTCCTAAGGCCGGGAGGAATGTTACAGACTCTTTAGTGCGCTTCATAGACATGTTTTCATAATGTTATATTCATTTTTATAGTGACAAGTTAACGTCATTCTTTCGAGATTCTTCTCTCTTCTAATTATTCATCCTGGGGGCCTACCCCCACCTTTAACAAAACAATACCAATTTGAGTACGCTTTGTTTCAAGCTCTTATTGAGACTTTTCATTATCGTACCCTCACCTTAGTTAAACGATATCAAATTGATGCCGATTAGTGTTGGGAATGAACGAATGATTTGAAATATTTATCTATTTCCCGATATAGAATTGCTAGCGAAGTAAAAAAAGGTTTTTAGAATGTCGTTTTTGCTATCACTAAAATTTAAAATAAAAATTATCATGAGATGTTTATTTTATATAAAAACCAAATAGAATTATATACCATACTAAACATCCATGTCAAACATTTACACTATTATTTTCTTAAGTGTATTTTACAACAAAATAATAAATTTAAAGAAAAAATAAGTATTATTGAAATCAAAACCAATAGCTGACACTGTAAAGCATCTCAAAAGACTGAGTATGATATAATTTATTACCTGTGGCTTGACTTTCCATATTATTATGATAACAAATTAAAGAGTGCAACAAATCTTACCATTTTACTTTGTAAGCTTGTATTTTTAAATTGGTCGGATTATTTATAACCTCCATTTTTTGTCGTATGAGCTCTGTTTACAAGGGTACCTTATTATTTTCGTTGTTTTAAAGTAATTTACAATAAAGTTGTTGTGTATTTGTTGTGAGTTGTGTGACAAAAGGATTGCCATATATTCTATGAACAAAGAGACGCTTACGTATATCTACAAACATGTCCAATAGTTGTGACCTAAAGATTGTTATCCAAAATTGCCGCTATCACAATGTTATCACGAATTTCTGTCTTCAAAACTCTCCGTGGTGACAAGGGGATGTATTATACCCTAGACGAATTGGACGATATGGAGCCAAGTCCATGTTTTTTATAAATAATGATTTGCCTACAATTTTATTTGGATGCTGTAAATGAAAATGATTTGTTGTCCAACTACAACAGAGCGGCACGTACAAATAATGAAGAAGCTGTAAATAAGTTAATCGCAACCGGAAAACCTTGACAGAGATGATAAAGTCCTCTGGCGTGAAAAATAATTAAATAACATTGTGCTCCTTTCCGCTAATTTGGCTTAAAGAAGGTAATCTATAATCTTATTCTTAAAAGATTGGTTATTTTGTAGAAAATAAAACAATATACTTACTAACTCATTAATTAAGTGCACCTGTTTTTGGTTAATACCTAACACAATATTCAAATTTTGTTATAGGATACACTCGTAGCAAAGTATGGCAGGACCAAACCATAATGATGTTCTGTTAAAGACCCCATCATAAAGACATATCCGCAGGATTAATAAATCTGCTATTACCTCCTTTTATTACATCAATGGCTATTACTGTGTATTGGTAAGTTTTAGTTAATATTATTATGCTATTCTAAATGCAAAAACTTACTTTAACCCCTTGAGTGCTAATTAGCAGACACAATAATAGACAAACAAGTGCCTTTTGGAAACTTTGGTTCCCAAGACAATCACCATAATATTTGATGTAATAGTTTACATCTTGTACCATTTAGCCTGGCCAGAGGCACAGATAATATAATACTGGTCTTGGGTTTCTTCTTCTGGGTGCCAACTGAAAACCAGTGCTGGGTGTCTGACGACCAGCAAATGCTGAGTTGGTAACCCTTTCGTTATGGCCAAGTTTATTGCAATTTGTCTCGGTATTTCATTACTGTCATTTACACTGTTGCTGATGGGTTGTGCCTACTCTATAAAACTCAGGACTCATATTTCATTATTTGTCTACAGGATCATATACTGGCTTTTTGAATGGAGGTGAGTTGATAGGAAGAAGCCATCATCTTCACCATTCACCATTGATTATCACTCAGAAATGGATACCTACAAATATGAATAATTGTTCATCAGTTCACCACAATTTTGCCAAACAAGAGCCCAACTCTGTTGTGGTTTATATACAATGAAAAACCTTACCATTACTAAAAGTAAGAAAAAGTACCATTGTCCACTGGCAAAAAAAAAACTATGTAATAGGCCTGGTTTCTAGAAAACAGTCATGACATCATGTATATGTCATCAAAAACCAGAAATATTCTGAAATAATCAGTAAATTATTTAAGCACCTAATAGTAAGAAATGAAGAAAGTGAGACGATGAATTTGTATGTTTTTTTTGTGGCAAATAAACACTTTTTCTTTCTTTCTAAGTTACAGTTTTATCCTAATTTTCTAAAGAACTTAATAAAACCAGCGCTTTCTATTTTGGCCCCCAGAACCGCCTTGAAATAAAAAAGGTTAGCATGGGGTTAGACTACTACAAATGTTCTATGTTCCTTGGAGTGTAAGAAAACAATGATATGTGTCCAGCATGGAGCTCATTGAAATATGTTAATTTATCTTATTTTTTGTTATTTAGCCCACTTATGTTTGTCGTGCGTTCCCTACTTACTCAGCTGGTGGCACACGTCACCACGCACCCCTGAATGCGTATGTAGGGTAGTACGAGAGGACAACCCAAGGATCCACGTTTTTGACTGAAGAAAGAACCAGAAATAAAAGGCGGATTTTCTTGAGAATTGGTTCCGCGGATTTCTGCTTTTCTCCTTCCGGCTGAGCTGCGACCAGTTTATAATAGTAATCTCTGGCTGCGACTGAATTCATCTGTCCAGTGGCCCGTCTCCCTTCTTATATATGGCCCGCTCAGACCAACAAAAAAAGAATGGCCCGTCATTCCCAAATTGACGCCCGCGTGTTTATGGACCATCCTTGCGTTCATTTTGACTTAGCCGAAATCTTTGGAGCCGTGTATTTTATTCAATTTTCTACATAATCCTTACAAATTTGGTCTTAAATGATAGGCTTTAACCACGTACATATAATTACAATAATAAAATTTACACATTTTACCATAATTAAAAGTTTCTAGAACAAAAACGAAAAATTCTGGTTTGTTTACATTTTGATTATAATGATATGCGATTATCTTGGAAACGTGTGGACCGATTTACATGACTCAAACGGATAAAATGGTTTTAGACCAAGACCTTTCATTTGACACTAACCTCAACAAAAAATCTCCACAAACAAAAAATCATGTTTTCAAGTTCTGCGCGTAATTATTAACATGTATCTCATGACAATTATTTAAAAACTATCTTTATCATCTTTTAACATTCGAATTAGGATTATATAAGTTTGTACATGCTTATTAGATAAAAAACAAAATAATTACAACTCTAATTAATATCTAACAAGAAGTAATTACACTTAGGTACTATACTTCGACATTTACTTACAATCTGTTTAGTTATCTTAGGTACTTACTAGTCAATTTTATTAGATGTACTTAACTATCACTTTATGTACTAAGGTGCTTTCATGAGTAGGTATTACATAAACTTCGTTGTTTTACCTAATCAGCGTGCAGATGGGGTTTTTTAAAATAGGCATACCTACGTATTACGTATAAATTAACTAAGTATAGTAAATACCTCTAAATATAGGTAGTTATATGATGAATAAAAGGCGACTAAGAAAAGATATTTACAAGGCAGATGTGAGTGAAAACGCACCCGGTAGGGGACGTCCTAGGTCATACACGGATCTAATAAGTAATGTTCTCCAGAAAGGTCAGGTGGGCTGTCAGAGGCTGAGGGCCTCATTACCGGTGTCCTCGTATGACTAGATGTATGGATGTAAATGAAGCAAAAGTAGTATGTTAGGACCGTAGCAGGTGGCGTTGTAGTTTCTGCTTGCCCACATGGGAAAGAGGCGTGAGTTTGTTTGAATATTTTCAGGGTAAGTAGAATGGATGAGTTTGACGATAATAATAAATAATGTACAACACGTGGGGTATAAAAGTATATTGATTCTCCAGCTGCAAAAACATTTATTACCTGATTACATCACAGTAGGTGCACAAACCAACACACAATATTGTTAACGCAGTCGGGTAAGATGCAGATGGTTATCAGTTATCTACCACCATTGAGATTATGTCCATGGTTATCACACAACAATACTAGGCAGTCATCACAAGCACATTAAGGATTAATACAGCAAAGCAGCCATAAGCAATAACGTGAGACACTAGCACAAGCATCACAAAACACCAAATGCATTCTTCGTTCGTCGTACGTAGGTTTTACAGGTTTCATATATTTTAGCTCCCTCAGCTTCACGATGCGTTTGTTGGCCTCTATCAGCTTTCTTTTATTTCTTATTTATCCTCGAACTCGAACAGTTTTATACACTTAGAGCCTTTAATTATATCATGTGCTGCTGTTTTGGTTATCTATCCCAAGCATTGTGCTTATTGTCGGTAGACACAAGCTGACGGCGCGGCGGTAGTAGGTTGCGATGGCTCACGTAGCGTCTGCACTGCCCTCCATGATTTCATGGGTTTACTCGCCATTCATAATGCATTCGCCACCTAGAGTCAAACAAGAAATTTAGTCCACATATGTTAAAATCGCATGAGATACACAAATTAATCGACAAGTTTACCTACGTAGATAGGTAATAACATAACATGATGCCTGTAGCTCTGTAGGGATTGGCAGAGGTTATGTATCCAATAAATGCGTAAATAAATACGTTTTACTTACCGTATGATCACGGAAGTGATAATTTTTGTATATATTTTGGAAAATGTTGATAAATCGAGCCCGCCAAAGCAACTTTTTTTAACTGTCAAACAAAACCAAAAATTGTAGTAAAAACGATATCGCTGGTTGTCAAAAAGCAGTCTGTGGTTTGAATTTTGAATGAACTATAAGAAAATCGGTATCCAAATATTATCAAAACCTAAACAAAAGCAAACTTCGTAGCGTTATCAAATTGAGCTTTCTTAAACGACGTCATGGTACGAAAACGTGAAACAAGGTCAAATTGATACCGCTCTAAGAGCTTGTGGTAACCCCCCAGTACAATATATAATAAAATAACGTAATGTTTACTACATAAAGCCTTTATTTTAGAGTGGATCCCAAAAAAATATATAACGAGGATTTAACACAAGATTTCAAACTATAGATATAATATCACTCCTGATCTGACCAGCTCAGACACCAGATCAGGTCGTGCGTAGAACCTTTTATCCGCAACAAATAGTTTTCCAATCAATGCACACCTTTGAATATAATCCTTAGTTACATAATACTTCTGTAGATGACTGTAAAATATCTGTCCTATCATGAATCTGCCATAAAAAGAATCTGCCGTAACAAGAATCTACCCAAACCAGAATCTGTCCAAAACCGAATAATCCGTTACAGAAATCATACATCGCGATAACAAAGTTCTCCGCGCAATTTAAACTTAATAAACAACTGTATTCCGAAGGCACCTGTCAGTGTGACAGCTGTCAATGTCATCTTAACCTCAATTAAGATAACGTCACCTATCTTGGCTGACACAGATCAATTGAAGACTTACTACATAGCTCGTACTAAATATTAATTGATAAGAGTAACTTGTGATAAATAATAAAATAAACCCCTAAGCAATCTTTTAATACAAACAATACAACAACAGCCCGACAGATCGGAGGATTCAATGGTTGCTCAGGACTTTCCACCCAGTTCCGCATACCTCTATGTATAATGTAACTTATTAAAAGTGCTTTTTTGCTATGACCTTTAATTCCTATTTTGACCTATTTTGACCTATTTCAATATATATCTTATTTACCTAAAAACACGTGCCCAATGACTATGACAAATACCGCGTTTTAAAGTTTATGTTTCTGCAAGAGAAAGCAAGTTCCCGTTTCCTTAGTGGAAGATTCCACAAAGTGATTATTAAAAGAGTAAAAGTCTAGCCATTTATTTTAATTAGACCATTCACAGATAATTTTGAAATGTCAAGAAGTCAGACAGCTAGTCGGAAACTTAGTTGCTTGTTTGCACAATGTTGATTATTTTGAAGAGTAATCGGCAAAATTTCAAAGGTCACTTTTCTTCGTTTCTTTACAATGTCTTTGTGTACGAAACTTTTGTAAGATAATGAGGAAAATAAAATAAGGAATTCCTATTATCTTCGTAGATACCTTATAATCAACACCTAAAACTGAACATAACAAAAACTACGTCTGTCTTTCACAAATGGCTACTGTGGTACCCTTGATGTTACCACAGTAAATAATAAGTACGCTTTATTTATATCGTATTTAGCGTTTATTCGCATTAATTTCATTTATTTTCCATTCATTATAAAAACGAAAGATCTTATACGTATTTCTTACTACTAGACTGTGTACCAAAATATTTTGTTTAGCTAAAATTAAATCTAGCATCATACACCTAGGTTAGCTATTTCCTTATAAGCGGTAGCTAACCAAAAGCGGTCCTGGCGAGAGGGTTTCTGACCCCTTGCTAGCTCAACTAATCATTGGATTTGGTAGAAATGGTAGAAAATTTAAAATTTTCTTTTTATGTTATACCAAAACGAACAATTCATAGACTTTGACACGTATTTAAATATTTCTAGAAAAGTATATAAATATTTCTACAGTTCCTTCATTCAATCAATTCGTTGTATTTAAAAAAATATTCATTAATACTGAGTAAGAGTAGTACTTTTAAATGTTTGGGTCTGGTAATACTAAATGTAGGATGGTGGATTGCGGATTTTTTGGCGGACTTTGTTCGAGTGAAATTCAGCGGCTGTTAATATTATTTGCAAATTGATTCCTAGTGGAATACGCAATAATTGGTGTAGTTTTATTTCTCAACTGTCTAAGCAACTGGACAATATGTGAAAACATAGAGATCCTTTGAGGTATATTTAGCTGCCGGTATTTCAAAGCACCGTCAGAAGACTGTAAGGTCATCTATCGCCTCTCCTTCATGAGCTTGAGAGTAGGATCAGAGAGCTTTTTGTTCCATATATATACGATATATATCTATACGATGGTCTTGCAGAATGAAACTTGAAGAGACTTGGGATTTGAGAATTATTGTGTCCTCCCCCTCTCTTCGAACTTCAGATAACTCTTTAATACTCCATCGTAAACTGCTCAATTCTTCTTCGAGTTCGGTGATATTTTCGTCGGTCCGGAGTGTGCGCGTGTTGTACGTTGCCAGGTCCTGTCGTCGGTATTTGTTGGGATATCCGGATCTCGTCCGGGATTCTTAGCACCCCTTGCCATACCGTAACCTCGACTGCTACCGTAGTCGAGGGTACAGGCTGCCAGGCAATATGGTATGTATATATATATATAACAATGTTTTATTTGTGCTATTCATGGAGAGTGCTTTGCAGGCGGGTTGGCGATCGCAGTATGGTTGTTACAAATGTACAGAGAACGCTGCTGCCCATTCTCTGGTTTTCCCTTAGTCGCCTCTTACGACACCCACGGGCAAACATGGGATGGTGAAATTATTTACGCCCGACACCATACGGTTAGTAATGTAGATACCAAAAAATATAAAAACTTTTTATTACCTAACTATAAATTAGGTAGGTTTGGGTAGCGCAGTTAGGTAGCATCAACATATCGGAATACTCAACTCAACTATCGTTTTTACAATCAATTTGTCCAGTGTTCTGTTGGTCATGGTCACCTCATTAGAAAGAGACACACTACCAAAGGGAGCCCTCTCGCTCTGACCGGTTTTGCGCCATAGTGCACAGTCTAGTTGTAAGAAGTATAATGTCTTTGATAAAAACACTCAAGCCTAACCCTTTGGGGCACCTGCCAAAACATGACATCCAAAACATACTAATTTATACGAATGACACTTTAAATTGGATCCAGCCAGAAATGGTTTAAAAAGGTAACAACAGGTTAAAAAAGTTTGAAGTGGCCCAGAAAAATATTGCGTGATGAGATAGACTCCTTCTAATGAATTGTTCAGATGTACCAAAATATATAGAGCAAAGAAAGAAGGAACGAATTCTTCAAACGAAAGTAGGTCCGAAATGGAAACTGGAAATGGGTACTGTGATAGCCTTGAGTTTACCACAGTAAATATAATCTATATAATCTATATATAAATGAATGCCTATTTCCCTTGGTCACGGGATCACGCGTGAACGGTTGGACCGATTTCACAAAAAGAATAGCGGATTGTTTTTGTATCTTCCCTGCAATATGGAAACATTGTAAAAAACTTAAAAATGTATGGAGTGGCCCAGAAATACGGCGTGATGAGATAGACTACTTTCTAATGAATTTTTTAGATGTAGCAAAAGATAGAGAACAAAGAAAGAAGGTAAAGAAGGAACGGAGGCCTTTGCTCTGCAGTGGGACACAACGGTTTCATAAACCATGGAGTTTCGTTCTGACTTCTTTTTATGTGATTCGAGGGTTCCGTAGTCAACAGTTCCCTTATAGTTTAGCAATGTCCGTATGTCCGTCCGTCCGCAGGTTAGCTTAGCGACTCTTAGTACAAGAAATTTTGATTGCAGGCTTCCTGAGGGATCTGTCCATTCGAGTAGGTATAGATGGCTGCTCATCGGACCAATTGGATATTAAAGCCGGGGTCCCTCAGGGTTCGGTACTCTCAGCGATATTATTCTTGCTGCACATAAATGCTGCTAAAACCCGGCACCTTTCGGTATGCAGATGACAGCACTGTTGCTGAGAGATACTTGTCCAACGCACGGACAACTGGGCCTGAGGGACTGTCTCTTCGTGAGGCCATGGTGGAACGTTTGAGCTTGTCCTTGGAGGCAGTCTCCGAATGGGGCGATGCCAATCTCGTCAAGTTCAATGCCGCTAAAACACAGGCGTGTCTTTTCTCCAGTAAAAAGAGCCAATTTCTCCCGACTCCATCTTTCCGAGGTGTAACCGTGCTGATAACGGACCATCTTGATCTTCTTGGCGTAACGTTGACATCGACACTCAATTTTGGCCAAGGCAAAGGCTCAACTGGCTGCCAAAAAGTTGAGGATCCTTGCAAAGGTGAGACGGTACTTCACGCCAGAACAGCTGCTTAAGTTGTATCAAGCGCAAGTCGATCGAACGAAGATCGATCTTGCATGGAGTACTGTTCTCATCTTTGGGACGGATCTGCCAAATATCAGCTTGATGCACTAGAGTCGATCGACAAACGGGTCAAGAGGCTCATTGGCAATGAGGTACTGGTTGATTCAAAGCTCCAGAGCCTAGAACATCGTCGTCGAGTTGCCAGCTTGTCGGTTTTTATCGGTTGCATTTTGGGGAGTGTGCGATGGAATTGCATGATCTAATCCCGCCAACCCCTTTTCATTATCGGACTACAAGACGTACGGTGATGCGTCATCGGTACATGGTGGACATTCCACCCATACGCACTAAACGTTTTGGAAATACTTTCCTTATGCGTACAGCTAAGGAGTGGAATTCCCTGCTGAAGTCTGTATTTCCCGATAGCTACAATCTCGGGGTCTTTAAGTTAAGAGTGAATAGGTTACTTCTAGGCAAGCGTGCTACACCTTCGACCACATCATCACTTACCATCAGGCGAGATAGTGGTCAAGCGCAAGCCAATCTAAAATTAAAACAAGAAAGCTATAATTTGGCATGGGTATTACTTAATAATCACGTCGACAGAATGGTTAAATAAGAGGTTAAATAAGAGGCAGTTAGGGGTAGTTGTAACAGTGGTAGAAAATAAAATCGCTCCCAATTTAAATTTTAATTAAAAATATAAATACAGTTTAATTAAGTTATTAAATGTATGCATTCACATGCTAACGTATAGTACCCACCAGTTTAGTGTTATCTCCAATATTGATTAATCCTAAAACACAAAAAAAGCACACTCAAAAGCACATCATGGAAGCACTGAAAGTCTCATTGTCCGATATGATGACACTGTTCCAAAACAGGATGTACAATTTTGAGGCGGAGCTAAGGAAAAACCCTGCAAGCACATCATCTAGCGACACGGACGGGCTGGTTGAAGACTACACTTCGTTCAAGAAGTTCATCCTGGATGCGTTGAGCTGTCTTCAGCGTCAGTTGGAGGCACTAGAACAGGGGCTGGACAACTTTGAGATGCGGAGTCGGCGGAAGATGGTTCTACTGCATGGTGAAACAAAACAGGCCAAAGAGGATACTGCGCAGGTAGTTGCCGAAGTTGTGCGTTGCAACCTCAAGCTGCCAGATTTTACAATTGCTGACATCAGACGCTGCCATCGGATGGGTAGAGTGACAGGTACAAGCAAGCCCAGGCCTATTCTTTGCAAACTGCGGGACATCAACAACCGGGATAGTATGTGGTTTGCGAAGACTAAATTGAAAGGCACTGGTATCACGCTATCAGAGTTCCTGACAAGGTCTCGGCATCAGCTCTTCATGTCGGCGAGGGATAAGCTCGGTGAGACCAATTGCTGGACCAAGCAGGGTCTCATCTATGTTCTTAATCACCAACTCCGGCACCGAAGAAGGCCCGGCGTGCTGCGAAGAAGTGATTCGTGATTTTGCTCCAACTTCTCATGAATTTTATCGGTATACCGGGTAGCAGTCATTTCACTTGTTGTGAGTACCACTCTCCAATTTTATTGCTTCTTGATTTCTTCTACCCTTCACCTTTTATTTGTCTAACCCGCAATCTAATTCGCTTTTTTTTCATAAAATTTCTCAATGTTTACAAATTACATATTACACTGACAGCTGTCAACTTGACATTTCTTAATTTATTTTGATTGTCATTAGATTATTTTTCGTTTAGAAACAGGTTGACAGTGCGCCCAGTATATTAGTTTTGTGTAGTAGTTTTGACTATTTATGATTTTTCTTTAATCTTCGCTTTATTTCTTTTATGTTTTTATAGTATGCTACTGCTTACCCGGGCGATGAGATTATTGTGCTTGTTGCTTATTTGTGTTGTAAAGCTTTTCTTATATGTTTTAACACACAACTGGCGGGTGGATATAAATTGCCCTCCGTTTATATATTTTTTAGTAATTTTTGTTTTCATATTTTTGGTATTCTATCATATATATATTTTATTTATTTATACTTTTTCGATGTCAAGCAATAATGCCATTAGCGACGCCGAAAGCTTTGTTACTGCAAGTAGTGATGACAGTTTTGTTAGCATTCCGACCCTTGCTGACACAGTTCAATCCCAATTTTCCGATGTTCCGAAGAATTTTAATGTAGTCCATATAAATGCCCAAAGTATTCCGGCGCACCACTCTGACATGCTAGCCTCTCTTGACTGTAAGAACATCCACGCCATCCTTATCTCCAAGTCATGGCTAAAACCAAGTCTCCCATCCACATCCTATTCCTTGCCGGGGTTTCAACTGATAAGAAATTACCGTGCGCGTGGCGGTGGAGGTGGTGTTGCTATTTACCTTCGCCCACACATTCCTTTTTCAATTATTGATATGTCAGCACAGCCTCCCCCGTCAAACGCGGGCAAGCATCTCTTTTTAGAAGTCACCCTAAACCTTACAAAAATCCTTCTAGGCGTTTATTACAGCCCTTCATCTCGAATAAATTTCTTCTCTTCTTTTGAAACCATCCTAGAAAACCTGTTGCCTTCTTACAGTCATACAATCATTATGAGGGACTTCAATACTTGCTTATTGAAGAAAGATGCCCGCTCCTCTTCTCTTCAATCAGTCCTTCAATCTTTGAACCTATCCTTACTTCCCTTAAGTGCCACACACCATTTTCCAAATTGTAACCCGTCACTCTTAGAACTTGTTATTCTTTCCTCTTTACAACATGTCGGCAAGCACGGCCAGTGCCCTGCTGACATGTTTTCCTATCATGACCTCATTTTCCTCTCATACAAAGTTCAACCCCATAAGCCAAAACCTAAAATTCTCCTGCAGCGCAATTTTGGTGGAATGAATATAGAAGATCTCCGAAGGGATGCCAGCAACATTGACTGGGAACCCCTGGTCAGTCTTGAGTCAATTGATGACAAAGTGAACGTGTTGACGGACAACGTTTTGCAGCTGTATGATGTTCACGCTCCCATACGTGCAATAAGAATTAAACATCTTCCGGCGCCATGACTAACAGGCGACATTAAAGAGTTAATCCACAGGAAAGCTGTTGCCAAAACCAAATTAAAATGTCGTCCCACGTCGCTGAACCGGGAGAAACTTTTGGAGGCACGAAATCGCTGCAATAAGGTGTCTAGAGACGCTCAACGACGCCATATCCACACCTCGGTTGAAAATGGAGACCCAGCTAAAGTCTGGCAATTTCTTAAATCCATAGGAGTTGGGAAATCTCGCCAAGAATCGATTCCTAAAGACCTTGATCTTGATCAATTCTTGATACTTTGAGCTATCTTTCAAACTACTGTTTTTTCTGTCGCTGCTTTTTGTAACAGACTTCAAAAAATATTTAAAATAATAAATTAATGTTGACTATTACGTGTACTTAATGTAGTTTTTAAAGTTGATGCTTTCAATTCGATTTGCTTTCCATTCTACAGTATAATTTATCGCTCTTTGAAATCAATTGTAACTTTATTTTTTTCTTCTTCTTTGGCGTTTGTGGTTGATTTTGTAAATTCGTTGACGAGTTTCATTCTTGATTATTAATGAAAACAAACTTTCTTTTAATTGGATCACCTTCAGAATCTGAAAAATCGGAGACAGGTTACTTATCTGCGCGAAAAACAATTAAATACCTTTTAAAACAAAGCCTCGTAGTCATCAAATCTTCAATCTTAGCCTCATACAAAAACATCTGAAGCTGTAAATATTAGGTTGAAAGACTAATTAAAAAGTTCAAAGTTCGTTTTTTACTTTCAACACAATAGCATTCCTTTGATTGTCTGCGCAAGTTTTGTGAAAGTGTAAAAAAAAAAAAAAAGTAATTGAGAGTGGATGCTCAACGGCGCCGGTTGTGGATTTAAAGTGTCATTTGGTCTATGACCACTTTATACGTAGAGAGAGCACAGAGCACGGAAACTACCCAGAAGTTGTTGCTAGGGACGACATAGTCAACAGTTTCGATAAAAACCAAGCGTGTCAGTCGCGTAGTGCTAAAGAGAGCAACACAAATACATAATTTATAATCTGACAGCTTTTATTGTCGATAACACAAATAGTGCGAATAAAACACACGTCTCTAAGGCAGTACTTATAGAATTCTTCGCGCGGAAATCTTAATAGAGAGTAAGATTTCCATTGTAACCATTAATCTCGACGGCACTAGATACCGGTATTGATATTATCCTCTAGGCTCTTGCTAGAGCAGGCACTGTTAAAACTTCCTATAGAAACCATGCCTACCCGCGGAATGACACAAAAATGACATATTGTATGGAGGAAATAACAGAAGTTGTGCGTTCAACACACTTTCTCTACTACTGCCGTGTCTAGTCGCTGACTATGGCCCGGTAATTCCTGGAAGCGAACATCACTTTGTCCCCCTTTAGTCATGCGGGTTAACAATGCAAACAACACACATCTGTCAACGAAAAGCCATAATCCTTATTGAAAGTGATCCAGTACACATTTAGAGCGTGGTCACGTTTTTAGCAGTGTCATTATACCCCAACCCTTGAATTAATTTTAATCACAAGTTTACGTACAGAGGTGGCAATTAAAGCCACGTTAGGGTTTTTTAAATAAGCTGAGAGTTCGATGATTTTTTTAGAATAGAATATCCACACAAAAAACAAGTACAAACACAAGTTATATAGGTCATATATTATTAGGTCAGACCCCCCGAGCGTTGTCGCGAGCAGACGTGTTTTTGTGACCTCCGTATATTTTATTTGATAATAGTTGTTAATAATACAGTAAACAGTGCAATTAACAAATATATACGTGATCAGCTTATCAACGAATATATTAGTGGAAAACCAGACCTGTGCATAAATAATTACTCGAGTTATTAACGAAAACATTATATAAAAACGGTTGAAGAGTTAAAAAGTGCAAGTTCAGTGAGGGTACCGGGTTAATGACCTTTCACACTAACGAAATAGATCTATAACATATACCGCGGGACACCAACAACTGATCACCTAATTCGCCACAGATACTGTTACTACTGTGGTCTAGCGGCTCAAACGTTAGATAGTGTGCTACGAGTCGCGAGTTCGAATCCAGGGAAGAGACTAAATTACTTTTTGTCTTTTCTTTGTATTTTTTTTTTCTACTTTAATATCTTACGCTGAACAATCGAAATGTCTCAAACACCACCAAAGGGTTCAAAAAATAAACAACAGTTAATTTTGGAGCCAGACACTCGAAAAGAATGTTTTGCAGATGAAGGTAAACAAACCAACATTGCCCAGCGCGAGCGCGCAAATTCTAACAAGCGTCGCCGCGGGCCTGGTGACGTGTCGAACCCGACAGACGAGCTTAGGAATGAATTTAGGGACAGGATTGAGGAATTGAGAATTTCTCAAAACGAGTGGCTGGACAGATTAGAGGCCCTAATAATGGAAATTAAATCTCAATACACGGACATTAAGGAAACTAATTTTGAAATCGAGAAATCTGTTACAAGTATATCGGACCAGCTGACCTCACTAGAGGCAAAAATTACGGGTTTAGAATTTGAACGAAACACTATGGTGAAAAAAATTTGCTCTCTCGAAGAAAAAATGGACTCCTTGGATCGTCACTGCATTAAAACCTGTGTTGAACTACGGAATGTCCCCAAAGTACCACAAGAAAATAAGCAAACTTTGTTTGCTTTTGTACAATTCCTTTCAAAGCAATTTGAAACAAATGTCCAGTTATCTGACATTCGAGATGTGTCAAGGCTGCCATCTAAGAAAGAAAGCAAGACATCGAACATCAGTGTTGAGTTCTCTAATACCCTTCTGAAAAGTAATTTTCTTACATCGGCAAAACAGTTTAACAACAAGAATCCCGGTAATAAGATAAATTCGACTCATTTGGGACTTGCTGTACCACCTACACCTGTATACGTTGGTGAGCAGCTCACTCCACTGTGTAGAAAATTGTTTTACGCCGCACGAAGCTTTACAAAGGCTAACAACTTTAACTTCTGCTGAACGTCAAACGGTCGTGTTATGATCAAAAAGAACCCAGAAAGTCAGTAAATTATAGTTAAGAATGAACAACAATTACAGCAGTTGTCGTCAGAAAGTAAGGAATGACTAGTGTACTGTAAATTATTATATTCTTCTGTGTTTTTTAATTTATACTCTCATTTGTTTTTTTATTTGTACCGACATATGTTTTTTAACTTGTACCGGCTTTTGTTTTTAAAATCATACTTTCATTTGTTCTTCAACTTTTACCTGCATTTGTTTTTTTGTTCATACCTACATGTGTTTTTTAATTTATACCGACATTTATTGTTTAATTTATACCGACATTTATTTTTTATCTTATACCTACATTTATTTTATATTTTATACCAACATTTATTTTTTTATTTATACCCGCATTTGATCTTAAGTTATAATAGTAAGTTTGTTTACTACATTTTTACTCAGACATGTCTTGATATTTTGATTGATCATAGTTTGATAACCATTGTATTCGAGTTACCTGTGATAAATACATTCAGTGTCCTATGTGTTTGTTATGTGTATCATGCCAAGGAATCAATGCCAGACTTTATACAATTTACTTTGGGTGATTACATAATTTTATTTTTAAATGCCTAGAAACAAAGTGATGAATTTAACCTTAGGATTTATAAATGTAAGATCACTGAATACTGGCAAAAGTGAACTTCTCTATTCGATGGATATGTATAAGCCTGACATTCTAGCGCTAAATGAGACATGGTTGAGAGATGGTGAAGGTAGATATGCTCCCGATATACCTGGCTACGTGCTCAAGCACAAGCCGCGCTCTAAAGCTGGTAGAGGAGGCGGAGTGGGTTTTTATGTGAGACGCGAATTGCGTACTCGCGTAAAAGCTTACCCAGCATCTGCGCTTGAACAAATGTGGCTGGAGCTCAGCGCGCCTGGCGGGCTGCGAGTGGCCATCGGGACTGCATACAGACCGGAGTCAGTATCCGTGACAAGCGCTATCGAGGCACTCAGCGAGTCGGTAAGTGTATTTGGCTATTGCAAGCATATTATAATCCTGACTGATTTTAATGTCGATTTATTACGCCCGGAAAATACACGCGCAATTGAATTGTTTACGTTTTTGAAGCATCATAACTTGGAACAATTGGTTCAGGAACCAACGCGAATTACTGCACAGTCAGAGACCTTGCTGGATCTGATTCTGACAGATACTCCATCTATATGTAAAAATATAAATATACACCACAACCCCGAACTAAGTGACCACGCTCTAATCATAACGGAATTTGATATCGGAAGACCAAAGAAAAACTATGCTTTTGTGTATAGGCGCTGCCTACATAATATCGATGAAAAAGAGTTTCGAGCGGACTTAACCGATATATCATGGGACCAGGCTAAGGATGCCTGTAACATAAATGACAAAGTTGAGCATTTCAATAAGATGCTGCTAGCTCTTTTTGATAAACATGCACCATTACGCCGAATCCGTATAAAGACGCAGCCTCAACCTTGGCTTACAGATGTAATTAAAAAGATGATGTCACTTCGGGACGCTGCATTGAAAAAAGCACGCAAAACCAAGCTCGATGTCCACTGGGACTACTACAAAAGCCTCCGTAACCTCGTAAATGTTTCCGTTAAACGTGAAAGAAAAGCTTTCTTTTCGTTCTATGTAAACAACAATATCAAAGACCCATATAAAATGTGGACTTATTTAAAACGAACGTCAGTTAATGGTAGCTCAGCGCTACCTGAAATACCAGATAATATAAACGACCCAGATAGTATAAATAACTTTTTTTTGGATGTGCCGGGGAATTCTAGTCTGGACATGGATACATATAACCACTTCATTCAGAATAAGTTTAATGACAGTGTTTTTAACTTTGAGGAATGTAGTGAGGAACAGGTACTTAAAATCATCCGAGACATAAGTACTAATGCTGCGGGCCATGACAATATAACAATACAGATGTTACGTATGACATTACCACATACTTTACCTATACTATGCAACATAATTAATAAATCGCTAACATCTAATGTTTTCCCTAACGCATGGAAATTAGCAAAAGTAAAGCCATTACCAAAGAGTAGCATTGTCGAAAACTATAAAGATCTCCGTCCGATTAGCATTCTACCGGTTGCATCGAAATTAGTGGAAAGAGCAGTATGTGCACAATTAACATCTTATTTGGAAAGTAATGGTGTGTTACCCAGTGTCCAGTCGGGCTTTCGAAGTAGGCATGGTACTGATGCGGCACTGGCTCATGTGACGGATGATGTACTGTCGGAGTCCGATGCTGGTAAAAGTACAGTCTTGGTTTTATTGGATTTCTCCAGGGCTTTTGACTGCATAAACATTGATCTTTTGCTAGCAAAAATGGCTTACTATGGGATATCACCGTCAGCGCGAGACTGGATTGCGTCTTTTTTGATGCAGCGAAAGCAATATGTGGTTACACAAAACGTTAACGGTGAAGAAACATCTTCCAAAGTGGGCGATGTTAAACGAGGTACGCCTCAGGGCTCAGTTGGAAGTCCACTAATGTTTATTTTATATACCGCCGATCTCTGCAAGCATATAAAACACTGTAAAGTGCATTTGTACGCTGATGATACCCAAATGTATTACTCCTTCTACCCGAGTGACACTAAAAGCGCGATGGAGCTAATAAATCAGGACTTGGCTGCGGTTTCAGAATGGGCACGAAAAAACAACTTGGTTCTCAATCCTAGCAAATCAAAATATATTATACTGGGCAGTAAACACCAGCGCGAACTCGTGATAAGCCATGAACCGGAAATACTTATTGATGGAGCGGCGGTCGAAAGAGTGGTGAAGGCAAGGAATCTTGGTCTTCTTTTGGACTGCGATCTACGTTTCATTGACCACATAAACACGAAGATCAGAAACGCATTTTACAGGCTTAAAGTGCTCTATGGCCTAAGAGAGTGCCTTTCCGAAAAGGTCAGGATCACTCTGGTGGAGTCTTTGGTATTATCGCAGTTTAATTACTGCGATACGGTGTATGGACCGAGATTGTTGGCCAAGACGTCCCACGCCATTCAGCGAGTTCAAAATGCGTGTGCGCGGTTCTGTTTCACTATACCTAAACGGGCGCGTATCACACCGTATCTGAACGAAAAGCGAATGCTAAAAATGGCTGGGCGAAGAGAATTGCACCTAGCATGCCTTGTGCAAAGAGTTATATGGACGGGAGTACCAGGGTACCTCTTTGACAAGGTGACCTTTGACCGGCGGAACCGACCCACTCGCAGTCATTTGCTTAACAAGTTGGTTGTTTGCCGGCACAAAACAGCCTCTTATAGAGGTAGTTTCAAATACAGTGCGGCCAAAATATGGAATGATCTGCCACCACCGCTTAGACAGAGCATCTCTCAGCCAGTTTTCAAGGCGAGAGTTAAGACGAAGCTGCTTCTCAAGCAAATTTCAAATGTATAATGTATACGTATTGGTTGCTACCTCTGTCTGCTGTCTCGTTAGGCATAGTCTTAATCGTATGCATTTTAATAATTTATTGTTACAATCATTAAATATTTTTTTGGTATTTTAATTGATTATTTTTAATGGATGTTTTTAGTTGCTTTTATGTATCTCTAATTAATTTAATTTTTGATTAGTTTTTTTTTTACTGGGACTTTTCTTTTTACTATTATTTTTGATTGGAATGTTTTATTATTTTTTATTGGGATTCTTTTTATTACTTATTATTTCCGATTGACATTTTTAATTATTTTTATATTTTGTGCTTTTTTTTTATTAATGTGATTTTTTGTATATTTGTTGTTATTATGTGTGGATAATTATTTAGGTATAATTTGATATTTTGGGTGGGTAAGGTATTTATTTATTAAGTGATCACTTTAATGTAGCGAAAGTGTTGTGAGAAAGGGGGCGGGCTGTAAATCAGCGTTGACCAGCGTAATAGCCATGCTTTACACTGCTCAGCATATGCTGAGCCCGCTCCTTTTGCCATACTGAAATAATATTGTGCCTCAGAACTAATTTGTGTTTGTTCATGTTCTGTTACAGTTGGCAATAAATGTTTTCTTTCTTTCTTCTTTCTTTCTTTCATATATACTTTTTTACTTTTTTTGTAGATTTTGATCGATTATCCGATAATGTCGGCGATATATCCGAACATATCTTTGGATTTTATAATACCCCATCTAGAGATTATTATAATTATAGGGAAAAACATAAGCCTACATGTTATTCCATGGGAGTTGCGAGACTCACTTAGAAAAACAAGTTATTATGGTACTCCTGAATCGGCTGGCAACTAATATCGGCACCTTCATAAACCCAATGCATTATTTATATGTATATGTTGTGTTACGCCCTTCGTGCTGTTATGGGCACACAAATTCCCACATACTGCGTACATAACTGCACATACTAATGTGTGGGGATGTACGTATGGAGGAGCTCGTGGGTAAATAATAACAGTCGCACGGGTCGATCTTGAAGATTAAGGCGCTATCCCGAGCAAAACGCCGCGCTAGCCGTTTTTCGTGCAGTTTTTAGGAGCTATCTACTCGGTATTTAAAATGAAATATCAACTAATAAAAATACATTAAATTTCTACATATTATTGATTCCAAAATTGTAGAATTCTTTTTTTTAAATGTAGTATATGTTTCACTAATCTCCTTCCAACAAAACCATATTAATGAGAAATAATGACTGATAGAATGCATCTCCTCGTAAAGTGTTAATTAATATTTTTTTGTACACTATTTGTTTGTTATCAAATTGTCTATACATTCTTTTTTTTTTTAAAACGTTGCCCCACACTAGGAATTTCTCCTGTATCGTGGGTGCGTTTACAAACATATAAACTCACATATACAAACACCCAGAGCCGGAACAACTATCTGTAGGTCATACAAATATTTGTCCCGTGCGGGAATCGAACCCGCGACACGCAGCGCAGCAGTCAATCGCTCAACCACTACGCCAACCGTGCGCCCAATACATTAGTATAGACAATTTGATAACAAACATTTTGGTAGATTTTTTTTTTCAAAAGACCAATATTCGATTTTATAAAGAAGTTATTATAAAATCTGGGCGTATTCACTACTGTAATTCATGGCCTAGCGGCATTGCCGAGGTCATTCCTTGGATGGGTGACCGTCCATACCGGGACTCGTCTGTGCCTCGGAAGGCGCGGTAAGTCGTTGATCCCATCGATTAGTCGACTGTCATTTGTATATCTTTTACAGTCGCTACGAATAGTCAGAAGGCAGAAAATCTGACACCAGTCTTACCAAGGAGTATCATCTTACCCAGTTACTGGGTTGTGAAGGTGAGATAGGCAGTCGCTTCATAAACAACATTAAACAAAAAAATACAATCGACTTCCAAATAAAAACACTACAAAGTGAAAAATAACTATAGAGTAAAATGTCATAGTGGTGAACATCATCAATGTAGTCGGAATCCATTAAATACCCTTTATTAAGGAACCCCAAAAACTACTCATCCGATATGGATCAAATGTGACCACATGAGAAGCACCAGCATTTAAATAAAAATAAAACATGAAAATCGGATCACCTAATAAAAAGTTCTGAGGTAACTAACATACATAAAAATAAAAATACAGTCGAACTGAGAACCTTCTCCTTTTGGAAATCGGTTAAAAATACGGGTATTGAGCTGCATTCCATAAAGTAGAAGCCAAACCCAACATATGTGTGAAAAAACTTACATGGATTTTTATATTGTTTGTACGTCAAAGCTAGGTGCAAACTATTTTCAAATAAAATATAGAAAGCGTGCTATGGCTCCAACGAGCCGTATTATCAAAGGACACTGCCTGCCACCTTATGCTCTGGCAATGCTGGATCTGATCTTTGAATATTTACGAGTATGTCCTTTACTTTCTAGACAGGGTTCAACAATATGCAATAGAATCGTGAAAGGAGCGTTGCAATAAAGGAATATAAAATGATACACAGATATCTCAGATATACGAGTAAGAAGCTCGTATACTAAAGAGTGATTACCCTTTTCCATACTGTAAAGGAATATTTAGTTTCTAACTTTTACCCATGACTTCGATTGTGTAGCATTAGTACTTGAGAAAATATTGGTTCACCATACAAACATTGACCTTTCCACGCCCTTGAAGATGATTGCCGGGATAAAACTAAGCCTTCTCAGGGTCACCATAAACTCTCTCTCCATAAACTATCTCTTTACCAAATTGCATGTAAATCTGGTAAGCGGCTTTAGCGTGAATGGTAACAGACAGATAGACAGAGTTACTTTCACAATTATAATATTAGTATTGATGGTTGTGACAGGGTTATATGATTACAAGGCACTAGGTTTGTCCCGCGGATTCACTCCTATGGTCTATCCTCACACAAATATCACTCAGCAATAGTGTAGCTTGCTACCGGTGACAGAATTTACGTTATCGGATCATTATTTCCAGTTCTTACAATCAAACTTAACAATTTTATCGCTTTAGACTATAATTAGCTGCCACTCGCGGCTCCACCCACGTGGTATTAGTACTTCGCCCAATATCTTTCTAAATTAAAGCCTGTGTGCTATTCTGATGTATAAGCTATATTTCTGTAAAGTTTCGTTTAAATCTGTTCAGTAGTTTTTGCGTGAAAGAGTAACAAACAACTATCCATCCATCCTCACAAACTTTCACGAATAAATAGTACTAGCTTTTGCTAGCGGCTTCGCCCACGTGAATGTCGAAAATTATCCCAAGGGAACATATTCCCGGGATAAAAATGTATCCTATGTGCTATTCCAGACAATAATCTATCTCTTTTTCATCCAGATCCGTCCGGCCATTTGAGCGTGAAGAAGTAACAAACATACAAGCACACACACACACTCACAAACTTTCGCCTTTATAATATTAGCGTGATAGAATGAAATTTAAATAACGTGTTCTTACAACCCTATCATGGAGTCTAACACCATTTTCTTTCTTATAAATTACCTTCTGAATCGTAAAAGGATTACAATTTACAAGACACTTCATAATCTCAAAAACTATAATAAAGCAGGTATCAAATAAACCAGGTTCATTATATTCTTACTAACTTTAATTACTCGAGGACCGCAAGAGGAATATTAATCGCGTTTTAGTTAATTCCAAAGTGCTTCCCAGATACTCTGAAATTTGAGTGGAATACCTAAATACTGAATTTGTAGGGCAAATGTAACTTGTTATTTGGGACATGGATAATGTTGATCTTATTTGTAAGTTGGTACTTATGTAAATGTAACATTATATTTTTTTTTTGACGTGGGTCACACCAAACCATTATATTAGGATAATGTTTCATCTTATCTTCTAAAGTAATATAATGAAGAGGTAATATTTAATGTTTATATATTTATATATGACGGCTGAGCGTGAGCGTAGCAGTATCATGGGCATCTTCTTCGTTTGTTAGTATAGGTTCCATGATGAAAACTCAGATTAAGGCACAAATCACAGTCACGCTTATTCGGCGATATTAACACTGAGTAATCTTAGGACAAAGGCCCATACGATGAACTGATAATCTCGGTCTTGTGATCTCAACATCATCAACATGGCGTAATGGCGTCCATTCCTGACGACCGATTTTATCCACGCATCTTTAGCGTCACATTGAAGCGCCTTCTAGCGGAGTTCATCGAAAAAACCTAACAACCAATCAGAATAGAGTTTACAGGTTGACAAACATTATGAAATGAATACAGGTTAAAAAAATTATGAAATCAACGAATTGTAATATTCCCATCTGGAATCGCTTGTGACGACATATACCAACATTTATTATACACCAAGACCATAATCGAAAGAAACCTTATACTAGAAATTTACAATTGACGGCCTTATAGCTATCTGCAATATGTTTGTAAAGGGATATTCTCTGGAAGAACTTATCCGATCTTCTGATGACTGAAATGAATTCACTTAAAGAAAACTATACTATTGCTGAGAAATTTCAGTTACTTATTATACCTGAAACCTTCAGGTAGAGCCTATTTCTAGTTGACAACGAAGACTAAATGAGGGTTATGTATTTCACATTGCCATCTAATTACATTTAATGTATTTTAATAACAACGTAACTATCGCAGCAAAATAAAGACAATGATAAATTTCACTTAATTATCATGATATTATCACAATGCAAATATTAAAAGGTTGAAAAGCGTAATGTTGTTACAAAATAAATACAGACATGTTTATCTCTTCTCTCAGCTCTGGTCGTTTATGAATACTAAAATCCAATGTGCAGCATAATGGCACTATGGTCTATACATAATATCGATTACAGATTTTGTTTTAATTTCATAATCTCATCCCGTCTGTACAATCAGCACTCGCCATTGTCACAACTAAGTCAGCGGTTCTTTTCATAAAAAAGAATGGATGTATTTACTCGGAGAAAATTAAAGCCTAGACCATAGATATAATAAACAAGGCCCAGACCGAAAGTTACTAACCCAGGTCCGTAACCGAGTAAGCGTTTTGTTAACCGTTTTTGCTATCATAACGTTTTTTAGATATTCTTATACGAGACTGTTACATTTAAATACTTTGCTTAGAGCTGTTGGAATTATTGGATTGCAATGTACGCGTACGAACAATTATTCGTATCTCGGGGCAATTTATTACGTTTCCAATGTTTAGACATAAGAACTAAAGGAATGAAAATTCAGAAGATCTTACAAGTACACAAAATACCACAATATGTAGTTACTAATAGGCCCAAATTGTACGTACATGAATTATGTTCATTATTTTACTAATGTATTAACGAAGTAACGTATAAGAACCCTTACTAATGTTTCATCTGAAACATGTTTTCATTAGCTACAATAATAATGTCAACTGTTTCTAACCGATTGCTAACTAAATAGTGGCATATGAATGAGTAATTAGAGGGATTGGTTTGGATTGGATTATTTAGTTGGGTTGGGTTTTTAGTTTTTGAGTGATTTAGATCATAAATATGTGTGAGGAAAATCATAAAAGTTTAGTTTAGAATGTATTCTGCACAACAAACGGGGACGGGGACTTCAGCTAGAAGTCCCAGACAAAAAAATACATCCAACTTCCAAATAAAAACACTACTAAGTGAAAAATAACTGCACCGATGAAACAAAAACAGGACCACCGACGTGTTCCTGTTTTTGTTTCTTGTGACTTCTGAAATTGAAATTATTTTTCACTTTGTAGTGTTTTTATTTGGAAGTCAGTTTTGAAAGTCAGTCAGCCAAAAGTAATTTTTGAAACCGACTTCCCAAAAAGGGAGGAGGTTCTCAATTTTGATGTCTCTATTTTTTTTATTATGTATGTTCCTGCACTTTTTAGTTGTGGTAAATAAGGGGCAAGTTCGCAACTAAAATATGATGACCAAAATTATGTTAGAATAGATTACCCGAACAACATGAAATATGAACATAACCGGTGAAATGAGAGTGTATCAAGGTGATTTGTACACATATGCGCACCTCTTTAGAGCGTACCGGCGTGATGTTATGAAATGGTGTAAACAATAAACAGACATGCGATTGCAGCAATCCCCAGAGATTTGCCGTCATTTATTAAAGAGTTCTGTGGTATATCTCCTAAGATCTTCATCAGGCCTTCAATAAATGTAATTGGGAACATTTCGGGAAACACTCTTTCAAGCAAAAAACGGTTCACAATTGACGGAGAAATCGTTGAACATACACAAATAAAATCATACATACAGCCGAACATATTCATTCTTCGCGTCTTCGTCGAGCTTCATTGCCTCGGCGCTTTTCTGCTGGTCGCCACTGTTGGTTCTGGTTTTCAGGAGTTGCAGTGGTTTGGGAATAGTGCGATCGGTTTGTCCCAAAAACAAAATCATACAGTCGAACATAGAACCTCCTATTTGGAAATTCGATTAAAAAGGGCAAAATGGAGTTGTCGCAGCCACATACGGAGATCACATTACTCACGAACAGTGCAATCACTTCCGTGACTACAAACTACAATAAATGTATACAGTAAATATATTTTCTATCACCCTGAGCCCAAACCTGCCCCGTTCTATAGACATGAAGCCAGTCCATTTTCTCTGAGCCATTTTCAGCTGATTTTGTGGGTTTACGTATTTTGCTAGAAACAATAACGTACATTAGTGATATCTAACACTTGGATACTGTTACGTCATGCAAAGGCGCTGGTCATGTCAAATTGTTACCACTGCTGTATTTGACTGTACCTAGTTGATTATAATTCTGACAACCAGTTTATTATATTCTGAATAAGACATGTTAAAGTAATGTTATGTCAAGAAATAGTTGACACAAATGTATACGATGTCGTTTCTGACTAAAACTGAACTGAAATAAATGAAGTTTTATTTATTGGCTTCATTTTTGGACAGTTCTTTACGATTTATTTCTCGTCTGTATCATTTGTCTTGCTAAATATTTTTTTTCATTTCAAGTATTATTTAACGAAGTTAAATCTGTGAAACTAGCTGATTAAACAAACATTGCTTTATTGCATTGTTGCCGTAATTTAAAAGGGTGTGTCGCTTTTGAAATATTAACAAAAGATCTAATAATACTACTCTACTTTTTTATATAAATATCAAATGCAATCTAGCACTCTTACAGCTACAGTAGACTTGGTAACTAAAATCAAAACGCACATAGATGAAAGGGATGTTGTGTCACAAACTTCTCCAGAAAGTAAACAACATAGGTGTCACAGATAAAGCCCTAGAAATGTTTACATCTTATTTACAAAATAGACAACAAGTAGATAAAATAGATAAATTCACTAGTTCCATAAAAAACGTACCATTCTGCTGTCCCCAACGCTCAATTTTAAGTCCGTTACTTTTCTTAATCTATATAAATATTATAAACTAAATAGGGTTAACGGGTCACCTAAATTTATACGCGGACGATACATGCTTCTTCTATTTCGATAATGCTCTAAAAGATCTTGGTATACTCAGTGATTGGCTTAAATATTATTTACTTACAATAAACGCGTCCAAAACAACATATATGATTTTCACCTCAAAAAACAAACCATTACCAGACTTCCCGCCTCTTACTATAAACAATGACATAATAAAAAGATCGAGCTACGAAAAATATATCGGTTTGAGGGTATACGACAAACTCACATGTAAACTGCACATCGAATATGTAAAATCAAAATTAACGTCATTACTAGCATCATAACGCAAAATCTCAAATTGTATTCCAAGGAAAATACCTACTATTATTTATAACTCCTTAGTAAAATCACATAGTTAATGCTGCTAAGACCTAGGCGTGTCTTTTTCCGCTAAAAGGAGCCAATTCCACCCGGCTCCTTTTTTCCGTCGTGTAACCGTGCCATTAACGGACCACCACGAACTTCTTGGTATTACTTTGACATCATCCCTCAACTTCGGTCAATTCATTGAGGCGAAAGCTCAGTTAGCTGCAAAAAAGTTGGGATTCTTGCAAAGGTGAGACGGTTCTTCACGCCTGAACAGCTTGTATAAAGCGCAAGTTCGGTCATGCATGGAGTACTGCTCGCACCTCTGGGATGGATCTGCTAAATACCAGCTTGATGCACTTGAGGCGATTGACAGACGGGCCAAAAGGCTTATTGGCAACGATGCACTGGTCGCATCAAAGCTCCAGAGCCTCGAACATCAACGCCAAGTCGCCAGTCTGTCGGTTTTTTATCGGTTACATTTCGGGGAGTGTGCGAAAGAACACAATTTGATTCCGCCTGGCCCTTTCCTTCATCGGACTACAAGACGTACGGCAATGTGCCAACGGTACATGGTAGACATCCCTCCCAAACGCACAAAGCGTTTTGCTAATACTTTAATTGTGCGAACAGCTAAGGAGTTTAAATTCCCTTCCGGAGTCTTTGTTACCTGATAGCTACAACCTAGGGGTCTTTAAGTCAAGAGTGAATAGGTTTCTTCTAGGCAAGCGTGCTTAACCGTAGACCACATCATCGCTTAACATCAGGCGAGATGATGGTCAAACGCGAGCCTATAGATTAAAAAAAAAAACATCTCGGGTACCTCATTGAAATATAGGGATCTGCAAAAACTATCCTAATGCCTTTACAACGAACCCAGAACAAAATTATAAAAACATTATACCATTATCAAACCTTACTCCAACTAAAACACTATTTGAAAATACCAAATTATTAAATCTCAAACAACTATAAACATACGGTACCTGCATTCTAATAAAAAAATCACCACAAACAGCGTACAATCAAAGTTAAAATTACACAAAAAACAATATCAGAGAACCTAAGAAATAAAAATCTATTACAACGAAGACAAGCTCGGACAGACTACGATAAAAAAAAAACATATTGTTCGAAGGAGCACAGCTTTTTAACGACCTACCAAATGACGTAAAAGATTGTGATAATATTAACGGATTTAAACTAAAACTAAGAAATTATATTTATGAAATGTAGTCATACCGCATATTAAATGTTAGCAATTACATACTTCCTATATATTTGTTTTGTATAACTTCACCAACACGCATCGGAGGCTAAATGTATTTATTTAGATACAAACAAATACTTTGTATCTCATTGTAAGTGAACCTATGTATTGTTCTTATGATAATAAATTCTTTAAACCGAAATGATATAATGAATTATTGATATAATTTCATTTTACCAAATTTTATATGGCTTATAATGAACATTTTATATAATGCACATTTGAAATAATATTCAATTTGTATAATATTGAGTTACTATAATAATGAAAATCTGTAAGTCACGTTTAATATAATTTAGAAACTTCTACTTTGAATTGTATATGTTTGCAAAAACTGATTAGAATATAATATAGGTTTATTTCTCTCAAAAAGATATTAAACGCCTGTCATTTTCGTGCTAGCAAAAACAACACCATATAAATAGTTCTTCTTAGTAACTTGCTTGTTTGCTTTTCTTTTCCCAAACCGAATCGGGGCACCCCGACTTCACGTATTCTTTTGGCTACTACCCCTATAGTGTATAAAAAAAACCGGGGGCGCGAAGGGAGAGCAAGCTCCGCCCACTGTTACAAAGCATAGGCTCCCGTGCGAGCCGTAGTGTCTGAGGCTGGGCGCCTGAGACGACCCTTAATGTTGACATTTGTTTTATATAGAATAGGTGCAAGTACGATTAGAATTCAAGCAATAAAGTCGCCGGAGTCCTGCTGCGGGCTCCGATTTCTGTCTGCAGGATCTAAAGTAACCTAACAAGAGTTCACTCGCTTTGCTCGCTCACTTCAGCTCCCGTCTTCTCCTAACCGAACCTAACCTATCCGTGTCAGGGTGCCCTAAGCTCCCGAGCTCGCTTCGCTTGCTCTCGGACTGATTCATAGACCATAATTTATTATTTTATTGAATAACACCCGCAATAATTTATTCCCGCACACGCTCGCTTCACTCGTTCGCCTTCGCGCGTTAATGGTCACATTTCTAACCAAACCTAACCCAAATGAATCACCTACATAGAGGGGACCTGGCACTCCACTCCGCTCCCGCCTTAACCTTCTAACCTATTATAACCCACCCGAGTCCGATTGCTTTGAATCGGGGTGTGATCCATAAAATTGGTATAAATATTATATATTTTAAACGATAGGCCTAATGATTTTCGATAAATGAACGTTATATCCAATAACGTACGTATACGGAATAAATTTCAGAGTATATACATGTTATATCTAAAGAAATTATATCAACAGTTGGTATAACTCACCTTTATTATATCCTGTGAACGTTATTGAAATGAAAATATACCAAATAACTTTATATGATATGAGACGCACCCTTGAAATTAGGTTAGAATATTATATCTTGTGAACGTTATTTCAATTATTACAGTTATTTCCTCATATCTTTCAAACCGCTAGACGGATTTTTTATAATTATTTAGGACTTCTTTAGATAGGTATTGACCGCCAAAGTGCTCTCAGATAAGCTAAGTTAAAAAAAGAGAACTCGAATGCTTAAGTGAACTAAAAAGATGTAAACAAGAAGAAAATCATGCTGCGCAATCGAAGGATATTTATAGTTTTGGTCAGCCAGCTCGCGAAGATATATCCTCCGACTAAAAAGCATGATTTTCTTCTTGTGTACATCTTTTTAGTTTGCTTAAGCCAGCGATGCCCAAAATAGTCGATTACAACCCCTTGGGGTCGAATTCGGTTTCCCAGGGATCGACATAAATGAAAACTGATTTTGGGGGTCGACAAGATCTAAAAAGGGGTCGAATTCGGTTTCCCAGGGATCGACATAAATGAAAACTGATTTTGGGGGTCGACAAGATCTAAAAATCGACCCCTATTAATTAACACAAGTTCTTATTTGAAACATTCAAGATACTGTATAATTTGTGTTACGTGTACTAACTTGTTATAATGAGGACTAATACGTTAGTTGGAAGTATCATTGTTGTACTTTACCGCAATGATAATCCACCAATCCACCTTTAATCTTAGCAATGTTACTGAGAATGACGTTAAGAAATCTGTCTTGGCAATAACTTCTTCGGCGGTCGGTAATGATAAGTTGTGTTCCAGGATGATAACTCTTATCGCCCGGAGGACACGGTGGAGCATACGGTGGAGGTCTGCTCCGCTTGGGCGGAGCACCGCCGTGTCCTCGTGGAGGCGATCGGCGGTGGTGACCTCTCGCGTCCGGCCCTGGTTCAGGCCATGGTACGGAGCGAGAGGGCATGGGAAGCTGTCACCTCCTTCTGCGAAGCAGTAATGCTCGCGAAGGAGGAGGCAGAACGCGTGAGGGAGACGCAACGGAGACGCCCTCACGCCCCCAGCCGCCGCAGGAGACGTCCCGGGCGTCGGGCGTCGCAAGACGATTTCCGGCCACCGTAGGCGCGGGCTTGCGGACGGCGAGCAGCGGGTAGCTCGCCGTCCGATAAGGACCAGGCCCGAGTCGACGGCGCGTAGTGTTCCACGCGCGCCTCAAAGAGATGTTAGCAAAACTGACGGGGTCCGCTAGGGCCGATGCCTGTCTGGGTCGCGGATAAATTTGAAAAAGAGTTACCGCGGCCCTGGCTCAAGCAACTGAAGGAACACGGGTGGGTTTTAGTCAGTAAAAGTCTGACACGCCCTCCCGCTTCACCCAGAGCGGGAGAAGTCACTGGATGATTTCCCACCCAAAAAAAAAAAAAAAAAAAAAAAAAAAAAAAAAAAAAAAAAAAAAAAAAAAAAGGATGATAACTCTTATTCTTCCCTCATTGCTTCCTGTTCTAACTCACATTTTCAATCACTCGTTTACTTCTTGTTCTTTTCCATCCGTTTGGAAGCAGGCTCACATCATACCCTTACCTAAAATCAACAATCCATCTCTATTAACTCACTTAACACCTATTTCTATTCTTCCATTTCTTTCCAAAGTTTTTGAGTACTTGGTTCATAGACAATTGTCATTTTTCTTGGCGTCGAACTCGTTAATATCGCCCTTCCAATCCGGCTTTCGCGCAGGTCATAGCACTGTTTCTGCACTTTTGAAAGTGACTGACGATATCCGCTGGGCTATGGAGAATAAGTCACTTACTGTGCTTGTATTACTTGACTTTAGTAGCGCCTTCAACTCAGTGGATTTCGACATTTTACTCGGTGTTCTGGAATCTATCAATATCTCTTCTTCCGCTTTAGCTTGGTTCAATTCTTATCTTCGGGGGCGCTCTCAGTGCGTTCGCCTTAACGAGTCCTTCTCTGATTGGTGTAACCTCACTGAGGGGGTTCCTCAGGGTAGCGTTCTCTCTCCTCTTCTTTTTTCAATCTTTATTAACTATGTTACCAGAGTAATCTCATCTAGTTTCCATCTTTACGCAGATGACTTGCAGTTGTATCGACATTTTAATTTAGTCGACGCTGGTTCGGCTATTGCGGCAATGAACTAAGACTTGGCATTTATCAGCGCATGGGCTAGGTCATTTTGTTTGCAAATTAACCCAACTAAATCGCAGGCCATAGTTATAGGCAGCAAATTCTTTTGCAATGCAGCTGATTTTAATTCTCTGATGCCTTTATATCTAGACGGTGTTCGCATAAACTATATACAGAAACCGCAAAAGATCTGGGGGTAATCATTGACTCCAATCTTTCGTGGCGTGCTCAGGTCAACGAAGTGAGTCGTAAGGTGCATTTTTCGTTCCATTCGCTGAAGTGCCTTCAGAGTCTCCTACCCTTAAAGACTAAAATTTCTTTAGCGCAAACAAACTATAAATATGATTTTTAAAATAATTTGGCTATGGGGGTCAGAGGTATCAGTTCATTTTAGAAAAGGGGTCTCTTGCCCAAAACAGTTTGGGAATCCCTGTGCTTATGCAGTCGGTTTTTATAATGCCTTCATTTTACAACCCTAGGCCTAAAACCTGCCGCATGCCGCATGAACCAAATGTTGTTGCTTTTTCAGTCACTCCTCGTGGTTTACCTTTAACACACTAACTACAGGTGAAGAATAACACAATCTTAAATCATACAGAAAATATCGCTATCATTCTTATTAGGCTTACCATGAAGCTAGAAGTAGAACAAAGATTAACAGATACATATCACAATTTTATAACGCAATCACTGTATAGTTAAAAATAATGATTGGAACATATATAAACGCTTACGACTGATAATATCATATATAAGTGGAAAAAGTTCTGCTAGCTAGATCTATTGCACGTTACAGTAAAAATACTTTTTTGTGAATTAATTGTTTTATAAGGTGTTATTCTAAAAATGGCCGATATTCATTCGAAGACCAGAATGACGGACCGTGTGAACTATTTTAGAAAGAGTGCTGCTGAGCAGTATAGCCTCAATGAGAAAGATGTGCACATCGGTTTCATTGCCTTGGAGGCCATGAAATGTGATCCAGAAATGATCTGCCAGGTACGTGCCTATATTTTTTTTATCAATCTGTCTTGAATTTATTGCGAAAATGAATATTTTTTTAAGAACTTAAAATATAGATTATATTAGATTTATAGCTCTCTAAACTTGTGATATAAATCTAAGTTTTACGCAATGTAAAGAAGAATAGAATAGAATATACTTTATTGTACACCATTACAGTTACACATCTCTTATAGAAGAAATACTTAATGAAACGGGTGAGTACAAAGATTATTAATATACGGTTAATTTAATGATCAGCCGAATGACTAGGAATATTAAGTTTAATTGTATACCTACGAATTCTTAGTTATTTATATTTCAAAGGACTGAAAATCACAAAATTTACTTCACCTGAGATTTTCAACCTACTATATTGAGTAGCTAATATTGAATCGCTTCGCTAATATTTCTAAATTCCAGTAATGGTATGGTATCACAAGGCGTTTTTTCGGTTCTGTGGGTATCATAATATGCGAGATTTTTGTATACTTACTTTATTATGTAGTAAGTACTAATAAAGAATGAATACAAAAATCTAGAATTGCATTATTAGAGTAATTTTTATATAATCCTGTAATTCGTTATATTAGTTATCGCATATTATGATACCATACCTTTACTGGGTATTAGTCAAATAATAGTGAACCGATTCAATATTAGCTACTCAATATATTATTAACACCTGTGTAATATTCCCACAATAATTAATATGAAATACAAGATACTCGTGAATACGCACGATAAATAGGGAAACTGTTAGAGAATTGAAACGGTGAATACATTTTCCTTCATACTTTAACTGGCTTAGGACTGTAACTGTTGATTAAGTTGGCGTATTTAAAAAGTTGATCGCCTTTATACAATTAATTATTATTGAATACATGCATTTTTTTTAATAAATACCTATTACTATTTTCATTGATTTTTTTCTACTATTTTATTTCGTTTGTCATAAGGTTTACTATATAGTTACACCTCTACAAAAATCTTGAAAACTCGATAGCTGCAAGTGCCAGGTGAAAAATTCAAAAGAAAATTAATAAGGCGAAAGCAAAGTGCGGTAAAACTGAAATAACTCAGTAAAGAATACGTGTTCACGTTCAGAGTTTACACCGCGAAGACTCTCACGTACTACGTGTTCATTTGACCGAGCACTACTAGAGATAAACTAGCAGCCAATTTCGGTCGTCTAAGTAGACTTTAGTACAAACATAAGAAGCAAAAGCAGTTCTTCCAAGATTACTTAAGCTACCTATGTACTATAAGGGTCAAAAGTGCAGTCACACTCTACCAAAACAGAAAAGGCACTTTTTTGTAGGCTGCAGAATTTCAACTTTTCGTGGTTAGTAGGAATAATCTATACTTTAATTTATATACAAAATATTAAATCAGTTGTGGATAATTTATCTACTTCTACAAAAATAACTAGCTATTTGAGTTTTGGGAGAGTATGACTGCACTTTTGACCCTTGACTGTACAGTACAACTTTTTCCTTAATGCCCCTCGGCAATCATCATAATTCCCTGTCCATCAATTGTTAGATTTATCTTGTTTAATAATTTGTATTCAGAACTAAGTACTTTATTGTTCTTTTGTTTTGATTTCGTGTGAGCTATATAGAGCTGTAAAACTATTTTCCTTTAACAGCTTCCTGCCCATTTTTTTAAATAAATTACATTAAGTTAAAAGAGTATTAACAATTCTATATACTTCAAAGTTAATTGAGAGCGTCCTGTCTGTACCAAAAGCAAAGGGCAACTGATAGAAATCCGACGGCTAATAGAATAGAATAAATCTTTATTTCACAGAAAGTAGATACAAGTTACAGATGTTAAGTTTTAATGTAATGATCCTTATACTAACTATCTTAACTAAGATATCAAGCAAACAGCTAGCATTTTAGCTTTAATAATATTTATTAAATAGATGCATATTTGATTTAACAAAAACAGCCACCTCGATAATATTAAGGGAAGGGCATGTTAGTAATTTTAGGGACTTAGATACAGGTACGCAGCTATCTGTTACTATTAAATTGCACATAGCCTTATACAGCGTTTAGGAGCCTTAAACACCTGTTCCCTCAGACTACAATTTCCCCAAAATATTATGCCGTATCTCAAAATCGATGCGACTAACCCACGGTATGCAATTAACCTTGTGGCCATATTTACTTTTTTAGACAAGTTAAAGAGCACATATGCAGCTGCACTAAGTTTTTTGCATATTTCTTCTGCTTGTGGCTTCCATGTTCATCTATAATAATGCCAAGGAATTTAGCAACTAGTATGTGGTCAACTTTTTGTCCATTATAATGTAAATGTAAGACTTTTGGTGGAATCCGTTGATAAAATACATTACGTTTGTCTATGGTATATTAATCATAAAAATATTTTGGTCAAGCCAGCGTATAATATTTATTAACGTGTCATTTATTTTATGTTCATATTTTTGTTCGTCAATACATTTAATCAAGGCAGTACTATCGTCAGCGAATAAGATTATAGGATAATATACAGCAAAAATAAAAAAGGGCCCAGCACACTACCCTGTGGTACGCCATACCTAATAATTCTAGCCTTAGATAAATATTTTTCTTCGCGCTTAGTTTTTAGATATATTCTAGATATTTCTGTGTTGCTTACGATTGCTAAGGTATGACTATAAGATATTAAGTACGTTTCCTCTGATGCCTATGATGTCTCGCTTTTTTATAAGTATTTCGTGATCAACACAATCAAATGCCCTCGTCATGTCCGTAAAAATTGCGCAAACTGGTACTTCTTTATCTAAATTCTGCAATATGACATATATCAAATCGTAAACGGCCGTGTTTATTCCTTTATTTCCGCCGAAGGTCGATTTCTGGCCGGTTTGCCTTTGTTTTCCTGATCAAACAAGTTTGCCGAGGGACATTAAGAAAATTGTTGTACTGAAGTCTACTGTCTATTAAAAATATCACTGTTTTTGCCCAAAACTATAGGCATTATACAAACCTAAACCATGTGTTCTATGAATAAATGATGAATTTCATACAGCGAAATTAGTACATACAAATTATTTTGAAAATCGAACAATAAATCTCTATGACACTGAAGTTTCCTGTAAGATAACCCAATTATGGGTTAAGCTCCCCTTTGTACATAAGCTGTCCTACTGTATTTGTATATGTATGTTTTCTGTTAAATAAAGAATAATAATAATATGGGTTGTCAAAGGGCCCAAAAATCGGTTATATGCTTAATTCTCGTAAAGTTTATATTTTATTGCAATATGTGCTCACAGCAAGTTTATTCCTTGTTTAATTGTGCACAAAAAAGTCCCTTTGCCAGTCCAAAAGATTCACTAATTGTTATTATTTTTTTAGATATGAGGCAATTTTTTTCCGTTTTGTCATCATCATCATCATCATTTCAGCCGAAAGACGTCCACTGCTGGACATAGGCCTCCCCCAGGTGTCACCACATTGACCGATCGGGCTATGTCGGTAACTTTGGTTCTGCTGCGGATATCCGACCATCACATTTCTGACGTGATCACACAAGGAAATGCCGAGCTTAGCCCTCTCCATTGCCCTCGGTCCCACAGGTGATCACTGGCAACACACACTGGTCATAGACTTTTGCCTTGAGACACTGCGTTAAATTGGACGACAAGATACCACGCAACATCCCGAACGCCGCCCAGCCGAGTCGGATTTGACGGTTGACCTCTTTCTCGAAATTGGACCTACCCAACTGGACCGTTTGTCCCAGGTAGACGTAATCGTCTACAACTTCGAGAGTCGAGTCTCCGACCTTGATAGGAGTGGGTGTTACATGGGCATTCACCATGATCTTGGTTTTGTCCATGTTCATTTTAAGACCTACTCTTTCGGAAGCTCTACTGAGGTCATCGAGCATTTTACTGAGGTTCTCCATGGTCTCAGCCATGACCACTATGTCGTCGGCAAACCGAAGGTGAGTAATGTACTCGCCATTAACGTTGATGCCAAGCCCCCTCCAGTCCAGAACCTTGAAGACATCCTCCAGCGCAGCACTGAACAGTTTCGGAGAAATGACGTCTCCCTGTCTCACGCCGCGCTGGAGAAGGATTGGTTTCGAGATCTGATCCTGAAGACGGACTGACATGGTGGCGTTTTTGTACAAACACTTCAACACCTCAATGTACCGGTAGTCGATCTGGCACCGTTGGAGAGACTGCAGTACAGCCCTAGTCTCTATCGAATCGAAGGCTCTTTCGTAGTCCACAAACGCTAAACAGAGGCAGGTTATACTCTTCGGTCTTCTGTATAACCTGCCGCAGAGTATGTATGTGGTCTACGGTGCTAAAGCCTTTTCGGAATCCGGCTTGTTCGGGGGGCTGGAAATTGTCAAACCTGCGCGCGAGACGATTCGTGATGACTCTTGAAAACAACTTGTAGACATGGCGAAGAAGTGAGATGGGCCTATAGTTCTTCAACCGGGCATTGTCGCCCTTCTTGAAGTAGAGTACCACCACACCCCTGCACTATGCCTGTGGCGTTTTGCCCTCGAGTATGACGGAATCAAACAGCTTCTGAAGGGCCCTAAGGACCGGTTTTCCACCCGCCTTCAGGAGTTCGGCCGTAATTCCGTCATCACCCGGCACCTTGTTGTTTTTGAGCTGCTGTCCGTTTTATATTTATACTAAATATGTGCATACAGTAATTTAGGCTAGTCAAATTATGTTTATATGCTCAAGAGCGCCGTTTAATATTCAAAATGACGTTTTCTGGTATGTTTTCATGTTTTGACAGCAATATTATATATTTTTGTTGCTTAAAATAAACAGTAGGTACTGAAATATACCTACCTCATTGCAGCGTTTTGTTCGACAGTACTAAAGGAATGAAACAATTTCAAACATAATGAAATGTCAAAATAATAATAGGAAAAGACATCGTCCAGTAGCCAGTGCGACCAGACGTGTGTCAAACTCTCTAAAAAAAAAAACTTTAGTTTACGTATTACAAATACTAGTCACCCCAGTTTGAACCTTAAAATTGAAAAGTGACAGTGCTAATTACTGTGCCAATTTATATGCAAAAAGGACTTTTGTATACTACTCCAGTACGCATAGTTCTCGCAGCAGCGCGGTGCGTGGCCAACAAGCGGCTCCCTTCACCCCCTCGGGTAAAAGAGACGAACTATATTTTTGATCCCACTCGCACGCAATTTTTAACGTTTGCATATTAATTTTACTACTTATAAGGAGTGTGGTGCGATCGCCTAACGAAAAAACAATGGCGGAAGCTACAACTACATCGTCATCGTACCCGGACTTGCGTAAATTGGACGAGAATAACGAGCCTCAATCAGGTACTTTACGCAAAAGAAAAAGACCTGACCTTGACCATGAATTTAAAGAGGAGATTACCAAAATTCATACGGAAATTAATACCATGAATACCCAATTTACGGAAATAATATCCAACTTTCGTAAGGATATCTTTGCTTCCTTAGAAAAATTCTCAAAAACCCAGTCCGACAACATGTCACAAATACGGCAAGACTTGAGTGACCTTAAAACGGACTTATCGAGCATTAATCAACGTGCGGACAAGCTAACTGCTGAGCAACAGATATTAAAGTCTGATTTATCGCAGCTAGCATGTAAATGTGATACAACCGAGCAAAAGCTACAACAAATCGAATCCCAAATGTCTTCCCTAAAAACAGAACCAACATCCGCGTTTAAACAGGAAGAACTATTGCACGAAATGCGCGAACGAAACGACAGACAGAAAAATATAATCATAGCGGGAGTTTTGGAATTAGAGGACACAAACAAAACAAACCAAGAGTTTCTCGAAAAACAACAAATACAAAAATTATTGAAACCTGTGTACGGCGACAGTAACCACCCCAACATCACCAAATGCCTGCGCCTCGGCAAATATAATGCCGGTAAAAACAGGCTCATCAAAATAAGCCTGGAATCCCATGAAATAGCTCAACACATACTACGTAACAAAGACAAGTTCACCAAATCAAATTTAAAAATATTCTCAGACCAAACACCCAACCAACAAAAATACCTAAATGAATTAAGAGCTGAACTACAACACCGTCAAGAAAATGGTGACACCAATTTAATTATAAAATATGTTAAAGGACTTCCTAAAATTGTGTACAGTATACCCTCATAAAACTAATATCCACTACAACCCAAACAAGCTGTACAAACCCAAACAAAACAACGTATCAAGCAATTCGCAATTACTCTCAACTTACCTCCGATGCGCAAGCCATTAAATTCCTATATATCAACATACGAAGTTTATCAAAACAAGGGAAATTGGAGGAACTTCAATGCATTTTGAAAAGCATACCCCACATAATTCACCTGATTTTATTAAGCGAAACATGGATTAGATCCCACTCTGAAGGCTCTTCACTATACATTCCAAACTATACTCATCACTATAATTACCGCAATGATCGGCGCGGCGGAGGGGTATCAATTTTCGTCCATAATGACCTTGAACACAAAGAGATTCAACAAAACTACATTGATGGGAACAATTATCTTTGGATTTTCCTGGAAAGGTATTCGCTGGACGTCGGCATTATCTACAAACCACCAGATACAAACAACAAAAACTTTATAGAATACTATTCTTCACAACTTCAACAAAAACGACGATGCATTGCTTTCGGCGACTTCAACCTGGACTTACTCAAACCGGATCGGACTACGATAACCTATACAAATATGATCAAAGAGGCTGGATACAAAATACTAAACAAAACAAACAAGAAATATTCAACTCGGACTACCGTTACCACCAATACAATATTAGATCACGTCTGCACAAACCTTTCCCAAGACGACTTTCACATGGCTGTCATTGAATCGTCCTTATCAGACCACAACCATATTTACCTGGAACTTAGGAAATTCAAACGACCACCAAAAAAAAAACATCACTACACAGCCATTAATTATACAAATCTATACAAAGACGTCTCAAATAACAACTACATAACAACAAACGACGACTACCATGATCTAGAGAGTTTCATAAAGGATAAAGTAAAAACAAACACGAAAAAGAAATCAAAAATCCTAAACCTACCCAGAGACGATTGGATAAACAGAAAAATTACAAGGGAAATTGACAAGAGAAATCTGCTATGGAGAAAATCTAAAAGTAATCCAAACAACAACGACTTTAAAACCGATTTTATAACAAAGAGAAACGAAGTGCAACACCTTATGAAGAAAGAAAAACGACAATATTTTTATAATAAATTCTCTAACTGCAAATCAAATCCAAGGAAGATGTGGACCTTAATTAACTATTTATCTAATAATAATCCGGTCACCGCCTCCAACATACCTAAGCTAAACGTAAACAACATAACCATTAACGACCCTATCGAGATATGCGAAACATTCAATAACTTTTTTGCGTCCGTGGGGAAGCGCCTAGCCACTCAAATACCACACAAATTTCACAATAACTTAACATACACCACAACAAACAATAACCCTAACACAAATCAATTAGATACCCTCACGCCCTGTACTAGTGCTGAAATTATAAATATAATCGATAATTTAGACCCGTGTTGTAGCTCAGGAATTGATGGCATCACTACTAAAACTATTAAATGCATAAAAAACCTAATAGCGGCCAACCTAACTAACTGTATCAATAACTGTTTCAAAAGTGGAACATTCCCAGATACCCTCAAAATTGCAAAAGTCAACCCTATATACAAATCCAGCACAAAGTCAGAGCCCGGGAATTATCGACCCATATCGGTACTACCGGTACTATCAAAAATTTTTGAACGATTAATTTACGCAAGACTAGAAAAATACCTAAACAACATTAATTATATTTATGATCGACAGTTCGGTTTCAGACCCAAATCCAACACCTTGTGCGCCACAATCGATTTAGTCACCACCATTAAAACGAACATTGACCAAAAAAACATTGCACTCGGGATTTTTATTGACCTAAAAAAGGCTTTTGACACAGTTTCTCATAAAATCCTATTATTAAAGCTAAAAAGCATTGGTATCACCGGAGAAATGTATAATATTCTTTCCTCATATTTAAACAATAGGAAACAAATAGTTAAAATAGGAAACGCGATGAGTAAAGAATCTCCCATAGAATTTGGTGTTCCCCAAGGATCTTTGCTATCCCCCCTCTTATTTGCTATTTACATAAACAATATTAAAGATTTAGGCTTAATTGGACAACTAACTTTGTACGCCGACGATACTTGCCTATTCTACTTCGGTAACAACATAAACGCCATTATAGCTGACGCTCAAAAAGACTTGGACATATTGTATAACTGGTTTAGCTCCAATTTACTTACTATAAACGCTTCAAAAACATCGTACATGATATTCTCAGCTAAAAATAAAAAAATCTCTGATTACCCAACTTTACACATAAACAACACTAAAATCGTCAAAAGCAATTGTGAAAAATACCTCGGACTTAGATTAGACAATAAACTCACTTGGCAAGCGCACATAGATTACATAAAATCAAAAATAACAACATTAATGGGATCAATGCGCGGGTACATAAATAACATCCCAAAAAAAATCCGGCAAGAAAAATATAAAATACGAAGGCGTCCAGCTTTATAATAATCTACCAGCAGATATAAGGAACACATCTTCTTTTAATGTATACAGAGCTAAACTCAAACAGTACGTCACTAACAACACAAAACTTATAAGCTAACCATAAAAGTCTCACTATAGTCGGCATCGTACCTACCTACCTACCTACATCAAGAAAACAAAACTGTTAGCTACTGGACTACACTAACCTTAGTCATGTATTTATTCGATAAGTGAACAATGTATGTTTTTTTAGAATAAATAAAGAATCTTTAAACCGAAAATATCTGTAATTGGAAGCCAATCTACGAAATGTTATTCCTAGTTAAGTATATTCACCGGAATTATGTCTATTTTGCTAGTAGAGCCTTTTCCCAACAATGTGGGGTCGGCTTCCAGTCTAACCAGATTCAGATGAGTTGAGTTGAGCTGAGTTTTGTTTATAAACAATGAAAGGTCAAAGTTACTCATGTGCTAAAACAGAGTACTAAACTTCAAAAACAATAGACACAAGTGTCTACCAAACACGTTTTAGGAAGAAACTATTTGTATCTTCAGATCGATTTTGCAACAGAACAAAAAGAAACAAACAAATCCGTGGCAAGACGCACCGCTCGCCTAGCCAATGCTATGGTTCACGCTGGACTGAAGCCTGGGGACCCAGCAATCATCATGGGCAACAACCATATAGACCTGTGCATCCCTTACTTCGCCTGTCACTTTGGAGGACACCCCATGTGCGCCATTGATCCTAACTGTGGACAAAGTAAGTTTATAAAAAAAAACACATAATTATTTTAGCCCTGATATATGAATTAGAAAGTTTAAAGTTGAGAATTTGTCAAATTTTACTATAGAATGAAAACCAGACAAACGTAGGCAGTAAGCCTTTGAGTGCCCGAAACGTGGATCCACGCGATTACAATGTTTTTTTAAATTGTTTCGATCATTACGGCATTCAAGCGGTTAGAGTAGGGTTTGACCTTAATTTATTACCAAAGAAAACCTACCTGGACTTAGAAAAATTATCATAACTTCTCTTCAATTTAGCAGTCTATAAAACAGTAATCTAATTCTCAATTAACTTTCCTTACAGATGATTTAACAAGGTTATTCCCGTACATCTTCCCAAAGATAGTGTTCTGTCAGAAAGCTTGTGAAGAAAGGGTCAAAGAAGCATTCAAAGAGAACCACCAGGAGGGAATAATCGTCTTATTCGACGACAAAGAAGCAGATCTAGAGGCGTTTGTCAAGAAATACAATGGCACAGAAGTTAAATACATGTAAGGAAAATATGCACAATTGCATGCAATTAACGATCTACATACATATGCACTTAAATCGAAAACTACAAACTAACTAAGCCTTAAAATAAACTACTCAATCTAAAATATAGCGTTCAAAAACTCTTCCACATCGTTGTCCACTGGTAGTGTGTCCAAAAGACTGGCAACATTGCCACGTTGAATGGTAATGCTTATCCTCTGATCTCGTGTAAGGAACTTTCTAGAAAAATATATTGTTAAGTATGTGGCCCATCTAATCAATATCTATTTAAAATCAGTTAGTAAGACAATGTGTGGAACAAAACGAAGATATCTTTATCTATCTTTGTTTATCTACCTAATTAAGGTTACATCAAGACCAAAATTAAAACCATTCATAAGTAGAATGATATGAATTTATTATTATTTGATAAAGATGTCCAGTCCGTAAGACTATCTTTTCTTGTATATTTGTATTTTCATGTCAGATTAAGCTTGAATGAATTTTCCTGTAACTACAATGTGTTACAGTTTTCAGGCCAGCTCTATTCGACCAGTCAAAAACAACAGCATGGCTGATGTTGACCAGTGGAACTACAGGCTTGCCAAAGGTGGCTGTTATTCCTTTCGACACATTACTTAATGGTGTACAAAACTGGTGGTGAGTACACAAATACAGAATTTTTCACGAGGTTCTAAGCTGCTTACAATCTCCCCTATTAGTTATTGCATAGAGGGGGTTGGAGTGGTCACGGGTTCCCTTCTCTCTGGCACGGTAGAATCAACTTTTATTACTTGTAAATTTTAATTTTAATTTGTGTACGACGTTCAAAAGTGCCGCTTTTTGGCCTGGTTGAATAATTATATTTGACTTTGACTTTGACTTTGACTTTGACTTCTATGTTCTGATGTTGATCACCAGCGTGGTTTTAGTGAAGTAAAAATCCCACACTCCCTAGTCTTTTCTCCAAAGGTCAGTCATCTTTTGAATGAATCCTCCGGATGCTAAATAGTAAGTTTCGATGCATGTGAGTTGAATACATTCTCTCTGATCCAGTATATATGAATCACTTAAAAGGATGCCTCAGAACTTTGCTACACCGAACATGGCCCCAAAAATTATTTCAAGTTAGTTAGCAACATCGCATTTCGGTAAGTAATAAATTAATGGCATTAGTTAAAGTTACGTCCAAAAATAAATAGTTGGAGCTCACCGCAGTTCAAGTAAATCGAACATTTATCATCAATGCTTAAAGCTTAAAGCTCCTAAGCGTGGTTTTAAAATTTAGGTATCACTTTTCATGCTGCAATTATTTGTAAAATGTGACCTAACAAACCTGGTAACAACATTGACGATAGACGCAGCGATGACTTTGAAAATAATGTTTCTGACTCTAAGATTGCCAGTATATGTGTTTTTTTGTTCGGCAGGAAATCGTTCGCGGATAGTTATGACGTCATTCTGGCCATGGCTACACTCCAATGGGTCTCATGTCTCATACTGTTCATCTCTGGCCCTTTGAAAGGCTCAACAAGGGTCCAGTCATCGGCACCACTCAATCCCATGAAAATCGTCGAAATTATCAACAAATACAAAGTAATTACATTGATAATACTCGTAGCAATAACCGATAAAACACGCAGGTGTGTTGTCTACTCCCAGAGGGTCATGGCCATTCGGCTGGTCCGGGGATACCACACGGTCTCCGGTGAGGCGGCCAGCCTCCTTGCCAGATAGCTGCCATGGGATCTGGAGGCAAAAGTCCTCGCGCACATATGGGAGTGGCGTGAGGAGGCAAAACGCATAACACTCGAAATTTGGCAAAACTCCGTGGCCGTGACAACACAACAACAAGTGGCTCGGCGGACAGAGCTCCAGCAAGATTTAATGACGATACACTATGGTTCAAAAGCCCGATCTAGCTAGACAAAAAGGGTTACTGCAATTCTACAATAATACTAGCAAAAGCGATAGCAGATACTCCCGAGATCACTATACCGGTAATAATTTTGTGCAAGTACCCTCCAATAAATTAATAATTAATTGTTATTACGGGTGTCATTCATAATGAAATCATTCCATTTCTGCACTTGATGTATCAATTTTCCAAATTTAGTTGTTTGTTATTTAGTGATGGATCGTGAAGTTGATGGTAAGTACTACTATTTCTATTTATTCATATTACAATTACCTTTACTGTTTCCGAAAGAAATGCAGTCTTATGTGATAAAAAGTATATTTTTAATGCGAACTTTGTGTTTCTTTGGACCAGAAACTAGAAATGCCTTCTTGTACCATGGCTGCAACTTTTTTATATTGCAGTCTCCTTTATATAGTATTGCTCAAAGTGAATTAGAAAGTGCGGACAGGTGCGGAACCCTGCCAATATTTTAAGTTAAGGTGATATATACGCCCCAATGTAACGCAGTACTGGCCGTGCGCCCGCTCGGTGCCAAAATATCAAAATTGAACCTCCTTTTGAACAGTTTTGTTTGCAAAATATTATTTGATTTACATGTTAGGTATGAAGTAATTCCAGCCATCAATTTTTCTGTATAAAAATATTTTTACACATCCAAGTCGTTTTGGAGGAGTTTCCAAAAGTTGCGTAAAAATATCGTGTTGTTAATAATTTTTAAAACAAAACTATTAGTTACACGAAAAAACCTTGTGTTCAAAATTATGTACATGAATCAATAATAGATATATATTTTTTTCAAACCTTTTAACCTAGCTGTTACTGAGGAGTATGCTTTAGAAAGTTAGCGTTTTACGGCACTAAAGCGTATGTAGGCCCTTAAACTGATGTTAAGATATTTTTTTTTCAGAAATCGTAATGTTAATATCCAGGAGAGAATTCTACGATCAATGGATGGGAATGGAATGGACCTAAATAAAAGGAATCGGTGGGACTCTTCCGATGTGCGAGCGCAATTGAATCTAATGGAAGGTATTTATCTGTTCAGAGCAGCAACCCAATGATCAAAGAAAGAAAGAGTTTGCAAAATTGTTAGCTTTTGAGCTCGATCGTGACTTCAAGAAAAACGCACGATGACGTATTCAAAGATACTGGACTTTGTTAGAAAAATACGCCATCAAGATAATTTGGGTAATATCGGTTTGCCAAGTTTTGATGATTCCGGCAGTGAAGATGAGTAAATTTAAGTTGCTCTTATAGGTTGTGTTCTTACTTTCGTAATTAAAATTTGAAAACTATCATTCTGTATTTTTATTTCAGCCATCCTTTATTTATTGGAATTTTTATATGGAACTAGCACTCTGCCCGCGACTTCGTTCGCGTGATTTCGTTTATGCTATAACTGATATTCTTAATTGCAGTTAGTGAAGGCGACCAAAAATTAGCTATTATTATTATTTATTCTAGGCAAGCGTGCTTCATCGTCGACCACATCATCGCTTACCATCAAGTGAGATAGTGGTCAAACGCAAGCCTACCAAAACAAAAAAAAATATGGGCATCGTAGATATACAGAGTTTATTGGATTGGGACGATTCGTTATTTGACTTAAAGAATAATAAATTTTAGGTTACCGCCACAAAGTAAAATCCTCCCCTAAAAACTTATCAACCCCTTTTTGCCCCGGTGGGGGTCGAGTTTTGAAAAACCTAAATATGCTATTCACTCTTTTCTTCTCTTTTTTATTTATCGTTTATGTTAGTCAGATAGCGCAGTGAGATTCCTCAAAAAAAAACTTTAAAACCCCTAACCCTATCTGGGAGAGAGTTTTAAAAATGTTTTATGTAAATTTTGAGTATCAACCTTATCCCCAAGGAATTTGATTTTACATACAAACTAATTTTTACCCTTTTGAGCTCCTTAAAGGTTGAATGGCCGCAAAATTGCGCCTTAGTGCTCCCCTAGAACCCCACGTCAAAAACGAAACCCTGTCCAGTAAGATTCTTACCTTGAGTTAGTTTCGAAAAACTTATAATGACAACCTTTATTGTATCCTTATGTTAGTATTTGCGCCAAGTTTTAAATTTATTTTTTGAAGAAATAAGATTCTTCAAAAATACTTTTAACAACCCGTAAACCGTATTTTGGGAGTAGATAAGTAAAACTAATAATGCCAACCTTTATTGTTTATTTAGGTTGGTATTTATGTCAAGTTTCATGTTTATTTACCCAAGAAATCAGATACTTCCATACAAACTTCAACGCCCCCTAAATCATCATTTGGGCATAGTTTCGAAAAATTAATAAAGACAACCTTTATTGTTTACTTAGGATGGTATTTATGATAACTTTCAAATGTATTAACCCAATAAATAATATTCTTCAAAAACACTGTAATACCCCCTAAATCGTCTTTTGGGGGTAGTTGCAAAAAACTAATAACGAAACCTTTATTGTTTATTGAGGTTGGTATTTATGCCAAGTTTCAAGCTTATTAACCGAAGATATAAGATTCTGCAAAACAATTAACATCCCCTAAACCATCTTTTGGGGGTAGTTTCGAAAAACTAAAAATGAAAGCCTTTATTGTTTATGTCAAGTTTCATGTTTATTAACTGAAGTAATAAGATTCTTCAAAAAAGATTTAACACCCCTTAATCGAATAATGACAACCTTTATTGTTTATTTAGGTTGGTATGTATGTCAAGTTTCATGTTCATTTACCCAAAAAAATCAGATACTTCCATACAAACTTCAACACCCCCTAAATCATCATTTGAGCATAGTTTCGAAAAATTAATAAAGACAACCTTTATTGTTTACTTAGGATGGTATTTAAGTAATAAGATTCTTCAAAAAAGATTTAACACTCCAAGTTCAAGTGCAAGTTTCAAGTTTATTGACCCAAGAAATCAGATTTTCCATACAAACTTCAACACCCCCTAAATCGACTTTGGGGGTTGTTTCAAAAGACTAATAATAATAACCTTTATTGTTTATTGAGGTTAGTTTTTATGTCAAGTTTCATGTTTATTAACCCAAGATTTAAGTTTCTTAAAAAAAAATAACATCCCCTAAATCATGCTTTGGTTCGAAAACTAACAAAGAAAGCCTTTATTGTTTATTTAGTTTGGTATTTATGTCAAGTTTCATGTTTATTGACCCAAGAAATCAGATTTTTTCATACAAAGTTCAACACCCCCTAAATCATCATTTGGGGGTAGTTTCGAAAAACTAATAATGTCAATCCTTATCATTTACTTAGAATACTATTTGTGCTAAGTTTCAAGAATTTTGGCAGAAGGAATTAGATTTTTCATACAAACTTTCAACCCCCTTTTTACCCCCTTAGGGGTAGAATTTCCAAAAATCCTTTCTTAGTGCACACTTACGTCACTTGAGGAACCTTTCTGCCAAATTTCATGCTTCTAGGCGTAGCAGTTTTGGCTGTGCGTTGATTGATCAGTCAGTCAGTCAGTCAGTGAGTCAGTCAGTCACCTTTCGCTTTTATATATATAGAAGATTAGGCTCCGTTTTTCTTCTTAGAAATTTTGTATTTTAAGCTGGCCTCTTATCACGTAGTAAATCTTCTTAAGCAAGTGCCAACTTATACTGGTTTTTGAATGATACCGTTAAATGTAGCAAAAATAATCTAATTATTAATATCTAATTATATAGATGTAAACCTTAGAGCTAATTAATAGTGTCAAATATTATTGTCCAGCTAGATTGGCCTTTTGAACCGTAGTGCGATATGGAGAGAGCGACTGTCACAACCCAGCGCTTTGAGGACTGGCTTGAGAGGCGCCACGATATCCTCACCTTTCACCTGACGCAGGTCCTCCCCGGACACGGCTGTTTCGGGAGGTTCCTGTTCAGGATAAGGCGGTCGGAAACGCCCGGGTTTCACCATTGTGTGGATCGCCCGGAGAACACGGTGGAGTATATGGTGAAGGTCTGCCCCGTTGGGCGGAGCACCGCCGTGTCCTCGTGGAGCTATCGGAGGTAGAGACCTCTCGCGCCCTGCCATGGTCCCTGGTCTTGTAATGCTCGCGATGGAGGAGGCGGAACGCATGATGGAGACGCAACGGAGACGCTCTCTCGCCCCTAACCGCCGCAGGAGACGCCCTGGGCTTTGAGAATCGCAAGCCGATCCCTGGCCACCTTAGGCGCGGGCTTGTGGACGGCGGTAAGGGTAGCTCAACGTCCGATAGGCACCAGGCCTGAGTCGACAGCGCGTAATGTTCCACGCGTACCTCATAGAGATGTCAGCAGAAACTTACGGGGTCCGCCAGGGCCGATGCCTATCTGGGTCGCAGATAAATTTGAAAGAGAGTTACCGTGGCCCTGGTACAAGCAACTGAAGGAAGAGGGGTGGGTTTTAGTCAGTAAAAGTCTGACACACTCCTCCCCATTGGATGATAAGCCAAACTAAAAAAAAACAAATGTCTTGTTGTCTATAATCTGATAATTGCCACTGTGATTGTTACCAACTTGATACTAACAATTTTTGATAATATTTCAGCCCAACACTACAGCATTTACGCCATATTTATTGGGTAATTTTCTGAATGTAGCTGAAAAAACTTGTGACTTATCGTGTTTCAAGCACATTCTTATTGGAGGGGGCGCTATAGAGAAGCCGATACTGGACAGACTTAGAGTAAGTATTCTAACTGCACATGAAAAAAATAAGGAGAGAATCGCTTGTTTTGACCTAATTTTATAAACTCGACGGTTAGAAGCCTTTAAGATATAATTGCCTTTATTGCCTGAGGTGTTCTCGCTAGATATTTCTCCTCGGAAAATATACCAAACAGAAATATCTAGCGAGAACATATCTAAAAACTCTGCGTCTATTTTAATATGGGAAACAAATGTTATCACATTAAAACGGATTTACATAAGTAGTTTTACAGATCAATTAAAATTCCTAATATTTATATTAAGAGTTAAAATACCATCGATATCAGGATGTAAAATATCGTATCTAATAAAAGGATGTTTGTTTGCAGAGTATGTGTGGAGCTTTTTTATACCTTGCTTACGGAATGACTGAACTATTGACTCCCATATTTGATTTCGACGGCGACACCCCATTCGGATCAGCTGGCAAGCCACAATCTCAATACGAGTTCAAGGTACTATAGTGTAGTAGTGGACTTTATAATCTTTGACATAATTACACACGTGTGTGAATATGTTGCTAAAGGATTCAGAATAACAGCAATGTTATAAAAATATGGCTTTAATAAGACGTCATAATTACTTATCAATATAATTTATTAAAACAGAATAAATTATAACAATATCAGATACATTCGTTGACGATTGATTATTTTTGAATGTCTTTAGTGATACAAATTTAAATGACTGATATAAATTACCTACTTATATTAAAATGTGTTATGTTACATTTAAATTTTTAATAAACAATTTTTTTAATAATACAATTATTTGCAGCTTATTGGTGACGATGGTAAATCTTTGGAAGGAACTTACAAAACTGGTGAATTGTGGCTTAAAGGAGATGCTTTCTTCAAGGTAAAACTACTCTCCCACATACACATACACATTATTTTTTTTATATTTATAGCTGGTTTATTGACTCTGTTCGGTTCTATCTACCCTATTTCTTACCTATATTGACAACTATGCAAAATGTCTCAAAAGTATTTTTCTTTTTTCACTTACGCAGATGATACGGCTCTATTAATTCATTGTAGAATAATTTAAATCTTACATTGAGTGCCATTGAGACTGAAGAGTATAACCTGCCTCTATGTTTTGCGTTTGTGGACTACGAGAAAGCCTTCGATTCGATAGAGACATGGGCTGTACTGCCGTCTCTCCAACGGTGCCAGATCGACTACCGTTACATTGAGGTGTTGAAGTGTTGTTACAAAAAATGCCACCATGTCAGTCCGTCTTCAGGATCAGACCTCGAAACCAATCCTTCTCCAGCGTGGCGTGAGACAGGGAGATGTAATTTCTCCGAAACTGTTCACAGCTTCGCTGGAGGATGTCTTCAATGATCTGGACAGGAGGGGGCTTGGCATCAACGTTAATGGCGAGTACATCACTCACCTTCGGTTTGCCGACGACATAGTGGTACTGGCTGAGACCATGGAGAGACTCAGTAAAATGCTCGATGACCTCAGTAGAGCTTCCGAAAGAATGGGTCTTAAAATGAACATGTGCAAAACCAAGGTCATGGTGTATGCCCATGTAACACCCACTCCTATCAAGATCGGAGACTCTACACTCGAAGTTGTAGGCGATTATGTCAACCTGGGACAAACGGTCCAGTTGGGTAGGTCCAACTTCGAGAAAGAGGTCAAACGTCGAATCCGACTCGGCTGGACGGCGTTTGGGAAGTTGCGTGGTAACTTCTCGTCCAAATTACCGCAGTGTCTCAAGCCAAAAGTCTATGACCTGTGTGTGTTGCCAGTGATCACCTATGGGACCGAGACGTGGTCGCTCACAATGGGCCTTATCAGAAAGCTTGAAGTCACCCAAAGAGGGCCATACTCGGAATTTTCTTGCGTGATCACGTCAGAAATGATGATGAAACGCAGGAGAACCAAAGTTACCGTCATAGCCCGAATAATTGCCAAACTTAAGTGGCAGTGGGCAGAGTACATTGCTCGCAGAACGATTGGCCGATGAGGCCGAAAAGTTCTGGAATGGCGACCGCGAACTGGAAGACGATTCGTTGGAAGGCCTCCCACTAGGTGGACCGATGACCTAAGTATGGCTGCGGGAAGGCGCTGGATGCGAGACGCACGGGATCGTTCAATGTGGCGACGCCTGGGGGAGGCTATGTCCAGCAGTGGACGTCTTTCGGCTGAAATGATGATGAATGATGATGATTGAGTGCCAGAGTTCATCGTAAACACTCCTTTCCCTAGTTGTACCGCTACATGGTGTTTAAGATAAGGGTTTTCTTGTACAGTTGAAGTTAAAAAGAAATAAACTACCATTTTTTCTTTTTTGATTTATAACGATTTCAGATTTTGAATACAGAAATTAACGCTGTAATATAATTGAGTTTAGTTTGGTTACCAAGAATACTTCACGTTCGTTTACGTTATTGATGTTTTTTGGGGCATTTTCACCCAATATTTATTAAATTTCTAGGGTTATTTAAACAATCCTGAGGAGACGAAGACCATGCTCACAGAAGACGGCTGGATCAAGACCGGAGACATGTTCTACAAGGACGAACAAGATTACTACTACTTTGTGGAGCGCAAGAGACTTTTAATTAGGCACTACGGTTTTATGGTGAGAGAAGAATCTTTTTACTTTTTTATTAGCATTTAAATACAAAGAAAATAACGCTAATGAATGTTATGCATGAATAATAAAAAATATCTATGGTGCGTAACAGGCAATGCAATCAAATGAAATGTACCAATTCGGGTAAAAGTTTCGTTTGGAATAATATTATTGGGCAGGCAAGACCTCTAAAATAACGTAACGTGAAAACTCAGTCAGCGTAAACTTAGCTAGATTTATTTCTCTAACGCCCTGATTCTTCCAGAGGCTATGTCTCGAGTCGGTTGATATGCAACAAGAGAAAACTAAGACTTATTTCGCCAGAAAAAATATCTACCAAATCCTTGCTACCCTTTTTACAGTTCAACATTTCCTTTCCATTTTAAAGCATCACGTTATCCAAATAGTATTTCTTTTGTCTTCCATTCATTGATGTTTAAAAATATACGATTCATTTTAAAAGAGGTCTTTCACATGAAATTCATTCGGTTATCAAAAGAGTGAAGGTGATGTAAGAGCCAGGGTTACCGACATAGCCCGGAGAATTGCAAAACTTAAGTGGCAGTGGGCAGAGCACATTGCTCGCAGAACGGATGGCCGATGGGGCAGAAAGGTTCTGGAGTGGCGACCGCGAACCGGAAGACGTTGCGTTGGAAGGCCTCCCACCAGGACGACCTGACGAAGGTTGCAGGAAGGATACGTTGGTTGCGAGACGCACGGGACCGGTCAAAGTGGCGACGCTTGGGGGAGGCCTATGTCCAGCAGTGGACGTCTTTCGGCTGATATGATGATGTAAGAAAATTGATTTAAATAATTTAATTAATAATAGCAATAAAACTTTTCGATAGGCAAGTTATCATAAGCATGTTTGTTAATAAATTACATTGGATAAAAAATATGTCTCATCCAGTTATCTGATGGGTGAAGGTCGATCTTCCACGTCTCTTAGGATATTAAGTGGTGTTTAATAAATCTTACTTATTAATTAATTATAAATTCTACTTCAAATGCTTAATTCAAAAATCGGGGACTTAGTGGGTATTCGAAAGTATATTAGTGTTTTTATTTTAAAGTATTAACTAATTGTTATGTTTACAGATTTCGCCTTTGAAAATAGAAGGAATCATCAAAAGTCATCCATCTGTGGCGGATGCCTGCGTGGTCGGTTTGCCTGAACCCGAATGTATGGAAATGCCCATCGTAGCCCTACAGAGGAGGAACGGAGACAATATTGACTCGAAGGAGATCTTTGACTTAGTTAGAAGTAAGTATTACGTTCTTAAACTGGCATCTGCCCGCGGCTTCGCCCGTGTATAAAGTGTTTTATTATTATTCCATGATCTTGTTATTCCTAAAAAACACGATATAGTGATCGCGTTTATCGAGATAAAAAGTGATTTTATTTATTTGTTGAAATAGAACGGCCGGAGATTATTTATTGATTAAACACAAACATACAAACATTCACAATTTTGAAATTAGAAATATACTTCAGTTCACAATAAAGCGTATGGCTCTATTGTGAACTGTTGAGCATTTGACTGATATATCTTTGTACCTACATGAAGCATTCTGACTGCTTTGAAATAAGCACATTGCGTGAAATTATGGTCCCGTCAACAATAAAACATTTTCTAAAAATCATAACATTCTAATTAAAACAGACTAAAACAAATATTTTGATCACATCAAAGGTAGAATAACATAAAAAATACTAACAATACAAAAGTACTTAGATTGTGTATCAATCCCTTGAACTATATTATTCTATTACTTAGTTTAATTGGCATTGAATATAATCCTAAGATAAGATAACCATTGGAAATATTTGATTTATTGTGTCATCATTGGCCATAGTTATAATATTAATCACTTATAATAAGTAGTAAATAATCTCCCCTAATCACATAAGTATCTTCAGTACATCTACAAATAGTAAGATAGGTGTTTCAGTGTTCAATAAAACTAATTGGTAATTTTCCCATTTGTGTGAGGTTGACATTCATTCGGTCAATAAACATGTCTCAAGTATAGGTCACATAATTAAGAACCTACCTGTTTGTGACGTAGGAAAATAATTTAACAGACCTGTTTTTTGGCTAGACTTAATATACAACAGCCACAGAGGAAATTTAAAAAAAGTTGTTTATTTGCTATTCCAGACTATAATCTATCTCTTTGCCAACTTTCATCCAGATCCGTGCAGCCGTTCTGGCATGCTTGAGTAACAAACATAACAACAACAACATTTCCATATATATTTTAACAAAAATTTCCATAAAACTAAATAATGCAATAGTTATAAATTTAACTATTATAGAACTTAGGTACTTCCAAACCCAATACATACTTCGGCTGCCACAAATGTATACCGATGCACAGATAGTTGAATGCAGCTCAAAGTAACATACCTTTAAGCGTGTACTCCCGGAAAGGTCAGGCAGCAGTGCCGACCATGCACATGTCCAGACTCCTAGATGCTATCAGAAAATATTAAATTGATTGATCACCGCAGCGGCATGTATAACACCGCTAAATTTCCTCTTTCATAGCGATGTAGGCTGCAGGTTGCCTCTTGAAATAGAGCCTAAGCTCCGCACTTGTATCACCATCGGATCGGATATTTCTTTGTTCCTTATTATTAATCGTATACCTTCCTCCGGTATATATAACTCGGGGAAATCGTGACGGCCTGCAAGTCGGTCTAATAAATTCAGAGTTAAGATAACACCACCAAAGATAATACCCAAATAAAAATAATCTATATTAAATTTGCTTTATAAACAGCTGATGATGGATGTGAAGCCAAGCGAACGAAATTTAGCCCCCTGAGGCTCGGCATTTAAGATAATATTTATAATTCTCTTTGGTGGTATTAATTTACATAATATTATCAAGAAAATAATCACGAATCTTAAAAATGAAATCAGTTGGGAAGGCACCAATTATAATGACTTAATTAAAATCTGTTATTAAATCGAAAAGCAATCGTTATGTATTTTATTATGAAGGCACGCTAAACAGAATTTGAATGTCAATCATCGCGGAGAATGCTTGGCAAGCTCAATGTATCCTGTCGGCCGTAGTTCGCATTCAGCGTAGCAGATGGCACGATCTATTGCCGCTCACGACACCTCACACGTCTCAGATTTATCATTAACGGCCAGCCACACGACTAAACAATTTCATTCTTCATTCTCACTCAATTGCTAACTTATTGTTTTCAGAGAACATGGAAGGCAAGCAAGTGAACGGTGGTCTTTTCTTCGTAGATTCATTACCCGTTACGCCCTCCGGCAAAGTACATAGGGTAAAAGTAAAGGAGATGGCACTCGCAGCGCAAAAAGCGGAAAAAATCCTCATCTCTTCTTCTATGAACTAGATAAAGTATAAAGTGCCAGTGTTCGATTTCGTCAATAATAGTGGCCACTTACCAATGAGGATCTAAGTAATTATAGTTCTAGTTTAAGTGTGTTGTGAATTTTCACTCCCGAAAATATTAGATATCGGTTGCGAAAATAAAACTGGAATAAGTACGAACTTTTCTAAAGCCAATTTAGGAGGATGCTACTTCGTATGTGTGTGTTAATATTTAATTGTTGTGTTAACTTCATTGTATCAAGTTTAATTAGAAGATCTTTGTGAAAGGCAATAGCAATCTATATTTTATAAATTTTCATTACATTTAATTATATTAAAATTCATTATATGGCGTCATGACCAACCATTATTTAAACATAAGCTTAGAATGTGTAATTAAATTAACTTATACCTCAATTTTATTATTATATTGTGATGAAGTAGAGAAATTAGATTGAATATGCCTAAATATAATAACTATGTCAAATAAATTATTTGTTAACCTTTACACTGTGTTTGATGTGTAAGGAATTTTACCTAGACAAATAAATTATGACTTAGGTAAATTACTTCAATTCAACGTATAAACATCACAGTCCTTGCAAAAACCTGTGTAATTATTGAAATAAAAAAATAAAAAGTGCCAAACTCACAAATAACTTTCAAGTCATTGTTTAGAATCGTATTCAGCAGTTTCTGAGTTATCGAAAATACACCTGAGAACTGTAGAAATTTGCAAGCGCAGAAATTATTCTAAACTCGGCTACAGTTTTCGTGGAATTGGCTAAACCAAACTGCTACTTAAACACGCAAATATTGTTACTACACGCGGATCATAGTTTCCAATAACTTGAATGGTGTTGCCCACTAGAAATTCAGATAGCCCAATTAAAATCCACAATAAAATACCTGGTCCTGTGTGAGTGGCCACAGCATACGTAAGTTTAGTGATTCCTCCCACGGTAGACACCTCAGGTTCGGCAGCGGCAGTGGTATCTCGATAAACCAAAGTTGGATCGGCGCCGGAACAACCAGTGCCATCAAAGTTTTGAATCGCATTGATTGAACGAACGCGTGTAGTGCCGTGACCTATCCCAGTTTCGTGCCACTTCACTATTGGAGCCACACTCACAATCCACAATTAGTTTTTGCATCAAAAGTGGAAAACTAAAGGAAATCGAACTTTTGTTCTTGTAACTGGCCATTCATGCTTATTGCGGTTTCAGAGTATTTCGTTTTGAAACTAATTGTTTTGGAATAGTACAGTTGGAACCATACCAAGGTTACTTCTGGACTCTCAGTGCCGATTACCTCCTGAAAATCGGACACTAAAGTGGAATCATAATTCGTTTCCTCTCATTCTCATATTATTAGTGTTTTACTCTTTTAGAAAAGCTTAATTCTATACCGACTTACACAGCGGCACTGAAAAAGGAATAATCGCTCCAATTTCGAATTAATCTTTTCGTACTTCTCGTTCGTAATTAGGCCACCACTTTCTTCCAACAACAAAGTAAAATTTTAACTTGAAATATTAAAAGGTTTCCGATAAAACATGAACAACTAAAAGGAGCCAAAATGGAATCTTTTGAATGTAAAAGTAATAAAGAGCTCAACAAAAATAGCGGTGACATCGGCGACCTACAACAATAAAATTTTTGGTAACGACCAATTATTATTTTAAAACTGATTTAATATTTCAGCATTACGTAACGATATATGGCCTTTCAATGTCCAGAAGTTCAGTGTTTTAGATTATTCAGTTGTAATTTCAGTGGTTATAGGCAGGCATGTTGCTTATGCCTCTAAATTACAATAAAGGTGAAACACGTTGTCCATCAATACATATAATAAACCTGTAGTAAATTCGTCTTAGTACATTGAAAATATTGCCAAAAAAAAAAACTTTTTACAAAATATACAACCGACTTCCAAATAATACTCACTACAACAAAACACTACAAAGTGAAAAATAACTTCAATTTCGAAAGTCAGTGTTCTTGTTTTCGTTTCAACGTTTTTTTTTTGACACCGACTTCCGAAATTGAAGTTATTTTCCACTTTGTAGTGTTTTATTTGGAAGTCGATTGTATTTTTTGTAAAAAGTTTTGTTTTTATTTTTCACTTTTTTTGTAAAAAGTTTTGTTTTTATTTTTCACTTTTTTGTTATGATACATAATGGACCAATAATGGTACCAATAATGCCCAAAATGAAGCCAGAATAGATTAACCCAATAACATGAAAATTAAATAAAACCAGTGGAATAAGAGTATACCAAGGTGAACTGTTTACACCTGCATACTCCTTTAGAGCGGTACTAGTGTGATAAATGATTTATTTCTGTAAATTGGTTTGTAAAAACACTTTTACATGTCGAACATATTTTTTAAAACTTGATGAGGTCGGCGTTTCCTATCTGACTACTCTGAGAAGAAAGGCCGAAACAAACTCAGAGGTCACAGTCTCTTTTAAAGTCCAGACAAAATCTTGGTTAGATCATGTGATCTTATGTTATGAAATGGTGTAAACAATAAACAGAAATGCGATTGCAGCTATTCCGAGTGATTTGCCGTCATTTATTGAAGTGTTCTGATGTAGTTCTCCGAAATTCTTCATCAGGTCTTAATGAAAAATAAATGGGACCACATGACAAACACCAGCTTTCAACTAAAAAAATAATCATCAAAATCGGTTCACCCAGAAACAAGTTCTGAGGTAACACACATAAAAAATACAGTCGAATTGATAACCTCCTCCTTTTTGTGAAGTCGGTTAAAAATAGCCAGGGTGTTAAAGAAAAAAGAATTTTTGTCTGTTTATCTGTTTATTTGTGCACGCATCACGTGAAATGTACGAAACCAATGTAGATATTTTTTATACATAAAATTTGTGGGGTATTCATGTTATACTTTGATGTGGGTACATGAAAATAAACCAGTTGTCACTTGGAATTGCAGTATCATTGCGCGCTCCCGTAATTAATATCTATAAAATACTACTGGCAACGAGGATGGGATATCTATGCGATAACACACTACCAATGCCGTAAGAACAAAAAAAAAACTGCCTATCCACTGCTAAAACTAATGGAAGTTCCGGGTTGTAATGTACTAATACTTTACTACCTAAAATAGCCTTTTTAATTTTGTTAAAGCTGTCGTCACAATCAGACGACCAAACCCACTCAACCATTTTTCGCAACAATTTATGTAAGGGATATAATATTGAACTTAGGATAGATATAAACTTAGCGTAATAGTTCACCATGCCTAGGAAAGACCTAAGCTGTGACACATCATTTGGCCTTGGCGCATCAACAATTGCTTTAATTTTGTTCTCATCCGGATGCAAGCCATGTTTATCTATCACAAACCCAACATAAATGATAATATCCTGCATAAATGTGCACTTATTTATATTAATTCTCAAACCGGCCTCACGCAAGCGACTTAACAATGCTTTTAAATTATTAATATGCTCACCACGGGACGCTCCAGTACATGCTATATCGTCGATGAAAACTGCGACTCCTTTGAGTCCTTTAACCGTTTCCTCCATAAACTTCTGAAACATTTCCGGAATACACGTTAAACCAAATGGTGTACGATTGTAAACAAAAGTTCCTATATGTGTCGATATAGCGGTACAGGCCTGAGATTCCTCAGCTAGCAATAACTGTTGATAGGCATGTGTGAGGTCAATTTTTGAAAACTGTTCACCTCCACTCAGTGCCGCAAACAGCTCCTCAATTCGCGGCAAAGGGTAAGGTTCGCGCATAAGTTTCGGGTTAACCGTGACCTTGTAATCACCACAAATTCGAATTTCCCCGTTATTTTTAACGATCGGTGTGCCATAATCAGAATAATCAACTTTCCGAATTATACCCTCAGCCTCGAGTCGTTCTAACTCTCGCTCGACAAATCAAATCAAACCAAAATTTATTTATTCAATTAGGCCATTAAGCGGCACATTCGAACGTCCAAAAAAAAAAAATGTAATAATAATTGATTCTACCGTCCATTCGGAAATGTAGCTTGTTATAGAGAAGAACGTACAAGAAACTCCACACTTACTCTTTTAAAAAAAAAAAAGTGTTTTACAAGTATTTGGTTACAATAATCTTGTAGGAAAAATACATATATTTATTTATATATACTTTATTGTATGTACACCAAATTAAATCAAAGAAAAGGAAACTTAAAACTAAAATACAAACAAAGGGCGGCCTTATCGCATACCGCGATCTCTTCCAGGCAACCTGGAATGGACAGTAAATGATAAATGATAAATGATTTTATTTCTGTAAGTTGGTTTATACAAACACTTTTACATGTCGAACATATTTTTTAAAACTAGATGAGGTCGGCGTTTCCTATCTGACTACTCTGAGAAGAAAGGCCGAAACAAACTCAGAGGTCACAGTCTCTTTTAAAGTCCAGACAAAATATTGGTTAGATCATGTGAAGACCATGTAGACTGATGTCTGAAATGGTCTTTTGAGGAAAGAACCAGTCAGATTGAGTGGACCTGTCCAGTCAGTGCACGCATTTGTCAATAACCGAGCAGCTCAACTCAGACTTTAAGGAGCTCAACGATTCGACGAACAATACCAAAGAAAGGACATTCGGGTAGGCCGCATAAACTACTCAAACTGCCAGACCATGATTAAAAACTAAGATAAATTTAAATAAAAATAAAAAAGAATGATCCACATAGTCTTCACACTCACAATAATTAATATAAAATAATATAATACTTTAAAAAGTAAATATTCTTGTCATTGCAAGAAAACCAAAAAAACAACAACAAAATTCACGGTGCAAAATATAATAAAAAAAACAAAATTAATTGGAGCAGCTCAATCCCAAGCCTTTTTGTCTTCAAGGTAATCTTTAGTTGTATAAAACGCTTTCTGGCACAACTTACGTTTAATAAAAGATTTGAATTTATTAAGACTTAGATGTTGTACGTGGCTTGGAAGCTTATTATAAAAGCGTACACATTGACATCTAAACGAGCCACCTATTTTCTTGAGCCTTGTTGTAGGTACTACAAATTTGTGTTTATTCCTAGTATTTATGTTATGGATATCACTGTATTTTTTAAACAATTTTATATTTTTATGGGCATATAAAAGATTTTCATAAATATACTGAGAAGGCACAGTCATTACATAATCTCCTTAAATTTCTCTCTGAGAGAGTGTCTTGGGCTTAATTTATAAATTGACTGAACAGCTCTTTTCTGCAAAACAAAGATAGTCTGGATGTCGGCGGCATTTCCCAACAACAGAATACCGTACGACATTACACTATGAAAATAGCTAAAGTATACTAAACGGGCTGTCTCTATGTCAGTTAAATTACGAATTTTTCTAACAGCATATGCTGCGGAGCTTAGCTTCTTTGACAATTTATCTATATGTGGGCCCCACTGAAGCTTAGCATCCAAAGTTAAGCCTAAGAATACTGTGCTATTTTCAGGATTCAATTCTTCGCCCTTTATCAACACATCGGTTTTCACCTGCCTAACGTGAGGTAGGGTAAACTTAATGCATTTGGTTTTTTTTCATTAAGAAGTAAATTATTAACATTGAACCAGTAAACTACTTTTGAGATCGCGCTATTTACATCGTCAGTAACCAGCTGCTGACGTTTAAGTTTAAACAAAAGTGAAGTATCATCTGCAAACAACACTATATCATGGTTATCCTTTATGAGGTAAGGCAAGTCATTAATATAAATAAGAAACAAGAAAGGACCAAGAATCGAGCCCTGTGGGACTCCCATTGTTACCATAGATCCAGGAGATCTTTTTCCATTAACGTCAACGGTCTGAATCCTATTACTCAAATATGAAGTAAGAAGATCCAGAGCGCTGTTCCGGATCCCGTAGTGGCGGAGTTTCCTGATTAGCGTTTCATGAAAAACACAATCAAATGCTTTGGACAAATCACAAAAGATTCCCAAGGCATCGCACTTATCTTCCCATGCATTATAAATATGTCCTAAAAGTTCAACACCGGCTGACGGCATCAGTAGTTGAACGACCCCTTGTAAAACCGAACTGCTTGGTATGTAATAATTTATGTTTATTAAAAAATCTTTGCAATTGCTCTAACATTAATTTCTCAAATATTTTGCTAAACGTAGGTAGTACTGAAATAGGTCTATAATTTGTAGAGTCTGATGTACTACCTGATTTAAACAAAGGTATTATTTTACTATTTTTCATAAGGTCGGGAAACTCCCCACAGTCGATACAATTATTAAAGATAATAGCTAAACTAGGTGCGACAATGTCAATAATAGACTTAGCAACTTCTACAGAATGACCCCACAGATCTGCAGTCTTTTTAACATTTAAAGTGTGGTAATGGTTTTAATTATGTCTTTACAAGTAATATGTTCAAAAAGAAATTCCGAATCGCAAACGTTAACATTTTCTTTTAGCAAAGACTCAGCAACAGAAGGTGATGAGTTTAAGGATTTAGTCGTTGAAACAGGAATATCTGAAAATAAATTTTCAAAGGCCACTGCGACTTGTGAGTCTGATTTTATGATGTTGCCATTAATAGACAGGCCGTAGTCAATATTTCAGTTACCAGATCTTCCCGTTTCACTATTAATAATATTCCAAGTCGTTTTAATAACATTACTACTGTTTTTAATCTTTGAGCTCAAATAACGCGACTTGGCCAAACAATAAACTTTTTTAAATAATTTTGAATAATTTCTAACATATAAATTAAATTCAGCAGTGTTTACATAAGTCCTTTCACTGTACAGCTCATAAAGCCGTGTTCTACTTTTATGAATACCAATGGTAGCCCAATCACTGAATGATGCGTTACTATTAACGGAGATAGTCTTGGGAATAAAGGTCGAATTAAATTGTTTACAGTATATACTAAAAAAATCATCATATAGATGATTAGGATCAGCATCAATTGACAAAATTGGTAATTTATTAATGAGTTTAACTTTAAAAGCTGCCAAGCGACTTGCAGTTTTGGGGTTAACAGTGATATCCTTTTTAGCCACTTTGTTGCTTTGGTTTGGTATAGTAATCCTCTGCCCGCAATGATCAGAATCTAGTAAATTTATAATTTCTTTGTGGACTGGTATAACATTAGTATAAATATTATCTAAGCATGTAGCACTAGAAGGGGTTATTCTTGTGGGCTCCAAAAATAGGTTTACAAGATTGTAGGACTGAAACAGACTTATTATTTTACTACAAGAACCTGAGTTTTCTAATAAATTAACATTAAAATCACCACAAGTGATAATGGATTTATTCGAGTTACAAATCTTGTGTAACACTTCATCCATTACCTTTTCGAAGCAGTCATACAATCCTGAAGGGGGTCTGTATACGCTTAATACAATAAACTGCTCCAATTCTATACAAGCTATTTCAACTGTCCGCTCAACAGATAGGCTCACAATATCCTTACGGTCTTTAAATTTAAGCTGGTTACTTACTAAAATCAATGAGCCACCATGTATAGCATTAACTCTGCTGAATGAACTACCAACCTGGTGATTATTAAAATTGAACAATAACTGGTGGCTTTCAAGCCAATGTTCTGTTATACAAAGAATATCAATACTGTTAAAGTTCATAAATAATTCTACTTCTAAATCTTTGTTCATAAATCCTTGAATATTTTGATGCACCAGGTTAATACTATTTACCGAATTTAAACTTTTATTTGATTTTACTTTGCAATTTTTATGCTGTATGCTTTTGCAAGAGGTTGTCCCTATTGTCCTAATTTCTAATTTAAATTACTATTAATATCAATTTCTGATACCAAATTATTGGCTGAATTAAATAACATTCCTTGGCATTGCTCAATAGAAGCAAGTTGTTTAGCCAAATTCTTGGCTGTAGTAGAAAAATAATATGATAGCGACACAGCTATCTGTCTTTTATAATACTTTGAAAGAAAGTACCTATCCATGAAAAAATTATCTTTTGTCAAATAAAAGTGATTACCAACATAATTGTTAGTGTCAATTAAATGGAATAAATTACTACTATATGTTAAATTATGTAATGTCCTATTCAATTCATACCTAAGTATGTTTTCTTCCTGTGGCAAACTTTGGCTGTATGGGAATGTGAACATCACAATTTTTTTTAAACTAAGGTTGCACAAAGAGTTATAATGTTGGAGTAATTCTCCTTTGTTCACATTGCCCCTATTACCAATAAATATTAATGATGTTGTATCCTGGTTAAAATTGCATTTTATAACTTTTTTAATTATGTCAAATAAAGAACAACCAGGCATACAGTAGTTCATTATTGAGTGTCCTGGATATCTATTTGTCAACAAGTGGCCTAGATCCTTTCCAATTTCATCACAAAATAATACTATTTCTGTATTTACATTATTTTTAGGCAAACGGTTAGTAATTTCTAATGGCAAACTTGCACTAGACTGCGGTATGGTGGCATCACATATTGTCAATGAATGGTCCGGTGTGGGTTCAACAGATGGTGGTTGACAATGATCACATTTGTTAGTTTGTGAGCTTACCAGCTCATTCATTGCCAATACATATTCCCTCATTTGATGGTCATAGAAGTAAGTTTCTCCTGTAGATGGTCAAGTTCATACCGCAAGTCTTCTGTGTCAGTTTGGTATTTCCTAGTACTTTTTTCTAAATTAAAGGAATACATATCTAATTGTTTAAGTAGATTCAACCTTTCTCTATTAAGTTTTACATTTTTGATGAAAAACAGTGATAGCCTGGACATGAAATGGGGTTGACATTGGTGTAACACATAACATTACGAATATTTACTTTAAATTTACAATCAGATCATCATAGATACACAAATACATACATATGTTATATAATAGATACATAAATACATACATACTCCAATATGTATAGGCAATGAAAGTAAATGTTGACTAACGACAATCACGATGAAAGGTAATGTTCTTTTACGAGTCTTTTAAATACAAGCAACGACTTGGCGCGTTTTATTGGGTTGGGCAATGCATTCCACAGACGAGCAGCTTGGACGGTAAAAGATTTATATATGTGAGAACGATGTAAAAAAACGCACTTAAAAGCGTCTAGAGTAAAACAAACAATTAAAACTACAATAAATAGGTAATTAAAAACAGGCGGAGGCAGCTAAGATATGACCAATCCCAATTGATGGCGCCCGTTCACGAACATGACACATGGATTGGCACCACTCAGCTCAACCATCATGAAGGGAACCGAATGATCCAACACATGTGCCACCATCAGAGAGACATTAGAGAGAGCATGACACACTCAACTGCCAGGGCACACTGAAGTCAACGAAAGACACATAGGTACAGTAAAAGGTAGATGTACAGTTGGTACATAGTACTCACATATGTGCTGTGCAGTTATATAGTCCAAAAAATAAATTGAGTTTATACAACACAAATATACATTATAATTATTCATACAGTCTTCAGCAGGTCCAACAATACTTCAGAACTTTACTGCTTATCACTTGTTTTTGTGCCCTAGTGGCTGTGGAGCGGGAATAGAGTTGGGCCAAGCATTTTTATCAGCGATGTAATCCCCCAACCTATAATATGCCTGCCTGCATAGTGTGCGTCTTATACAAGTTTTAAATTTCGTCTCATTCAATTCTAGAATGTGTGGCAGTATTTTATTGTAACATTTTATACAGTACCCCCTAAAAGATGACGCTAATTTAGCCAGCCTTAAATAGAATTAATTGGTCCCTATTTCTAGTACCCTAACTATGTATATCGCTGTTTTTACTAAAAAGATGTAAATTCTTTCTAACGTACATGATGTTTTCGTAAATATATTGACAAGGTACCGTCATGATGTTAATGTCCTTAAACAGTTCCCTTAGAGAATCGCGCCGGCGAAGATTGTATATCGCTCTGATGGCTCGTTTTTGCAGAACAATAATTGACTGAATGTCTGCAGCCCTTCCCCATAGTAATATGCCGTAAGACATTATACTATGAAAGTAACTAAAATAGACCAGCCTCGCGGTATCTACATCAGTAAATTGACGAATTTTTCTAACAGCATAAGCCGCCGAACTTAACCGCCCCGCAAGTGATATTAAATGAGGACCCCATTGTAACCTTGAGTCTAGCGTGATACCCAGGAAAACCGTTTCGTCAACGAATTCTAGCTTCTCGTTGTTTAATATAATGTCACAATCATAACTTTTGACATTCGGCAAGGCAAATTTTACACACTTAGTTTTTTTAGCATTCAAAACTAAATTATTAGCAGTGAACCAATTTAGAACTTGCCGCAATGCATTATTTACGTCGGCAACGTTACTCGTACGTCTATTTATGTTAAAAATCAAAAAATGTCATCAGCAAATAACACCATGTTTAGTTTTTTTTTCAATAGATGGGTTAAATCGTTAATGTATACTAAAAAAAAAAAGGACCTAAATTGAGCGGGAGTACCCCCATTTTCACGTTCAACCCCGACGAATTGACACCGTTTATTTGAACTAATTGCTGTCTATCATTCAAATAGGATTTTACTAAATCTAATGCTGATTGGCCTAGCCCGTAATACTCAAGTTTCAAAAGCAGTGTCTCATGATCAACGCAATCAAACGCCTTCGGCAGGTCGCAGAAGATACCTATGGCATCTTGTCCCTCCTACCACGCATCAAAGATGTGTTTTATTAAGGTGACACCAGCGTCGGTTGTACAACGTCCTTTTGTGAAACCATATTGACAGGTATACGTAACGCCAACGGTAAAGATCTAGCTTTGATAAATACTGGATTTTTATCCACCAATTTTAAAGACATTTTTCTCGTACAGGTTCCTAGTCCAGAAGCAAATACAGTCGGAAATTCTTGTTGTAACTGTTTCACTAAATTGTTATTAATACTAATTTTATGTATATTTAGTTTAGTAAGCCACGACCTACCTAAAAGCCACCATTTTTAACGATGTATAACTTGAGATTTCCGGCTGTATATTCTCTAATAACAACATGTACTGACACAAATCCTACCGGATTAATGATTGAACCGTTATAAGAGTACAAAGAAATATCATTACTAATTATTTGTAAGTCACTAAACTTGTTATTATAACAGTCTAAACTTATAACTGATAACTTACTTCCAGTGTCCAGTTCAAAACTTATCTTTCTGCCATTCACCTGCGCCATCACTATGTACGGTTTGTCATTAACGCCGCGCACACTAAGATTTTTTAAATCACAGGCCGATTCGTTATCACTATTTTCGAGATAGTTATTATGACCACGCCGCGCATGAGTTGAAATGTCCTGGCTTGACTCCACACCTCGCCCTTTGTTCGATTTATACATTATTTTAATGTGACCCTTTTGCCCACATAAATCGCACGTATAATTTTTAAACCGACACACATCCGGACGATGGTTTCTGCCACACCTCCAACAAGCACGCGTTGAGCGCGATGCCGCCGCGCTGCCCTCGGTAGACGAGCCCGTCCGCCTTGTTGACGCCACCCGATGCACCGCCTCACACGAAACACGAAACGCTCGCTGCGGCCGCCATATTCGCACCGCTCGTCTGTGAGTGCCGCTCGGCCGCTTTCAACGCCAACGCCAATTCTACGGCTTTCTTGTATGTTATAGACGGTTCCGAAAAAATACGAAATCTCATTTCATCACTAGCCAAACACGACACAAACTGGTCTCGTAGATTTTCCTCCAGTGTAGTGTTAAAATTACAGGTACTGGCCAGATGTTTGAGTGCTTGCAGATATTCGCTGAGAGATTCACCCATATTTTGACGTCATTGTCTAAAAACATGGCGTTCAGCAATTTCGGAACGTTTTGGTTCAAGATGGTCGCTCACAATGTTAACTAATTCTCGAAAAGTTTTACTGTCTGGATGATTCGGTGCACATAAATCACACATTAAGTCGTAGGTTGCTGCTCCCACCAACGTCACCAACATTGCAACTTGTAAATCTGTTTTTATTTCGTTCAAGGTTATAAATTGTTCCACGCGTCTAATATACGCCAACCACTTTTTACTTGTTAGGTCGAATTCTTCTATTTTTCTATAGGCATATTGAATTACCACACTAAAACTATGTTAAACAAACGAATTTGATTGTTATCCTCGTCGCCAGTATGTAGGACACCTGGGGGTTGTCAAAATCATAATATATCTCGAAGCTACGTTTATTGGCCGCAATTGGACGATGAAATAGAAACATTGTGTCGCGAATGCAGTGCCTGCCCACAACAGCGCGATGCGCCACCACGTGCACAGTTGCACCCGTGGGCTTTTCCTACGCGTCCGTGGCAAAGATTAAATATTGATTTTGCAATGTTCCAAGGTAAATATTATTTAGTTACGGTGGATGCATACAGTAAATAGATAGAAATACAAAAAATGATAGGAACTAATGCGAACTGCACTATAGCTAAGTTAAGAGAACTTTTCGCACGTTTCGGCATACCATCACACATCATTAGCGATGGTGGGCCTCCATTTGGTTCGGCAGAATTTTCTAACTTTTTAAATAACAACTTTATAAAGCATACAATCACAAGTCCATATCGACCAGCCGGTAATGGGGCGGCCGAAAATGCAGTCAAATTAGTTAAACGGGCAATGAAAAAGCAATTCACGAAGGCAAAGATGTAGACACTGCTATTTCGAAGTTTTTGTTTCAACATCGCAATTGTGAACATGCCATCACTGGAGTGGCACCAGCGGTAGCTATGTTGGGTAGGAGATTACGAGGGCGTTTGGAAAATATAATACCGTCCACTGAGTGTGCAGTGGAAGCGTCAGAGCAGAGAGCGGGGCGCGCGCGGCCCGGCGCAGAGCGGCACGTGCAGCCCGGCGAGCATGTCCTGGCGCGCGACTACCGAGCGCGCGCAGACAAGTGGGCAGCGGCTACCGTGCTCACCCGCACTGATCCGCTCACTTACAAGGTACGCGTTGCCGATGGACAAGAGTGGAAGCGACATATCGATCAATTATGACCAATAAAACAACGTTACTCGCGACATTCCATAACCACTACCACGGATAAGCTAGCTGAGAACGATGCTTCTGAGCTTAGCCGTGACAATCAAGTAGGCAATACTTCATCATCCTATGTAGTCGAAACCGAACAAAATCTGGAAGAACTAGACGTAAGCACGGATATCATTCCTAACAAAATGGCACCAGAAACAGCACCGATTTCTGATAAACAAATTGCTAGACGTAAGCGAAAATGTTTATTCCAAGGCAAATACGCAAAGTGATTGTTACATAATGCCGTAATAATATTAAGTTCAGGCACAGATAATATAATGTATAAGGTAGAATTATGTTTTAGGCACAAAGAAAGTTTACTTTGTGTGTTAGTGCGTTTATTTTTTATATTTCGTTAACTCTTAGTGTTAAGAATCAATAGGTTCACTGAGGGTGTTTACAATAAACATTAATTATTGTGACATTGTCAATAGCACAATAAGAGTGTATTGATGTATGTACGAGTATGTCCAATGATCACAATACTCTTAGTTATAGGATCATTATTTTGTGTTTATTTTTGTCACAAGCCGAAAAGAGGCAGTTTATTTTCTTTTACGTTACATATTATTTACTAATAGACACAGCTACTTTACCAAATAAGTTGAATTGTATCGAATGTTTTAAAGGGGGAGGTGTGGGGTATTCATGTTATACTTTGATGTGGGTACATGTAAATATACCAGTTGTCACTTGAAATTGCAGTATCTTTGCTTGCTCCCGTAATTAATATCTATAAAATACTACTAAAATATTCAAAATTATACACAATCGGTGCACTTTATCAAAAGGTAGATGAATTGAAAGTGTTCAAGAAGTAAAATTATCACAACACACGCAGTTCAGATACGGGGACAATTGAACTCGATATTCGATAGGTGGCGTTGTGCATTTGAAGTCATTTCCTGAATGGCGCTGTTAAGATTCTCGGCGAAATAATGATGGTCCTAGCAAAAGAATCGATAGGTACGTTGCTAAGTAGGGTACGGGTAGGGTACTAGGGAGGACAGGAAGGTAAGTAGGGTAGGCAGGAAGAGTGGTGCGAGGAGGCAAAATGCCGGCAAGAAACTCCGTTGCTGCGACAAACTCCGCTCGGCTTGGCGGACAGAGCTCCGGCAGGACCTCATGGCGACATGGAGAGGGCGAGTGTCGCATCTCAGCGCTGGGCACGCCACAATTGCGGCGATAAGTAAAAAGAGTTACCGGCAAGGAACTGAAGGAACACGGGTGGGTTTTAGTCAGTAAAGTCTGACACGCTCTCCTGCTTCACCCAGAGCGGGAAAAGTTATTATATGATTTCGCACACAAAAAAAGGGTAGATAGGAAGCTAAGTAGGGTAGGGTAAGCAGTCAGTTGTCGGGAGCGAAGCCGCGGGCATAGCTAGTAATTATATAAAAATAAAGTGTACAGTAAAAGTGTACTGTCAAAGAGTACTTAAAACATCACTTCAGAGGAAGTGCACGGAGATTCTTCATAAATAAGTCAGATGGCCTAAGGAACAGATGTAACAGCACTAGCTAGAGGAAGAGGTCCGGAGAGTATTATGCAGTCTAAACGTGAACAAGGCCAGCGGGCCTGACGGCATTCCAGCGAGAGTGATGAGGCAGTGTGCGCCTGAACTGTCTCCTGTGTTGACACGCTTGTTCCGCCTCTCTCTTGTAAAAAGAACGGTGCCGAAATCCTGGAAGCTTGCAAATGTGCAACCAGTGCCTAAAAAAGGCTACCGTGCAGAATAGAATAGAATAGAATATTATTTATTTGCTCAGAATGTAGGTATTTACAATAAGGTGGTTACAATAATATTAAGAATCCTTGTACATTCTACCATTTTGGAATGTAAACATTCAATTTATCATCAAACTTACAAAAATTGATTAATTTATCATCCAACATACAAACATTGATATACAACACAACTAAAATTTATCAGCTAGATAGAAGAGCTAGAGCTAATAGAAGTAAAGTTAGTTTCTTTTTGAAAGTTGTTACTGATTTCTCTTTTATAGAATTAGGAATGTGGTTAAAAATAACCTATATGGTATTATATCTATTATATATTATATTATTATTTATTGCTATATATGGTATTGATATCGCAAAGTTACGTTTCGGCATCTGCTTTCCGAAAAAGTTAAAAATAGATGTCTATTACATTTAACAAAAAGAGCAATTTCTAAAATGTAAAGGCACGGCAATGTCAATAAATTATGATTTTTTTAAATTGGATTTTAATTTTAATGGTGTGGTTTATATCATTTTCATAATTTTCATTATTGTCACATTTTAAGAGTTCTGTACTATCGTCGGCACACAGTACCATGGGGTGGTGGATTTGGCGCGGGAGCTCGTTAATGTAAATTAAAAATAACGGAGGCCCAAGAACGCTTCCTTGGGGTACACCGAATTTAATTTCTCTACTGGAAGACACGTATTTTTGTTCTAATTTAGTCTTGACGCATACTTTGTTAATTGATGTCATCTGTTTGCGACCGGATGTATGTTTTTATTAGGTTCAGTATATTACCTTGAATGCCATAGGCGTTTAGTTTTTGAAGCAGTATGTTATAGTTGACATAATTGAACGCTTTCGACACATCTGTATATATAGCACATATAGGCGTTTTAGAATCAACATTTGACATAATAGTATTCAACAGGTCAAAAATTGCCATGTTTATATTCCTATTTTTCCTGAACCCGTATTGCTCATGGCACAGTATATTATATTTAGTCAGGAAAGATGATATTGCTTCATATATGACTTTTTCTATTATTTTAGAAAAAATGGATAGTAAAGCTATCGGCCTGTTCAACATATCATCCTTACTGTTCTTTTTATGAATTGGTTTTACAATTACAGTTTTTAATTTGTCAGGAAATGTTACTGATGATATGCTAACGTTAATAATATGAGATAAAGGGCCAGCTATACTTTTAGCAACAAACTTTATGACTTGAGTGGAAATCCCGTCAAAACCAAAGCACTTTTTATTTTTTAGTGATTTAATTATTCTCATCACATCTTGAGGTATAACCGGTGGCACAAATATTGAGTTTGGGTTATAGTCTATTTTCTCAACGTGCATTGTGTTATTAGGTATATTAGTAATTTGGTCTATGAAAAAATTATTGAAAGACTGCTATTTCTTTCGGTTCTGTTATTATCTGATTATTATTTCTTATGTGTGTAATTGGTTCCATATTCTTTTTGTTGTTATTTATTATTTGCCATGAGGTTTTTGATTTATTCTTAGAGTTCAGGATCAAGTAATTATTTTGGGTTTTCTGAGTTCATTTTTTTTTTTTTTAAATCTCGTAGAGTAATTAACAAAAGTGTTTTTATTTTCTGGTGAAGGCCTTAGTCTATGTTTCCACTTAATTGGTTTTTCTGATTTTATTGTCACTAGCTTATAGGGAAAACATAAGTCATGCATGAGCTTAAATATTTCAAAGAAATTATCAAACGCTTTATTCGAATCCTCTGTGTTATATACGTCAGAAAACGATAGATTTTGCATATAATTATTAAATTTAATGAGATTTTCTTTACAAGTATCTCGAATCTTAGTCCTCCAAGTTTTAATTATGCATGATTTATTTATTTTCATCTTAATTATTTGTGCTGTATGATCTGATAGTCCAAAGTCTATTACTTGACTATGACATTTTTGTCTGGCATTGTGTGCAAAGTTATCTAAACAGGTATTACTAATAAGAGTATCGCTTCATTAATTTCTAAATTAAGGTTGTAACACAGGAGAAAGCTTTTAAATTCCAAATATTTCTATTATTTTTTAGAATGTCTATATTAAAATCGCCGCTTATAATTATTTTAGTGTGACGATTAGTACATATATTTTTTTAGAATAGTATCCAAATTTTCATAAAATTTGGTTAAGTTAGATAGCTTAGGCGGTCTTTAGATACATAAAATAATTAAGTTATGTTGTGTCATTTTTATGGCGCAGCATTCTATTATGCCTGAAACCGAGTATTTCACTATTTCGGGTATTTCTATAAACTCATGACCCTTTTTGACTAAAATACAGGCTCCCCGCGTTTCATGTTGTCTCTTGCATAACATGCAGTGAGCCTATTATTAGGTACATGAAGAAGATGTTCCTGGCCCGACATTATAAAATGCTCGGTTATGCATATAACATCTATACTTATTTGTTTGCTTAACAGCTCCTGAATGTACAGGGTTAATAGATCAGATTTATTTATAAGGCCAGCAATATTCTGGTGCATAACAGACATGTGATCAAAGAAAAACTCGGTATGTGTGACCGCATTTATGTTTGTTCAATGTTACCATTGGACATTGACTCAGCATTCGGCCCGGCTGATGCGCGGCCCAGATAAAATACTGTTTGGTTGCAACTTACACGCATAGAACACAAATAAATTTGTACGTTAGTGTGTATTAAGATAAAATAGTATATAAGCTGTAAAATATTGTAAAAAAATCAGATTTGAATTTTATATTCTTGTCTCATTACCCCTCACTGTGGCCAAGACACCTTTAGCCATCTCTGATCAGTCCTGTGAGTCTGCTGGACTGGCAGTGAGTTTACCCTTCCCGAACCTGGAATTCCTGCCCACTATCCGTCTGTAACCTTAGGTCGCATGGTGCAGACATCCTGAACTTATCTATATATTTATTTATCACACACAAGGTATATGGTAGGTTAGGGCTGTAGGGCTTATAGGTCTTAGGGTCGTAGGGACTGTTAGGCTGTAAGGTCTTAGTAGGTCCTTTAACTTGCCATATAGTTTCATGTACTGTCACACCCTTAACATTGCTGCGGCCTTACGTGACGTATGTTAGGTTGGGCGTAAAATGTTTACATTGCTTGTCAGATCCGATTCAAGTTCAAGTGATGACATTGAGTCATTATTATTTATAAGAAACTGCAAATTTTGAAAAATATTTCTCATACCTTTGTTATTTAATTTTCTATAAAATTTTGAAAACATAGTAAAATCATAGATCAAGTCTAAATTAGAGTCTAGTCTAGTACTGTTACATAATTATACAATAAATCTAAACGAAATAAGTTGTTAAACGTTTCGATATGCCAGTTGAACATCGTTGAATAATCGCTTAGTTTGAATGTAGGTAGGCACAAAATAATATTTTTATGATGATTTTTTTCCAGTGTTTTTCTTAATTCTATTATGATTTCTACATAGTTTTAGGTATTTTAAAATCTTCTTCTCGAATTAAAATTACACAGTAATCGCTAAACGAGTAATCCACAACTTTTTGAAGCAAATTGGTGATTATTTGTATCAATCCGCATTTCGATGACACATAGTGACAGATCTGAAAGTTTTGGAATGTATCTTCTGCGATGGACAGAATATTATTTGTTTTGTTAGCACTAACAATGCATAACCTATTCTTGGTATATTGCAAATTATCCTCTATTTCTGTCCTTTGAGTTGTTTTATTTTGTTTTGTGTTTGTGGTGCATAAAGTATTTGTTTGTTGATTTCCTGTTGTGGTCCGTTTGCTGCTTAGCGGTTTTGTTTCAGATTTAGGTGTTGTATTTTTACTTTAATATTCGGCTCATTTCGTTTTTGAAGCAAGTTATCTTCTTCATGGGTAAAATTCAGTTTGAAACTCTTTTAGGTGCAATGTTACATATTTTTTTTAAGTTGTTTATATCTTTCTCATGATTAGTTATGATATTTTTTAGTAAAATATTTTCTGTTATTAAATTTTCAATTTCACTGAAGCCAATTTCTCTCGCAAGGCGTTAACTAATGCCCTTATTTCTGTTATTGTTTCATTTGCATTGAGTTGTAAGTGGGGGCTACTTTTATTATGTTTGTCGTAAGACGTAATAGATGAGTATTCATTGTCATCATCCACTGATAAGGATGCAAAAGAATTTTCTGTGCTTATGGTTATTTTTCTTTGCTGTTTTCTAATGGTTACATTATCAGTTTCTAGTGAAAACAATTGTAAGTCAGGGTTGTTCGGCATGGTAAATACGGCATCAGTTGTAGATTGCAGATAAGGATTGGCACATATCGACACAGAACGCGATACTTTCCAGCAGTCACTCACTGAGCGACACAGTGCCGGTGGGCGGGGCTTACCGCTCAAGTCACCCGCCGCGGTGACACGGTGAGACACAGATCGACACAGAACGCGGTCCTTTCCAATTACGTGACACTGTGTTTTTTCTTAATAGTTCGGTATTTAAATTTTTGATTTGTTTTTGTAAATAACTCGATTACCACTTATTATTTTTTAGCTCTGATTTCACAATCACATAGATGGTTTGAAAAGGCTCAACACAGTATATTTCACTCTACCATTAATTAGTTATTTACGCAAAGCAGAATTGAAAATCACAGCACTCGTTAATTACACGCGTAGGTCGTTGAACTCAACTCTGCAGACCCTGCCCATTACCGTCCGATCGCCATTACCTCCATTCTGTGCAAAGTTATGGAAAGGGTACTGAACAGTAAGTTGCTGACCTACCTTGAAAACAATAATCTCCTCAGTCACCGTCAATATGGCTTTCGCCGGGGACGGTCCACTAGCGATCTTCATGTGTATGCCACGCAATGCTGGGGCGAAGCCATCGAGAGACACGGCGAAGCACTTGCTGTGTCGCTTGATATCTCGAAGGCCTTTGACAGGGTCTGGCACGCAAGTCTACTAAGTAAGCTTCCTGCTTATGGCATCTCCGCTGGTTTTTGTAGCTGGATATCAGACTTCCTTAGTGAACGGTCGATCCGAGTAGTCATTGACGGCTGCACCTCTGACCTTATGGCTATTGATGGCGGAGTTCCTCAGGGGTCTGTTCGCTATGCAACTCTTTTCCTGCTGCACATCAATGACCTACTTCAACCTGGTATTTTTGGGTACGCAGATGACAGTACTGTTTCAGAGAGATACTTGTCCAGCGCAAAAACCAGCGTAGATGAAGTTCGGTCCTTGAGAGAGGCTATGGTGGAGCGGACAGATTTGACCTTAAGCCTTGTTTCCCAGTGGGGTGATGACAATCTGGTCTCCTTTAACGCCACCAAAACACATGCGTGTCTTTTTACCGCTAAAAGGAATATTTTCGATCAAACTCCTACTTTTCAGGGTACGTCTGTTCCTGTAACTCAGTTGACATTCAGTCTCTACTTCGGCGCCTCCATTGAGTACAAAAAACTGGGCATCCTAAATAGAGTTAAGCGATATTTTACGCCTGGACAGCTTTTAACTCTATACAAAGCGCAAGTCCGATCCTGCATGGTTTATTGCAGCCACCTTTGGGATGGCTCAGCTAAGTATCAGCTTGCCACGCTTGACTCGGTGGAACACAGGGTCAAGAGGCTCATTGGCGACGTTGAACTGGTGGATGCCAAGCTTCACAGCTTGGCTCATCGATGCAAGGTTGCCTGCTTGTCGGTCTTCTACAGACTGTACTTCGGTGAGTGTGTTCAAGAACTCCACGATCTGATCCCACCAGCCCCCTTTTACCAGCGGACATCTAGACGCACTGCATGTTACCATCCTTACCTTGTTGCCATTCTACCAATTCGCACCCAGCGCTTCCAAATATCCTTCAAAATAATAATAATAATAAAAACGTTTTATTCATCTCCACAAATTACATCCTTATTTCAACTATTTATGTTGACAGATATTTTTACAAAAATTGTAATTTGTGGGAGATTTGGAGTCTAAACTCAGCCTAGGCCTGTATTTCAGAACTCCAGGCCCCCCATTATATCGATTTAAATAGAGATTGTCAACACAGAACCAACTAATACGAATGAGTGATGGTGTGTGTGGATGGTGCGTATGTGTGTGTGTGCGCGTGTATGTGTGTATGCCTGTGTATGAGTGGTGTATGTATGTAACTTTTCTGTTTCTTCATAATTAAGGTTAAGTAACCATTTTATTATTTTGTTTTTGCATTCAATTTGCGACAACTCATGATATTGATAATTTTATTTAGCTTATTAAACAATTCACCTCAACGGAACGGGAAGACTCTTTGCGCAAAAAAAGTAAATTCTAAAAATCAAAAAACCCGACTGCTTAAAAAGCGAACTAAAAAGACGTAAACAAGAAGAAAATCATGCTGTGCAGTCGGAGGATACGTATTAGCGAGCTGGCTGACCAAAACCAGATGTATCCTCCGACTGCACAGCATTATTTTCTTCTTGTTTACGTCTTGGTTTTTTGATTTTTAGAATTATCTTTTTTTATTTATAACTTTTTAGTTATATTTTTTTAGATTTATGTACATTTTAACATATAAGTGTTATATATTTTTGAAATCACCTCTTAAAATCCCTTATTTTGATACCCCACACGCTTGGTTTGGAAGAAAAAAAAAATCTGTCACCCACAATATGGCCCCCAAAATCCGCCAATTTTCTTTTTTTTCAATTTTAATGTAGCCAGTGACACTCGCAGCGTTAAGACAAATCGATTGATGTAAGAATCATTAAAATCGGCCAACGCGTTTGGTCTCTAAAACGCCACATAGGAACAAACATACATACATACATACATAGACTGATAAACACATTACCCTCTTTTGGCAGTCGGGTAAAAAGAAGTATTTACCGCAGTCGTCTTACATATTGCGTAGTTTCTTCTGGAGAGGGCTATGCATTTTCTCCTTTCTTCGGGTAAGTTGGATCGTTGGAGCATTGCAGTAAGCAGTACGTACAGCTGGCGTACCGTTAGCACTTGCACTTCCTTATAAAGTGTAGTGGTGGAGAAAAGTCGTGGTTTGGATAAACTGACTTTGAGGATCATTCTTTGGGCTCTTTCAACAGTTATCAGCTTAGTTTTGCATGTACCACCCTACGTTGTGATGCAGTAACAAATTATTGATTGAACTAAAGCGTCATATACCATCCTCATTGTCTGTTTCTCAGCTACATCACGAAGTTCTTTAAAAATGTACGTGAGCTTTTGTATTCTTTTTGATAAATTGTTAATGTGGCTTTGAAATGTTAAATTAGCGTCTATTTCGATTCCAAGATATTTGAGAGATTTAGTAGGAATAATATTAGGACAATTACAGTTTGGAGTTGGAGGAAAGTTACACTTATGCGCATGGATATTATAATAGGTGAGGTTAGAAACTTGTGTTTGATTACGAATAGACAATAAGATATATTTCGTTTTTTCTTCATTTAAAGTAAGAGAATTGGATGATAGCCAGTGACACACAGTGTTAAAACCATCCTGTGCGAGTTTAAAAAGCTCACTCCAGGAGTTTGCGAAAAAGGTTAGGGCAGTGTCATCTGTGTATGCGGAGGTGCGACAATTTTTGATATTGAGGGTAGAAAGCCATTTATGTAGCAGAGAAAAAGAGTAGGGTCCAAAATACTGCCCTGTGGCACCCCAAAATCCACTGGAAGTTCGTCACTTATGTGTTCTCCAATTTTTACTGATTGGGATAAGTTTTTTTAAATAATCCGATAGTAACGCCAGTGGAATGCCTCTAATACCAAGATCTTCAAGTTTTTCACAAGCAGGGGAACAGAGACAGTGTCAAACGCCTTTGCTAGGTCGAGAAATATAGTCAAGCATTTATTTTTCCTATCTAATTTGTTGACTAGAACATTAACAAGATCTAGTACTGTGTTGTCAGTTGAATGGCCAGCTCTAAATCCACATTGTGCATCAGAAAACAAGTTATATTTTTTAAGTATTTGGTTAACCTGTTATGAATTATGCGTTCAAATATCTTCGATAACGTCGTTAAGATTGCGATTGGTCTATAGTTGCTGACCGTATCTTTATCACCCGCCTTATGTATCGGGTGTACCACAGCTCTTTTTAATGCAAGGGGAAATACTCTGGAGACAAAACAGCGATTTATTAAGTTAGTAATTACAGGTGTTATAGAAATAGAAATTTGTTGCAATACGTTAGCACTAATCTGATCCCAGCCAGGTGAGCAGTCACTTTTTAACAGTTGAAGTGTTCTTTCAACTTCTTCGAAGTCAGTGGGAAGAAGAACGAAGGAGTTTAGCGGTGGCTTAGTGACTTTCTTAAGACTTGGAATATGTGAGGGAATCATGATCTTTTACCGATATTGGAGAAGTACTCATTTGTTTTGTTTACTGATTCTTTAGGTGTCTTATCCGTAGTCAGTAGTTGCAGTGGTATCTGCTTTTTATTAATGTTGTTAGTGATTGTTTTATGGTAGACCAGAGCTTTTTAGAATTGTTTTTTGACATTATCAGTTGATCGATTTCGTATTGTTTTTTTAGTAGATTGTTGCAATAGTTTCGGTATCGCAAGTACGATTGTTTTAATATAATATCATTATTACATGTTTTTAATTTCTTGTGCATTCTGTCTCTGTTCTGAATGCAGCGCAACATGCCCGTAGTGATCCAAGGTTATATTATTATTTTATTTCCAGGAATTTGACGTTTTATCAAATTGCTTGTAATTAGTAGTTGTATCATCATCATCATCATTATTTCAGCCGAAAGACGTCCACTGCTGGACATAGGCCTCCCCCAGGCGTCGCCACATTGACTGATCCCGTGCGTCTCGCATCCAGCGCCTTCCGCAACCTTAACCAGGTCATCAGTCCACCTAGTGGGAGGCCTTCCAACGTATCGTCTTCCGGTTCGCGGTCGCCATTCCAGAACTTTTCGGCCCCATCGGCCATCCGTTCTACGAGCAATGTGCCCTGCCCATTGCCACTTAAGTTTGGTAATTCTTCGGGCTATGTCGGTAACTTTGGTTCTCCTGTGGATATCATCATTTCTGACATGATCACGCAAGGAAATTCCGAGCAGAGCCCTCTCCATTGCCCTTTGGGTGACTTTGAGGTTTCTGATAAGGCCCATTGTGAGCGACCACGTCTCGGACCCATAGGTGATCACTGGCAACACACACTGGTCATAGACTTTTGTCTTGAGACACTGCAGTAAATTGGACGAGAAGATACCACGCAACTTCCCGAACGCCGCCCAGCCGAGTCGGATACGACGGTAGACCTCTTTCTCGAAATTGGACCTACCCAACTGGACCGTTTGTCCCAGGTAGACAAAATCGTCTACAAATTCGAGAGTAGAGTCTCCGACCTTGATAGGAGTGGGTGTTACATGGGCATTCACCATGATCTTGGTTTTGTCCATGTTCATTTTAAGATCCACTCTTTCGGAAGCTCTACTGAGGTCATCGAGCATTTTACTGAAGCTCTCCATGGTCTCAGCCATGACCACTATGTCGTCGGCAAACCGAAGGTGAGTAATGTCGAGTACATTAACGTTGATGCCCAGCCCCCTCCAGTCCAGAACCTTGAAGACATCTTCCAGCGCAGCAGTGAATAGTTTCGGAGAAATGATGTCTCCCTGTCTCACGCCGCGCTGGAGAAGGATTGGTTTCGAGGTTTGATCCTGAAGACGGACTGACATGTTGGCGTTTTTGTACACAATAAAAACACTTCAACACCTTAATGTACCGGTAGTCGATCTGGCACCGTTGGAGAGACTGCAGTACAGCCCAAGTCTCTATTGAATCGAAGGCTTTCTCGTAGTCCACAAACGCTAAACAGAGAGGCAAGTTATACTCTTCGATCTTCTGAATAAACTGCTGCAGCGTATGTATGTGGTATACGGTAGTAAAGCCTTTTCGGAATCCGGCTTGTTCGGGAGGCTGGAAATCGTCTAACCTGCGCGTGAGACGATTCGTGATGACTCTTGAAAACAACTTGTAGACATGGCTAAGAAGTGAGATGGGCCTATAGTTCTTCAACCGGGCATTGTCGCCCTTCTTGAAGAAGAGTACCACCACACCCCTGCACCATGCCTGTGGCGTTTTGCCCTCGAGTATGATGGAATCAAACAGCTTCTGAAGGTCCCTACGGACCGGTTTTCCACCCGCCTTCAGGAGTTCGGCCGTAATTCAGTCATCACCCGGCGCCTTGTTGTTTTTGAGCTGTTTCAGAGCCATCCTAATCTCGTACAGGCTGACGTCCGGGATATCTTCGGTATAGTGTCGGGTCAACCTAGCTCTTGGGTCGTCTGCTAGACTCGCAACGGGCTTGCTAATTGATGAGTACAACTGCCCATAGAACGTCTCGATCTCCCTGAGAAGCTCCGGTTTGGCGGATACGATCCTGCCATCGTCGGTCTTCAGTTTCGTGAGTTGGCTCTGCCCAATAGCCAGATCCCTTGAAAACACCTTGAGTAGTTGTATGATGCTAATGAAATTATTCATAGTATTATTCAAATTTGGTTCCTGATATACTTTGTCAAAATTAAGGTCATTACATTCAGATTTTAGTTTTTCCATTTCAATTTTATAATTTTCTTTCGTCTTTACGGGTTTTGTCTTGATGACTTCGGTTTTTAAACAGAATAAGACTGCTTCATGGTCTACCTCTATACTAGTACCTAAGGAAAACGTGAACGCATTTAGTTTTGTTTTCAGTATTACATGGTCCAAGCATGTTCTACCTCTGGTGGCAGCATTAATGCCAGGGAGAAGTCCATGGAAGGAATGAAATGCGCACAGGCAAGGAATAAAACTCACTACTTACAACTGTTTCCGAATGCATTCAACCCAATTCTCTTCAAAGCTAGAGTGCACAGGCTTCTTCTGGGTAAGCTCACTCCATCGTCGACTCTGTCTCTGTCACCTCTGACCTAGACTAGAGTCAAGTGCAAACCCACTTCAAATAAAAAAAATAAAAATAGATGAACTGAAAACCCACACTGCTACCATAATTTCTGGTTAATAGGTTCTCCTGTATTTTGGTCACACTACACAGCGAGAAAGATGAGGAACATATATTGGTCGAAGATTAGCTAAACAGCCTGATGGACTAAATACAAAAGAAACTGAAAACCAAAATAGCTAGATAGCTTCCTTATGAAATCACTACTGAAGATTCTATTGTGTTTTGTCTGCAGTCGCAGAGCAGAAGTTAAACTTCTGTACCGATGGATTTTTAAAGTCTGTCGCAACGCAAACCTATGGTATTAGGTACTTACACATGCCTATTTTGGGTTCCGATGTATGCTTTCCCTCCTGAAAGTATAAAGGCGACACCGTGTAAGAAATGCACATAAGTACCGTATGCCACAAATCCTCTGTGTACTCTTCCTCGCAATTTTCGAGGTGTGAAGTGTCAGTAAATTGATTGCTTCTCCCAACTTAAGAAGTAAAAATTCAATCAAACCCTGCGAGACAAAAAGCGGCATAGAAGCGGATGCGTCAATTAATTACCATGCCGACGCCGTCTAATCAATTCTCCGGCTACAAGGATGAACCTGCTTCTGTCTCACTACCAATTAATCTGTATCCTGTTTATACTCTCCTTTTTCCTCTCCCGATCAAATCATCAGGCTCTTCAGCTATTCAAACTTTACCCACTCCCAATTTAACTTTATTTACCGAACCAACTCAAAGAGTATTCTGATTTCTGCTATCAGACGATCTGTATTCGAAGTATATGTTAATACACTTGCTCGAATAAAATGATTAATTGTTGTGGAATCCGGCTGCCGGGATGAATGTCGTAATATATCTGAAATTAATTGCAGCTGTATTGCTGTGATAACCAAATTGCCAACTTACATTAAACATTTTGTTTTAAGCTTGTTATTTTAAATTCCCAAGCTGTATTTATGCATTATTAAAAATTCCAAATATCGATTAGTAGAGGTCTTCAATGGATTACTATTTAATGACTAAATTACAATCTTGTAGCAGTAACTCTGCGAAACTTTTTTTCATAATTTATTCATTAGATTGTAATGCGATTTGTAATAAAAAGTAACGTTCAAAAATAATCTGCTGTAGAAATAAAAAAAAAGGCCAAGTCAGAGTCGGACTTGCGCACGAAGGGTTCCGTACCATTATCGGCAAAAAAGCCCGTTTGGTGTATGGGAGCCCCACTTAAATATTTATTTTATTCTGTTTTTAGTATGTGTTGTTATAGCGGCAACAGAAATACATCATCTGTGAAAATAACAACTGTCTAGCTAACACGGTTCATGAGATACGGCCTGGTGACAGACAGACAGACGGACCGTGGGGTCTTAGTAATAGGGTCCCGCTTTTACCCTTTGGGTACGGAACCCTAAAAAGGACATTGGCTTCATGCAAGAGGTTTCTTCTCATGTCCTTCGGGCAATATGCAGGCTGTCATAAGCCACCACTAAGATATTCCTGTCACACGTGGTTACACAAAGTGCATTAGCACCACTTGGGCTTCGTACTTTGAAAGGGATAAAAGTGTGATAAAAATTTACGAACGTAACGTAACAGAAGCGATCAGTTCTTGTGAGCGCTACTTTAGTAACAGTCGCAGATGTACGTTACGCGTTACCCGACGACTAAATAATGACGCGCCAACAGTTGTGGCCGACGCTGTAGCGCGAGGAAACTTATTCATAATTTGTTGAGCAATTATTATATCAATATTATTTATCCATGTAGCTTTTGGGGCCATTTTTTCTAACCGAGTTAATGGATTCTTCGTCCGACGAACTTTGATCTTCAATTTTGTATCCATGCAAGGTAACTCAGTTATAAATTCATCTAAAAGCCGTGCACTATTGCAGTTTTTGTCAGATGGAAAGGGAAGGAGGAAAGGAAAAGATGGACCGTAGCAGGGTGGCGTTCTGTAGGTTCTGCCTACTCCCACAGAAAAAAGGTGTCAGTTTGTGTATGTATGTAAGTGACTGGTTTTTCATAATATTAGTAGTAAGTTGTGCCCTAGATTCGTGGTCCCGGATGCGTGTGTCGGGGACTCGGGGCCGCAAACGTTCGTCGTTCTGTGGACGAAGTTGACTGACTCTGACGTCACAATTCCGCTATAGACAGCGCCACAGCCTTCCGCTTCAACCGCGATAATAATAAACAATATCTATTTGTTCAAGACTTAAACCTAATTACAATGATTGTACCTTAAATTAGACTCATTAAGTTAGTGGCAAGATACAAAATATGTGCAACTGGGCTTAAACTAGGAAGATTCCTGTGCTATAAGCACCAGTTACTTCCGTCACCACCGTGTTCGAGCTGCCATTACAAGTGTGGTGCGGTGCAAAAGTAAGTATCAAAATTATACTTATTAATTTCATTACTATTATGCATAAGAGTGTACATGGAGTATGAAGATATGTAAAGATATGTGTGTGTGATTCTGGTGTGTGGTGTGGTGTGTTAGTGTGTTTGTGTGTGTGTGCGTATGTGTGTCTGTGTGTGTGTGTGGGTGTGTATGTGTTTGCGTGCATGGGCTTGACTGGATTTATTATTTTATTTGTTTTATTTTATACTTTATATACGTTTTAGTAAATTTTTGAGTGTTTTCATAATTTTGAGAGAAAAGGAAGTATCTATGGTAAGTTTTAGTTTTTTTATCGGTAAGTTATGAAACTGTGTATTTTTTCTTATTTTATTGTATAGGTATGGACCCATGTAGCACGGTTGTCTCCTGAAGAAGTCTGTTTTATATGTTTTCAGGTTAAAGACTATGTCCTTTGTACGGTGAACACGCACATTTCATAATATTAAGTAGGTTAAGCTACATCAGCGTTTGCATACGCGCGATCGTTCAGTCTACTTTGTTAGTAAAATAAATCAGTGATTTTAGCACACTCAACACGGGCGGTTTATTTCATTATCCCCGGGTTTCCATCATCTCAAGTGTACAGAACAATCATCGTGCACTTGAACAAAGTGTATAGACCTCCGTCATTCATTTTTTTGGTCCTTCGAGAAACTGTGATCACGCGTTTTCAATCAATCGGGTGTTTAGATCAAGGTGTCTTGAAATCGCAGCCACACACTTGATTGTATTCGTTGAGTATTTCGCGACAGTTCCGTAAAAAGTTCAACTCAGTCCATTCAGTGAATCATCAGTGCATCGTTCCAAGAACACATCGGTGTAGCTGAATCTACATCAGTACTGCACACGGCATTGGCAGCCCACGGTTGGTATCGCATTTCGTCTGCGTCCATACAAGTAAGATTGTTCCTTATATTAAATACGAGTAATAATGGCCGTTTTAAGCGCTCGTCAATCGGAAATATCAGAAGGTCTCAATAGGATTAAGGTCAAATTCGGTAAGGATCCGTTGCCGAGAAAAACGCCGGAATACATCCAAAAGAGAATAGTGTCGTTGGATAACCTCTGGGGAGAGTTCGAACAAAATCACTTGAAACTCTCTGAGTTTCCGGATAGGGAACCTCAATACTTCGCATCTAACTTTCATCAACAGGGTAAGAGCCTGTACCAGTCTACTCGAAGCTTACTTACTGCCTTTGGTTTGGATGAAAAGGGTACGCAGTCAAACCTTGAAGCCACAGAACTGTTGGCTTAACAGAGAACCAATTTTAGGGCTTTCAACAGGTCGTTAAGGAGCATCAACGTAGACGAAATAGCCGAAAAATGGGAACTTGAAGACTTGCTTAGGGCTATACAAGCCAAGTGGAACACTATCGATATGTTACATCTGCGAATCGACCACATACTTCAAGGTGGAGATATATCGTACGAAAATGAATTTAGCATGTACGAACGTAGCTACAAAGATATGAAGCGTTCGCTAAATAAGATAATATCGTCCATGGTGCATATACAACAGGCAACGCCGAAACTCGAGATGCCTACCTTTACGGGGAAATACACGCAATGGCCAACATTTTGTGACCTATTTACAGAAGCTATTCACGACAACAACACAATAACCAAGGCTCAGAAGATGCAACACTTGAAAGGAAAGATCAAGGGAGAGGCCGAACGCTTTATTCAACATCATCACATTTCGTCTGAAAATTACGACACAGCTTGGGAAATCCATAATCACCGATATAATAATGCTCAAGTTCTCTTTACAAATCAAATAGAGATATTTTTAAATCAGCTTTCTATCTCCAAACAAACAGCTTATGAGTTAAAGTGGTTATATTATACCAATACAGAGTGCATCCACGCTATACACAACCTTGGTGTGAATACAAACACATGGGATCCGTTGTTAGTACATCTTCTCAGTAAGAAACTGGACCAGGAGACTTACTGTGGCTACAAAGAGCTGCGTACATCACCCAGGTAGCTCCCATCCTTGACAGAATTTATGACGTTCCTCGAAAACAAGTTCACAGCCCTGGAACCCTTACACCAAAGAGAGAGAGAAACAACGAAGCCTGCCTTTAAACGGGAGTCTGGTCAACTGCGTGACCAACCTGCAAATCATGGGACCCACTACAAGAAACATTATCAAGTCTTCACTACTCAAGGGCCAGTCTGTCAAATTTGTAATATACGTCACCCTTTATTTCATTGCCGGAAATTTACAAAAATGACCCCAGATGATAAAATGGCCTTGGTAACAAAGAGCCAATATTGCAAAAAATGCCTTTATTATCATCCTGACTGTGAGTGCAACAGTACAAAACGTTGCAAAAGGTGTAACAACGAACACAACACTTTTCTGCATGATGCGTGTGTACCACATCAACAAGCCGCAGCGACGACGTGCGCTACCATGTAGCCATCACCGGCACAGCATAACGTCAACCACGTCGCAGCTGATAATGAAGAAACATGTCACACTACGAGCGCTTCTAGATCAAGGGTCTCAAATTTCATGGATTTCAGAAAATGCGACGCAAATGTTAGGCTTGCAACGTCGGCAATATCATGCCTCCATTTCAGGGGTAAGTCCAGTCTCCAAACAAAGCTAAAGAATTGTATCACTAGACTGCAAGTCCATCTACGGAGATTATACCCTGAAGACTCAGGCGTTAGTTGTATCAAATGTCATAAGCAGCCTACCGAACTCATCATTCCGCAAACAAAGCTGGTCTCACTTGCAACATCTTCAGTTACCAGACCCGGAGTACAATGTATCAAGACCTTTTGATCTTCTTCTGGATGCCAGTGTATATTCGGCAATTATATTAAGCGGTCTTATCAAGGGCCCAGTGCAGGCTCCAATAGCTCAACAAACCAAAATGGGTTGGATCTTATCAGGCCATGTCAAAAGATTCAACTGTTATGTCGCCATCAATAACATTGAAGAAATAGCCAAATTTTGGGAGTTGAAGGATATTCACGACTCATCATCTTCAAACGTGACTATTGGTGATCAATTTTGTGAATATTTCTACAAAACCACCACGAGACGCTTAGATAATGGCATGTATGAAGTTGGGATACCCATGATGCCAGGCTTTGAGCAGAAACTCGGATCATCAAAGTTTAAAGCAATAGCGCAATATAAACAATTAGAATCAAAAATGGCCAAAAATACATCATTTTCAAGTCTATTGACTTGAAAATGATGTAGTTTTGGCCATTTATGAACGAATACCAAGAATTAGGTCACATGCGGAAGGTCGAAAGTACAACCGATCAGGCGTATTACTTACCACATCATGGTGTATGGAAACTTGATTATACAACAACAAAGTTGAGAGTAGTTTTTAATACCTCATCCAAGACTACATCAGGTAACAGTCTGAACGACTTAATGTACAGTGGACCCAACTTACAACAAGACCTATTAGCACTTTTAATAAAGTGGAGGCAATACAAATATGTAATCACTGCGGATATTGAAAAAAATGTTTCGTCAGATACTCGTTGGAGAGCAAGATCAGCCTCTGCAAAAGATCATTTGGAGAGATTCAATGGATGATCAATTGAATCTATATCAATTAACCACTGTAATTATCTCCGTTTTTGGCCATGCGGACTCAAAAACAACTCGCGGCAGATGACGCAGAAAAATATCCACTTGCAGCAGCAGCTGTACAGAACTCCTTTTACATGGATGATTTGCTGAGTGGACAGAATACCGCCGATCAAGCAAAAGAAATACAACTACAACTTATTAAAATGCTCCACGGTGCTGGTATGAACCTGCGAAAATGGTCAAGTAACAAGCCTGTACTCCTGCAGCATTTAACAACCGACCAATTGAACAGTCCCTGCGAATTAAGTGTCTCGAATCCAGAAAGACTCTAGGCTTAAAATGGAACCCATCGTCCGATACATTCATGTTCCAAAGTCATGTAATCTCTAAGAGTAATGCAGTAATTACAAAGCGGAAATTATTATCCGAAGAATCAAAGCTCTTCGATCCTCTTGGTTGGTTATCACCGCTGACAATCAGAGCGAAGCTACTGTTTCAACGAACGTGGTCCATTAAAACCAACTGGGATCAAGAACTACCAAAGGACATGCAAGAATATTGGGTTAAATTAAAAGAAGACATCAACTGCATCGACAAATTTCGCATACCAAGATTCTTAGGTAACACATAAAAAACCTGTCGATTACATGCATTTTGCGATGCATCAGACAAAGCTTACGCTTGCGTTATTTACCTCGTCACCGAGAACGATAAGGGCGATTACACATCCACAATTGTTGCTGCAAAAACAAAGCTGGCACCGGTCGCAAAGAAAACATCGCTCCCTAGACTGGTACTCTGCGGCGCGCTATTTCTATCTCAACTTGTAAAGGAGGTCATTCAGTCCTTACCAAATATTTGTATGACTCTTCATGCATGGAAAGATTCTAAGATAGTTTTGGGCTGGCTACACGGAGATACATCCAGATGGAAGTCATTTGTAGCTAACCGAGTTAAGCAGATAACCAACATAATCCCGGCAGAATTCTGGAGTCATGTCAGCTCGGAAGAAAACGCAGCTGATTGTGCTACACGAGGCATAACGTCTTATCAATTGTTAAATCAATCTTTGTGGTGGCAAGGGCCTGAATAGCTAAAAGGTTGCGAGAGGAAAGATGCAGTTAAGATCGTATATCAGTCCCCAGCAATAGAAACAAAAGCGGTTTGTGTGAACACAGCCTTAGAGGAAAAAAATACAGTTCGTTGACACAAATTGTGCGGGTTACTCAAAATCAAAATCAATATTTTTATTTCACATAGGCCTACATGGGCACTTATAAAACGTCGACAAAAGGTGCACGGTTCGGGTTGGTCGTTTCCTATGGAGAAGAACCGGCAAGAAACTCCATGGTTACTCTTTTAAAAATGGTTTGGTTTTACAATATTTCCATGTTACAGCATTAGTACTTAGACATGTGGGGACAACGCAGGCCCGACTTATGACAATAAGTCGTAAGAAACTAAAAAAATAAAATAAAAGGTTTATATATTTTATAAAAAAGTTAACAAATGTTAACTAGCAACTAGAAGGCCTACAATGTTCACACATTCACAAAACAATCGGTAAAAGAATCTATACATTGTAAATAAAAATAAGTATAACAAGACTAAATTTAACATGTGGCACAAATTTTGTTATCAGTGCTGTAACTATTCTTAGCAAAGGGCTATAAAGATGTTTGAAAACCATTGTAAAAAGTCTAATTAAAAGAAGGAAAGAAAAATGAGATTGAGAATAGTTAGAGACATCCACATATTTGTGCCGTTTACAAGTTACCAGGGAAGCTGCATGCGCAGAAGGAGCTAAGGCCAAATGTTTTTATCTTCAACGTAGTCCTTGATTTTATAATATGCTTTTTTAATAAGGATACGTTTGATGTAGTTTTTGAACCTTCCATCGGTCAGTTCTATAACTGACTTTGGCAACTTGTTATAAAAGCGTATACTGTTTATAAGAAAAGACTTGCTAGTTTTCGTTAATCTGAATTTGGGTATTACAATTTCGTGCTTACTGCGTGTATTTAAATTATGGAAGTCGCTTCTAGTTTTGAACAGCCCCCGATTTTTACGGACATACAAAATACATTCCAAAATATAAAGTGAAGGTAGAGTCAGTATATCGATCTCTTTAAATTTTTCTCTGAGGGACTCGCGAGGACCCATTTTATAGATTGCGCGGATTGCCCTCTTTTGTAGGATGAAAATTGAGTCAACGTCTGCTGCTGATCCCCACAGCAGAATGCCATAAGACATAATACTGTGGAAATAAGCATAGTATACTAACCTAGCTGTAGCTACATCGGTTAGCTGCCTTATTTTCCTTACTGCATATGCAGCCGAACTTAACCTACCCGAAAGAGTTCTAATGTGCGCGCCCCACTGCAATTTTGAATCGATAGTAATCCCCAAGAATACAGTTTCCGTTATAACTTCAAGATTTTTGCCGTCAAGATTTAAGTTTAGGTCATGTTGTGGTACATTTGGTAAAGAGAACTTTAGACATTTTGTTTTTTTCGCATTCAGTAAAAGATTGTTAGCTGCGAACCATTTTGAGAGAACAATTAGACTTTCGTTGACATTTAAAACATCCGTATCTTGCCTATCTATTTTAAAAATTAGCGAAGTATCATCAGCAAATAGAATTATATCCGATAATTTGGCCATCATAAAAGGGAGATCATTAATGTAAACAAGAAAAAGGAAAGGGCCGAGAATTGAACCTTGGGGCACGCCCATCTTGACTAGAGACCCGGAGGACGTCGCCCCATTAACATTTACTTTTTGCTGTCTGTTTGATAAATAGGAAAGCACGAGATCAGCAGATTTTCCACGAATTCCGTAGTGGTGCAATTTACAGATCAGTGTGTTGTGGTCGACGCAGTCGAAAGCTTTTGAGAGATCACAGAAAATGCCAATGGCATCCTGGGACCTCTCCCAAGCCTCCAAGATGTGGCTGATGAGTTTTAATCCCGCGTCCGTTGTCGACCTACCTTTCGTGAAACCAAACTGTTGACTATGCAGGATCCCATTTGAATTGAAGTGAGACAACATCTGTTCCAGCATGATTTTTTCATAGATTTTACTCAATGCTGGAAGCACGGATATAGGTCTATAATTAGAAGGATCACTCTTACAGCCTGATTTGAAAATTGGTACTACTTTACTGTGTTTCATTAAGTCAGGAAAAGTGCCGCTGTCCAAACATTGATTGAATATGCCTGTTAGGACAGGAGCAATTGAGTCAATAATATCTTCAAGAACCCTAACGGATATCCCCCACAAGTCTTCAGTATTCTTTATATTGAGACTTTTGAACGCGTTTTTAATTGTATCAATACATATTGGTTTAAATTTAAAGATTGGTATGTCTTCAGTAAAGTTTTCTTTAAGAAGAGCTTCAGCTAATTTAGATGAGGAAGGAAGAGACTTCGTAACCTCTAACGGAATGTTGGTAAAGAAATTTTCTAATGTCTCAGCGACTTCTTGCCTATCAGAAATGGTTTGATTAGTTATTTTCAAAGACAACTCATTCTGATCGCGTTGTTGTATCTTTCCAGTTTCTCTATTAATTAATTGCCACACAGTTTTTATTTTATTATTAGAAGCACCAATTTTGTTAATTATTATTTGAGATTTTGCTTGAGCGCAGACTCTTTTGAATATTTTGGAATAGTTTCTAACATAAGTGTGAAAAACTTGATCGGAAGTCAAAGATTTTTCGTAATATAAATTATATAAGATATCTCGGCTTTTTCTTATGCCAACAGTGGCCCATTCACTAAATTTCGATTTGGAATTGTTGACTTTAACTGTTTTTACAGGACACGTTTTATTGAATTCTTGGCAAACTGTTGAAAACAACTTGCCGTAATTTATATTGGGGTCGTTTGAATCAAAACTGGCGTTACAAAGGTTGCTAAAAACATTATTATTAAAAGAGATTAATTTATTTTTAGTAAGTGGTCTTAATCGAATTGATTTAGCTAGGTTAATTTTTTTTATTTGACTCAAAAGATACTAGTTGACCAGTATGGTCTGACCTAACGCCACTAATTAAAAACGAATCTTTTACTTTACAATTAGTGAATACATTATCTATGCAAGAAGCTGAAGTCGCTGTTATTCTTGTTGGTTCATTAAATAAATATTTTAGGTTAAATGATTTAAATAATGAAATGAGCTTACATTTTTCAGGCGAGTTGACTAACAGATCTATGTTTAAGTCACCACAAACAAAAACCAATTTATTATCTCTGAAAAGTTTACTTAATAATTCTTCCATTGTAATCAAAAACAATGACAAGTTTGATGCTGGTGGTCTGTAAACGCACAAGACAGTATGCCCCTCGACCTCTGCACATGCAACCTCACACAAGCGATCAACAGAGTAAGCAGTGATATCCTTCCTTTCCTTATATTTTAAATGACTATTACAAAGTATCAGGGTACCACCACCCACTGTGGATCTGTTGTACGCGCTGGCAACTGAGAAATTATTTACATTAAACAACATCCTATCTGGTTTTAACCAAGTTTCACAAAAACATAAGATATCCATGTGGTATTTATCTACTAACAATTCCACGTCTAAAATTTTGCCGGAGAAGCGATTTATATTTTGATGATATAGTAAAATATTACTATTCGACTTCTCTTTTGTCGGCTCTAATCGTTTAAAGAATCGTCGTTTAAAGTATTATCAGAAAAACTGGATAATACTGTTAAATCACTAAACCTAGTCTCAGTTAAATTATCAATAACTGCGTGTATATTAAAAGCTAACAATGTAGCTAATAAATGTCGACTATTTTTGGGAAGAAACATATGGTTCCCAATCAAAACAAAATCACTAACAAAATTGTTGGTGTCAAAAAACAATAAACGGTCACTATGACGACAAGATAATATATGCATCAGGTTATTCAAACTAGAAATGTATTCATTTTCATGAACAAGTAACTTGCCAGAATAGGGCAATGCACATAATATTAATTTGCCTAATCTTAACTTAAGTAGGGTGTCGATACCATTAACTATGTCCCTTTTTGTTATACTAAGGCTATTTCCAATAAGAAGTACTACAGTAATTTGCTCATTCAATTGTGTCTGTTGAATTTTATGGATAAGCTCATTAAATTGCAGTTTATGATAACAATGGTTCACTATTGTATGTTTAGAACGGTTATTTAACAAAGATCCAAAACCTGTTCCTAATCTATCAGAAAATACTAAGACATTACTTTTGGTGGGGTTCAAAGTTGTTGCAGTATGATCAATGGGTAAAGTTGTAGTAGCAACATGTTGTGACATGAGAGGTGGCAGAGCGGCAGCACAACTACAGGTGAGGTTGTTAGTCAATGATTCGCACCTCTCTGCATTATACTTCACCAGGTCCACCAACTCACAGGCCTCCTGCATGCGTTCACTCAACATCTGTTGACTACATTCATATTTACAAAATATTTCCTTAAGTGTATTTTCCCTACTCAAAAATTCCCTTTCAAGGTTCTGAATTTCAACATCATACATTTGTGTACTAGTTTCTAATTTACTATTACATATATGCTGGCTGGGTTTCACGTTTCATTAAGCGAATTCGCCACAAACATATTGCAACACATGGTTTTCTGGAGTCATCAGAAATAATCAACGCTTACAATTTAACACGTTCGAGGACGCTACCACTTGAGACTGTGTACCAAAATGACACAGTAAATGTCCATACAAATTATACGACGTATGAGTACGTAGCCTCCCATGAAAATATATTGTTTTAAAGACATCATGACACAACCGTTTTACCACGTTATCGTATAAATACGTTATGTCATTAAAAGTAAGTTAACTAGACGTGAACGGACACAACGTGTAATAACGTCTAACGTATATATACGTTCTGGCACTTTTAATCTTAAGACAACCACATCATTAGGTCACAACGTACTATGCCGACCATCGTTTCAATACGTTTTGTCGTATCATACTGAGATGGCAAATTATGCCTGTGTCACAACGTCAGTTTACGTTCAAGGTATCTAAACGTTTTATGATAATGCATGTGTAAATAAATAAATCAAAATCAAAATACGAAAATCGACTGTTTATTTATGTAAGAAACATTTTTCAATCATAGGTAGAAACGTTTCTTCTTTTTCTCTTTCTTCTCTAACTTTTAATCACAACCATTCGTACTTGCATAATTACAAACACGGTTGTGTTATTATCTATAGTGAATTTTACTCCCACGGTATCAGTATCAAAATTGAACTCTGGTATAGGCGCTGTAGTTTCTGTCCAATCTTCTATAGTTGTAGTTATATCTTGCGGATCATTAGATGGTTGGCCGGAACACATCTGCTGTTCCTGGACTATCTCGTTTTGGCTGTTTTCAGAAACGACAGATGTCAAATTTTCTAAAGCCAACTCATTTTGAGATTCGTGGAATAAAGGTGGTAGTTTGTCAAGTCTAAACTCACCTGTATTATCACAGTTTTCAGCCAAGACATTAGAAATTAGTGATAAAGTCGACGAACCCAATATCTCATTTTGAGAGGTGTTGTGTGAAGCTTGGTTATCCAGATTTGTAAATGAAGCCACATATTGAGGGACAATAGTTTCAGGTTCCAGTTCAGTTACCTCATTTGAACTTGGATTTACAGTAGGCACGGTCGTAGTTGGAGATTTAATCAACTTTAACCGTTTGGCTAGAGGAAAAATTTCTTCTGAGGAATTCGAATCATAACCCTCCTCTTGAAAACGTGATGAGGTAGGAGTTAGAGGCGACGGTAACACACCGTCGCCTCTAACTCCTACCTCATCACGTTTAACAGTGCACAGTGTATGATCACTCCCAACAGATTTTATATCGTCTTCATCGCTACTAGGTTCAGAAGTAACAGGTTTCTGAGTTGAAGTACCGACCAAATTTGATTGACCCTTAGTAGTAGTTTTCGACGATTTCCATCGGTAATTTATAGAAAAAGAACTTTCACTACCTGATGTATTGACTTGTGGGTCAAAATCTTTATCCGAACCATATTCTCCATCATCGTCTTGGTAAGGATCCGCCTCGGTAGAGTTGTCAGAATCGCAGTCGCAGTCGCAGTGACGCAGCCGCACTGAATGTAGGAGCGCGGTAGGCGCGCGCGACGCATTTACACGTTGTGCGTGTGTGAGTACCGTTCCCGCCCACTGTCAACGGCACTTATTTGAAATAGTTTAAAACTTACTCTACGTTTCACAACATTTAAAATACCCGAAGCTTTACTAGCTTCGGGTATTTTAAATGTTGTGACACAAGATACATTCAATAGGATTTTAACTTGAACGTTCATCGGAAATGTACGTTCTGTCGTAAAGTAAAAAAAAAATTTGGACGTCATTGTACGTTGTGCCATATCAAAATTTCGAACGATGACATATAATCTCGTTCTGTCCTCGAACGTGTTAATTATTAAAGACGTGCAATCACAGGCATTTCAGCAAGAATTACAACATATTAAGTGTAAACAACACGTGAGCTCGAAAAGCAAGATTTGCAGTCTAAACCCTTGGCTAGATGAAAATGGTTTATTAAGAGTTAGTGGACGTTTAAAACACGCCAGTCTAAGTACATAGGCGAAGCATCCCATCATCTTACCAAGCGACAGTCGACTTACTGATCTTGTCATTACCCAGGCACACATAACAACTTTGTACGGTGGTCCCCGTCTAACACTTTCTTACATAAGGAATAGATACTGGATCATCAGCGGAATCAGGACGGTAAAACGGCAGTTAAGACTGTGCGTTAAGTGTCGCCGATTTAACAACGAAGTTCAACAGCAAATTATGGCAGACTTACTACGAGCCAGAGTTACACCGTCAAGGCCATTCACTCATGCTGGTGTCGATTTCAAGGGCCACGTAGAGCTAAAAGTCAATAAAGGACGCGGGATCAAAACGACGAAAGGATACGTAGCAGTCTTCGTCTGCCTGTAAACCAAAGCGGTCCACCTGGAACTGGTTTCAGACCTGAGTACGGCCGCCTTTCTAGCAGCGTTTCGTCAATTCTGCTCCCGACGTGGATCACCAGGTCACATGTATAGTGACAATGGTACAAACTTTGTAGGCGCTAATCGACTCTTGAAGAAGGAGTATAAGGAGATTATTCAGAATATCAACCCGGACTTCTTTAAGAAAATCAGTGAAATGAACATCCAGTGGCACTTTAATGCACTAGCCTGGCCTATCGCTGGTGGACTTTGGGAGGCGGCTGTGAAGAGCCTGAAATACCATTTGAAAAGGGTCATAGGCGATCAACTCCTTACGTACGAAGAGTTTTCGACGTTACTTTGCCAAATACTGCGTTACGTCCGTCACGTCATCGGTCACAGGTCCAGTTGAAAACCAGCGTCGGGCACTAGTTGCCCGACATTATGCTGAACTGGTCCTATTTGGCGCAGCCGTGGGACACACAATGTTACTAATATATTGTTTTCGTTTTTTATATTATTGTTGTTTAGTCTAAGTTATTTTTTATTTTTTTATGTGTGTGTTGTGTGCTCTGGCTTGTGTCAAATAAATGTGTTTTCTTTCTTTAAATAGAGACGTGTCTTAATTCCAAACCACTATGTCAACTCACGGAAAATGCCGATAACGACTGCCTTACTCCGGGCCACTTCCTGACTGGGGCACCGATTTTATCACGGCCTCAAACTGAACCGGAATCATCAACGCTTAAAGCGAGATGGCAACTCGTCCAAGCTATGACAAAGTATATCTGGCAACGGCGGTCATCGGAGTATCTGCAACAGCTACAAACCAGAACCAAGTGGCAAAAGGCACGAAATAATCTTAAAGTCGATGATTTCGTCCTCATACGTAACGAGAACATACCGCCGGGTAAATGGGCAATGGGTCAAGTACACCTACTTCATCCTGGAAAGGACGGGTAAGTGAGAGTAGTTACTGTCAAGAAAAGCAATAACACCATACAGCGTCCAGTCAACAAGCTTGTATACTTGCCTGTAAATGACGAGGTATCCCCATCTAAACCCAGTGTGTGGATGAGCCTTCCACTCCGTCATCAGATCATGTTATTGAAAACAAAATGCGGTCTCTGCGACCGCGAAAGCAGAAAACATTGCAAGCCTTTTTCATCAGTGTTTTACTAATACTTTTATTTGCATCTCCTAGTCTACAACAGAAAGTGACGTACAACGTTACGCAAGTTACCGCTAACCAAGGACATTACTTCGACAAGATGAATAACCTCCAAGTTATCATGGACGATTGGAAACTCATCGTGTTTTATAACATGTCCACGTTTTATCACGGAGGATTGAACTTTAAAAACTATGTCAAGCACTTGAAACAAACCGCCGATTGCATGGGTTCGCAATACGACAGCGTCATCCAACAATTAGAGCACGAAGTAAAGGAACTTGAGCATTACCAAAAACTCCTAGAAAACCCAAACGCAAGAAGGCAAAAACGTCGTTTAATCAACGGAGTAGGGTACCTGGCAAACACATTGTTCGGAGTATTAGATGAAAACTTCGCTCAACAGTATAAGCAGGACATAGAAAGAATAACAAATAATGAAAATCATCTTCAAAGGTTACTGAAGAATCAAACCTTGGTCTTGGAATCGGAATATAACATTCTGCGACGCAGCGAGGAGACTATGAACAAACAGTTCAAATTTTTAAAACAACATCTTCAAAACGTCACTGACGATATCAATAAGGTGCGTCTAGACAACAGAAACGGCATTTATGTTACATCATCCGCCCTAGCTGCGGGTATCATATTGTCAAACCTAATGCGAATCCAACACACACTTATCGACACCGTGACAGATATCAGCCACGGTCGCATCGACCCGTACCTTTTGACTCCCGAACAGCTGGCTCGTCAGATCAATATTATTTCCGGACAATTACAGGGAAATCTAATGACCCCAATCGACTCATAAAAGCTATCTGAGCTGTACAAGATTATGAAGGCGTCTGCAATGTTGTATGAAGGCTATCTTATTATAGAGATAAAATTCCGCTTGTGAGCAACGATATCTTCGAGTTAGATAAAATAATACCTATCCCCCAGAAAAGGGGGTCGAACCACGTTCGCACTGTCCCAAGCTCACCGTATATTGCCTACAACATACAAAAGGACCTTGCTCTTCTCCTGTCAGATAGTGACCTGCAAACATGCTTCCATATAATAAGTAACAATCACCTACTGTGCTCCATTGATAAACCTGTTTACAATTTAGGAATAAAACAGTCGTTATGCGATATCCAGACTATAAGTAATTTGAGTGCTTGTAAACAAGAAGTGTCCACGTGCCACAATTATTGGGTTAAGTTACACAACTTGAATGCCTGGTTTTACACCTGTTGTGAGTCATGCGAAATCCGTATTTCCTGTATTGCTGATACAACAACGACAGTTATATCGGGCAGTGGTATCATTGACCTAGGTTATGGATGCACACTGAAATCCGATTCGTACAGTATTCACACCCACAACAACTACTTACGCTATTTGAACATGCGATCAAAAATCGAAGTCCCAGAGGTTTCCATCCTAAACTCTCTAATAAACACAACCTTGCCCAATGATTTCGACGTACCGGAAAACCACACCCATATGTGGAATCAACTGAGAGACCAAATAACCAATATAAAGGAACAATCTTCTACACAACTAAACGTCTACGACATCCGCCATTATTCCGTGGTGTACATTACCTTGGCCTTGGTTCTCATCTTAGGCGGCATATGCGTAAACTTAATTCTAAGAACTAAGCGCCGCACTGCACCTGCGCCGCAGCAGCGTCAGATGTTGGAGGTACGTGTAGCGGAGGGCGAGCGAGCCCCGGGGGCGGAGGCGCAAGCTGACCGCTCAGGACCGGGATCTACTGAGTGCGTGCGTGAAACAGCGCCAGTGCCAGTGATCAGTGAGTTTAGTGAAATTAGTAAAAGTGTAAATAAAGGGACCTCTCCTATGGTGGAATATTAACAAGGATATAATCAGACAATTTAGTGTTAGGTATACAGTACTTAGAGTAAATATTGTTGAAATCACCTTGTATCAGCTTTCAACATAAAATTATATCATCTATCCTAAGTCATCATTTGTATTGTATTTAGACACACTAGGTTTAACATATCCCCTAGTCTTCTCCTTCTGAGTTGGCAGTATGTACGGTGAACCCGCACATTTCATAATATTAAGTAGGTTAAGCTACATCAGCGTTTGCATACGCGCGATCGTTTAGTCTACTTTGTTAGTAAAATAAATCAGTGATTTTACCACACTCAACACGGGCGGTTTATTTCATTATCCCCGGGTTTCCATCATCTCAAGTGTACAGAACAATCACCGTGCACTTGAACAAAGTGTATAGACCTCCGTCATGCATCCTTCCTACGTATGTTTTTAGTCTTTCCGGTTAGTACGTTGAGCCTTTATGGCTTATAAGCAGAACCGTCCTGACATAAAGTTGTCGAATCGTTAAAACCATACGATCCTAGTATAGCTGCTCCGTTGGATGCAAAAGATTTTTATGTTTTACTTTGAGAACTGCTCTCTGCAACTAAACTTGTTTTCGTGAGTTCACTCGACGTGGTACCCATCCATTTCTATTATAAATCGAAAGTTTGGACAGGGCTGACCTATGCATAGCGAAACACGAACGCTGTTAGAAATTACTGTAACGCTCAGTGTGGACATTTACGGTCAGGATTGCCGCAGGTAGACCATAGTGCCCAGGAGGCTGCCCAGCGAACCGAGAGGCTTGCCACGCAGGGGCGTCACCCCGGATCGATCAGCCGCAGGGCTGTCCTTTCGGGGTCTTCTGGCAGTGAGCTAGATTCAGAGCTATAATTATATCGGCGGCCACGGCCTCCATTATGGCGGCTGCGGAGGCAAATCACATCGGGCCTCCATCGGATGCAATGTCCGAGATGCGGGTGGAGGTCACCCGCCTGAAAGCCGACATGGAGCTTCTCCAAAAGGAGAACGAGAAGCTCCGAGCGGACCTGGCCGGGCTCCAAGGAGCCAGAACCCGGGAGAAACCGCAGGGGGGGGGCGCACCATGGACAAGGCCAGCCTCTGCCTGCAGAGGATCGGTTTCTGAATCTGGTGAGGCAGGAGCTGGCTGCCTTCCAGAGTAGGTTCTCTGTTCTGGAGGCCATCGTCCTGCGCCCCCCGCTTGCGGCGAGCCAGGTGCCTTTGGGCCAGCAGGAGGCGGCCTCATTTGCTGCCGCCGCGGCTGCCGTGGCCACACCGGGTTCATCGGGACACGCCAATCGTGGGGCCACAGCAGAACCCGCGAGGTTGGCCCCAGCGAAAACGGCACCCAAAAGGGGTGGAGCGGCACAGGCATCGAGAGCCCCAGCCCGGGAGGCGGGACGGCCACCCCAATCACTGTCGCCTCCTAAATCACCTGCGGCCGAAGCCGAATGGCAAGTGGCTGGGGAGAAGAGGAAGGCAGCAAGGGCGGCCAAAAGGAAGGCGAAGCGGCAGCGGCGAAAGAAGCAAAGCGTCGCGGCTAGGCTCCACGCCCCGAAATCCACAGCTGTGGTGATTATACTACAGCCAGCAGCGGAAAAGAAGGGCGTGTCCTACCGCGACGTTCTCGCCAAAGCAAGGGCGGCGGTGGACCTGGAGGAGCTTGGCGTCACCGAGGGCATCCGGGTGAGGGTACGCCACCTGGTGCAAACTTCCCTGCGCCAGGACCAGCGTGTCGTCAGCGTAGCATACCACGATGACTCCACTAGGAAGATCGGCGCGCAGCACCCAGTCGTACCCGATGTCCCACAGATGCGGCCCCAGGACCGATCCCTGTGGGACACCGTACGACATCTCTCGCCCGTTCCACTCTCCCTGGTGACCGGGGTAGATGACGGCCCTGTCCGTCATATATGCCTCGACCACACGACAGACGTAGCGAGGCATCCGGTGATACCGGAGTGCCTCCCTGATGCAGCTCCATGGCAGGGTGTTGAAGGCATTGGCGATGTCTAGAGACACCGCCAAGACGACCCCACCCCGGGTCACTGCATCCCCCGTCGTGAGGGCTCGCACGCGCATGATGGCGTCCACCGTAGAGCGCCCTCTGCGGAAACCAAACTGGCTCTCTGCCAGATCCGGCCCCACCCGCACCAGCTGCCCGACGAGGCGGTCTGCAATGACTCTTATAAAGAGCGAGCAGCTCGATGGGCCGGTAAGCGGATGGAGAGTCCGCTGGGCGCCCCGGCTTCTTTATGGTGCCAGTTTCCCCATCTTCCAACGAAGTGGGTACTGGCCCCTCTCCAAACATGCGCTAAAGAGCCCCCTTAGTCGAGGCCCGAAAGCTTCCAAGGCCAGGACCCAGGCTTTTCCAGGTAAGCCATCTGGTCCTGGGGCGGTATTTTTGGCATTCAGCCTGCGTACCGCCACTCTCAGCTCAACCTCGGTCACCTACGAAGCATCTTCGTCGTCGTCGGCAGTGTTGTCTGCATTAGGCACCGCAGGAGGCGGAGCCATTCGCGGTGGAGTATGTTCCCCTCGCGAGGGGAACAGAGTGCTCACCACGCCCTCTACGAGCTGCGGCCGGAGACTCTGCGTCAACGGGAGAGCCCATGGGCGCAGTTTATCCCGCACCATTTTATAGGGGCGTCTCCACGGATCCCTGTTCAGAGTCTCCAGCGATTCCTCGCGGGCCAGACCCTTGGCCCGCTTGATTTCCGCTCGGAGGGCGATTCTCGCCGCTCTGTATCTCTCGTATAGCTCCGCCTCAATGGCTTCCGTATCCGGAGGGCGGTTACGGAGCCTGCGGTGTCTGGTGTACTGGCGTCGCGCAGCGACACACGCCTGGCGCAGAGCCGTTAGCTCCGGCGACCACCAGTATACCTGACGCCGGGCGCGTCCTGGCTGGAACCGGGGCATTGCCACGTCGCATATGTCGGACATGGCCTCCCGGAACCACTCCGCCTCGTCGTTAATGTCAGCAGGTCTGTCCGGTGATGGCACCCAGGCCTGCACGATCGAGGCTTCCAGGAGTAGCTCCCGGTTCAGCTGCTTCAGCGCCCACCACTCGGGGTCTGTCGGACCGGCACGCTCGTATATACCAGTGGTCTGAATAATTCTCCACCTCCTCCATGACGCGCCAGTCGATGACACGTGGTGACAGAGCGGCGCTGGCGAACGAAATGTCCACCACCGATTCGCCCTGCATCCGCACACACGTGGGGACAGAACCCCGGTTTAGGACAACCAGACCTGTCTCCAGAGCCCAGTCTTCCACCATCCTGCCCCGTGTGTCCGTACGTACACCGTACACCCGGTATATACGGTTCGACGTCTCCGCCCAGACCTCGAGGATTCGGGATCCCAAATAACGGTAGGAGGGGCTCACATCGGCGTCGGGTCGACGATGAAGTACCTGGGACTCGTCCTCGACAGCCGGTGGAATTTCGTGGAGCATTTCCGACGTTTGGTTCCCAGACTGGAGCGGGCGGGGGCTGCCTTCAAGCTTTATTTATTATTTTATTATTATTTATTTATTTCACCAAAAGTAATACAACAAATTACACAAAATATTACAGGCCAGTACTTAAAATTATGCAACATGGGAGCATCTGTAGCCGAACTAGGACGAATCCTGTATCTCGGCATACAGCGCCTGACCCTCGAAATAGATTATTATATTTAGCCCAATAGACATGCAAAAAGACGTATCTATGAAATTATACAATGTCTTTGATTTGTTCTAAAACCAAACAATACCAAAAATGTGCATGTATGTGTGCCTACGTATGGTTTTGTGTAAATGTAGAGTAGTGAGAGGTGTAGGGGTGTTGGATAGTGTAATTTTGATACATACATAATACCGAGAATCTAGAGATGGATAAAATTAACAAAATATATAAAACAAAACATCCATTATCTATTGGTTATCTTAGTCTGGAAACTGCTCATGTCAGGATGCTAGTCAAACTCTCATTTTTATTTCTGAATGAGAAACAGGTTCTCTGTTTCCTCATAAAAAAGGTTAAGCAGGTAGTTATGTACCCCTTTCTTACACAAAGACTTATTTAGTGGATATATATTGAGGTCTTTATTTATTTTATTGTAAAGAAAAGGGGCTAAAAATGTGTAAAATCTTTTTACAAAAGACGTTTTAGGCTTAGGGGATCGAGTACATACCTCGTGCTTTCTGCGTTTGTTGGTTATTAGTGGGTCATAAAGAATTTCGCTGTGCTTCTTTAAAACCACTCTTTCTATAAACAGCTGCCTCACGGTAGGAACTTGACAAAACTGATAGAGCTCTCTTGTAGGGAACAGTATTGGCTTAAACGTGCTTACTTTTAAAATCGCGCGCTGAGCCACCTCTAATCCCTTGATGATGGTCTTAGCAGCTCCACCCCAAGACAGAATGCAGTATGCAATAATAGATTGACACAGTGCTAGATATATATTTTTCAATAGTGTCGCTTCCACGACGTGCCTCAAATTCTTGAAAACATATATGAGCTTGCGCACCCTAGAAGATATTAGTTTTATATGGTCCTTAAAGCTGAGGCGACTGTCCAAAATAATGCCAAGGTATTTTAATTTCTCCACGCACTCCAGTGGTTCACATCTGCAGTCCGCCTTGAGAGCACATATGTGCGGAATTATGCGATGCTTGCTTAGTATACCAGTTTTTTTGCGAATAGAGAACGTTAAGTATTTAGTTTTGTCATGGTTAAGGGTCAGAAAATTACCTTGCAACCACTCCTGCACCATATCGAAACCCACTTGGGCGGCATCAAAGACCTCATCCCAATTATCGGCGGAGAAGAGGAGAGCAGTATCATCCGCATAAGAGATGATTTCGCCTTTTGGTAAACTTAAATTTGTAAGATCGTTGATATACACGAGAAATAAGGTGGGTCCAAGGATGCTGCCCTGCGGGACTCCGTACGACACGGGAAGCTCTTCACTATAGTGGCTGCCCACTCTTACACACTGAAAACGTCCAGTTAGGTAGCTCTCAAACAGTTCAATTTGTTTTCCCCTTAAGCCAAGATTCCTCAACTTGTTTATTAAAATAGGGATAGAAACGGTATCAAAGGCCTTCGCGAGATCGAGAAAGACCGAGAGACACTTCCCACCCCCATCCAACTTTGTGGTGATGAAGCCAGTTAATTTATGTACTGCTTCATCAGTTGATTTTCCTGCACGAAAACCATACTGATTTTCAGAAAAAAGTTTGTTTTTTTCTAGATAACTGACCAATCTTGTATTAATTATTCTTTCTAGAATCTTGGACAAAGAGGGTAGAATTGAGATTGGCCTGTAGTTACTGAAACGACCCCCATCTCCTCCCTTATCGATTGGGCATACGACGGATTTTTTCAAGGCCATAGGGAAGGTGCCAGTTTCAAGACACAGATTGAAAATGACTGCCAGTGGAGGGACAAGAAATTCTTTAAATTGCTTTAAAAATTTGTTAGAGATACCGTCCCAACCCACTGAGCATTCAGTTTTCAGGTCATCTATTTGTCGGGCGACCTCCTCTTCACTGGTATCTTTGAGGAAGAAGGAATACGGTGGAGAATCATAAAGAGAATTAGCCGATGAGATATTATTTTTGTTATTTTGTGTCTGCACAATATCCCCAGCCAAAGACCTGCCCACACTCAAGAAATAATTGTTAATTTCATTAACCGTTAACTGAGGAGAGGAAGAAATTTTTAACAATTCTGAGGGATAGCTGTTGTTCTTTTTATTGCTAGTGATGCTTTTTATCGCATTCCATAACTTTTTTGGGTTATTGCCAGCTAATTCGACTAGATTTTTTTCATAAGATATCTTGACTTGTTTCAAAATTTTGTTACAGAAATTTCTGTAACGTATATATGTGGTTCTTAGAATTTCACTATCGGGGGACTTCTTATGATTTACATGTAAGCGGTCCCGGTTCCTCATGCATCGCAACAAACCTGGTGTAACCCACGGCTTTATCGTTCTTTTTCGCCTTGACTGAGTAATCACTTTTGAGTTTTTTTGAAGCGAATACTGTATGCTATTTACAAGGTAGTCTGTGGCAACGTTAGGATCCCGTGTTAGTGATATGGGTTTTAGGTCAATGCTAAGAATATCACTTTGTAGGCTCTCAAAATCAACTTTAGTAAAACTAGTAGTTGGGTATTTACGTATATGCTTAAGACTCATGCAAAGAAGAACAGGATGGTGGTCAGTCAAAGTAGTTTGGGGTATAAGAGTCGTGCATAAATTTTTAGTTTTAAGTAGGACATGATCTATACACGTGCCGCTTGTAGCACGTGTAATTTCAGTGTGTGACGGTAAAAGCCCATGTGAAGCAGCTAACGTAAGATACCTCTCTCCGGGAAGCTCGATTTTGCCATCATTGATTGCAATATTAATGTCACCAATGATAACTATGTTATTGAAATGCGATAACTTCGAAAGAGTACAGTTTAGGGAGGCTAAAAAGTTATCTATATTTTTATAAGAAGGAGAACGGTATATCGAAACTATAGCTGTGGCTTCCCTTGTAAGTACCAAGCAGTTTCCTTCCATGAAATCCGGCTCCTCAATACTAAATTCTAGGTTATCTCTACAATAAACCACGACCCCATCATTTTGTTTGTTGTTTTGCCTTGTTGCATATGATCGATAACCCGAAAGAATAGGTACGGCATCATCTTTTTTTAACCAGCACTCTGTGAGAACCAGTACGTCACATTCAAATTTCAGTCTTACTAACATAGCTTCTAATCCTAGCATATTGCAATGAATGCTGCGAATGTTCTGCGTAAGAACCGTGAGCCTATTATTTTCCGGTAAAAGTAACCTATGGCAATTATCTAAGTCACATGTAAGAGCTTTGGAGACAGTCAATCCATCAATATTGTCAGTTAAGTCGACTAGGTTATTGAATTTTGAATATTTATAAGTATGTCAAATTCATCATGAACTGAGAAATGGTCAATTGATCGATATTTCTGTACGTATGTATCTGTATTTTTATCGGTATGTGTACTATTAAGTGTGTGTGTGTGATGGTGTGTACTTACAAAATAGAAAAAGTTCGATAAGCATATTTGATATAAAATTAATGATATTGTAAAATTAAACTTGAAAACAATCACTAAAATTAAAATAATAAACATACAATTGAAACAAAATCCAACAACTATTATCAAAATTAAAATAAGAAACCTAAAATTGAGATCAAATTCAAAAAGCTGTTGCTGGCCAATCAAGGGGGTTTAAACGCCTCCTGCCGGAGGCTCTACGCGGGGGTCGTGCGGTCCATGGCCCTTTACGGGGCACCGGTATGGGCGCGTTCCCTGAGGCGGCGACCAACGCGTCCCAAAGGGTCATGGCCATTCGGCTGGTCCGGGGATATCGCACGGTCTCCGGTGAGGCGGCGAGCCTCCTTGCCGGATTGCCGCCATGGGATCTAGTAGCAAAAGTCCTCGCGCAAATATGGGAGTGGCGCGAGGAAGCGAAATGCCGGGGCGAAACTCCGTTGCCGCGACAAATCGCGGCTCGGCGGACAGAGCTCCGGCAGGATCTCATGGCGACATGGAGTGGACGATTGTCGCAACCCAGCGCTGGGCACGCCACAATTGCGGCGGTAAGGCCCCTCTTTGAGGAGTGGTTTGAGAGGCGTCACGGCGCCCTCACCTTCCGCCTGACGCAGGTCCTCACCGGACACGGCTGTTTCGGGACGTTCCTGTTCAGGATAAGGCGGGAGGAAACGCTCGGGTGTCACCATTGTGAGGATCGCCCGGAGGACACGGTAGAACACACGGTGGAGGTCTGCCCCGCTTGGGCAGAGCAACGCCGTGTCCTCGTGGAGGCGATCGGCGGTGGCGACCTCTTGCGTCTGGCCCTGGTCAAGACCATGGTACGGAGCGAGAGGGCATGGGAAGCTGTCACCTCCTTCTGCGAAGCAGTAATGCTCGCAAAGGAGGAGGCAGAACGCGTGAGGGAGACGCAACGGAGGCACCCTCACGCCGCAAGCCGCCGCAGGAGACGCCCTGGGGGTCGGAAGTCACAAGCTGATTCCCAGCCACCGTAGGCGTGGGCTTGCGGACGGCGAGTAATGGGTAGCTCGCCGTCCGATAAGGACCAGGCCCGAGCGGATTTGCCCCGTGCTTATGTTTTACATACCTTGCTTTTGTATATTGTGTGTCCGGTAACTAGTAAACTTGGCGTAATGTAACTATGAAAACATTAAAATAATATCGTACTATGGAGCTGGTTTCATGATGGGGTCGGAATGTGGCCATAGGAACTCCTCAAACAGACAAGATAGCACCATCGTGTTTGGGCTTATTGAGTATTCATTGACAAGCGATATTAAATCGAAGTCAAAAGTGGGGCCACGAAGTAAACCGAAATTTTACCGGAAAAAACTTTGTGTAGTACTAGCTCACTGGCGACTAGTGGACCACATATAGATGAAATGGAGAAAATCGAAGCAGGATGGACTACTGTTTGAAATAAAAAAAATAACAGGCAACTCAAGGAGGTCAGAAGGGGAACAAACACGGAATTGAATGCAATTCAAGTCACTGATCGGAAAAAATATCTACATGTTTGGCGATTACATCCGGATACCACTCTTGAAGCCATAGCCAATCACTTGAAAAATGTATGTGGCTCAGATGATCTCTGATGAATTGATAAAATCAAACACAAAATCGAGAAAGAATATTCGTCGTTTGTTATTGGAGTACCGGAAAAGTGTTTCGATAAATTGAAACAGGCCGAAATCTGGCCAATGAATGCGGAATTCAGTGAGTGGATTTGGTTTCGAAACTCAATCACAACGAAACCAAACATATTATAGCCACAACGTCGATATAAACTATCAAAATGTACGAGGTCTACGAACTAAACTGGATGAATTCCGAACCAGTATTGAGTCATTTGATTTAGATTTATGTGCAATAACGGCATCTGGCTGCAATAATTCCATAGAAGATTCTTAAATAATCCCACCGGGATATCAAATATTACGTTGCTATCGAGTGGATGGTCGGAAACAGGGAGGGGCGTTTCTAGTGGCCACAAACAGATATGAGCAGCGACAAGTACAAATCGTGGGAGCGTCGATAGACACCTGCGTTTTTGAAATGGTCAGTGCAACGGTTTATTTTAAAAATAGATTTTTGTTTTTATGTTGTGTGGTTTACATACCTCCAGGGAGTTCTGAGATTGACTACTTGGCGCTATTTAGGTTAATAGAAAAATTATGCGATAGATATAGAGAAATAATTGTTATTTGTATTCGTGTCCTGTAAATGTTAAAAATTACTATGAATGTTTTATGTCCTATTGCGAGTTCACTCAAAGCAACACAGTACCCAACCATCTGGATCGTCAGTTAGATTTGGTTCTGAGCACAGGTTTTGGCATGGAGGTGTCACTGGTGGCGGCAGCACCACCCGCCGCTCGCGCTCCGCGTGTCCTGTGCACGTGCGCCCCCCGCACCCTCCCCGTCCACCCCGCCCATACCTTCTGCCGGCGGTAGCACCCCGCACACAGTCCCGCAGCACGTAGTGTTAGGCCACAGAGGAACTTTATCGGGCTGACTACGAGATGTTATATTCTATGCTGACTTCCACTGATTGGAGTATGATTTATGACATGCATGATTTGGAGGATATGTTGAATATTTTTTATAATAAACTGTGTGATATTTTAGATAGATGTGTACCCCGCAAAAAGGCTAAACTTATAAATTCTCGATACGTTTATCCCGAATGGTACACCGCAGATATTATAAGAGATATAAAGAATAAAGCTAAACTTCATAAAACTTAAAAAAAAACAAAGCTGGATAGCGATTATTTAGAATTTTCAAAGTGCAGAGCTCGTATTAAAAAATGAATAGATATTGCACACAAAGAACACAAGTTTAAAATACAAAGTCAATTCTCAAAAGATCCAAAATCATTCAGGCAGTTTATTAGGTCCAAAAGAAGTAGGTTAAACAAGCAAATTATCATAAAGGATGGTCAACATCTTTCGGATGAAGAGTGTGCTCGACAATTTGCATAATTTTTTGTCGGTGTACAATAAGGAGCGGCCGCTGCTCGAGGCGCAGGCGGCGGCGGCAGAGGCGGAGGCAAAAAGTGCCTACAGACCGGTGGCAGTGTTGTCGACACCTGCAAAATTGTTTGAGTTTGCCGTCCAACGCTGCGTGTAGGGTCAAGTGTGCGCACAGTAATCGGACGCGCAGCACGTTTTCCGTCCGACGCGCAGCACTGCCACTACTCTGCTTAACTTCATAGTGCGGGTAGTGCCGGCTGTCGATGCTGGAATGCAGGTGGACGCAGCTTATTTTGATTTTAAGAAAGCGTTTGATACCGTCGACAATGATGTACTGCTAATGAAACTGGCTAAAATTGGATGTACATCGCACCTCTTACGGTCCTTCGCCAGCTACTTGAAAGACCGACAGCAGTATGTTGACTACAACGGGTTCGAATCAGAGCCATACTACACCAGATCCGGCGTGAGCTAGTGTAGCAATATGGGTCCTCTCGAATTTATTTTAATGATAAATGGCTTACCAGAGGTAGTCAAACACAGTTCATGTTTATTGTTTGCAGATGACCTCAAAATGCTGCTCAAGGTCAAGAGTTTGTCAGACTGTGAGCGATTGCAGGAATACATAAATAGAGTGGTAGAGTGGAGCCATAAAAATAAACTCTATTTCAACACAGCGAAATGCTCAGTCATGTCATTTACACGTGCAAAGACTGCCTCAGACTACGAATACAAAGTTGAGGAATCTACTTTGCAGCGAGTGTCTCAGGTGCGAGATCTAGGAGTACTGCTTACCCCAGATCTCACTTTCCGGTATCATATAGTCAATATATGCAAGAAAGCGTACAGAAACCTGGGTTTCGTGCTGAGACAGTCGCAAGGATGCACTAATATTACCACGCTCATGGTGCTGTATGACGCTTTGGTAAGGAGTCACTTGGAGCACAGTGCGGTGAATAGGGCTCCTCATGAAGCGAAATACAATGCCATGTATGAGCGAGTACAAAATAAATTTATAAGACACTTGTATTTTAAACTTTATGGAGTTTACCCATTTTACCCTCTCATGTATCCCACACTATTTGTGCTGGGAATGGTGGGGTACAACGAACTCAGAGTGCGCCGGGAATTTACACTCTCGGCGTATGCACTGAAGCTCCTGCGTGGAGCAGCACATAACCCGGGTGTACTGCGTCACCCGAAACTGTGCGTGCCAGATCGGTATGTGTGGAGGCGGCGGCGGCCGCCACTGCTGGCCGTGCCTGCTAGAACCAATGTATTGGCAAAAACACCTCTCACCTACACAATCTGTGTGCTCTACGAATTGCATGAGAGGCTAGACATATTTTCGTGCAATTTGAGTGAATTCGCAAGAGTTTTGTTGAATTTTACTAGTTATAATTAAAAATTAGATGTGTAAAGTTTTATTTTATATTAGTTTAGAAGATTTTAATAGTGTTAGATGTTTAGGTGTACATATATATAATTATTATCCATTTATGTAAAAGTGATTTTAGATTATGATTTTAACCACCCACCGTATTGGGTTCAACCTGTAAGATAGTGTGTGTAAGTTAAATAAATAAATTAAGAAATTTAGTACTTTTTAGTCCATTAAAAGCTTGTTTTAAAAAGATTTTTACTCTTAATTATTCGGAATATATACATAAAGATATTCAGTAGAATCGTTTTTCTAACTAAATGTAAATTATTTAAGATTTGATACGGAACTCTATAACTCACTTTTCACTGCCTTGTGAAATGCAGACGTAAGACGGAGAACATCTGATTTCCCCAAGGAATTAAGAATTGTAGTACAACGAAGGTTTTATTAACCGCATTAGCAGCATTACGGTCTTCTAGAACCTGGAGTTGTGAAAACCACGTTTAATTTACAAAGATATAATGAATGAGAATCGGACACTCCTTCAGCACCTACTTATGGTGTACCTTAGTAGTAAATACTACCTATAATGTTTTCATAAGCAATCTAGCCTTTTCCCTCGGCCTCCAGTCTAAACGGATTCCGCTGAGTACCAGTATTTTACACGGAGACTGCCTATCTGACCTCCACAACCCAGTAACTTTACTGGGAAGACTGGGATCAGATTGTGGTTATGGCTTCTGGCCATATAACTAAATGAACACTTTAACGCGGGAATAGTACATTACTGCAGCGGCCAGCAAAAGAGGCATTGATGGACGAACGTATAAATGTGGGCCAAGGCGAAGCCGAGGCACACACACGAAAGTCCATCAATGCCTAGTTGTGGCCATGGCTTGTATAGTGCTTTTCTCATATAATGCGCGGAAATTAAAACTAAGTAGCACCTATAACTCATTTTGTCAAACACAATTACTTTTCGAAATCCGTCGGTAGACCAATTCAATGACGAACAACAAATTATTATTCCCATGTTAAACTGTTATTTTTTTTCTCAGCTTTCTATTTGCAAGCCAGTTCGAAAAAATAAAACCTTGGATAAGTTACCTTGTCGTGGTTGCCATGTTTCGAAGTAAAAGGTCGTTCCATTTATAAATTACACGACAGATATGAGTTTTCAATTAAATTTATTAGGCCGCTAAACACGATAGATATGGATTTTCATACAACTTTTGCCGGCCGTTACTCGCATGTATATGGCCAGTGCAGCAATTGCGATTTATCTCGAAGAAGGTTGTCAAAATAATGCTCAAATTTCCAAGCATGTTTGAGAAAAAAATATTGTTGTTCGTTGTTCGTCATTGATTTTGAAAATATATTGTATTTGACAAAATGAGTTCTAGGTACTAGTTAGTTTTAATTTCCGCGCATTATTTGAGAAAAGTACTATACAAGCCTTGGCCACAACTAGGTATTGATAGACTTACGTATGTGTGCCTCGGCTTTGCCTCGACCCACATTTACACGTTCGTCCATCAATGCTTCTTTTGCTGGCCGCTGCAGTAATGTACTATAACTGCACGCACTTGCGGTAAAAGATACGCAACAAATCTGTCTTGCCACAGAATCCACTGCATTGCGTCGCGGTTTAAATTCGCGCGAATATTTTGTGTTCTATGAACAGGTAGAGAAGAGTAGAAAGAGTAGAAAGAGCCAAAAATCGCGCGAAATTTTATCCGCCGTGATAAATTCGTGCGGCTAAAAATGCAATGCGTGCTAAGCCTGGCACTGGCAAAGATCTTAATCACTGTTTTCATAAATGATGGTTAAATATTAACAACTCTGAGGCACAGTCTTTTACATTTTTGCATTTTGATGTTTCAGTTAGCGCATGGTTTTTTTTTATGTCGCATTTTATAAAATCTTGAATAGGAAATGAGAATCAGTCTCTATTATTATAGCCAATTTATTTTATTCCGGGTAGACAGCTTAAGATTAAGATGGGTTCATCTTAACTTAAGTAAAAACAAGAGAAAACATTAAAAGAAATGTTAACTTGAAGTTTGGGTTTAAACATTTTCTCTGGTTAAAACTGCCACAGGTTTTTTTTATTAATAATGATGTGTTTGCGTTTGACCATCATTTCACATGATGGTAAGCGATTATACTCGACGTTGAGCACGCTTGCCTAGAAGGGTGGAAAGGTAGGTAGGTGCCTGTAAGAAAGAGAGAAAGAAAAAGGATTAGAAAGAAAGAAAGAAATAAAGAAAGAATATTTATTTGTTACCTGCACAGGAGACAGGAGAAATAAGCAAACAATTAAACAATAATAAAAATAAAATCCCGTGCGAGACCAAAAAGGCATGATCATGATCTGAGCATGTGCAGCGATAGCCAAAAAGGCAATAACGCTGATATTTTGATAAGGCCCACTGTTGATGCCACGGACACACTTACGGAAACGGAAAACACTTAAAAAAGTTGGTATTCCTTTGGTGTTCGCCATTTTCTGTTGTGTAGATACGTATTCGGTGAATAGACGCTAATCAAAGAATAAATCTCGGGACGTACCTACAGCATACGATTTATTGCGATCTGAGATTTGTTTCAGACTCGCAGGACGCGAAGCGGGTGCCATAAACATTTCAGCGAGCCATTACTGTAGTCCCACGGATAAAATAGCATCTTAGTTCTTGCTTTCAAAGTTTTAAAGGAATTACTGTTGTTTGCGCCTTCGGTTCGACACAGATTTAATAAGTCGATGTCATAGCTCAAGGTGAGTTTGTCCAGTGTTATTTTAGTTTGGAACTTTGTGAACCTTGAACTGCGTTTGTAACTTTAGGTATTGAGAACATGGTGATATCCGTAGTATACTTGATTTGATTTGCACAACCGTTTTAGCCCAAAATTTTCGGGGATTTTTACAGAATAACTAGCGTTAAGCGTAAGTTCATTATACAATTTACTCATTTAAATTCTGGACATAAGTTTATACAAAATGTTCTGAACCAAACGTTTCGTTCACTATTTGATATTTAATTGCAACACCATGTCAGTTAGCTGTCAGTGATTTGACAGCTTTTGATTGACAGCTGACACTTGAGAAGAGTCGAAAGAGAATATTTGTAACGGACACACGGTGAATTCGGGTTCTTGTGGAAGCATATCTAATCGAGATGTGTTTCGCCCATTGTAATTGGTAATCACGCCTGCCGTTCGCAATCGGTTTGTGGGGCGCCCGCGGAGTCGGTTTTGAATATATTTCACGCACATCAAAGTGCTTTTGCGGGCAACATGCTGCCTAGTGGACGCCGGCCGGATTCTATTGTCCTAATATTATATATATTCTCCTATCCCAAATCTCCCGGCACGGCACGATATTGATCGACCCCCAGGAGCCTACCGCAGGAATCCCAGGTAAGTGCCAATAATATTACCGGCCAACCCTTGTGCCACCTTACACCCGTAGTAGGAACCAGTATATCTCCCCATAAAGAACGAATCCCCTAGATTTCCACTGCTGCGTTACGGCAGTTTCGTGGGATACAGGTTCAGACAGGGTCCAGGAGTCCCAACGCTGCTATGGGCCTCAGCCTTGAGCTCCTGGCTTGGGACCCAAAGACCTGTATTTAACACAAAATCTTACACGTCACTAACTCTACAAAACACTAGACCCATCACCTACACCACACAAACATACACCTACATACTTCCAAAAATAATAAACGAACTACCTGCGCACATACAAAATAAATACCTCTGCAACCCTAAAAAAGCAATAAATTTACTAAAAAAGCATTATATGCAAATTACAAATCATGAGTATGTACTTTAGTTTGATATATCTACCTCCTGTATTATCAAGTACTTAAAGATATTGTTTTCCTTTTTGAAACTCACAGCTTTATCATTATTTGTCTCAAAATTAATTATTCCGAACTCATTAGCCATATATTGGGGTGAGCCCAATAATTCTCGAACGCCTAGCAACATTTAGGCCCAGTTTTTGATCCGTAGTTTAATAAACCAATGGTAAAAGTAATGGACTAACAAATTGTGAAAAACTAACTCTCCAACTTATTTCACCACTTGCGAGCATAACAATTGATGAAAAACGCATTTTACCGAAATGTAAAACCATTGGTTGACAAATTTTACCATTGGTTGAGTTAAATACGAATAAAAATTGGGCTTTAGCTGCTTTACATGACAGAACCAAAAGTGGCGAGGACCAGAAAAACGTAAATGCAATTGATGCTCGACAAATCCCGGCGAAACTATTCAACATCCTTTTTCTTCAAGGAAATATGAATAGTTTCAGTTTCATAAGAAAAAATGAAAACTTGAAGAATTGGCTATTTATTGTCAATTTCCATATCGGTGAGAGAAGAAGGAACTCGTACCAACACATAATAAGCTGGCAAATGTGTTGTGCTGAAGATGAAATTAGCCGTATATTGCAGTTAATATATCACCCTCCCTGACAAACGGATGGGTCCTCGCAGCTAGGACATGATGAATGTTCCTCTGCACATTTGGTGAAATCACTTCACCGTGTCTAATCAAACCCACTGTAAGAACTGTGGAGGGGTATACACATGGGCCGTAGTACTTATGTACTGGCTGCTAATTAAATAACTCGGCAAAGCCTAACACGCCTTTGTGTCAGCCTATTGGTCGTAAGGGCAACTATTGTGATTTAAGTTTAGGTTCCCGGTTCGATCTCGGTCGAGCAGTGGTAGTGAGTAGGTATTCCATTAGAAATTTAATGTAACAGCTCGAAGTATGGATTTGTATCCTGATACTGGCATTAGACTCGTATCCTTTAATAAGGTACACGATACTGTAATTTTAACTAGTTTTTAGTGTAGTACTTCATCATACATCCTCCGATTTCTGAATTAAGTAGGTACCTATTTGAAGTGGAGTATTTGTTCAACTTTACTTTAGCCTGGAAACCTGTCAAAATTTTATATTGAAATAGGATTTGATATTTTCTTAAGGGCCTACAACCGCTTGTGTGCCGTAAAATGGTTAGTTTCTAAAGCATACTCCTTGGTAACGGCTAAATAAAAAAGTTTGAAAAAAAAATTGATTCATGTACATTATTTGTGAGACATGGTTTTTTTGTGTCACTAATAGTTTTGCTTTAAAAAAAATATTAACAACACGAAATGTTTTCGCTATTTTTGGATACTCCTCCAAAACAACGTCGATGTTCAAGAATATTTTTACCCAGAATAAATGATGGCTAGGATTTTTTCATAACTGAAATAGAAATATGAATCAAAGCATAATTTGCAAACAAAACTGTCCAAAAGGCCGAGCGCACGTCCAGTACTGCGTTTACATCGGGGAATATATGCGCCTTTACTCCGAATACTCAATTCAGATACCCGCAGCCGTTTTGCGTAAGTGAATACGGCAACGCTTAGAGTTTGATCACTTTCATCAATTTTTTTTTAATTTTTATCAAATCGCCTGCTAGCTAAATGGTTGTTTATGGATATGATTATGTGAAAAGTTGGAGGCAGTAGTATATTTAACGAAATTAAACGGCAATCTAGAGCTAAGTAGGCTTTACAAGTTTATGAGTAATAGTCGACCAAATTATAAAATACTAGCTGACCCTCGGGGCTTTGCTCCCGTCAACTGGCTACCTACCTACCCTGCCTATCCTGGCTACCATGGCTACCCTGCCCCAAACCTGGCTACCCTGGCTACTCTGGCTACCCTGGCTAACCTGACCACCCTGGCTACCCTGGCTTCTCTGGCTACTCTAGCTACCGTGGCTACCTTGCCCCTACACTGGCTACCCTGGCTACCCTGGCCACCCTGGCTACCCTGGCATCCTTGGCTACTCTGGCTACTCTGCCTACCCTGCGTACCCTGGCTACCATGGCTACCCAGGCTACCCTGGCCACCCTGGCTACCCTGGCTACCCTGCCCAAAACCTGGCTATCCTGTCTACCCTGCCCAAAACCTGCCTACCCTGGCTACCATGGCTACCTACCTACAAATTTTTATCTATCATCTATAGTTTCCTCAGCGCACGCCAAATAATGTATTTTACAGGAAACATTTTGCTACCTTGGGTTACATTATTGCAATTTTCATAAGAATCTCTATTTTTTTTGTAAATATATTATAGCCTATGATACTCAGGAATAATGTAGCTTTCTAATGGTGAAAGAATTTTTAAAATCGTTTCAGTAGATCCAGAGATTACCCCTTACAACATCACAAACTCACAAACTTTACCTCTTTATAATATTAGTATAGATAGATACTTGGTAAGGTAAAAAAATTATACATTGATTTATGGGGACAACAGTTTTTGAATGGCAAAGTAAATTTTGTCCCTTCATTAGAGCAATGTTCGGTGCTTTCATTGTATAATATAAACGTTAGTAATGTTACTTATTTATTTAAGTGAATGTAGCTGTTTATACGGAACCCTCTTTCCGCGAGTCAGACTCGCACTTGGCCGGTTTTTATTTTTTTATATTTGCCATCGACACGCTAAGAACAAGAAGCTGAGCTAGAAGTTCACCTTGCTTGCCTTAATTAGCATGAAAACATCCTTTTAGGTATTGGTTACCTGTGGTTTATTACAGCCCACTTCTTCTTACAGAGAGGAGGCATGTATCCCAGCAGTGGGAATCATACAGACTGATTAATGCTTATGCTATGCTTGTTGTCTTGTTCGTTGAGGAGCATATTTCTTTGAGGAATTTAATTTTTACTATAATCTGTAACTACAAATCCCTAGATTTTAATATCTTTGGATAACCTGATCTTAGTTAGTTAGTTTCGACGGGCTGTTTCCGCAACTCCACGACCAAGCGCGTATTTTAAAATGATAATAGTACATTATGGTACAAGTGTGTAATGTTGGTGATTACCGCTGAGGTGCCATAGAGACACAAGCCGTTAGGTGAGGGTCTTAAGAGGGCCGTGGACGGTAATCATCAATACACTCATACATCATACGACGTTTTTCAAATCACATGTGAAGAAAATAATACTAAAAATCATTTCCAACAGTGAAAATGAGTTGTAAAAATTTTTTCGCAATGGCGGGCAAAATATTCAGTTTTCGTATGAGCGCCCATCTAACAATGGCGATAGGCCATAGACTAAAAAGAATAAAAATAATGAGGTTTCTTTTTTTTTTAAATAGAATTAGAATCAATTTTTATTCCTTGTAAATTTTAATGTAACTAACGTTCAAAAGTGCCACTTTGTGGCCTAGTTGAAATAAAATATCTTTGTCTTTGTCTTTGACTTTTCGCGGATAGCGTATTAGCCACAGACAAAATGAATGAATTTCAAGTTTTCTTTATTACAGAGAAAAACAAAAGTTATATTTGAGTGAAAGTTTTATTTATTAAACACGTACAAGTTGAAATTATCTATTTAAATACGAAGTTGTATGAAATGTGTTGCATTTGTATTATTGAGCACGATCTTTTTTGTATCGGAACTATATAATGATGAGACAAATTTATATCATTTTTTAATTAGAACGTACATCGTCAAACAGTGGAGTAATCGCCAGACTACGTTTGTATGAAAGAATGATCGACTAGTGTAAGTTAAGGAAAGTAGCCTGCCCGGCTTGGCTGGTGCACGTATCCTCTAATTGATTGCTTTATAACCCAGAAAAAAAAACAATTCAAATAATTTCACCGGAATTATGTTTGTTATGGTAGTTGAATCATGTCTGATATTCCATCACAACAAAAATAAATATGGGCTGCCAAAGGGTTCAAAAATCAGTGTTTTTGGTTAATTATCCTAAAGTTTTCAGGTGCTCAGATTCAGTTCAAAAATAAGCACAAAAAAAATATTTTTGCTTGTAATATTTTGAAACCTAATGAACATTAGTAAATTTTATGTAGATTTTTTTATGCACAAATGATCAAGGAATAAACTTGCTCTGAACACAAATTGTGGTAAGTTGAAAAATTGACGAGAATTAAGCAAAAAAACTGTTACTTTTCATGGACTTTTCAGGCAACATTACTATACTACTAATGAAAATAATTCCGGTGAAAGTAGGTACTTAACTACAATTTTTTTTCGCAAATTGACCTCTTATTACAGTTATTACCCATATTAGCAAATAAATTATTATTAATTATTTTCCTGGGGTATTTTGTTCTTAAATACAAATGTCAATGTTATGAAGGAAAATGTCAGATCGAAAAACACACATCTCAGAATTGCCAAACCCTTTCGTTTTACTAGTGCACGTAAGTATTACACCAGTAACACAATTACTAACCAACAGTTATATGTACTAGCTGTAGGTAGCTAAAATTAATATTATTTGTGTGTTCAGTCACGATCTACGACTGGGGGATAAAAGTGTTACGTATTAATGTCGTGCGGCCTGCGGACGTGTCATGGTTTGATTGGCAATAAATTCGGCCAGTCGCTCGGAAAGCAGACCAAACAAATGTTATAATTAAACGGCTCATTGACCAACACTTGACTTTCAAATTCGGTGATCGTGCATTTATTAAATTATATAAGTAATTAGGTTTTTACTTACTATCTGTAGAACATTAGAACTAATTATATAGTTACTGTGTAACACGCACCTGTTTCTTTTTAGTGCACCCTCGCTTAGGTAGTCTTTATTTTTTATCATTTACATAATATAGTCGTAGCATAACTTCTCATTATCAATAGTTCTTGAAAAACCCAGTTTTTCCAATAGACAATTTTCCATTAACACAGCGGATCTTTCCGTTTCTGAAGTTGGCTCTGCCAACCATTGCGCAAGAAACAGTTTTTCATCGAGTATACTGCATAGAGTAAGCGAGATAGGACGATGCGACAAACGTAAGCGAGTGAAAGAGACAGTTACACAATGCTATCTTCATCTTCAACATTGACACAAAAATAGCTACTGCGAAGGGTCTTGCAGCCAATTCAGAGACACATTGATCCGTTGTGAGTATTATAATTGCATTGGTACCCAATGTCAGTGCGGTGCCATGTGCAGAATATGACATACATGGTAGATTATCCCAAGTACTTCTACACTTTAGAGGACCTAATATTCAACACTGACGCTGCAATTAACGTGCCAATCAATTGAGCCCAAAATATTAAAGACTTTTTCGTCGACTCAAAAAGATGAAGAAGAATTGCATAAATCGATTATATTTGCTTTTTTTTATCGAGGAATCAGGCCGTAAATAAATTGACTTTTGACACTAGCAATGTTGTTAAAATATAGACATTCAAATTAAGATTAATTTTACATCGTTTATGCCAATCATTTTCAAAGTTACGCCGGGACATTATTGTTTTATGAGGTCTATAACTCTGGCCCTGTAATTGTTTTCGCTTCGTTGTGGCTGTGTTCATTCGCTGTAAAAATATTCGATGCTCCCAGATAAAGTTGTGAAAAGAGAAAAAAAATCATGTTACAGACGTGACTAATAAAAAGGGTAAGTTGGGTGGCTCCATAAATCGTCAGTCTACGGACTTGGAGATTTATATTTCTATTAGGGGTCTCCTAACAAAGATATCTGAGATAGCTGTGCAATCAGAAACTTGTGTGAATAATATATGCGAGCTGTTGACTCGAGTGCCTAGCATTGCAGATTAGTTCTCTAGTGCTTAGATATTAAGGACTACTTTTGTGTTAATCTTAGAAACTTTATAACTATTCAAAGCGCTCTAAGAAATAATGATTCATCGATATTTTATACAGGTACATTTAAATATCTCGCAAACTCTCGCAAATTTTACTCGCCAAAAAAGTATATATCTATCTAAGTAGTTACTTATAATATCGGATCTCATCGACCGCAATCGTCGAAGTTATCAATCTAATAAATCGCCGGAAATGTAACTTGTCATCTGCGACAATGACAACTGACAATTGAGTAAGAATGACGTGATAATGTGAGAACAAACTAAGAAAAAAATATCTGAACCAACAAGTGTCAAATGTATCAATCAAGCAACTTAGCCTGTGTCTACAGTTCCTTCTTTTTAAATTATTATAAAAACCTGCCTACCTGCTCTTTCATGTAACTTTAGACATTGACAGAATAGTCAACATCGGCTTTGCTTGCCATATAAAAATATAGAATAGAATAGAAAAATTATCTGAGGGGAAAAACGTTATCGAGTAAAGTAGGTAAGTATCATGATATAGTGTTCAATATAGGTTTGAAGGTATTTTAGGCGTCTAATAAAATTACAAAAGGCAATATAAAGAGATTGATTGAATCAGTACAATTTTACTAACTTCGTCATGGGATCCTACTTTTCAATAATAACTTAATCGATTGGCTATATATTATTCCTATATATACATTTTTTATACAAGTAATTGACTTATTTACTCACCTACACCATTTCAAATTGCTGGTGAGGCTGTCCCGAATAAGGTGCCTCAATAATTTCGTACCTCTTCAATTACTTATGAAAATAGAAATAAAATCCGACACCATTGATTTTCCGGTGTGACTGCTTTGAGCAGGGCATTTCCAATCAAATTAATTTACAGTATCTATCAAAGAAAAACAAAACACTTTCGTCCAGATTTTTTTAATGAAAATAAAGAGTTGTGCAAATTTAATGGTGCGAGCAATTTAGCGACAGAGATGTTTGTTACTTTCCTCTGTTTCCGTTGTCAGTCAGAGAAAAAAAACAATACGGCTTCCGCTTGCGAAGACAAAGTTTTTTTTCTCGACGCCCGAGTGGCTTCCGGGTGCACTAGTTTATCAATCATCGTATTTTCGGCTGTCGAAAATCGAGGACACTTTGATGTGGCAGACGTTGACAGGCGATGAAAAACAAACATGGCGGTTTTTGTCTGATTGGTGGAGGAAGTTTATCCTTTTTTTTTTTTGGTTTACACGATGTCCTGTCAATCTACTACTTTGGCTTGCCCTAGCAATTTTTATTTATGACTCAATTAAATGTTTTTGTTACTTTAGTGTAGGTACCTATTAAGTATATGTGCGTTTGTGTTAGGTACCTATAGTATGATTAAAGAGTTCCACTGCGCATGGAGTAAATACTTTAAAAAATCTTATTAAACATTTAATAAATATTACCGCTTGAGTTTAACTTTCATTAAGCTTGTCTTGACTTACTTGACTGAATGTCCTATAACCCCTAGATGGGGTAGAGGGCATCCACAGATATCCTCCATCGCGATCGGTCTTGAGCTTCACGTTTCACCTCGCTCCATGTCATTCTGATGCTCGTCGCTTCTGCCAACACGGTGCGACGCCAGGTTTGACGGGGATTCAAACGGGGGACGGGGCCCACGCTTTCTTTTTCCTTGGGGATTCCAGTCCAAAGCTTGCTTGGGTATGTGATCGGGACCCCTTCGGAGCGTGTGACTAATCCATCTCCGGACGAAGACAGCGGTTGACGAAGACTTGTATTTGGCATGGGATGTCCTTTGTGACCTTCAACGTTTCGCACCCGTAGAGCAGCACAGATTTGACATTGGACCCGAAGATTTTGTGTTTAATCCTTGGGGTCAGTTGCCGCGATTGCCAAACAGGTCTCAGCTGCGCGAAGGTTGCTCGGGCTTTGGCGATCCAAGAAGCGATGTCCTCTTCACTATCCCCAGTCTTTGACACGAAACTCCCGAGGTACGTAAATTTGTGGACACTTTCCACTGCCTCTGTGCTAATCAGCAGCGGTGAGTGGTTCTTCACAGCAGATCTCATTTTCTGAGTCTTCCGGATGTTTATTTTGAGCCCCGTTTTTGCCGCTTCCTGACGTAGATCTTTTAGCTTTGCTTGCATATCGGCGTGGGTATGACTCAGCAGGCATAGGTCATCGGCGTAATCCAAGTCTTCCAAGACGTTGGATAATCCCCACTCTAGGCGCCTGTTATCATAGATGCGAAGCATAATTCCATCAAGAACGACTAGGAAGAGGAGCGGCGATAGGAGGCAGCCTTGGCGGTACCAGATACTAGACCACTTCAGCGTATCAAAAGCCTTTTCGATGTCTACAATGGTTAGATAAATCTCCCTCTGCCATTCTGATGCCTCTTCCAGTATGTCACGGAGAGCGTTGATCTGGTCCGTACAGGAGCGGTTCGAGCCGGGAACCAGCCTTCTCCTTGCGTAGAAGAGGATCCATGGCATTCGACAATACATCCAGGACGATCTTGCAAAAAACCTTAGAGGGAATCGAGAGCAACGTTATACCTCTCCAGTTATCGCACTGGCAAAGATCACCTTTCTTAGGAACAGTTAGCGGAAGACCTTTGTTCCATACGTCTGGGAGTTCATCGGCGATCCGGATCTTTTCAATGAGCGGTGTCAGAACATCGACTGCGGTGGGTAAGTCGGCTTGTAGCATTTCCGCAGTTATCAGTTCGAGTCCTGGTGCTTTGCCTGTCTTCAAAGAGCGGACTTGTTCCGCAACTTCAGAGGCTGATGGTGGTTCCGTGTTAATGTTGAAAAGCTGGGGTGGTGGGGAACGGAAAACCTTGTCTACTGTTCCTAAAATGTTTTGTCTGCCAAAATGTAAGTAGGACTTAAAAATGTCAGACCACACAATTACGCCCGGCTGTTTTGCCGCATTAAAGCCTTTTAATAATACAAATAAGAAAACACTTTTATTAATGAATTAAACCCACCTTGACAGGAATAGCAAACTGAAAACAGAAATGGCTCAGTTATATACTCAACACACTGATGCCATAGCAGCCCGGGACAGGCTCCAAGTTGTTGTGGACGGGTTCAGCCAGTGTAGCAATGAGTATGAACAAGCTCTTAGTCACTATTATTTACTACAACAGCAGCTACATGAGGCTCAAAGTCAGATTGAATATCTTGAAACTACAAATCATAACATCACTGCCTCGTTGAATCAAAGTCTATTCAATGAATTGGTGCCTGTTGCCCCATCAATGGTTACTGCAATAAATCCCTCTTACACAATAGATTTAACAGGTCATGATGATTCAAAATCAATTAAATCATTGAGGGTAGTCACTAGTAAAAATAAAATAAAAAAGTACATTAAAATTAACAAATACATAGTTAAAACTAAGAAAATGATCAAAAAACAAAGGTTTTTCATCAAAAATGTAAAACTTAATAGAGAAAGGTTGAATCTACTTAAACAATTAGATATGTATTCATTTAATTTAGAAAAAAGTACTAGGAAATACCAAACTGACACAGAAGACTTGCGGTATGAACTTGACCATCTACAGGAGAAACTTACTTCTATGACCATCAAATATACAGCCTCTGAAAACCAAATGAGGGAATATGTATTGGCAATGAATGAGCTGGTAAGCTCACAAACTAACAAATGTGATCATTGTCAACCACCATCTGTTGAACCCACACAGGACCATTCATTGACAATATGTGATGCCACCATACCGCAGTCTAGTGCAAGTTTGCCATTAGAAATTACTAACCGTTTGCCTAAAAATAATGTAAATACAGAAATAGTATTATTTTGTGATGAAATTGGAAAGGATCTAGGCCACTTGTTGACAAATAGATATCCAGGACACTCAATAATGAACTACTGTATGCCTGGTTGTTCTTTATTTGACATAATTAAAAAAGTTATAAAATGCAATTTTAACCAGGATACAACATCATTAATATTTATTGGTAATAGGGGCAATGTGAACAAAGGAGAATTACTCCAACATTATAACTCTTTGTGCAACCTTAGTTTAAAAAAAATTGTGATGTTCACATTCCCATACAGCCAAAGTTTGCCACAGGAAGAAAACATACTTAGGTATGAATTGAATAGGACATTACATAATTTAACATATAGTAGTAATTTATTCCATTTAATTGACACTAACAATTATGTTGGTAATCACTTTTATTTGACAAAAGATAATTTTTTCATGGATAGGTACTTTCTTTCAAAGTATTATAAAAGACAGATAGCTGTGTCGCTATCATATTATTTTTCTACTACAGCCAAGAATTTGGCTAAACAACTTGCTTCTATTGAGCAATGCCAAGGAATGTTATTTAATTCAGCCAATAATTTGGTATCAGAAATTGATATTAATAGTAATTTAAATTAGAAATTAGGACAATAGGGACAACCTCTTGCAAAAGCATACAGCATAAAAATTGCAAAGTAAAATCAAATAAAAGTTTAAATTCGGTAAATAGTATTAACCTGGTGCATCAAAATATTCAAGGATTTATGAACAAAGATTTAGAAGTAGAATTATTTATGAACTTTAACAGTATTGATATTCTTAGTATAACAGAACATTGGCTTAAAAGCCACCAGTTATTGTTCAATTTTAATAATCACCAGGTTGGTAGTTCATTCAGCAGAGTTAATGCTATACATGGTGGCTCATTGATTTTAGTAAGTAACCAGCTTAAATTTAAAGACCGTAAGGATATTGTGAGCCTATCTGTTGAGCGGACAGTTGAAATAGCTTGTATAGAATTGGAGCAGTTTATTGTATTAAGCGTATACAGACCCCCTTCAGGATTGTATGACTGCTTCGAAAAGGTAATGGATGAAGTGTTACACAAGATTTGTAACTCGAATAAATCCATTATCACTTGTGGTGATTTTAATGTTAATTTATTAGAAAACTCAGGTTCTTGTAGTAAAATAATAAGTCTGTTTCAGTCCTACAATCTTGTAAACCTATTTTTGGAGCCCACAAGAATAACCCCTTCTAGTGCTACATGCTTAGATAATATTTATACTAATGTTACACCAGTCCACAAAGAAATTATAAATTTACTAGATTCTGATCATTGCGGGCAGAGGATTACTATACCAAACCAAAGCAACAAAGTGGCTAAAAAGGATATCACTGTTAACCCCAAAACTGCAAGTCGCTTGGCAGCTTTTAAAGTTAAACTCATTAATAAATTACCAATTTTGTCAATTGATGCTGATCCTAATCATCTATATGATGATTTTTTTAGTATATACTGTAAACAATTTAATTCGACCTTTATTCCCAAGACTATCTCCGTTAATAGTAACGCATCATTCAGTGATTGGGCTACCATTGGTATTCATAAAAGTAGAACACGGCTTTATGAGCTGTACAGTGAAAGGACTTATGTAAACACTGCTGAATTTAATTTATATGTTAGAAATTATTCAAAATTATTTAAAAAAGTTTGTTGTTTGGCCAAGTCGCGTTATTTGAGCTCAAAGATTAAAAACAGTAGTAATGTTATTAAAACGACTTGGAATATTATTAATAGTGAAACGGGAAGATCTGGTAACCGAAATATTGACTACGGCCTGTCTATTAATGGCAACATCATAAAATCAGACTCACAAGTCGCAGTGGCCTTTGAAAATTTCTTTTCAGATATTCCTGTTTCAACGACTAAATCCTTAAACTCATCACCTTCTGTTGCTGAGTCTTTGCTAAAAGAAAATGTTAACGTTTGCGATTCGGAATTTCTTTTTGAACATATTACTTGTAAAGACATAATTAAAACCTTTCACACTTTAAATGTTAAAAAGACTGCAGATCTGTGGGGTCATTCTGTAGAAGTTGCTAAGTCTATTATTAACATTGTCGCACCTAGTTTAGCTATTATCTTTAATAATTGTATCGAATGTGGGGAGTTTCCCGACCTTATGAAAAATAGTAAAATAATACCTTTGTTTAAATCAGGTAGTACATCAGACCCTACAAATTATAGACCTATTTCAGTACTACCTACGTTTAGCAAAATATTTGAGAAATTAATTTTAGAGCAATTGCAAAGATTTTTTTAATAAACATAAATTATTACATACCAAGCAGTTCGGTTTTACAAGGGGTCGTTCAACTACTGATGCCGGTGTTGAACTTTTAGGACATATTTATAATGCATGGGAAGATAAGTGCGATGCCTTGGGAATCTTTTGTGATTTGTCCAAAGCATTTGATTGTGTTTTTCATGAAACGCTAATCAGGAAACTCCGCCACTACGGGATCCGGAACAGCGCTCTGGATCTTCTTACTTCATATTTGAGTAATAGGATTCAGACCGTTGACGTTAATGGAAAAAGATCTCCTGGATCTATGGTAACAATCGGAGTCCCACAGGGCTCGATTCTTGGTCCTTTCTTGTTTCTTATTTATATTAATGACTTGCCTTACCTCATAAAGGATAACCATGATATAGTGTTGTTTGCGGATGATACTTCACTTTTGTTTAAACTTAAACGTCAGCAGCTGGTTACTGACGATGTAAATAGCGCGATCTCAAAAGTAGTTCACTGGTTCAATGTTAATAATTTACTTCTTAATGAAAAAAAAACCAAATGCATTAAGTTTACCCTACCTCACGTTAGGCAGGTGAAAACCGATGTGTTGATAAAGGGCGAAGAATTGAATCCTGAAAATAGCACAGTATTCTTAGGCTTAACTTTGGATGCTAAGCTTCAGTGGGGCCCACATATAGATAAATTGTCAAAGAAGCTAAGCTCCGCAGCATATGCTGTTAGAAAAATTCGTAATTTAACTGACATAGAGACAGCCCGTTTAGTATACTTTAGCTATTTTCATAGTGTAATGTCGTACGGTATTCTGTTGTGGGGAAATGCCGCCGACATCCAGACTATCTTTGTTTTGCAGAAAAGAGCAAAAAATTATAAATTTATAAATTAAGCCCAAGACACTCTCTCAGAGATAAATTTAAGGATATTAATGTAATGACTGTGCCTTCTCAGTATATTTATGAAAATCTTTTATATGCCCATAAAAATATAAAATTGTTTAAAAAATACAGTGATATCCATAACATAAATACTAGGAATAAACACAAATTTGTAGTACCTACAACAAGGCTAAAGAAAATAGGTGGCTCGTTTAGATGTCAATGTGTACGCTTTTATAATAAGCTTCCAAGCCACGTACAACATCTAAGTCTTAATAAATTCAAATCTTTTATTAAACGTAAGTTGTGCCAGAAAGCGTTTTATACAACTAAAGATTACCTTGAAGACAAAAAGGCTTGGGATTGAGCTGCTCCAATTAATTTTGTTTTTTTTTATTATATTTTGCACCGTGAATTTTGTTGTTGTTTTTTTGGTTTTCTTGCAATGACAAGAATATTTACTTTTTAAAGTATTATATTATTTTATATTAATTATTGTGAGTGTGAAGACTATGTGGATCATTCTTTTTTATTTTTATTTAAATTTATCTTAGTTTTTAATCATGGTCTGGCAGTTTGAGTAGTTTATGCGGCCTACCCGAATGCCCTTTCTTTGGTATTGTTCGTCGAATCGTTGAGCTCCTTAAAGTCTGAGTTGAGCTGCTCGGTTATTGACAAATGCGTGCACTGACTGGACAGGTCCACTCAATCTGACTGGTTCTTTCCTCAAAAGACCATTTCAGACATCAGTCTACATGGTCTTCACATGATCTAACCAATATTTTGTCTGGACTTTAAAAGAGACTGTGACCTCTGAGTTTGTTTCGGCCTTTCTTCTCAGAGTAGTCAGATAGGAAACGCCGACCTCATCTAGTTTTAAAAAATATGTTTGACATGTAAAAGTGTTTGTATAAACCAACTTACAGAAATAAAATCATTTATCATTTATCACCTTTACTTAACAATTTTCTTAGAAGATACTAATTTTTGTCTGTGACATTAAGATAGGTAATTTCTCAGAAGACCGAAAATATATCTTCATAAGAAGTGGTCCTAGATCCTTTAAATCGTGTCTAATTGAATTATTCAGTAAATTGGATTTATCTCCTCCAACATAACAAATATAATCTTTTTTATTTACATATGTACATTAATATTTACAAACTAATATTAAAACTTAAATAAGAATAAAAATATGTTCAATTACGGGGTGTCAAAAAATTCATCCACATCACTGTCAACAGGAAAAGTGCCCAGAAGGCTGGCAGCATTGCCACTTTCGATGGCAATGCTGATTCTTTGGCAAAAAAAAAGGCCAGCCCTCTGGTCTCGTGAAGAGTCGACCAACCGCTTGGCGATATCCCGAAATATTAGGTGTGCATTCGGACCCCATGGCCCTAGTGTTTCAACCCCAGAAAAACTTTGGGAAACTTGCTTGTTTAACGTAATCGCTAATTTTTTTTCGCCATTGTCTATTTGAACTAATTGTTAAGTAGTTCCTGTATTTAGTTTATTTGTTTTAGTATTTATTTTATAATTTGATTGTATTTATTTATAGCTTATATTCAAATCCATTTTACTATCGTAATTTCACCTACCACTATTTGTTTCACCATCACCCAAAGGTTGACTGGTAGAAAATGCCTAAGGCATTAAGTCCGCCTCTGTACGTTTATGTGCTTAAAGTATTAAATAAATAAATAAATTTAGAGGCAATAAAAAAAAAAAAATATTTAAATAATCTTATTTTATATAGCTATAAAATATATCAGTGGTTTCATAAAAACCTAATTTATATTTGCATTAAAAACTAAAGATTTATGGCATGCCAATTGCACGCCTAGAAAAATATTTAGTCTTGAGTATTTTGTTTGAGGGAGTTATTTATGACGTAAACAGGTCCAAAACCAAGATCATGATGGTATATTGATCTGGGAAGTTGGAACTCACTGGCGCGTTGGGCCTAGAAACAGTAGACAACTTTACCTACCTTTGTTCCAGCATCAATAGCGATGGTTCGTGCGAGTGGGAGCTTGCGAAGAATGCCATGTCTTAGCTTGGAAAAATCTGGAGAGATAGCAACATTGCCGTAAAAACCAAAACCAAACTGTTGCGAACTCTAGTCTTCTCGATCTTTTCGTATCGGCGCTGAGACTTGGTCACTAAAAGGTGCAGACCGCAAACGCATCGACGCCTTTGAGATGTGGTGCTGGAGAAAGTTGCTTCGTATCCCCTGGACAACTCCTCGCGGCTGTCATCCGAGTGTTTGCGCAGAGTTCTAGAATACTTCGGGTCACATTGCAAGAAAAAACGGTGGCAACCTCAAGAAGCTCATCGTGACCGGCAAATTAGATAGGAAAAGGCCTCGTGTACGCAGCCCTATACGTTGGTCTGACCAGATCCACCCCGCTTTTGACTCTACAGTTCACAACGCCCTCCACAATTTCACACCGCCAGAGACAGAAACAGATGGAGGAAGATCGTACGAGAGGAAGTGATGCAGAAGGGAATTCACGACTCTTTATGCTGAGGAATACGAAGCAAAGAGGAGGATTTATGACCCATTAATATTTATTTTAATCCAATTTTGTAAGAGTTTAAAAATGTGGTTAAATTAATTCTATAGTTTCTATTCTGTAAATATAACTTAAATAAATGCATTTCAAAATACTAAGGTAGAGATAGGTTTGAAAAACATTACGGTATAACAGCTCTTCCACAGCTGCAGAGTAAGTGATCCGTTTGCGTACAGTCTGATATATAAAAGCTAAGTCACAATTATCCTTTGTCTGTCCAATCTAAAAGCATGATTACTCGCCGAGTAACGAGTTGCTATAAATTACTTAACTCACAGCTAAATTATCAAGCAAGCCGGGTTTTAATTCCACTTCCGCTAATGGAATTCGTTCACTTTTCAACAATTCGCTGTTCAGCTTCTTTCTAAAGAGCTTTGGGGAACGTTTTGTTTCTGACACTTAATTAGACCCCGTGATTGTTACGTTGATTATACTTTGGTAGATAATCCGAGGCTGCCCAAACCCTACACAAAGCCTATTCACTCTTATCGATCTATATTTAGATACACATTTTTTTCAAGACACCGTTAACACTTAAGTATATAAAGCACTCGTACCACACTATGATATATGAAAGCTGAAGTAAAAAAATACAAAAATAATGGGCAGGCTTTCCGAAGTCATGTATCAATTTAATGTCTACCTAAACGGTTCTGTAACAGCATCGTGAGATACTATAGTAAGGGGCGCTTATATTACGTAGAAACATGCCCCATTAGAAGTATTAAATTTAAGGTCAATACACTGTTACAGGTAAATAATAAAGGTGCAGGGTGGTCTCCCAGAAACCGCCAAATGTTTTCACATACGTTTACAATTTCACACACCGCTGGTTCTCTTAATTAACCCGTTCAGCGTATTTTAAATGAGTTGAGATTCACACGCAAAACTGCATTAATTTGAAACTTATGTCGTCTTGAACTGAAATCATTTGCTTGATCCAGACTGTGGTCTTGTTTACACGGTCTAATTTAATGTCCTTCGGAATAAAGTTTCAAACTGTTTCGCTGTTCACAATTTGGAATGAAAGTTCATCGGAACGTTGATCGAGATATTAACTACATGGCGTGTCTGTTGTACCAAGTTAGCAGCCACGAAGAAAACGCCATTATCTCATACAGCTGAGTTATTGCGTAAAACAGGAACTTCCTCCAGGCAATGCACGTTTGATAAAATGTATCGAGAATGTGGAATGCCGGATACTTATGTGGTATTTTCTGTTATTTATTCGCTGTTATGTAATCTACTCAATGAATGTGGGTTTATCGTTTTGTGTAGACATTGTTCTGCAATACCAATTTATGTACAACAAATAAGGGTATTACCGCCGCCTTTTTGTGGTAACTCTGTAAAGTAGGTTGTTATGAAATCTCAGAAACTCAAACTCTCTTTTATTCGCGTTTTTTCAAGTGAGAACGCCTGTAACAAGGCATAGTGAAAGAACTTGGCCGAGATATCCAAGTTTCATACTGGACTAAACTCCAAAAGAGTTATTAGTTATAGGAGTTAAATCTACGTGACTTTAAAAGAGCAGAAGTCGACTGAACTTTACATTAAGTTTCGGTTAACGCGAGTCTAATTAAGGAAGTTTTCGCGAGAGTTTACTAATATTATAAATGAAGAGGAAAGAAGGCCAAATTCACGCTCACCCCTGGCTGTAATGACATTTCTTCTAGTACTTGAGAGTTTTATGTTTTGTGCAAACTTCTCATCCTGTTTCACTAGTTTGTTTCAAACGGTAAGCCTTTTCTTGAAAACGAAACGAACTCTGAACGGTATTCAAAATAAAAAACCTTATCATCTCTCTCATGGTCATCAATATTAAAAATTGTCTTCGATCCTTGATAAGTGTGCAAAGTTTCAAATTAATCCGACATTTAGAAGCGGTGAAAATCATGTTCAAAGATTTCTTGACATTGATATGAGTATATACATACCAAGCTAATAAATGCGTGTTAAAAATATGAATTTAATGAAGAAGAACGTGCAGGAAACTCCACTGACACTTTTTTTTTCCATCAGATGTAAATACAAGTATTTGGTTACTGTTAATGAAGGAGACAGTTTGAATTGATTTTCAATAGATTCAAATAACTTTCTCCTGTATAAGAAATAAAGTTGCAGTAAGCCACCCATTGACATGATTAAAATAAACTCAAACCCAAAAGATTTCAAGAATGTAATTGATAGATATTGGGTTATTGAAGAGCGTTTGATTTGAGATATCGGTTTAGGTAGGGATTTACCTAGACACGAGTTGTACGGTTTTTGACCATCTTACTTGAATTAATTGACGCTATATGTTCAGCAGTAGACAGCTGTAGGCTGATTCATAAGGAGATCATTTTAACACTTATAATATCGTCGCATATTTACTCGTATCATCATCATCATCAGCTTTTAATGTTCCCACTACTGGGACACAGGCCTCCACACTGTGAGAGAGGGATAGGACTTTAATCCACTGCACGGGCCCAGTGCGAGTGAGTTGATGTTACATGTCTTCGAATTTTTGGATCTGGGACGTTTCCTCACGTTGTTTTCCTTCACCGTTTTTAGAGCAGTGGTGATGAAATAATTTACAAAAAGTAAAGCGCCTGCCTTGGTACAAACCCAAGATCTACGGCAGGTAAGTCAGGGCCGTTATCGTATATATCTTGGGCAGGCGTTTGATTTCACTACCATATTGAAACATAATTTAGGACGAAGCTCCACAATACAACTTGAATAACAATATTTTTCGTTCGAAGTTTCAGAGAATATTATTATCCGGTGGTTGAGTCCACAAACGTCAGGTGTAGTCAAAAGGCCGACTTTCTGCACCACTAAGAGAAAGGGATATTGTACTTAAATGAACCGGGATTTGCCTTTGTGGCTGCGTTTGTCCGTTTTGCATGTTTTTATTCCCACACTCTGTTATTGGTTTACAATACTCCGTTGGTATGAGTTTGTGAATAGGTTCTATAATTTATTATTATTTATTTAGTTATCACATAACTCTCTGCACTTACAGTTTGACCCAACACGTGCAGTGAGCCAACAGTTTAACTATTACATATAATATTAAAAGAACATCAATTAGAATAATAAACCAGTAACAATCAATAAAACACTTCACCAAATAATGAAATAACATTAACCATAATTTAATTCAAAAATGAAATAATAATAATTCAACAATAAATAAATAATAATTCGATACAAATAATATATCGTTAATAACACAATTTAACACTAAGATAGTTCAATAATTTAATAATAAGAAATAAAAAGCAGATCCAGGTACTAAAACAATCTTAACATCCCTTTAGAAATACAAGAATGAGACACACATTTGAGATGAATATATGAATGTTGAATGAATTAAAAAAAAATATTACACTTGCTTTAACAGTTATTCTCGTAACAGGCAACTGAGACATTTTGTTAAAATGAGCTTTTTGTTGAAATATTTCTGAAAAAGCTTCGGCCCATAGCTTTATCGAAGGCAATATTCATCGGTCTGTCGTTGATAGAGTACGCCTTGACGATTACCGGTACCTAATCCAAGATTGCTGATGAGTATAGTGATAATATATGTATGTGTACTTCTTATCACAAAGAGGAGGTCTGTGTCCCAGTAGTGGGAACGTTAAAGGCCGAACTAATGCTTTTGTTAGGTTTGCTAAGGTGATATAATTTTTTTCTGGTTAGGTCCCTTAGCGAATAATGCGATACATTTACCCACTAAACACGGTTTAATGTCATCATATTAAAAGCATTTTCACTGACTCGAATCGGTCTTAATATCCACTTTACATTTATTATTCCTTAAGTCTGACTTCTTATTCCTAAAACACTTTAGCCTCACGTATTCAATTTTAACACTAACAAAATCTTCCTTTTGTCTAAAGCTTGTCGCAAACAGATAAGAAATACTGAAGTGTCTATCTAGTTACTTCAGGCTTTTTTCATAGAAGAACTCCAAAGTGCTCTTAAGATAAGTTTAGTTCGTAACGAGCATAAAATACTGTTTTTTGATGAAGTGACTTTTGATTTAATGTACTTTTAATACTAATGGTGTTGGCGTCGCCACCAAGCGGGTTGTGGCTTTTATAGTTCGTTTTAGAGTTTTAAGGTAGGTTATGTTTTATTTAGAATGTATGACTTAAATAACTTTGTTTTACACCAAAAGATCTCATGGTTTTTCAATAACTTTACAGGATTTTTTTGAATTATAACTTAAAGCCCAATAGTTAAATTTGATAAAATAATTATAATAATTCCCTTTTTCTACCACTACCAGTTTCCTTTCTCTGTAACTATTCTTCTTCTTTCTCTGTTCTTTATTTGATATTTATTATTATATTTTATGTATGTATTTGTTGTTATATCCAAGTAATATTATTTAAGATATTTTTGTACACCCACAGCCCTATGTCTATCTACTATCGTTCAGTCCAACCAAAGATTGTCTGTAAGAGATAGCCCTGTGCGATAAGACCGCCCATTGTACACTTATCTTTATAAATGTTTTCCTGTCCTCTAATTATTTAAGTGGTGTAGGTACAATAAAGCATATAATAAATAAATTTAATTGTCTGTTGTTGTATCTACTAATCATTTCTTGAAAAATTTGCACCAAGTCCAACCCCATATTGTGTTCAGGTCTCTTTCCATTCTAGGATGCATGGAAGAGATAAGAACGCGATAAGGCCTGCTGTTGTGTGTTTCTTTATGTTTTATTATGTCTTTTTGTATTGTTTTTATGTGTATAATAAAGTATATGTGAATAAATAAATATATTAAATAATTTATTTTATTTATTATTTTTATTTGTAATTATGATAATGATGTTATTTGGATCAGGTAATTAATTGGCTTACCTGCAACACAGATAATATAATACTGATATAGATGGTGATATATCGCCGTGGAACGTACCCGAACGCGATCGATTTACAAAAAAATAATCAGTAGAATCAGACGAAAAACGCTAGTTACGTCGGCACGGTTTCTTTGTATGGGATGAGACATCTGTATGCTAGTATTATATTATCTGTGCCTGCAATTAGCCGTAGAAGCAGTCGGAGAAAATAAACAAAAAATACATATTTTCAAGAGCATGTAATACCTAGGTACATACAATAAAAGTAAAGCTTATGAAAAGATGTTCGTACCAGGATCCAGGAGACTTGTTATGTTAATACGAATCGATCGAAATACTTTTTAGTTTTCTAAAGCACCCGATAAAAGTTAAGTTCTAAAGACGTTATAAATATTTCTAAAACTTTTTAAGTCAAACTTTTTCAGAATGGGGACCTTCCAGAATAGTTTTAAACTTTTAACTTATAAAACAGTCATTATAAACAGTTTATTTCTTAGACTTGCCTGAATTAGCGCTAATCTTTTTTTCTTTAACGATTTTAAGGGTTCCGTACCCAAAAGGTAAAAACGGGACCCTATTACTAAGATTCCGCGGCCCGTCTGTCTGTCCGTCTGACACCAGGCTGTATCTCATGAACCGTGATAGCTAGGCAGTTGAAATGTTTATCAGTTGCGCGAAAGAACATTTGACTCTGAAAAGAAAAGTATCGAATAATCCCAAAGGAAAATCATGAATGAGAATAAAAAATACTTACTCATCTAAGAAATCTCGAAGAAAAGAATTTTTCAAATTAAAATACTCAAAACACTCCACATAAATGTACAAGCAAGCAATGTAGCTTCATTCATAGTGGCATTTTTATTACGTAATAAGACGGAATTCAAATGGATAATCTCAAGCCGTAAACGAGTTGAAGAACATGAGCGGCATGTTTAATATGACTTTTCCATATAAATAAAAATGGCGAATGTAGGGACCATCGTAAAGGACGATTGTAGCTGCGAATTAAGAGTGAGCACAGAATTATCAAGTCTTTTTCGAATAGCTGTTACAGCAAAAAGATTACATTTGTAATTAACTGGCAACATGTGCTTCATTTTTTTATTCAGACCATATTTTACAATCTCTTTTAAAGTTTAAATTCGCTGTCTTTTTTTGCATTAATATTTTTATTACTTTTAATTTTTCTTTGAAGCGTGTGATTAATATTTTGTTTGTATGCTGTGAATAACGCTGTTGATTAAATAATTGTTAATTTTAATTTTTATGTCTGTATGCTTTATTATAATTGTTTTTTGTTCCAAATAAAATAAAATCTCTTCTCAAAGAATATGAACCGACTAACATGCTCAAAATTAAAAATAGTACAACAATTCTTCGAATTAAAGTGATATTTGTTACTTCTAATAAAACGATTTCCTCCCTCTACTGCAGAAAACGTGATGTAACATAAAATTTTGTTTGCTTCCGCTCGTACAAATGTTTCCACTCTCCCGGTACTAGCTGAACGAGTTGTGAAGTTGAAACTGTCTATTAAAATACGTATCGAACACTCAAACGACTTCTTTGGGGAGATAGTGTTTTACTGTCAACCGTGTGTGTGTTCGTTTTTGTGAGGTTTCGTCAACGTCACTCATCTTATGTCTAAGTTTAAAAAAACAATTGATCATTCTTACGTGTTTGGTACTTGTATTTTACGGAAGCTAGCTCACGAACACATCGCTGTCTCCTCGCCACAACCACACTGTCTGCTATCTTCCTACTCACACCGTCACTCCACCCTCAATCGATTTTTACGTCTTTTAGCAGCGTGATAAGCGACTGATTGTTTATGTCCAGTACGTGAAACATTTTAAAGAATTCGTAGTTCAATCAATCATTTGCTCCCAAAGAGCAAAGAATACCTACTTCTAAAATATTCTGAATCTTTTACAGCTAGCTAGTTTAGCGAAGTGGTCAATAAATGTTAGTCAAGGCCTAAGAGATTTATTGGCGTACCATGCTTCTAACATTTCTGGTTCTAAAACAAGGCTTGGTTTTTATCAAGAACGGATCTATCCGATCCATTACATTTAAAACTAAAAGATGTGTGTTATACCTCCATACGTCCCCGTATCGTTCCGGCAGAGTAAGCTTACTTACTATAAACTGCTTCTGTATGTAAAACGGTGTCACATCGAAACCTCGGCATTTCGAATACCTATCATTCTGGATCAGAAATGATTAACGATTTTATTTCTGAAATTTGGTGTGTACAAACACTTTTACATGTTGAACATATTTTTTTTAAAACTAGATGAGGTCGGCGTTTCCTCTCTGACTACTCTGAGAAGAAAGGCCGAAATAAACTCAGAGATCACAGTCTCTTTTAAAGTCCAGACAAAATCTTGGTTAGATCAAGTGAAGGCCATATAGACTGAAATCTGAAATGGTCTTTTGAGGAAAGAACCAGCCAGATTGAGTGGACCTGTCCAGTCAGTGCACGCATTTGTCAATAACCGAGCAGCTCTACTCAGAATTTAAGGAGCTCAACGATTCGACGAACAATACCAAAGAAAGGACATTCGGGTAGGCCGCATAAACTACTCAAACTGCCAGACCATGATTAAAAACTAAATAAATTTAAAATAAAACAAAAAAAAATAATGATCCACATAGTCTTCACATTTACAATAATTAAAATAAAATAATATAATACTTTAAAAAGTAAATATTCTTGTCATTGCAAGAAAATCAAAAAAAAAAAAAAACACGGTTCAAAATATAATATAAAAACAAAATTAATTGGAGCAGCTCAATCCCAAGCCTTTTTGTCCTCAAGGTAATCTTTAATTGTATAAAACGCTTTCTGGCACAACTTACGTTTAATGAAAGATTTGAATTTATTAAGACTTAGATCTTGTACGTGGCTTGGAAGCTTATTATAAAAGCGCACACATTGACATCTAAACGAGCCACCTATTTTCTTGAGCCTTGTTGTAGGTACTACAAATTTGTGTTTGTTCCTAGTATTTATGTTATGGATATCACTGTATTTTTTTAAACAATTTTATATTTAAGATTTTCATAAATATACTGAGAAGGCACAGTCATTACATTAATCTCCTTAAATTTCTCTCTGAGAGAGTGTCTCGGGCTTAATTTATTTATAAATTGATCGAACAGCTCTTTTCTGCAAAACAAAGATAGTATGGATGTCGGCGGCATTTCTCCACAACAGAATACCGAACGACATTACACTATGAAAATAGCTAAAGTATACTAAACGGGCTGTCTCTATGTCAGTTAAATTACGAATTTTTCTAACAGCATATGCTGCGGAGCTTAGCTTCTTTGACAATTTATCTATATGTGGGCCCCACTGAAGCTTAGCATCCAAAGTTAAGGCTAAGAATACTGTGCTATTTTCAGGATTCAATTTTTCGCCCTTTATCAACACATTGGTTTTCACCTGCCTAACGTGAGGTAGGGTAAACTTAATGCATTTGGTTTTTTTTCATTAAGAAGTAAATTATTAACATTGAACAAGTGAACTACTTTTGAGATCGCGCCATTTACATCGTCAGTAACCAGCTGCTGACGTTTAAGTTTAAACAAAAGTGAAGTATCATCCGCAAACAACACTTTATCATGGTTATCCTTTATGAGGTAAGGCAAGTCATTAATATAAATAAGAAACGAGAAAGGACCAAGAATCGAGCCCTATGGGACTCCCATAGTTAGCATAGATCAAGGAGATATTTTTCCATTAACGTCAACGGTCTGAATCCTATTACTCAAATATGAAGTAAGAAGATCCAGAGAGCTGTTCCGGATCCCGTAGTGGCGGAGTTTCCTGATTAGCGTTTCATGAAAAACACAAAAAAAAAACACAATCAAATGCTTCATAACTATAACTTTATGTGTTCCGGGAAACATTCACAAGTACTTTTATGTTACCAGTTGATCGTGTATTCTGTCTTTATTATCGTGGAAAGTGGTCTTTTATTGCTCTGTTTATTTATATATGCATTGTGCTTAATATGTTTTGATAAGTCAGTTATGTAGCATAAATGTGGCTTCGGTGTAACGATGTTGGTCTGAGAGTGTATAATTCATGTAGTCGCCAAACATTGACCTGTGTGTTCAGTTGTCAATACTTTATAATTCATGAGTTGCGTGGAATTTGGTGCTCAGAGTTCGGACACGTCGCAAGTCTGTAAAGTACGAACAATTTGAGTAGTAGTGTGCACAACATCGTCTTTGTTCTCGACAGAATCTTGTAAGCGTTTGGACGTAAACTGTTTATCAGTAAGAGTAATGTGCTATACTGAATACTGAATAGTAGTGAAATGTTATGCTTCCGGCTCTCTCTTTGGGTAAATTCGAAGCCAATTTTTGTATAGATCTTTGTTTCGTTACGAATCTTCGTGTTCCAGTTTATATTTTGTGTTTGGTTATCATCGGTGTGGCATATTTTCAGACTTTAGCTTCAATATTCTTTTTAAAGTTATACTTACGCCTAAAATATTAAAATATATAGGAAAAACTTAATTTCACATTCCAACAACTAACAACTAAACTTTATAAGCTGGGAATAGTAGATTAAGATTATGTTGAATAGAAGTAGTTAACTATCCAAGAAATAGACCTAAATCGTCCTTCTTTCTCTTATTCTCACTGGGAAAAAGAATCATCGCAAGATGTCCTTACTTATTTTTCTTTAACATTTTTCTCACGCCTCGTGTCAGTCGGAGACAAGGCAAGGCACCCTTCCAAATAACACAAACGCCTTGGCGAATTGTATCAGCAATAACAAATAAAATACGACACAGAAACCTTGACATAATGTAATGTAGCAGGAAATCACAACTAAAGCAATATACAAAGGCTTAAAGTAGGGTAAATAAAGTTCCTAAAATCTACCATGAACCAGCAAAATTTATCTTACATCAAATATGAAAAGTGGTTTGGCGATAAAACTTCTGTCCGCTTTAACAACATTGGAGTTCAGAGTTCCCAACAATGGTGATTTTAGAGCAGATATTAAGCCACTTTTGTCTGCATTTATTTGGGTCTGCGATTTCATTTTAATATAATAGTGATATGAACCGGGTCATATATTCTGGGTGTACTTTGAATTCTTGATTTTAATTCCATAGCTATGTTTTCGTTGAAGTAATATTTGCGTAACCAAATTTTCCATATCGTAATTTTAGGTAATCTACGCACACCGGCAAAATTTGCGGCTCAAAATAAAAACGTCGATTTTTTTTGCTAGACTGAAATTGAAAAAGTGGTATGCGGCCGAGCATTATCCTGGATCAAAATGAAGTGACCCTTGTCACCACTAAGTCCGTCCACGAGCTCTCAAATATATCCTACATGAATCCAATGTTGTTCCTCTACCATATGCCGTAGTAGTTTCATTTTGTTCTTGTTCAGATTAAACATTTATTGCCTTCCGTCAATTCACTTTAAATGACTTCCACACTCATCACTTAACAATATTTTACTCCATTAGTCCGTGAACCAAAGTCGATATTTTCTATTAAAAGTTATATTACGGTTTATAACGAACCAAAACCAGCATTCTTCAACCTCCTTCTTACCGTGTCAATAACTGTTCCACCTTGAGCTCCCTCCAGCTCTTTTCGAGATTTAAAGTCCTTTAACAGGTTTTTGCGAATGCGAAACTGAATTAAACATTTATTCCTGTTTGAATAATGGGTTTTCTACATTTTTCTGATCTGCTCAGAAAACATTAGTATCTCCGAATCATTGGAAAATGTAATAAACGGTTGAACCAGGTAAGTGATTAATTACGCACATCATCTATTCTGTAGGTTTAATCATTTCTCTGCATCTCAAGTGCCCTGGCCCCCTCAGTTTGGATTAAGTTGGGCACAATGACGACCTTAACTTCAAAAAAGATCTAAATTTTAAAATAAAACAAATAACTCAGTACGTCAATGATAAATTTTCAAAATTTTATAACATAACCTTGTAGTAAAAACGGCACTCCTTTTTTTGAGCAGACGACGATTTTCCCTAAAAAATGACGTTGTATTTATGTCATAATAATAAACGTTTTCTCAGCCCATAATAAAGCAGCACTATAAGGAAATAATAGCTTCGTGGTTGGTCTAGTAAAGTAAAAGGGTAGCCTTTAGTGGGTCGAGCTCAGTATTATACCGAGGAGGTTAACAATAGGTTAGCATAGAACCTTAATGTTTCATACATGGATTAATTAATGGGAAGCCTGAAGGCACAAAGAAGCGTAATGAGTAGGTTCTCGCACGGCTCACGAGGGTAAGGAGACATTGATTTGAAACTATACCTAGTGGATGAAATACCCCCACGTGACACCCACCCACCCTGCCACCCTCGCCTCTCTCGCCTCGTGCTATGCAATGACTTGCGATCTTGTTGTTTCGGCTTGCTAATGAGTTCTCGATTTAGCTCGAGACCGGCATTGAAAAAACCTGCCACGTATTTTCCTTCTCATTACATACGATGTCTTTTGACGTTAACTGTCAAAACTTCGACGTGTTTCAGTTGAGACTTGCTTATAACTTGACGCCTAAGTTATTGATTTGCCTTATTTGAAATTCGATTATTCGAAGTATGTTTGATATCGCTGTGAGATTTTAATAAATAATTTACTGACGTAGTTTTGAAATGCGGGTGCCGTAATTAAACGTAAGAACGTTTAATTACGGCACCCGCAACTAACAAGTAAGAACTTTAAGTGCCAAAAAACAGTTGCAAAAACTTAATCGGCTTTAAGCATGAAATAATATAACTACTTAAGACTGATGTCCATGTCAATCGACCGTGTGCAAACCCAGTATTTCTTGGCAGCTCATCTTATTCTAGAGACAACACCACTGCGATAAACAAAACACTGTCAACTCAATTATCGGTAAGATTAACTTTCCAGAGTTGTAGTTGGACACGATATGATTGCATACCCGCAAACGCTATTCCTCTGATAATCTTGTGATTATGGACAATACAGTTTTATTGTGTCGGTATATAAGGCATCGTCACCCAGGGACGCAATCGAAGAATTCTGCCACAAAGCGTTAGGGTTGGCAATGGCATCCTCTTAGAATAATATTAGCAATAATGTACATTTTCGTACGTAGAAGTCTCGAGACTTGCACCCTCAAACATATTGACTTTGTTTTTGTGTGTGTGTGTGCAAAGTTTTTGTTATTATCTTGCCGCATAATTATTAAGTTTCAGTCGTGCCTGTCTTTCATTTAGTGTTATTCTAATGGCAGTTCATGTTTTGTTGGTTTAAACCAGAATGTAAAACAGCTAACTGAATATTAATGGCCTCTAAGTAGGCACCTAAAATAATTATGTTTTGTTAAGTTAAATATGATAATGAGATTTAAAATACAAGACGTCTACACGTAGGCAATGTTCTAGAGCTTTTTTAACATCCCAAGGGACTGTTCGTGTTGAAAGATGTAGGACATTAAACCGCTATCGCCATTTTATATTAATGCCAACTCAATTGAAAACCTCTATTACGTAACAGCCTTCTGATAAAAGAAACGTTTCTGAACCGAAAGATAGCCAGAGTCATTGAAAAGCTAAGTTGATCAAACATTGGCATAACTTAAGAATGTATATGTTTCCGCTTTGTAGAGCCCTACGACCAGCGAAGTATCTATTGCCACACGTACACCAACATTGAATCAAAGTTGGCCACAGTTCGCCAGCACGCTCCGTCAGGAAATAAGTTCATTGTATTTTATGTTACGATAGTTTCCCAAACTTACAAGTGTATAGGGAGATTATGAGGATCATTTATTGTATAATAGCTTTTTCTGAGCTCGTTTGCAATGAAAAAAAGTTAAAAGGAAACACAATGCTCTTGGGTAACTTGGAAATACTGTTCCATTTCCGTTTTGGCGTGCGATGGGAACGTTTGTCGATGCATGTGTTTAGCGAGGTATGTTTTGCAAATGTGTTTTTTAAAGTTATATGCAGTACGTTCAATCACCATTTAGTCTGATTGTGATTACAAAAGTATAACGGGCTTCATGCCTTCAGCCGATTAAGAAGTTGCCTTACTGCCGATTATTTGGAAACACAGTAATTTTCTCAGCATTACTGAAAACCACGAACTACTAATGTGTAGTATTAACTAGCATTATATGGTCAAATACATTTATGTATTGTGGTGACCTGAACAACATTGCAGTCTGAGAGAAATTCGTTTCTTATTTGTTTGTGCTCATATATTGTAATTTTCAGGCAAAATTATAATATTCAGCTATTTGCTTTGAACTGGTATTTAATCCAGGTGTTATCAATGCTGGCTATTTATTAAAAAACCGGCCAAGTGCATTTTGGACTTGATACATTGAGTTTTCCGTAGCAAATGTACAATCGTGCCGCCCCGCCGCCCCCATCCCTTCTGTGCTACGCATTTCACCGCAAAAACAAGTTCGTTGCAAATTTGTAATATGAAAAATGAGAGAAGAGAATTTCAAAGAAAAAATCTGATTTATCAATATATAGGTACTTATTTGTTAGTAAAATTCACGTATAATAAACATTATCAAGTTCATAGGTATGGGATCTTAATAAAATCGTATAAAATTTTGTACAAAACGCTGACTTTGGTGGCTTCTCATTCCTTTGTTTACCAATATTATTTAAAACAAAAAATACAGTATCTATCTACTTAACAAGTTTTAAGCATTGATACCACAGTCGATGGTTAATAAAGGTTAACCTCAAAGGTTTTTATGCTTTATAGGGGGTCTCCCCTTAAAAACATTAAAAAATATTTTATGACCATTTGTATGGCTTTGGGTCAACAAGATACTTATACTGTGAAAATTCGAAGACTGTAGCTCCAACCGTTTGGCTGTTATATTCGTGTGACAGACGATGGACAAACCGACAGAGGGACAGACAGACGGACACCTGAGTGACAGCAATGGCAGCAGCAGTCTTTCAGATTTAATGCTGCCAGCCATTAGAGACTGAGAGTTGCGCAATAATTATTTTACATTACTATACCCGACACTATAACTGTAGCATATTAAAAATATACGAACACGTAGTCCATTAGCAGCTTAGTGATTTTTAACAGTAGTGAAAATTCAGCCGTCCATTTATTACTATCAATTTCCTGGCTCTGGGCACAGAGGGCGCTGCGTTACGGCACTCCTGTGGTTTCTTAACTACCTCCTCTAAGAATCACGTGATTTACGCCCCTGGAATTTTCATGCCCACCACTTAAACGTTTATATGAAGATTTGTTGAACTCACATTCAACTTCAACTTCACGTGTTTACGAATACTGTGAAGCGGGAAGACTTCGGTGCGTATTCGTTAATTAATATAAATATCCCGCGTACTGTTTACATGTCGAAAAGTTACAAAGTTGGATACCTTCTCTGTTTTTCAGAAATAATAAATGAGACCTCCGTAAGCTTTGGATTCTTTGTTAATTAAATTATTTAAATGACTTTACTCTCTCAAAGTGCACGCTACTAAATTATTTGGTAGAATTAAGTCCGCTGAAGCCTTCCTGGCCTTCAAGAGACGTTTAGTAGACAGAGTAATTAGGACGATAAGGTTTCTTCTGTTGGACCTGAATAGGGCGGCAAGCTCAAAGTAAACGATAGTTGGACAGTTTTTGTCGGAAATATTTAAATAAGAACTAAAAATAATTTAAAAGAAAGCCGGCAAAGAGCGAGTAGGACTCGCGCACTGCGGGACTGTGGGCACATGTGGGTGCCGTACAAAGAGCTACATTCACCTTCATAATTAGGTAAATATACTAAAGTTCATAAACAATGAAAGCACCGAATAATGCTCTGACGAAAAGATTACTTTTCCAAGTAGGTATATTTTATAAGATGGTCGACTATTACTCGTAAAGCCTGGCCAACGGATAAACTATAAAAAAAAACATCCCCACTTTACGTGTACAGGAAGTACCCCAAAAAATGTTTCATAGTTTTATTTTACCACTTTGTTGGCATGATTAATTATATATATCCATGCCAAATTATAGATTTCAAGTACTAAGAGTGTCTGAGCTAAGCTGCAGAAAGACAGACGGACGGACATGTCGAAACTATAAGGGTTCCTTGTTGACTACGAAACCCTAAAAGCGGTAGATAAAAGGTTAGACATAGACAAAACCTTTTAAAATAAAGAAATATTTTTTATTCAAATTTGTTCGAATAAGAATTTCGGGGAAACAGTCCGGGCGTTGCGCTTGTTATTAGCTTCAGAGAATATGCCCCGGTTTTGGACAGGAAAAATATTTTAAATGAGCGAGTTATTAAAAATGTAAAATTATATTTTCTTGTTGACCGGGTGTAAAAGAAAAATATTGCCGTATCAAAACGGGCAAGCGAGGGTGTATAATTATGAAGCTAGTAAAAGGGTAACACGATGACACCAGTGCTTGTTAAAAATATTAAAAAGGCGATGGCCGAACGATTTCATTATCGTCACTAGCCTGACGTTTTAACTACAACCCTTTTTTCTCTTTTTATGAGACATGATTTTTAATTGGTAATTACGTTCCAAATAAATAAAAATAAAAACTCTTTTATAGCATGCAACATTAATATTACGTTATTTTGTTTAGAAAAATATGAAACTAATCAATATGCTACGTTCAAAATAGTAAACTCGTAAATAACGCGATATTTCAAGTTTTCCCTTTTGTAAACTAACTGACGCAAAGAAAACCAAAAGATACCATCATATCAAAGATATCACCATATAAACCAATAGAAATGGATGTGTAACACGTAGAGTGAACTCACAAAAAACAAGTATAGTTGCGGTTGTAGCGGAAGGCTGTGGCGCTCTCTATAGCGGAATTGTGACGTCAGAGTCAGTCTACTTCGTCCAAGGAACGACGAACGTTTGCGGCCCCGAGTCCCCGACACACGCATCTGGGACCACGAATCTAGGCCACAACTTACAACAAATACTTATTACTTAAATTCAGACATACATAAACTCATCCCTTTTTCACATGATAGTAGGCAGTAACTACTGAACGCCAATTGTTACAATCCTAACAATCTCCTTCTACTTCGTTTACGTTCATATACGAGTATCTGAACCTTATTGCAGTGAATTCGGCAAAGAACACGAATAGATAAGGATGGCGACAGCTTTAAAATAATGGATCCTTTCTCTGTAACTATTCTTTTCCTTTCTCTGTTCTATATTTGATATTTATTAGTATATTATTTTATTTTAATGTATGTATTTTATGTTATATCTAAGTAATATTATTTAATATAGTATTTGTACACTGACAGCCCTTTGTCTATCTCATCTCGTTCACAACAAAGAGATCTGTGTATGTATGTACTTCTAGAGCGTCCCCTCCCGGTGTTTCCACTCTAGTTATCTACCTAGGTACTAAATAAAGTGCACCGCGACCGAGGTTGTTGACCGATCGCCGACCGATCCATTCCTGCCGACCAATTTTATCCAAGCACCTTAAGCGTGACATTGAAGCGATTTCTAACGGAGTGTAGTAATGCAGTGTGGTAATATCTTGAGATATAAGTAAAATTTATCATTATCTCTATGTTGCAGCAATAGTTACGTTGTTATTAAAATACATTAAATGTAATTAGTTGGCAATGTGAAATACATAACCCTCATTTAGGCTTCGTTGTCAGCTAGAAATAGGCTCTACCTACCTGATGGCTTCGCTCCCCTTTCGTACAGCAGAAATAGTGCATTTTTCAGGGATAAGAAGTTACTCAAATCTCTCAGCAATAGTATAGTTGTTTTTCAGTGAAAACATTTTCGTGATCGGATCATCGGATAAGTTCTTCTAGAGAATATACCTTTACAAACATATCGCAGAAAGTGATAAGGCCGTCAATTGTATGTTTCTAGTTTAAGGTTTCTTTCGATTATAGTCTTGGTGTATAAAAAAATGTATATGTCGTCATAAGCAACTCCAAGTGGCAATATTAGAATTCGTTGATTTCAAAATGTTGTTAACCTGTATTGATTTCATAATGTTTGTCAACCTGTAAACGCAGTTAATCGCTTCAATGTCACGCTTAAGGTGCTTGGATAAAATTGGTCGGCAGGAATGGATCGGTCGGCGATCGGTCAACAACCTCGGTCGCGGTGCACTTTATTTAGTACCTAGGTAGATAACTAGAGTGAAAATACCGGGAGGGGACGCTCTAGAAGTACATACATACACAGATATTTTTGTTGATGTTCTTAAAAAAAAGAATAGTTACAGAGAAAGGATCCATTATTTTAAAGCTGTCGCCATCCTTATCTATTCGTGTTCTTTGCCGAATTCACTGCAATAAGGTTCAGATACTCGTATATGAACGTAAACGAAGCAGAAGGAGATTGTTAGGATCGTAACAATTGGCGTTCAGTAGTTACTGCCTACTATCATGTGAAAAAGGGATGAGTTTATGTATGTCTGAATTTAAGTAATAAGTATTTGTTGTAAGTTGTGGCCTAGATTCATGGTCCCAGATGCGTGTGTCGGGGACTCGGGGCCGCAAACGTTCGTCGTTCCTTGGACGAAGTTGACTGACTCTGACGTCACAATTCCGCTATAGAGAGCGCCACAGCCTTCCGCTACAACCGCAACTATACTTGTTTTTTGTGAGTTCACTCTACGTGTTACATATCCATTTCTATTATAACTGGAAAGTTGGGATAGCGCTGAACTATGCATAGCGAAACACGATCGCTGTTAGGAATAACTTAATAGTTATGTCAATGGAAGCAAGTGTGCTATAATAATTTACGTTGTAGGTACAGAATACAAATATATATATATATATATATATATATATATATATATATATACTATTAACAAGTTATTTATAGCCAGCACTTAGGTACTGTTTTTTCTGATGCTGCTATTTGTAACTGACTTCAAAAAATATTTAAAAGAATAAATTAATGTTGACTTAAGGTGATATGGGTGATATGATTAGGTGTACTTAAGGTGATATATATACGCCCCAATGTAACGCAGTACTGGCCGTGCGCCCGCTCGATGCCAAAATATCAAAATTGAACCTCCTTTTGAACAGTTTTGTTTGCAAAATATTATTTGATTTACATATGCTATGTTAGGTATGAATAAATTCCAGCCATCAATTTTTCTGTATAAAAATATTTTAAAACATCCAAGTCGTTTTGGAGGAGTTTCCAAAATATGCGAAAAAATATCGTGTTGGTAATTATTTTTTTAAAGCAAAACTATTAGTAACACGAAAAAATCTTGTGTTCAAAATTATGTACATGAATCAATAATATTTTTTTTTTTTTTTAAATTATTTAAGCTAGCTTTTACTGAGGAGTATGCTTTAGAAAGTTACCGTTTTACGGTACTAAAGCGTATGTAGGCCCTTAATGCAGTGTTTAAAGGTGTTGCTTTCAATTCAATTACGGTATAATTTATCGCTCTTTGAAATCAATTTTTTTATAGATGTAGACAATTTAGTGGTCGGCATTTGTGGTTGATTTTGTAAATTCGTTGACGAGTTTCATTCTTCATTATTAATGAAAATAAACTTTATTTTAATTGATTCACCTTCAGAATATGAAAAACCGGAGACAGGTTACTTACCTGCACAAAAAACAATTAAATACCTTTTAAAACAAATCCTCATAGCCATCAAATCTTTAATCTCAGCCTCATTCAAAAACATCTGAAGCGGTAAATCTTAGGCTAAAAGACTAATTAAAAAAGTTCAATTGTGAGTAAACAGTTTTTTACTTTCAACACAATAGCATTCCTTTGATTGTCTGCGGGGTTTTTGTTAAAGTGAAAAATAATAAAAAGTAATTGAGAGTGGATGCAGACAGGGTGAAAGATTTGTTATCAACGGCGACGGTCGTGGGTTTAAAGTGGTCATTTGGTCCATGACCACTTTTAACGGAGAGAGAACACAGAGCACGAAAACTACCCAGATGTTGTTGCTAGGGACGACATAGTCAACAGTTTCGATCAGCGATCGAGTCGCGTAGTGCTAAAGAGACCGACACAAATACATTCAATTCATTGTCGAACATAACAGAAATAGTGCGAATAAAACACACGTCTCTTAGGCAGTACTTATAGAATACTTCGCGCGGAAATCTTAGAGAGTTAGATTTAATTGTAACCATGAATCCTCGAGGCTCTTGCTCGAGGCGGCACTGTTAACACTTCCAATAGAAACCAACCCTACTCACGGAATGACACAAAAATATTGAATGGAGAAAATAACAGAAGTTCTGCGTTCAACACACTATCTCTACTACTGCCGTGTCTAGTCGCTGACTTCTTCTCCAACTTCTGGAAGCGGACATTATAGTAACTGTTACGCAGTTAATCACCTGCCCACGTTACCCTCCGTTGTCATGCGGGTTAACAATGCAAACAAACATACACTGTCAACGTAAATCCTTTTATTCATAATCCTTATTGAAGGTGATCCAGTACACATTCAGAGTTTGGTCTCGTTTTAGCCGTGTCATTATACCCCAACCCTGGAATTAATTTTAATCACATGTTTACGTACAGAGGTGACAATTAAAACAACGTTAGGGTTTTTGAAATAAGCTGATAGTTCGTTGATTTGTTCTAGATTTTTGAACGATTATCCGATAATTTCGGCGACAAATCCGGAAATACAGCTGATTATAATCATAAGAAAAAACATAAGCCTACTTATTATTCCATGGGAGTTGCGAGACTCACTTAGAAAAACAAGTTATTATGGTAATACTGAATCGGCTGGCAACTAATATCGGCACCTTCATAAACCCAATGCATTATTTATTTATATTATGTAATGCCCTTCGTGCTGTAATGGGCACACAAATGCCCACATACTGCCTATATATCTGCACATACTAATATGTCGAGATGTATCTACGTATGGAGGAGCTCGTGTGTAAAAAATAACAGTCGCACGGGTCGATCTTCAAGATAAAGCAACGCTTGCCGAGGTCGTTCCATGGCTGGGTGACCGTCCATACCGAGACTCATCCGTGCTTCGGAATGTGCGTTAAATCTTTCAGCCTATCGATTAGTCGACTGTCATTAACATATCTTTTACAGTCGCTACGAATATTCAGAAGCCAGAAAATCTGACACCAGTCTTACCAAGGGGTATGAGCTTACCCAGTTACTGGGTTGTGAAGGTGAGAGAAGCAGTCGCTGGATAAACAACATTTTACAAAAAAATACAATCGACTTCCAAATAAAAACACTACAAAGTGAAAAATAACTATAGTGTAGAACGTCATAGTGGTGAACATCATCAATGTAGTCGGAGTTAATTAAATACCCTTTAATAAGGAACCCCAAAAACTACTCATCCAATTTGGATCAAATGTGACCACATGGGAAGCAACAGCATTTAAATCAAAAAATAATCATGAAAATCGGATCACCTAGTAAAAATATTATGATACATAAAAAGAAAATACAATCAAACTGAGAACCTTCTCCTTTTAGAAATCGGTTAAAAATACGGGTATTCAGTTGCATTCGGTAAAGTAGAAGCCAAATCATAGTTGTGAAAAGCTAACGTGATTTTTTTAAATGGTTTGTACGTAAAAGCAACGTGCAAAATATTTTCAAATAAAACATAGAAAGCGTGCTATGGCTCCAACGAGCCGTACTATCATAGAGACTGTAATACCTTATGCTCTGGAAATGATGGATCTGATCTTTGAATATTTACGAGTATGTCCTTTACTTTCTAGACAGGTTTCAAAATTATGCAATAGAATCGTAAAAAAAGCGTTACAATAAAGGAATATAAAATGATACACAGATATCTCAGGTATACAAGTGAGAAGCGTCGTACCCTTTTCCATACTGTATAGGAATATTTAGTCTCAAACTTTTGCCCATGACTTCGGCTGTGTAGCATTATTACTAGAGAAAATATTGGTTCATCATACATACTACCACTCTCCTTTCCACACCCTTGAAGATAATTTCCGGGATAAAACTACTCTTTCTCAGGGTCACAATTTCACAAAATAACTCTTTACCAAATTTCATGTAAATGTGTTAAACGGTTCAAGCGTGAATGGTAACAGATAGGCAGACAGACAGAGTTACTTTCACAACAATACATACAATAAATCTGTAGAAAAGTCGTTTTTGTATATCGAAAATATTTCCAAAAAAAATAGCCAGGGTGTTAAAGAAGAACCAACAGAACCCATTTCCAGCATTTTTGGAATTTTTGTCTGTTAATTTGTGCACGCATCACGTAAAATGTACGAAACCAATGTAGATAAATTTTATACATGAATATCGTGCGTAACATTTCAAGTATTACTATGTTTTTGTTTCATCGCAAACGGTTCACTCTATCAAAAGTTAGATGAATTTAAAGTGTTTACGAAGTAAAATATTGTAACATACGCAATTCAGATGCTCGGACTGTTGAACTCCATATTCGATAGATGGCGTCGTGCATTTCGCGTCATTTTCTGAATGGCGGTATTAAGATTTACCGCGTCAGAAAGAATATAAAAAAAGTCAGGTAGTTAGGGTCCCTAAAACACGCTCGCCGGGCCTCCGTGCGGGGACGCAGCGTACCAGGGGAATTCAAATCAATTATATACCTTCAAGGGCTATTTAAAGTGTGACTAGATTCAAAATTATAATTCTGGCTCGGGACCTAATGCACGAACTAAAAAATACTTTTTAATACATTTTAGGTCTCTAATCATACTACTAATGTCAATAATGGCGTTGACGTGCGTGCAATGTGGTCCGTAATTTCGCTGCCACTATTAACCGTCTGAATAGCCTAATGATAAACGTAATGGCCTACTACATTTAAGGTTGCGAGTCACAGCTAAGGATAGGTATTTTATTTTTTAACCGACTTTCCAAAAAGGAGGACGTTCGACATGGGTTTTTTCCCCCGATTTTGCCGTAAATTTTGGTCCGGTTTTCAAAATTCTTTTTTTATTTGAAAGAGTATGTTCCAAAATTGGTCCCATTTTAATTTGGTGAAGATCGGATGAAGAACTTCGTAGATAATTATACAATAGAACTCTTCAATAAATGACAGCAAATTTCTCGGGATTGCTGCAATCGCATGTCTGTTTATTGTTTATACTTTTTCATAACATAATGTACTAATAACTATACTACTACAACTATACTGTACTGTAATGACTATACGCCATTTATATATATAATTTAATTACCGAATATTATTTTATATTTAAAACTGCGCATTACCGCCACATATGCAGACCAAATTGAGACACAAAAACACTCGGGTTAAAAGTACGGTCCGACAGGTAGGCGTCATAAACTATGGAACACTATACATTTTAAAAGGATAAACCAATACCGAACCTTTTAAAAAAGACTCATGAATTGCCTTTTAATGTAAAAGCTGTCAAGAAACAAATAATATTCAACGAAATTCTAAACAGTCTTCAAATATTCAATTTCTTACACGAACCAGTCCCAAAACAATTAGGAGATGAAAAAATACTGAACTGAAGAGGAAGCAGGTAGTTTGCGTATGAAAGGGGGTTGGCGCCGTTGGCGAGAGGCGATGGCGGTTGGACACTTGGTTTTAGGCAGAGAGTGGAGACGGATGGTTGGTCAGGAACGAAATAAGGCGCACGAGTCATGATACTAGAGTGTTAGAGATACTTAAGGTTTAGCTTTTCGAAAGTCGTGTCGTGGTAACAAGTTTAATTATTAAGTTAATTATAATTTAGTCTAATCTCGTACTAATTACATGTGAGTGAGTGAAGAATTATTGTTGGTAAGTTTTAATCATTATATTACATAGGTAAGGACAAATCACTAATGTACCTTATGTTTCTTGCGTGGCGAGACCCTATATTTATTTCCTAGTCCACACCTGACAGATATTTGTTACTAACATTTGGTCTAGGGAAGCGGTGAAGTCTTCTTTCACACTTTCATACCCTTATACACTAAACAATTAATCATTTGACTATGGGCCTTTATTGAGCTTTAACTGACATTACATACATGGAAGGTGGAACCGCTTATATTCACTTCTGTATAAAATAGGCTAATTATGGCCGCTCTTAATTGGGCACGTAGGATAACCAAATGTTAGTTGTTAAAATATACTGTTTTCTTATAAGGTCAGACTACGGGTCTCACTGTATTGCACTTGATGTATGTACACTTATAAACTAAAGGAGGTAGTCAATGCCGAACATCACAAACTGGGATATGATCATTTTAATTAATGTTAGAGTCGTGTCTCGTTAAATCGCACCAGGCTTTCGGGCCAATATCTGAATAAAAAAATATATTTAACGAGACACGATGGGTGCCTAGTGGAAAAACGCAGTTGTTGACGTCGCACAGCTGCCAATTACAATAAACACTCTCGAAATTGGGAAGTTTAAAGAAGTGTAAAGTGACGACTTAATCCATTTCGACATACAGCAAGCAATTGTGATGAACCTGCATCAGACTGAGTCTACGGTACGCTTGCTAGTTTAGTTATTGTCTTAGTAAAGGGGTTAGGTCGAGGGTGAACTATTTATTATAGTGCGCGTCCAGAAATTCTGGAAGCATGTCTCGCTCAATGGCAAAGGCACCTAAGCACAAACCGCCCTTGTCTTAGGATTGACATGTTTAAGTTTAGGGAAACATGTATTGCTAGGATCGTTACAAAGCCTTCTCAAAGGCATTGTGTTCTAGGACCAGCATTACAAGTACGACGTGCCTGCTGTACAGGTGGTCTCACGTCACTTGGGTGGAAATCTAGACAATTGTTAAGAAACTCATTACCGTAATTCAAATAAACGTATTTCCCAATGCAATCGTACCGTTCCTACCAATTTCCTTCCGTTAGGTAAATTAATGCACTTTGCAATCCCTTCGTCTAATTAACTTCAAACATCACTATTGTTTAAGTAATATAGTCCTTATGGCTAACAGACAGGAATGTGTGCTGTGAAGTTTGTTTCATCATTTCTTCTTACCAGCTAATTCACCTAGGAAATGATGGCGGGATGGGCGCTTTTCGGCTGTCTGTAGGGGAGTTGATCAAATCAACTCCAATTACTTCCTGAGTTAAAACTCTCTGCCATATTAGTTACCTATTTGAAATAACTCATGAATGTAAATTCATTATCCGCAACCATTATTCGGTCTTTGATTTAAATACTCTATATATTAGTGTGAAGGGTTTCTCACACAACCTTTAGTTAATTGAAAGAATTTAGTTTATATCCCTTTAGTTATATTTTATTCTTCTAAACCATTTCCAAGTTATAATCTTATAACTGTGAATTTCAAAACAAAACAAAACTATAATTTGGAATTCGTACACACGGTGGAGAGGCGTCCAAGTCAGGAAGACGAACCTCACAAATTTGTGCGGCTGGTTGGGGCACAGATTCTACTTCTTCAGAAGTAGCCGACCTTTAACTCTAAGTCTAGGGCATTTTAGGAAAAACAAAATTTGTATCAGCCTGGGGTCATTTAGGAACAGTCACAATAACATCACACCAGTACGCCCTAAAGGAGTACGCAGATGTGTACAGTTCACTTTGGCACACCCTCATTTCACCGGTTATGTTCAAGTTTCATGATATTCGGGTAATCTATTTGGCATTATAGGTTACCTTATTAAAGAACTTGCCTATTAGATACAACTAAATAGTGAAAAATAAAAATTCAAAAATATACTTCTGACTTCCAAATAAAAACTACAAAGTGAAAACGTCCGTAACGAAAAATATAGGTACCGACTTCCAAAAATAAAGTAATTTTTCACTTTGTAGTGTTTTTATTTGGAAAGTCGTTAGTATTTAAAAAAAAAAGTTTATTGTTTTAGTTTCGTTGTGGTGTTCTGGAGTGCAACTAGATTGCGCGCAGCAAATCTGTCCTTACTGCTTTTGTATGAAGTCGATATTCTTCTCCCTAGAGTAAATAGTATTCTGTGCAGCGAACGGACGATCTAAAAAAACAAAGGTAGGTAGAAAGGTAAGTATGGTAGTTACAGGGTAGGTAAGTACGGTAGGATAGGCAGTTAACGGGAGCGAAGCTGCGGGCACAGCTAGTTTATAATATTAGTATGGATGGATGTAACAAGGTTACATGATTACAGGGAACTAGGTTTGTCCCACGGCTTCGCTCCTATGGTCTATCCTCACACATATCACTCAGCAATAGAACTGCTTGCTATCAGTTCAAGAATTTACGTTATCGGTTCAAAATTTCCAGTTCATACGATAAACCAAAAAAAATACCGCTTTAGAATATACTAGCTGCCACCCGCGGCTCCGCCCGCGTCGTATTAGTACTTCGCCCAATATCTTTATAAATTAAAGCCTATAAGCTATATTTCTGTAAAGTTCCATTAAAATCTGTTCAGTAGGTTTTGCGTGAAAGAGTAACAAACAACTATACATCCATCCATCCTCACACACTTTCACGATTTATAATAGTATTGAATGAAATTTAAACAACGTGTTCTTACAAGTACAACCCTTTCATGGAGTCTAACTCCATCATCTTTCTCTGTAAATTACCTAGTTAATCCTAAAAGGATTACAATTTACAAGACACTTCATAAACTCCAAAACTATAAGAAAGCAGGTATCAATTTTTTACTAACTTTGATTACTCGAGGACCGCAAGAGAAATTTTAAACGCATTTTAGTTTGTTCCAAAGTACTCCCCAGATACTCTGAAATCTGAGTGGAATACCTGATCTCTGGATTTGTAGGTCAAATGTACCTTGTTATGTGGGGACATGGATAATGTTGATCTTACTTGTAAGTTGGTACCTTGTTATGTTAATGTAAAAATATGTATCATTTTTGACGTGGGTCATACCATACCATTATGTAATCTTGGATTGTTACAATGTTTTATCTTATCTTCTAAAGTAATATAATGAAGAGGTAAAATTGTATGTTTATTTATTTATATACATTTTATTGTACACCAAGACCATAATCGAAAGAAACCTTAAACTAAAAGCATACCATTGACGGCCTTATCGCTTTCTGCGATATGTTTGCTAAGGGATATTCTCTGGAAGAACTTATCCGATGATCCAATTACGAAAATGTATTCATTGAAAGAAAACTATACTATGGCTGAGAGATACTTCTTATCCCTAAAAATGCCTAAATGAGGGTTATGTATTTCACATTGCCAACTAATTATATTTAATGTATTTTAATAACAACGTAACTACTGCAGCAAAATAAAGATAATGATAATTTTTACTTAAGTATCATGGTATTACCACAATGGTTTAAAAACGTTACGTTGTTACAAAATAAATACAGATTTGTTTACCTTTTCTCTCAGCTCTGGTCGTTTATGAATATTACAATACAATGTGCCGTATAGTGGCACTATGGTTTATACATAATTTAAATTTGATAAACCCATCCCGTCTGTACAATCAGCGCTACCCATTATCACAAATGAGTCAGCGGTTCTTTTACATAAAAAATGGATGTATTTACTCTGAGAAAATTAAAGCCTAGACCGAAAGTTACTAACCTAGGTCCGTAACCGAGTAAGCGTTTTGTTATCCGTTTTTGCTATCAGAACGTTTGTTAGATATTCTTATACGAGTCTGTTACATTTAAATGCTTTGCTTAAGGCTGTTGGAATAATTGGATTGCAATGTACGCGTACGAACAATTCGTATCTATTTATGATTTACGATTCCAATGTTTAGAAATAAGAATTAAAGGAATGAAAATTCAGGACATCGAACGAGTACACAAAATACAGCAATATGTTGTTATTAATAAGCCCAAATTTTACTTACATGTATTATGTTTATTATTTTACTAATGTATTAACGAAGTAACGTATAAGAACCTTTACTAATGTTTCATCTGAAACATGTTTTCATTAGCTACAATAATAATGTCAACTGTTGCTAACCGAGTCCTAACTAAATAGTGGCATATGTATAAATTAGTAATTAGAGAGATTGGGATTGATTTGGATTGGATTTTTGGTTGGGTTTTGTTTTTAGTTTTTTGAGTGATTTAGATCATAAATATGTAAGAGAAAAATCATACGACGAGGACTTCACCTAGAAATCCCCGAAAAATAAAAATACACCCAACTTCCAAATAAAAACAATACTAAGTGAAATATAACTGCAAAGTCGGTGTTCCTGTTTTTGTTTCATCGTGTTTTGATAACGACTTCTGAAAATGAAATTATTTTCCACTTTGTAGTTTTTTTATTTGGAAATCAGTTGAATTTTTTTTGCGTTGTTTTTGAATAACGTGAAATATGAACATAACCAGTGAAATGAAATTGTATCAGGGTGAACTGTACACATATGCGCGCTCCTTTAGAGCGTACCGGCGTGATGTTATGAAATAGTGCAAACAATAATCAGACATGCGATTGCAGCAATCCCCAGAGATTTGCCGTCATTTATTAAAGAGTTCTGTAGTATATCTCCTAAGATCTTCATCAGGTCTTCAATAAATTTAATTCGGAACATTTCGGGAAACACTCTGTGGCAACACCGTGGCACAACTGGCCGCACAGTGATTTTGATAATTTAGAAGCAATGCGGAGACAGCGTCAGTCCGCCAGATTTTTCCTACCAACCAAGCTGAGCTGATTGTGAAATGTGTATTCCTTATACATACTCCTAAGTCAAATTATACATCATCCTTCTATAAGTTGGCGTATCATTTAACTCTCAAGATCTGGGCAAGAAACTACCGAACACACTCAACTGCCGCCCAGGGGCATAGGCGGCTGATGCCCCGGCCATATCCTGGAGCCGAGGCGTCGTAACATTCATTCCCCAAATCGGTGACCCCGACGTTTTTGTAAACAAACTTTTAATTCTCGTTTTAGTTTTCATGAAATAATTTCATAATTTGAGTTGGTTGTGTTATACATAAGTGTTAGTAACAGTTTTTTTTTTTACGCCAGGTCTCTTATAGTAAGATAGTGAAACTAAGTATATCATGTGAATTATTTTTCAACTGCATGCATTGCTTACTTATATACTAACAACTTGACGTTTAAAACACTTCTTGATTCTAACTTATTGGTATAATTTGTAAGATTTATTTCGTGCTATATGTTTAATGTGCATGTTTAATATTTGTGTTTTCGCCGATATCCAATTGTATTTGTTGACGACGCGGTTTGCACAGTTGGTAGTGACCCTGCTTACTGAGCTGAATGTCCTGGGTTCAAATCCCAGTATGTTTAAATATTTGTTTCCTACCTCATTTTAGCTAAACAAATCTAACTAAACGTACTTTCTTTTTATGTCTTTTTAACCGACTTCCCAAAAAGGAGGAGGTTCTATGTTCGACATTATGTTTGTTTTTTTTTTTTTTTGTATTTTCACCGATATCTCCGTCAATTGTGGACCGATTTAAAAAAATCTTTTTTGTTTGAAAAAGTATGTTTCGAAATTGGTCCCATTTTAATTAGGTGAAGATCTGATGAAGAAATTCGGAGATATACAACAGAACTCTTCAATAAATAACGGCAAATCTCTCAGGATTGCTGCAATCGCATGTCTGTTTATTGTTTATACCATTTTGTAACATTACATCACGCCAGTACGCTCTTAAATCTCTCATTCATCTCTCATGTTCAAGTTTCATAAAATCTATTCTGGCGTTATAGTTACCTTACTTACTTGCTTATTACGTAGGTACAACTAAAAAGTGAAAAATAAAAAATCTTTTTGCATAAAAATACTACCGACTTCCAAATACAAAACTACAAAGTGAAAAATAACTTTATTTTATGAAGTCGGTGTCCATAACGCAAAAAAATTGGTACCTACGAAAGACACCGACTTCAAAAAATAAAGTTATTTTTCACTTTGTAGTTTTGTATTTGGAAGTCGGTAGTATTTTTTTGCAAAATGTTTTTTTTGAATGTTTGTTTACGTGTATCCTAACAACGAGTTAAAAGCTTTGGTTGAAAATACTGCGCGTCAGCAACAGCTACAACAAACTTCAGAGGTCTGTATGGTTTCTGTTAAATCACCAACCTTTTGGCCTGATAAGCTTGCAGTGTGGTTTGCGCAGGTTGAGGCTCAGTTCCAGATAGCAGGTATTAATGCCAACAGCACTAAATTCAACTATGTCGTTGCTCAACTGGATCAAAAGTTAGCTGGTGAAGTGGAAGACCTAATCACACGACCTCCAGTTAAAGGTCAGCAGTACGTGAAGCTGAAAGAGGAGTTGATTAACCACCTATCTATGTCTGTGGAAAAACGGGTTCATCAGCTTACCATTGAGGAGGAGCTTGGAGATAGACGTCTATCCCAGTTTCTCCGAAACTTACGCTCACTTGCTGGCAGCGCGCTCTCTGACGAGAATATACTGCGCCAACTGTTGCTTCGTCGACTTCCACAACAAGTGCAAGCTATACTAGCTTTGCAGGCCGAGCTTTGCCTTGATAGGCTTGCTGAGCTAGGTGACAAAGTGATGGAGATTGCAGGGCCCAAACAAGTTTTCACTTCTACAGCCCCTGCTGGTTTGGCTTTTAGTCAAGACACTCTTTCACAGTGCATGGAACGATTAGAGCAACAGATAGCTGCCTTATCGTTCAACACCCAGCCTTTGTGCACGCGCCACCGCTCTGCGTCATCTCATCGTTCGCGCTCACGCTCTCGTGGTTCCTCGTCGAGGAACGATCCTAAGGTGTATGTTGGTATCATAAGAAATATCAGGTGCATAACCCCGTGCAGCTGGAAACCTAATTACCAGGGAAACGCGATGAACAATCAGTAGAGGCGGCCACTGATTGTACGAGTCCCGGCCGCCGAATATTTGTAACAGATCAGAAATCTAAACATCAGTACTTAGTGGATACGGGGTCTGATCTTTGCTGTTTCCCTCGGCGTTTCCTCAGAGGTCGATATCAACTCAGCAGTTTCAATTTGAGCACCACCAATGGCAGCTCGATTGGGACATACGGTAACATTTCCTTGCACTTGGACTTAGGTTTCACGCCGGGATTTTCATTGGAATTTCGTGATCGCTGATGTTGCGTCACCGATTATAGGTTCCGATTTCCTTAGCTATTATAACTTGTTACCTGATTGCCGTCATCTGTGCCTGAAGGATGGTAATACTAAATTAAAAGTTCCTGTATCTTTGTCTGGGACTGCACAGCCAAGCGTCATAGCTGTAAATATTGGTAACTCCACTTACGCTGGATTGCCTAGAGTAAAAGAGAGAAGAAAAGAAAGAAAGAAACTGCAAGGCCTTCAAAAAGTGCCCGGGCCCCACCATTACATATGACGTTAAAGAAGGATTCCTCCTGGCGTCCTTGTGGTGATTATCGCGCCCTGAACGCCAGGACTATTCCTGACAAATATCCTCTGCAGCACATTAACGATTTCTCTCAAAATCTTCATGGCGCACGAGTATTTAGTACTCTTGATTTAGTAAAAGACTATCATCAGATTCCCATGTTTGAGGAAGATATTCCAAAAACAGCCATCTTTACCCCGTTTGGCCTCTTCGAATTTCCTTTTATGACCTTTGGTTTACGTAATGCTGGTCAAACCTTCCAGCGGTTTATCGATGAGGTCACACGGGGTCTCTGTTACTGTTTTCCTTATATGGATGACATACTCGTTTTATCGCCTGATGAAGCTTCCCATAAGGAGCATCTTCGCGGATTGTTTTGTCGTTAACAAGAGTACGGAGTAGTGATAAACCCGTCTAAATGTGTCATAGGTGCAAAACAGGTGAAATTTCTTGGACATATCATCAATGCTGACGGGATCCAACCTTCACGCGAACATGTCTCCGCGTTGCTGGAGTACAAACCGCCTGAAACAATCAAAGGTATGAGGCGGTTTCTAGGCGTTCTTAATTAATATCGCCGTTTTGTCCCTCAGGCTGCTAAGTTTCAAGCCCCTTTGATCGAAGCGGTGGTTACCTCCATCAGCAAGGGTAACAAACCATTTTAATGGACTCCCGAGCTGCATAAGGCATTTGAGGAATGCAAGCAAAGCCTCTCAGTTGCTACGCTCCTACACCATCCTGTGAATGATGTCCGTTAAGGTCTTTTCACGGATGCATCTAGCTTGCACGTTGGCGCCTGCTTGCAACAAGAGGTGAATAATCAGTGGCACCCCCTGGCGTTTTTTAGTAAAAAACTGACTCCACGCCAGTCGGAATGGCCTGCTTATTACCGGGAGCTTTTAGAGGTGTACGAAAGCGTACAACATTTCCGCTACATTCTCGAGGTACAGCATGCCAATATTTTTACCGACCACAAGCCGTTGTTGTACGTTTTCGTACAACGTCGAGAAAAGCTACCACCGCCGCAAATTAATCAACTGTCTTTTATTAGCCAGTTTACCACTGATATTCAGTACATTCGTGGAGAGGACAATGTTGCTGACGCTCTGTCAAGAGTTGAAGCGCTTTCTTTAGCGGCGGATTTCGCTACTCTTGCTTCGCCGATCCAACAGCTCCTCTCTCAAACTTGAAGATCTCTGCATTCCGGGGACAGATATAACTCTCGTGTGCGATACCTCTACTGGTAAGCCTCGACCGTATGTGATTACTGCATTTCGTCGAGGCATATTCGACAAGCTGCATGGTCTGAGTCACCCAGGTGCGCGCACGACTACGAAACTTGTGAGCGACCGCTTTATTTGGCCCGGTATACGAAAGGGCTGCTATAAATGGGTAAAACACTGCGTGCCCTGTCAGAAGTGTAAGGTGACGAGACACGCCTCTATGCTTCTTGGTGAATTCACCACGCCTTCAGCCAGACTACGACATGCCCACCTAGACATAATCGGTCCGCTTCCTCTATGCAACGGTTTCAACTATTGCCTCGCCGCCATAGATCGCAGCACTCGCTGGCCAGAAGTATGACCGATGGTTACGATGACAGCGGAGGAAGTGGCTGAAACTTATACAAGTGGCTGGATAGCCCGGTTCGGTGTCCCGACAGTTGTCACCACCGATCAGGGCCGCCAATTCAAATCTTCACTTTTTCGGAAACTGATGCATATACATGGTGCCACCAAGCCCGCAAGCCAACGGAATGGTGGAACGGCTCCACCGTCAATTGAAGGCTGCTCTGATGTGCCACGGCAGCTCGTGGATCAGAGCACTTCCAATGGTACTCCTCGGCATCCGCATTGCTTTGAAGGAGGACATAGGCTTATGTGCGGCCGAGCTGCTATACGGCGAACCATTGCGACTTCCAGGCGAACAGCTTGTCACTACTGTCGTAGTTGAGCGTCCTACTGACGCCATCAATTTTGTCGACCAGCTACGTGCCAAGATGGCCCTTTTTAGACCTGTTCCGACATCGCATCACCATCAACAAGCTATTTTTACTTTAAAGGACCTGTCAACGGCGACCCACGCGTTTCTTCGCGATGATACTGTGCGTCGTCCGTTGCAATCTCCTTACACAGGTCCCTATCTAATTTTGCGCAACAGGGACAAGACCATTAACTTACTAATTAAGTGTCGAGAAGCAGAGATTTGTATTGACCGCATCAAGCCAGCTCATGTGATGACTGACGACCCTGTTTGTCAAGCTTCAAACGATTCGGTGCTGACATCGACCGGCTCGTGTCCCGCACCGACACCTCACCAGCAGGTTAAAGCTGCTCCCTCAGCTCGCCAGGTACCTGGAACAGCTGTTTCTCCTGCGCCAGTTTTGTCGAAGCCTCCTATTCCCGAAACACAGAAGCTCCCATACGTCACCAGATCTGATAGACGAGTTAAAATCAAAACTTTTGAGTAGTTCTTACCATTTTTTTAATTTCAGTTTTAATTTATAACCATCTTCGCAATATGCGAGGTTATTTTTCTCCGTAGGGGGGGGGTGTGGCAACACCGTGGCACAACTGGCCGCTCAGTGATTTTGATAATCAATAAACAATGCGGAGACAGCTACAGTCATGCCAGATTTTTCCTACCAACCAAGCTGAGCTGATTGTGAAATGTGTATACCTTATACAAACTCCTAAGTTAAATTATACATCATCCTTCCATAAGTCGGCGTTTCATTTAACTCGCAAGATCCGGGCAAGAAACTACCGAAAACACTCAACTGCCGCCCAGGGGCATAGGCTGCTGATGCCCCGGCGGCCATATCCTGGAGCCGAAGCGTCGTAACATTCATTCCCCAAAACTCTTTCAAACAAAAAACGGTTCACAATTGACGGAGAAATCGTTGAACATACACAAATACAATCATACATACAGCCGAACATATATTCATTCATCGGGACCTTCATCGAGATCCATTGTCTCAACGCTTTTCTGGTGGTCGCCACTGTTGATTTTGCCTTTCAGGATTTGAGGTGGTTTGGGAATAGTGCGGTGGGTTTGTCCCAAAAATAAAAATAAAACATACAGCCGAACATAGAACCTCTTTTTTAGAAAGTCGGTTAGAAAGGGTAAAGTGGAACAGTTGCTAGTTGTCGCAGCCACATACGGAGATCACATCCCTCTCGAACAGTACAGTCACTCCCGTGACTACAAACAAACTACAATAAATGTACACAATGTAACAATTTCTTATCACATCTGTTCAAAAAGAGCTAGTTTATTCCTCGTAAACAGGGACCAAAATAGCTCATATGTCATCGTGTTACCCTTTTACTAGCTTCATAATTGTACACCCTCACTTGCCCGTTTTGATACGGCAATATTTTTCTTTTACACCCGGTCAACAAGAAAATATAATTTTTCATTTTTAATAACTCGCTTTTTAAAATATTTTTCTTGCCCAAAACCAGGGCATATTCTCTAAAGCTAATAACAAACGCAACGCCCGGACTGTTTCCCCGAAATTCTTATTCGAACAAATTTGAACAAAATATATTTCATTATTTTAAAAGGTTTTGTCTATGTCTACCTTTTATCTACCATTTTTAGGGTTTCGTAGTCAACAAGTAACTCTTATAGTTTCGACATGTCCGTCCGTCCGTCGTTCCGCAGCTAAGCTCAGATACTATTAGTACTTGAAAGCTATAATTTGGCATGGATACACATAATTAATCACGCCAACAAGGTGGTAAAATTAAACCATGAAACATTTTTGGGGTACTTCCCGTACACGTCAAGTGGGGTTGTTTTATTTCTCGTGTATCCGTTGCGTTAACGGGTCTGTGAAAACCATTTTCAATTCTGAGGCCTTAGTGCGAGTTTTTACTCACGCTCACTCGTGATACGTAAACGATCTCTTATGTCAAAATGTATACAAAAAAAGTGGTTTCTCCTTACCGTCACCAGACGGCGCTTATCCAGTTTCAATACAAAATGATGTTTACGTTAACGCGATTGAGCGTGAGTAAAAACTCGCACTAAGGCCTCAGGTAACCGTTTGCGTTAAATTAAGCTTTATACAGCCTCTAAGTGTCAAGTGTCGGCCCCTGCCAGCTAAATGGTTTCTTTTAGATATGCGAAAAATATTGCGACAGTAGTATATATAATGAAATTAAAAGGAAACTTTCACAGCTAAGAAGGCTTTACGAGTAATAGTCGACCAACTTATAAAATATACCTACTTGGAAAAGTAAAAAAAATATTTTCGTCAGAGAATTGTTCGTTGCTTTCATTGTTTATGAACTTTAGTATTTTTACCTAATTATGAAGGTGAATATAGCCTTTTGAACGGCACCCACGGTACGCGAGTCCTACTCGCACTTTGCCGGGTTTTTTTTTTAATTATGTTTAGTTCTTTTTTAAATATTTCCGACAAAAACTGTCCAACTATCGTTTACTTTGAGGTTGCCGCCCTATTCAGGTCCAACAGAAGATAACCTTATCGTCCTAATTACTTCGACTACTAAACGTCTCTTGAAAGCGTCACTGAAGGCCAGAAAGGCTTCAGCGGACTTAATTCTACCAAATAATTTAGTAGCGTGCACTTTGAGAGAGTAAAGTCATTTAAATAATTTAATTAACAAAGAATCCAAAGCTTACGGTGTTCTAATTTATTATTTCTGAAAAACAGAGAAGGTATCTAACTTTGTAACTTTTCGTCAAGTAAACAGTTCGCGGAGTTTTATATTTATTAACGAATACGCACCGAAGTCTGCCCGCTTCACAGTACCCGCAAACACGTGAAGTTGTGAGTACTCTGAAGTTGAATGTGAGTTCAACAAATCTTCATATAACCGTTTTAGTGGTGGGCAGGAAAGTTCCAGGGGCATAAATCACGTGATTCTTAGTGGAGGTAGTTAGGAAACCACAGGAGTGCCGTAACGCAGCGCCCTCTGTGCCCAGAGTCAGGAAACTGATAGTAATAAATGGAAGCCTGAATTTTCGCTACTTTTAAAATCTCTAAGCTGCTAATGGACTACGTGTTCGTATATTTTCAATATACCACAGTATTTACTTTCAGTTATAGTGTCGGGTACAGTAATGTAATATAATTATTGCTCAACGTAATGTCTCTAATGGCTGGCAGCATTAATTCTGAAAGACTTTAATTTTTAGGGTCCAAACGGAGCCCTATTGCTGTCACTCACGTGTCCGTACGTCTGTCCCTCTGTCCGTCTGACCATCGTCTGTCACACGGGGTTTATAGCCAAACACTTGCAGCTACGGTCTTCAAATTTTCTCAGTATAAGTATCTTGTTGACTCAAAGCCATACAAACTTTAAAAAAATATTTTATTTTTGTTATTAAAGGGATCTCCCATAAAGCTAAAGGGGGCAGCGAAAAATAAACTTTGAAGTATCCCATCGAGTATACTATCGTTGTTTAAAACTTGTTTAGAAGATAAAACTGTATTTTTTGTTTTAAAAAATATTAGTAAACAAAGGAATGAGAAGCCACCAAAGTCAGCTTTATTTACGATATTTTGATCGGAAGAGTTTTTTAAGTTCCCATTGACCTATGAACTCGATAATGTTTATTATTAAGTATAGTTTACTAACAAATAAGTACCAATATATTTGTAGGCACTTCTGAGGATTTCGTTCTGATGAGTGCCATGGTTTCTAATGACTTTGACAGATGTCAAATTGACGTAATACTAAGCACTAGTTTTTGGCGCGAAGAAGGGAGGTAAGTCAAGGATGGAGTAAGGTCATGGCGGGTTGGATCGAGTGGTTAATTTAAGATAAAAACTTACGGAGATATACCGTGACAGTGACCGATTGTTCGTGTAGATAAAACTACGCGCTTAGTGGAATGTCGTATACCTACGTTATTCGCCAATATAACGTGATCAGTTACAAGTGAAAAAGTTGGTTTGTCTAACTCGTATTAGCCCGAAAAGAACCCATGCAAATAATGGCTTTTCCTGAAAATTACACAGTATTATTATCTTATATTGATCGATCAGATTTTAAAGGCTAAAAACGGGACCCTATTACTAAGACTCCGCGGTCCGTCTATCTGTCTGTCTGTCACCAGGCTGTAAGTCATGAACCGTGATAGCTAGACAGTTGAAAATTTCGCAGATGATGTATTTTGGTTGCCGCTTTAACAAAAAATACTAAAACAGAATATAATTTAATAAATATTTAAGTGAGACTCCCATACAACAAACGTGATCTTTTTGCCGTTGTTTGCGGTAATGGTACGGAAACCTTCGTGCGCGAGTCCGACTCGCACTTGTCCGGTTTTTTATACTACAACCAACTTGTTTTTGCGGTCAAATGCTTAGCACAGAAGGGGTGGTGGCGGCACGATTCTACATTTTCTACGGAACCTTCAATGTGTGAAGTCACCTGCAGAGGCGTATTATCCCTAAGGCAAACTAGGCACGTGCCTAGGGGTGCGAGGTTACAAAGGGCGCACGCGCTGCAGTTCTAAACAAAGATAAAAATATAACATGAAATTAATTGCTTTAAATAATACAAGTACTAAGTAAGTTCGAGTTTCAGTAGGAAGTACTTAGACAATATAAAAGATTCTTAAATTTTATAGAGATGAAGAGCTTCCGAAGCGTGCTCCTTCTTCCTGATCTCATAATAGAAGTTTGTAAAATACAGCTCAAGCAGATGCTTGTAAAAGTCATTTACTATGCTTTGATTGCTATCAAGAGCAATACTGAGCAAAACTGTTATGTTGTAAGTGTAGCTAAAAGCATACGAAATTAGAACGACTAAAGGTTTAATAGATTGCTTTCATGATCGTGGTTTGCGGTTTTATTTTTGTTATGTACTTGTTATCTATACTAATATTATAAAGAGGTAAAGTTTGTGAGTTTGTGAGTTTGTGACGTTGTAAGGGGTAATCTCTGGATCTACTGAACCGATTTTGAAAATTCTTGCACCGATAGAAAGCTACATTATTCCTGAGTGTCATAGGCTATAAAATATTTTCAAAAAAAATAGAGATCCTTATGAAAATTGCAATAATGTAACCCAAGGTAGCAAAATGTTGTCTGTAAAATACATTATTTGGCGTGCGCTGAGAAAACTATTGATGATAGATACAAATTAGTAGGTAGGGTAGGTAGGATAGGCAGGTTAGGCAGGGTAGGCAGAGTAGGCAGGGTAGGCAGGGTAAGCAGAGTAGGCAGGGTAAGCAGAGTAGGCAGGGTAGGCAGGGTAGGCATGGTAAGCAGAGTAGGCAGGGTAGGCAGGGTAGGCAGGATAGGCAGGGTAGGCAGGATAGGCAGGTTAGGCAGGGCAGGCAGGGTAAGCAGAGTAGGCAGGGTAGGCAGGGTAGGCAAGATAGGCAGGGTAGGCAGGAAAGGCAGGGTAGGCAGGAAAGGCAGGGTAGGCAGGGTAGGCCGGGTAGGCAGGGTAGGCAGGGTAGGCCGGATAGGTAGGGTAGGCAGGAAAAGCAGGGTAGGCAGGATAGGCAGGGTAGGCAGGAAAGGCAGGATAGGTAGGGTAGGCAGGGTAAGCAGGGTAGGCAGGGTAGGCTGTGTAGGCAGGGTAGGCTGTGTAGGCAGGGTAAGCAGAGTAGGCAGGGTAGGCAGGGTAGGCAAGATAGGCAGGGTAGGCAGGAAAGGCAGGGTAGGCAGGGTAGGCAGGGTAGGCAGGGTAGGCAGGGTAGGCAGGGTAGGCAGGATAGGCAGGGTAGGCAGGAAAGGCAGGGTAGGCAGGATAGGTAGGGTAGGCAGGGTAGGCATGGTAAGCAGAGTAGGCAGGGTAGGCATTGTAAGCAGAGTAGGCAGGGTAGGCAGGGTAGGCAGGGAAGACAGGTTAGGCAGGGTAGGCAGGGTAAGCAGAGTAGGCAGGGTAGGCAGGGTAGGCAAGATAGGCAGGTTAGGCAGGAAAGGCAGGGTAGGCAGGGTAGGCAGGGTAGGCAGGATAGGCAGGGTAGGCAGGATAGGCAGGGTAGGCAGGAAAGGCAGGGTAGGCAGGGTAGGCCGGGTAGGCAGGGTAGGCAGGTTAGGCAGGGTAAGCAGAGTAGTCAGGGTAGGCGGGGTAGGCAGGATAGGCAGGAAAGGCAGGAAAGGCAGGAAAGGCAGGGTAGGCAGGAAAGGCAGGGTAGGCAGGGTAGGCTGGGTAGGCAGGATAGGCAGGGAAGGCAGGATAGGCAGGGCAGGCAGGAAAGGCTGGGCAGGCAGGATAGGTAGGGTAGGCAGGGTAGGCTGGGTGGGCAGGGTAATCAGAGTAGGCAGGGTAGGCAGGGTAGGCAAGATACGCAGGGTAGGCAGGAAAAGCAGGGTAGGCAGGGTAGGCAGGAAAGGCAGGGTAGGCAGGATAGGTAGGGTAGGCAGGGTAGGCTGGGTAGGCAGGGTAGGCAGAGTAGGCATGGTAAGCAGAGTAGGCAGGGTAGGCAGGGTAGGCAGGGTAGGCAGGATAGGCAGGATAGGCAGGATAGGCAGGATAGGCAGGATAGGCAGGGTAGGCAGGAAAGGCAGGGTAGGCAGGGTAGGCAGGAAAGTCAGGGTAGGCAGGGTAGCCAGGGTAGGGGCAGGGTAGGCAGGGTAGGTAGGGTAGGCAGGGTAGGCTGGGTAGGCTGGGTAGGCAGGGTAGCCAGGGGTAGGCAAGATAGACAGGGTAGGAAGGGTAGGCAGGGTAGGCAGGGTAGGCAGGGTTGGCAGGGTAGCCAGGGTAGGCAGGGCAGGCAGGGTTGGCAGGGTAGCCAGGGTAGGCAGGGAAGGCAGGGTAGGGGCAGGGCAGGCAGGGTAGGCAGGGTAGGCATGGTAGGCAGGATAGGCAAGGTAGGCAGGGTAGGCAGGGTAGCCAGGGTAGGTAGGCAGTTGACGGGAGCGAAGCCCCGAGGGTCAGCTAGTAATTTATAAGTACCTGGGCGACCAAGTTCTGCTAGGGTGAAAAAAGAGAAAACGACGTATTCTAAAAATGAAACCTAGCTAGATCGACTACATACCAAATTTCATGAAAATCCTTGGAGCCGTATCCGAGTATTTTAGTGTTTGCTCTTTTAAATGTATTAGATAATTGTGTATATGGCCGCTAGAGGGGCGCCGATGAGGTACTTGCCTAGGGCGTTCTCGACTTTTAATCCGCCCCTGGGCACCTGGCCAGTTTTTTAATAAATAGCCAGCATTAATAACACCTGGACTAAATACCAGTTCAAATCAAATATCTGGTGCCTGAAAATTACAATATATGAGCACAAACAAAATTAGAAACTAATTTCTCTCAAACTACAATGTTGTTCAGGTCACCACAGTACATAACTGTATTTGAGCGTATATTGCTAGGTAATACACATTAGTTGTTCGTGGTTTAGAGTAATGCTGAGAAAATGACTGTTACCAAATAGTCGGTTGTAAAGCAACTTCTTAATTGGCTGAAAGTATGAAGACTTGAAAAAGAAAAGAATGAATACTTTTGTAATCACAATCAGACCAAATTGTGATTGAACGTTAGGATAATATCATTAAAAATCACCATTCCGAATCATGATAAAGGTAAGAAGCACACATCGTGACATGATATCCTTTATTTCAAAATGCCATCTTGTCATATGCAAATCGTACTTTGATAAACACATGCATCGATGAACGTTCCCATCGCACGCAAAAACGGAAACGAAAAAGTATTTCCAAGTTAACTAAGAGCATTGTGTTTCATTTTAACTTTTTTCCATTTCAAAAGAGCTTGGAAAAAGCTATTAAACAATAAATGAGCCCCACAATCTCCCTATATACTTGTAAGTTTGGGAAACTATCGTAACATAAAATACAATGAAAGTATTTCCTGGCGGAGCGTGCTGGCGATCTGTGGCCAACTTATATTCAATGTTGGTGTACGTGAGGCAGTGGTCACCTCGCTAGCCGTAGGGCTCTACATTGCGGAAACATATAAACACATCAACACGGTCTAGGGATATTTTTAAAAAGCGAATTACTATCAATGTGTTAATTATTTATACATGTGTATATGTTTAAAAGATACGTTATTTAATATTCTACCATTTTTTAATAATGGTTAAGGTACTTCGATTAAAATTTCAGGATTTTATGGAAAAAAATGAAGCATAGACGGAAACCGTATATGAATTAACTTTTAATTTATGAGTAAAAACTGAAAAAAATAGAAAAATCATTTAATTTGTGTTTATAAACTTGAAGTTAGTAGTCTGAGAAAGCGCCCATGATGTTCATAACACATCGGCAACGATTCGGCATGCTCAGAACAAGGTTGTCGATGTCTTGCTGCGGAATATTGTCCCATGTCCTTCTGAGGTGCGCAAAAAGTTGATCTTCTGTAGCCAGATTTTCAGGAACTTCCTTCAGAGCTCTTCTTTGCAGTATATCCCACGCATGCTCAATGGGATTTAGATCTGGCGATTGAGCAGGCCAGTCTAAGGCCCTAACATTGTGTCTATGTAACCAAGCTGCTACCGTTCTCGCCGTGTGTGCCCGGGCATTGGCGTGCATGAGCAGGAAATCTTGCCCCATTTGTGTTCTGTGGGGCAAGATTACGGGCCCCAGCACCTGTTGGACGTATCGTTCTGCCGTCATATTGCCCCGCACCCAAACGAGATCCGTCCGTCCTCCAAGACGAATTCCTGCCCAAACCATAATTGTTCCTCCTTGGTATGGGTGAACTTCCTGAGGGTTCTGAAGACGGCTCCATCGTCCAGGAACTCGCCAAACACGCGTCCTTCGTGAATCTGGATGGAAGCCGAACCTGGATTCATCCGTGAACAGCACATTGGACTATTGCTCACGGCCCCAGTCCACGTGGTTCCGAACCCATTCTAATCGTCGTCCACGATTGCCACTCCGTAAAAGTGGGACCCGGAGTGGTCTACGAGAGCGTAGATTGCTTTCATGCAGTCGCTTTCTTACAGTTTGGTTACTGACAAGCACTTGGTGTTCCACTCGCAGCCTTTGGACCAATTGAGTCGCCGTTGCATTTGGTTGAGGTCGCGCAGTAATTTGCAAAAATCGGTCTTGTCTGGGGGTAGTGATGCAACTTGGCCCCCGGTGCCTCTCCGCTACTTCACCTGTGGCACGATAGCGTGTCCACAATCTTGAAATTACATTTTGGTGGGTCCCTATGGCCTCAGCAACATTACGCTGAACAGACCCAGCTTCCAGCATTCCCACAGCTCGTAACATCTCCGCCCTCGTCAAATGTTGGCGTTGCATGGCTACAATACCACAATTTTAACTTTATCTTTCGTTTAAAAATAAAAAAAAACTGTAACTAAACGTAATTCGTATTGTTTTCTAAATTTCGCACAAATGAAAATTCCCTCTCCTACACATCAAGACATTTTTATGCCACCGAAACAAAAGAATTTTCAAAAATTTGAATTTGGAATTAGTCTGAGATAAATTACAAACAAATCGGTGTATAAAAGATTCCAATGCGGCCAGTACTTTTCGAGTTATTTAATTGAGTATGAAATATCCCTAGACCGTGCTGATGTGTGTACATTCCTAAATTATTCCAATGTTTGATCAACTTAGCTTTTCAATGACTCTGGCTATATTTCGGTTCAGAGATGTTTCTTTCAGTAAAAGGCTGTTACGCAATAGAGCTTTTCCAATTGAGTTGGCTTTAATACAAAATGGCGATAGCGGTACATTGTCCTACATCTTTCAACACGAACAGTCCCTTGGGATGCTAAAAAAGCTCTGGAACATTGCCTCCGTGTAGACGTCTTTTATTTTAAATCTCATTATCATATTTAACTTCATCATATCATCATCATCATATCAGCCGAAAGACGTCCACTGCTGGACATAGGCCTCCCCCAAGCGTCGCCACTTTGACCGGTCCCGTGCGTCTCGCAACCAACGTATCCCTGCAACCTTCACCAGGTCGTCGGTCCACATGGTGGGAGGCCTTCCAACTCAACGTCTTCCGGTTCGCGGTCGCCACTCCAGAACCTTTCTGCCCCATCGGCCATACGTTCTGCGAGCAATATGCCCTGCCCACTGCCACTTAAGTTTGGCAATTCTCCGGGCTATGTCGGTAACCCTGGTTCTCTTGCGGATCTCTACATTTCTGATTCATTTCTGAGCAGCTCCAGAGGGACCTCAATGATAGGGATCAGGACTTAATGGCTAATGACTTGGTCATTGCAAACATACCCGAGTCACAAGCAGAGAATCCCACGCACCTCTTCCAGCTAATTGCCACAAAGCTGGGAGTAACATTGGATGAGCGCGACGTCGTGAGCGCCGAGCGAGTTGGCGGCAGACGCATAAAAGCGACGAGCCCTACAGTATCAACAGAGCCCCGTCCTCGCGCTATCATGGTGCGCCTCGCTCGACGGGTCCAGCGGGACGCCGTGTTAAAGGGCGCCCGCGTGCGACGTGGCGCTACGACGGAAAATCTCGGGATCGCTGGAAAACCCGTACGGTTCTTTGTCAACGAGCGTCTGACAAGGGGAAATCAGCAGTTGTTTCGCCGAACGAGGGCTGCTGCCGAGATTCACGGGTGGTGTTTCGTTTGGACGAGGCACGGCCACGTCTTGGTTCGGAACAAGCCCGGAGACGCCACGCACAGGATTGCATCTGAAGAGGACATTCACCGGCTTATTGGACAATACACGGACACTATTAATTAAACCTTTGTTTGGTGTGGCTCATTATATTATCACGATGGTTTATTATTCTATTGTATTTTTGTTCAACAAGTCTATGCGTCGTATTTATCATGATAATGATCTGAGAAGGGAGGAAAATGGAAGTGGGTACTATAGTGGCATGAGGAACATATTTTTAATCATAATCAATGACATTAATTTATTTACAAACACTGGATATATATTAGATATTAATTTAAGATTATTAGAACAATTTAATTTTTTACTACAACCAAAACATATATATAAATCATATCTACATAATTTAAAAGTAATATATTTAAATTTGTCGGAACATGTTTCTACTTTACACTATTATTTGCACAAGACGACAAAGTCAACATTATTTAAGTTTGTTTTTTTCAATGCGGGTTCACTACACCTATCTTTTATAAAACTACTATTTCATAGTATAGTTCACACTGTTTACATAATGCTATTAACAATTGGACTAGGATTGGAAGTAATTTTAAAGTATCAAAGTCATGCCTAAAATTGGGAAATATCTTAAGGTTGGCTTTCTCAACGCAGGCTCTCTTGGTACTGGCCACGATGATTTGATTTGTGCAATTGACAAGTATAGTTTCGATATTATGGCTATAAACGAGACTTGGCTTAAGCCAGGCGAGGAGGGGCGCGCGCCGGTTGTGCCTGGCTATCGTCTACGTCACACTCCGCGGTCGACAGCTGTTCGCGCGGGCCGTGGTGGGGGCGTAGGGTTTTATCTGCGCCGTGGCCTAAGCGCGCGTATCTTTACTGGCACGGTTGACTCCAGGTTCGATTCTGTCGAACAGATGTGGCTGACCACCTCACTAAGTGGGAAAAAAATTGCCATTGGTACCGCGTATCGGCCACCGTGGTTGGACGTTGATCTGTTCTTGGATGCCATCACTAGTACTCTTGCATCGTTGGGTGAATGTGATAATTATATATTGTTGGGTGATTTCAACGTGAACATGCTAAACACTAACGAAGCCAAAACCAAAAAGGTTTTACAATTCTTAGATTGTATGAGCCTCGTTCAGCTAGTCACGATGCCGACTCACTTCACTGATACCAGCGAGACTCTGATCGACCTGCTGTGCACAGACCTGAAGGCAAAATACACAACTGTCGAATCCTTTGGTTCGATGTGTGGTCACTCCATTATAATCAGTGAATTTAATATAAAGCGGGACAAATTAACTCCATTTGAAATTCATTTTAGGCCGATAAAATATATTTGTAGGGATAGTTTTTTCGGGGATTTGTCGCAATTGAATTTAGAACGGGCTTCTGAATTTTCCAGCGTTAATGATGTGGTCGACTTTTTTAATAATTGCATAATAACCTTATTCGATGTTCACGCACCATTAAAGACCTGCACTATCAGGGAACAGTCTTATCCCTGGATTACGGACACTATAAAGTTAATGATGACGTTACGGGATAAGGCATTAACCCAATACAGGAAAAATAAGACGGAGCAAAAAAAGAACTACTATAATCAGCTGAAATCTTTGGTGGCAAGTTCTTTGTATCACGAAAAAATTGCATATTTTAGGCACAATATTAATAATAAAATAAAAAATCCTAAATTGCTATGGAAGAATATTAAATCCACCTTTGCTCCTTCCAAGCAAAGACAGGACCTTCCCCCACATTTTAAAAACCCGAACGTAATAAATAACACCTTTTTGAATGTTCCTGGCAACCCGGTAGCTAGCGCGTCGCTTATATCTTTCTATGAGTCCCACAGATATAGTGAAGCAACATTTACCCTTCGTCCGGTGGACCAAGGCGAGGTCTCTCATATTATTTCTGACCTAAAGTCAAATGCTGAAGGTTACGACGGTATAACGTTAGATATGCTTACCCTCACTTTGCCACTCACTTTACCAACTATAACAGATATTATGAATTGCTCCATATGGACATCTGAGTTTCCATACCAATGGAAAATTGCCACAGTTAGGCCTCTACCCAAGAATCCAAACCCTATAGAAGTTAAAGATTTGCGGCCTATCAGTATTCTGCCCTGTCTATCAAAGGTAATGGAGAGGATAGTATGCCGTCAGCTAACTAAGTTTTTAGAAAATAACGAGATGTTGCCTGACCTGCAATCCGGTTTCAGGAAGCACCGAGGCACTTCTACGGCTTTGCTTGACGTTACGGACAACATCCTAGCTGCTCAAGATAAGGGCATGTGTTCAGTGATGGTGTTACTCGATTTTTCCCGTGCTTTTGATTGTATCAACGTCTCATTGTTAATGGCAAAGTTAAAATACTACGGTTTTGACGAAAATGCTATCCAGTGGTTCCACAGTTACCTTAGTGACAGAAAGCAACTCGTTGCATTACGATTGGCGGACGGTACTACTTTGACATCAGCCCTCACTTCTATTGTAAGAGGAGTTCCTCAAGGATCAATTTTGGGTCCGATTCTTTTTATTTTATACTGTGCAGACATAATAAAGTGCCTTCAGAAATGCAATTATCACATCTATGCCGACGATGTACAATTATATTTGTCTTTCAGACCAGATGATTTTGAATCTGCAATTAGAGACATAAACGATGATCTAGAAAGAATCTCCGCCTGGTCAGATGAGAACTGTTTGGCATTAAACCCATTAAAAACCAAATATATGCTGTTTGGTACGAGGCAGCAGTTGCCGCAGCTACCTGCAAACCTTGGTTTATTTTTAATGGGAGAGCTTATTGAACGAGTTGATGAGGCGCGAAACCTTGGGTTGTGTATGGACAGCAGCCTTAGATTTGAGAAGCATGTTGGTAACTCAGTAAAAAATTGTTTCTATCGCCTGAAACTACTTTATAAAATGAGGCCCTTCCTGTCTGTAAAGCTTCGCGAGCAGCTTGTCGAAACCCTTGTTCTATCTAGATTGAATTATGCTGATTCGGTTTACGGCCCACGCTTGCTGGCTCGAACTGATAGACTTATACAGAGAGTCCAAAATTCATGTGCTCGTTTTTGTTACTCAGTTCCCCCTAGAAGTCATGTCACACCCTTTCTAAACAAACACTACATTCTTAAAATGAAGTCGAGGCGTAAGTTGCACCTGGCTTGTCTACTTTTTGGTGTGATTAAGACTAAGAAACCGCGGTACTTATACGACAAGCTCAGTTGGATGGCTAATAAACGGGAATGTGCGCCCAGACTTTGTGCGCAGCAGCTCTCAACACAGTCTCATAGGACGGCGGCTTTCACTGGCAGTTTCCGATACGCTGCATCCAAGGTGTGGAATAATATTCCACCACCATTAAGGGTGCTTGGTACAATCCATACGTTCAGATCACGTTTGCGGCAGTATCTGATAGATGCTCAACGGAAACAAGACATGGTGGCTCTTAGTATTTCAATTTTATAAGATGTCCACAGTACCTAATTATCTTTTCAATCTGTGTTACACAAAATATTTCCTATTGTTGCCATTTGTGTCCCCAGTCCGAAAGAACTGTTGTGTCATAGTATTTTTTTCTTATTGAACCTATCTTGAACATCTTTACAATAATACCTTCCTTTACTTGAATATTATATTCCCTATATCCACTACTATACTACCTACACTAAATAAAAAGTATAACCCTTTGTTTTAATATCTGCACTTTTAAACGCTCATTTACGTATTTATGTTTACTCATTTATTATTATTTTATTCTTAAATAAAACTGTTCGCTCCGTCACTTGCCACTAGGTTTAATTGTTTCGGAGTCACCCAGTCGACACCGGCTATCGCTGAAAACCAGCGCTGTGGCTCTGTCTCGCACACGAGTTCCAGCATTATGCTGAGCGATGACCGTTTTGCGTAGTTGTGACGCATACTTTGTAATTATTGTATTTGAATTTTTTTTTGTTATTTTTATGGTATGCGTCGTGCCTGGCGCAAATAAACAATTTTTCTTTCTTTCTTTGATTCGATCACGCAAGGAAACTCCGAGCATAGCCCTCTCCATTGCCCTTTGGGTGACTGTAAGCTTTCTGATGAGGCCCATTGTAAGCGACCACGTCTCAGAGCTAGAGATATATAACTTAACAAAACATAATTATTTTGGGTACCTACTTTGAGGCCACTAATATTCAGTTAGCTATTTTACATTCTGGTTTAAACCAACAAAACATGAACTGCCATTAGAATAACACTAAATGATCGACAGGCACGACTGAAACTTAATAATTATGCGGCCTCATTATGCGGCAAGATATTAACAAAAACTTTGTACACACACACGAAAACAAAGTCAATATGTTTGAGGGTGTAAGCCTCACGGCTCGGCTTCTGCGAACGAAAATGTACTTTATTGCTTATATTATTCTAAGAGGATGCCATTGACAACCCTAACGCTTTGTGGCAGAATTCTTCGATTTCGTCCCTGGATGACGATATGGAAGCCTTATATCCCGACACAATAAATCTGTATTGTCCATAATGACGAGATTATCGGAGGAATCATATCGTGTCCTTTGATAGAAGGACAGAACTACAACTCAGGGCAGTTAATCTTGCCAATAATTGAGTTGACAGTGTTTTGTTTGTCGCAGTGGTATTGTCTCTAGAATTAGATGAGCTTCTAAGAAATACTGGGTTTGCACACGGCAGATTGACATGGACATTGGTCTTAAGTAGGTTTACTTTTTATGTATTAGTCAGATACAATTCATGCTTAAAGAAAATTAAGTTATTGTAACAGTTTTTTTGGCTCTTAATGGACGTTTAATTACAGCACCCGCATTTCAAAACTACGTAATAAATAATCTTTTAAAATCTCATAGCGATATCATACATACTTCGACTAATCGAATTTCAAATAAGGCAAATCAATTACTTAGGCGTCAAGTTATAAGCAAGTCTCAACTGAAACACGTCGAAGTTTTAACAGTAAACGTCAAAAGACATCGTATGTAATGAGAAGGAAAATACGTGGTAGGTATTTGCAAATGCCGGTCTCGAGCTAAATCGAGAACTCATTAGCAAGTCGAAACAACAAGATCGCAAGTCATTGCAAAGCACGAGACGAGAGGGGCGAGGGGGACAGGGTGGCGGGTGTTACGTGGGGATAATTCATCCTCTACGTATAGTTTCAATTCAATGTCTCCTTACCCTCGTGAGCCGTGCGAGAACCGACTCATTACGCTTCTTTGTGCCTTCAGGCTTCCCATTCATTAATCCATGTATGAAACATTAAGGTTCTATGCTAACCTATTGTTAACCTCCTCGGTATAATACTGAGCTCGGCCCACTAAAGGCTACCCTTTTACTTTACTAGACCAACCACGGAGCTATAAAGAAATATCTTTATAGTGCTGCATTGTTAAGGGCTGAGAAAACGTTTATAGTTATGATATGAATACAACACCGTTATTAAGGGCAAATATTTTTAAAGCTGTGTTTGTCACTTCAAATGTCTATCAATTACATAATTTTTACACGGCTGCCCAAAAAAAGGAGTGTTACGAGTATATTTTCAGGGTTCATGTATGTTTGTGAGTTTCTTTACTCCACCATAATTTCTGAACGGCTTAACAGATATCAATCTATGTGATATTTTTAGAAGCATTGCGTTATCCCGAGTAACATAGGCTGATGAACATTTTACAAAATATCATTGGTGAGCCATGGTTCATGAAAAAAAAAATGGAAATATATTTTTCATGAAAATTTGACTACGTATACTATCATCGTCTAGAGCTTGCAGCACATAACAAAATATATGACAGTAGTATTCAATATGCATTCTTTCAATAAAAACGTAAAAAAAATAATTAAAATTATTAAATGCCGCAGCCATCTGGTTATATTAGCCAGCTAATTGGATTATAGGCCGATAGTTAATTGAACTAGAATCATTCAACGTTTAACAACTTGGCGTATTGAAAGCCTTTTGAAGATGACTGACCAAGACGCAGTTATATGATTCAAATTTAGTCCATTTTTTTCCACTGCGGTGCTAGTTGGCACCAAAATAAATATGGCGTTAACAGCGCAAACCGTGAATGTTATTTTCGTTATTGTGTGTAATTTTAAGTAAAATTAAAGTGTGTTATTATCAACATAGTATGGAAATCTCAAATATTACTAAGTCTTCTGCAAATTTTCGAAAATATTTGAGTCTCAACTATCTATTCACCATAACCAAACCAACAAACCTTACAAATTCATCAATATCCAACTTAACTAAAGGATTAGACGACATTCAGCCATCTGGTTAAACGTTGCGCTCAATGACTTGGCTAATTGTCCTTTAGCTATTTAATTGGATGTAGCGTTTAATTTACGGCTAAGGCCTCCAATTAGCTAGCTAATTTAATCAGATGGCTGCGACATATATAACATTAGATACTATTCAAAGAAAAACTTATAAAAAAAAATGGCTGCGTTGCAAAAATATAGTTTTATCACTAAAATGTATTTTGTAATAAAAATAAATCATTAAAAAACACGTCTGTCTTGTCAAAAAGTGAATTAAAAAATTGAACTGAAAAATTAAAAACAAGCTTAATGATTTACGACCCCATTGTGCCTAAAAGTGTAAAACTGAAACCATTATTTTCAGTGAAGTTGAGGCACCTGTAAAGAACTTTTCCAAACAATCGTCCTCCGACTGCAAAGAAAAGATTGGTTTTCAATTTGCTTAAATTATTTCATCATTCACTTTTTACTTGTTTTTTTTATGTGACTAACTACATAGATTACCTAAAATTTCGATATGGAGTTGGTTACACCAATATTACCTCAACAAAAACATAGCTTCTTAAATCACGAATTCAAACTATAACCAGAATGTATGACCCAGTTCATATCACTATTACATTAAAATGAATTCACAGACCCAAATAAATGCAGGTAAAACAGCAAACAAAAGTGGCTTAATATCTGCTTTAAAATCACCATTGTTGGGAACTCTGAACTCAAATGTTGTTAAAGCGGACAGAAGTTTTATCGCCAAACCACTTTTCATATTTGATGTAAGATAAAGTTTTGCTGGTTCATGGTCGATTTTAGGAACTTTATTTACCCTACTTTAGCCTTTGTATATTGCTTTAGTGGTAATTTCCAGCTACATTACATTATGCCAGGGTTTCTGCGTCGTCTTTTATTTGTTATTGCTGATACAATTCGTCTAGGCGTTCGTGTTATTTGGGAGGGTTTTTACCTTGTCTCCGACTGACACGAGGCATGAGAAAAATGGTAAACAAATATAAGTAATAAGGACATCTTATGATGAAACGTTTTCTCAGAGAAAATAAGAGAAGGAAGGACGGTTTCGGTGTCTTTTTCTAGGATAGTTAACTACTTCTATTCAACATAATTTTAATCTACCTCATCTCTATAGAAATATGTATAAGCTGGGAATACCAGCTTATAAAATTTAGTTATTAATTTTTGGAATGTGAAATTAAGCTTTCTCTGTATTTTTTCATGTTGGCGTTTGTTTAACTTTATTCTTTAAAAGAATATTGAAGCTAAAGTCTGAAAATATTCCACCGCCTCCAGCGATGATAACCAACCACAAAATATAAACTGGAACACGAAGATTAGTAGCGAAACAAAGATCTATACAAAAATTGGCTTCGAATTTCCCCAAAGAGAGAGCTGGAAGCATAACATTTTACTACTATTGCAGAATTCAGTATAGCTCATTACTCTTACTGATAAACAGTTTACGTCCAAACGCTTACAAGATTCTGTCGAGAACAAAGACGATGTTGTGCACACAACTACTCAAATTGTTCGTACTTTACAGACTTACGACTTATCCGAACTCTGAGCACCAAGTTCCACGCAACTCATGAATTATAAAGTATTGACAACTGAACACACATGTCAATGTTCTGCGACTATATGAATTATACACTCTCAGACCAACATCGTTACACCGAGGCCACATTTATGCTACATAACTGACTTATCAAAATATATTAAGCACAATGCATATATAAATAAATATCGCAATAAAAGACCACTAACCACGATAATAAAGACAGAATATACGATAATCTGGTAACATAAAAGTATTTGTGAATGTTTCCCGGAACACATAAAGTTATAGTTATGAAGCTTCTGATCCAGAATGATAGGTATTCGAAATGCCGTGCCTTCGATGTGACACCATTTTACACACAGAAGCACTTTATAGTAAGTAAGCTTACTCTTCCGGAACGATACGGGGACGTATGGAGATCTAACACACATCTTTTAGCTTTAAATGTAATGCTATCTGATCCGTACTTGCTAAAAACCAAGCCTAGTTTTAGAACCTGAAATGTTAGAAGTGGTACGCCAATAAATCTCTTAGGCCGTGACTAACATTTATTGACCACTTCGCTGAACCAGCTAGCTGTAAATAATTCAGAATATTTTAGAAGTAGGTATTCTTTGCTCTTTGGGATCTAATGATTAATTAAACTACCAATTCTTGAAAAGGTTTCACGTACTGGAAATTGAACAGAAGACATAAACTATATCAGTCGCTTATCAGACGTAAAAATCGATTGAGAGTGTTGTGACGGTATGAGTAGGAAGACAGCAGACAGTGTGGTTGTGGCGAGGAGCCAGCGATGTGTCAGTGAGCTTCCTTAAAATACAAGTATCCAACACGATAAAATGTTTTCATAAACTTAGACATAAGATAGGTGACGTTGACGAAACCTCACAAAAACGACAACACACACGGTTGACAGTAAAACACTCTCCCCAAAGAAGTCGTTTGAGTGTTTGATACGTATTTAACCGACTTTCAAAAAAGGAGGAGGTTCTATGTTCGACTTCCTGTTTGTTTATTTTTTTTTTGTATAATAAATATACAAAAAAAAATAATATTGCATGCGTTGCCAGTTAATTGTAAATGTAATCTTTTTGCTGTAAAATCTGTTCTAAAAAGATTTGATAATTCAGTGCACACACTTAATTCGAAGCTACAACCGTCCTTTACGATGTTCCCTACATACCATTCGCCATTTTTATTTGTATGGAAAAGACATATTAAACATGCCACTCATGTTCTTCAGCTCGTTTACGGTTTGAGATTATCCATTTGAATTCCGTCTTATTACGTAATAAAAATGCCACAATGAATGAAGCTACATTGCTTGCTTGTACTTTTATGAGGAGTGTTTTGAGAATTTTAATTTGAAAAATTCTTTTCTTCGAGGTTTCTTAGATGAGTAAGTAAGTAAGCTTTAATTTTTTATTCTCATTCATGTTTTTCCTTTGGGATTATTCGATTCATTTCTTTTCAGAGTTAAATGTTCTTCCGCGCAACTGAAGAACGTTTATTCGATGTTTTAATGACTTCTATTCTTATCGGCTGTTTTATAAGACTTTACTGTACAACTTTATCCCTTTTCCTTTACGATGTTAGTAAGCTCTGGGAAGTAAGGTGGCGCGTTAGTGCCGTATAAAATGTACATCAGCTATAATAGACGGCATTAACAGGAAATCGGTACAACTTTACAGTAAGCTATGAATTTTACTGAACAGTTAAACTGTCAGTGTGTTGTAATCTTACTTCTTCTAAACCTAAGCATATTTCCAAGAACTTCGAAACCAGATTTCTCTCGCGTAGTGTTAAAAAAAACCGGCCAAATGCGAATCGGACTCACGCACGAAGGGTTTCGTAAAATTATAACAAAAAAACCCAAAAAAAAAACACGTTTGTTGTATGGGAGCCCCACTTAAATATTTATTTTATTCTGTTTTTAGTATTTTTTGTTAAAGCGGCAACAGAAATACATCATCTGTGAAAATTTTATCTGCCTAGCTATCACGGTTCATGAGATATAGCCTGGTGACAGACGGACAGACAGACGGACCACGTAGTTTTAGTAATAGGTTCCCGTTTTTTCCTTTTGGGTACGGAACCCTAAAACTCGTTAAAGAAAAGAATATTAGCCCTAATTCAGGCAAGTCTAAGAAATGAACTGTTTAAGATGACTGTAATGTACGTTAAAACTGTTCTGAAATCGCCCCATTCTGAAAAGTTTGACTTAAAAAGTTTTGGAAATATTTTATAACGTCTTTAGAACTTAACTTTTATCGCGTGCTGTAGAAAACCAAAAAGGTATTTTGATCGATTTGTATTAACATAACAAGTCCCCCGGGTCCTGTTACGAGCATCTTTTCATAAGCTTTACTTTTATTTTATGTACCTCGTATTACAATAATGCTCCTGAAAAAAATTTTTTTTCGCCGACTGCTTCTACGGCTAATTGTAGGCACAGATAATATGATACTGGCATACGGCAACAGATCACTATCTATAAATAAAATAAAAGTGTTTTCTTATTTGTATTATGAAAAGTCTAACAGCCGGGCGTAATTGTGTGGTCTGACATTTTTATAAGTCCTATTTACATTTCGGCAGACAAAAAATTTTAGGAACAGGAGACAAGCTTATTAAAATTTAGACTCAAGCGGTGATATATATTAAAGTGTTTATGAGTTTTTTTTTAAGTATTTACTCCATGCGCAGTGGAACTCTTTAGTCATACTACATGTACCTAAATCAAACGCACATATACGTAATAAGTAGCTACACTAAAGTGGCAGAACTAAAATTGCTAGGGCAAGCCAAAGTAGTAGATTGACAGCACAACGTGTAAACCAAAAAAAAAGGATAAACTTCCTCCACCAATCAGGCAAAAACCGCTTTGTTTGTTTTTTACCGCTGTCAACGTCTGCCACATCAAAGTTTCCTCGATTTTCGTCAGCCGAAAATACGATGATTGATGATCTAGTGCACCCGGAAGCCATTCGGGCGTCGAGTAAAAAAACTTTGTCTTCGCAAGCGGAAGCCGCATTGTTTTTTTCCTCTGACTGACAACGGAAACAGTAACAAACATCTCTGTCGATAAATTGCTCGCACCATTGAGTTTGCACAACTCTTTATTTTCATAAAAAAATCTGGACGAAAGTGTTTTGCTTTCTTTGATAGATACTGTAAATTAATTTGATACTGTAAATTAATTTGATTAGAGATGCTCTGCTCAAAGCAGTCACAGCGGAAAATCAATGGTTTTTATTTCTATTTTCATATTTAATTGAAGAGGTACGATATTATTGAGGAACCTTATTCGGGACAGCCTCACCAATTAGTGACTTTACTACTACTTTACAATTCTATTCACGCAATTTGAAATGGTGTAGGTGAGTAAATAAGTCAATTACTTGTATGAAAAATGTATATATAGGAATAATATATAGCCAATCGATTAAGTTATTATTGAAAAGTAAGACCCCTTGACGAAGTTAGTAAAGTTGTACTGATTCAATCAGTCTCTTATATTGCCTTTTATAATTTTATTAGACACCTAAAATACCTTGATACCTATATTGAACACGATATCATGATATTTACCTACTTTATTAGATAAGGTTTATCCCCTCAGACACTGACCTCTATTATACAAGTACGCTGGACTAAATATACTATATGAAAAGACAGTTGATTTTTGTGCTGATTCAAAGCGCCCTGCTCGAGCGTCTCGGGAACTAAATTTGACACATTTAGAGATAGGTTAATACCGATATTTCTCAAGATTTGGTAATACTAATATATTCGCCTGGAAATATTATAATATTGTAACTAATATTATATAGTACAGTATTAGTGATATTTTTAAATTACACTAATATCAAAATAGTAGACTTGGCAAGGCGTGTCACTCATTTACTGTATTGACTTCTCGTAGTATGTTGCAACTAAACATCTCATATTGGTATTGGTGATTAATGTTATATGAATGCCTAATAATCAGTAATAATATGTTCAAAAGCAATGTGTAATACAAAATTCTGGAATCATTCATCATGATCATCCACAGCCCGACTTCGCCCACTGCTGAGCACAGGCCCCTCTCTTCTTGTACCAATCACAACGTGCCTGTGCCTGGAATTAATTCTGAAATAATATCATGATAATTATAATTTTCTTAAAAAAAAATTTGAAGTCAAACAATTTATATCTGCATCTGAAACAGAGTTTAAAACTGATTTATGTCTTTATAATACGGCCGTTGTAAATTATTATCCATCTCATTCGTACGCAAATATTTGTATGAATGATGTTCCCTTCACGAATCCGATGGGCGCCAACCGAGTGATGGCGCTTGAGCGAGGAGATACTTGCTCAAATATACTAGTTTTAAGGATAAGTTGTTAGCCTATCCTCATATTTAAATCTCACTGATCTGACAGTAATGCGCTATAACTTTACTAGCACGCTATCCACTAGTTTATAGCTTGCAATCTGACTGATAATATTTTTCAGTTAACCTTTAAAGCAATTATTCTATTACTTAAAAATGAATCATAATAAAAATAACTGGGTTTATTTTTTCTTATGTATAAAATTATTCTCACGATCAATAAAGTCCATAAAAATACTTTTTAAGGCTGTGTCCTATCTCTAATATTAGTTCCATGGACGCACACGTTAAGTCACGTTGCTATCAGCGCCAAAATGGCGAAAATCAAATGTCTACATTTTGTCATCGATAATATGAAGACTAGCGTACTTTTATGTTAGAGGTCGGTGCCCTCAGAGAATTTTTCTTAGTTTTTGCTCACATTTTCACGTCATTCTTACTCAATTGTCAATCGTCATTGTCACAGGTGACAAGTTACATTTCCGACGATTTATTAGATGGATAACTTCGACGATTGCGGTCGATGAGAGCCGATATTATATGTAACTACTTAGATAGACATTTACTTTTTTGGTGAGTAACATTTGCGAGAGTCTGTAAGATGTATTTAAATGTGCCTATATAAGAATATCGATGAATCATTATTTCTTAGAGTGCTTTGATTCGTTTCAAAGTTTCTAAGATCAACACAAAAGTTGTCCTTAATATCTGAACACTAGAGAACTAATCCGCAATACTACGCAATCGAGACAACAGCTCGCATATATTATTCGCACAAGTTTGTGATTGCACAGCTATCTCAGATATCTTTGTTAGGAGCCCCCTAATAGAAATATAAATCTCCAAGTCCGTAGGCTGACGATTTATGAAGCCACCCAACTTACCCGTTTTATTAGTCACGTCTGTAACATGTTTTTTTTTCTCTTCTCACTACTTTATCTGGGAGCATCGAATATTTTTACAGCGAAAGAGCACAGCCACAACGAAGCGAAGACCTCATAAAACAATAATGTCCCGGCGTAACTTTGAAAATGAATTTTGGCATAAACGATGTAAAATTAATCTTAGTTTTAATGTCTATATTTTAACTACATTGCCAGTGTCAAAAGTCAACTTATTTACGGCCTGATTTCTCTATAAAAAAAAAGTTATAATAATCAATTTATGCAATTCTTCTTCGTCTTTTCGAGTCGCTGGAAAACTCTTTAATATTTTTCGCCCAATAGATGGGCACGTTAATTTCAGCGTCAGTGTTGATTATTAGGTCCTCTAAAGTGTACAAGTACTTGGGGTAATACACCATGTATGTCATATTCTGCACAGGTGCACTGCACTGACATTGGATACCATTACAATTATAATATTCACACCGGATCTTTGTGTCTCTGAATCGGCTACAAGACCCTGCGCGGTAGATATTTTTGTGTCAATGTTGAAGGTGATGATAGCATTGTATAACTGTTTCTTTCACTCGTTTACGATTGTCGCATCGTCCTATCTCGCTTACTCTATGGAGTATACTCGATAACGAACTGTTTCTTGCGCAATGGTTGGCAGAGCCAACTTCAGAGACACAAAGATCCGCTGTGACTATTATAAGTTAATGGAAAATTGTCTATTGGAAAAACTGGTTTCCTCAAGAATGATTGAAAATGAGAAGTTATGCTAGGACTATATTATATAAATGATGAAAAATTTTGACTACCTACACGAAGGTGCACTAAAAAGAAACACAGGTGCTTATTACACATTATAGTAACTATATAGTTAGTTCAAATGTTCTACAGGTAGTAAGTAAAAACTTAATTACTTATCTAATTTAATAAAAGCCCGATCACCGAATTTGAAAGTCAAGTGTTGGTTAATGAGCTGTTTAATTATAACATTTGTTTGGTCTGTTTTCCGAGCGACCGGCTGAATTTATTGCCAATCAGACCATGACACGTCCGCGGGCCGCTCGACATTAATACGTAACAATTTTATGCCCCAGTCGTAGATCGTGACTGAACACACAAATAATATTATAAAAAAAAAAGGTAGCCAGTACATATAACTATTGGTTAGTAATTGTGTAACTGAACTGATATAATATTACTTGCGTCGTGCACTAGTAGAACGAAAAAGTTTGGCAATTTTCAGATGTTTTAACTAATCAAAGGTTTTATTAAAATTTCGAACTAGCTAGCAAATAGAAAGCTGTTTATTGAAAAAAAAAAACAAATTAACACTTTAAGACACGCACTACGATTTTTATTTGCGCGGCTTTTTGTAGTATTATTCCCGCTTGTTTTTTTTACCTCAATGCGTGTACCTTCATACAAATCCATAGGCCGCAGAATGGGCGGTAAAAAAGTCAAAATCAAAATAATTTTTTTTTTATTTCACATAGGCCTACATGGGCACTTATAAAACGTCGACAAAAGGTGCGCGGTTCGGGTTGGTCGTTTCCTATGGAGAAGAACCGGCAAGAAACTCCATGGTTACTCTTTTAAAAATGGTTTGTTTTTACAATATTTCCATGTTACAGCATTAGTACTTAGACATGGGGGGACAACGTAGGCCCGACTTATGACAATAAGTCGTAAGAAACTAAAAAAATAAAATAAAAGGATTATATATTTTATAAAAAAGTTAACAAATGTTAACTAACATCTAGAAGGCCTACAATGTTCACACATTCACAAAACAATCGGTAAAAGAATCTATACAAAGGTAAATAATATTACATGACTAAATTTAACATGTGGCACAAATTTTGTTATCAGTGCTGTAACTATTCTTAGCAAAGGGCTATAAAGATGTTTGAAAACCATTGTAAAAGTCTAATTAAAAGAAGGAAAGAAAAATGAGATTGAGAATAGTTAGAGACATCCACATATTTGTGCCGTTTACAAGTTACCAGGGAAGCTGCATGCGCAGAAGGAGCTAAGGCCAAATGTTTTTATCTTCAACGTAGTCCTTGATTTTATAATATGCTTTTTTAATAAGGATACGTTTGATGTAGTTTTTGAACCTTCCATCGGTCAGTTCTATAACTGACTTTGGCAACTTGTTATAAAAGCGTATACTGTTTATAAGAAAAGACTTGCTAGTTTTCGTTAATCTGAATTTGGGTATTACAATTTCGTGCTTACTGCGTGTATTTAAATTATGGAAGTCGCTTCTAGTTTTGAAAAGCCCCCGATTTTTACGGACATACAAAATACATTCCAAAATATAAAGTGAAGGTAGAGTCAGTATATCGATCTCTTTAAATTTTTCTCTGAGGGACTCGCGAGGACCCATTTTATAGATTGCGCGGATTGCCCTCTTTTGTAGGATGAAAATTGAGTCAACGTCTGCTGCTGATCCCCACAGCAGAATGCCATAAGACATAATACTGTGGAAATATGCATTGTATACTAACCTAGCTGTAGCTACATCGGTTAGCTGCCTTATTTTCTTTACTGCATATGCAGCCGAACTTAACCTACCCGAAAGAGTTCTAATATGCGCGCCCCACTGCAATTTTGAATCGATAGTAATCCCTAAGAATACAGTTTCCGTTATAACTTCAAGATTTTTGCCGTCAAGATTTAAGTTTAGGTCATGTTGTGGTACATTGGGTAAAGAGAACTTTAGACATTTTGTTTTTTTCGCATTCAGTAAAAGATTGTTAGCTGCGAACCATTTTGAGAGAACAATTAGACTTTCGTTGACATTTAAAACATCCGTATCTTGCCTATCTATTTAAAAAATTAGCGAAGTATCATCAGCAAATTGAATTATATCCGATAATTTGGCCATCATAAAAGGAAGATCATTAATGTAAACAAGAAAAAGGAAAGGGCCGAGAATTGAACCTTGGGGCACGCCCATCTTGACTAGAGACCCGGAGGAGGTCGTGACCCGAGGTCGTAGCCCGCAGAGGCGGGCCGGCACTAGCCGGGGGTTGCGGAAGTATCGTTGTTCCCGCGACCCCCGGTGTAGGTGTGAGACGGAACACCGGGGTGGTTTTTAGTCAGTACGAGTCTGACAGACCCCTCCGCTCCCCCAGGGCGGAGGACATCCAATGAGAATTTTCCACCCCGGAAAAAAAAATAAAAAAAAAGTTTAGAACTGTGACCAACCGCGCGCGAGCCGAGCGAGCGCTTGAAAACTACTAATCCGTTTTCCGACATGATAATATTCGCTAAACAATACGTTAAATGTTTGCAGTGGAGGACAGACTAATGGCTAATATCAATGCGTTGGCAGAGTGTGACAATTTCAATTCTACTTAAATTTTTCACTCATACCACATACTTTTTTTTCGATATTCTAACGAGTAGGTATTTTTAACTTAGGTGTTTTAAATGTTGACATTTTGAACATAGGTATAATGACTATCGACATTTTGAATCAGTCGATATTTTAATCAGTCGGCATTCTAATCTAAGACATTTTATACTTAGATGGAACAATTTTCGATATTTTGATACACTCGTTATTTTAATTTTCGATGTTTTGAACTGTGGCATTTTATCCGTAGGTATTTTAATCTTCGATATTCTAATATGTACCCTACGCGGCACGTAAGTTGAACAAAAATGACCTAACGTTTTATTGAAATTAAACGATTTAAACCGAAATGAATCCCATATAAATGACCTAACCGTTGGCAATATACAAATTGTCAACGGTTAGGTCGTATAAAAAGAAGAAAAGTTGGTTTAAATCGTTTAATTTTAATAAAACGTTTACATTCTAGTTCAACTTACGTGCCGCGCACTATACCTACCTATTATACCTATCTGTGAATTGGCCTTCTGGTCCTTCGTTTCTATGTAGCACGCAGTAGTACCTAAAGCCCAATTAAATAGCTGTCACTTAAACCAATCCATCAGCACTACGTCTCCCAAGAACACAACGTTTTCGCTGTTATTTTCCTGCCCCAAAAAACTGCAAACTACGGCATATTCAGGAAACCGAAAAGTTAGAACCAGTGTAACGTTACGCAATCGCTTTTCCCAAGTAAATTGTATGTGGTTGTTTAACAGAGAGCTAACCATTTGCAATCACTTTAGCCACATCTAGGCAGATTGGATGGAAACTTGCGCCAGCAGAGATAGAGAACAGGAATGGATATAATAGGTACATATGGAGAAGGTATGGTTAATTTTTTGTTACCGAATTCACTAAACAATAATCTCATTTTTGTTTGCTCCTTCACCTTATTATAATAGAGGGCGGGGTGCATTTCGCACATCTGGTGACCATCTGTTAGTATGGTCTCGCTACCTGCGGCTACCCTGACCGAAAGCGTCCACACTAAGCGTTACAGTAATTTCTAACAGCGTTCATGTTTCGCTATGCATGGTTCAGCCCTGTCCAAACTATTGAGTTATAATAGAAATGGATGGGTAACACGTAGAGTGAACTCACGAAAACAAGTATAGTTGCAGAGAGCAGTTCTCAAAGTAATACATAAAAAAACTAATCCAACGGAGCAACTATACAAGTATCGTTTGGTTTTAACGATTCGACAACTTTATGTCATGACGGTTCTGCTCATAAGACTAAAAAAAACCGGATAGACTAAAAACATACGTAGGAAGGACATAGTCTTTGACCTCAAAACATATAAAACAGACTTCTTCAGGATACAACCGTGCTACATGGGTTCATATCTATATAACAAAATAAGTAAAAATACACAGTTTCATAACTTACCGATAAAAAAACTAAAACTTACCATAGATAACTTCCTTTTCTCTCAAAATTATGAAAACACTGAAAATACACTAAAACGTATATAAAGTACTAGCACTCCGCCCGCGACTTCGTTCGCAGGATTTCGTATTTTATTCAACTAAATTATGTGCAGTTAGTGAAGGCGATCAAAAATAAGCTATTGTTAAATCAATAATAATAATAATATAAATATTATAAAGAGGAAAGATTTTTTTGTTTGTTTCTTTGATTGTTTGTTTGTTTGTACCGAATAGGATCCAAAACTACTGGACCGATTTCAAAAATTATTTCACCGTTGGGAAGCTACTCTATCCCCGGGTGACATAGGCTACTTTTTATCCTGTATTCCAACGGGAACGGGAACTACGCGGGTGAAACCGCGAGGCGTCCTCTAGTCAATAATAAATGGGATATCGGAGATATCTACGGTTTAAGTTAGGATTTAGAGGACATAGAACCTCCTCCTTTTTGGAAAGTCGTTTATAAATCTTATTCCTTGGGCAATAATAAATTGCCAACATTAGTATATTGAATAATCTTACGGCACTAAGATGACCTCTTCCTCGATTTGGAACTACCGAATTTGACCGTTTGTCCAGTGTTGTTTGACGGAGATATCGGTGAACATACACAAAAAATAATTAAGTATCTTACTAAAGGAAAATTGCCTATTAGGTCCACCTAAAAAGTAAAAAATAAAAAATCTATTTTACAAAAAAATACTACCGACATCCAACTAAAAACACTACAAAGTGAAAAATAACTTTCCTTTTCGAAGTCGGTGTCCATAACGAAAAAAAAGGGTACCTATTAAAGACATCGACTTCGAAAAAGAAATTTATTTTTCACTTTGTACTATTTTTAGTAGGAGGTCAGTAATATATTTTTGTATAAAAGTTTTTATACAAATAAATGTCTCTTTAAAGGTTGAATTTCCAAAACTCCCTCCTTAGTGCTCACCTACATCATTAAAAGAAGCTATGTGTAATAAAATACTTTAAAATCTTGATCACCCCCTAAATAGTATAACTAATAACAACCCACATTATAATAAGGTTAGTATTTGTGTCAAATTTCATGTTTATTAAACCAAGATCTTCAACACCCCCTAATCATCTTTTAGGGGTACTAATATTAACATTATAAGCGGGATATTTACCATGTTTACTGTTTGTAGCGAGTTTCCGATATTTCGGTGCTGTTGCAAGCACCATGATCACGGATAAACTGAAGTCATTGAGGGTGGGTGTTTATGAGGAGACAAAACGGTCTACCCTCTTTCTTGTTCGTTTTTTGCACTCGGTACCGCTACCATTTTCACTCACAACTCAATTCTGTTCCCGACACACGAAACTCACTGTGTCCGCTCGCGAACTTTTTACGGCACTTTTTCGGAGTTTACACAGCTGGACCACTGGATTCCAAGCTCTCGACAGTTGAAACCCATCCTCCCGGTTGAAATTTTTATATTTGGTAATTTCGATAGCTTCCCTCACCAGTCTAGGGATATAGTGGCGTTCTGTCGAAATGACCTGAGGGTTATGTAACTCAATCCAGTGGTTTAATCCTGATTCCAAGAGATGTTGAGCTATGGCTGATTTTAGTGTGTCATTGTTCTTTACTGCCCTGATATGCTCTGAAATTCGACAAGCAACCGTACGCTTCGTCTGACCGATGTATGACTTGCCACAACTACAATCTACTTTATAAACACCGGGCTTTTCCAGCGGAAAGTTGTCCTTCGGCGAGTGCAGCATCTGTGACACTTTTCTGAAAGGAGTGAAGACAGTCTTTACGGCGTATTTCCGAAGAATGTTAGCAACCTTATCTGTCACTCCCCTCACGTACGGCAAAAATGCTGGCTGCCTCTCAACCTCGCACTTCCGTTGTTTACAACCAGTTTTTTGGTTAGGTTGTGCAGTCTTCCCTGTATATCCGTTTCTCTGTAGGACCCTCTGCACATGTGTTAGCTCAGCACGTAAATGTTCCTCGTCGCATAGATCATATGCGCGGTTGGTAAGTGAAGTCACTACAGAGTTCAGTTGTCGGGGATGGTGGTGAGAATCAGCGTGTAGATATCGATCCGTGTGAGTCAACTTCCTATACACTGTGTGACTCAAAGAACCGTCAGCACAGGCCCCTATTTTCACGTCCAAGAATGGAATTTCCCTCTCTTTTTCCATCTCGTAGGTAAATTTGATTTTAAAATGTATGCTATTAAGGTGTGCCAAGCATAATTCTACCTCATGTTGGTCTCCTTCAATGATCCCAAAAACGTCATCAACATACCTTTTCCATAATTTAATATGTGTAGATGCAGTGGAGACCGCCAACTCTTCAAAATGTTCCATCCAAATGTTGGCCACCACTGGAGCCACCGGACTACCCATGGCTACACCATTAATCTGCAGGTAGTATTGACCTTGGTATATGAAGTAACTGGTAGATAAACAGTGATGAAGTAATTTCACGTACTCTACAGGGATGTTACTTTCTTGCAATTTCATCTCAATTACCTCCATGCAGTCCGCCACTGGTACATTGGTAAATAAGGACTCAACATCGAAGCTGACCATAACGTCATTTGTTTGGAGATCGATGGATTGCAAGATGTCAATGAAATGTCGAGAGTCTCTTACATAAGATGTTGAATGTCCAACTAATGGTTGAAGAACAGAAGCTACGTGTTTCGCTAGGTAGTATGTGGGCGAGTCAATCTGACTGACTATGGGTCGTAGCGGAACATTTTGCTTGTGCACTTTTGGTAAGCCATATAGTTTTGGGGGCTGTATATTTCTTGGTCGGAGCAAGTACTTAGCCGTATCATCCGTGATAATATGTTGATACTCCTTTATTATTTTGCGTGTACTGCGGTTCACTCGTGCCGTCGGGTTGTAGTTCACTTCCTTGTAGGTGTTCACATCACTCAATAAGTTACGGATCTTATTATCATATTCAGTAACGTTCATAACCACAGTAGCATTACCTTTGTCCGCTTAAGTACAAGTACATCCTCATCCTTGCGGAGGTCACGTAGTGCGGCCAACTCTTCAGCAGTGATATTAGATGATGGAGGTTTAGCGTGACGTAACGCTACGGCGGTGTCCTGTCTCAGCACATCGGCATCACTCGCGGGTATCATATTACGTCGTATCGCTTCCTCCACACCTCCGATCACCTGTTCGTAAGGTATGCGTTTCGGAGTAGGAGCAAAATTCAACCCTTTCTCAAGGACCCTAAAAGCACTCTGCGATAATTCCTTGCCAGACAAATTAACAACCGTTCGAGTAACTTGTGAATTATCATTGTAGGGGCTCACGGGTTTTTGTTTTGAATTAGTGATTCATATTTTTGTTTCTTAATCAATGCACCAAACTCTTGTGAACGTTCAGCTTGCAAGTAGGTAATACGATCACAAACATCGAAATCACTAGCTGTCAGCAAAGCACTGCATTCAAGATGTAAACAATATAACTCACGGCGGATCACATCCAAATGGTATCTGGTTTTGCGGATAACCTTACGCAACAATTTAACACTCGCGTTACGTAGAATGCTCGCGGAGCCGTGGATGTCCTGACGAGGCTTTAGTCTCTCACATACAGGGATAACGTCTGCATCCCTGCATTTTATCAGAAAAGTCAAGGACTCCTCCAAACAACCACACTTTTTCCGCGCGCGTTCTAGATGTTTCACTAGTTTTACACCATCCGGCCCGTACCGGTTCGCGATATAAGTTTTTAAACTGTCATGGTCACTAACACTAATATTAACATTATAAGCGGGATATTTACCATGTTTACTGTTTGTAGCGAGTTTCCGATATTTCGGTGCTGTTGCAAGCACCGTGATCACGGATAAACTGAAGTCATTGCGGGTGGGTGTTTATGAGGAGACAAAATGGTCTACCCTCTTTCTTGTTCGTTTTTGCACTCGGTACCGCTAACATTGTCACTCGCTACAAACAGTAAACATGGTAAATATCCCGCTTATAATGTTAATATTAGTGTTAGTGACCATGACAGTTTTAGGGGTAGTTTCGAAAAACTAATAATAATATCCTTTATTATTTACTTAGGTTAGTCTTTGTCCCAAGTTTCAAGTTTATTAATCCAAGAAATGAGATTTTCCATACAAACTTTAACATCCCTTAAATCGTATTATAGGAGTAGTTTTGAAAAACTTATAATGACAACCTTTACTTTAAAATCAATAAAAAAATTATAAAATATTTGCTGTTAGTATTGATGCCAACAAAAAATTGCCACCTTTAACCTCCATTACGGGTAGAATTGCCGGAAATCAATAAACTCATTACTTTTTTTATTAATCAAGAGCGTAAACCTACTATTTTAGATATTTTACCTTCCAAACGGAAGAAATTTCGTATAAAGTTTTAACCCCTACTTTATTCCCCTTAGGGGTAGAATTTCTAAAACCTTATAACTACATAAATTATTTTTATCAACTCCAACTCTAACTTACAAACTATAGAAATTACATACAAACTTTCAACCCCCTTTTTACGCCCTTAGGGGACGAATTTCCAAAAATCTATAATTTTTTTTTTTTGTTTTTTATAAACCAAAAGCGTAAATCTAAAATTTCACGTGTCTAACTTACAAACTGTAGAAATTACATACAAACTTTCAATCCTCTTTTTACCCCCTTTTTTTAGCATTCCGGAAATAATTAAACTTATTGTTTTTTTATTAATCAGAAGCGAAAACCTAAAATTTTAGATGTTTTACCTTCCAAACCGAAGAAATTTCATATAACGTTACAACCCCTATTTTATCCCCATAGGGGTAGAATTACCAAAAATTAATAAATACATGGTTTTTTTTATCTACCTAGTGATTAAATCTAAAATTTCACGTGTCCAACTTTCAAACTGTAGAAATTACATACAAACTTTTAACCCCCTTTTTACGCCCTTAGGGGACGAATTTCCAAAAATCTATAAATACATATTTTTTTTTTATAAACCAAAAGCGTAGATCTAAAATTTCACGTGTCTAACTTACAAACTGAAGAAATTACATACAAACTTACAACCCTCTTTTTACCCCCTTAGGGGTCGAATTTCCATAAACCAATAAATATATTAATTCTTTTTATGAACCAAAAGCGTAAATCCAAAATTTCATGTGTCCAACTTACAAACTGTAAAATTTCATACAAACTTTCTACCCCCTTTTTACCCCCTTACGGGTCGAATTTACAAAAAACCAATATATGAATAAATTCTTTTTATCAACCAAGAGTGTAAATCTAACATTTCAAGTGCCCATCTTACAAACTGTAGAAATTACATACAAACTTTCAACCCCCTTTTTACCCCCTTAGGGTTCAAAAATCCAAAAACTAATAAATACATTATTTCTTTTTATTAACTAAGAGCATAAATCTAAAATTTCACGTGCCCAACTTTCAAACTGTAGAAATTACATACAAACTTTCAACCCCCTTTTTACCCCCTTTGGGGTGGAATTTCCAAAAATCCTTTCTTAGAGCTCACTTACGCCACATGAGGAACCTTTCTGCCAAATTTCATTCTTCTAGGCCTAGCGGTTTAGGCTGCACGTTGATCGATCAGTCAGTCAGTCAGTTTCTTCTTTCATATATATAGATATAAAATAAAACAAATAAAATAATAAATCCAGTCAAGTCCATGCACGCAAACACATACACACCCCCACACACACACACACACACACACACTCTCACACACACACACAAACACAAACACACCACACCACACTGAGTTGCATGGATACAAAATTAAAGATCAATGTTTGTCGGACGAAAACTCCATTAACCCGGTTAGAAAACGATGGCCCCAATATCCACATGGATAAATGTATATTGATATAATAATTGCTCAACAAATAATGAATAAGTTACCTCGCGCTACAGTGTCGGACACAACTGTTGGCGCATCATTATTTAGTCGTCGTGTAACGCGTCACGTACATCTGCGACTGTTACTAAAGTAGCGCTCGCAAGAACTGATCGCTTCTGTTACGTAACGTTCGTAAAATTTTATCACACTTTTATACCTTTAAAAGTACGAAGCTAAAGTGGTGCTAATGCACTTTGTGTAACCACGTGTGACAGAAATATCTTAGTGGTGGCTTATGACAGCCTGCATATTGCCCGAAAGACATGAGAAGAAACCTCTTGCATGAGGCCAGTGTCCTTTTTATTTCTACAGCAGACTAGTTTTTGAATGTTACATTTTATTACAATTCGCATTACGATCTAATGAATAAATTATGTAAAAAAGTTTCGAGGACTTGCTGCTACAAGATTTTAATTTAGTCTTTAATTAGCAATCGATTGAAGACCTCTACTAATCGATATTTAGAACTTTTAATAATACATAAATACAGCTTGGGAATTTAAAATAACAAGCTTAAAATAAAATGTTTAATGTAAGTTGGCAATTTGGTTATCACTGCAATACAGCTGCAATTAATTTCAGATATATTACGACATTCATCTCGGCAGCCGGATTCCACAACAATTAATCATTTTATTCGAGCAGCAAGCGAATTAACATATACTTCGAATACAGATCGTCTGATAGCAGAAATCAGAATACTCTTTAAGTTGGTTCGGTAAATAAAGTTAAATTGGGAGTGGGTAAAGTTTGAATAGCTGAAGAGCCTGATTATTTGATCGAGAGAGGAAAAAGGAGAGTAAAAACAGGATATAGATTAATTGGTGTAGTGAGACAGAAGCTGGTTCATCCTTGTAGCCGGAGGATTGATTAGACGGCGTTCGGCACGGTAATTAATTGACGCATCCGCTTCTATGCCGGTTTTTGTCTCGCAGTGTTTGATTGAATTTTTCACTTCGTAAGTTGGGTGAAGCAATCAATTTACTGACACTTCATTAGCCGCGAGAATTACGAGGAAGAGTACAAAGAGGTTTTGTGGCATACGGTACTTATGTACATTTCTTACACGGTGTCGCCTTTATACTTGCAGAAGGAAAAGCATACATCGGAACCCAAAAGAGGTATGTGTAAGTACCTAATAATGTAGGTTTGCGTTGCGACAGATCTAATAAATCCATCGGTACAGAAGTCTAATTTCTGATCTGCGACTGCAGACGAAAACACAATAGAACCTTCAGAAGTGATTTCATCAGGAAGCTATCTAGCTATTTTGGTTTTCAGTTTCTCTTGTATTTAGTCCATCAGGCTGTATAGCTAATCTTCGACCAATATTTATGTTACTTATCTTTCTCGCTGTGTAGTGTGACCAAAATCCGGGAGAACCTATGAACCAGAAATTATAAATAAAATAAATTATGGTAGCAGTGTAGGTTTTCAGTTTGTCTAGCTGGTGCTGTAAAATCTATTACTTAGGCCGTCTGACTTATCTATGAAGAATCTCCGTCCACTTCCTCTGAAGTGATGTTTAAGTACTCTTTACCAGTACACTTTATTGTTGTTTTTATATAATTACTAGCTGTGCCCGTGGCTTCGCTCCCGTCAACTGACTGCCTACCCTACCCTACTTATCTACCTACCTACCCTTTTTTTTTGTGTGCGAAATCATCTAATGACTTCTCCCGCTCTGTGTGAAGCGGGAGAGCGTGTTACTGACTAAAACCCACCCGTGTTCCTTCAGTTGCTTAAGCCAGGACCGCGGTATTTTTTTTTCAAATTCATCCGAGACCCAGACAGATATCGGTCCTAGCAGACCCCGTCAGATTTGTTTTGAGGCGTGCGTGGAACACTACGCGCCGTCGACTCGAGCCTGGTCCTTATCGGATGGTGAGTTACCCATTACTCGCCGTCCGCAAGCCCGCGCCTACGGTGGCCGGGAATCGGCTTGTGAATCCCGACGCCCAGGGTGTCTTCTGCGGTGGCTTGGGGCGTCAGGGTGTCTCATTTGCGTCTCCCACACGCGTTCCGCCTCCTCCTTTGCGAGCATTACTGCTTCGCAGAAGAAGGTGACAGCTTTCCATGTCCTCTCGCCCCGTACCATGGCCTGAACCAGCGTCGGACGCGAGAGGTCTCCACCACCGATTGCCTCCACGAGGACGCAGACCTCCACCGTCTCTACCGTGTCCTCCGGGTGATCCACACAATGGTAACACCCGGGTGTTTCCTCCGACCTTATCCTGAACAGGAACCTCCCGATACAGCCGTATCCGGTGAGGGGACCTGCGTCAGGTCGAAGGTGAGGACGCCGTGACGCCTCTCAAGCCACTCCTCAAAGAGGGGCCTTAACGCCGCAATTGTGGCGTGCCCAGCGTTGAGATGCGAAAGTCGCCCTGTCCATTTTGCCATGAGATCCTGCCGGAGCTCTGTCCGCCGAGCCATGATTTGTCGCGGCAACGGAGTTTCGTGCTAGCTTTTCGCCTCCTCGCACCACTCTTCCTGCCTACCCTTCTTACCTTCCTGTCCTCCCTAATACCCTACCCTACCGTGGACCCTTACCCTACTCACCAACCTATCAATTATTTTTCTAGGGTCATCATTATTTCGCGGAGAATCTTAACACCGCCATTCAGAAAATTACTTCAAATGCACAACGCCATCTATTGAATATTGAGTTCAACTGTCCCAGTATGTGAATTGCGTGTGTTGTGATAATTTTACTTCTTGAACACTTTAAATTCATCTAACTTTTGATAAAGTGCACCGATTTCGATGAAACAAAAACTATGTAATACTGTAAGTTACGTTGTTTAATAAAATTTATCTACAATTGGTTTCGTACATTTTACGTGATGCGTGCACAAATAAACAGACAAAAATTCCAAAAATGATAGAAATGGGTTCTGTTGGTTATCCTTTAACACCCTGGCAATTTTTTTTTCGAAATATTTTCAATGTACAAAAATGAATTTTCTACAGATTTATTATATGTATTGATTGGAGAGCAGTGGTGGCCCAGTGGTATCAGCCCCGACTTACAAGTTGTAGGTCGTGGGTTCGAGCCCAGGTAGGCGCTTTACTTTGTGTAAATTATTTCATCGCCACTGCTCTTAAAACGGTGAAGGAAAACATCGTGAGGAAACCGGCATGTCCTAGAACCAAAAAATCGAAGACATGTGACATCCACCAACCCGCACTGGGCCCGCGTGGTGGATTACGGCCCATTCCCTCTCACTGAGAGGAGGCCTGTGTCCCAGCAGTGGGAACATTAATAGGCTGTTGATGTGTGTGTATGTGATTGATTGGACAACGTGTTTCCCCTTTATCGTAATTTAGAGGCATAAGCAACATGCTTATAACCACAGAAATTACAACTGAATAATCTAAAAGACTCAACTTCTGGGCATTGAAAGGCCTCGATATCCTTACGTAATGATGAAATATTAAATCATTTTAAAAATAATAATGGGTCGTTATCAAAAATGTTATTGTTGTAGGTCGCCGATGTCGCCGCTATTTTGGTAGAGCTTTTTATTACTTTTATATTCAAAAGATTCCATTTTGTCTCTTCTTAGTTGTTCGTGTCTTATCGGAAACCTTTTAATATTTCAAGTTAAAATTTTACATTGTTGTTGGAAGGAAATGGTGGCCTAATTACGAACGAGAAGTACGAAATGTTGAATTCGAAATTGGGGCGATTATCCCTTTTTCCAGTGCCGCTGTGTAAGTAGGTATAGAATTAAGCTTTTTTAAAAGCAAAAATACTAATCATATGAGAATGAGAGGGAACAATTTATGATTCCACTTTAGTGTCCGATTTTCAGGAGATAATCGGCACTGCGAGACCAGTAGTAACCTTGGTATGGTTCCAACTGTACTGCTTCAAAACTATTAGTTTAAAAAACGAAATACTCTGAAACCGCAGTAAGCATGATTGGCCAGTTTCAAGAACAAAAGGTCGATTTGCTTTATTTTTCCACTTGTGATGCGAAAACTAAAAATTGGATTGTGAGTGTGTCCAATAGTGAAGTGGCACGAAACTGGGATAGGTCACGTCACTAGAGGCGTTCGTTCAATCAATGCGATTCAAAACTTTGATGGCCGATCCAACTTTGGTTTATGGAGATACCGCTGCCGATGCCGAACGCGAGGTGTCTACCGTGGGAGGAATCACTAAATTTACGTATGCTGTGCCCACTCACACGGGACCAGGTATTTTATTGTGGTTTTTAATTGGGCTATCTGAATTTCTATTGTATAACACCATTCAAGTTATTGGAATCTATAATCCGCGTGTAGTCACAATGTTTGCGTGTTTAAGTAGCAGTTAGGTTTAGTCAATTTTACGAAAACTGTAGCCGAGTTTCGAATAATTTCTGTTTAATTTCTGCGCTCGCGAACATCTAAAGTTAACAGGTGTATTTTCGATAACTCAGAAACTGCTGAATACGATTCTAAACAATGAGTTGAATGTTATATGCGAGTTTGGCACTTTGTAATTTTGTAAATTTTCATTTCAATATTTCCACAGGTTTTTGCAAGGACTGTGATGTTTTAACAATGAATTGAAGTAATTTACCTAAGTCATAATTTCTTTGTGTAGGTAAAATTCCTTACCAATGAAACACAGCGTTAAGGTTAACAAATAATTTATTTGGCATACTATTATATTTAGGCATATTTAAATCTAATTTCCCTACTTAATCACAATATAATAATAAAATTAAGGTAGTGTAAATTTAATTACACATTCTAAGCTTGTTTAAATAATGGTTGGTCATGACGCAATATTATGTATTCTAATAGAATTAAATGTGATGAAAATTTATAAAAATATAGAATGCTATTGCCTTTTACAAAGATCTTCTAATTAAACTTTTACAATAAAGTAAACACAACAATTAAATACTAACACACACATACGGAGGAGCATCCTCCTAAATTGACTTTAGAAAAGTTCGTACTTATTCCAGTTTTATTTTCGCAACCGATATCAAAATTTTTCTAGAGTGAGAATTCACAACACACTTAAACCAGAACTATCATAACTTAGATCCTAATTGGTAAGTGGCAGTAGCCACATTGTAGTAACATTATTGACGAAATCGAACACTGGCACTTTATCTAGTTCATAGCGGACAAAATCTTCTTTAATTTTGCCATCTCCTTTAGTTTTACCCGATGTACTTTGCCGGAGGGCGTAACGGGTAATGAATCTACGAAGAAAAGACCGCCATTCATTCGCTTGCCTTCCATGTTCTCTGAAAACAATAACTTAGAAATTGAGTAAGAATGAAGAATGAAATTGTTTAGTCGTGTGGCTGGCCGTTAGTGATAAATCTGAGACGTGTGAGGTGTTGTGAGCGGCAATAGATCGTGCCACCTGCTACGCTGAATACGAACTACGGCCGACAGAATACATTGAGCTAGCCAAGCATTCTCTGCGATGATTGACATTCAAATTCTGTTTAGCGTGCCTTCATTTTAATACTTTATTATGAAGGCACATAACGATTGCTTTTCGATTTAATAACAGATTTTAATTAAGTCATTATAATTGGTGCGTTCCCAACTGATTTCATTTTTAAGATTCGTGATTATTTTCTTGATAATATTATGTAAATTAATACCACCAAAGAGAATTATAAATATTATCTCAAATGCCGAGCCTCAGGGGGGTAAATTCCGTTCGCTTGGCTTCACATCTATCATCAACTGTTTATAAAGCAGATATATTACAGATTATTTTTATTTGGACATTATCTTTGGTGGTATTATCTTAACTCTGAATTTATTAGACCGACTAGCGGCCCGTCACGACTTTGCCCGAGTCATATATTCTATTCCTTTACTATATAACCTGTGTCCATCTGGAATATGCAACTAAGTTATCCTCTATGATCAGTATTTAAGAAGCTTAGTTAGTTACTTCGGAGACAGACTAAACCAATATAAGCAAATTTATTTGTTTTCTTTCAGAATGTGTTCTAAGTCATGATGTCACAAGATATCCATCGGGCACTTGACAACTGATTGAGCAAATTTATTAATTTCTGTTGATTTTTTCGCCTTCGGATTTAAGATCTGTATTAACATAAAATCAATCAGAGTAACTTGTTTTCAGCTTATCAGAGAAATTATCATGAAAAACAATAATTAATATTGATTGATCGTAGCTCAGTTTAATTCAAACGTAACGAGTAAGTACATTATGCAGTAGAACGTGCTACTTTGAGTTGTTGATTATTCTGTTCCTTGCAATTTGCAAATGAACGAAATGTTTTTCGGGTAAAAATATAATGCACGGTTCTGAGTGTCACATAAGCCCGGGCAGACCCTTATCTCAACTAATATGTTAATATTTTTATGCCGTAGAATCGCATACATGTATTTCACAGTTTTTGCAATAAAAATATTACAAACAGTGAATCAAAGGACATGGTATGATGGTAAAACAAACAGTTTTCATATTTCTGCGTTGATTTCGCTGCTGAAAATGAAATATATTCGGTAGCCACAGTTGCGCGTTATTTCGCAAATGAATATTATTACTGCGCAAAATACGGACCAACTGTTACACAAGTAATTATGACATGCGATATGAGTTTTCTTAAATCACAAGATGAAAACACGGATTTATGATTGCTGTTTCTCAAGTTGGTCTTTTCGTCACATATACACTACCTATTGTACCATGTATTTTGTTTAATATAAACTTAAATAATATTGTGTTATCTTGCTAAGCGATTAAGTAAGTAAATATTTAGTATATAATCCTATATTTCTCCGATGAGTTTAACTCTTTTGGGAAATTATACCCACTCCTGAAACAGACAAGCTAGTAAACGAAACTGAACATGTAGTTTATCTTAACTTACTACTATTATAAGTGTGAACCTTTGGATAGGTAAATGATAAATGATAACTGATAACTGATAAATGATAAATGACAAATGACAAATGACAAATGACAAATGACAAATGACAAATGACAAATGACAAATGACAAATGACAAATGACAAATGACAAATGACAAATGAGAAATGAGAAATGAGAAATGATAAATGATAAATGATAAATGATAAATGATAAATGATAAATGATAAATGATAAATGATAAATGATAAATGATAAATGATAAATGATAAATGATAAATGATAAATGATAAATGATAAATGATAAATGATAAATGATAAATGATAAATGATAAATGATAAATGATAAATGATAAATGATAAATGATAAATGATAAATGATAAATGATAAATGATAAATGATAAATGATAAATGATAAATGATAAATGATAAATGATAAATGATAAATGATAAATGATAAATGATAAATGATAAATGATAAATGATAAATGATAAATGATAAATGATAAATGATAAATGATAAATGATAAATGATAAATGATAAATGATAAATGATAAATGATAAATGATAAATGATAAATGATAAATGATAAATGATAAATGATAAATGATAAATGATAAATGATAAATGATAAATGATAAATGATAAATGATAAATGATAAATGATAAATGATAAATGATAAATGATAAATGATAAATGATAAATGATAAATGATAAATGATAAATGATAAATGATAAATGATAAATGATAAATGATAAATGATAAATGATAAATGATAAATGATAAATGATAAATGATAAATGATAAATGATAAATGATAAATGATAAATGATAAATGATAAATGATAAATGATAAATGATAAATGATAAATGATAAATGATAAATGATAAATGATAAATGATAAATGATAAATGATAAATGATAAATGATAAATGATAAATGATAAATGATAAATGATAAATGATAAATGATAAATGATAAATGATAAATGATAAATGATAAATGATAAATGATAAATGATAAATGATAAATGATAAATGATAAATGATAAATGATAAATGATAAATGATAAATGATAAATGATAAATGATAAATGATAAATGATAAATGATAAATGATAAATGATAAATGATAAATGATAAATGATAAATGATAAATGATAAATGATAAATGATAAATGATAAATGATAAATGATAAATGATAAATGATAAATGATAAATGATAAATGATAAATGATAAATGATAAATGATAAATGATAAATGATAAATGATAAATGATAAATGATAAATGATAAATGATAAATGATAAATGATAAATGATAAATGATAAATGATAAATGATAAATGATAAATGATAAATGATAAATGATAAATGATAAATGATAAATGATAAATGATAAATGATAATTGATAATTGATAAATGATAATTGATAAATGATAAATGATAAATGATAAATGATAAATGATAAATGATAAATGATAAATGATAAATGATACATGATAATTGATAATTGATAAATGATAATTGATAAATGATAAATGATAATTGATAAATGATAAATGATAAATGATAAATGATAAATGATAAATGATAAATGATAAATGATAAATGATAAATGATAAATGATAAATGATTTTATTTCTGTAAGTTGGTTTTTACAAACACTTTTACATGTCGAACATATTTTTTAAAACTAGATGAGGTCGGCGTTTCCTATCTGACTACTCTGAGAAGAAAGGCCGAAATAAACTCAGAGGTCACAGTCTCTTTTAAAGTCCAGACAAAATATTGGTTAGATCATGTGAAGACCATGTAGACTGATGTCTGAAATGGTCTTTTGAGGAAAGAACCAGCCAGATTGAGTGGACCTGTCCAGTCAGTGCACGCATTTGTCAATAACCGAGCAGCTCAACTCAGAATTTAAGGAGCTCAACGATTCGACGAACAATACCAAAGAAAGGACATTCGGGTAGGCCGCATAAACTGCTCAAACTGCCAGACCATGATTAAAAACTAAGATAAATTTAAATAAAAATAAAAAAGAATGATCCACATAGTCTCCACACTCACAATAATTCATCATCATCATCATCATCATTTCAGCCGAAAGACGTCCACTGCTGGACATAGGCCTCCCCCAGGCGTCGCCACATTGACCGATCCCGTGCGTCTCGCATCCAGCGCCTTCCCGCAACCTTAACCAGGTCATCAGTCCACCTAGTGGGAGGGCTTCCAACGTATCGTCTTCCGGTTCGCGGTCGCCATTCCAGAACCTTTCAGCCCCATCGGCCATCCGTTCTGCGAGCAATGTGCCCTGCCCACTGCCACTTAAGTTTGGCAATTCTTCGGGCTATGTCGGTAACTTTGGTTCTCCTACGGATATCATCATTCTTGACGTGATCACGCAAGGAAATTCCGAGCATAGCCCTCTCCATTGCCCTTTGGGTGACTTTGAGCTTTCTGATAAGGCCCATTGTGAGCGACCACGTCTCGGTCCCATAGGTGATCACTGGCAACACACACTGGTCATAGACTTTTGTCTTGAGACACTGCGGTAAATTTTACGAGAAGATACCACGCAACTTCCCGAACGCCGCCCAGCCGAGTCGGATTCGACGGTTGACCTCTTTCTCGAAATTGGACCTACCCAACTGGACCGTTTGTCCCAGGTAGACATAATCGTCTACAATTTCGAGAGTAGAGTCTCCGACCTTGATAGGAGTGGGTGTTACATGGGCATTCACCATGATCTTGGTTTTGTCCATGTTCATTTTAAGACCCACTCTTTCGGAAGCTCTACTGAGGTCATCGAGCATTTTACTGAGGCTCTCCATGGTCTCAGCCATGACCACTATGTCGTCGGCAAACCGAAGGTGAGTAATGTACTCGCCATTAACGTTGATGCCCAGCCCCCTCCAGTCCAGAACCTTGAAGACATCCTCCAGCGCAGCAGTGAACAGTTTCGGAGAAATGACGTCTACCTGTCTCACGCCGCGCTGGAGAAGGATTGGTTTCGAGGTCTGATCCTGAAGACGGACTGACATGGTGGCGTTTTTGTACAAACACTTCAACACCTCAATGTACCGGTAGTCGATCTGGCACCGTTGGAGAGACTGCAGTTCAGCCCAAGTCTCTATCGAATCGAAGGCTTTCTCGTAGTCCACAAACGCTAAACAGAGAGGCAGGTTATTGTTATGTGGGTACCTACATAATCTTCATAGGTATATATACTTGTGCAAATGACTGCTGCGCCAGTCGAATATACATTCTTGTGACATACCGGTTGTATTATTCTGCTACCCCTCTTCCGTACATAACAGTTGGCGACGAGAGAAAAAAAAGTACCGGGCACAATATCTTGGGAAAATGGCGAGAGTATCCACTTCAGTCGGCACCTTGACAGTGTTCAACCACGAAAACCAAGAGTGGCAGCTATACAAGGAAAGACTCGAGCAGTGGTTTCTGGCAAATGGAATTGGGGAAGATGCAGATAAAGCCGGTTGCAAACGTAGAGCCATTTTGCTAAGTAACTGCTCGGAAACAAGCTACAAGCTGATACGCGATCTAGCTTTACCGCAGAAGGTCGGTACCTTAAGCTATGATGAAGTAGTTAAATTGTTGGATGGACATTTTACGTTGAGAACGTGTACGTTTGCTGAAAGGTACAAGTTCCACAGCGCCACACAACATGTCGGCGAAAGGTTGCCAGAATGGGCGGCTCGTGTACGTGGTTTGGCAATACACTGCGGGTTCACGGCGCAAAATCTGGACGAACAGCTTCGCGACCGATTTGTGCTGGGCATGGCACCGGGACCGGAAAGAGATAAGCTATTTACCAAGGCGATGTCAGAGTTGACGCTGAGCAAGGCCTTGGAAATAGCAGAAGGCGTACGCAGTGCTCGCATGGGGGCACAAGAAACTACAAGGCAAGCGGACGGAGGTACACCATTTCAAGTGATGAAGATGGACTCAGCAGCGCAGCCTGGCGCAGCGCACGGGAGCATCGTGCCGTGGCGTAGGCAGGGAGCGGCAACACGCGCAGCTAACGACGAGCGCACCCGCGGCGTCGGCAGTGGCGGTAGCGGGTGCACCGCCTGCGGGTACACAGACCATCAAGCATCATCGTGTCGGTTTGCGCGGTATAAGTGCAAAAAGTGCGGCCTTCAAGGTCATCTTAAACGGATGTGCAAGCAAAAAGTGGGAAAACAACACTATGTCGAGTGCTGTGAGGAGGCTAGCGATGATGGTAAACATGAATGCTGTAATATTCGCTCCATTCGCGGCGAACCGATGCGGGAATCTGTTTGTGTCAATGGTATCGAATTAACTTTTGAAATAGATACGGGCTCGTCAGTTACCGTTATTTCTGAGCAAACGTACCTTAAACATTTTAAAACCATAACGTTAGAAGCCAGTGATGTCATTTTGCATAGTTACAACGGCGATAAGTTACATATTGCAGGTAAAATAAAACTATTGTTCACGTATAACAACAACTCATGCATAATAGGTGTTTATGTTGTACGGAATGGGGGGCCTCCCTTATTAGGCAGAGATTTTTTATCACGGTTTAGCTTGCAAATATGTTCGATAAATAATTGTAACGATTTTTATCGGGTAGTTCTTTCAAGTACCCACTGTTATTTGGAAAAAAATTAGGTTGTTTAAAAGGCGTGAAGGTAGATTTAGCATTAAAACCAGACTCAAAACCGATTTTTTTTAAAGCGAGACCTTTACCTTTTGCGATTCGGGAAAAGGTGGAGAAAGAACTTAATCGTCTCGTAGATTTAGGTGTATTAGTACCCGTGAAATACGCGGAGTATGCCAGTCCAGTAGTACCAGTATTAAAGCGAGACGGTTCTATACGTCTCTGTGCCGATTATTCCGTGACTATTAATAAACAGTTACTTGTCGATAAATATCCATTACCTAGGTATGACGAGCTGTTTTCCAAACTACATGGCGGCAAGTACTTTAGTAAATTAGACCTTTCGCATGCGTACAATCAGTTATGTCTAAATGAGAATTCACAAATGCTCACTTGCATAAACACGCATAAAGGCTTGTATAAATATACTCGTTTAGTGTTTGGACTAGCTAGTGCACCGGCCATTTTTCAGCGAAACATGGAAGCGCTGCTATCAGGTTTAGATGGTACTCTATTGTTTCTTGACGATATTTTAATATGCGGGCAGGACAAAAAACAGATGATTAGTAGGTTGAATGAAGTCTTCCGTAGGTTACAGGAAGCTGGCCTTGTATTAAATTTAGAGAAATGCACCTTCTTTCAGGAATCCGTTACCTATTTGGTGTAATAAAACTCCTTGGGTAGATGACAATATTATTTAATTACTCCTTTTCTACAATCTACTACAATCATCAACTATAAAATAATCCAACCTCCACAATAATTATCCTAAGTCGGCCGGCTAACCTCCATTCATCCGTCCCCCCAAAACCAAGTGAACGAATCGATTGTCGGAACGTGCCTACCTCCTATTCCCTTTATTTTTCTGTCTATCGTCACCGCTTGGAGTTGCAACATAAAATAATAACCGATATGACAGTTTAGTCGATTTCAAACTACAGATAAATTAACCTAACACTCGTCCATCCTGACCTTGTGTATGTCCTCATACACATAAATCAGGAGGAACCTAACACTCGGGCAATCGATCCGTTTTACACAATTAGCAAGAGAAAAAAAAAAAATGTACGTAATGTGAAACAGGAAAACATTAAAAATAATTATTATCTATTTTATACTTATTTCAACATAATTATTGCATCTAATATGATCGAACTAATAATTGAGGTAATGTCATTTTACAATATTTAATTCAATAGCTTATCATTTATCTTTTAACAAATTAATCTCATTATTCTACTAGCACACTGTCTAACACACGGTAATTAACATTTTACATAATTTGGCGAGTCTATCACTTAGTCGCATACTGGCAAACCAATCACATGGTTGCTAAACTGGCAAACCAATCACATGGTTGCTAAACTGGCAAACCAATCACATGGTTGCTAAACTGGCAAACCAATCACATGGTTGCTAAACTGGCAAACCAATCACATGGTTGCTAAACTGGCAAACCAATCACATGGTTGCTAAACTGGCAAACCAATCACATGGTTGCTAAACTGGCAAACCAATCACTTGGTTGCTAAACTGGCAAACCAATCACATGGTTGCTAAACTGGCAAACCAATCACATGGTTGCTAAACTGGCAAACCAATCACATGGTTGCTAAACTGGCAAACCAATCACATGGTTGCTAAACTGGCAAACCAATCACATGGTTGCTAAACTGGCACACCAATCACTTGGTTGCTAAACTGGAAAACCAATCACATGGGTGCTAAACTGTAAACCAATCACATGGTTGCTTAACTACCAATTACATCTTATTTACCGTAGGTATACCTAAATTAAAAATAAATAGTTCTACTTTGAAGTAACGCAATTAACCTAAACTTAAAATTGTAACTAACGCTTAACTTTCTTCGTATTAATATTATATTTCATTCAACTAAATAACAAATCTAAAAATGTAAACTAATAACTTCATAACACTGATATATTTTATCCAACTGTAAATAATAAATCTAATTACTGTCAATATCTTGATTTTCACTATCTGAATCATTGTCATTCAAATTCAATGCAGCCACGTGTACCCAGGGCTGCATGCGGTCGGCAGCGACGGTCGTTTTACGTTTATGTCTACTATTGCTCAACCCTGGAATTGCTACAATTCTGTATCTATCATTTCCTAATACCGATACGACGCGATACGGTCCTGTATATTGAGGAAGAAGCTTCTTACTTTTACCGTCATTTTTAAAATTCGTGTTGGATATTTTAACTAATTCCCCTTCAGAATAGATACGGGCAGGGCGTCTGCTTTTATCATATCGTTCCTTTTGTTTTTCTTGCTCTTCGTCTATTTTATCTTTAACTTCCTCTCTAATATTAATTAAGTTATTATTTTCTCGCGTTTCTTGCCGAACTACGTTTAGTCTCGGGTCTAACTCGCAACTCATGCAATTACCAAACATGACTTCAGCAGCCATCCTTCCCGTTGTTTTATTAACTGTGTTATTAATGCCCCACTGAATTTTACCGACTTTATCATCCCAATCTTTTTCATTATCGTTGAGATTTATAGCGGTCAAAGAAGCAAGAATTGTGCGGTTATATCGCTCAACTTGCCCATTCGAGCGTGGGCTAGCAACCGCATTCAATACATGCTTTGTGCCTCTATCCAAACAAAATCTCCTAAACGCATGGGAAGTAAAACAAGAGCCACGATCGCTAATTATTCTATCGGGTACTCTAAAGGTACTGAAAATTTCGTCTAGAACTCTTATTGCAAGCAGGGACTTTGTATTTCTCACAGGCCTTATGAAAACGAATTTGGTAAACGCATCTACCATCACTAAAATGTACGAATGCCCTCTTTTTGAACGCACGAAGGGTCCGAGATGGTCAATGTGTACGGTGTGGAAAGGAACCTCGACCTTAGGAATTGGATGCAAATGACCCTCGTTACATGAAGTCTTTTTCGAGTAGGCGCATTCAATACAAGCTTCAACATATTTTTTTACAAATTTTGACATTTTAGGAAACCAGTATGCATTCCTTATTCGTTCGAGGGTCTTTTCCACGCCGAAATGGCCAATGTCGTCGTGATTCATACGACACAATTGCCATCTTGCGCCCTTTGGCACAACCCAACGTAAGTTTGTTTTATCACCATCAATGCATCTATATAGTTTGTTGTCCTTTATTACATAATTATCCCTAATTTGCTTAAGCCCTTCTATATCTAAACTTGAAATTAAAATATCTCTGATACGGCCTAGTTCGCTATCACCTAACTGTAATGTGTGGAGCCAATCATCATCGGTAATAACCATTACTCTTGGATACTGGTCAGTAACATCTAATATTGTGTCCAAATTTGTTTCGTCATTAATGATCGGGTTACGTGACAAAGCATCTACATGTGCCATTCTATTCCCCGGCCTGTATTCTATTGTGCAATGAAATTCTTGTATTAAAAGATACCAACGCGCTATCCGCGGAATTATATCGCGTTTAATAAATGTGGACCGTAGAGCACTGCAATCAGTGACTATCTTAAAATCCTGTCCTAACAAATAAACTCTAAATTTCCGCAGAGAACAAACTACAGCCAACGTTTCCAGTTCATAGGCATGAAAGTTTTTTTCCTCTGGAGAAGTTTGTCGGCTGTAGAACGCCACGGGTCTAAAACTATCACTACTTCCCCTCAAACGTTGAAGCAAAATTCCACCGACGCCATATTTACTGGCGTCCGTGTGCAATTCTGTTTCCCTACTTGGGTCATAAATTGCCAAAACCGGACGTTGGACTAACTTTTCCTTGAGCATTTTAAATGCGTTTTCTTGTTCATCTGACCAAATCCAAGCAGCATCCTTTTTTAACAATTTATTTAAGGGCTGCGCAATTTGTGCAAAATTCATAATAAATTTGCGGAAATATCCTACAAGCCCAAGAAATTGACGAACAGTGTGAACATTTAGAGGGCGAGGAAAGTCTAAAACACTCTGGATTTTTTTGTCACCTGGCCTAACACCTAAAGCACTAATTTCATACCCCAAATAATCAATTTTATCTTTTAAAAATTCGCACTTGGATAGGTTTAAAGTTAGATTTGCCTGTTTTAGTAGTTTCAAGACATGCTCTAGCCTCTCTAAACACTCATCTACGCTTCCCCCAAATATTAAAATGTCATCTATATAAGCTGTGGCTTGGCTATACCTAGCTGACCCCAAGACTCTATTCATCATACGTTGAAACACCGCTGGCGCATTTGCCAATCCAAACGGCATTCGATTAAACTCGAACTGTCCATCCGGAGTGACAAAAGACGTCAGCGGCTTTGACTGCTCTGATATGGGCACTTGATAGTACCCAGAAAATAAGTCTAGCGTGATGAAAAACACCTGACCAGAAAGCCTAGCAATCTCGTCTTCTATCACCGGCATCGGATAATGTTCCTTAATAGTAACGGAGTTCAACATCCTATAGTCTATGCACATTCTCATTCGCCCATCTTTCTTACGCACGAGGATCACGGGACTAGCATACTCAGAGGTGGATTCTCTTACAATCCCCGCTTCTAACATCTCGCCTACCATTTCACGCACTTGATCGCGTTCTTTATGTGATAACCGGTAAGGCCTATATACAATTGGACGTTTACTGTTTATTTCAATGTTCATTTCAGTGATGTTAGTACTTCCTAGTTCCTTTAAATTTGATGCAAAACAATCCTTAAATTCATTAAGTAATTCTAACAACATAGATTTATGTTCATCGCCAACATTATCGCCAATATGAACCTTACTTATATCAATATGATCAGTCATCAGTTTATTATCTACATTTAAAACACTATTAACTACCTGAACATTGCTAGCACGACTTATAATTGAGCCCTTGTATAAATGACAATAGTTCGATGCGGGTATAACATATACATATACGAAACCGTCCTTAAGTGCATAGACACCACCGCAAACAACGTATTGTAACATTGGTTTCCCTATAACCTTACTATTAATTATAATATGACCGTTCAACAGTGGTTCAGTATAGGCTTTGATAACAGTAGGGCCATATATTTCAAAATTAGCCGTGGAAATAACTTTCACTAAACGTTCGTCGTCTATTTCAGTTTTATTGAACGGTATTTCTTGATTAATATCAATAAACTGTAACGCTTTTGCCGTTTTCAATACAAAAACGTGCGACTGTTCGGTGTATGTTTGTCCTACTAGCAGTGGTACATCTAAAAGTCTATCTTCAACCACCTGGCAAACAGTTTTAGCACTAACGCCATCAATATCAATCTCTACTGTGACCTTACCTAAAGAATAGACAATTTCGTTCCCAAATCCCCTTATTGGTGTACGCACGCCATCACACTCGAGCATCAAATTTGCCGACTGCGATTTAGCTAATAGGCAAACCTCACTTCCAAAATCTATAAAAGCCTTAATGGAAACCCCATTCACTAAGATATTCTTATAAAATTTCGAATTAGGATTAGCTAATGATATGCACATTGCCTTTTGTGTACTCGCTATCTTACTGTCCTCCATCTTTGTGGGACATTTATCGACTTTGTGGCCTATCCTGTGACATTGATTACATCGAATCAGCGGCTTGGGACATTTCCGGTATATGTGACCTCGTTCCTTACAATTAAAACAGAATGCTACGTAGTCGTTTGACACGTTTCCCGTATTATTAAATTTATCCGTTGTAACCGTTCCGCCTCCTAACCTACCTTTAACATTGGTATTAGAACGATCGAAGGAATTTGTCAATTCCTTGTTGCTCATCAAGAATTGTAACAATTGATCAGGTTGGGAGCATCTTAACGTTAAAGCACTTGATTTCATTGTTCTATCACTTAGACCATGAATTATACAATCGACAGCACGCTTGCCAACTATATCGCACTTGTTCAGTAAAGCCAACTTTTCGTAATAGTATACTTCAATAGGTTCATGATATTTACTTTTACGCCTGAGCATATCTTCCAAGGACTGGCCATAATTTTGCTCAAATGGAAAAGCTAGAGACAATTTCTCTTGCCACTGAGCCCAAGAAAATAAAATTGAATCTAGGCTCTCATACCAAGTCTTGGCCAGTCCTTGCAATTTTTGCATTGAAAAATGTATGGTTGTCTTATCATCCCAACCATAAACGGTGGCACACTCGTTCACTTTTCTTAGCCACACATCTACACGTTGATTTTTCGAAGATGGGTCAAAATCAGGCAACATATTTTTATGATTTTTAACAACGTTACTAGAGTGATCGAGTGGGCCAGCCGCTGACGGTTGTTTTCTAATTGAATTTAAAATATTCATGACATCTTTTGAGGAAAATGTAGGACTATTTTCTCTAACCTTTGTTCCATCTCGTGTCGCTGTAGCATCGCGTCGTCTGCTCCGTTCCTGTCGCAACTGATTTTCTAGAGACCGCAGGCGCTCCTGTGCCACCTCGCGTTCTTTTTCGAGTTGTTTAGCTCGGTTGCTCGTAACATTATGGACACTCGGACTGCTGCGACGACCGGTTCGGCTGCACTTCGGGCTCAGACTGCGTTGCGATCTTCGACTGCGCTGCGGACTTCGACTACGCTGCGGACTTCGACTGCGCTGCGGACTTCGACTGCGCTGCGGACTTCGACTGCGCTGCGGACTTCGACGATGCTGCGGACTTCGACTGCGCTGCGGACTTCGAACACCTCTGCGTTGTCGACTACGGCTGCGACGGTATCCAGACGCTTCGTCGAGACGCAGTGATCTTCCATGGGACGGCGTCTTTAAACGCCGTCGCCCTTGAGCCTCGTGGTCTTGCTCCATAACTGAAACTCGAAATTGAAACAACTATGTATATGCTCATTTTTTTTTTTTTTTAAACTAAATTCATTAATATCTCGAAAACGGTAAGCCCAATCGCAAAAATAACCAAAATTTGAGTTCCCCTTGAACCCCCGCGGTATGCTGGGATACCATTAATTATGAATTTTAATTGACCCTAAATAAATTGTGACACATACCCACTATAACTTGATTTATAAAATTATAATACCGTCTGGAGAAACTTTGACAGTAATCATTATATTCTGAAGGCCCAAAAGAAAAGTTATTTTAAAATTACCGAAAGTAACAGCCTGATTAAAATTTCAACTGATAAGTACCTCCTATCTACAATAAAAATAAAAAGTGACGGTATCAGACGAAATATCAAAGCTTTAATTGGGATTCATAGTGATCAGCCTAGGCTATACTGTACCGTTATAATAAAAGCAACACAAACATAACCATTACACAATAGAATTGCAAACTTATAAATAATGTGAGCATATGTGTACTTACCACTTCTGAGGTGTAATAAAACTCCTTGGGTAGATGACAATATTATTTTTCTACAATCTACTACAATCATCAACTATAAAATAATCCAACCTCCACAATAATTATCCTAAGTCGGCCGGCTAACCTCCATTCATCCGTCCCCCCAAAACCAAGTGAACGAATCGATTGTCGGAACGTGCCTACCTCCTATTCCCTTTATTTTTCTGTCTATCGTCACCGCTTGGAGTTGCAACATAAAATAATAACCGATATGACAGTTTAGTCGATTTCAAACTACAGATAAATTAACCTAACATTGGGTTACATCATTGATCGTAATGGATTACATAAATCACCGGAGAAAATTAAATCTATTTTGCAAAGTCGGGTACCTACCAATACGTCAGAATTAAAATCATTTCTAGGTATGGTGAACTATTACCGAAATTTCATTAAAAACGCATCATCGATTTTAAGTCCACTGCATGAGTTGTTAAAAAAGAATGAGTCTTGGTCATGGACTAAGAGACATGACGAAGCAGTGTCAAATATAAAACGTGCATTAGTGTCTGAGACCACCTTAGCACATTTCAATCCAGAAGCATCGCTAATAGTTACAGTAGACGCATCACCGAGCGGGTTAGGCGCCGTGTTATCACAGGTTGAAGGTGGTGTAGAAAAACCTATCTCCTATATTTCTCGATCTCTAAATGCAGCGGAAAAACGCTATAGCCAAATCCAAAAAGAAGCAACTGCAATAATATTTGGTATAAGAAGGTTTCACCAATATTTATATGGTAGAACCAAACCATTTATTTTAAGAACAGACCATAAACCCCTGGTTTCAATATTTAATCCAGAAAAAGGCATTCCCGAGATATCAGCAAATCGTTTACAGCGTTATGCAATTTTCCTATCTGCATACAATTATAAAATAGAATATGTAAGCAGCGCTCATAATTGTGCAGATTTCTTAAGTCGATCAGTACCCGATAATTTAAAAACAAACGTCACACGCTCGGAGCGGGAGCGTGATGAATCACTAGTAGATAAATCTAGTTATGTTCGTTTTGTTTACGAAGGTGAGAGATTTTTGTCACTGACAGATATCCAAGATGCGGTAAAAACAGATAGTGTTATTATAACCGTCATCAACTATTTGACAAATGGTTGGCCGAGTAAATTTAGTGAACCGTTAATGAAGGATTATTATAGCCACCGGTTAGAATTATCAGTAGAAAACGGTTGTCTGATGAGAGGTCATAGATTGGTTATTCCTCAAAGTCTACGACATAAAGTGTTAACCGAGCTGCACTCAGGACACTTAGGAATTTCTAAAGTGAAAGAAGAGGCACGCAATAGATTTTGGTGGCCGGGTATGTCTGTGGCTATCGAAAATCACATCGGCTCTTGCACCGTGTGTGCGTCGCAGCGCGCCGCGCCCCCGCGTTCCCCTCTCACTCCGTGGCCGTTCCCAGCCAAGCCGTGGCACCGTGTGCACATTGATTTTTTAGGACCAATTAGCGGCAAAACATTTTTAATAATCGTAGATGCATATTCCAAATGGGTGGAGTGTTTTGATGTTTCGTCGGGTTTCACTTCGCGAGTGGTTATAGAAAAACTGTGCGAAGTAATGTCACGATTTGGGTTATTTGATACGATTTGCTCAGATAACGGTACTTCTTTTGTATCGTACGAGTTTAATCAATTCTGTACACGAAATAACATCAGTCATGTAACTTCACCGACATATAATCCGGCTAGCAATGGACAAGCGGAGAGTTATGTAAACATTTTTAAAAAAGCAATTAAATCATACTTATTATCAGGTACAAATTTGAGAGATTTAAATCTAAAACTATCAGAATTCCTACTGAGGTACAGAAATTCCAAACATACGACCACAAACAGATCACCGGCTGAAGTATTGTTCGGTCATAATTTGAGATGTAGATTAGATCTCCTGACACCGCACACCACATCGCCATCTGACACAGCACTCGACACAGTTGTAAAAGGAAAACAGTGTTCGCAGATTAACAATTATCGAGGTACCCGCAATCTTTTATTTAATGTAGGTGACCAAGTCTTGGTTAAACTTTACAGCCAGCAAAAACAATATTGGTCACGTGGTATTATTATTAAAAAAATAGGAAAATCAGTGTATTTAGTGAAACTGAGTGCATCAGAAGATACTATCAAGAGACACGTTAATCAGTTGCTGAAATATAGAGGGAGGAAAGATGGGCCATGCGAGGAGGAGATCGTTCCCGCATTTATGATACCCTCACACTCTACGAGCTCCGGGCAGCGGCTATCCGAAGTCTCTGTGGAGAAGGCACCTGTGGAGTCTGAAGCACCGGCATCAGCGCTTGTATACGGCGACGATTCCGCTGAAGAGGAAGTGATTCCAGCAGTTCCCTCTATCGAACCTGAGCCAGACGTTCGGTCGAAACGAAACAGAACTGCTGTAGATTATAAGAAGTACTTCTGATTAAAGGTGGAGGAATGTTATGTGGGTACCTACATAATCTTCATAGGTATATATACTTGTGCAAATGACTGCTGCGCCAGTCGAATATACATTCTTGTGACATACCGGTTGTATTATTCTGCTACCCCTCTTCCGTACATAACAGTTATACTCTTCGGTCTTCTGTATAACCTGCCGCAGCGTATGTATGTGGTCTACGGTGCTAAAGCCTTTTCGGAATCCGGCTTGTTCGGGGGGCTGGAAATCGTCAAACCTGCGCGCGAGACGATTCGTGATGACTCTTGAAAACAACTTGTAGACATGGCTAAGAAGTGAGATGGCCTATAGTTCTTCAACCGGGCATTGTCGCCCTTCTTGAAGAAGAGTACCACCACACCCCCGCACCATGCCTGTGGCGTTTTGCCCTCGAGTATGACGGAATCAAACAGCTTCTGAAGGGCCCTAAGGACCGGTTTTCCACCCGCCTTCAGGAGTTCGGCCGTAATTCCGTCATCACCCGGCGCCTTGTTGTTTTTGAGCTGTTTCAGAGCCATCCTAATCTCGTACAGGCTGACGTCCTGGATATCTTCGGTATAGTGTCGGGTCAATCTAGCTCTTGGGTCGTTTGCTAGACTCGCAACGGGCTTGCTGATCGAAGTGTACAACTGCCCATAGAATGTCTCGATCTCCCTGAGAAGCTCCGGTTTGGCGGATACGATCCTGCCATCGTTGGTCTTCAGTTTCGTGAGTTGGCTCTGCCCAATAGCCAGATCCCTTGAGAACACCTTGGAGCCTTTATTTCGCTCGATAGCGTCTTTAATACGCTCGGTATTGAAGCGTCGGAGGTCTCTTTTCAAGGATTTAGAGATCTGTCTATTGAGCTGCCGGTATTTGCACGCCTCATCTGAAGACTGCAGGATCATCTCACGCCTCTCCTTCATAAGCTTGAGGGTGTGATCTGAGAGCTTTTTGTTTCCATCTGTACGACGGGTCTTGAAAAACTTAGACCACTTACCATGCGGTGATCGCTCCCGGTTTTTACCGAATTGATCACAGAGACATCATTGAACATTTGCTTCTTGGTTGACATGATGAAGTCGATCTCATTTTTTGTTGCACCATCGGGGCTCTGCCAGGTCCACTTCCTGTGTTCACGCTTTTTGAAGAAGGAGTTCATCATATAGAGGCCCTCCTTCTCCATAAAACTGGCCAGTAGGTGACCCCGGTGGTTCCGTTGTCCAACTCCAAATTGCCCCACTTGCAGCTCATCCTCGTCTCGTTTGCCCAGTTTCGCGTTGAAGTCCCCCATGACAACGGTGAAGTGAGTTTTGAAACCATGCATGGCTCTGGAGATATCCTCATACATGGTCTCTACCTCATCGTCGGGGTGTGCCGAGGTTGGGGCGTAGACCTGTATGACCTTCAGCGAATATCTTGAGGATATTCTGAGTATAAGGTACGCCACCCTGGTCGCCACACTCTCGATCTTCACCACGTTGTTCACAAGGGACTTGTGGACGATAAACCCGACACCACCCTGGGACTGCCGGTCACCTTCTCGGAAATAGAGCAGGTTACCGGATTTGAGGATTATCGAGTCCTCCCCCTCTCTTCGGACTTCAGATAACCCTATAATACTCCATCGCAACCTGCTCAGTTCCTCCTCGAGTTCGGTGACCTTCTCGTCGGTCCGAAGTGTGCGCGTGTTGTACGTTGCCAGGTCCAGTCGTCGGTGATTGTTGGGGTAGCCGGATCTCGTCCGGAGATTCTTAGCACCCCTTGCCATGCCGTAGCCTCGACCGCTACCGTAGTCGAGGGTAGGCAAGCTGCCGGGTACCAGGGGCCATTTTTTATTTGTGCTATTCATTGGGGGGGTTTTGCCATAATCGCCACGCTTGGCAGGCGGGTTGGCGATCGCAGTATGGTTGTTATAGAAGCACAGAGAACGCTGCTGCCCATTCTGTGGTTTGTCCCTTAGTCGCCTCTTACGACACCCACGGGAAGACATGGGATGGTGAAATTCTTTACGTCCGGCACCATACGGAACACAATAATTAATATAAAATAATATAATACTTTAAAAAGTAAATATTCTTGTCATTGCAAGTAAACCAAAAAAACAACAACAAAATTCACGGTGCAAAATATAATAAAAAAAACAAAATTAATTGGAGCAGCTCAATCCCAAGCCTTTTTGTCTTCAAGGTAATCTTAAGTTGTATAAAAGGCTTTCTGGCACAACTTACGTAGAAGGTAAAGGTAGATGTATGTTACTCAAGCACGCCAGAACGGCTGTACGGATCTGGATGAAAGTTAGCACAGAGATATATTATAATCTGGAATAGCAAATAAACTACATTTTTTTTTAATTTCCTCTGTGGCTGGTGTATATTAAGTCCAGCCAAAACACAGGTCTGTTAAAATATTTTCCAACGTCACAAACAGGTAGGTTCTTAATTATGTGACCTCTACTCACTGACCTCTATCATACATTGTACACTGGACTTCATATTATCGATGACAAAATGAAGACATTTGATTATCGCCATTTTGGCGCTGATAGCAACGTGAATTAACGCGAGAGTGGCATGGAACTAATATTAGAGATGGGACACAGCTTTCGGTAAAATACTTTTATGGGTTTTATCGATCGTGAGAATAATTTAATACGTAAGGGGAAAAAAACAGTTATTTTTATTATGATTAATTTTTAAGTAATAGAATAATTGCTGTAAAGGTTACTAAAAATATTTTCAGTCAGATTGCAAGCTATAAACTAGTGGATAGCGTGCTAGTAAAGTTATAGCGCATTACTGTCAGATCAGTGAGATTTAAATACCGGGGATAGGCTAACAACTTATCCTTAAAACCAGTATATTTGAGCAAGTATCTCCTCGCACACTAGTTAGTTAATACTTACAATCGTTCGGATTCACTCGGTTGACGCCCATCGGGTTCGTGAAGGGAACACCATTTATACAATAATAATAATAAATGAGATGGATAATCATTTACAACGGACGTATTTCTCGCTATCATCGCTGAGATCCTGTCTCTGTAGTGTTAAGGTGCAAATAAGAGTGGTATCGCATTCCAGCAAGGTGAAGACTTTAACTCTGTTTCAGATGCAGATAATAAATTATTTGACTTCAAAACATTTGTTAATATAATTATAACTATCATGATATTATTCCAGAATTAATTCTAGGCTCAGGAACGTGGTGATTGGTACAAGAGAGAGGCCTGTGCTCAGCAGTGGGCGAAGTCGGGCTGTGGATGATCATGATGATGATTCCAGAATTTAGTATTACACATCGCTTTTGAACATATTATTACTGATTATTAGGCATTCATATACCTAACATTCATCACCAATACCAATATGAGATATTTAGTTCCATCATACTACGAGAAGTCAATACAGTAAATGAGTGATACGCCTTGCCAAGACTACTATTTTGATATTAGTGTAATTTAAAAATATCACTAATACTGATATATTAGTTACAATATTATAATATTTCCAGTCAAGTATTACCTAATTTTTAGAAATATCGGTAGTATCCTATCTCTAAATGTGTCAATTTTAGATCCTGATACGCTCGAGCGGGGCGCTTTGAATCAGCACAAAAATCAACTGTCATTTCATATAGTATGTTTAGTCCAGCGTACTTGTATAATAGAGGTCAGTGCCTCTACTCGAGACATGTTTATTGACCGAATGAATGTCAACCTCACACAAATGGGAAAATTACCAATAAGTTTTATTGAACACTGACTCACCTATCTGTGACGTCGCCAATAGTAGTCTTCCATGCTCATGTCTTCCAATCACTCAACAAAAAACAATGAAGTACTTGGGAGTGATTCTGGACGAGGGACTTACCTGGCGGCCCCACAATGAACAGATCTCTGCGCGTGTTGGGAAACTTATATGGGCGTTTAAGAAACTACGACAAGTGGCCGAGTTTAAGCTTCTCCGTGCGGTTTATCTGGCTCTGGCACAGTCCATCATGGGTTACTGTATTACTGCTTGGGGAGGTGCTTGTAAAACCTATAAGATACGCCTCGAGAGAGCCCAACGATCTCTGTTAAAAGTCATGACCTTCAAGCCGTACCGGTACCCCACAAGAACCCTTTATGAAAGTTGCCAAGTGCTTACAGTGAGACAACTATACCTGCTTAAGCTCATATTGAAGCAGCATGAGAAGACCACGGTAAATCAGGCAAACAAACATAAGAGAACTGTTAGTAATGTATGTAGCAAAGTCAAATGTAAGACCGCATCCGCTCGACGGCAACATCTTTATCTATCGACTTATTTATATAATAAATTAAACACCATCCTCAACTTCAACCCACTAACAAAAAATAAAACTAAGATAAAACTGAATTCTTGGCTCCAAACTATTGACTACCAACAGACGGAAAACGTAATCAAAGAACAATACTCGAGATTATTAATAGTTAGGTAGGCAAATCAAGTCTTATTATATAACCCAAGTCCAGCCACCAACCATGATCACTCACACCACACACCAAACACACACATAGACACAACACACACATACACACAACACACTCACACACAACACACTCACACTTTTACACCTATGCATAAACACACGCACACACGCCACATAAGAGCACGCATATATTATTTTTAATGGTTATTATTATTTTTTATATTTTTCTATTTCTGATGCATAAAATGTTGTGAACACCATTACCACAACGGGTGAGGACACTGACTCCTGTAACACAGGTTTCACCTAGCACAGGAGTCAGGGTTTCAAATGGAAATGTATAACTCTTTTTCTGTGTCAATAAAAATATTTTATTATTATTCTTTTATTCAACTTTTTTCTTATTGGTTACATTTTTAAATATTTTTACAAAACACACAAAAAAGAAAAACATTTAAAAATATAAAAAATAGAGGCCCACCGGTATCGGGAACAGGGTCCAAGCTACCGGCGGTCAGGGCTCCAGAGAGAGGAACCTCCTAACAATACGAGCCGTGTCCAGCAGTACTGCTTTCTGGATAAAACGAGAGCCTCCTAAGATGTTGGTCGAGGCTCGTGGCTATTAAGCCATTGGCTGACACGACTATCGGTACAATGATCGCTGTGTTTACATCCCACATGTCGACAACCTCGCGAGCCAAGTCAAGATACTTGATTTGCTTATCTTTCTCGGCTTTCACGAGGTTCCCGTCATGCGGGACGGTAATGTCAACAATCATTGCACGCCTCTCGATTCGATCCACCACCACTATATCAGGCTTATTAGCGATAATAGTCCTGTCAGTGATGATGGACCGATCCCAGTACAATGTGATATTGCCATTCTCGAGAACTGGGTCGGGCACATACTTGTAGTACGGTACCTCCGATGCCACAAGAGTGTATTTCAGAGCAAGTTGCTGGTGGATGATCCTGGCTACAAGGTTGTGCCTATGCAAGTACTCCTCGTTAGCTAGACGAGAACATCCAGAGATAATGTGTCGGATGGATTCACCCAGGCGGTGACAAGCCCGACAGATGTCAACCGTGCCATCCTTCACAATAAATCTCCGGTAGTTATTCGTCATGATAACTTCGTCCATAATTGCACAGACAAAACCTTCGGTTTCCCCAAAGAGGTCACCGAAACGCAGCCAGGCTACGGACGCTGCTTGGTCTACATCGGACCCATGTAGCCCCGGAAAAAGCGTCCGTGAAGCTCCTTACTCTGCCATACCTCCTTGCGATCGTTAGTGTCAAGCACTACAGGCTTGCGCCAGTTCTCATTCGCCACGGAGAGCGGGGTGAGTCCCTTGTCCACTGCTACTACATCTCGATGAATACCCACGTCGGTGTTTAGAAAATATTCTCTGAGATTGCATATCTCGCGGTTTTGGAGGTTTTTGGCATTTAAAAAGCCTCGGCCTCCACACTTCCGCGGGATATACAATCTCATGACTGACGATCGTGGGTGATGCATTCGATATGCAGTCAGCAGTGTACGGACCCGCCTATCCAGGGCGTCAAGTTCCGTTTGAGTCCATTTGAGTATGCCGAAAGGGTACATCAGCACCGGCATGACCCAACCGTTGAAGGCGCGCAACTTGTTTCCGCCCGAAAGAAGGCTATTGAATACCTTCTTCAGGCGGCCAAAGAAGCGTTCCATCAACGATTGCTTCATGACTATAGTACTGATACTATTATTACTATTATTATTACCTATCTAACTATTTATCGATGTACTCAAGATACTTATGTAACTAGGGGAGATTATTTACTACGTGTTAAAACTGATTAATGTTATAACTATGGCCGATTAAGACACAATAAATCAAATATTTCCAATGGTTATCTTATCTTAGGTTTATATTCAATGCCAATTAAACTAAGTAATAGAATAATATAGTTCAATGGATTCACAATTAGGTACTTTAGATTTGTGAGTTATATTGTATCTTTTCATGTTATGTGAACACATCAGCTTTGATGTGATCAAAGGATTTGGTTTAGTCTGTATTAATTAGAATAATGCATATAATTATTTTTAGAAAATCTTATATTGTTGACGTGACCATAATTACACGCAATGTGCTAATTTAAGAGCAGTCAGAATGCTTCATGTAGGTACAAAGATATATCAGTCAAATTAATTCTAATATTAAAAATGTGAATGTTTGTGTTTAATCACGCTAAAAGGTTGCATGGATTTCGATGAAATACACACATGTAGGTTATAATTCGGTTGTCTCTAGGCTTGATAACAACTCTATAGAACGGCTGGTCGTGCAAGGAAAAGTAGAGGGAACCAGATCACGCGGCAGATCACCTATGCGCTGGACTGATCAAGTTAAATCTGCAGTGGGAAGCCGCGTATCAGACTGCACCAGGCAGTCTACAAACAGAGCGAGATGGCGGCAGATCGTGAAAAGAGCTGTGTCCGCCTCTAACACCAAAGTGGATGACTCAACGTGACCACGACCGCTCTGCCAAGAGCGAAACGACAGAGGAGGAGGTTATAATTTGGATTAACACATGTAACACTCTTTATCTCGATAAATGCGATCACTGTATCGTGATTGTAGGAATTACAAGATCATGGGATAAAATAAAACACTTTATACGCGGGCGAAGCCGCGGGCAGATGATAGTTTTGTAATAAAAACATTAAAAACTAAATACTCACTTCTAACTAAGTCAAAGATCTCCTTCGTTTCAATATTATCTCCGTTCCTCCTCTGTATGGCTACGATAGGCATTTCCATACATTCGGGATCAGGCAAACTGACCACGCAGGCATCCGCCACAGATGGATGACTTTTGATGATAACTTCTATTTTCAAAGGTGAAATCTGTAAACAAACCAGTTATTAATCCTTAAAAATAAAAACACCAATATAGTTTCGAATACCTACTATGCCCCCGATTTTTTATCAAGCATTTGAAGTAGAATATTTGTTAAACACCACTTAAGCACAAAATAGAAAGCGCACCCGCCGGCGCCGCTTACATGCTTTATAACTTCAGCCTGAAAACCTGTCAAAATTTTGTTATTAAAGCAGGGTTTCTCATGGCGCTTAACTCCAAATATTCAATTCAAAATCCGATTAATCCGATTATTCTGAATTTCTCTCACTAGAAATTATAATATGCATTTAGTGCCTCTTTATGCAACAAGTAACATTTCAAGTATTCATGAAAGTACTCTAAGTAATAACATTCTCAAGCCTACTATGTCTACACGAAATTAATTTATCTGCAACAATAAATACATAATATCGCAACAAATTTTGAGTGGCTGCGTTTCCAGGGTTTCAAAAATGAACGAAACTGCTCATGTGAAAGACCTCTTTTAAAATGAATCGTATCATTTTTAAACATCAATGAATGGAAGACAAAGGTGAATTACGTGATGCTTTAAAATGTTTTCTTGAAATGGAAACATTGAACTGTAAACGGGCAGCCAGGGTTTGGTATATATTTTCTTGCGAAATTAGTCTTAGTTTTCTCTTGGCGCATATCAACCGCCTCGAGACAGTGCGCCACTGGAAGAATCAGAGTGTGAGAGAAATAAGTCTGGCTAAGTTTACGCTGACTGAGTTTTCACCTTACGTTATGTTAGAGGTTTTGCCTGTCTAATAATATTATTCCAAACGAAACTTTTAGCCCGAATTGGTACATTTGATTGCATTGCCATGTTACGCATCTTTGAGATTTTTAATATCCGTTGACTCCATTCGTGCATTTAATTCATTGGCGTTATTTTCTTTCTATTTCAATCTTGATTAGAATTTATAAATACTAATAAAATGTAAAAAGATTCTTCTCTCACCATAAAACCGTAGTGTCTAATTAAAAGTCTCTTGCGCTCCACAAAGTAGTAGTAATCTTGTTCGTCCTTGTAGAACATGTCTCCAGTCTTGATCCAGCCGTCATCTGTGAGCATGGTCTTCGTCTCCTCGGGATTGTTTAGGTAATCCTAGAAATTTGTTTATTTATTTATTTATTTAATACTTCATGCACACAAACGTACAAAGGCGGACTTAATGCCGTAGGCATTTTGTACCAGTCGACCTTTGGGTGATGCAGAGACAAATAGTGGTAGGTGCAATATTTAAAGTTAAACACGATACCTAAGGTAGGTTTGTTCAAATACAAAGCTATACATACATCTTATAAATACAATAGATACTCAAACATGTATACTAAATAAACTAAATACACGAATATACTTAAACAATTAGTGGTAGCAGATAAATGGAGAAAATTATCGCTGTGACGATACTACTGCCAACTTCTTACGTACATGCTCTCGAGCTTTCACTTTGAATGCCAATCGATTGGTTGCCATCTTGATTTCTTTTTTTTAATTCTTAATTCTTAAAGGAGGCTTTTATCCACAATGGCATGACAGCCGCCTCATCATAACTTAAACTTGTTCGAAGCTACACCCACCAATACATTATACATTATAAATTTCAAACAAATCAGTAAGTAGGTTTGCTATCTCAGGTGAAGGTTGCGCTAAAACTTTTACCAATATCATATTCGTGGATGGTGAACATCTTCAACCGTTCCGCAAGTTTCACAATTGGGAGAATTCACTTTCTTCATCAAATAACCAAACTTGCGGGATGGGTAGTGACCAGAGCGAAATCTATGAAGCAGAACAATATGATACCTACTCATTTCCTTGATAGCATACCACGGTATTCGAGGTGGTTGATATTGTATAGTTTTATACCAGATACCCTTTCTTTTGTTTTTTTCCTACTTCTTTCGTCAAAATATTCCTTAAACATATCATAACAAATTGTTTTGCACATACACAATTGTTCTAAGTAATTAGGTATTATACAGTATTGTTGACCTTGAGTAACCGCTAATTTTGCTAGTCTATCAGCCTCTTCATTACCCCTCAATCCTACATGAGATGGAACCCATTGCAATCTTAGCACTATGCCATTTTTGAGGATTTTTTTTGAGGCACAACGAGCTAAATGCTGCAAACCACTCTTACTATCTGTGAAAATCACAAAGTAACGATCGCCCGAGTTATAAGCAGAGTTAATGACTTATAAATTGCAATGAGTTCCATCGTCACAATAGTCACATTAGTGTTTACTTTGTATATAGCTGAATAGTTTCTATCTACGTTATAAAATGCTGGTCCCAAACCATCCTTACACTTCGAACCATCAGTGAAATATTTATTATAGTGTAGGTATTTATCGTGAATTTCTTTAACAATTTCAAATTTGAGAGAAGCAAAGTTTTTTTAGGACCTGATACACTTTCCAAATTACATATAATTATTTTATCTATTTTAATACTGGTTACCCAAACATCTAATGAAAACATTTCTAAGGGATCAGAAGAATGTACACGCAAAGATTCACATTTATCGTATACCGATACAAGTAAAGGTTTCTTGTTTTTTTGCCAAAATCTCATCTGCACCAGATCATTAAGTTCTGTAAGAAGTCGCATAACTATACTGTTTGACCAGGACATACTTTTCAGGCAGTGTTTATATGAAAGAAATAATCTTCTAATATTCAAAGGACGTAAGCACAGCTCACTTTCCATTACATGAACGGGACTGCTTTTGATAAATCCTCCGATTATTTTCGCAGCCTGATTCTGTATTTTATCCAGTTTATATAAATGAACATTGGCACTATTCCCGAACAAAAAACTTCCATAATCCAATCTACTTCTGATTACCGATATGTATAATGTACGTAAATACTTTGGATGCATTCCCCATTTAGAACCCGCTAATACTTTTAATAGTTTCAAATATTTTAAGACCTTCTGAGCTACTTCATTAACATGTTTACCCCACAATAAGGATAGATCAAGCCACATACCCAAATATTTGAAATTTTCAACTGTACCAACTGACTGCTCATTGATTTTAAGATTTATTTTGTTTCTTTTTCGACCTCTGGTAAAAATACATATTTTAGATTTATTAGGGGAAAGTTCTAAACCTACTTCATCCATCTTAACTATCATGTCGTCAAGTGCCAACTGTAAAGTGATTTCACAAAAATGTATGTCTCTGTGCTTCAAATGCATTACAAAATCATCGGCATATTGCAATATAGAAACGTCTTCTATCTCACGACAAATTTTATACGTGGTTAAATTAAAAAGTTATGGGGAAGGTGGGTCCCCCTGAGCCAAGCCCCTATTTGTCCATCTACTCAAAACTGTCTCCCCAGAATATATTTTCATCATTAAGCATCTCGCACTTAAAAACTCCCAAATATATTTACAAATATTAGAACCAACATTCAATTTATCTAACGTAGCCACGACACTCTCAACTAAAACATTGTTTTATGCACTATCTATGTCTAGGAAACAAGCTACAGAAGGAACGTTATTTGAAAGTCCTATTTGAATATCAGTGACGAGTCTTGCGAGACAATCCAAGGAGGATTGCCCCCTCCTAAAGCCAGAAGTACCAGTAGATAAGAACTTATTTCTCTCTGTATACCACTCCAATCTCTTTACTAACATTGTGTGAAATATCTTGCACACGCATGAGATTAGAGAAATCGGCCTAAGCTTTGGTTCTAAATTAGCACTGCTGGCAGCTTTTGGAATGGGAACAATGCTTATTTGCCTCCATTGACGTGAAATATACCCAGATGTCAAAATTTTGTTGTAAATGTTTAACAAATATTTTTTGCCAACCGAAGGTAGATTATAAATCATGGAGTAAGTTATCCCATCCTTGCCCGGAGCAGTATCTTTTTTCTTAAAACAATGTTTCATTTCTTGTATACTAAATGGTGATTCCAATAAACTATTACGAGTTGTGAGAGCTGGATGTTTGTTTATTACTGAGTCTGGCGCTAAGGCACACAACAAATCTTTCTGTTTAGTTTCTGATGGAAACGATTTTGACTGTTTATAGCCTTTGAACCAACGCATTTTACGCCACATTTCAGACACCGAAGTAGTCTCATTAATACTGCTGCAAAATGATTTCCAATTACTTGATTTAGCTTTGATAGATACGGGACACGTCAATGAAACAAGGCAACTCAACGCAGACTGTTTATTGTCTTACATACAGATTCCCACATACATAGCACTTTTCCCTCCTAAATTTTGCACAGAAATCTTATTCAAATAATAGCTGATACATAGGTTTTATACCTAGCCAGTTGTGAAAATATAAATAAGTTACATAAAATTAAAACCAAAACACAACGCTAGTATTATAATTTTTAGAGTGAAACAATAACAAATCAGAAACATGACAAGGTTACAATATTTACATATTTTTAAGAATCTCTTGACAACGAATAGCCGCTTTCCTGCGCACGCGACAGGTGTTATCAGCAGCAGGTGGCGTGGACGGCGGAATTGACCGTGGTGAATTAGCCGCGATCTCTATTCCCTCTCCCACATTATCAAAAAAATCATCTTTGTCGTCCGTATCACCCTTAGAAACTGATAGCTCTTTAGCATGTTTTTTGCTGTTATTTTGATCTAAAGATGTTACGTCAATTGCCCTCAAAGAATGTCGCGATTAACGAGTTTGTAGCTGATCAATATGCCTGTTATGAGTCCGACCAGCACTCGTTGTCACCGTATAGGAAACAGGCCCCGTACGCTCGGTCACAACACCCTCAGTCCACTTACGATTTGATTTCGTGTAATCTCGTAACATGACTGGTTCTTGCTTGGCCAGCGTTCGCAGCGGACGTTTATGGTTATCTTCGCGTCGCAATTGGTCACTACGCACACGCTCCGCTGTGTCAGACCGCAGCAGATCAAGACGGCCGCGTAGTCGCCTGCCTAGAAGGGCTACCGCCGGTTCAATTCCGGTGGTACTTTGTTCCGTGTTCCTATACATAAATAGAAATCGATTTAATGCGGTATTAAAATCTTCTCGTTCTTATTGTGCCTTTTTGAGGATACGTTTAACAGACCGCACAGAATTTTCCGCAGCCCCGTTGCTAGAGGGGTGATACGGGGGTATTAAAGTATGTTGAATACAATTGCGTTCCAAATATTGAGCAAACTCATGATGCTCACTCTAAGTGGATGAGAAAGGTGGCCCATTGTCGCTTACTATGCGTTTAGGCAAACCGAAACGCGCAAATAACCGTCTTAAACAGTCTATGACTATAGTGGCAGACGTTGTGCTAACTGGTTCCACTTCTATCCACTTAGAGTGAGCATCAACCAGCACAAAGAAATATTTATTATTTAAAGGGCCGAGGAAATATAGGTGCAGTCGTGACCACGGCTCTGCCGGCCATGGCCACGAATGTAGTAGCGCGGCAGGGGGCGCGGGCCGTAGTTCCCTGCAAGCAACACATTCGTGCGCCACGCGTTCGATGTCTGCATCAATGTTCTCCCACCATACGTAATTGCGCGCGATTTGTTTCATTTTGACGATTCCTGGGTGCCCATTGTGAATCTCAGTCAAAACTAGCTCTCGTAACGTTTTTGGTATGACAATACGATAACCCCATATAATACAGCCTTGATCAATATGCAAGTTGTCTCTTCTATTGTAATAAGCATTTTCTACTTTATCAGCCCATCTCTCAGTGGGCCACCCGTACATTATGAAACCGTATATTTTACTTAATACTGCATCCTTCCGAGTCTCAGTTTTGATATCTTTAAAACTGATTGGAAGATGTTCCTGCGCGTAATTTAAATAGCTACATTCTTCACCTTTACCTCTAACTTGACGCTTTGTCAAGTCTAGAGGAAGGCGCGAAAGAGCGTCAGCAAAACAGTTTCTAGACGACGTTACGAATTCAATATTGAAGGCGTAAGCAGCCAACTTAACAGCATAACGCTGTAAGCGGCTGGCAGCGGTCACTGGTATTCCTTTATTTTTACCAAAAATGTAACTTAAGGGACGGTGATCACTGCGAAGTATGAAATGTCTACCATAAACATACTGATGGTGCTTAGTTACACCGAATACAATAGCCAGCGCTTCCTTATCTAACTGCGAGTAATTAACTTCGGCCGAGTTGAGCGTCCTTGAAGCACAACACACCGGGCGCTCGCAGCCGTCGGGATGGCGCTGCGTCAATACCGCGCCCACGCCATATGCACTGCTATCAACTGATAGAATTAACGGAAGACTTGCATCATAGTGTGCTAAAATAGGAGAGCGGCTTAATAATTTTTTTATCCTTATAAAAGCCTTATTACACTCGTCAGTCCATTGCCAATCTACATTTTTCTTTAACAAACAATAAAGGGGCTTTAAAATATCGCTCATATTGACACAAAACTTAGAGTAAAAATTTACAAGTCCCATGAAACTCTTGAGTTGTGTAATATTTGTTGGTTCGGGCGCTGCTACAATGGCGTCAATTTTTTTAGTATCCGTATGTAATCCAAATTTATCAATTTTATACCCCAAATAGGTAACACTGCTTTTAAAGAAGTCACACTTTGCAAAATTTATTCTCAAAACATTTTGATTGAGCCTTTGTAGCACCGCTTTTAAATTGGTTAAATGTGTAGTTTTATCTTTACCTGTAACGCAAATGTCATCCGCAAAAACCGCTGTTGACGGCAATCCACTTAACGTTTCTTCCATAATTTTTTGGAAATTTTCGGGTATGCATTTAATACCGAATGGTACTCTTCTATAAATAAAAGTGCCAACGTGAGTTGTGATTGCCGTCATTGGTTGGGAATCCTCATGTAAAATACATTGTTGGAAAGCGTTTGATAAGTCTAATTTGCTATACTCCTCTCCCCCACCTAAAGCTGCGAACAAGTCCTCAATGCGGGGCAGCGGGTAGTGATAATCTTTCAAAAGTGGATTGATTGTTATTTTGTAATCCCCGCACAATCTAATATTGCCGTTAGCTTTAACCACCGGCACTATAGGAGTGCCATAGTCTGATCGCTCCACCTTATAGATGACCCCTTCTCGCTGCAGCCGCTCGAGCTCCTGCTCCACTGGCTGGCGTAAGGCCAGTGGCAACGACCGTGTTTTTACATAAACTGGTGTATCATCCTTTAAATATAGGTGAAATTTAGTTTTAAATGTGCCTAAACCTTCTGAAAATACCTCTGGAAACATTTCTCGTAACGATGCCGCCAAAGAGTTGTCATCTGTTAAATTGTAACATTCCACAATTGCCAACTTTAAATACTTGATCCAAGTGCGGCCCATTAATGGCGGGCCGCCGTTATCAATGACATATAACTTTAGTTTTGCATTATGTTTTCCACATACAATTTTAACTACAATGTAACCGATGGTCTCGATGACGTCACCAGTATAAGATTTTAAAGTTAACAGCTTATTTTCGATCGGAACGTTAGAAAAATAATTGTCATAGTAACATTTAGAAATAACAGATATTTTGCTTCCAGTATCTATTTCGAATCTACATTTTACATTTTCAACGATTAAATTTGCGTAGTACGGTCCGTCGCCATCACTGTTAACTACCAAATTATAGAAATTACAAATGTCATCTTCCGAATCTGAGTCATGTAAAAAAACCTGACCTTTAGATCCTTTTGTATTCCTATTTTTTACACACACTGCTTTTAAATGTCCCTTTTCACCACACACATCACAACTATATTGCTTGAAACGACATTTGCCCTCGGAATGGCCCGATTTACCACATCGCGAACATGTGCGCTGCGCCTGCGCACGACCCGAGCCTGCGCCGCCGCCCGCGCTCGCGCTGATCCGATGCAAACCGTCGTCATCCTGCTGCGCTGGGACCGGTAGGCCTCCGCCACTGGCCCGCGTGGCTGCCGCGCCAGCCGAAGCACACGCCATAGCTGCGTGCCGCTCCGCCGCCTCCAGTGCCAGCGCCAATTCCACGGCTCGCTTGTAACCAATACCACGTTCTGCGAAGATCCTTGACCTCATGTCTTCATCGTTCAGCCCCGATACAAATTGGTCTCGTAGGCACACTTCCAAACAAGCGCCGAAGTTGCACGTTTTAGCTAAGTGTTAAGTGCTTGTAGGTATTCGCGAATATTTTCACCTTGCCTTTGTATTCTTTGCCGAAATATGTGCCTCTCTGCGATTTCAGACCTGTCTGGTTCCAGATGCTCCTTTACTAGTGTAACAACCTGATCATAAGTTTTTGATTCAGGGATGTCGGGAGCACACAAATCACACATCAATTCGTAACACTCCCCGCCTACCATAAAGTTGCCAACTTTAACGTCTTGCCAATATTATTTAATGCATTAAATTGATTGACCCGTCGAACATACGCATCCCAATTGTTATTTGCTTAATCAAATGGTTCTATACGTTCTATTGGCATTTTTAAATGTTCACATGCGTAGGTATATCGGTAACACCGCTCGTCGCCAGTGATAGATACGGGACACGTCAATGAAACAAGGCAACTCAACGCAGACTGTTTATTGTCTTACATACAGATACCCACATACATAACAAGCTTTATTTATCAACATGTGTGCTTCTACGGTTTTATCCTCTTAAATATTGAGATTATTACGTGTAGGATTACGCCTGAATGCAGTCAAAGCCAGTCTTCGTATAGTTACTGCTCTGGACAATGATGAGTTCCAATACTCCTTAGGTTTAAAATTAGCTGTCGGATTGGTACAAATCTTGATCTCAGGAATATTCTTACTGGCGGACTGATTAATGTGATCCTTAAAATAGTCATATAAGACTTGAGTATCTTCAAAGTGATGAATATCGGCAAAAGGTTGTCGAAGACTTTCACTAAACGCTTTCCAGTCTGCTTTTTTATAATTACGTTTCTTTATATACTGTCTTGATTCTAAATAGTTAAGTGTTATTTTAATAATAAGGTGATCACTGCCCAGGTTTTCATTGAATACTTTCCAATCACAATTTATTGATATATCAGACGATGCGAACGTAATATCAGGTGAAGTCCTCCTAACTAATCCGTTTACCAATTTTACTCTAGTAGCACCGCCATTATTTAAAGAAATCCATCCATTTTCCAATGAAGATTCTAGCACTTGAGTTCCTCTTTGATCTACTTTGTACGACCAATTAGTATGGTGTCCATTAAAATCCCCTGCAATCAAAGTATTGCTAAGCTCTAAATTAAATAGACTATCCCAGTCCGCAGCACGCGTCACTACAGAAGAAGGGCAGTATATTGATATTATATTTTTTAAACCTATACAATTTAAAATTTTGATGTGAAGAACTTCTATGCCTGGGTTTGATAGATGAATAGGACTTATTTGCGAATACAATGTCTTATGGATTATAATAGCAACTCCTCCATAAGAATCCGGTCTATCTTGTCTAAATATATGGTATCCACTCAAATTAAAGTTAACACTTGGATCAAGCCATGTTTCACTCAAAATAGCAATATAAATTTTTCTTGATTTAAAAATGCTTCTAAACTACCTAGTTTGGGCCTTAAACTTTGTGAGTTCCACTGACATATATTTAGCGAGGTCACTTTTTATGTACTATCCATTATGCTTAAATAAATAACTGTGTAAAACTTCTCTGTCCATAAAACTACCAAGTAAAAATAATTTAATTTTCTCACATATACCTTTCAACATCGACACCATTTTTGACATTAGATGCTTTTCTGCAGAAAATACAATTTCCATAGTACTTCGCCAAATTCTCTTCCATTGATTTTTTTTCTCTTTCGTACTTCTTTTTTCCTCTTCTTGATTTTGGTTAACTTCTAGACTTTCTGTAGATACCGACATATTATTATTACCATGGAAATTTTTGTTATTCTTTTTATTAGAATTATGTGATACCTTTTTTTGGTTTTCATAACTTTTTTTACTTCTTCTAAAATATCCAGTTATCCATAACTTGTTCTATATAGTTTTCAGCCCGTTCGCCAGTCAAATTTTCATTGGAATTAATATTTTTGGGCCTACTTACATCCGCATTTATGAATCTTTGTTTTTCCTAAACTCATTAGAACACGAATCCTCTTCTCTTTTATAAAAAATGGACATGTTTTATTAATAGCCATATGTGGACCTTTACAGTTTAAGCATGTAAATGTTTCTGTCTCACAATTATTGTGTTCTTTTCCACATTTTGAGCAAAGATTCTTATTAATTGGGCAAAACTTTTTATGATGTCCGAACTTCCAGCATCCTGAGCACTGGGTTACAGGAAAAACATATTTCTCAACCCTAAATCTACATCCGTATGCATATACATACTCTGGTACAATCTGAGTTTTGAAACCTAACCTCACAGTCTCGCTATCAATCCATTTACCTTCTTCATTCATCCGTTTTAGTCTTCTGACAGACACAATTTCACATGAGGTACTGAATGTGTCTATCATTTCCTTATCCATCATTTCTGACTCAACCCTTTGATTAATTCGTAGGATAGATCAACCTCATCAGTAAATTGAGCTCTAATGTCTAGATCCTTATTTTTAGGAAAATTTAATAATTTCTCAGCTTGTTTTTTATCATCAAACTGTACGAATACCTTGTAAGGGCTTTTATATTTAATTCTAATGATATTTTGTATACTCCCGCTTCTTAACCACTTAGCCAAGGCCATCTGTTTTGGCAAAACTTGTAATGAAGTCAAAGATATTTCAAACGAATTATATGTAACGTTATCATTCTCCCCAACCGCATCATTATTACGTTCATAACGTTTATTTAATTCGACTATGTGGGTACCCAAGTTTTCTTTTGTTTCACTTCGAAAAAGTTTATTTGGTCTTCTCCTGCTAACAGTAATAAAAATTTCTTCACTACTATCTTCACTTTTTTCCCTCGATCTTTTCTCCGGTAGTTTTGGATCAATTTGTTGGTCAACATTCACCGTACACGTCATCAACAACATCTCTTGCTCACACTCATTTATAATCTCAGTGTCGCTTTTATCGGTCAACGCTGCTTCATCCGTACTACCTCCCTCCATTCTCATTATTAGCGGGTACAACCGCACCGAACGTGATCAGTACACTAGCCGGAATGTTTTGCGATAAGCACGTGTGTACAGAACACCGACTCACGCACAACTGATCTTGATCTTGAGCGCATTCGAACGAAGAAAGAACAGTGAATGAAGTCAGTGCGGTGAGTGGGACATTGGAGAAGACAGTTATGTGAAGAGCGAAGATTTTTGTTGTGGTTGGCGCAAATGTATTGAAAGTGAGGAGATAACTAGGGGAGTTGGAAGGATCAAGAAATGAAAACAAGTTAGTCAGTGCCCTTAGCTCTCTGCGCTGGCGTATGGGCAACCACTTTAGAAGTGACCGATGCGCAGAGACATGATCATTACGCAAATTGAAAACAAATCGAATGCAGTAATTTAGAAGACGGTCAAATTTGTTGAGGAGATCTGCATTCAGGTCATAATAGCTCACGTCGCCATAATCGATGATAGGAAAAATTAGGGTCTGCACAAGCATTGCCTTCGTGTTCGAAGGTAATAAATTTTTTAAACGATACAGAGCCCGCAACGTTCCAGTGACCTTCTGACTGACATTATATCTTCATGATCATTGATCATTATATCATTGAAAATATTTTACACGTTGCTTTTACGTACAAACAATATAAAAAATTCTCGTTAGCTTCCACTTTACCGAATGCAGCTACATACCCATATTTTATTTGGAGCGACTGCCTATCTCACCTTCACAACCCAGTAACTGGGTAAGATACCCCTTGGTAAGACCGGTGTCAATTTTTTTGGCGTCTGACTATTCGTAGCGACTGTAAAAGATATACAAATGACAGTTGCCTTATTGATGGGATTAACGACTTAAGGTTACACTAATCAAAAATTCTTCCATACAAACGTAGTCTGGCGATTACTCCACTGTTTGAATTATATTAATTTGAGACAAAATCTAGCCCTGCATGGAAACATAAAAGTAATAAAATACAATAATATTTGAAGGTTATGAGTTCCATATTTCAATACTAATTTGAACGCATCTTTGGGCGGAAATAAATACCATAAGAAGAATAAAAATTGCAAAACGGCCTCCATACAGGGATAGATTAGTAATTCAACATTGCTAATAATTTTATTTTGAAAATATACCTTTAGTAGTTTTTTCATGATATCTAGACTCCCAAAGGCTCGTTTTCGTCCTAAATCATCATACATTTCGCTACAAATTTGCAAAAGTGCTAATTCGTACGAGAACTAGATTCTTACTGCTCATCACAGCATCAATCTCTTTCGCACGTGTTGGCGGATGAGACGGCATGCATTTTAACCCCGTACACAAAATAGTTCATGCCGTTGACTAGGGGAACCTTAACGCGCCTTTTAAGGCACGGACGAGTCTCGGTATGGGCGGTCACCCATCCACGGAACGACCTTGGCAAGCGTTAATCTTGAAGATCGACCTGTGTGTATGTTATTATTTACCCACGAGCTAATCCATACGTACATCCCTACACATTAGTATGTGCAGGAATGTACGCAGTATGTGAGTTTTGTGAGCCCATAACAGTACGAAGGGCGTAACATAATATAAATAATGCGTTTATGAAGGTGCCGATATTAGTTGGCAGCCGCTTCAGGAGTACCATAATAACTTGTTTTTCTAAGTGAGTCTCGCAACTCCCATGGAATAATAAGTAGGCTTATAAGTTTTTAAACTGTCATGGTCACTAACACTAATATTAACATTATAAGCGGGATATTTACCATGTTTACTGTTTGTAGCGAGTTTCCGATATTTCGGTGCTGTTGCAAGCACCATGATCACGGATAAACTGAAGTCATTGCGGGTGGGTGTTTATGAGGAGACAAAACGGTCTACCCTCTTTCTTGTTCGTTTTTTGCACTCGGTACCGCTACCATTGTCACTCACAACTCGATTCTGTTCCCGACACACGAAACTCACTGTGTCCGCTCGCGAACTTTTTACGGCACTTTTTCGGGGTTTACACAGCTGGACCACTGGATTCCAAGCTCTCGACAGTTGAAACCCATCCTCCCGGTTGAAATTTTTATATTTGGTAAATTCGATAGCCTCCCTCACCAGTCTAGGGATATAGTGGCGTTCTGTCGAAATGACCTGAGGGTTATGTAACTCAATCCAGTGGTTTAATCCTGATTCCAAGAGATGTTGAGCTATGGCTGATTTTTGTGTGTCATTGTTCTTTACTGCCCTGATATGCTCTGAAATTCGACAAGCAACCGTACGCTTCGTCTGACCGATGTATGACTTGCCACAACTACAATCTACTTTATAAACACCGGGCTTTTCCAGCGGAAAGTTGTCCTTCGGCGAGCGCAGCATCTGTGACACTTTTCTGAAAGGAGTGAAGACAGTCTTTACGGCGTATTTCCGAAGAATGTTAGCAACCTTATCTGTCACTATAAATATCGGAAACTCGCTACAAACAGTAAACATGGTAAATATCCCGCTTATAATGTTAATATTAATAAGTAGGCTTATGTGTTTCCCTATGATTATAATTATCTGTAGGTGGGGTATTATAAAATCTAAAGCTATTTCCGCATCTAAACGCCGGGAGGGGACGCCCTAGAAAGATATACATAGACCTTATAGGTGATGTTCTTCAAAAAGGCCAGGTGCGCAGTACTCATAACCGGCGTGTGTGTATGACTAGATGTATGAATGTGAGTAAAGCAAAAAAAATATGTAAGGGTCGTAGCAGGTGGCGTTCTGTAGTTTTTGCCTACCCCCATGGGAAAATGGCCTGAGTTTATGTATGTATGTATTATTGGATAATCGTTCAAAAACCTACAACAAATCATCAAACTATCAGCTTATTTAAAAAACCCTAATGTTGTTTTAATTGCCACCTCTGTACGTAAACATGTCATCATCATAATTATCATCATATCAGCCGCAAGACGTCCACTGCTGGACATAGGCCTCCCCCAAGCGTCGCCACATTGACCGGTCCCGTGCGTCCCGCATCCAGCGGATCCCTGCAACCTTCACCAGGTCATCGGTCCACCTGGTGGGAGTCCTTCCAACGCAACGTCTTCCGGTTTGCGGTCGCCACTCCAGAACCTTTCTGCCCCATCGGCCATCCATTATGCGAGCAATGTGCCCTGCCCACTGCCACTTAAGTTTGGCAATTCTTCGGGCTATGTCGGTAACCCTGGTTCTCTTGCGGATCTCTACATTTCTGATTCGATCACGTAAAGAAACTCCGAGCATAGCCTTCTCCATTGCCCTTTGGGTGTCTGTAAGCTTTCTGATGCGGCCCATTGTGAGCGACCACGTCTCAGAGCCATAGGTCATAACTGGCAACACACACTGGTCATAGACTTTCGTCTTGAGACTCTGTGGTAAGTTGGACGTGAAGATACCGCGCAACTTCCCGAACGCTGCACAGCCGAGTCGGATTCGACAGTTGACCTCTTTGTCGAAGTTGGCCATACCCAACTGGATCGTTTGTCCCAGGTAGACATAGTCATCCCCAACTTCGAGTGTAGAGTCTCCGACCCTGATAGGAGTGGGCATTCAACATCACCTTGGTTTTGTCCATGTTCATTCTAAGACCCACTCTTTCGGAAGCTCTACTGAGGTCATCGAGCATTGTATTGAGGTCCTCCATAGTCTCAGCCATGACCACTATATCCTCGGCAAACCGACGGTGAGTGATGTACTCGCCATTGACGTTGATGCCTAGCCCTCTCCAGTTCAGAACCTTGAAGACATCCTCCAGTTCAGCGGTGAACAGTTTTGGAGATATGACATCTCCCTGCCTCACACCTCGCTGCAGAAAGACAGGTTCCGAGGTCTGATCCTGAAGTCGAACTGACATGGTGGCGTTTTTGTACAAACACTTCAACACCTCGATGTACCGGTAGTCAATTTGGCACCGTTGGAGAGACTGCAGCACAGCCCAAGTCTCGATCGAATCAAAGGCCCTCTCGTAGTCCACAAACGCTAAGCAGAGAGGCAGGTTGTACTCTTCGGTCTTCTGTATAACCTGCCGCAGCGTATGTATGTGGTCTACGGTGTTAAAGCCTTTACGGAAACCGGCTTGTTCAGGAGGCTGGAAATCGTTAAACCTGCGCGCGAGACGATTCGTGATGACTCTTGAAAACAGTAAAACGTAAACATGTGATTAAAATTAATTTCAGGGGTGTATTTGTGTAGGGGTGAATGTGTACTGGATCACCTTCAATAAGGATTATGAATAAAAGGCTTTACGTTCACAGATGTGTGTTGTTTGCATTTTTAACCCGCCTGACAACGGGGGTTCAAGTGGGCAGGAGATTAACCAGGTAAAGTTACTGTAATGTCCGCTTCCAGGAATTGCCGGGCCGTAGTCAGCGACTAGACACGGCAGTAGTAGAGAAATTGTGTTGAACGCACAACTTCTGTTATTTACTCCATACAATATGTCTTGGTTGAGTTAAAGGATTGTCTGTAAGTAAAGGTTGTCTGTAAGAGATTGCCCTGTGCGATAAGACCGCCCATTGTACACTTGTTCATGGTTACAATGAAATCTTACAGTCTAGTAAGATTTCCGCGCGGAGAATTCTATAAGTACTGGCTTAGAGACGTGTGTTTTAAGCGCACTATTTCTGATATCTTCGACAATCAAAGCTTTCAGATTATACATTATGTATTTGTGTTGGTCTCTTTAGCACTACTCGAGTAAAGGGTGACACGCTTGGTTTTTATCAAAACTGTTGACTATATCGTCCCTAGCAACAACTTCTGGGTAGTGTCCGTGCTCTGTGCTCTCTCTCCGTTTAAAGTGGTCATGGGCCAAATTACCACTTTAAACCCATTGATAACAAACCTTTCTCCCTGCCTGCATCCACTCTCAATTACTTTTTATTATTTTTCACTTTAACAAAAACCTCGGAGACAATCAAAGGAATGCTATTGTGTTGAAAGTAAAAAACTGTTTACTCACAATTGAACTTTTTTAATTAGTCTTTTGAGTTTGAGTTTGAGAGATGTAAACTGTGGCAAATTGCACATCCTGCCCCTCCATACTCCATCACTCCGGCAGAGCATCTGCCCCCTGGACACGAACTGCAGTGGTCAATCTGGAAATCCCTAAACCGATTGCGGGTACAGGTTGGTCGCTGTATAAAAATCTGGCCAAATGGAGTCTCATAGACCCATCGCAAACACAGTGCCAGTGTGGGGCCCCGTCGCAGGATATGCCCCACCTCCTTGTCTGCCCTTCGTGCCCAGCCGCCTGCACCTTTCAGGACCTGAACGTGGCAAAAGACAGAGCGGTCTAGGTGGCTACATACTGGTCAGACGAAATATGAGTATAGTTGAGTAAAAATTTGAAATTATTGACACGAAAAGAAGAAGAAGATTAGTCTTTTAGTCTAAGATTTACCGCTTCAGATGTTTTTGAATGAGGCTGAGATTAAAGATTTGATGGCTATGAGGATTTGTTTTAAAAGGTATTTAATTGTTTTTTGTGCAGGTAAGTAACCTGTCTCCGGTTTTTCAAATTCTGAAGAAGAATCAATTAAAATAAAGTTTATTTTCATTAATAATCAAGAATGAAACTCTTTAACGAATTTACAAATTCAACCACAAATGCCGACCACTAAATTGTCTACATCTGTAAAAAAATAAAGTAAAAATTGAAGTGAAACACAATGCAAATATTGAAAGGTTTAAAAGCATAATTTTGTGACAAAATAAATACAGATTTCTTTACCTCTTTTTCAGCTCTGGTCGTTTATGAATACTATAATACAATGTGCCGCATAAGCTAGAGACTAAATATTAATATACAGTATAGAAAAGGTTAATAACTCTTTAGTATACGAGCTTCTCACTCGTATACCTGAGATATCTGTGTATCATTTTATATTCCTTTATTGTAACGCCCTTTTCAAGATTCTATTGCATATTGTTGAAACCTATCTAGAAAGTAAAGGACATACTCGTAAATATTCAAAGATCCGATCCAGCATTTCCAGAGCATAAGGTATTACATTGTCTTTGATAGTACGACTCGTTGGAACCATAGCACGCTTCCTATATTTTATTTGAAAATATTATGCACCTTGCTTTTACGTACAAACAATATAAAAAATCCAAGTTAGCTTATTCACAACTATGTTTGGGTCGGCTTCCACTTTACCGAATGCAGCTACATACCCATATTTTATATGGAGCTACTGCCTATCTCACCTTCACAACCCAATCACTGGGTTAGACAATATCCCTTGGTAAGACTTAACGCACCTTCCGAGGCACGGACGAGTCTCGGTATGGACGGTCACCCATCCACGGACCAACCTCGACAAGCGTTACTTAATCTTCAACATCGACCCGTGTGACTGTTATTATTTACCCACGAGCTCCTCCATACATACATACCTAAACATTAGCATGTGAATATTTGTGTGCCCATAACAGCACGAAGTGCGTAACATAACATAAATAAATAATGCATTGGGTTTATGAAGGTGCCGATATTAGTTGCCAGCCGATTCAGGAGTACCATAATAATTTGTTTTTCTAAGTGAGTCTCGCAACTGCCATGGAATAATAAGTAAGCTAATGTTTTCAATATGATTATAATTATCTGTAGGTGGGGTATGATAAAATCCAAAGATATTACCGGATTTATCGCAGATGTTATCGTATAATCGTTCAAAAACCTACAACAAATCATCGAACTATCAGCTTATTTCAAAAACCCTAACGTTGTTTTAATTGCCACCTCTGTACGTAAACATGTGATTAAAATTAATTGCAGGGTTGGGGTATAACGACACGGCTAAAACCTGACCATACTCTGAATGTATACTGGATCACCTTCAATAAGGATTATTAATAAAAGGCTTTACGTTGCAAGATGTGTGTTGTTTGCATCGTTAACCCACATGACGACGGGAGTTCAAGTAGCCAGGAGATTAACTAGGTAAAGTTACTGTAATGTCCGCTGCCAGGAATTGCCGGGCCGTAGTCAGCGACTAGACTCGGCTGTAGTAGAGAAACTGTGTTGAACGCACAACTTCTGTTATTTTCTCCATACAATATGTCATTAATGTGTCATTCCGCGAGTAGGGCTGGTTTCTATTGGAAGTTTTAACAGTGCCACCTCTAGCAGGAGCCTCGAGGACAATATCAGTACCGATATCTAGCGCCGAGATTCATGGTAACAATGAAATTTTACTCTTTAGTACGAAGATTTACGCGCGAAGAATTACTTACATAACTTACAATATGATCGCATCCTTACATTCCATATTTGTCGAAGGCGCCACTCCGTCGCGTATACCTGAGATTAATTTTTAAAAAGGAAGTGGTATGTACTCTCTCAGAACAATAAGATTGATCCCTATTACTGGGTAAATTTGTGTGGAGAAGCGAGGAAGACGTTTAGAATCGGGACTTCTCTCAGTTTTATAAATTGGTTATAAATGGTATGAGAATTCTTGACACTGTTTTATGTGTAATAATTAACAAGAAAGTAAGAGAGTAATTATAATCTTATTTTTATTCGTACTATGGCGAATAATAAAAAAAGTATAATGTGACCAACCATTTTAAGCAGATAGTATCACATCATTTTGTATAAAGTGAGCTAACTATAAATAACAGATATCAAACGAATAATACGTGTTCGACAATTTATGAACAATCATTGTAAGCAGAAACGCTTTGAACCATAACTGCTAACAATTAAATAATCATAGCATCATCGCGCATCTGAGTCGATGCAATCAGAATACTATACACATTGTATTAATCGTTCGTGTATGTGTACAAAATTGAGGATGCACAAGTATGGCAATTTCTCAAATCCCTTGGTATCGGCAAAACTGCAGATGACAGCACGCCTGATATTGACCTCAACACAATTAATCTTCATTTTTCTAAATCACCTGTTATTCTTGACGACAACGTTAAAGCTTCCACTCTGAACAATCTCTCTAAACTTCCTCTGCCATTGTGTACTCCATTCTCTTTTCAACCAGTTACAGAAGGGGATATAAAGCGGGCCGTCAAATCTATATCCACAAAGGCGGTGGGTGATGATGGTCTGCAACTCCAGATGCTCCTTCCAATCCTGAATGAACTCGCTCCTGTCATCCTGCACACTATCAACTACTCCCTCTTTTCTGGCTGCTTTCCTTCTGCATGGAAGAAAGCCCATGTTCTGCCTCTACCCAAAGTCCCTAAACCCTCGTCAGTTACCCAGTTCCGTCCAATCTCCATACTTCCAATCCTATCTAAAGTCCTAGAAAGTGTTGTTAATAATCAGCTGTCTCATTACCTTTCCTCTAATAGCCTGCTAAGTCCTTATCAATCTGGATTCCGTCCTGGCCACAGCACTGTATCGGCCTTAGTTAAAATAACTGACGACATCCGACTGGCCATGGAAAATAGGTTCCTTACAGTTTTGATTTTATTGGACTTTAGCAGTGCTTTTAACTCAGTTGATTTTGACATCCTCTTAGGTATCCTTTCCTCTCTAAACATGTCTCCTTCTGTGATTGCATGGTTTAATTCTTATCTTCGGGGCCGCTCGCAGTCGGTTCGCTCAGAGGATGCTTCCTCTGACTGGTGCGATCTCGCGGCGGGTGTTCCTCAGGGTGGCGTCCTTTCTCCTCTTCTTTTCTCGGTTTTTATAAACGCTATCACGAAGGTCTTATCTTCACACTTTCATCTCTATGCAGACGACCTGCAGCTTTATCGTCACTTTAAAATCGAAGAGCTCACTGAAACTATCGATGCCATCAATAATGATCTTGGAAACATCTGCCAATGGGCTAAAAGTTTTGGACTCCTAGTGAACCCAGCAAAATCACAAGCTCTTATTATTGGTGGCAGATACTTCATAAATCTGTTAAATAGCCAGTCTCTTCCCCCTGTTTTGTACGATGCCGTCGCTATAGAATATTCCAAAAAAGTTAAAAACTTAGGGGTTTTCCTTGACTGCCACTTATCTTGGAATGTTCACATTGCAGAAGTAAGCAGGAGGGTGTTTTGCTCGTTTCGGTCCCTGAAGCGTCTCCAGAAGTTCCTGCCTTTTCCGACTAAAGTTACACTTGCTCAGTCTCTCCTTCTTCCTCTTCTTGACTATGCTGATGTCAGCTTTCTTGATGCGACTGAGGAACTTCTTGATAAGCTCGAACGTCTACAGAATTTGTGCATCCGTTTCATATTTGGCCTTCGAAAATACGACCATGTGTCGGAATTTCGGAGGCGGTTGAAATGGCTGCCTATTCGACAGCGCCGAGATGCTCACACTCTTTCATTACTCTTTTCTGTACTTCATAATCCTAATTCTCCTTTGTATCTTCGAGAACGCTTTGAGTATCTTGTTCCGAGAGGAAAACCCTGTCGTCTGTCATCATCTCTTCTCCTTCGTTTTCCTTCCCACTCTTCAAGTCGTTACGGTGGATCTTTTACTGTTCGCGCTGTGCGCCTCTGGAATACTCTGCCACACTCTATACGGGATAGCCCTTCATTGGAGGTTTTCAAGAGAAGAATTAAGGAATATTTCCTATCAACATGACTCATTAATTTATGTATTTACAATTGTAATATTTTAGTTTTGTAATAAATAGGTATATATTATGTTTATGTATTGTGTGTTGCACACGTATTTGTTTAGTTTATTTAGTGAGTAAGTATTTAAAATTGTTACGAGTTTTTAATAAGCTTTTGTTGTGCACATGGATGTACTATCCTCAATTGCATATTTCTCTACGCAACTGAGGTTTGCTGTTAGAGAACCCAACTATGGGTTAAGCTCGCCTTTGTACATAAACTGTCCTATTGTATTTGTATGTTTCTATGTTTTGTGTACAATAAAGAATAAGAATAAGAATGAGGATTCTAGATCATCTTGTATGTGTGGAGAATTGGGGTTTCTGGATCATGCGCTCGAGCAAAGCGAGAGCAAGTGATCCAGAACCCCCAATTCTACCCTACTCTGGTGCTACCGTAGCATCGCCACTTGAGCACTCCATGGAGGGTGGGGATAGTCGAGGAATGAAATTTATATCGGGATTTAAATGTTTTTTTTTTTTTTTAAAACACAAGGCGAAAGGACCAGCGAAAGTTGGGACTGCACTCCAAAAGGCGGGACCGGCGAAATCTGGGACTGCACACCAGACGGCGGGACCGGCGCAAGCCGGGACTGCATTTTCCTTAGCAGGAACGTCCAGAGGCGAGACTGCAGTGGGGTCGTCTCGAGGTGGGGCTGTCATCTACATAGCCTACTGTGTAGAATGGTCCAGTATTGAGCTTGGTAAGTAGCAAGTCTACTACCGAGCACCACAATAATGGTGACAGCACTCCACCCTGCGGACAACCTCTTGTTGTTTTTGCACTAAGTCTGTCTCCCATCAGTTCCGATCTGACTATTCTGCTTCTCAGCATATAGTCAATCCAGTTGCACGTGGTTGATGCCATGTTCTTTTGCAGCGATGCGTATGGACTCAAATGTTGTCTTGCCGAAGGCACCCTCTATGTCGAGGAAAGCCCCGAAACAGATCTCTTGTCCCTCTAGCGCAGCCTCGGCTCGACTCGCAACATAGTGCAATGCCGTTTCTGTAGATTTGCCAGAGCTGTAGGCGCACTGTAGTTTATATAGAGGGAAGATTTTAAGTGGTCCCTCTCTTAGGTACCTGTCTACCAGTTTCTCCAGAGTTTTTAATAGAAAGGATGATAGACTAATTGGCCTGTAAGCTTTAGCTTCTTCGTAAGTTGGTCTACCCACCTTCGGTATAAAGGTGACTTTGACCTCCCTCCATGCCTTGGGTACGCACCCGAAGGCTATGCAGGCTCTGTAGAGCTTACTCAAATGAGGTATCAAAACAGATGCCCCTTCTTGCAATAGTATTGGGTAGATGCCATCCGGATCAGGGAATTTGAGAGGCTGGAAGCCCGCTATGGCAAGCTTCAGTTTATTTTCATCTACCACTTTCTTTGCCGTGAGCCAGTTATTTTTGGACGTGTGCATTGTGAGCTCGTCCCTTGTGACTGGTTCCTCTTCATTGCTGTCACGCAGTATACATTCCGGGAAGTGAGTTCTAAACATCACGCCCAGAGAGTCCTGTCCAGTTTCCGTTAGATACCCATTCGCATCCTTTACAGATGATAGTGGATTTGTCTTAGTCATGGACATTGCTTTGCACAACCTCATTCCATTTGGCAGAGCTTCGATGGAGGTGCAATGCTGCCGCCAACTAGTTCTTTTGGCCTTGCGTACCGCCGTCTTATACCTCGTCAGCGTGCTATGATAGCCAGAGAAATCTTTCCTGGCTTTTGCATCATTAAAGGCCTGTCGTGTTTCCTGACGTATTTTAGCTAGTTCAGGAGTCCACCATGGTACCTTTTTGCAAAAATCCTTTTTCTCTGGGCAGTTATCTACCCATGCACCGATGGTGCCCACCTTGATTCTATCAGCTTCAAATTCTATATCTAGTATGGAATTAAGCTTACCTTTAGGGCTCCCTAGATTTACTTTTAGGTCCCTCCTGTACGAGTCCCAATTTGTATGCTTTGGGTTTCTCCTTCGTCTAGTTTCGGCTTCTCCCGCCGTCCTAAACCTAAAGCATATATAATTATGGTCAGACAGAGAGATTTCGTCCGATACATGCCAATTTTCGATGTAAGCGCTGGCCTTGTTTGAAGCCAGTGTCAGGTCAATAACTTCAGTTCTCGCCGAGGTCCTGAAAGTAGGTTTATTGCCTGCGTTAAGGATTTGTAAAGAAAAGCTTACCACAAAGTCCAACAAATCCTCCCCCCGTTCGTTGACATTCGAGCTGCCCCAAACGACATGGTGTGCATTCACATCGCAGCCAAGTATCAGGTCGAGGTTTTCTTGGTTGCCGTAGTCAACCAGTCTTCTGATTAGTGGTGTTACTGGTTCCTTTTGTTCATATGGGAGGTAGGCAGAGGCAAGGATAATTTTCCTTTTCTCTGTGCCCATCCACACTTGGATCAAAGTTGTTGTGAGATCCCTGTAACAGAAAGTACGTAAGGGCATTGCCTCTATACCGCCCCTGATATAGATGCAAGTCCTCGCGTCATTAGTTGGACAGTCATAGAGCACCATGCCTCCTGTCCCACCTAAGCCTTTTATAGTCCCCTTATACAGATAAGGTTCCTGTATCAAGGCAACTTCATATGTGTTAAGCTTCAGTTGCCGAGCCAGAAGGGCAGTAGCGGCTATGCAATTATGCAAATTAATTTGTACACACCTTAGTCCCTCCATCTTGGATGATTTTGATGGGCCTGTGTTAATATAGGAGGGCCTTAGTTTTGAGGCTCCTCCTCCATCGCCTGGCTCTCCTCGAGAGCAATCGGCGACTCAATCCCCAGGGTGTCGAAGTCCCTGAGGATGTCATCCTCGTGGTCTGCCTCTGACGCCCTGGTCCCAATCTCTGCCTCCTGCGCTGCGCCATAAGCAGAGATTTCCTCGATGGCCTCCTCACGTCGGTGAGGTCCATCCTCGGAGGGTTCCGCCTCTGCTTCCGCAGTGGGTGCCTCTCCCTTATCTTCTTCCAGGAGCTTGAACGAGTACTGTTCAATTCCTCCTGGAAGAGAGTTGCCCGCGGCCTTGATGACCCCAGCGGACACCCCATCCATGAGGACGATACGACGGATGTCGGTCTGCTCAGTGAGAGTATTCACGACCTTCCAGTCGTTCGTCCTCAAGGCAGGGGTTAAGCCGCTGGAGCAGTCGAATGGCCCGGGCAGAGTCCTGCAACGCCAAATTGCGACTCTTCCATGCCATTTTGACTGGCTTTGGAAGGTCCTTGGCGTCAACAACCTTGAGTTTTAAGGAGCCAAGTTCCACATTGTGGATGGCCCCCCGAAACCAGCTAGCTGCATCAGAGACAACTCCGGGAGCAACCGTTAAAACAGGCAGAGGATCCGGCGCTACTTCCAGTTTCTCAATAATGAGCTCCTCGATTGGCACCAAGTCCTCCGCCCTCAAGTACTCCTCCGGGTACCTGACTGTGACGACAGCGAGTTTCACAGCCGCCACCGCATCCCTAAAGGATCCGGTTGAGGATGATTGCCCTTGGGTCTTCATCCTCTTGGCCGCCATGTCCCCGCTGTCGCCGCTAAGAGCAGCCCTCGGCAGTGCCGCAACAGTACCGTCATTTGACAGTCCGGCCGCGGCACTGCCGAGGGCTGGCACTGCTGCGGGACCACCTAAGGGCGGAACTGCAAACCAGCCCACCGGGCACAAAGGTACTGCCAAAACTGGCGCGACACGTGACCCTTGTGTCGGAGGTCGAATGACCTCGGACCTTGGGGCCCCGGACGCAATCGGCAAAGACAGCACCTCGTCGTCTCCCGGCGGCCGGCATGAACCAGGCTGGCTTCCGGTTGGACGATCTGGGGCGCGCAGAAAAAAGCGCCAAAAGCTGAGACAGCAGGCTGCTCTAGAGGGGACTCCTACGGAGGGCCCATCAAAGAGACCGCGTGCTGCTCTCAGCGGTGACAGCGGGGACATGGCGGCCAAGAGGATGAAGACCCAAGGGCAATCATCCTCAACCGGATCCTTTAGGGATACGGTGGCGGCTGTGAAACTCGCTGTCGTCACAGTCAGGTACCCGGAGGAGTACTTGAGGGCGGAGGACTTGGTGCCAATCCAGGAGCTCATAATTGAGAAACTGGAAGTAGCGCCGGATCCTCTGCCTGTTTTAACGGTTGCTCCCGGAGTTGTCTCTGATGCAGCTAGCTGGTTTCGGGGGGCCATCCATAATGTGGAACTTGGCTTCTTAAAACTCAAGGTTGTTGACGCCAAGGACCTTCCAAAGCCGGTCAAAATGGCATGGAAGAGTCGCAATTGGGCGTTGCAGGACTCTGCATGGGCCATTCGACTGCTCCAGCGGCTTAACCCCTGCCTTGAGGACGAACGATTGGAAGGTCGTGAATACTCTCACTGAGCAGACCGACATCCGTCGTATCGTCCTCATGGACGGGGTGTCCGCTGGGGTCATCAAGGCCGCGGGCTACTCTCTTCCAGGAGGAATTGAACAGTACTCGTTCAAGCTCCTGGAAGAAGATAAGGGAGAGGCACCCACTGCGGAAGCAGAGGCGGAACCCTCCGAGGATGGACCTCACCGACGTGAGGAGGCCATCGAGGAAATCTCTGCTTATGGCGCAGCGCAGGAGGCAGAGATTGGGACCAGGGCGTCAGAGGCAGACCACGAGGATGACATCCTCAGGGACTTCGACACCCTGGGGATTGAGTCGCCGATTGCTCTCGAGGAGAGCCAGGCGATGGAGGAGGAGCCTCAAAACTAAGGCCCTCCTATATTAACACAGGCCCATCAAAATCATCCAAGATGGAGGGACTAAGGTGTGTACAAATTAATTTGCATAATTGCATAGCCGCTACTGCCCTTCTGGCTCGGCAACTGAAGCTTAACACATATGAAGTTGCCTTGATACAGGAACCTTATCTGTATAAGGGGACTATAAAAGGCTTAGGTGGGACAGGAGGCATGGTGCTCTATGACTGTCCAACTAATGACGCGAGGACTTGCATCTATATCAGGGGCGGTATAGAGGCAATGCCCTTACGTACTTTCTGTTACAGGGATCTCACAACAACTTTGATCCAAGTGGGGATGTGCACAGAGAAAAGGAAAATTATCCTTGCCTCTGCCTACCTCCCATATGAACAAAAGGAACCAGTAACACCACTAATCAGAAGACTGGTTGACTACGGCAACCAAGAAAACCTCGACCTGATACTTGGCTGCGATGTGAATGCACACCATGTCGTTTGGGGCAGCTCGAATGTCAACAAACGAGGGGAGGATTTGTTGGACTTTGTGGTAAGCTCTTCTTTACAAATCCTTAACGCAGGCAATAAACCTACTTTCAGGACCTCGGCGAGAACTGAAGTTATTGACCTGACACTGGCTTCAAACAAGGCCAGCGCTTACATCGAAAATTGGCATGTATCGGACGAAATCTCTCTGTCTGACCATAATTATATATGCTTTAGGTTTAGGACGGCGGGAGAAGCCGAAACTAGACGAAGGAGAAACCCAAAGCATACAAATTGGGACTCGTACAGGAGGGACCTTAAAGTAAATCTAGGGAGCCCTAAAGGTAAGCTTAATTCCATACTAGATATAGAATTTGAAGCTGATAGAATCAAGGTGGGCACCATCGGTGCATGGGTAGATAACTGCCCAGAGAAAAAGGATTTTTGCAAAAAGGTACCATGGTTCCTGAACTAGCTAAAATACGTCAGGAAACACGACAGGCCTTTAATGATGCAAAAGCCAGGAAAGATTTCTCTGGCTATCATAGCACGCTGACGAGGTATAAGACGGCGGTACGCAAGGCCAAAAGAACTAGTTGGCGGCAGCATTGCACCTCCATCGAAGCTCTGCCAAATGGAATGAGGTTGTGCAAAGCAATGTCCATGACTAAGACAAATTCACTATCATCTGTAAAGGATGAGAATGGGTATCTAACGGAAACTGGACAGGACTCTCTGGGCGTGATGTTTAGAACTCACTTCCCGGAATGTATACTGCGTGACAGCAATGAAGAGGAACCAGTCACAAGGGACGAGCTCACAATGCACACGTCCAAAAATAACTGGCTCACGGCAAAGAAAGTGGTAGATGAAAATAAACTCAAGCTTGCCATAGCGGGCTTCCAGCCTCTCAAATTCCCTGATCCGGATGGCATCTACCCAATACTATTGCAAGAAGGGGCATCTGTTTTGTTACCTCATTTGAGTAAGCTCTACAGAGCCTGCATAGCCTTCGGGTGCGTACCCAAGGCATGGAGGGAGGTCAAAGTCACCTTTATACCGAAGGTACCCACCTTACGAAGCCGACCGACTTACGAAGAAGCTAAAACTTACAGGCCAATTAGTCTATCATCCTTTCTCTTAAAAACTCTGGAGAAACTGGTAGACAGGTACCTAAGAGAGGGACCACTTAAAATCTTCCCTCTACATAAACTACAGTGCGCCTACAGCTCTGGCAAATCTACAGAAACGGCATTGCACTATGTTGCGAGTCGAGCCGAGGCTGCGCTAGAGGGACAAGAGATCTGTGTCGGGGCTTTCCTCGACATAGAGGGTGCCTTCGACAAGACAACATTTGAGTCCATACGCATCGCTGCAAAAGAACATGGCATCAACCACGTGCAACTGGATTGACTATATGCTGAGAAGCAGAATAGTCAGATCGGAACTGATGGGAGACAGACTTAGTGCAAAAAGGTTGTCTGTAAGAGATTGCCCTGTGCGATAAGACCGCCCATTGTACACTTATCTTTATAAATGTTTTGTTCTGTAATTATTTAAGTGGTGTACAATAAAGTATATAATAAATAAAACAAATAAAAACAACAAGAGGTTGTCCGCAGGGTGGAGTGCTGTCACCATTATTGTGGTGCTCGGTAGTAGACTTGCTACTTACCAAGCTCAATACTGGACCATTCTACACAGTAGGCTATGCAGATGACATAGCTATAATGGTTAATGGTAAATTCCCGAACATAGTCTCTGGATTATTACAACACGCATTGAGGATGACAGAGGAATAGTGTACAAAGAACCACCTCTCTATCAATCCAAGCAAAGCAGTCATTGTTCCATTCACGAGGAAGAGACAACTAGGAAACCTAGGAGAGCTCTCCCTCAATGGAATAAAGCTGCCCTGGTCTACCGAAGCATGGGGTATCAACTCATACAAATTATAATTAGTATTAAAAAAAGATCATAGATGGCAGCATAGGTAACAAATGTGAAAGTAACAATCAATTAAAAATGTTTAACAGCAGATTCAGGCTGAAATAAGTTTAGTAAAAATCAAAACTTGCTTCTTTAATGTTAATTTATCCATTTACACTCATTAATCAGGTTTTTTGAACAAAAAAGATAAGTGAAGACTTTGTATGTTAAATTAGTTGAAAGTAGCTATCGACTTTTCGTTTTGTTTTGAGTTCTTTGCAATAGATGGCGTGTTTCACAATTTGTTCTAAACTATATATCCATCGTAAGATTCATTTTGTAGGATAGTTATTATTTATTATAGGCGTAATTTAAAAGATATTATTTATTATAGGCGTAATTTCAAATATTAAAGTTTTGGTCTATTATTTAAAATCACTTTTTTGTGAAGCTTGTTTACACGTCGAATTAACTAGATACCTCGCTGGAACAGGACTCGTATCGCGCTAGGGTCTACTCAAATCACACGGGTACTAAAATAAGAGATAACGCAACGCGTGTGCCGCTTGCCGTCCGAGTTTAAGCGTCGCATAGTAGGTACAGTTTGATTAAAATTTAATAACGGCTCGAAACACTTCGTGAGCCACTACGCGCTAGCAATTTCATGTGACAGCGGGGGTGAGGGGTAGGGTAGGTACTGCCATGCTGCGTACCTAACTAAAGTATTAAAAGTAATCATTTTTGTAAAAACATCTTATTCTTTATATATCTAAGTACCAACCTAAAATAAAAAAGCTAATTTAAAAATCAAACACCCGACTGCTTAAAAAGCGAACTAAAAAGCTGTAAACAAGAAAATAACTAGCTGTGCAGTCGGAGGATACATATTCGCGAACTGCCTGATCCTCCGACGGCACATCACGATTTTTACTTGTTTACAGCTTTTTAGTTCGCTTCCTTTTTGATTTTTAAATTAGCTTTTTTATTTACAACTTTTAAGTATTTTTTTTTATAAATTGTTTTAAACATATACGTGGTATGTATTTTTGTAATCACCACTAAAAGCCCTTCATTTTGATACCCCACTCTACGGGTTACGAAGATAAAAAATTGCAACCTCTACAATATGGAGCCCAAAATCCGCCATTTTTTTTTAATGGCACTTATCTAAGAATATTTGGGTGGCCAAGACCTATCTAACGATGTCTTAATTATAAAAATCCGTCATGTGGTTTGAAAGATACGAGGTAATAAAGAATATTACACACATACTTACATACAAGATACGCGCGAAAAACATAACCCTTTCCTTGCAGCCGGGTAAAAAAGGATAACCCTTATAGTGAATAATAAAATGACATGAAGTAGGTACCTAATTCGTGTCATTCCGTTGCCGCGGAAGCAAGCTAACTACCTACATTTAATTCTACAACGAGTTCTATAGTTTTGATTAATTTGGAATATTCGTGAATATTGTGAAATTCGCTACACAATGCGACCACTTAGATTTCAGAAGTTACCGCGGTCTGAGCGGAGTCTGTCCCGAACCGAACATACCTAATGTTATTATTACGAATACGAAGTAAGCGTTCAAGGACAAGACAACTGGCAAATAACGTCTCTGAGTACCTACATGATACGATTCCTCGCTCAAATTGCCATATGATTTAGTATCTAGGCAAACTACTAGATGGCGTTAGAAAACCACAGTCTCGGGCTATTAAAGAGTCACTGGTGCTGCCGCCTGTTAAAAATATGGAGAAAGAAAAAATAGCCAGACCAATAGCCCGACTTAAGGAGGTGACATTTCTTTGTATGGGATTGGGTATCTGTACTGTAGTATTATATTATCTTTGACCGAAGTTAAATATCTGGGTGTAACGCTTGATAGAGAACTCAGGTGGAAAACTCATGTGGAAAATATTACGACGAAAGCCCTACGAGTGTTCGGCATGTGTCGTTCCACCTACGGTAAAACTTGGGGGTTAAAGCCCAAAGTGATACGATGGCTGTACCGGACAGTGATAATACCTATTATCACATACGGCAGCATAGTGTGGTGGCCCAGAACAAAGTTTGCCTCGTGCAAAGCGCCACTCACCAGATTACAAAGAACATTGTGTCTAGGTATCACGGGTGCTTTCAGGACAACGATTGAGAGATACCTCAATATCCCTCCTCTGCATATGATGGTTGAATTCGAGGCAAGGAAGACATTAAATCGACTTGCTGTGGCTGGACTATGGGATGCCTCTAAGCCAAGGACCAACCATACAAAGTTTGACGGGAATGAAGGCCAGGATCGGGTAACAAGCATGTTATCCGATAAAATGCAAACTATGTTTGTGTTTGAAAGGTCTTTTAAGGTCCAAATCCCTACAATAGAGGACTGGACGAAGGGAATCGATCCACCAGAACAAGACAGTCTGGTGTGGTACACTGATGGATCCAAAATGGAATCAGGTACAGGGGCGGGAATATACGCAAAAGGTTACAAATGTAGCAAAAGCCTAGGGAAGATGGCAACTGTATTCCAAGCAGAAACTTATGCCATAATAACCTGTGCTCAAGAGAATATAGATAGAGGAACCAGAGGTAAATCCATATATATTCTTAGTGACAGTCAGGCTGCAATCAAAGCCATGGCATCCTACAAAGTGGACTCCGGACTTATTCTGGATGCTGTCCAAACCCTAAACAGGCTTGGGAAGCACAACAGGGTAAGACTGATGTGGGTCCCTGGGCACAAAGGAATCCATGGTAACGAAATGTCAGATGAACTGGCAAGAGAGGGCTCAGCAAATGATTTTGTGGGTCCAGATCCATGTGTAGGCATCTCGACGTGCCTCGTAAAAGCCGCATTTAGGGAGTTTGCAGATCACAGACAGCGAACTCATTGGCTATCTAGCACCAGTCTACAATACTCCAAGAAATTCCTAGGCCCTACGTTCAAAGCCCGAGAATGCATTTGGAACATGAGCAGGGGGCAAATCTGCTACCTACTTGAGGCCTTAACTGGGCACTTTGGAACCAACGACATGCTCATGAAGATGGGTCTAACCGCGACGCCCATGTGCAGATTGTGTGGGGAACATACGGAACGCATGGAGCACCTTCTTTGCACATGCGATGCACTGGCTGGTAAGCGAATTAGTCTCTTAGGGGCTGGATATCCAAGACCAGAAAACTATAGGCTCATATCTCCCAGTCTCGTTGTAAAATTCATGAAAAGAGTTTTCAACGAGATTGGGGAGGAGTAAGGTATCTAGGGGACCACAATAGATCCGAATGGGTCGAAGTGTACGAGTTGTTTCTCGGCCCTTCCACAAGATAAGATAAGATAACTATCGCAGCAGAATAAAGATAATGATAATTTTCAATTAAATACCATGATATTACCACAATGCAAATATTAAAAGGTTTAAAAAATCGTTACTTTTTTACAAAATAAATACAGATTTGTTTACCTCTTCTCTCAGCTCTGGTCATTTATGAATACTAAAATACAATGTGCCGCATAATGGCACTATGGTCTATACATAATGGCACTATGGTCTATACAATATATCTATTACAGATTTTGATTTTGACTTTTGAAAGGTTGTCTTGAAAAGATCGCTTTTAGCGATAAGGCCGCCCATTGTGTCACCCAGTGTATTTTTTTTTTCTTTATCTTTGCTTTCTGTAACTTATTTGGTGTACATAATAAAGAGTATTCTATTCTATTCTATTCTATTTGTTTAAATTTCATAAACTCATCCCCTCTGTACAATCAGCGCTCGCCATTATCACAACTGAGTCAGCGGTTCTTTTCATAAAAAATAATGGATGTATTTTCTCTGAGAAAATTAAAGCCTAGACCGAAAGTTACTAACCCAGGTCCGTAACCGAGTAAGCGTTTTGTTAACCGGTTTTGCTATCATAACGTTTATTGGATATTCGTATACGAGACTGTTACATTTAAATGCTTAAGGCTGTTGGAATAATTGGATTGCAATGTACGCGTACGTACAATTCGTATCTCGGGGCAATTTATTTATCGGGGCTTCGATTCCAATGTTAAGACATAAGAATTAAAGAGAACATTTTATACACATATGTTGTTACTAATTAATAAATCCAAATTCTACTCACATATATTATGTATATTATTTTACTAATGAATTAACGAAGTAACGTTTAAAAAACCATACTAATGTTTCATCTGAAACATCGTTTTCATTAGTGACACTAATAATGTCAACTGTTGCTTACCGATTGCTAACTAAAAAGTAGCATACGAATAAACTCATTAATATGCGAGAGGAAAATCATAAAATTATAGTTTAGAATGTCTTCTGCACAGCTAGACGGGGACTTCATCTTGGGTGGCACAACATTGAGAGAAATGGTAGGAATGGGTGGAGGGCTTTGCCCAGGAGTGGGATAATTTAAGTTGATAAAAAAAATATAAGAAACTTGACTCGTAAAATTGTACTGTAGGCCAAATACCGATGCAACTGCATCTGTAACCCCATCACGCACCGCTTCGCCGTCCGTACATGCCCGTCGTTAATCACCTGACACCCTTGCTACGCCGTAGCACAGGTTCTACGATCTGTGCTACGCCGTAGCAAGGACAAAAATACTATTTGATCTCCACATGGAACGTTTAGAAAGAATTGTAATAATTTCCATATTTTTATTATTATATATTAAAGTAACTTTTAAAGATACCTTCGCTGAATATAAACCTTATCTAAGCAATTTATAAAAATAAAACAAATTATGACACGTACAAAATGAATGAAAATAAGGTGCCAAGCATACGAGTAATATAGAATTAATAACTTGATTTCCAAGTACCAAAAGTTAATCAAATCTGCATTGCTCACAATGAGTTACTTTTACACATCAGTTAAGTTCACCATTACATGCACAGTCAAACTGCGGTTGGTAGTCGAGCATACAAACACATGAGAACTAATGCCTCCCAAATGTGGGTTTGTCTGTCACCAAAAACAATCCACAATATGGAGCAGATCTAGAATAACGTAATTAAAGATAGATCTACGCTACCCCGCATGAAATGAGAGAGTAACTCACGAAGTATCGACTAATAAACGACTGAGAATACTGTTATTCTGAACTAAAACATAAGATGATGCCTTGCTTGAGAATAGATTACCCGAATCACATGAACCTTGAACAAAAACGGTGGAATGAGAGTTTACCAGGGTGAACTGCACACATCTGCATACCCCTTTAAAGCGTACCGGCGTGATGTTATGTTACGAAATGGTGTAAACAATAAACAGGCATGCGATTGCAGCTATCCCGATATATTTGTCGTCATTTATTGAAGCGTTCTGTTGTATTTCTCTGAAGTTCTTCATCGGATCTTAACTAAATTTAAACGGGACCAGCATCACCTAGTAAAAACTTCTGAGTTAAAAACATAAAAAATTCAGTCGAATTGAGAACCTTCTCCTTTTTGAAGTCGTGCTCTCTCATCATCGCTCCGTCAGGTGAGATAGTGGTCAAGCGCAAGCCTATCAATAATAATTAAAAAAAAAACTAATATAGATCGCCTACAAACCAGAACATAAAAATTTGATCTTGTTTATTAATCGGGGAGAAATGGATTTAAATAATTCCGTAAAAGCTCGCAGAGGACTCAGTGCCATTTAAATATTTCAAGGAGACTCAGGCTAGTAAGCACTTACGGAAAGCGGAATATGTTAGCTCATTTTACATAATATTGTCACTCTCTACTTTCATATATAGTTTAACCTTTTGAAATCAAATCAAATTTTAAATCCAAAGAAATTCAAGTATACACAACGGAATTTTTGCAGTTACTAGTAATGTCTGACTACCCATAATGATGGGTAGTCAGACGCTAGACTGTCTGACAACAGTATTAGGGTGTCCTGTTACACAGTTACTGGGTTGCAAAGGTCAGAAAGGCAATCGCTCCATGTAAAATAAGGGTATTCTGCTGCTTCCATTATACTAAAAGCTGACTGGAACATAAATTGTTACGAAAAGGCTAGGTAATTATTTTTCGAAATTGAAAGTAAATTTAGTTCGTTAGACTATTTAAAGGCAAGACTGCCACTCAATTCTTTAACTCCTTTCAGGCTTGGTCAACATAAAACGGTAGAATTATTGAAGCTCGTTTCACGTGTCACAGGAAATTTGCTTTTCTCGAAAGTAAAGTTATTGGAAACTAGCTTTCTGTGGCGAATATTAGGTACTAACTTTACTCGCATTGCTCGTTCCCTTTTAGGGATATGGGACTTAAAATAAGTGGTGGCATGGGTTTATACTTCTTCTACTTCTGTGTGTGTTCTTTGCGAGTCGGACTCGCGTACCGAGGGTTCCGTACAAACAGCTACACCAATATAATTATGTTAAAATACTGAAGCACATAAACAATAAAAGCAACGAACATTGCTCTAACGAAAAGGTTGTTTTTTTACTTTACCGAGTACATTTTTTTTTAAATTTTTTGGCTGTGTTGGTCGTAAGATGTGGGTTCGAACCCAGGCAGGCGCATTACTTTGTGTAAATTATTGCATCACCACTGCTCTAAAAACGGTGACGGAAAACATCGTGAGGAAACAGGCATGTTCTTGAACCAAAAATTCGAAGACATGTGACATCCACCAACCAGCACTGGGCCGGCGTGGTGGATTATGGCACATTTTCACTCTCACGAAGAGAAGGCCTGTGTCTCAGCAGTGGGAACGTTAAAAGGCTGGTGATGATGATGATGAGTACATTTTATAAGTTGGCCGACTATTACTCCTAAACTTGTAAAGCCTACTTGGCTGAGTTTGCCTCTTAATTTCGTTATATATACTACTGTCGTGAATTTTTCACTTATCCAAAAGCAACCATTTAGCTGGCAGAGGCTGTCCCCCACACTTGGCTCTAACAAAAATTTGCAGTTTAGAGCTTAATCTGACTGAATCAAAAAATGGTTTTCACAGACCCGTAATAGTTTTGAATGGCATATTATCCAACAATACCCCACATCATGACAGGATAGACGAGGAAAAAAACATCCCTACTTTACCTGTACAGGAGGTACCCTAAAACATTTTATTTTCAAGATTTTCTTTTACCACTTTGTCGGCGTGATAAATATGTATAGGTAACTATACCCATGCCAAATTATAGCTTTCTTGTTTTTTTGTTTTAGATTGGCTTGCGCTTGACCACTATCTCACCTGATGGTAATTGATGATGTGGTCGAAGGTGTAGCACGCTTGCCTAGAAGTAACCTATTCACTCTTGACTTAAAGACCCCGAGATTGTAGCTATCGGGAAATACAGACTTCGGCAGGGAATTCCACTCCTTAGCTGTAAGCATAATGAAAGTATTTCCATAACGTTTAGTGCGTGGGTGGAACGCCACCATGTACCGATGACGCGTCGCCGTACGTCTTGTAGTCCGATGATGAAACAGGCTTGGCGGAATTAGATCATGCAATTCAATCGCACACTCCCCAAAAAGCAACCGATAAAAAACCGACAAGCTGGCAACTCGACGCCTCATTGCCAATGAGCCTCTTGTCCCGTTTTTCGATCGACTCTAGTGCATCAAGCTGATATTTGGCAGATCCGTCCCAAAGATGAGAACAGTACTCCATGCAATATCGAACTTGCGCTTGATACAACTTAAGCAGCTGTTCTGGCGTGAAGTACCGTCTCACCTTCGCAAGGATCCTCAACTTATTGGCAGCCAGTTCAGTCTTTTCCTTGGCCAAAATTGAGTGTCGATGTCAACGTTATGCCAAGAAGCTCAAGATGGTCCGTTATTAGCACGGTTACACCTCGGAAAGATGGAGCCGGGCGAAATTGGCTCTTTTTAGCGGAGAAAAGACACGCCTGTGTTTTAGCGGCATTGAACTTGACGAGATTGGCATCGCCCCATTCGGAGACTGCCTCCAAGGACAAGCTCAAACGTTTTACCATGGCCTCACGAAGAGACAGGACCTCAGGCCCAGTAGCTCGTGCGTTGGACAAGTATCTCTCAGCAACAGTGATGTCGTCTGCATACCCAAAGGTGCCGGGTTTTAGCAGCTCATTTATGTGCAGCAAGAATAATGACGCTGAGAGTACCAACACCTGAGGGACCCCGGCATTAATATCCAATTGGTCCGATGAGCAGCCATCTGTAACTACTCGAATGGACCGAACCCTCAGGAAGTCTACAATCAAAATTTATAGTACTAAGAGGCGCTAAGCTAAACTGCGGACGGACGGACATATGGACATGGCGAAACTATAAGGGAACTGTTGACTACGGAACCCTAGAATCACATAAAATAGAAGGCAGAACGAAACTCCATGGTTCATGAACCTGTTGTGTCCCACTGCAGAGGCCTCCGTTCCTTCTTTCCCTTCTTTATTTGTTCTCTATCTTTTGCTACATCTAAACAATTCATTAGAAAGGAGTCTATCTCATCACGCCGTATTTCTGGGCCTCTCCATAATTTTTAAGTTTTTTACAATGTTTCCATATTGCAGGGAAGATACAAAAACAATCCGCTAGTATTTGTTAGGAGTGGCATTTGAATAAATGCTAAATACGATATAAATATAACGTATGATTTATTGTGGTAAACTCAAGGCTATCACAGTACCCATTTATTGAAAGACCTTCGTTCGTTTGAAGAATTCGTTCCTTCTTTCTATGCTCTATATCTTTTGGTACATCTGAACAATTCATTAGAAGGCGCACAGCCATATTTTTCTGGGCCACTTCAAACTTTTTTAACCTGTTGTTACCTTTATAAACAATTCCTGGCTGGATCCAATTTAAGTGTCATTCGTATAAATTAGAATGTTTTGGATGTTTGGATGTCATTTTTTGGCAGGTGCCCCAAAGGGTTAGGCGTGAGTGTTTTTATAATGAATGGAAAATATATGAAATTAATGCGAATAAACGCTAAATATGATATAAATATGGCGTACTTATTATTTACTGTGGTAACATCAAGGGTACCACAGTACCCATTTGTGAAAGACAGACTTAGTTTTTGTTATGTTCAGTTTTAGGTGGTCATTATAAGGTATCTACGAAGATAATAGGAATTCCTTATTTTATTTTCCTCATTTTCTTACAAAAGTTTCGTACACAAAGACATTGTAATGAAACGAAGAAAAACTGACCTTTGAAATATTGCCGATTACTCTTCAAAAGAATCAACATTGTGCAAACAAGCAACTAAGTTTCCGACTAGCTGTCTGACTTCTTGACATTTCTAAATTATCTGTGAATGGTCTAATTAAAATAAATGGTTTGACTTTTACTCTTTTAATAATCACGTTGTGGAATCTTCCACTAAGGAAACGGGAACTTGCTTTCTCTTGCAGAAACATAAACTTTAAAACGCGGTATTTATCATAGTCATTGGGCACGTGTTTTTAGGTAAATAAGATATCTATTGAAATAAGTCAAAAAAGGAATTAAAGATCATAGCAAAAAAGCACTTTTATTAAGTTACATTATACATAGAGGTATGCGGAACTGGGTGGAAATTCCTGAGCGACCATTGAAAAGGGAGCAGTTGTTGTATTGTTTGTAATAAAAGATTGCTTAGTTCTTCAAGGGTTTATTTTATTATTTATCACAAGTTACTCTTATCAATTAATATTTAGTACGAGCTATGTATTAAGTCTTCTATTGATCTGTATCAGCCAAGATAAGTCACTCATCTAAATTGAGGTTAAGATGACATTGACATCTATCACACTGACAGGTGCGTATAGGGGTTAAAGTATGAAATTGCCGTTTTATTTTAATAGGTACTTCGAATTGACATAGAACCTTCATGGTTTGAGATTTTTCAGTGAAACTTTTTTCACATGGTACCTCTGAAGTTCTTCTTTTAAAAAATGTGCAACATTCGATTATCGACTTTCAGTTGTTTTTTTATTCAGCTTAGACAAGAAAGATGGATACTTCGAAAATTCGAGTGATTTTTTAATACGAGTTCCGACGCGGAACTAACGCGGCAGAAACAGCTCGCAATGTTGCATTTGGAGAGAGGACTGCTAATAAACGCACCGTGCGATTTTGGTTTAAACAATTTCGTAATGGAAACTTTGATTTTAAGAACAATGTGGAAAGGTGAATAACAATGAATTGAAAGAGATAGTGGAAGCCAATGATATTCAATTAAACAGATACGTTATACACTCACAAAACAATTGAAAAAAGTGTTCCGCGCAGCAGTGGCAGCACACATACATACTTTTCATTCATCTGACATTTCACTAGAAGTCGAAAGGGATGCCTTGATAAAACCAACAAGAAAAAAAGAGACAGCTAGTGTTTGTCACTTGCGTGTGAATGTAAACAAACATTATTCTGACCACCAATGTTATTATCTTTTTCTAACCTCCAAATATCAGAATATTAGGAAAAAAATGAAATAAATTAGTAAATTGAGGCATATTGCGTATGGTATGGGATCCCTTCTGTTTTATGTACTTTGGTTTCATAATTGGTACAATTTCTAAATACACCGATGGCACTTTTTTTTGTTTTTGTTTCAACATCCTGTCGCTCTTCGCCATGCGTGACATAAACTAAAGACTAAAGGTCACAATTGTGACCTATTCGAGTCTTCACAATGCGTGCGCTCATAACATATATGTTTATTTGAATATCATTGGTGGAATCCGATCAGAGCGAAACTACCCAGGAATTAGCGGTATGGTTTAAAGTTACCTTACCAACAATATTCACTCATTTGCATCAAATCAATAAAATACAAAAATATGAAAAATGGGTGCCTCGTGATTTGATTGATCTGCAGAAAGAAACGCGTGTTGAAACTTGTGTTGCCTTGTTGAATCGATACAGAAATGAAGGAATTTTGGATCCAATTATGACATGTGATGAAAAGTGGATTCTTTACAATAACCGTAAGCGAAAAATGCAATGGCTGACCGCAGGTCAAACGCCGCAACAGTGTCCTAAAGCGAAGCTTACCAATAAAAAGGTAACGGTTTGGTGGTCTCAGCATGGTGTTATTCATTATAGCTTTCTCTGTCAAGCAATAACGGCAGATGTCTACTGTGCCGAACTCCAAACAATGATAGCAAAACTAGCAGTGAAACAGCCCCGACTCATGAATCGATCTTTACCATTATTGCTCCATAATAACGCGAGACCTCATACAGCACGAGAAACCGTTTTAACTCTACAGGAACTGCAATTATAAATTCGTCACCGTCCGTATTTACCAGACCTAGCTCCAACGGTCTACCATTTTTTTCATGATTTGGACAATTTTCTACGTGATAATAAGTTTTCTTCTCAGTAGGCAGTACAAAATGCTTTCACACAGTTTGTCGAATCTAGATCATCAGAGATCTATCGCAAAGGCATAAATGATCTTCCTATTAGATGGCAGCAATATATAGATAATAATGGTAATTATTATCTGTAAATTGCTGCATTATTATAATGAACTTTATAATGTTTATTATTACATATATTTTCCTATCAAATAAGTACCAATATATTGATAATCCAGACTTTTTTCTCTCATTTTTCATATTACTAATTTGCAAACAACTTCTTTTTGCGGTCAAATGCGTAGCACAGAAGGGATGGGGGCGGCGCGGCGGCACGATTCTACATTTGGTACAGAACCCTCAATGTGTGAAGTTTGACACGGACTTGACCGGGTTTTTAATAAATACCTAGCATTGATAACACCTGGACTAAATACCAGTTCAAAGCAAATAGCTGATAATTATAATTTTGTCTGAAAATGATAATATATGAGCACAAACAAATTAGAAACTAATTTCTCTCAGACTGCAATGTTGTTCAGGTATTTGAGCGTATAATGCTAGTTAATACTACACATTAGTAGTTCGTTCGTGGTTTTCAGTAATGTTGAAAAAATTACTGTGTTTCCAAATTATCAGCTGTAAGGCAACTTCTTAATCGGCTGTAAGCATGAAGCCCGTAATACTTTTTGTAATCACAATCAGACTAAATGATGATTGAACGTACCGCATATAACTTTAAAAAACACACATCGTGACATGATAACCTGTAGATCAAAATGCCATCTTGCCATTTGCAAAACATACCTCGCTAAACACATGCGACGATAAACGTTCCCATCGCACGCAAAAACAGAAACGGAAAAGTATTTCCAAGTTACCCAAGAGCATTGTGTTTCCTTTTAACTTTTTCCATTGCAAACGAGCTTGGCAAAATATATTAAACAATAAATGAGCCTCATAATCTCCCTATACACTTGTAAGTTTGGGAAACTATCGTAACATAAAATACAATGAACGTATTTCCTGGCGGAGCGTGCTGGCGAACTATGTCCAACTTTGATTCAATGTTGGTGTACGCGTGGCAGTGGATACCTCGCTGCTACAGAGCGGAAACATACATTCCTAAGTTATTCCAATGTTAGATCAACTTAGCTTTTCAATGACTCTGGCTATCTGTCGGTTCAGAGATGTTTATTTCAGTAGAAGGCTGTTACGCAATAGAGCTTTTTCAATTGAGTTGGCTTTAATATAAAATGGCGATAGCGGTACATTGTCCTACATTTTTCTACACGAACAGTCCCTTGGAATGTTAAAAAAGCTCTGGAACATTGCCTCCGTGTAGGCGTCTTGTATTTTAAATCTCATTATCATATTTAACTTAACAAAACATAATTATTTTAGGTACCTACTTAGAGGTCATTAATATTCAGTTAGGTATTTTACATTCTGGTTTAAACCAACAAAACGTGAACTGCCATTAGAATAACACTAAATGATCGACAGACTCGACTGAAACTTAATAATTTTGCGGCCTCATTATGCGGCAAGATATTAACAATAACTTTGCATACACTCACAAAAACAAAGTCAATATGTTTGAGGGTGTAAGTAATAATAGTATTAATCAGATACAATTCATGTTTAAAGAAATTAAGTTTTTATTACAGTTTTTTGGCACTTAATGAACGTTTAATTACAGCACCCACTTTCAAATCTACGTCAGTAAATAATTTATTAAAATCTCACAGCGATACCATACATACTTCGACTAATCGAATTTCAAATAAGGAAAATCAATAACTTAGGCGTCAAGTTATAAGAAGGTCTCAACTGAAACACGTCGAAGTTTTGACAGTAAACGTCAAAAGACATCGTATGTAATGAAAAGGAAAATACGTGGTAGGTATTTGAAAAGCCTCGAGCTAAATCGAGAACTCATTAGCAAGTCGAAACTACAAGATCGCAAGTCATTGCATAGTACGAGAAGAGAGGGGCGAAGGGGGGCCGGTGGGGGGTGTTACGTGGGGGTAATTCATCCACTAGGTATAGTTTCAACTCAATGTCTCCTTACCCTCGTGAGCCGTGCGAGAACAGACTCATTACGCTTCTTTGTGCCTTCAGGCTTCCCATTCATTAATCCATTTATGAAACATTAAGGTTCTATGCTAACCTATTGTTAACATCCTTAGTATAATACTGAGCTCGACCCACTAAAGGCTACCCTTTTACTTTACTAGACCAACCACGAAGCTATTATTTTCTTATAGTGCTGCATTATTATGGGCTGAGAAAACGTTTAAATATTGTTATGACATGAATACAACGTCGTTATTTAGGGAAAATATTTTTTAAACTGTGTCACTTCAAATCTCTATCAATTATATATTTTTTACACGACTGCCCAAAAAAAGGAGTGTTATGTTTTCAGGTTTCATGTATGTTTGTGAGTTTCTTTTTTCCACCATAACTTCTTAACGGCTTAACAGATATCAATGTATGTGATATCTTTAGAAGCGTTGCGTTATCCCGAGTAACATAGGCTGATGAAAATTTAACAAAATATAATTGGTGAGCTATGGTTTATGAAAAAAAAAGAAAATATTTATATCATGAAAATTTTACTACGTATACGATCATAGTCAAGAGCTTGCTTAGTACATAACAAAATATATGACAGTAGTTTTTAATATGCATTCTTTCACTAATAATGTAACAAAATAAATTAAATATATTATACGTCGCAGCCATCTGGATAAATACAGCCAGCTAATTGTATGCCCAGGCCGATAATTAATTGAACTAGAATCATTCAACGTTTAACAACTTGGTGTATTGAAGATTGACAGACTGACCAAGACTCAGCTAAGTGATTCAAATTTAGATATTTTTATTCCACTGCGGCGCTAGTAGGCACCAATATAAATATGTCGTTAACAGCGCAAACCGTGAATGTTATTATATTACCGGGATTTAGGGACCGCACCACCGGTGTTGGTGGCGGCGTACTGCTCGCGGCGCGGCCCGGTGTCACGATGACGCGCTGTTTTGAACTGGAGACACCAGCCGGGGAGGATTTGTGGGCACGTTTTACGACGAGTGACTCTACCTTCTACGTTTGTGTAGTGTATATTCATCCAAGAGCGTCCGACGAAATATATATGTGTTGGTTTCAGAAAGTTGAAACTATTATCGATTCATTAAAAAGTGCAGTGATTATTGTTGGTGATTTAAATTTAAACGCTAACCGTACATCGAATAATATTTTAAGTTACTATTGTTACTTTTTAAGTGTGTGTGGCTTGACTGAGCAGAATGAGGTGATGAATGCGCATGGAAGTAAGTTGGATGTAGTGCTGGTGTCTGAAAGCATTAGCTGTGTCGATGTGGTAGAAATTGATGGTGGAGGTCTTGTACCACAACGAGACGCATATCATCCGCCATTAGATGTTTGCCTTACACCTACGACGCATCCGCTGGGTTCTGATAAAATTGATCCAAGTAACCTTGACACGCAGAGAGACTGGAATTTCTCTAAGGGAAACTATGAATTGATGTACAAGCTAATATCTGAGGCATCGTGGCAAGACGTGATTCTCGCTAATGACGTTGACGCTGCTGTAGAGTTTTTTTTATAACATCTTGTACGGTATTTTTGACGAATGTGTACCAAAAAAACACAGGCCTAAGAAGCCATGTAGACGCTACCCGGTTTGGTTCACAGCTGAACTAATAAGTGACATTAAACGTAAATCTAATCTGCATCGTAAATGGAAATCAACTAAAAACCATGCCGATTATCACAATTTCTCCTTGCTTAGGGCAAGTGTTAAAAAAAAAATGTCGGCCGCATATGATGAATACATCAAGCATATTCAAACCAAACTTAAGCGTGATCCTCGTGTCTTCTGGCAACATATACACAGCTTCAAAGCCAGAGGTGGCTTTGAGCCCAGGGTGAATTATAATGGAAAAGAATATGCTGGCAGTAACGCTGCACATGCTTTTTCCGATTTTTTTTCCAGTGTTTTTTTACCCGACGCCCCTCTTTTAGATTATAAAACAGACAGTAACAATCAGAAAAAACATGCTAACTTTGTACATATTGATGCAATTAAATCGAGTGATGTAGAAACAGCTATAGATAAACTCAAACCTAACTCTGCCGTAGGACCAGATAACATTCCCGCATACATCATTAAAGGATGTAAAGATCATATAATATCACCTGTACTGCATATATTGAATCTGGCATTATCTACCGGAAAGTATCCACAGCGTTGGAAGATATCGCGAGTCCAACCTATACCTAAATCTAATGTAACTTCTGACGTAGAAAATTTTCGACCCATAGCTATTCTCTCTGCATTCCCAAAACTGTTTGAATCAATATTACACAGGCTTATTAGTTTCCAGATACAACCATTTCTTTGCGATTCCCAACATGGTTTTCGATTTAACCGCTCTGTTAATACGAATCTTCTAACGCTGGTGGATCTTATATCGCAGCACTTAGATAAAGGCATACAGGTTGATGTTGTATATTTTGATTTCAAAAAAGCATTTGATCGGGTAGATAACGACGTATTGCTCACCAAGCTCAATAACTTAGGCTTTTCTCCGAAGTTACTCAAATTCTTCGCAAGTTACTTACGAGATCGTCAGCAATATGTTCGACACGGTTGCTTTGAGTCCGCACCATATCATACTCGATCTGGAGTAAGTCAGGGTTCCATATTGGGTCCCTTGCTATTTATCATTATGGTCAATGACCTTGAGAAGGTCCTCAAACATGCCAAATGTTTACTGTATGCTGATGATGTTAAGTTAATATTTGGCTTGGAAAAAGTGGCAGACTCATCTACTCTGCAGGGAGACATTGACGCGGTCTATCAGTGGAGCATGAATAATAAGTTACTCTTCAATATTGCTAAATGCAGCGTTATGACCTTCAGTCGCTTGCGTAATCCCTGGCATGAAGAGTACTTTTTAGGCGGTGATCTGATAGCCCGCGTTAATTCTGTAAAGGATCTCGGAGTTCTGTTCGACGCGAAGCTCACCTTTCATGAGCATATGAGGACACTTGCTGCTGAGTCATATCGAAGACTAGGATTTGTCCTTAGAAATATGCGCGAGTTTACCAATCCACATGCCATTAAACTTGTATACATGGCCTTAGTCAGGAGTAAACTCGAATCAGCAGCAGTGATCTGGAACCCGTATGAGAGTACCTACGCCTTACTTCTGGAAAAAATCCAAAAAGCCTTTCTTCGTTTTCTTTATAAAAAACTCTTCGGATATTACCCCTTCCTATACCCTACCAAATTTCTACTTGGTGTTTTAAATTTTAATTCTCTCGAAGTAAGGCGTAAGTACTTCTTGCTTATCTCAGCCTGCCGTATTATGCGGGGAGAGTCCGATTGCCAGGAGCTCGTGGCGCAGTTGTTGAGGCTGTTTGTTCCTATGGTGCCTAAACAACAGCTGAGACCACGAAGTCACCGGCTTTTGGCCGTACCTTCTGCACGTACGGTATCCCGAGCTAACTCGCCTATAGTTCGGGCGCTCACAATGCTAAATGCCCTTCTGACATCAGCACCGGAATGTGACCTGTTTGCTGGTAGATGGATAGATGTGTGTCGTGAATGTTTAAGTTTTTGTGAGAAGATGGATGAAAGTTAGATCAGTGAATAATTGTATAATTATGTATACTTTGTAATTTTTTTTTTTTTTGTTTTTACTTTTGTTACTTTTTCTGTTATTAATTCTTATTTTTTTTTGGATTTTCTTTTATTTTTTTTTTTGATATATCGTGTTTCGTTTTAATTATTTTTATTTGTATATTGTAATATTTAATTTTGCCTAATTCTTATGTTTCGTTTGTGCTTTTTTTCTTCTTTTTTTTGTATAACGCCTTAGGTTAGGTGACCTGTAAAGTTATACATCTACACTTAAATAAATAAATAAATAAATTACATTATTGTGTGCAATTTTAAGTGAAATTAAAGTGTGATATTATCAAAATAGTATTAAAACATGAAAATCCCAAACAATACTACGTCGTCTGCAAGTTTTCGCGAAATCTAAACTAATCTAAACTATCTTTTCACCCTAAGCAAACCAATAAACATTACAAATTCATCAATATCCAATTTAACTAAATGACTACAATTCAGCCATCTGATTAAACGTTGCGCTCAATAACTTGGTAATTTGTCATTTATCCACTTAATTGAATGAACGTTTAATGAACGCGCTAGGCTTCCAATTATCTGGCTAATTTATCCAGGTGGCTGCGACATATATAACAATAGGTACTATCCAATATCCCATAAAAAACTTATAAAAAAATGTGTGCATTTGCAAAAATATCGTTTTATCACTAAAAAGTATGTTGTAATAAAAATTAAAATCTCGCCTGCCTTGTCAAAAAGTGAATTAAAAACTCGCCTGTCTTGTCAAAAAGTGAATAAAAAAATTTAATTTAAAAATTAAAAACAATGATTACATGATTTACGACGCCATTGTGCCCAAAAGTAACATATTGAAAACCAATCTATTCATTGCAGTCGGAGGACGATTGTTTGGAACAGTTCTTTACAGGCTCCCCAACTTCGCTGAAAATATTCGTTTTCAGTTTTCCACTTTTGGGCACGATGGGGTCGTAAATCATTAAGCTTGTTTTTAATTCGTTTTTAATTCATTTTATACTTGTTTTGTTTATGTGACTAACTGCATAGATTACCTAAAATTTCGATATGGAGTTGGTTATGCCAATATTACCTCAACGAAAACTAGCTATGGAATTTAAATAACGAATTCAAACTGCAACCAGAATGTATGACCCAGTTCATATCACTATTATATTAAAATGAATTCGCAGACCCAAATAAATGCAGGTAAAACAGCAAACAAAAGTAGCTTAATATCTGCTCTAAAATCACCATTGTTGGGAACTCTGAACTCCAATGTTGTTAAAGTGGACAGAAGTTTTATCGCCTAACCACTTTTCACATTTGATGTAAGATAAATTTTGCCGTTTCATGGTCCATTTTAGAAACTTTATTTACCTTACTTTAGCCTTTGTATGTGGCTTTGGTTGTGATTTCCTGTTACATTACATTATGCCAGGGTTTCCGCGTCGTCTTTTATTTGTTATTGCTGATACAATTCGCCTAGGCGTTCGTGTTATTTGCCTTGTCTCCGACTGACACGAGGCGTAAGAAAAATGATAATGAAAAATAAGTGATAAGTACATCTTATGATGAAACCTTTTCCCAGTGAGAATAAGAGAAGGAAGGACGGTTTAGGTAAAACAAAGTGTCTTTGTCTAGGATAGTTAACTACTTCTATTCAACTTAATCTTAATCTTATTCCCAGCTTATAAAGTTTGGTAATGAATTAAGTTTTTCTGTATATTTTTAATGTTTCAGGCGTTTGTATAAATTTATTCTTAAAAAGAAAATTGAAGTTAAAGTCTGAAAATATTCCACCGCCTCTATCAATGATATCCTACCACAAAATATAAACTGGGACACCAAGATTCGCAGCGAAACATAGATCTATACAAAAATTGGCTTCGAATTTCCCCAAAGAGAGAGCCGGAAGGATAACATTTTACTACTATTGCAGCATTCAGTATAGCTATAGTTTACGTCCAAACGCTTACAAGATTCTGTCAAGAACAAAGACGATGTTGTGCACACAACTACACAAGTTGTTCGTACTTTGCAGACTTGCAACGTGTCCGAGCTCTGAGCACCAAGTTCCACGCAACTCATGAATTATAAAGTATTGACAACTGAACACACAGGTCTATGTTTGGAGACTATATAAATTATACACTCTCTGACCAACATCGTTACACCCAAGCTACATTTATGCTACATAACTGACTTATCAATTTTTTTTTTTTTTTTTGAATTTCTTTTTGCAATCTATTTCCAAAACATTCAGCAAATGGTTAAGAATGTAAAATTCGGCTTGGAAGGCAGGAAGTCCAGTGACATACGCCCTTATTATATTCTCTCATCCTCCCTACAGGTCAGCAGGGCTCTTTCTTTTCAGTCGAGTGAATTTAGAGTCACTATTCATTAAGTGCGTTGCTAGTATGTTTGGATGGTTTACTAGTCTCTTCTTGTAGGCCGTCATAGAGTTTTTAATTTGTTCTTTGATGGTTAGAATTCCGAGATCGTGGTGCAACTGCTGGTTAGTTACAAACCAAGGGGCGTTAGTGATAAGTCTCAACATCTTTGATTGGAACCTCTGTAATATTTCGATGTTTGAATTGGAGGCGGTTCCCCAGAGCTTTATCCCGTAAGTCCAGACAGGCTTCAGTATGCACTTGTATAATAGTAATTTGTTTTCTAGCTACAACCGAGATTTTTTGTTGAAGAGCCAGTACATTTTTCGGAGTTGTATGCCTAGAGCTTTGCGCTTGGTAAATATGTGTTTTTTCCACGTCAGGCGACTATCCAGATAGAGTCCAAGGTATTTAGCTTCTTTTGCTTGTGGAATTAGCACCTTGTTCAGCTTTACTGGGGGACAAGTGTTATGTCTCAAAGCAAATGTGACCTGGACCGATTTTGTTTCATTAGCTTTGATTCGCCAGAATTGTAGCCATTCGGAGATGTTGTCTAAACAGATTTGAAGCATGTGGCTAGCCTGTAATGGATCTTCATGGACAGCTAAGGCTGCTGTGTCATCAGGAAAGGTGCCTATTACGACTCCTTCCGTCATAGGAAGATCTGAAGTGAAGAGCAGGTACAAGGTCGGGCCAAAAACGCTTCCTTGGGGCACTCCTGCATAAATTTTGTGGAGATTTGTTGAGTCCTCGCCTTGCTTGACATAGAAGTACCTGTCATCAAGATATGACTTAAGGAAGATGAAGTAGTTTGTCGGGAGATGCTTTTTTTATTTTACAAAGCAAACCTTCATGCCAGACTCTTTCGAAGGCCTGAGATATATCTAGGAAGGCCGCACAGCAATACTTCTTATTTTCATAAGCTTTGTGGATATTTTCAACCAATCGGTGGACCTGTTCTATGGTGCCATGCTTCTGCCTAAAACCGAATTGATGGTTAGGTATTATTTTGGCCTATGCTATCACTGAGGTTAGTCTCTTTAAGAAAAGGATTTCCATGACTTTCGACAGAATGGGTAGCAGGCTGATTGGCCTGTACGATGAGACTTCTTTAGGAGTTTTGCCAGGTTTAAGGATCATTTTGATTTCTGCCACTTTCCATTGCTGTGGGAATATACCTCTTTTCAGTATACAGTTGAACAATTGTGTCAAAAATAGGACTGCTTTGCCTGGTAGCTCGCATAAAATTTTGGCTGTAATTAGGTCATATCCTGGGGCCTTATTTCGATTTAGGTGTTTTATGACAGCAGATGTCTCTGTTTTCTTAATCTTTTTGATTGGCAGGTCAAGTTGGAGAGGTTGTTTGAGGCATTTGAGGAGCTCCTTATAGTCGGTTCTTTCAGGGCTTTGGACAGGGTTCGGTACGAATACGTCATCTAAGTGAGAAGCAAAGGCTTCTGCTTTTTCTAGGTCACTTTTTGCCCAAGTACCATCATTTTTGCGTATAGGTGGTTTAGAAGCGATGGTTTTGCCGAGATTTTTTGTTATTTTCCATAACGAATAGTCGCTAGTGGCTTTGGTATCAAGTTTGCGCAGTTGGTTTTGAGTGCTTTCGTTTCTTTCCTTACCCAGAACTTCTTTAAGTTTAGTCGTTAAGTAATTCAGGCGAGTTTTATCGCCGCGAAATCTAGTTGTTTGCCACAATTTCCGTGCTTGTCGTTTTTCAGCTAATAATTCACGTACTGATTTCGAGCAATCATACGAGATCAAATTCTGAGTGGCTGGTGTACTTTCCCAAGCCGCATACTGAATACACTCGTTAAAGTGTTCGACTGCTGACGTAACATTATCTTGACTTTTAAGAGGCAGATTCATATTTATTCTGGATTCTACTAGGGAACGGAACAGGTTCCAGTTGGTCTTTCGACCGTGCAACCTTAAAGGAGGTTCAGCCCGCACGAATTTCTGAGAGACTTCCATTAGTACAACACTTTGATCCGATGAAAGGTCTTGAGAGGATGTGCATTTAAAGCAGTTTACAGGAATCCCCTTTATGACGCAGAAGTCTACTAGATCTGGGATCTTTCTAGGGTCCGTGGGCCAGTAGGTAGGTTCTCCACTTGATACGGTGTTAAGTTGTAAATCATCTATAGCAATCTGGAGCTGTCTACCCTTGGGAGTCGTTAATCGTGAACCCCACCTAGTATTTTTCGAGTTATAGTCCCCACCCGCTATAAATCTTGGTCCCAGCGTGTTGAAGAAACGAATATAATTTTCTCTTTTGATCGCGTGTTTTGGCGGAGAATATAGTGCTGTAACAGTGACATGTCCGTGCCAATCCTCAACAACTATACTTGCAGCTTGTATTTCAGGAGATTTAAATGACTCTACCTCGTGGTGTCTGATGTTATTCCTTATAATGATTGCAGATCCTCCGTGTGCTGTGCCATCAGGATGCATTGTATGATAGAATGAGTAGTTTTTAATTTTTAGGTAGTTTTTGTTGGTAAAATGTGTTTCTGATACTAGTAGAATATCGATTTTATTTAATTTCAAAAATGTCTCTAATTCGAGGATGTGGTGTGAGAGCCCATTGGCATTCCATAGGGCCAATTTTAATGAATTGAACGGGTCAGATTAGTCATGATTTCCATTAAAAGATTTGTCATTGTAGTTAACTGTTGCATTAATTGCGTCATGGTGTTCATCATTATTCTCATGTCTGCATGAATGGTATGATCTTGTAATGGTTCAGTGTTATTTTGATTTGTTTGAACTAGGTTCGTTGGTTTCTTGGCTGTCAGTACTTGACTGTATAATGGTTTATTGTGATTATTGGGTTGTGCCATTTCAGATTTTGAGTCTGATTTATGTATCGGTATGGTATTTGTCATGGTTTGATGTCGATGTTTGACTGGTTGAGCACTGGTATCTGAAGACATCTTTGTTTTAATAGTTGGATATTTCACCTTTTGAAGCTCTTGGTAAACAGCACAACCCTTATAGTTTGCGGGATGATTTCCCTCACACAAAATACATTTAACATCATCTGATCTTCCTTTTCTCTCACAGCTAATAGAGGAATGGTCTCCAGCACATTTAATGCATTTGGGTTTCCTGTGGCAGTATCTCTTAGTGTGCCCGTACTGTTGACAATTTGCACATTGTGGAATCTCACGTTTTGGCCGTGGAGGCTCGAAGGTACAACGACAATGCAGTAGATTCACAACTTCGTAGATCAGCTTATTATTACTTTTTGGTTGTAATTCCACTATAAAAATTGGTAGAGGTTTTTTAGTTATTCTTTGCTTAATATTCCAAATATTCATTACTGTGTGACCTAGGCTGAGGAGCTCATCTGATATTTCATTTGTGTCTGAAGAAGGGTGAATATTTTTAAACACGACTTTGAAACTCCTATCTTGTTTGGGTTTGTATGTGTAAAACTCTGTTTGTTTAATTTCTAGTTGTTTTACAATTTTTGAATATGTCTCAGAGGACTTAGGTTGAATTTTCACCTGTTCATCACGGAGAACTTTTATTTCGTAGCTACCATTGGCATGTTCATCAAGCAGTTTAATAAGAGGCTGGATGTTGCTGACCTTGTCAACGTAGATTGGTGGGGGTTTCGTTATTTCTTTTAGCTGGACATTTGAGGGAAGGACATCTTCCTCAAGATTGGCAAAACTGTTTGATGTCTCGATTGGTTTGCTTAACCAGTAGTTATTTAGTTTGGATTGTTTTTCATTTCTCTGTATCTCTGGACTTTCTCTCTGCCTCTTTTTAGAGTATGAGACTTCTTTAAAACCATCCTCATTTTCTATCAGTTTTGTGGTGCTTTCATTGGTAAGGCCTATGTTTACAGTACATTGCGAAGGCGTAGCAGTAAGACTTTGAGTACGAGGTTTTCCGGTGAAGAGAGCTTTATGAAACACTTGCTGAGTCATGTGTTTTTTTAGCGGTTCTTGGTTGCAAGGAATCTCCCTTGATGGATCCATTATACGGGAGTATTTTCCCCAAGGTGTGACAACACTAACCCGTGACCATGGTACTGACAGCAACTGTCATCTTACTATGACAGGAAGAAAAATTTTCAAGATAATTTTACAAAATATAATTGAGGGTAGAAGTTTTTCACTGTGATACGTTGATAGTTTTGATTGCTATTAAAAGGATATTTTAGGTAATTTTATCACTAGAAAACAATAACACACTAGCGTGAACACTTTATCTACACTACGATTGTATTTTTAGCACAAAATTCACGGTTTTTATAATTATTTACGGCAAAAAATTTAGAACACTATGTAGTTCTGACAGCAGTTTGACAACATCAAATATGAAGCACAATGCATATATAAATAAACAAAGCAATAAACGACCACTTACCACGATAATAAAGACAGTATACACGATCAACTGGTAACATAAAAGTACTTGTGAATGTTTCCCGGAACACATAAAGTTACAGTTATGAAGCTTCTGATCCAGAATGATAGGTATACGAAATGCTTCGATGTTACACCGTTTTACACACAGAAGCACTTTATAGTAAGTAAACTTACTCTGCCGGAACAATACGGGGACGTATGGAGGTATACCACACATCTTTTAGCTTTAAATGCAATGCTATCCGATCCGTTTTTGCTAAAAACCAAGCCTAAGTTTTAGAACCTGAAATGTTAGAAGTGGTACGCCAATAAATCTCTTAGGCCGTGACTCACATTTATTGACAACTTCGCTGAACCAGCTAGCTGTAAAAGATTCAGAATATTTTAGAAGTAGGTATTCTTTGCTCTTTGGGAGCTAATGATTGATTGAACTACGAATTCTTTAAAAGGTTTCACGTATTGGAAATTGAACAGAAGACATAAACTATATCAGTCGCTTATCAGGCTGCTAAAAGACGTAAACATCGATTGAGGGTGGAGTGACGGTGTGAGTAGGAAGATAGCAGACAGTGTGGTTATGGCGAGGAGCCAGCGATGTGTCCATGAGCTAGCTTCCGTAAAATACAAGTACCCAGCACGTAAGAACGATAAATTGTTTTCATAAACTTAGACATAAGATAGGTGACGTTGACGAAACCTCACAAAGACGAACACACGGTTGACAGTAAAACACTATCTCTCACTAAGAAGTCGTTTGAGTGTTCGATACTTATTTTAATAGACAGTTTCAACTTCATAGCTCGTTCAGCTAGTACCGGCAGATTGGAAACATTTGTTCGAGCGGAAGCAAACAAAATTTTATGTTAAATCACGTTTTCTGCAGTAGAGGGAGGAAATCGTTTTATTAGAAGTAAGAAATTTCACTTTAATTCGAAGATTTTTTTCTATTTTAATGTTGAGCATGTAAATCGGTTCATGTTCTTTGAGAAGAAATTGTAAAATATGGTCTGAATAAAAATGTAGTGTGTATTGCCAGTTAATTAAAAATGTAATATTTTTGCTGTAACAGCTATTCGAAAAAGACTTGATAAATCTGTGCGTACACTTAATTCGCAGCTACAATCTTCCTTTACGACGGGCCCTACATACCATTCACTATTTTTAGGGTCCCGTACCTCGAAATGAAAAAACGGAACGGTCCTTCCTTCCGTGTGTCTGTCTGTCAATACTCTTTTTCTCAGGAACGCGTGGAGGTATCAAGCTGAAATTTATATCAAATACTCAGGTCTACTGTCCCTTAAAGCTGTGAACTGAAAACTTCTAAGCCAACGCAACCTTCCTTAAGTTAATTTATGTTGCGCTAGTCCAGTCAGTACTTTCCTATTGTATACCTGTCTGGGGCGGTGCTGCCAAAACTAAATTTCTAACGGTGAAAAGGGCACAACGTGCTCTTATCAAGTGTATATACTTAAAAAAAAGAGATATCCTACTCTGAAGACCTATTTCGACTTAGTAACTTGCTCTCAGTCAGAAAACTTTATATTACACAAATTATATTAAAAAAACATAAGTCTCTTTCCTATGATGCTAGCATACTGAAAAAAAGAAGGAAAGACTTAATATTAAATATCCCTAGGACAAGGACTTTTGCTAAATTGCATACTGGCAAGTATGCAATTTAGCAAAAGATCTGCTGCGCTATATAATAAAATCAATAAATACATCTACATTTACCCCAAAAACTACTATGACAGTAAAAAAAAAATAATGGAATGGATACAAACGCTTACCTACAATGATACCGAAACATTTCTGAAACCTTGACGCAAACACACCCTCACACTCATGTACTCGTCACACCTACAGGCTACATAAACTCTTACTCACATAAACTCACACACATACTTACACCCACTCATACACATATTTGATTTAAGTTAATGTTAATATACCTATGTAGTTTTAGCATATCATTTTTATAATATGTTTTGTTCTTTGTATAATACGTCTTGCTATGGAAGAGCGGACTCTCCTACTAATACAGGCACTATCTGCCTAAAAGGAGGATCCAATCAAAAATGTTGTTTATACCTAAACTTATTTACCAATAAACTTTTTCATTTTCATTTCAATCAAAAGATACAGCCGTTTATGTCGCAAATTTCCGCAAATTTTCGACACTCGCAAGGGAATCAAAACCAACAGGGTACTTCCCGTAAACTCAGAATCTTGAAATTTGCTACGAAGCAACGTCTTATAGCAAAGATAAAGGAAAAATTGCGAAAACCGTAAATTTTTAGTTACATCATATAATAAAAATATTTTTAATAATTTCATACTTACTACTCCTTTCCTCATGAACGCGTAAAGGTATTAAACTTAAATTCATATCAAATACTCAGGTCTATAATACCTTTAAGCTGATGTTTCTACGGAACCCTCGGTGCGCGAGTCCGACTCGCCCTTGGCCGGGTTTTTTTATTTGTATGGAAAAGTTATATTAAACATGTCGCTCATGTTCTACAGCTCGTTTACGGCTTGAGATTATCCATTTGAATTCCGTCTTATTACGTAATAAAAATGCCACAATGATTGAAGCTACATTGCTTGCTTGTACTTTTATGTGGAGTGTTTGAAGAATTTTAAATTACAAAATTCTTTTCTTCGAGGTTTCTTAGATGAATTAGTAAGTAAGCGTTCATTTTTTATTCTTATTCATGTTTTTCCTTTGTGATTATTCGATTCTTTTCTTTTCAGAGTTAAATGTTATTTTGCGCAACTGAAGAACGTTTTTTCGATGTTTTAATGACTTCTATTCTTATCAGCTGTTTTATAAGACTTTTCTGTACAACTTTATCCCTTTTCCTTTACGATGATAGTAAGCTCTGGGAGGTAAGGTGGCGCGTTAGTGCCGTATAAAATGTACTACAGCTATAATAGACGGCATTAACAGGCAATCGGTACAACTTTAAAGTAAGCTATGAATTTTACTGAACAGTTAAACTTTCAGTGTGTTGTAATCTTACTTCTACTAAACCTAAATATAGTGTTAAAAAGAAAATCGTTATAGAAAATAAGATTAGCCCTCATTCAGGCAAGTCTTAGAAATAAACTGTTTAAAATGACTATAATATACGTTAAAACTATTATGAATGTTCTCCATTCTGTAAAAGTTTGACTTGAAATGTTTTAGAAATATTTTATAACGTCTTTAGAACTTAACTTTTATCGCGTGCTTTAGAAAACCAAAAAGTATTTTGATCGATTCGTATTAACATAACAAGTCCCCCGGGTCCTGTTACGAGTATTTCTTCATAAGCTTTACTTTTATTTTATGTACCTACGTATTACAATAATGCTCCTGAAAATATATATTTTTTTGTTTATTTTCGCCGACTGCTTCTACGGCTAATTGTAGGCACAGATAATATGATACTAGCATACGGCAATAGATCACTATCTATATCCGTGGAATGGAACCGAACACGATAGATTTACAAAAAAATATCAGTATAATTAGATGAAAAACGCAAGTTACGTCGACACGGTTTCTTTGTATGGGATGGGGCATCTGTATGCTAGTATTATATTATTTGTGTTGTAGGTAAGCCAATTAATTCCCTGATCCAAATAACATCATAATTATGGCCCAATAACAATTATTTATTATATTTATTGGATAACATTTCCATTATGGGCCGTTGATTTGGAAGTTCTTTTTTTTTATAGGGAGTACTCATATATAGAAAGCTTTTTACAAATTTTCAAGACTCGGAAATTTAATGTTTTTTTGTATGTTTTTCATGAGGAAAGAGCGAGCGAAGCGAGCTCGGGAGCTTAGGGCAACCCGACACGGACAGGTTAGGTTCGAAGAGATGACGGGAGCTGAAGTGAGCGAGCAAAGCGAGCGAACTCAACTCCCGTCATCTTCTTCGTGTTAGGTTACTTTAGACCCTTCAGGCAGAAATAGGAGCACCGCGCAGCGGGGCTCCGTCGACATTGTTGTTAAATAGTAAATGTAAAAATTTGAACCATGGATATCTCCTTAACCATGGGGTTCCGCGGGGTGGGGATGGTACAGTGGAATAGCCCCACTACCCACCACTTCCCAACCCCCCTTCCCGCCCCAAAAATCGATGGACATTGATAGAAATTTTTATTCTTACCTAAAAACTTTAACCATGGATATCTCCATAACCATGGGGCCCCGAGTAGTGGGGATGGTACAGGGGGGTCGAAATACCCCCCCCCCACCTTCCCCCCTCCCCTACGCGCCAAAAATCAGCGGCCCATAAAGGAAATTTTAACCTATTTATTTTTAGGGAATACTGTGTAACTGTCAGGAAAAGCCATTATTGCATGTGTTCTTGTCGGGCTACTACGAGTTAGACAAACCAACTTATTCGCTTATATGTAGGGTCACAATGTAAGTGATCACATTATGTATTGGCGAATAACGTAGGTATATGTAGGTACATTCCACTAAACACGTAGTTTTATTTACACGAACAATCGGTCACTCTCACTGTATTCAAGTCCAGTTGTTATCACAAATTAATAACTCAATCATACCCGCCATATTCATACTCCTCGATCCTTGACTTCTTTCCCTTCTTCGCGCCAAAAACTAGTGCTTAGTGTTACGTCAAGTTGACATCTGTCAAAGTCGTTGCAAACCATAGCTCTCGTCAGAGCTATGGTATGGTATGGTATACTTTATTATATACATAAAAACAATACAAAAAGACATATTAAACCATAAAAAAACATACAACAGGCGGCCTTATTGCGTTCGTATTTCTTCTATGCAACCTAGAATGGAAAGAGACAGCCTGGACAAAATATGGCAATATATTGCATCGCATCAGCGGCAGCACACATACACACTTTTCATTAATCTGACATTTCACTACAAATCGAAAGGGATGGCTTGATAAAACCAACAAGAAAAAAAGAGACAGCTAGTGTTTGTCACTTGCGTGTGAATGTAAACAAACATTATTCTGACCACCAATGTTGTTATCTTTTCTATTTATTCTAATCTGCAAATAACAGAATATTAGGAAAAAAAATGAAATATATTAGTAAATTGAGGCGTATTGCGTACTTACTTATGGTATGAGATCCCTTCTGTTTTATGTACTTTGGTATCATAATTGGTACAATTTCTAAATACACATGGTGGCATTTTTATTTATTTTGTTTTTGTTTCTACAAAGCCTATTGCTCTTCGCCATGCGTGACATAGACTAAAGACTAAAGGTCACAATTGTGACCTATTCGAGTCTTCACAATGCGCGCCCTCATAACATATCTGTTTATTTGAATATTATTGACTTGGTGCAAATTTTCAACAAACAATTAGTACAGACAATTATATTTATTTATCATATATTTTATTGTACAAATACTACTTTAATAATTACAGGATAAAACATTTATAGAGATAAGTGTACAATGGGCGGTCTTATCGCACAGGGCAATCTCTTACAGACATCAAGACACTTCTGCTTGATACTAACGACCGCAGGGAAGTATGGCAGAGTAAGGAGCTTCACGGACGCTTTTTCCGGGCCCTACATGGGTCCGATGTAGACCAAGCAGCGTCCGTAGCCTGGCTGCGTTTCGGTGACCTCTTTGGGGAAACCGAAGGTTTTGTCTGTGCAATTATGGACGAAGTTATCATGACGAATAACTACCGGAGATTTATTGTCAAGGATGGCACGGTTGACATCTGTCGGGCATATCACCGCCCGGGTGAATCGATCCGACACATTATCTCTGGATGTTCTCGTCTAGCTAACGAGGAGTACTTGCATAGGCACAACCTTGTAGCCAGGATCATCCACCAGCAACTTGCTCTGAAATACACTCTTGTGGCATCGGAGGTACCGTACTACAAGTATGTGCCCGACCCAGTTCTCGAAAATGACAATATCACATTGTATTGGGATCGGTCCATCATCACTGACAGGACTATTGTAGCCAATAAGCCTGATATAGTGGTGGTGGACCGAATCGAGAGGCGTGTAATGATTGTTGACATTACCGTCCCGCATGACGGGAACCTCGTGAAAGCCGAGAAAGATAAGCAAATCAAGTATCTTGACTTGGCTCGCGAGGTTGTCGACATGTGGGATGTAGACACAGTGATCATTGTACCGATAGTCGTGTCAGCCAATGGCTTAATAGCCACGAGCCTCGACCAACATCTTAGGAGGCTCTCGTTAGGCGGCTGGGTCAAGGGCCTGATCCAGAAAGCAGTACTGCTGGACACGGCTTGCATTGTTAGGAGGTGCCTCTCTCTGGAGCCCTTACCGCCGGTAGCTTGGACCCTGTTCCCGATACCGGTGGGCCTCTATTTTCTATATTTTTAAATGTTTTTTTAATTTTGTGTTTTATAAAAATATTTAAAAATTTAGTTAATAAGAAAAGAAATTAAATAAAGGAAATATCAAATATAGAAAAGACAAAGAAGAGCAATAGTTACAGAGAAAGGAAAGTAGTAGCAGTAGAGAAACGGAAGATTATAATTATTTATTCAAATTTAACCATTGGGGTATAAGTAATAATTCAAAAAAAAAATCTTTTAAGGTATTGCAAACCATGAGACCTTATGGTTTAAAACAAAGTTATCCAAATCATACATTCCAAATGAAAAATGAAACATAGCCTACCTTAAAACTCTGAATGATATCATCTAAAACAAACTATAAAATTCAAAACCCGCTTGGTGGCGACGCAAACACCATTAGTATTAAAGGTACATTAAATCAAAAGTCACTTCATCAAAAAACAGTATTTTAAGCTCGTTATGAACTTAACTTATCTTAAGGGCACTTTGGAGTTCTTCTATGAAAAAAGCCTGAACTAACTAGATAGACAAAGTACTTCTTATCTGTTTGCGACAAAACTTAGGAAAAAGGAAGATTTTATTAGTGTTAAAATTGAATAAGTGAGGCCAAACTGTTTTAGGAATAAGAATGTAAAGTGGATATTAAAACCGATTCGAGTCAGTGAAAATGTTTTAATATCATCATGACATCAAACCGTATTTAGTAGGTAAATGTATCGCATGAAACTTTATTCGCTAAGGGACCAAACCAGAAAAAAAATGTTATCATCACCTTAGCAAACGTAAATATAGCATTAGTTCTACCTTACCTTTAACTTTTTTTCTTTAAAGAAGGTGTATTTTTTTAAATCCCTACAACATTCATAATTATATTTAACTCGAATTTGCGTATATTTCTTAAGGGATGTTAAGAGTTTTTTAGTACCTAGATCTGCTGTTTATTTCTTATTATTAAATTATTTAACTATCTTAGTAAATTAAATTAGTTAAATTATTGTTATTAACTTTATGTGATTTGTATCCAATTATTATTAATTTATTGTTGAATTATTATTATTTTTTGTTGGAATCAAATTATTGTTAATGTTATTTGATTATTTAGGAAGTGTAATGTTTTATTGATTGTTACTGTTTTATTATTCTAACTGATGTTCTATTAATATGTCAATTTAGTAAAGTTGGTGATAGACACAAATGTAATACTAGAAATAAAGATAAGTTAGATGAACCATCTTATAGATTAGCTAAAGTACACACATCTTTCATGGGGTACTGTGTTAAATTCTATAACAAAATACCTTGTGAGGTATTAAAACTTAATGAAAGAAAATTTAAAACAATAGTTAAAAACACACTTTGTAAGCGAGCATATTACAAATTAGATGATTATATTCAAGATAAAAATGCTTGGAAACATGCTGGTCCTGCTCCTTAGGGCAATCTTTAGTGTGGACAATATCAAACTGGTTAATTTGTATTATATTCATAATTATAGTAAAGCTTTTTTTTTCTTCTCTTTTTGTTTAAAAAAAATGACTCGCACACTGTTCCATTGTTGTTGAATTAGGTTATTTACTTATGTTTGCAATATTTGTAAGTATGTGAGAACCATGATCCTATTTATCAAGTGAAGGAATTTACCATTTAGTGCTTATAATACTTTATACCTATATGTAGTAAGTATAGTAGTTCTGGGTACATCGTTCTCACGTATATGAATTTATTAATGTTTGTACTTATATAAATATTAAACAAACAACTTATATAAATAAAATCATTTTTTTTTTAAAGAGTAAGTATGGAGTTTCTTGTGCGTTCTTCTCTATAACAAGCAACTTTTCCGAATGCATGGTAGAATCAATTTTTACTATATGCAAATGATTGTTAACGTTTCAAAAGTGCCGCTTAATGGCCCAGTTGAAATAAATACATTCGACTGTGACTTTGACTATGTAATAGGGAAATTGTTTACTCACTGCACGTGTTGGGTCAAACTGTAAGTGCAAAGAGTTATTGTGATAAATAAATAAATTATAGGACATATTCACAAACTCACACCAATGTAATAGTGTAAACCAATAACAGAATGTGGGAATAAAAGGGAATTTGCATGCAAAACGGACAAACGCAGCCACAAAGGCACAACCCGGTTCATTTCGGTACAATATCCCTCGTTTTTAGTGATGCGGAAAGTCGGTCTTTTGACTACACCTGACGTTTGTGGACTCAACTACCGGATAATAATATCTCTGAAACTGAAAATATTGTTATTCAAGTTGTATTGTAGAGCTTCGTCTTAAATAATATTTCAATATTGTGAAGCCGCCTTAGATATATATATGTAAGTAAATATGATACAAGTAGATATGCGAGGATATTATAAGGCTTAAAATGATCTCCTTATAAAACAGTTTACCGCTGGACATATAGCGTCAATTAATTCAGGTTATATGGCCAAAAACCGTACAGTTCGTGTCTAGGTAAATCCATACCTAAAAACGATAGATCATATCAAAAACTCTCTTCAATTACCCATTATAAATTAAATATATCCTTGAACAGGTACAGCCCTAGCTTTATTTTTTTTTAGGTTTGAGTTTATTTTATTCGTGTCAATATAATTATAGTCGATATGGCTTACTGCAACTTTATTTATAAATCTATTTTAAATCTGTTCAAACTGTCTACTTCATTAACAGTAACCAAATACTTGTAATTAAATCAGATGGAAAAGAGTGTCCGTGGACTTTCTTGCACGTTCTTCTCCATAGATACCTACTGGCGCATGCGAATATGCAACTAGATTCATCTTTTTAACACGCTTTTATTAGTTTCGTATGTATGTATCTATGTAACGGAATCTTTGAAGATGATTTCACCCCCTTCAAAAAACCATTCGGCTTAATTTCAAACTTTGACATTTATCAAGCACCGATGACATATTTTGATACTGATGATATGAGAGAGATGATAAGTTTTTTATTTTCAATTCCGTTCAGAGTTCGTTTCGCGTTTAAGAATTGTCATTACAGCCAGGGGTGAACTTGAATTTGGCCCCCTTTCCTCTTCATTTATAATATTAGCTAACTCTCGCGAAAACTTCCTTAATTAGACTCGCGTTAACCGAAACTTAATGTAAAGTTCAGTCGACTTCTGCTCTTTTAAAGTCACGTAGATTTAACTCCTATAACTAATAACTCTTTTGGAGTTCAGTCCAGTAAGACACTTGGATATCTCGGCCAAGTTCTTACACTATGCCTCGTTACAGGCAGCTTTCGCATGAAGAAACGCGAATAAAATAACCTAGCAGGGTTTCTGAGATTTCATAACAACCATACTTTACAGAGTTACCACAAAAAGGCGGCGCTAATACCCTTATTTGTTGTACATAAATTGGTATTGCAGTACAATCTCTACACAAAACGATGAACTCACATTCATTGAGTAGATTACATAACAGCGAATAAATAACAGAAAATACCACATAAGTATCCGGCATTCCACATTCTCGATACATTTTATCAAAGATGCCTGGAGGAAGTTCCTGTTTTACGCAATAGCTCAGCTGTATGAGATAATGGCGTTTTCTTCGTGGCTGCTAACTTGGTACAACAGACACGCTATGTAGTTAATTCTCGATCAACGTTCCTATGAACTTTCATTCCAAATTGTGAACGAACAGCGAAACAGTTTGTAACTTTATTCAGAAGGACATTAAATTAGACCGTATAAACAAGCCCACAGTCTGGATCAAGCAAATGATTTCAGTTCAGGACGACATAAGTTTGAAATTAGGGCAGTTTTGCCTGTGAATTCCAACTCATTTAAAATACGCTGAACGGGTTAAATAAGAGAACCAGCGGTGTGTGAAATTGTAAACGTATGTGAAAACATTCGGTGGTTTCTGGGAGACCACCCTGCACCCTTATTATTTACCTGTAACAGTGTATTGACCTTAAATTTAATACTTCTAATGGGGCATGTTTCTACGTAATATAAGCGCCCCTTACTAAAGTATCTTACGATGCTGTTACAGTACCGTATAGGTAGACATTAAATTGATACATGACTTTGGAAGGCTTGCCCATTAATTTTGTATTTATTTGATTTCAGCTTTCATATATCATAGTGTGGTACGAGTACTTTATATACTAAAATGTTAACGATGTCTTGAAAAAATGTGTATCTATATATAGATCGATAAGAGTGAATAGCCTTTGGGTAGAGTTTGGGCAGCCTCGGAGTATCTACCAAAGTATAATCAACGTAACAATCACGGGGTCTGATTAAGTGTCAGAAACAAAACGTTCCCCAAAGCTCTTTAGAAAGAAGCTGGACAGTGAATTGTTGAAAAGTGAACGAATTCCATTAGCGGAAGTGGAATTAAAGCCCGACTTGCTTGATAATTTAGCTCTGAGTGAAGTAATTCATAGCAACTCGTTACTCGGCGAGTGATCATGCTTTTAGATTGGACTGACAAAGGATTATTGTGACTTAGCGTTTATATCTCAGACTGTACGCAGATGGATCACTTACTCTGCAGCTGTGGATGAGCCGTTTTACCGTAGCATGTTTCAAACCTCTACCTATGTATTATGAAATGTGTTTATTTAAGTTCTCATTATCTTCATCTCAAAGGCGTCGATTCGTTTGCGGTCTGCAGCTTTCAGTGTCCAAGTCTCAGCGCCATACGAAAAGATTGAAAAGACTAGAGTCCGTACCAGTTTGGTTTTGGTTTTTACGGCAATGTTGCGATCTCCAAGCTGAGAGATGGCTCTATCAAACATGCCAATTCTCCTGCGCACTTCCCTCTCGCACGAGCACCGTTACTGATTCTGGAACCAAGGTAGGTAAAGATGTCCATTGTTTTAGGCCCAACGCGCCAGTGAGTTCCAACTTCCCCAAAAAAAATACCCAATACGAAATACTTTTCTTGGCGCGCAATCGGCATGCCATAAATCTTTTGTTTTTAATTCAAATGTAAATTAGGTTTATAAGAAACCAATGATATATTTTATAGCCATATAAAATGAGATTATTCTAATAAAATCATTTTTAAAATGCCTCAACATTTCACGCGATTACGTCAAGCAAGCAAGTTTCCCAAAGTTTTTCTATTTGATTTGTTGGAAGAGATAAATCCAATTTACTGAATAATTCAATTAGACACGATTTAAAGCTCGAAACTTCTTATGAAGTTATATTTTCGTTCTTCTGAGAAATTACCTATCTTAATGTTACTTTGACAAATAAGTATTTTCTAAGAACATTGTTAAGTAAACGTGGGTTTAATCAATTAATAAAAGTGATTTCTTATATGTATTATGAAAAGTCTTTAATGCGGCAAGACAGCCGGGCGTGTGGTCTGACATTTTTATAAGTCCTATTTACATTTCGGCAGACAAAACATTTTAGGAACAGGAGACAAGCTTAATAAAATTTAGACTCAAGCGGTGATATTTATTAAATTGTTTATGAGTTTTTTTTTTAAGTATTTACTCCATGCGCAGTGAAACTCTTTATTCATACTACATGTACCTAACACAAACGCACATATACGTAATAAGTAGCTACACTATAGTGGCAGAACTAAAATTGCTAGGGCAAGCCAAAGTAGTAGATTGACAGGACAACGTGTAAACCAAAAAAAAAAGGATAAACTTCCTCCACCAATCAGGCAAAAACCGCTATCTTTGTTTTTCACCGCTGTCAACGTCTGCCACATCAAAGTTTCCTCGATTTTCGTCAGCCGAAAATACGATGATTGATGAACTAGTGCACCCGGAAGCCATTCGGGCGTCGAGTAAAAACTTTGTCTTCGCAAACGGAAGCCGCATTGTTTTTTTTTCTCTGACTGACAACGGAAACAGAGGAAAGTAACAAACATCTCTGTCGATAAATTGCTCGCACCATTGAGTTTGCATAACTCTTTATTTTGATAAAAAATCCGGACGAAAGTGTTTTGTTTTCTTTGATATTGTAAATTAATTTAATTGGAGTTGCTCTGCTCAAAGCAGTCACAGCGTAAAGTCAGTGGTGTCAGTTTTTTAGTTCATAACTAATTGAAAAGATACGATGTTATTTTGGCACCTTATTCGGGATAGCCTCACCAGCAAATTGAAATGGCGTAGGTGAGTAAATAAGTCAATTACTTGCATGAAAAATGTTTCTATATGAATAATATATAGCAAAACCCTTGACGAATTTAAGTGTACAGATTCAATCAATCTCTTTTTATTGCCATTTTATTAGAAGCCTAAAATACCTTGATACCTATATTGATCACGATATCATGATACCTACCTACTTTACTAGAGAACGTTTTTCCCCTTAAATATTTTTTTCTTAATTTGTTCTCACATTTTCACGTCATTCTTACTCAATTGTCAGCTATCATTGTCACAGATGACAAGTTACATTTCCGACGATTTATTACTTAGATTGATAACTTCGACGATTGCGGTCGATGAGAGCCGATATTATAAGTAACTACTTAGATAGATATATACTTTTTTGGCGAGTAACATTTGCGAGAGTCTGCGAGATGTATATAAATGTGTCTATATTAAAATATCGATGAATCATTATTTCTTAGAGTGCTTTGATTCGTTTCAAAGTTTCTAAGATCAACACAAAAGTTGTCCTTAATATCTGAGCACTAGAGAACTAACCTGCAATGCTAGGCTCTCGAGGCAAAAGCTCGCATATATTATTCACACAAGTTTGTGATTGCACAGCTATCTCAGATATATTTGTTAGGAGTCCCCTAATAGAAGTATAAATCTCCAAGTCCGTAGGCTGAAGATTTATGGAGCCACCCAACTTACCCTTTTTATTAGTCACGTCTGTAACATGTTTTTTTTTCTCTTTTCACTACTTTATCTGGGAGCATCGAATATTTTTACAGCAAAAGAGCACAGCCACAACGAAGCGAAAAGCATTACAGGGCCAAAGTTATAGATCTCATAAAACAATAATGTCCCGGCGTAACTTTGAAAATGAATTTTGGCGTAAACGATGTAAAATTAATCTTAGTTTCAATGTCTATATTTTAACAACATTGCCAGTGTCAAAAGTCAATTTATTTACGGCCTGTGATTTATCTATAAAAAAGGAAAATTAATCGATTTATGCAATTCTTCTTCATCTTTTTAAGATGACGGAAAACTCTTGATGAAAACGCGAATTGATGGGCACGTTAATTGTAGTCAGTGTTGATTATTAGGTCCTCTAAAGTGCACAAGTATTTGCGGCAATCCAGCATATGTGTCATATTCTGCACAGGGGCACCGCACTGGCATTGTGTACCAATACAATTATAATTCTCACAACGGATCTCTGTGTCTCTGAATTGGCTGCAAGACCCTGCGCAGTAGCAATTTTTGTGTCAATGTTGAAGGTAGATAAGAAGGAAGAAGATAGCATTGTATAACTGTCTCTTCCACTCGCTTACGTTTTTCGCATCTTCCTTTCTCGCTTACTCTATGCAGTATACTCGATGACAAACTGTTTCTTGCGCAATGGTTGGCAGAGCCAACTTCAGAGACACACAGATCCACCGTGACTATTAAAAGTTAATGAAAAACTGTCTATTGGAAAAACTGGGTTCCTCAAAAATTATAGAAAATTAGAAGTTATGCTACGACTATATTGCAAATGACAAAAAAATAGGGACTACATACGCGAGGGTGCACGAAAAAGAAACCCAGGTGCTTATTACACATTGTAGTAACTATCTACTTAGTCCTAATGTTCTACAGGTAGTAAGTAAAAACGTAATCAGTTATCTAATTTAATAAAAGCCCGATCATTGAATTGGAAAGTCAAGTGTTGGTTAATGAATGAGTTTAATTATAACATTTGTTTGGTCTGTTTTCCGAGCGACCGGCCGAATTTATTGCCAATCAGACCATTACACATCCGCGGGCCGCACGACGTTAATACGTAACACTTTTATCCCCCAGTCGTAGATCGTGACTGAACACAATAATAATATTAACGGCAGCTAACTAGTACCTACATAATATGTAGGTACTAGTTAGCTATATTGGTTAGTAGCTTATAACTATTGGTTAGTAATTGTTTAACTGAACTGATGTAATATTACGTGCCTAGTGCACTAGTAGAGCTAGTAGAACGAAAAAATATGGCACTTGTATTACTTTTCCGTCTGAGCACATGTCAACTTTTCGATCTGTCATTTTCATTCATAACATTGACATTTGTATTTAAGAACAAAATAGCCCAGGAAAATAACTGTAATTAGAGGCCAATTTGCGATTAAAATCCTAGTTATGTAATTTCACCGGATTTATTTTACTAGTAGTAGTAATGTTATCTGAAAAGTCTATGAAAAGCCGCAAAAAAAGGCTGTCGAAGGGACCAAAAATTTGTTGTGCTCAGAGCAAGTTTATTTCGTGAACAATTGTGCAAAAAAATATCCTACATAAAATTCACATAGTTTTCGAGATATTATGAGCACAAATACTTTATTTTTGTGCTTATTTTTTAACTAAATCTGTGCTTCTGGCAAAACTTTACGAGAATTAACCAAAAAGCAGATATTTGGACCCTTTAACAGCCCATATTTATTTTTGTTTGCAGGCAACATTACTACCATTACATAATTCCGGTGATATTATTTAAATTGTTCTTTTTCCACTGCAAATGTCTTTATTTCCTGTGCTAAAAATATCTTTATTACCTGGGCTATAAAGCAATCAATTACAGGATACCTGGCCGGGCAGGCTCCTTTCCTTAAGTTTCTCCTTCATATTCTAAATATTTCTCAATAGTCACCTTTTTTTCTCAATAGTCACATTTATACATGTGGAAGCTTGTAACTAATTGGCCATTTATTTTACCTACGTTTTTTATGCTTTTCATTAGTCTGTAAACTTTCGTTAAAATAAAAAAAAATCTAGCTATCCATATCATCTTTTATACAACACATCCATAGTTTCTTTGGCATTTCTCTACTCTTATCATCCACAATAATTATTTTGAAAAGTTTATAATAATGCTTTATTTGCACACAATAAAAACCAGCAACCAGATTACAAATAAGAAACACTGTTTTCTGTTTCACAATAACAATCGCAAATGTCATCTTAGCTAGGTTACAAAGTAACCTGGGTTAAAGATGCCAGTTTAATTCCCCAAAAGGTTACAATTAAATATTTTATAAAAAAAATAAAAATGATTAGTGACTTGACTCTAGTCAAGGTCAGAGGTGACAGAAACAGAGTCGACGATGGAGTGAGCTTACCCATAAGAAGCCTGTTCACTCTAACTTTGAAGAGACTCGGGTTTCCATTCATTCGCTGTGCGCATTATGAAGGATGTTTGTGGGGTGTTTTTAATAGGTTATCCAAAGAGATCCAAATCTAGGGATTTATAGTTATAGATTATAACACAAAAAAAAAAAAAAACTCTTCAAAGAAACATGTTCCACAACGAACAAGACAACTAGCATAGCATAAGCATTAATCAGTCTGTAGTATTCCCACTGCTGGGATACATGCCTCCTCTCTGTAAGAAAAAGTGGGCCGTAATTGACCACAGGTAACAAACAATTAAAAAGTTTTTCTCATGCTAATTAAGGCGAGCAAAGGTGAACTTCTGGCTCAGCTTCTTTTTCTTAGCGTGTTGATGGCAAATATAAACATAAAAACCGGACAAGTGCGAGTCTGACTCGCGGACAGAGGGTAGATTATACAACGAAAGCACCGAAGATTGCCAATTTACTTTGCCATTCAAAAACTGTTGTCCCCATAATTATATTGAAGTAGTATAGTACTGCGTCTTTGTAAGCCGAATACTACTTACAATATTATATAAATATTGGCTTTGTAGCCACTGAGGTAATTATCGGTAAGCAAAGAAATAAAATACTGAGCGAGAGCGACAGAGTTATAGCGCTGGTTTCTGATTTGAGTAAAGCAGCAATAATCAGTTGAGTATTGTCAAATCAGTGTCAAATAATTTAGGAAGCGTTTGAGTTTTTTACGTTTCACAATTGAGCATCTACCTAGCTCAGTTAAGTAAGTACCTACATAAGTATGGACCTGTCAAAGATCCATTCACTTTCTATTTCACCCTTACGTTCCATTTTACAATAGAAATCCGAGACATCACGATTGCATAAAATTTACTAATATAAATTTTATACAGCTATAAAAAGTACGTTAGTATTATATAACTTCATTCAAGATTAAAAAAACAAGTTATTAAATATGTCCATTCAAGGTTGCCTGGAAGAGATCGCAGAGCGCGATAAGGCCGCCTATTGTATGTTTGTTTTAATTTTTAATGTTTCTTTTGTATTGTCTTATCTTGGTGTACAATAAAGTATATATAAATATAAATATATGTTATAATCTTTAATTACTTGATTTTTCATAATTAAGCAATTTAATAGATACCTATTTGAAATGTATACAACCTTATTATGAAACTATGAAATGGATCGTAGGCCCTAGTCAATTACTTCAAGATTGTCATAGCAACCGTATTTATTTTGTCAAAGATGTCTTATCGAAAGAAAATAATATCTAATATAATTTGTTATTGCCAAAATCAAGAATTTAAGCTTATAATTACTAAAAGTAAATGTGTTCTGAGCGAGCAGTTGCTCGTTCTTGTGATACCTCAGAACTACAGAATATTTTACTCAAAATTTCATAAGATCTCTCAAGAGGGAAGAGAACCGACACACACACAGAATTCGTGCGTCTGCATTGGAATCTGATTGCAATTGTGATTTACCAACAAATATGGACTTTTGTGATAAAATTTGTAATGAGTGACCTGGGTTTTCAATTCAAGACCAAAGGCTGTGATAGCCATTGAAGAGCCTCCAAAGGAAAACAATATTAGCCAGGGTCGGTGCCATTGGATATGTGCCGATGAAGGAGAACTGTGTTTTGATATATGTTAACGAACAATATATTATCTGCCTACTTATTTTGTAAAATATTAAATAAATGAGACTTATCATGCTGTTTTTATCATCTTTATTGTAGGTACGGATACCAAAATCGTATCATACAAAAGCCAAATTCTGTACACATTTTCATCGTTGTAACCATTTCTTATCGTAAGGATCCTACTAATATTCTATATAGGTATCAAAGTCTGTATGTTTAGCAATGATAGTCAAATATGAATATTATTATTATTTATTTGAATATCATTGATGTTGGGATACAATTACACAATGACTAATAATAAAATGATTTGATAATATAATGAAAAAATGGATATAATAATAAATAAATCGAATAACAAAGCCTTTTATTCTGAAATCAGAGATTTAAAACTGTAGTCTATACAATACATCTTTATAGTTTATAAAAAGTGCCTAATCTCAGTGAGCCTCTTGGCTTAGGCCTCCACTAACAGTTTCCACTGGGGTCTCTCATGAGCTACTCGCCAATACCACAGCCCGCCATCGCTTACACTTTGTGCCTTCATCTTGGTGCTTTTCTCCATTTCCTTTGGCTATCGCGAATCATATGACCGGTCCATCTTCACTTTTCACATAGTTCATGTAGGATAACTCTCGGTTTTCGCGCAGGAAAAGCCACTGGCAACCACAAAAACTGGCACTTTTAAATATTTTTGTTGAGCATCTCACTCATCATAATAATAATTTCTGCCGAAAGACTGCTGGATACAGGCCTTCCCGGCACTCAGCATTCAGCGTCACCACATCAAACGGTGCTGTGCGTCTTTCAGACATTGGATGCCTGCGACCTCAACCTGGTTATAGGTCTGTAGAGGGAGGCTTTTCAGCCCCATCGACCACTCGTTCTTCGAGCAACTGAAATCTATCAGGCGTGAAATATTTGCATCCAATCTAATGTTTTCGATAATTCAGGTCGAACACTCTTCTGCCACGCAGGAAGGAAGACAAGGATGACAAGGAAGACAAGGATGTATCTTCATCACTCGTTTTATAAGTTTTTATATATTATTTTGTATTTATTTCGCTTCATTAACGTTTAAGCAAGGGCTTGTCAACTATCAACTGCCAAATGTAACCAGTGTAGCCAGATTTGACGAGCCCCAAGTCGCCGAAAATTTCGTTTTTCCATTTATAAAAAACTCAAGACCAGGGTCCACTATTCATTAAAATCACGAAACATTCTACGAAACGTAAATTTCCATTGTTGCCTTGAACACTCTAGTATCTTATATCAACTCTAATGCGTTTGACACAATAATCATTATTGGTTCCGCATAAAACCTTTTTCAGCATTTCTTTATTTTCCCTGTGTTGTCACGACTAAAGTAAAATGAAAAAAGAGATGAACTGTTAAAAGCATTTTGATTTCCAGTTATTTTCATCATTCCTGAGGATTAGAAATTCTTATTCCGAAATCGCCTAAAATAGTCCCATGTTTTAGGGTTCCGTACCCAAAGGGAAAACGACTAAGACTCCACGATCCGTCTGTCTGTCCGTCTGTCACCAGGCTGTATCTCATGAACCGTTATAGGTAGACAGTTGAAATTTTCACAGATGATGTATTTCTGTTGCCGCTATAACAAAAAATACTAAAAACAGAATAAAATAAATATTTAAGTGGGGCTCCCATACAACAAACGTGTTTTTTTTGCCGTTTTTTAAGTAATGGTACGGAACCCTTCGTGCGTGAGTCCGACTCGCACTTGGTCAGTTTTTTTAAGGTAGCCTAATTGGTGATCAGTCGCCAATCTTAAAAATTGGTCGCCTCGGCTACCCTTTCGAGTCTAAGCCTGCCCATGGCGAAAAGTCGCCTAATCTGGCCACACTGATTATGTAACGTTGACAACGGTTTGAGAATGATCAAATGTGTTTTTCTCAGTTGTGAAACCAAATTGAACGTCAATGTAGGTTTTTTGTATGACATAAGGTATACTTTGGCATGACTTGACTACGTATATTCAAACCTTGCTCAGCATCGCAGAAAACTTAAAGTGGCAGATGATCAAGAGTGTCAGATGCTTAAATCGAGATAAGCACATACTTACTTACCTCAAAAACCGGCCAATATTCAACTTAGCAGGTAGGAAACAATAATAATTTTGCATTTAACATTTTGTATTTATACTAAAATGTTCTCGTGCTGCGTTGAGTCGTGCGATTGAACTCGCTTACTCGCTACAACACTCCCCCGGCGAGACCGTGACTACGGGCGATAGTAATCAGGAAATCTCACTGTTCTACCGCTTCTTGTCTTTCTGGCTGTATTATCAGGTTGCACTGGATCCGGAGTTTGGGTTTGACTTTGACCTGGATCCAGATCTTCTCTCGCCATGTATGCTGGTTTAACACGGTCAATTGTCACCTTCTGTCTCTTCCCACGCACTTCGATGTCCACAGTCTTTTGGTCGCGACCAAGGACTTTATGAGGACCTGTATATGGGGCCTGCAGTGATCTACGACCTGGACCTTCGCACAGGAAGACGTGGGTTACCGTACTCAGGTCTTTCGGGATGTAGAAGAGGCGGTTTGAGCTCATATGCCACGAAGTTGGTTGTGGCGTCAGCTTGGTCATGTGTGCGCGCAGCCTGCTGACCAGCTCACTCATGTCCACGACATCCTTTGAGGCTTCTGTGAGGAACTGTCCAGGCAAGCGAAGTGGCTCGCCGTAGACGAGTTCAGCGGTTGTTGCGTCTAGGTCTTCCTTCTGACGGACAGGGCCGTTATCTACCCCGGTCACCAGGGAGAGTGGAACCGGCGAGAGATGTCGTGCGGTGTCCCACAGGGATCGGTCTTGGGGCCGCATCTGTGGGACATCGGGTACGACTGGGTGCTGCGGGCCGACCTACCTACCGGCGTCAGCGTAATTTGCTACGCTGACGACACGCTGGTCCTGGCGCAGGGGAGGTCGCACCAGGCGGCGGCTGAATTAGCGACTCGCGGGGTTGCGACAGTAGTTGAGAGAATCCGGCAATTGGGACTTGAGGTGCCCTGGACAAGTCCGAGGCCATGAGTTTTCATGGTCGCGCCACCGCCGAGATCCCAAATAACGGTAGGAGGGGTTCACATCGGCGTCGGGTCGACGATGAAGTACCTGGGACTCGTCCTCGATAGCCGGTGGAATTTCGTGGAGCATTTCCGACGTTTGGCTCCCAGACTGGAGCGGGGCTGCCCTCAAGCGGCTCTTGCCCAATCTAGGGGGTCCAAACGCCTCCTGCCGGAGGCTCTACGCGGGGGACGTGCGGTCCATGGCCCTTTATGGGGCACTGGTGTGGGCGCATTCCCTGAGGCGGCGACCAGTCCGCCGGTTGAACGCGTCCCAAAAGGTCATGGCCATCCGGCTGGTCCGGGGATACCGCACGGTCTCTGGTGAGGCGGCGAGCCTCCTTGCCGGATTGCCGCCATGGGATCTGGAGGCAAAAGTCCTCGCGCATAATTGGGAATGGCGCGAGGAGGCGAAACGGCGCACACAAGGCCGGTTTTCTAATTTACAATGACAAAAATATAGTTTTGTGATGTCGAGAAACTTAAAAAAAATACTTTGTTTAGCTCCTTCAATAAACGAACAATAGGATCATAAAACAATAACATTGACTAAAGTAACACAAAAGCCTGTGTAAGCGCGCTTTGTATCCCTTTTTTCGCAGGGCAAACGTGAGTCAGTTGCGCCCGAAAGCTTGACTAAGTCAACACGTTTGTTTTGTGCCCCAGTGTATAAAAATTGTGAGTTTTTAACATGGATATTGAAGCGTCAGGTGTGTACTCTAATTATTATCGTTTACTTTTCAATTTTCTTTATAAATCGAGGAGTAATATAACTTCACGTGGAAGCCTAATTTTATACGTAAATCTTTAAGATTCACTTGAGTTTATAGACATTTAACAAATGTTCCACATAGTTCCATTATATTTTATAATTCCTTAGAAACTACGACCCGTGAGGATTCAAAACATGCAAAGAACTCGTCCCCGTATCGCTCCCTTTGTAAATTATGCCCTTTATTTCCAGGTAGTCGAATTGATCCCGTTTCACAGCAGAGGAAGTTGTATAGAAATGAACTATTTTTGTTGTTAAGAGATGAACGTTTTTTTCGTTTTTCGTCATCCAAGTGTAATGAACGGTTATTACGATATATAATGAACCAGTTAAGCATAGTGGACCCGTCTGAGACTTTAATAAAACAGTTAAAAGATGTTGTTAAAGTGTTTGTGACAAAGCTTTTAGCTAAATGGCGTGAATGTAAATATATGTTCGACCGTTTTACAGCTAAGCATGCCAATTGGCTCAGTGAAGAATTTAACCTCCCCGAGATACAACCAACAACTTCACAACAACCTACTTCTTCAGAGAAGAAGCGAGGTAGGCCAAAAAAATTGTTTGAAGTCAGCTCTGAACGCAGCAGAAAGAGAAAACTTAAGTCACTTGTCTCGCGTTTTACTCCTGAAAAGCTTTGTTTAGCGACTGAAACGAGTCTGGTGAAATCTGGCAAACGAAAAGCAGCTCACGTCATAAAACTTGCGATAAATTCGACTCCGAGAAGATTGAAAAAAATGGAACAGGTTCATTCATCGTGTTCTGTAAATGTAATACAGTATAGTGCTGAAGAAGCTTTGGGTCTCATAGTTGACCTTAATTTAACAAAAAAAGAATACGGGACAATGCGTTTAGGTGCAAAGAAAAGAGGTGCTGATATTTATCCCTCTTACCATGTGGTGGCAGATGCAAAACTGCAGTGTTATCCGCTACATTTAAGAATAACCGAGACTGAAGCTGTGGTGCCATTACAGGATCTTTTAGATCACACCATACGGAGACTAGCAAACGTACAGTCAGAAGTAATTTTATCCAACATTGGCGACAATAACGATACTCTGGAAGTTTATTATAAGTGGGGCCTAGATGGTAGTGGAGGACACAGTATATACAAGCAAAATTTTTCGAACGATTCAATTTACGCTGATTCCAACATAATATTATGTACAATTGTGCCCCTTGAGTTATCGCAAATGAAAGAAAGGAAGAAAATAATTTATTGGAAAAATCAGACTCCATCTTCCACCAGATACTGTCGTCCACTTTCGTTTAAATTAAAAAAAGAAAATGACCAGAACACTAAAGATGAGTACCACGAGATTGAGCATCAAATAAGGCAGTTGCAGCACACAAACATGATTCTAGGAGACAGATCGATACATTTTAAACATATCCCCATTTGCACAATGCTGGATGGTAAAACAGTCAATGTTTTAACAGAAACCAAAAGTACACAAGCCTGTAACGTGTGTAAAGCTACACCCACGCAGATGAACGACTTAAATAATATAAAAAGAAGAGTATGCAACGAAGGCACATACAAATTTGGTATTTCCATTTTACACGCTCATCTCCGATGCTACGAATATTTATTGCATATTTCTTACAAATTGGAGTTGCAGCAATGGCAAGCTAGAGGCAAGGAAGCACAGGAAAAAGTAAAAGTACGAAAAAATCAAATATGCAAAGATTTTTACAAAGAAATGGGACTTGTTGTTGACCAGCCAAAACAAGGAGGGGGCAACAGTAACGATGGCAACACAGCAAGAAAATTTTTTAAAAACCCCGTTCTGGTATCTCGAATCACAGGTGTGTCCAAAGAATTAATTGAAAGATTTTCAAATATTTTGTGTGTCATTTCCTGCGGACATTACATAGACGAAGAGAAATTTAGGACATATTGCATCGGCACAGCTGAAATGGCGATCAATCTGTATAAATGGTACAAAATGAGTGCAAGTGTACATAAACTTTTAATTCACGGTGCTGACATTATTAAATCTCTGGCATTGCCAGTAGGGCAATTATCAGAAGATGTAATAGAAGCAAGTCACAAAAATTACAAAAAATTGCGACAATATCACTCCCGGAAAACGTCCAGAATAAACACTAATACGGATATTCTTCACTGGATGCTTGTATCATCGGATCCTGTCGTGACTAGTCACAGGGAAAAGCCCAAGAAACAAAGAGAGATATATAATGATGTTGTTGTAGGAATGTTACGGATGCCTACATATCTTTGTAGCGAAGAGGTTGAAAACAGAGATAATGAAGATTCCGATAGTAATATGGATGACGATGAGTTGTAGGTAGCAATAGAACTTAATTTAAGGACCTTTTTACATAATACTTTAAATAAAGCTTATTTTCATTTTAATTTTTTTTTTTTGTTGATAGTACCATCTCCAAATTTTGTTTCTACCTTGTAACAATTATAATACATAACTAACAAGTCAGAAAGTAAGTAAAAACCTACACTTTATTTTTGTCATCTTAAATTGGCAATCTGGCCCTGTGTGCGGCGGGGCGAAACTCCGTGGCCGCGACAAATCGCGGCACGGCGGACAGAGCTCCGGCAAGATCTCATGGCGACATGGAGAGAGCGACTGTCGCAACCCAGCGCTGGGCACACCACAATTGCGGCGATAAGGCCCCTCTTTGGGGAGTGGCTTGAGAGGCGCTACGGCGTCTTCACCTTCTACCTGACGCAGGTTCTCACCGGACATGGCTGTTTCGGGAGGTTCCTGTTCAGGATTAGGCGGGAGGAGTGGCGCCTATGAGGGCGGTTAGGTTCTTGAAGGTGCGACATTCAAATTGCCTTCCGCGATCCGTTGTGATATGCTCGGGACAGCCGAACCGGGCTATCCACCCAGAGGTGAGGGCTGCGGCGCAGGTCTCTGCGGTAATGTCCTGCAGTGGGTACGCCTCGGGCCAACGGGTAGCGCGGTCGACGATCGTGAGGCAGTACCTGTGATTAGAAGACAACGGTAAGGGACCAACCAAATCAAGTTGGATATGGCGAAAGCGTGCTGATGGTGGTTTGAATGCCTGTAATGGGGCTGTGGTATGGCGTGTCACCTTGCTCTTCTGACACGCTTCACATTCCTTTGCCATTTTTCTGCAGTCCTTTCTAACTCCTGGCCAAACAAACCTTTCAGTGACCATCTGTACACTTGCTTTTCGTCCAGGATGGCTGAGGTTATGAAGGGAAGTGAATACCTGCTTGCGGAACGATCTTGTAATAAATGGGCGTGGAGTACCCGTTACGTCGCAGTAGATCTCGACATTAGATTCGGGTAGTTTCACCTTCCTCAGCTTCAAAGATTATCCATCTCTCAGCAAGTTCTGCAGTTCGGGGTCGGTAAGCTGTTCCTTGGCCAGGGATTGGTAATCTAAGGGCAGGTGAAGCTCATTAATGCGTGAATGGGTGTCTGCCACCACGTTGTCCTTACCGGCTATGTACCTGATATCGGTCGTAAACTGGCAAATATAATCCAGGTACCTAAATTGGCGGGAGGGGCAGTTTGAGCGCGGATTAGCAAACGCATAGCAGAATGTTAGATCGCGCAGAACTTCATCCATGAACCTCTGGAAGGTCTGGGCTGCATTTCTAAGTCCAAAGGTCATGAATGGGAACTCAAACAAACCAAATGGTGTTGTTATCGCCGTCTTGGGTATGTCTTCTTCAAAGACCGGGATCTGGTTGTAAGCCTTCACCAAGTCTATGGTGGAGAAGATGGTACTGCCCGCCAACTCGTGAGTGAAGTCTTGCAGGTGCCTGATAGGGTAGACATCTGGATTCGCGCGTTCAATACTCGGTAGTCTCCACATGGATGCCACCCGTCGTTCTTCTTAAGCGCTAAGTGTAGTGGCGAGGACCAGGCGCTTTCCGAAGGGCGCGCTGTCCCATTTTGCAGCATCTCCTTAAATTCGTGCTTCGCTATCTTGAGGCGTTGTGGGTCCAAACTACGGGGATGGCTAGAGACCGGTGGTCCTGGCGTGGTACGTATATGGTGCAGCGTATTATGCTTTGGTACCCCTGGCTTACCGGCAGGACGAGTGAGGTCAGGGTACTCCTTCAAGATGCGGTGGTAGCTGCTGTCTTCGGCTATGGTGCGGACTGACGATATGACTTCGGTAGATATAGATTGTGGTGCCTGGATCGTAAGTGACGTCAGATTATCTATGAGGCGTTGGTTTCGGCAGTCGACAATCAGATTGTAGTAAGCTAAAAAGTCGACTCCGATTATAGGCTTGGTGACATCAGCAATTATGAACCTCCATGTGAATGTCCACAAAGTCCACTGTCAGAGGAAGAAAACCGTATGTGCTGATGACTGACCCATTTGCTGCAAACAACTCGTACTTTGTCTTCATTTGGGCTCCCGAACAGCGGACCGAGGGAAGACACACAGATCTGAACCCGTATCTATGAGATATTGTATCTTCGAGTTGCGATCCGTAATGAACAGGCGGCTCAATATTGCGTGGCAGTGGTAAACCGCCCTTACTAGCTGCCTTGAGGGTTTAACGGTTTCTTTGCATAGGCGCACGGTTATATACATCTGCGGGTGTTATCACCAAATCGGTGATGGTAGTGGCAGTACCAGTTGTCTTTGGGGCACGAATTCGATCGGTGGCGGTTCTGGCTGTACCTGCCTCTAGACCGGGAACGCGGTAACCTATGACTTAACTGCGCGCTCATAACCTCCAGCTTCCGTGCCATGTCTTCCACTCTCTTCGTCTCTGGGTCAATGTTTCAATAGCGCTGCCTTGTTGATCCGTTGTAGGCCGTAAATTAGCTATTAACAGCTTAATATTACACGAATTTTACACAGCAAACGGATCCTGGTTACGCTTCCTAATTTATAGTTCATATTTTATTACATCACCATAGGGCGATTGAAAGGCATTGGTATACTAGTTCCAATTTATTAAATTAGTGTCACCTATCGTTGTTTTGGTGGTATTCCACGCCGTGCCGCTACGGTCGTTACGTCAAAGCCAACGATGGCCGCCGGCGATGGTGGTCAGTCTCTTACCAACCAGGGCGGAGGTGCGCTCACTAAATCATCACGTACCCTCTCGCCCAAAACTCTTAATTGAACCTACATGGAAAGTGTTATCTGTATTACCTAGACCTACTGTGTTGTGTACCGCTGGCCAGCATAGTGTACCTAGTCTGTGAGCTGAACTTCTCGAACGTGGCATCTGCATCTGCATGGGAATCGCTGTTTCAAAGGTATGTGGCATAATTAGTAAATTGAGCTTTATCCATTGCCTTTCGTCTCATCTGCGTACTTTTCTCCTTCAATTTAACACTGCTGAATCAGCAATTATAGCCTAGATTACTCTAATAATTTAGGTTCAATCGTGTGTGATTTTACTAGTAATCTTCTAGAGGTTATACGCATCATTTTGGTTCTTCGAACTGGATAAATTAAATTTGGGCCTATTTACAGCCTAATTTTAAGTCCTAAAAGTCTAAATTTAAGCAAAAAGTTTGGGAAATTTCCATATTAATTGCAGATCATCACACAATTCTCGCCTCTATTGCGTTGGGAACAAGGCTGGCTGCCTTGCGTGTAGTACTTTCTACCGGCAAATTAATTGTTAACGTAAATCTTTAATTTCACTAATTGAAACTCCGAAAAATACATTTAATTGAATATCAACGTTGATTCATATCGCTAAATAAGTTTAGTTAATAAATCAGTTAATTTTCGGCGTAATTACATATTTTTTTGTTCGTGTTTGAAAATTGTAGGTAGTCTGTTAAAACATTCGTTCAAGTTGGCCTACGTGACTGTGAAATATTCCAGTTCTTGTTATCGTACGGTTAATTTTTATTTACGCATTGGAAACTTTTACATATTTTTCTAATCGAGATTTGCAGAATGAATGACATTGATTATTTTACGATACACTACTACTGTTGGTTCATTAAGTAAATGCCTACTATACTCGTATTGCACGAGTAGGTATTCTTTATAATTTTAGACTCAACCGCATTTGATTAATTATTGCAATTAACCAGATTATCATTGCGTCGCGTGTTATTTTATTTTGTAAGGTAACTTGATCGTTTGATAGTGATAGTTTATACAAATCTGTTATTTTACCTTCAGGTAAAATAACAGATTTGTATAAACTTTACGCGTTTAGTTCTCCTCATAGGAAACAGCCGTATATTTATACATATCACCCCCGCACCTAACTTGTAAGCGTAGTACTTACTAGATAATTTACTTCGAACGGTCATCTGCGTATTTACTTGTTAGGAATTTTATTGTGTTTTACGAAGGTATTTCGTTACGAACACAATCGCATCGCTTACGGAAATAAGTACTATACTTGTTTCTAAGTTTCACACTTAACTTATTGTTGGTTAAGAATCTGTACATATTCTATGTATTGAGTAAGTTAATCTCATATAAATAGAATACTACAAGGAAAAAAAATATATCGCTTCGCATCCGACATAAATGTTAATTATCGGGTTGTAGGTATCTCTAAGCTAATCATTAATATAGGTAGATGGGTACGTTCATAAGGTATTTCGCGTGCTTACTATTTTATTTGTATTAGACTTTGTTACTTGTACGCGGTTCAAACTTTGTACGTTATTCAAACTTTGTACGCTTTATTTTTTTTTTCACCTTACAATATATTATTGTTAGGGTTCGCGTGTACGGATCGTTCCGTACTATTGCTAACGTAAGTTGTAAAATCTTTCGTTGAGTTATCAGTTTGATTGGATCACTAATTTCACTTACGCGGGTTCCGTAAAAGATAAAAATTTGTTGTTTTTTTTTGTTTCCATATTTTAACTTCTGTTCACTATGACGGACAAGGTTAAACTTAGATTGTTGGAAGGTAAACGCGACTCGTATTTCGCGCGGGTTCAAAGGATTTTGGATTCAACAGAATCTTTAACACCAGAAAGATTACGTAATTCTTTTATTGCTCAGGCTAAACAAATTGACGGCCAACGTAGCGAATTCAATGAGATAATGGATGAGATAAATATGTTAAAATTGACATTGGATCCAAAGTGCGATGTAAGCTATAGTGCCTTACATTCATTTGATGAGTTGGTCGGCGAGATAAAAAATACTTTAGCTTCATTAACTGAATCAACTGTTTCCAAGGAACCTAGTCCGACAGTGAGCCCTAGTGCTCATCATATAAAGGTACCTAAAATTGAGCTGCCTGCCTTTGACGGTGATATTCAGAGCTTTCCGTTCTTTTATGAGACTTTCAAACGTATTATACATACGAACGCAGATTTATCAGATTCTGATCGCATTCATTATCTGTTGAGTTGTCTAAAGGGAAAGGCTAGGAGTGTGGCAGTAGGTATTGTACCTTCTGGCGATAATTACCGCGTGGTCTGGGAAGCGCTTATCGCAAAGTACCTGGATACTCGCGCGCTCGCCACTAATTATCTAAATCAACTGTTCTCATTGAAGTCGTTCGGAACGACACCCGCTAATATTGAACAAGGTTTCGATAAATTAACTTCTACGGTTGCTGGACTCAAACAATTAAAAATACATAACTTGGATGATTTTATATTTATTCATTGGGGTCTTAAGTTAATAGACTCAGATACAGCAAAACATTTTGAAATGTCGCTTCGTAATCAACAAGAGTTGGATTATGATTATTTCGTAAAGTTTGTTCGTGAACAAGTAAAAATCTTACATCGTATCTCTTCTGCGGCAACTAAGCCCGCCCCCGCAGGTAGACCCAGCACCTCATCTAATATATCGCAGGTGTTTGTGACTACTGAATCTAAATGTTCACTCTGTCAATCCCCGCATAAAAACTTGTATACGTGCAAAGCGTTTCAAAAGTTGAGCGCGGATAATGGATTTAAGTTTCTAAAAGACAATCACAGATGCGTTAACTGCCTAAGTAGCCAACATACCGTCTCTAAGTGCCTATCTAAGTCAACATGTAGGAAATGCAACGGTAAGCATCATTCCTTATTGCATTTTGAGCAATCGACGCAAGCCCCTGCGCTGGCGCCCGCTAGCGACCCAGCCTCCGTTTCTGCGGCCGACCCAGCTACTTCTGATCGTGTGGCGTTGTGTACGCATTCTTCTGCTCAAATCCAGGCCACACGTAGTACCGAAGTTCTGGCTACTGCCAAGGTGTTAGTGGCGGGTAGCAAGGGTAAGGGCGAGGTGGTTAGATGTCTTTTGGACCCTGGGTCGCAAAAGAATTATATGACATCGCGTTGCTGCCGTATGCTCGGTCTAACTATACATACGGACTCAATAACTACCGTTCGTGGTATTGGTGGCACATCGCAGCCCGTTCGCGGCTCGGTGAATCTTACGTTCAGCTCACGGTTTTGCTCGCAGCCTAGGTATAGAATTGACGCTCTAGTCTTGGATCAGATAACCGGGCAGCTTCCTCTGGGTGCTATAGATACTGCCCAATTGAAGCATATTGATCCTAAACTTCTCACTGATGACAGCTGGGGTGTGCCAGGTAATATTGACATGTTACTTGGAGTCACGTTGTTCGCTAAGTTATTGCGACCCGGTCCCGTGACCAGCGCACCCGGTTGCCCCGATGCATTGGAGACTATGCTCGGCTACATACTTCTAGGAGAAGCACCTATTATCGAACCTTCAACTGACACTATGTCTTTCTTTGCGAGTTCTTTCGATAACTTCGATCTTCGTAAGTTTTGGGAGATTGAAGATGTTGCTGCTTCGTCCGTAGGGTGTGTGGATGATAAACACTGTGAAGAGTTTTATTGTAGCACAAATACCCGCGCTCCAAATGGCAAGTAAGTTGCAGCTTTACCACTGAAAACAGACGCGTCAGCGTTAGGAAATTCTTTTGATATGGCTCGCAAGAGATTCTATAGCCTCGAACGTAAACTTAAATCGCCTCCTAACGTCAAGCTTCTTTATGATGACGTCATACAGGATTATCTACAGAACAATTATATTTCTTTGGTGCAGAATATTTTACCTGAATGTGGGTTGCCCAAACGAAATTGTAAGGAGCGAGAAATGGACTACTATATTCCTCACCATGATGTTATTCGAGAGGATAATGTGACCACTAAGTTACGCGTGGTCTTAGATGCTAGTGCAAGTACAGATAACGGTACCTCGCTCAATGATATCCTGTACGCAGGTCCAGTCCTTCAGGCTGACCTTTTTAACATCTTGTTAAATTTTAGGCTTTTTAGTGTCGCTATTTCCGCAGATGTTAAATCTATGTACCTACGTATAGGTATACGCCCACAAGATCGTTCGCTTCAACGTATCTTATATCGGTTTAATGATGAAGAAGAACTTCAAATTTATCAGTTTTCAGTGCTTCCCTTTGGATTAAAGTGTAGTCCTTTTATAGCGATTCGCACTATCCAACAGTTATGTCAGGATGAAGGAACGCAGTTACCTCTCGCCAGGGACATTTTGCAGCGAGATATTTACATGGATGACATAGTTAGTGCTATACCTAGCACTGCGCTGGCTATAGACTCGGCTCGTGAACTAATAAAAATATTCTCTCTCGGTGATTTTCAGCTAACGAAGTGGTCTAGCAATAGTGTCGATGTTCTTCGGAATATTCCAGAGTCATTACGACTTTCACAGAGCGTGGACCTAAGTAAAGATCCGACACAGAAAATACTGGGACTTCGTTGGTTCCCTGATGAGGATTGTTTCGTATTCCAGGTTAACCCTAATGTTCGCCCTTGCACGAAACGGAATATTCTTTCTTCCATTGCACGTCTTTTCGACGTTTAAGGCCTCGTGGCACCGATAATTTTATACGCCAAGCTTCTTATTAAAGAGCTTTGGCTTGGCAAACTTGGATGGGATGACGTCCCACCACCTCGCATTGTTCGTCTGTGGGAACAATTTCAAGCTGAATTGCCAATTATCTCTGAACTGAGATTTTTGCGACATGTCGGCGTCGTAGAACGCTGTAGGCTCTCCCTCGTCGGTTTTGCCGACGCTAGTGAGAAAGCTTACGGTGGTTCGGTTTACGCCCACGTTGTCAGACCCGACGGTAGTATCGTCGTTTCGCTGGTGTGTGCGAAATCTAAACTCGCGCCACTGAAAGTAGTTTCGCTAGCTCGTCTCGAGTTATGCGCCGCACTTCTCTTATCAACTGTGATAAAGCGAGTATATAATCTTTTCGCAGCTCGGCACGCCATTGAGGCAGTCATAGCTTTCTCGGATTCAACTGTAACCTTGAGTTGGATTCATTCCGCACCGCATCGATGGCACACTTTCGTAGCCAATCGTATCGCTAAGATTCATGAGAATCTTTCGGCAGATCACTTCTTCCATGTCAAAGGGTCTGAAAATCCTAGTGATTGCCTCTCTCGCGGTTTAACGCCTGTTCAATTAGTTCATCATCCGTTGTGGCTAAATGGACCGCCGTGGCTTAAACTGCCGCGCGTTGAATGGCCGATAAAACCATTCGTTTCAGGCGAGTCGCAAGAGCTTCCCGAAATGAAGCCCGTGGCTTTACCTGTGCTCTCGCACGAATGCTCGGACAGAAGTCCTCCTTCCGACAACATTTTATACGCTCACTCTACTAGATTCTCGTCATGGTTGAAATATTTAAAAACCATTTGCTTCGTTTATAAGTTTATCAAACGACTCCCGCGTCTGATCTAGAGTTCGCTGAATCTATTGTGTGGCGATCTGTGCAGAGGATCCATTTTGAAGTTGATCTCGATCGCTTAGCCCGCAATGAGTTGTGCTCTAAGTCACTACAACGGCTAAGTCCCTTCCTCCATGAAGGACTTGAAGGACTTATCCACGTTGGAGGTCGCCTAGCAAACTCTGAGCTAGATTTTGACTCACGTCATCAGATCCTTCTTCCGCGTCAAGATCATATAGTGGAACTATTAGTTTCCCACTATCATGTGAAAAATTTCACATGATAGTGGGACCAACCTTGCTCGTATCTATCTTACGACAGAAGTATTGGATCCTGTCCGCGCGACGTATTGCACGTCACATTACCTTTAATTGTAACCTTTGCTTTCGAGCAAAGCCGCGACCTACCTTTCCTATAATGGCGGATTTGCCACGTTTTCGCGTTGAGTCGACTCCTAAGGCTTTTTCTCAAACAGGTTGCGACTACGCGGGACCTTTCTTGATCACGTCGATACGTGCTAGAGGTCAAAAATCGAGAAAAGCGTATATCTGCCTTTTTACATGCCTGACAACTCGTGCTCTGCATCTTGAGGTTGCCTCAGATCTTAGCACTGCGAGCTTTCTGTCCGCTTTTAAACGCTTCCTGGCGCGTAGAGGACCGGTTCAGTGTCTTTACACAGATAACGCTACCAATTTTATTGGAGCCAAATCCTATCTTCGAGATCTCTACCAATTCTTGGCTAAGGAATATCGCCCTTTGTGGGAAAGAGAACTTGCAGAGCATCGAATAACACTTAAAAACATCCCCTGTAGAGCTCCACATTTTGGTGGTTGTTGGGAAAGTGAAGTAAAGAGTGTCAAAACGCATCTCTGCAAGATCATCGGTCAGCAAATTTTTAGTTTTGATGAGCTTAACACTATACTAACTCAAATAGAAGCTTTATTAAACTCGAGGCCTCTGTATGCGATCAGCTCGGATCCGTCAGAGCCCACTTCATTATCGCCGGCGCACTTCTTGCATACGAAACCTCTTTTATTTCTCCCCGCCCGCGAAGTCAATGAAACGCGGTTACATCTTATTTCGCGTTATGAATTAACTGACCAAATGGTCCAGTCTTTTTGGAAGAGGTGGCGCCAAGAGTACCTGCACACCCTACAATCCAAACAGAAATGGAACACCCCTGCCAATCCAATACGGGTCGGTATGGTTGTCGTCTCCATGCAGGACAATGTGATGCCGCTGCATTGGCCGTTAGGAGTAATCACAGAAATATTTCCAGATAAAAACGGAGTTTGTAGAGTCGCATCGGTAAAAACTAAAAGCGGGATCCTTCAGAGTCGCCTGGTAGTAAAGTTGTGCCCTTTGCCAACGCAATAAGCTTCGTTACATTAATAATTAATTTTACCGTGCACCAATGTGCAGTATTAGATTTAATTACCGCGTAGAATAGTTAATTGTATATTCTTATTTATAATAGAGAGTCGCAACTTTAGAGTTTTCATAACCTTTGGTAGAGTTGTGATGATCTGCAACTTATTTTACTTCTCCTTTGTGTTTCGAAAGTAGGAACTTTCAAGCCGGGGAAAATGGTTACGCTTCCTAATTTATAGTTCATATTTTATTACATCACCATAGGGCGATTGAAAGGCATTGGTATACTAGTTCCAATTTATTAAATTAGTGTCACCTATCGTTGTTTTGGTGGTATTCCGCGCCGTGCCGCTACGGTCGTTACGTCAAAGCCAACGATGGCCGCCGGCGATGGTGGTCAGTCTCTTACCAACCAGGGCGGAGGTGCGCTCACTAAATCATCACGTACCCTCTCGCCCAAAACTCTTAATTGAACCTACATGGAAAGTGTTATCTGTATTACCTAGACCTACTGTGTTGTGTACCGCTGGCCAGCATAGTGTACCTAGTCTGTGAGCTGAACTTCTCGAACGTGGCATCTGCATCTGCATGGGAATCGCTGTTTCAAAGGTATGTGGCATAATTAGTAAATTGAGCTTTATCCATTGCCTTTCGTCTCATCTGCGTACTTTTCTCCTTCAATTTAGCACTGCTGAATCAGCAATTATAGCCTAGATTACTCTAATAGTTTAGGTTCAATCGCGTGTGATTTTACTAGTAATCTTCTAGAGGTTATACGCATCAGATCCCTTAATCGAAAAATGGTTTTTACATACCCGTAATATTTTTGAATGGCCTATCCAACGATACGCTACACCATGGGAAAGAGAAAAAAACCTTCCACACTTTAAGTGTACAGGAGATACCTACAACACAATTACATTTTTTTTCTTTTATCTCTTTGTCGGTGTGACTAATATGTATAGCCATGCCAAATTATAGCTTTCTAGTCCTTAAAGTCTCTGAGCTAAGCTGCGAACGGACAGACGGACATGGCGAAAGTATAAGGGTTGTAATGGTTGTTGACTACGGAACCCTAAAAACATATTTAACCGAAAATTCATCCAAGCCACGTTTCATGGAGTCTAAACACAGTGGCAGATGTTAGGCATTTTTTTCACTCATTATAATAATAATAATAATAATCTGTGGCTCGACTTGACAGACGGTTGCCAAAAAAAATTCTCTTCGTAATTCCTTACAATATATTTAATTTTAACTACCTAAATTCTACAAAACAAAATGAAACCAAGAAAAAAAAAGCTAAACAATAATATAATGAAAGCTGACCGAAATAACCGAATTAAAATGACCGAATTACAACAAGAAACGAGAAAAATGGAATAGACGTCATGTTGACGCGAGCTGCAGCACGCAATGCACGCCCACCACCTCCGGCCTCGTCGCCCAGCTCCGCCTCGCCGCCGCCGGAACCCAGCCCCACCGTGAGTGCTGTGACATCGGCCGCGGCAGTTGCGTCGAGCTCGAGCGACGAGTATTTCTCGCCGCCGACGACACCACCACCTGCGCGTCGTCGGGGAGGACGCCGGCCGCCGGACTGCTTAGGACCTCGAGGCCTACCCGTCTCTGATAGGGTCCCAGCACCCGGCGGAAGTGTGCAGCGCATGAGATGGACACCATCCATCAATGAAAATGTCATGCACGCATACTTTGGGGCTACAGAGGGAGGAAACAACCTGACCGCGTACCGTGTCCGGATGCTCTCTTTGTTTCAGGTGCTTGAGCCAGCCGTCAACGTTTCGGCCCAACGACTTTCGGATCAGGTGCGGGTCATCCAGCGTAATCGTATGTTGGATGATACTGTACTTGATCGCCTCCGAACGGAAATGGGTAACCGTGTCACTGCCCCATCGTCGCAGGCTGTGTTACCACCACAGTCAAACCATATTGCCATCAATGCTGACGTGGAGAGTAGTGACAGGGTTACAAACGTAAGTACCCAGTGCAATGAGGAATTGAGGAGTGCTTTGGAGTGTGCTATTCGGGATTATCGCTACATGCCACCCGAACTTAGGCCACGATTACCTCGTTTGCCCATGCAAAAATAGGGCGCTGGTGGCTGTTCTGGATTCGCAGTTGTCAAACTATTTTGATAACTGCAAAGACCTCACTGATACACATTCGATCATGTACTGCGCGGCTGTAGCGGCATGTCGTGTAGCTCATGTCAAATTTGCAGATGACAGAGCTACACGACCAAAACCAGCCGTACCGGCTTGGCAGTGCAGGATCGAACGTCGTATTGGTGGGGCCAGAGCACTCATCGGCAAACTAATTTGTTTCAGGGAGGGCAATAGTCGCCCAAGAGTGATGCGCTTTGTGAGACGGGCGTTTTCGGGGACTGATGTCAGCCCCCGAGACTATATATCCCATGTCACAGAGCGCATCGACTTCCTGAAGCAAAAAGTGTATGCATGGGCAAACCGTATTCGTAGGTACAGGCGGAGAGTGGAGCGATACACCCAGAATCGCACATTCCAAAGTAATGAAAGGTGGGTTTATCGGGCTTGGGAGCGACCCGACCAAGGTGTGTCTGATACGCACCTGCCGGATGATGACGCTATGTGTTCATTCTGGCGCAGCATCTGGTCGGTGCCTGTCAGTCACACCGAAGGTGAATGGACTCGGGAGGTCGAACGAGCGTGTGATCCAATACAAGAAATGGAGGCTATCACGATCAGCCCCCAAGATTTAGCCCGTGCAGTCCGTCCGTTGCCGAACTGGAAATCTCCAGGACCGGACGGACTGCACAACTTTTGGATCAAGTGGCTACAAAGGTCACACGCTCGTTTGGCATCTCAGTACCAGGCAGCCTTAGAGTCTGGTTCGCTACCCAAGTTCCTTACAACAGGAATAACCCACCTGCTCCACAAGTCTGGTAGCACCGCGGAACCCAAAAAGTATAGACCAATTACATGTTTACCAACGGTCTATAAGGTTCTTACATCCATTTTGAGAGTATAAATTAATAAACACGTTGACAATAACTCCATCATGTCGGTCTCTCAGAATGGATGTAGGAATGGGTCCCGCGGTACTAAGGAGCTACTCCTTATTGATATGGCCATTAGCCAACAGGTTCGGCGTTCCCGAAAGGATCTGTCGTCATGTTGGATAGATTATAAGAAGGCCTATGACTCGGTGCCGCATACATGGCTCATGAGGGTGCTAGAATTGTATAAAATAGATACAACTCTACGCACCTTGCTCATGTCGTGTATGAGGCAATGGAGCACAGTCCTTCGCTATCCAGGATGTCGAAATATCCAGAGGAATAGCGAACCTGTAAGGATCGAGCGAGGTATATTCCAGGGCGATAGTTTGAGTCCACTTTGGTTTTGCCTTGCCTTGAATCCTCTAAGCATGATCCTGGAGAATTCAGGGCTAGGCTATCGGTTGAAGAGAGGTGGTCAGGTTATATCTCACCTCCTTTACATGGATGACTTGAAGCTTTTTGCCCCCAGCAATCTTCAGCTGATGGAGCTACTAAAGGTAACTGAAACTTTTAGTAGCGCCATCAGGATGGAGTTTGGTGTGGACAAATGTGCGGTCATGCATGTAAAGCGAGGGGAGATTGTGGAATCCGTAGGAATTCAACTTACGGATTCCATAAACCTGAGATCCCTCTCTCCAAACGAAACCTATAAGTATTTGGGTATGTCGGAAGCGTTAGGTATCAGTACTATAGACATGAAGCAATCGTTGAGGGAACGCTTCTTTGGCCGCCTGAAGAAGGTATTCAATAGCCATCTTTCGGGCGGAAACAAGGTGCGCGCCTTCAACGGTTGGGTCATGCCGGCGCTGATGTACTCTTTCGGCATACTCAAATGGACGCAAACGGAACTTGACGCCCTGGATAGGCGGGTCCGTACACTGCTGACTGCATATCGAATGCATCACCCACGATCGTCAGTCATGAGATTGTATATCCCGCGGAAGTGTGGAGGCCGAGGCTTTTTAAATGCCAAAAACCTCCACAACCGCGAGATATGCAATCTCAGAGAATATTTTCTAAACACCGACGTGGGTATTCATCGAGATGTAGTAGCAGTGGACAAGGGACTCACCCCGCTCTCCTTGGCGACTGAGAACTGGCGCAAGCCTGTAATGCTTGACACTAACGATCGCAAGGAGGTATGACAGAGTAAGAAGCTTCACGGACGCTTTTTCCGGGCCCTACATGGGTCCGATGTAGATCAATCAGCGTCCGTAGCCTGGCTGCGATTCGGTGACCTCTTTGGGGAAACCGAAGGTTTCATCTGTGCAATTATGGACGAAGTTATCATGACGAATAACTACCGGAGATTTATTGTAAAGGATGGCACGGTTGACATCTGTCGGGCATGTCACCGTCCGGGTGAATCGATCCGCCACATTATCTCTGGTTGTTCTCGTCTAGCTAACGAAGAGTACCTGCATAGGCACAACCTTGTAGCCAGGATTATCCATCAGCAACTTGCTCTGAAATACACTCTTGTGGCGTCGGATGTGCCGTACTACAGGTATGTGCCCGACCCGGTTCTCGAGAATTGCAATATCACATTGTACTGGGATCAGTCCATCATCACTGACAGGACTATTATCGCTAATAAGCCTGATATAGTGGTGGTGGACCGAATCGAGAGGCGTGCAATGATTGTTGACAAAACTGTCCCGCATGACGGGAACCTCGTGAAAGCCGAGAAAGATAAGCAAATCAAGTATCTTGACTTGGCTCGCGAGGTTGTCGACATGTGGGATGTGGACTCAGCGATCATTGTACCGATAGTCGTGTCAGCCCATGGCTTAATAGCCACGAGCCTCGACCAACACCTTAGGAGGCTCTCGTTAGGCGGCTGGGTCAAGGGCCTGATCCAGAAAGCAGTACTGCTGGACACGGCTCGTATTGTTAGGAGGTTTCTCTCTCTGGAGCCCTGACCGCCGGTAGCTTGGACCCTGTTCCCGATACCGGTGGGCCTCTTTTTTTATATTTTTAAATGTTTTTCTTTTTTGTGTGTGTTTTGTAAAAATATTTAAAAATGTAATAAATAAGAAAAAAGTTAAATAAAAGACATAATAATAATCTTTATTCAGATAATAAAAAGGTAAAAATACTGTATGAATCTTAGATAACTAATGTAGGTATAATAATGGAAGATGCCGTTACTAGGTAATCCTGTATCACATGCAGTAAGGAGCTCTAAAAATATGCATATGTTAGAACAACAGAATTTAAACAATATTTAAACCAAGAAATTCTTAAAATAGTAGCAAGACTAAATAAATTTGGAAAAATAAAAAATAAAACTAGTTTACTTAAACACTATAAACATAGAACAAAATTACTAGGTCATAATTATTTATATAATTAAATGTCTTATTTATCAATACTGTTAAACTTGCACTTTGCTTACACACAAATAAATTAGTTGCATAAGCAGAATTTGTTGCAATTCCAATATTGTAAAATTAAAACACATAATTTTTACGGTAAGTAGGTCACTGTGGTGTCAGCAGCAGACGTTCAACGCGTGTGACCTTGAACATGATAAAAGAATATTATGTGACGCTCTTAGGTGCCCTCATAGTCTATGGAGTTAATGTAGTTGGTCTCTGCATATTTACGTGCTGGACAACTTAAATCACCAGTTGGATGGTCACATTTCCTCTTAAACCGCTTGCACGTCGCACATTGAGGGGAAGAAGATTTGCCGCTGCATTCCTTCAAGGAGTGTCCAGTTTCTCCACAGTGGCCGCATGTAGAACTGCTTTCACGGCAAAACTTGGCTGCGTGGCCAAACTGCTGGCAATTGAAGCACCTCGTGACTATGGTAAAGTCTCGCACAGGGCATGAAGTCCAGTTAATAAAAATTCGGCTTTGGTTTATAAGCACTTTTCTTATGCTAGCGGATAGTTCAACGATGTAGTTGCAGGTAGGAAGGCCCTTCTTTCCCGATTTGTGGCTCAACTTGATATTCTCGAGGAAGGTCTCTCGACTTGTATTGGGCAATTTGTCTGACAGGTTTTGCTCGTAGATACAGTCAAATACCTCCTTCTCTGTAAGGGTTACGGGAACTCCAATGATTGCGACTCTAGGGCGTCGTTTAGACGGCTCTTCTAAAATCAGGTCTGAGGTGACAATTTTCTCCGACTTTTTTAATTTTTCAATATCTCCTTTGCTTTCCGTGCTAATCAGTACGCCCCCGTTTTTCACTTTCTTTAGGCCACGGACTTGGATCTTAAGTTGTTCGGGCGAAATCAACTTCTGAACGAGTGACTTGGTGTCGTCACTCGTTTTAGTTTTATCACTCGGATAAATGGCGATTGAGCTTAGGTTAGCAGGACGGACGAAGTTGTCGGAGCCTTTCTTCACCATACTGGCATAAGAAGAGGAGGGATTCAATTTCGATTCAAAAACCTCTTTGAACTGTTCCAGAGAGTTCACCACGTTCTGCTGAAGTTGTAGGTGCTGGACGGTACTGTGGCTCTGGATCATCTTCTGCTTCAGCGATTGGTAAAGGACTGCCATCTGAGAAGTCCCACTTGAGACCTTTCGGCAAAGAGTTGACACACGGAGTTTCTGTTCAGAGTTCATTTTACCATCACCGACAATAGTGCATACTTCGTTCAGAATGCTATATATAGATCCTAACCATTTCTCGAAATCTGGCGTGCTGATAACTTCACTCGGCAACTCATTCTCCGCTGGTGCTGGTGGGTTTGGGTTTCTCGGGGGCAATTGTTGGTTAGGCGTCAGCGGAGGACTTCGTATTTGGCTAAGACCAAACGGGCTCGATCCTGGGATAGACATACTACCCGCAACACTTTATATAATGTAGAAAATAAACAATATTTCACTTCATCTTGCACATAAAAGTTGGAAAAAAACTTACTAGTCATACGTGACACACTTAACTTTGGTTTTAACTGACGCCGCAAAATAATAATTTGTTGCAATTGTTTATAGATATTTCATTTTAGCAAGTACAAATAAACACGTCCGTCTAGTCTCGCGACTGGCCGAAGTATTAGTTTACCAATGAAGCAATAAACGTTGGACTTTGGCGAACCTACACCAGAGTCAACAAAATACAGTCGTAAGTCTATTCTAGTGCAGTCTCCAAGATTTCTGATTGAGCTGTTTGTAACTAACAATTTAAATAGGTTAGGTAAGTTTCATGTGTGTAAAGGTAGATGGATGGACTGGACTGGATTTGGAAGGCGTAGGGCCAGGTGTTATGTCGCAGTTCGGAAGAAGCTTTTCTCCTGATAAGCCGAGTTGGTAAGATGACGTCATCATCATCAAATCAGTGCCGGCATTAAATAGTATGAGAAAAAGATACGGCCTTTTCAATCCTGAAGGATATTATGCTGAAGAAATAACAGTGAAGGTCTTGCAATTTATAAATAACACAAGTAGGTGTAATCAAATTGGTTATCTGTACGATAAAAAGCAATTGTATTAGAGAGAGCTCAATACCACCTTTATTATTCTTTAATTTACTTTAACTCCCACTTACCCCAAGTACTCCACCAAAACCTAGAACTTTGCTGTTTATGTTTGTATTGGCAGAATAATTTAGTTGCTTTCAGCAGTTGCCACCTACTTCAACGTTTACATAACCCATGTAAACAACAAAATATTGCCAAATATTCTACAATGTTCTTCGACAATTACTTTAACAAGAACACATTTAGTTAACGTACGGAGTATAACGCTTGTATTCCCCAAGTGGCAGAGATATATGCCGGCAGCCGTATTGCGTAAGTGAATACGGCAACGCAAAGAGTTTGACCGCTATCAAATCGACCAATCACATGCGAGATGAATGACGCGATGTGGATTTCCGTCTGTGTGATTGGTCGATTTGGTAGTGGTCTAACTCTTTGCGTTGCCGTATTCACTTACGCAATACGGCTGCGGGTTTCTGAATTGAGTATACGGAGTTAATGCGCATATATTCCCCAATGTTAACATTAATGTTAACGCAGTACAGGCCGTGCGCTCGCTCGGAGCCAGAATATCAATATTGAACCTCCTTTTGGATAGTTTTGTTTGCAATATATGCTTTGATTCACATATGCTATTTCACTTATGAAGAATAATAGTCATCATTTATTCTGTGTGATAATATTCTTAAACATCGAAATTGTTTTGGAGGAAAAAATCGTGTTGTTAATATTTTTTTTAAGCAAAACTATTAGTGACACAAAAAAAACATGTCTCACAAATAATGTACAAGTTTTTTTTTTTTTCAATCCTTTTTACTTAGCCTTTACTAAGCAGTATGCTTTAGAAAGTAACCGTTTTATGGCACAAAAGCGGTGGAAAGCCCTTAAGAAAATGTCAAACCCTATTTCAATGTCATATTTTGACATGTTTCCAGGCTAAAGTAGAGTTTAACAAATACTCAACTTCAAATAGGTACTTCATTCAGAAATCGGGGAATAGTACTACTCCCACTAAAACCCAGTTAAATTTACAGTATCGTGGAGTCTATTGCCAGTATCATGATTGAAATCCATATTTCGAGCTATCACTATAAAATTTCAAATGAAATACCTACTCAAAAACCACTGCCCGACCAAGAACGAACCGGGAACCCAATATAAGTTTTTAAGCTGACATGGTCACAATCGTTAGAATTAATAATTGTTTTGGGATATTTACCATATATATTTCATGGTAAATATCCCGGGTACCCAATGCTCAAATCACAATAGTTAGGCACTGCCAAGTTATATACTTAGCACCCAGTACTACGAAACAAGTGTATGCCCCTCCACAGTTCTTACAGTAGGTTTGATTAGATACGGTGAAGTGATTTCACCAAATGTGCAGAGGAACATTCATCAAGTCGTAGCTGCGAGAACCCATACGTTTGTCAGGGAGGGTGATATATTAACTGCAATATACGGCTAATTTCATCTTCAGCACAACACATTTGCCGGCTTATTATGTGTTGGTATGAGTCCCTTCTCCTCTCACCGATATAGAAATTGCCAATAAATAGCCAATTCTTCAAGTTTTAAATTTTTCTTATGAAACTGAAACTATTCGTATTTCCTTGAAGAAAAGGGCTGTTGAATAATTTCGCCGGCATTTGTCGAGCATCAATTGCCTTTACGTTTTTCTGGTCCTCGCGACTTTTGGTTCTATAATGTAAAGCAGCTAAAGCCCAGTTTATTGATTCGTAGTTAACTCAACCAAGGGTAAAATTTGTTAACCAATGGTTTAACATGATGGTAAAAGGCGTTTTTTCATCAATTGTTATGCTCACAAATGGCGAAATAAGTTGGAAAGTTAGTTTTTCACCATTTATTAGTCCATTAGTTTGACCATTGGTTTAGTGAACTACGGATCAAAAAACTGAGCCTAAATGTTGCTAGGCGTTAGAGAATTATTGGGCTCACCCCAAAAAAACGCGTTTTTTCATCGTTAGGGAACATTACTGCCAATTGCTCCCGCCAGATGGCGCTTGACGGCTCGGAGTAAACATGGCGTCTATCTGTTTGTTTTCTTTCCGACAACCAGTTCTAGTTTTCTTCAAATAGTACTATTACTACTGTAGCGTTAATAAAATTAACATTAATAAAATTAAATAATTATGAATTAAAGGTTATTAAAATTAAAGCTAAGAAAATAAAAAGGATACAGATAATAAAACGGTAGGGCTTCGCACGACGTGGGGTGCTGGAGTTAGGCAGCTAACCGGGCAGCAGCTCGGGCAGGAAGTCGTGGAATGCCCGAGGTAGGCAGGTGAGCAGCGGACAAACAAACGGGTGGTAGCCAGATAAGCGGGTAATCGGGCAGGTAGGCAGTGGAGTAGGCAGCAGGATGGAAGCAGGTCGGATAAACAGGCAAACAGGTAAGTACGTAGGCTCCAAGGGATGTGGAGGCCGGCTATGGCTCAATACACCAAACAGCGAGGCCTTTGATGCCAAGAGATGACCGTTGAGGGTGTTTCCATGAAATAATGCTCTCGGGATCCACACAAAATATATTTAATTGGAGCACTTCAGATAATAATAGTTTTACATAAGCTAATAATTCATAGTTTAGAGTTTTCCATGTTAAAGGGCGTTAAAACTGCGGGTGGGCTGTGATACTCATATATTCAACAATACATGACTGCGTTGTAATCTCTTTAAAAGTACATATAAAAATCACTATATGTTTCACAGACGAATACTCAATTTGATGTGTCGACGTGGTTGACACACCAGTCTTCAATTTAAAAACCTGACACATGCATTTGATTGTAAATAAGAATAAACTTAATACATTCTGTATAGCCAGAACTTAATGAGTTTCGCTAACTAAAACCTCATTCCAACACACCCCCTCAATCAAATGCACATGCTAAAACAGTTACATCTACACAAACACCTTGCATAACCTATATATATATAAATCTACACTCATTAACATTAATATAAGATCCCACTTCAACAATATTCTAAAAACAACAACTCTTCAACTATCCTATAACATCTCCCACTCAATTAATCTAAACATCAATTTATCATCAATATCAATAAATAAAAAACATCATATTTTATTATTACTACTACTCGAAAACATAACATCCAATATTAAATATCTCACAACCTATCTGACTAAAAACAAAAACATTTAATATTCTGTTACTCCTACTCAACATCATTTGAACCAGTATCAATAAAAATCTCATCATCATAATTAATTATACTACTACTTCGACAACACCCCTTCATCCAATATTTAACTACCATAAAAAATCTACCTAACTAACAAACATTCCATTAATATTTAAAACTCCAACTCGACTTCAACATACGTCCGTCCATACATAATATATTCAAACATAACAATACAACATAAACAAACAAAATAACTATACCTACTAACATGAAAAAAGTTAACAAAATAAAGTTCCGATATAAAAACTTAAGTTTCCGACATACTAAAAAACAATTTAAAAATTTAAGAACAAGTTACGTATATTCGAGTTACTTATTGATTAAAAAAGATTCATTTACTATTAATATCACCAACAAGTTATTGCCACACCCCCTTAAATGAATTATAATTTGACACCCCCTTAATTCTTTTAAAATTCTGCTAAAAACAGAAAAATTAAATTTAACCAACACTTTCATTAATTAACATGAACTTATCAGGACTCCTTAAGTTTACATCACAACTCTATACAACTTCTTCATAGATAATTACACACCCTATAAAAACTTACATACTACATAATATTAAACCCATATATCAACCGAAAAACACTCATTAGTTCACTTTAGCCCGCACTTAAACACTAACACACAAACAACTAAGACACAAGTTGCCACGCTGACAGCGTTCAAATTTCACAGGTGGTAAACATTTTGTGAGTATATCAGCTATTTGTGACCCCGTTGGACAATATTTAACCGATATTTTATTTGCATCAATTGCATCTTTCAGATAATAATATTTACTCCTTTTATTCATAATGCCCTTTTTCATTAGCCAAATTGCTGATTGGTTGTCCACTCTCATCTCAAGGTCTAATTTTTCATTCGTAATTTCATTTATTAGGTCTCTTATGAACAGAAGTTCCTTGCAACATTCTGCTGCATCTATAAATTCAGCTTCTGTACTCGACAATGCTACTACTGACTGTTTTCTTGAGCTCCATGCCACTGGTCCACCGTTCAACCAAATCACGAAACCCGAAGTACTGCGTCTAGTGTCTGGATCCCCCGCGAAATCCGAATCACAATATCCTCTGAGCACTTTATCACCTTCACCAAAGTGAATACCTTTATCCTTCGAACCTTTCAAAAATCTTAAAATTGTTTTTGCGTTATTATGATCATTTAAATTTGGAGAATTTTGATGTCTCGAACAATAACCCACATGAAAACTAATATCTGGTCTAGTTTTATTTGACAAATATAACAATGACCCTATCATCTCTCTGTACAATTCATGAGATTAAAAATCAATTTTAATTGATGGATGTTGTTCTATTAAAATAGTTGGACTTTTACACTCTCTAGCTTCATTCATGTTAAATTTCTTCACAATCTTCTCAACATACGTTTTCTGAAAAATTTTTACTCCATTTTCTTCTTGTTTTATATCCAAACCGATGTAATTGGACACTTCTTCACAAATTCTCAATTCGAAAGCTTTTCTTAAAGTATTTATTACATGTAGAAGATCTTCTTCTCTTTCTCCAATGACCAATCCATCGTCGACGTATATGGCAAGAATTATTCTTCTTTCTCCATCCATTACGAAAATACACTGGTCTAATTTCAATTGTCTGAAACCCATTTTAATTAAAAATTCTGTGAATTTAATATTCCACATTAGTGGAGCTTGTTTAAGACCATATAAACTTTTATATAATTTACAAACTTTGCCCTCTTTATTACTATAGCCTTTGGGAACTTTCAAATTAATACACTCCCTTAATTCCCCATGCAAAAAGGCTGTTTTAATATCAAATTGTTTCATCTTCAATTTTTTACTTCCAACAATTGAAAACAAAATTCTTAAAGAGTTCGTGTTCACAACTGGGCTATACGCGTCATCATAATCTATTTGGTACTTTTGTTGGATACCTCTTGCAACTAATCTTGCCTTATATCTTCCATCTGATTTAATTGTAAAAATCCACTTGCTCGACACTAATTTTGAACCTTCTGCTTCTTTCTTTTCTACAAATGTCCACGTATTATTCTCTTCTAAAGATTTGATTTCCTCTACTATTGCTTTTTTCCACTTCTCTTTTTCTCTAGATTCTATAGCCTCTTCATATGTTAACATAGATACCTCAGTATCATAGTCCATTACAAAATCCTTGTAACGTTCTGGTAGTTTTCTCTGTCTTTCTGGTTGAATCCTTCTAATTACATTATTTTCCACGGCTCGATCTTCATTATTCTCCACTACTTCATTTTCAATATTCTCCACTGCTCGATCTTCATCTTCCTCAACTTCTTCAATATCAAAAAATTCTTCATTTCCTTCATCATTTTGTAAATTATTATCAAAACTTAAACGCCTATCAAAATTATCATTATTATTTTCAATATTGATTCTTTCTTCATTTATCCTTTCAGATTCACTTATTTCGTTTTCATTTATTACATCTTCATTTCTTACAACATCATTTGTTTCATCACTATATCTGACCAAATGTTCTCCTTCTCGATTGCTATCTATAATGATGCTTCTTCTTACATCTTCCTCTGCTCGACATTTTTCATTACCACGCGTCTCTCTTACATCATCTATTCGTACTTCTGGTTCAACTTCATCCCACAGCCCATTTATTCTTACTATGTTTTCTTCATGATCAATATAAATTCCTTGTTCGTCTTCATTTATTCGTACATCTCTTGCCCTAATAATCTTCCTCTCTTCTTCTACCCAAATTTTATAACCATTTCTTATGTAGCCAACCAAGATACCTTTGTTACATCTCTCATCTAGTTTACGTAAGCCGGAATTAATTTTGTAAAAGGTGGTTGATCCAAATATTCTTATATTCGAAAGGTTTGGTTTAATGTTAAACCACATTTCTGCTGGTGTCTTATCTAATCCTTCCGTAGGACTCCTATTGACTAGGAAACTCGCAGTCAACAAAGCTTCACCCCATAAGTAGTTCGGAACACGACCATCAAATAATAAAGCTCTAGTTCTTTCCATTAAGGTTCTGTTTAACCTCTCAGCTTTTCCATTCAATTGTGGCGTATAGGGTATTGTCATACCTAATACTATTCTTTTTGAGTAGCACCATGACCTAGCCATGGCGTTAAAACTGCGGGTGGGCTGTGGCACTCATATATTCAACAATACATGACTGCGTGGTAATCTCTTTAAAAGTACATATAAAAATCACTATATGTTTCACAGGCGAATACTCAATTTGATGTGTCGACGTGGTTGACACACCAGTCTTCAATTTAAAAACCTGACACATGCATTTGATTGTAAATAAGAATAAACTTAATACATTCTGTATAGCCAGAACTTAATGAGTTTTGCTAACTAAAACCTCATTCCAACATTCCAGGAGTTTTCAGATCAGAAAATACACTTGGTATCATTAAGTAGTCAACCGACTTTCGGCGTTCAGACCAGATTCGAAACTAAAAATTGACGCCCGTTTTTCTTTGTTCTGTGTTCTATCTACATTTCAAATTCAAATTTCAATTAAGAAATAAAGACCAGAACGAATAAAAACGGTTCACAAAGGGTTCAGTCTACGCTAACCTTATAATAGTATAAACCTAGCTTAAAGGAGGTTTAGTCCATGGTACCTATGTTACAGTCTATGGTTTTAAGAAAAATAAAATAGACAGACAGATGTCATGTCAGATGAAAATGTCACAGTAGAAAGATATTGCAAGAATTACAAATTAACTATATAATTTAAGTTTCAGATATTAAAACAATCAGATATAACTAAAAGTATGCTTTTCAAATGATAACAAAAGAAAGAAAACATAAAAATGAATTACAAAAGTTGATAAAATATCAAAATATATGAAGGTATGGTTTGTATAGTGTTATGAATTGTAAATAGAGTTAAAAAATGTGTATCTGTAAATCAGAACACCACACTACACAGAGTACATTGAAAATATAAGTATTACTAGCCATGCATCAGTGTTGTGTTATTAAGTGCAAAAACAAAGCCGGTCATACGTTCCCAAAACCGTCAATATTTGCAAGCAATGGGAAATTACTGTTCGTCGCCGGCATTTCACAAAAATATCAAGGCTGTGTCCTGACCGTTTTAAAGCAGAAAATTTAATAAAGAAAGATTTTTTACAGGTCAGTGTATAATCTTAAGGCAACCTTTATTCACATAAACACAGTAATTATTATGTTTAATGCTATAGATAGACATTAAAAAGTACCTACTTAACATTGTGTAGGTACTAATTAGATACCATTACAAAATTATGTTTTAATGTCTACATATATGCGCATGTTTAACCATATGGTGTTAATAAAACCTAATTTATACTTACAGGACTGGATTTAGATAAAATATTAAATAAGGGGGCTGTAGGTACCTACCATTGACTGGAGCAAAACAGAGTCGATGAAAGATGAAAAGAGAAGGAAACTTTGATCAAATTGAGAAGAAACCATCAGGACTCTAAATTGATAGTACTTTTTGTTTTTTTTTTTTTTATTAAATTTTGATTCAGTACTCTCAGAAATTAGAAGTTTACCGGTTACACCGGTTACTTACTTTAACTGTTAACTAACTGTGTAACTGTTTTTAATGGTTTTAACACATTACTCAAGTTGACCTGTATTTCTCTAATTATATTGGCAGAAAACATTGTTTAAGAATTGTATTAGTAATCCTAAGGAAAATAAATAACATGCAAATACAAAATATTTAAATTTATTTCTTGTTATAATAATTAAATAACACACAGTAGGTACATTTTAATAGCGCAGCACTGAAATTTAGTTATATGTAGGTACATATTTTATACACAACTATCTAGCCCTTGACTTTTCTTGAAAATAGGTGTGACATTATGTTATGGCATTAATTTAAAATAACACCACTCAAAACAAATTTTGTGTCCATGTTCTCAATGTTAAATTCTGTTTTCATTCAGATGACACATAAAAAAGAATAATAACTATTTTGTTTATGTTGTAAAGAAAGATACTGATTTTTTCATAGAGGCCTTAGACCGGGTGGTGCAATAAAACATACTGCTAATGCCATTCTAATGTGCAGCAGATACGCATTGATGTACATTTTCAGTCAAGGAAAGGAAGGATATCACTGCTTACTCTATTGATCGCTTGTGTGAGGTAGCATGTGCAGAGGTCGAGGGGCATACTGTCTTGTGCGTTTACAGACCACCAGCATCAAACTTGTCATTGTTTTTGATTACAATGGAAGAATTATTAAGTAAACTTTTCAGAGATAATAAATTAGTTTTTGTTTGTGGTGACTTAAATATAGATCTGTTAGTCAACTCGCCTGAAAAATGTAAGCTCATTTCATTATTTAAATCATTTAACCTAAAATATTTATTTAATGAACCAACAAGAATAACAGCGACTTCAGCTTCTTGCATAGATAATGTATTCACTAATTGTAAAGTAAAAGATTCGTTTTTAATTAGTGGCGTTAGGTCAGACCATACTGGTCAACTAGTATCTTTTGAGTCAAATAAAAAAATTAACCTAGCTAAATCAATTCGATTAAGACCACTTACTAAAAATAAATTAATCTCTTTTAATAATAATGTTTTTAGCAACCTTTGTAACGCCAGTTTTGATTCAAACGACCCCAATATAAATTACGGCACGTTGTTTTCAACAGTTTGCCAAGAATTCAATAAAACGTGTCCTGTAAAAACAGTTAAAGTCAACAATTCCAAATCGAAATTTAGTGAATGGGCCACTGTGGGCATAAGAAAAAGCCGAGATATCTTATATAATTTATATTACGAAAAATCTTTGACTTCCGATCAAGTTTTTCACACTTATGTTAGAAACTATTCTAAAATATTCAAAAGAGTCTGCGCTCAAGCAAAATCTCAAATAATAATTAAAAAAATTGGTGCTTCTAATAACAAAATAAAAACTGTGTGGCAATTAATTAATAGAGAAACTGGAAAGATACAACAACGCGATCAGAATGAGTTGTCTTTGAAAATAACTAATCAAACCATTTCTGATAGGCAAGAAGTCGCTGAGACATTAGAAAATTTCTTTACCAACATTCCGTTAGAGGTTACAAAGTCTCTTCCTTCCTCATCTAAATTAGCTGAAGCTCTTCTTAAAGAAAACTTTACTAAGGACATACCAATCTTTAAATTTAAACCAATATGTATTAATACAATTAAAAACGCGTTCAAAAGTCTCAATATAAAGAATACTGAAGACTTGTGGGGGATATCCGTTAGGGTTCTTGGAGATATTATTGACTCAATTGCTCCTGTCCTAACAGGCATATTCAATCAATGTTTGGACAGCGGCACTTTTCCTGACTTAATGAAACACAGTAAAGTAGTACCAATTTTCAAATCAGGCTGTAAGAGCGATCCTTCTAATTATAGACCTATATCCGTGCTTCCAGCATTGAGTAAAATCTATGAAAAAATCATGCTGGAACAGATGTTGTCTCACTTCAATTCAAATGGTATCCTGCATAGTCAACAGTTTGGTTTCACGAAAGGTAGGTCGACAACGGACGCGGGAGTAAAACTCATCAGCCACATCTTGGAGGCTTGGGAGAGGTCCCAGGATGCCATTGGCATTTTCTGTGATCTCTCTAAAGCTTTCGACTGCGTCGACCACAACACACTGATCTGTAAATTACACCACTACGGAATTCGTGGAAAATCTGCTGATCTCGTGCTTTCCTATTTATCAAACAGACAGCAAAAAGTAAATGTTAATGGGGCGACGTCCTCCGGGTCTCTAGTCAAGATGGGCGTGCCCCAAGGTTCAATTCTCGGCCCTTTCCTTTTTCTGGTTTACATAAATGATCTCCCTTTTATGATGGCCAAATTATCGGATATAATTCTATTTGCTGATGATACTTCGCTAATTTTTAAAATAGATAGGCAAGATACGGATGTTTTAAATGTCAACGAAAGTCTAATTGTTCTCTCAAAATGGTTCGCAGCTAACAATCTTTTACTGAATGCGAAAAAAACAAAATGTCTAAAGTTCTCTTTACCCAATGTACCACAACATGACCTAAACTTAAATCTTGACGGCAAAAATCTTGAAGTTATAACGGAAACTGTATTCTTGGGGATTACTATCGATTCAAAATTGCAGTGGGGCGCGCACATTAGAACTCTTTCGGGTAGGTTAAGTTCGGCTGCATATGCAGTAAGGAAAATAAGGCAGCTAACCGATGTAGCTACAGCTAGGTTAGTATACTATGCTTATTTCCACAGTATTATGTCTTATGGCATTCTGCTGTGGGGATCAGCAGCAGACGTTGACTCAATTTTCATCCTACAAAAGAGGGCAATCCGCGCAATCTATAAAATGGGTCCTCGCGAGTCCCTCAGAGAAAAATTTAAAAAGATCGATATACTGACTCTACCTTCACTTTATATTTTGGAATGTATTTTGTATGTCCGTAAAAATCGGGGGCTTTTCAAAACTAGAAGCGACTTCCATAATTTAAATACACGCAGTAAGCACGAAATTGTAATACCCAAATTCAGATTAACGAAAACTAGCAAGTCTTTTCTTATAAACAGTATACGCTTTTATAACAAGTTGCCAAAGTCAGTTATAGAACTGACCGATGGAAGGTTCAAAAACTACATCAAACGTATCCTTATTAAAAAAGCATATTATAAAATCAAGGACTACGTTGAAGATAAAAACATTTGGCCTGAGCTCCTTCTGCGCATGCAGCTTCCCTGGTAACTTGTAAACGGCACAAATATGTCTCTAACTATTCTCAATCTCATTTTTTCTTTCCTTCTTTTAATTAGACTCTTTACAATGGTTTTCAATCATCTTTATAGCCCTTTGCTAAGAATAGTTACAGCACTGATAACAAAATTTGTGCCACTTGTTAAACTTAATCTTGTTATACTTACCTTTGTATAGATTCTTTTACCGATTGTTTTGTGAATGTGTGAACATTGTAGGCCTTCTAGATGCTAGTTAACATTTGTTAACTTTTTTATAAAATATATAATCCTTTTATTTTATTTTTTTAGTTTCTTACGACTTATTGTCATAAGTCGGGCCTACGTTGTCCCCCCATGTCTAAGTACTAATGCTGTAACATGGAAATATTGTAAAACCAAACCATTTTTAAAAGAGTAACCATGGAGTTTCTTGCCGGTTTTTCACCATAGGAAACGACCAACCCGAACCGTGCACCTTTTGTCGACGTTTTATAAGTGCCCATGTAGGCCTATGTGAAATAAAAAATATTGATTTTGATTTTGATTTTGAGTCCTTTTTCTATGTTCGGATTAAACCTGAAAGAATTAAGGCAGTAGGTTGTAAATTAAATGCAATAATATCAAGTGACAATAAACTTGATTAAGATTCAATGACAAGATTCCTATATTTTGAGTAAGTACTATCAAAACTAAGATATTTAATATCTGCTTTTACAACTCACCTTCCTAAAAAAATATATATTTATTCGAAATGTTTAAGGATGGTAAGGTAGAGTTAGCGTTTAGGTCTTTGGCAAGGCTTTTGGCATAAATAGTGCATTGGACTGCTGTCCATCATCATAATGTGACCTTGTGCAAGACGGTTCCACTGCCAAGTAATTATGCGAGTCATATAAAATCAACCTGGAAGTATTAATTGGATGTACATTCATCTCATTACATAATAAATTGACATAATATCTGCAAGTTACACTAGATTTTCAATGTTCGCATTCATATTCGTACCTTTCAACTAAATCCGTTATTTTTTCCTTTTACGGAAGCACCACGCTCTCGAAGATGGTGTTTCAGCTGCGGTATGGTATGGTTTCCATAATTATTAGTAATTTGTATTTTTTACTTAATATAAATTATAAATTAGTATCCATAACCCGCGAAATTTAACTGCTCGACTTTGACAGTTTGGTTTGTTTACTCTGATTCCTGTGGCGCCATCTGATCTCAGCTTTGCGCATAGTTCCCTATTGTTATGCTCACAAATGGCGAAATAAGTTGGAGAGTTAGTTTTTCACCATTTGTTAGTCCATTAGTTTGACCATTGGTTTAGTAAACTACGGATCAAAAAACTGGGCCTAAATGTTGCTAGGCGTTAGAGAATTATTGAGCTCACCCCAAAAGTACGACTTGTATTGTCGGTATCACCCAAAAAACATCATCTCATTCCCTGATACAAAACCGGCGCAAATACACAAAGGCGTCGCTCAAACAATATCCGCATAATACGTCAATAAAATCTTATTCCGGAGCCCTTCCTCCAACAAAGTAAAATTACTGCGTGGTAATTGACATGCGGATATGGAAATAAGATGAAGGAACACTCATTCATCTACACATCCGCGCTCATATCCCGACTCGAAGCACCGAGCATGTATGTACCGTAACACGGAGACGCGACCTTCCGCTTTGTTCACGAACCCTCGTATCTTGAGATCCTTCGTTTTGAAAAGCAGTTCATTATCCGCCAGTTATTCTGTTGCAAACTTGTATAGGTTTCAGCAAAGAGGATTTAGGACTCATTTGCATGGGTCTAGTGTTTAGTAGAGTTAGTGACATAGTTTAGCCACTAAGAATTTGTATAAACTTATGTACAGAATTTAAATGAGTAAATTGTAAAATGAAATTAAGCTTAGTGCTAGTCTTTCTGTAAAACTCCGCAAAAATATAGGGCTAAAACGGATGTCCAATTCTAATCAAGTTTACTAAGGATATCACCATGTTCTCAGTACCTAAAGATACAAAAGAAGTTCAAGGTTCACAAAGTCCCAAACTAAAAGAACACTGGACCAACTCACAAGGTGAGTTGGACCTATGACATCGACTCTTATTCAATCTTTGTCGAAACGAAGGCGGAAACAACAGTAATTCCTTTAAAACTTTGAAAGCAAGAACTAAGACGCTATTTTCGCCGTGGGACTACAGTAATGGCTCGCTGAAATGTTTATGGCGCCCGCTTCGCGTCCTGCGAGCCTGAAACAAATCTCAGATCGCTATAAATCGTACGCTGTAGGTACGTACCGAGATTTATTCTTTGATTAGCGTCTATTCACCGGATACATACCTACACAACAGAAAATGGCGAACACCAAAAGAATACCAACTTCTATAAGTATTTTTCGTTTCCGTAAGTGTGTCCGTGGCATCAACAGTGAGCCTTACCAGAATATCAGCGCAGCGTTATTTGTTTTTGGGATATCGCTTCACATACTGAGATAGGAGCCTTTTTGGTCTCACAAGGGGTTTTATTTTTATTACTGTTAAATTTTTTACCCGACTGCCGAAGGTATGGAATGTGTTTATCAGTTTATATATCTATGTTTGTTCCTATGTGGCGTTCCAGAAACCAAACGCGTTGGCCGATTTTGATGATTCTTACGTCAATCGATTCACTTAAGCTTGCGATTGTCACTGGCTACATTAAAATTGGAAAATTGGAAAATAACTGCTTTTGGGCGCCATATTGTGGGGTCCCAATTTTTTATTTTCTTTCAAACCTATTGTGTGGGGTATCAAAATAAAGGATTTTAAGAGGTGACTTCAAAAATAAATATAAATTCTATGTTTAAATGTACCTAATTTGAAAAAAAAATGTTAACTAAAAAGTTATAAATAAAAATAAAAAAATCAGAAACCCCGACTTCTTAAAAAGCGAACTAAAAAGAGTAAACAAGAAGAAAATTATGCAGTCGGAGGATACAACCGGTTTTGGTCAGCTCGCTCGCGATTATGTAACTTATTACTACTAAATAGTTTAAGACTATAATTCTCTACTAATACTAGCATTGCGGCGTGTGTCGTCGTTGGCGGTAGCGGAGCCAAAGGGACGAACAAACGTACAAATGTTTTATAGAAATTAAATAATTTAAACCGAAATTAATCCCTTATTAATTACCTTATAAATGTTGTATATTGTCAACGGTTAGAATAGAATAGAATAGAATATACTTTATTGTACACCATACAAGTTATACATCTATTTTATAAGAAAAAAAGAAGAAAAGTCGGTTTTAATCTTTTAATTTCAATAGGTTTTCACTATACCTAACTGTGAATTTGCCGCCTGGTCCTTCGTTTCTATGTAGCACGCAGTAGTACCAAAAGCCCAATTAAATAGCAGTCACTCAAACCAATCCATCAGCATTACGTCTCCGAAGAACACAACGCTTTCCCTTTTATTTACCTGCCCCAAAAAACTGCAAACTACAGCAGTTTCAGGAAACCGAAAAGTTACCAGTGTAACGTAACGCAATCGCTTTCCCCAAGTAATTGGTATGTGGATGTTTAACAGAGAGCTAACCATCTGCAATGACTTTAGCCACATCTAGGCAGATTGGATGGAAACCTGCGCCAGCAGAGATGGAGAACAGGAATGGATATAGTAGGTATGTACATACGGTACGGAGTAGGTATGGTTAAATTTTTGTTACCGAATTCACTAAACAATAATCTCATTTTTGTTTGCTCCTTCACCTTATTAAAATAGGGGGTGGGGTGCATTTCGCACTTCTGTTGACCATCTGTTAGTATGGTCTCGCTACCTGCGGCTACCCTGACCGTAAGCGTCCACACTGAGCGTTAAAGTAATTTCTAACAGCGTTCGGGTTTCGCTATGCATAGTTCATCCCTGTCCAAACTTTCGAGTTATAATAGAAATGGATGGGTTACACGTAGAGTGAACTCACGAAAACAAGTATAGTTGCAGAGAGCAGTTCTCAAAGTACTACATAAAAAATCTTTTGCATCCAACGGAGCAGCTATACTAGGATCGAATAGTTTTAACGATTCGACAACTTTATGTCAGGACGGTTCTGCTTATAAGCCATAAAGGCTCAACATACGAACCGGAAAGACTAAAAACATACGTAGGAAGGACGTAGTCTTTGACTTGAAAACATATAAAACAGACTTCTTCAGGAGACAACCGTGCTACATGAGTCCATACCTATATAAAAAAAATAAGTAAAAATACACAGTTTCATAACTTACCGATAAAAAAACTAAAACTTATCATAGATAACTTCCATCTCTCTCAAAATTATGAAAACATTGAAAATTTATTAAAACGTATTTATAGTATAAACTAAAACAAATAAAATAATAATAATAAATCCAGTCAAGCCCATGCACGCAAACACATACACACCCACACACACATATCTTCATACTCACATGCACACTGTTACGCATAATAGTAATAAAATTAATAAGTGTAATTTTGATACTTACTTTTGCACCGCACCACACTTGTAATGGCAGCTCGAACACGGTGGTGACGGAAGTAACTGGTGCTAATCGCACAGGAATCCTCCTAGTTTAAGCCCAGTTGCACATATTTTGTATCTTTCCATAACTTAATGAGTCTAATTTAAGGTACAATTATTGTAATTAGGTTTAAATCTTGAACAAATAAATATTGTTTATTATTGTTACGATTCTAGCGGAAGGCTGTGGCGCTCTCTATAGCGGAATTGTGACGTCAGAGTCAGTCTACTTTGTCCACGGAACAACGAACATTTGCGGCCCCGAGTCCCCGATACACGCATCCGGGACCACTAACCTAGGCCACAACTTACTACAAATATTATGAAAACAAGTCTCCACAAAACGGAGATAGTTACTTACATACGTTCACAAACTGACACGTTTTTTCTGTGGGAGTAGGCAGAACCTACAAAACGCAACCCTGCTACGATCCTTACACACTCCTTTTGCTTCGTTTAAATCATTCATCATCATCATACATGCACCACCAACTGACAAAAATTGCAACAGTGCACGACTTTTAGATGAAATTATAACTGAGTTACCTTGCATGGATACAAAATTGAAGATCAAAGTTCGTCTTACGAAAAATCCATTAATTTGAGTAGAAAAGATGGCCCCAAAAGCCACATGGATGAATAATATTAATATAATAATTGCTCAACTAATAATGAATAAGTTTCCTCGCGCTACAGTGTCGGCCACAACTGTTGGCGCGTCATTATTTAGGCGTCGTGTAACGCGTCACGTACATCTGCGACTGTTACTAAAGTGTGAGCGCTCACAAGAACTGATCGCTTCTGTTACGTTACGATCGTAAAATTTTATCACACTTTTATCCCTTTCAAAGTACGAAGCCCAAGTGGTGCTAATGCACTTTGTCTAACGACGTGTGACAGGAATATCTTGGTGGTGGCTTATGACACCCTGCATATTGCCCGAAGGACATGAGAAGAAATAAAAAGGACATTGGCCTCTTGCAAGACATGCAAGACATGAGGCCAATGTCCTTTTTATTTCTACAGCAGATTAGTTTTTGAACGTTACATTTTATTATGTAAAAAATTTTCGCAGACTTGCTGTTACAAGATTGTAATTTAGTCATTAAATAGTAATCCATTGAAGAACTCTACTAATCGATATTTAGAACTTTTAATAATGCATAAATACGGCTTGGGAATTTAAAATCATCATCATCATCATTTCAGCCGAAAGACGTCCACTGTTAGACATAGGCCTCCCCCAGACGTCGCCACATTGACCGATCCCGTGCGTCTCGCATCCAGCGCCTTCCCGCAACCTTAACCAGGTCATCGGTCCACCTAGTGGGAGGCCTTCCAACGTATCGTCTTCCGGTTCGCGGTCGCCATTCCAGAACTTTTCGGCTCCATCGGCCATCCGTTCTGCGAGCAATGTGCCCTGCCCACTGCCACTTAAGTTTGGCAATTCTTCGGGCTATGTCAGTAACTTTGGTTCTCCTGCGGATATCATCATTTCTGACGTGATCACGCAAGGAAATGCCGAGCATAGCCCTCTCCATTGCCCTTTGGGTGACTTTGAGCTTTCTGATGAGGCCCATTGTGAGCGACCACGTCTCGGTCCCATAGGTGATCACTGGCAACACACACTGGTCATAGACTTTTGTCTTGAGACACTGCGGTAAATTGGACGACAAGATACCACGCAACTTCCCGAACGAAGCCGACCAGCCGAGTCGGATTCGACGGTTGACCTCTTTCTCGAAATTGGACCTACCCAACTGGACTGTTTGTCCCAGGTAGACATAATCGTCTACAACTTCGAGAGTAGAGTCTCCGACCTTGATAGGAGTGGGTGTTACATGGGCATTCACCATGATCTTGGTTTTGTCCATGTTCATTTTAAGACCCACTCTTTCGGAAGCTCTACTGAGGTCATCGAGCATTTTACTGAGGCTCTCCATGGTCTCAGCCATGACCACTATGTCGTCGGCAATCCGAAGGTGAGTGATGTACTCGCCATTAACGTTGATGCCCAGCCCCCTCCAGTCCAGAACCTTGAAGACATCCTCCAGCGCAGCAGTGAACAGTTTCGGAGAAATGACGTCTCCTTGTCTCACGCCGCGCTGGAGAAGGATTCGTTTCGAGGTCTGATCCTGAAGACGGACTGATATGGTGGCGTTTTTGTACAAACACTTCAACACCTAAATGTACCGGTAGTCGATCTGGCACCGTTGGAGAGACTGCAGTACAGCCCAAGTCTCGATCGAATCGAAGGCTTTCTCGTAGTCCACAAACGCTAAACAGAGAGGCAGGTTATACTCTTCGGTCTTCTGTATAACCTGCCGCAGCGTATGTATGTGGTCTACGGTGCTAAAGCCTTTTCGGAATCCAGCTTGTTCGGGGGGCTGGAAATCGTCTAACCTGCGCGCGAGACGATTCGTGATGACTCTTGAAAACATCTTGTAGACATGGCTAAGATGTGAAATAGGCCTATAGTCCTTCAACCGGGCATTGTCGCCTTTCTTGAAGAAGAGTACCACCACACCCCTGCAACATGCCTGTGGTGTTTTGCCCTCGAGTATGACGGAATCAAACAGCTTCTGAAGGGCCCTAAGGACCGGTTTTCCACCTGCCTTCAGGAGTTCGGCCGTAATTACGTCATCACCCGGCGCCTTGTTGTTTTTGAGCTGTTTCAGAGCCATTCTAAACTCGTACAGGCTGACGTCCGGGATATCTTCGGTATAGTGTTGGGTCAATCTAGCTCTTGGGTCGTTTGCTAGACTCACAACGGGCTTGCTGATCGATGTGTACAACTGCCCATAGAATGTCTAGATCTCCCTGAGAAGCTCCTGTTTGGCGGATACGATCCTGCCATCGTCGGTCTTCAGTTTCGTGAGTTGGCTCTGCCCAATAGCCAGATTCCTTGGAAACACCTTGGAGCCTTTATTTCGCTCGATCGCGTCTTTAATACGTTCGGATTGAAGCGGCGGAGGTCTCTTTTCAAGGATATAGAGATCTGTCTATTGAGCTGCCGGTATTTGCACGCCTCATCTGAAGACTGCAGGATCATCTCACGCCTCTCCTTCATAAGCTTGAGGGTATGATCAGAGAGCTTTTTGTTTCTATCTGTACGACGGGTCTTGTAAAACGTAGAACCGACCGTATAGACAGCTTCCACGAACCCGTTGCTATATTCATCCACGGAGCTCCCTAGGCACTCGAAACGATTCTGGAGTTCGAGCTGAAAGCTCTCGGGGTTTTGGACCTGGATCTGTGCTGGCCGGAGCGTGGACTTCATCAGTCGAGACCTTTCAAGCTTAATATTAATGTTCAATGTGCCTCTTACCATGCGGTGATCTCTCCCGGTATTTACCAAATTGGTCACAAAGACATCATTGAACATTTGCTTCTAAATCTCCTTCATAAGCTTGAGCTTATGAAGGAGAGACGTGAGATGATACTGCAGTCTTCAGATGAGTCGTGCAAATACCGGCAGCTCAATAGACAGATATTTAAATCCATGAAAAGAGACCTCCGCCGCTTTAATACCGAGCGAATTAAAGACGCGATCGAGCGAAATAAAGGCTCGAAGGTGTTTTCAAGGGATCTGGCTCATTATTGGGCAGAGCCAACTCACGAAACTGAAGACCGACGATGGCAGGATCGTATCCGCCAAACCGGAGCTTCTGAGTGAGTTCGAGACATTCTATAGGCAGTTGTACACATCAATCAGCAAGCCCGTTGCGAGTCTAGCAAACGACCCAAGAGCTAGATTGACCCGACACCATACCAAAGGTTTCCCGGACGTCAGCCTGTACGAGTTTAGAATGGCTCTAGGCGCCGGGTCATGACGGAATTACGGCCGAACGAAGAAGGCGGGTGTAAACCGGTCCTTAAGGCCCTTCAGAAACTGTTTGATTCCGTCATACTCGAGGGCAAAACGCCGCAGGTATCGTGCAGGGGTGTGGTGGTACTCTTCTTCAAGAAGGGCGACAATGCCCGGCTGAACAACTATGCCACTAACGAACGAACTAAGAACTAGCCATGTCTACAAGTTGTTTTCAAGGGTCATCACGAATCGTCTCGCGCATAGGTTTGACGATGGCCAGCCTCCCGAACAAGCTGGATTCCAAAAAGGCTTTAGCACAGTAGACCACATACATACGCAGCGGCAGGTTATACAGAAGACCGAAGAGTATAAACTGCTGTCTCTGTTTAGCGTTTGTGGACTACAAGAAAACCTTGGATTCGATCTAGACTTGGGCTGTACTGCAGTCTCTCCAACGGTGCCTGATCGACTGCCGGTACATTGTGGTGTTGTGGTGTTTAAAAAAACGCCACCATGTCAGTCCATCTTCAGCATCAGACCTCGAAACCAATCCTTCTCGAGCGCGGCGTGAGACAGAGAGACGTCATTTCTCCGAAACTGTTCACTTCTGCGCTGGAAAAAGTCTTCAAGGTTCTGGACTGGAGGCGGCTTGGCATCAACGTTAATGGCGAGTACATCACTCACCTTCGGTTTGCCGACGACATAGTGGTAATGGCTGAGACTATGGAGAGCCTCAGTAAAATGCTCGATGACCTCAGTAGAGCTTCCGAAAGAGTGGGTCTTAAAATGAACATGGACAAAAACAAGGTCCTGGTGAATGCCCATGTAACACCCATCATATCAAGATCGGAGACTCTACACTCGATTTTGTAGACGATTATGTCTACCTGGGACAAACGGTCCAGTTGGGTAGGTCCAACTTCGAGAAAGAGGTCAACCGTCGAATCCGACTCGGCTGGGCGGCGTTCGGGAAGTTGCGTGGTATTTTCTCGTCCAATTTACCGCAGTGTCTCAAGACCAGTGTGTGTTGCTCAGTGAACGAGACGTGGTCGCTCACAATGGGCCTTATCAGAAAGCTCAAAGTCACCCGAAGGGCAATGGAGAGGGCTATGCTCGGAATTTCCTTGCGTGATCACGTCAGAAATGATGATATCCGCAGGAGAACCAAAGTTTCCGACATAGCCCGAAGAATTGCCAAACTTAATTGGCAGTGGGTATTGCTCGCAGAACGGATGGCCGATGGGGCGTGAAAAGTTCTGGAATGGCGACCGCGAACCGGAAGACGATACGTTGGAAGGCCTCCCACTAGGTTGACTGATGACCTGGTTAAGGTTGCGGGAAGGCGCTGGATGCGAGAAGCACGGGATCGGTCAATGTAGTGACGCCTGGGGGAGGCCTATGACCAGCAGTGGACATATTTTGGCTGAAATGATGATAATGACTTTTCTCGCTGTTTAGTGTGACCATAATCCAAGAGGACCTATTAACCAGAAATAATGGTAGCAGTGTGGGTTTTCAGTTCCTCTAGCTGGTGCTGTTACATCTGTTCCTTAGGCTCGTCTGACTTATCTATGAAGAATCTTCGTCCACTTCCTCTGAAGTGATGTTTTAAGTACTCTTTTAAAGTATACTTTTACAGTACACTTTTTTATTTATTTAATTACACCCCATTAATTATTTTATACAATTACGCCAGTCTGTGGGTTTTATATACCCAGAAGCAGTACAACGCTCTCCGTGTTCAGTATAATAATGCGTTCAGGGTGCTGTTAGGGCTGCCCTGGCACTGCAGCGCGTCGGGGATGTTCGCCGACGCCCGTGTTGACTGTTTCTACACGACGATGCGAAAGCGGTGCACATCTTTGGGGCGCAGCCTCCGGACCACCTCTAACACCATCCTGAGCGTATTTGCAAACAGGTTTAACTGTCAGTACATTAACCATTGTTATATGATTAACTAGCACTACGCCCGCGACTTCGTTCGCATGATTTCGTATTTTATTCAACTAAATTATGTACAGTTAGTGAAGGCGATAAAAAATAAGCTATTGTTAAATCAATAATAAATGTGATATCGTAGATATTTACGGTTTAAGTTAGGATTTAGAGGACATTGAACCTCCTTCTTTTTGGAAAGTCGGTTAAAAATCTTATTCCTTGGGCAATAATAAATTGCCATCATTAGTTTTTCAGAATTACCCCCAGAAGATGTTTTAGGTGTGTCAACGGTTTTTGAAGAATCTTACGGCACTAAGATGACCTCTTCCTCGATTTGGAACTACCAAACCGGACCGTTTGTCCAGTGTTGTTTGACGGAGATATCGGTGAACATACACAAAAAACAATTAAATACCTTACTATAGGCAAATTGCCTATTAGGTCCACCTAAAAAGTGAAAAATAAAAAATCTATTTTACAAAAAAATACTACCGGCATCCAACTAAAAACACTACAAAGTGAAAAATAACTTTTTTTTTCGAAGTCGGTGTCCATAACGAAAAAAACCTTCCAAACCGAAGAAATTTCATATAAAGTTTCAATCCCTACTTTATTCCCCATAGTGGTAGAATTTCTAAAACCTAATAATTACATGAATTCTTTTTATCAACTCCAACTCTAACTTACAAACTACAGAAAGTACATGCAAACTTTGAACCCCCTTTTTAGCCCCGTTAGGGGTGGCATTTCGGGAAATAATTAAACTCATTGTTTTTTTATTAATCAGGAGCAAAAATCTACAATTAGATGTTTTACCTTCCAAACCGAAGACATTTCATATCACGTTACAACCCCTATTTTTTCCCAATAGGGGTAGAATTTCCAAAAACTAATAAATAAATGCTTTTTTTTTATCTACCTAGAGATTGTGTCCAATTTTCAAACTGTAGAAATGACATACATACTTTCAACCCCCTTTTTACCCCCTTAGGGGACGAATAAATCTAAAATTTCACGTTTCCTTACTTTTAACAGTTTAATTCATACAAACTTTCTAACCCTTACGGGTCGAATTTCCAAAAACCAATATATTAATTATTTTTTTTTATCAACGAAGAGCATAAATCTAAAATTTCAAGAGTCCATCTTACAAACTGTAGAAATTACATACAAACTTTCAACCCCCTTTTTACCCCCTTAGGGTTGGAATTTAGAAAAACCATTAAACACTTTAATTATTTTTTACAACCAAGAGCGTAATGTAAAATTTCATGTGTCAATTTTGAAAAATGTAAATCTTCATACAAACTTTCTAACCCCTTTTTACCCCCTTACGGGTCGAATTTCCAAAAACCAATATATGAATTAATTCTTTTTATCAACGAAGAGCGTAAATCAAAAATTTCAAGTGTCCATTTTACAAACTGTAGAAATTACATACAAACTTTCAACCCCCTTTTTACCCCCTTAGGTTATAATTAAATAATCCTTTCTTAGTGCTCACTTACGCCACATGAGGAACCTTTCTGCCAAATATCATTTTTCTAGGCCTAGCGGTTTAGGCTGTGCGTTGATCGATCAGTCAGTCAGTCAGTTTCTTCTTTTATATATATAGATGTAATGACAAACGAACAAATTACTCAGAGGCAGGCGTATTATTAATGATATTTATTTTTATTATATTATTTAATTTTATATTTTAAATTTAATTGTAAGAAAATGTTTTAATTTTGTATATATTATGTAATGAGTTATTTTTAAATAGACATATTTAGTGTGATTATTTTGTCAAATTTTTGTCTTAATTTAAAATGCACAATATATCAGATCATTTGGATTGAAATAAATGCAATTTGAATTACTAGATGTGCCCGCGGCTTCGCGCCCGTCAATTGACTGCCTACTCTACCCTACTTAGCTTCCTACCTACCCTTTTTTTTTGTGTGAAATCATCTATTGGCTTATCCCGCTCTGGATGAAGCGGGAGAGCGTGTCAAACTTTACTGACTAAAACCCACCCGTGTTCCTTCAGTTGCTTATGCCAGGGCCGCGGTAACTCTTTTTCAAATTTATCCGCGACCCAGACAGGCATCGGTCCTAGCGTCCCCGTCAGAATTGTTTTGAGGCGCGCTTGGAACACTACGCGCCGTCGACTCGAGCCTGGTCCTTATCGGGTACGGGGGCGTGAGGGTGTCTCCGTAGCGTCTCCCACACGCGTTCCACCTCCTCCTTCGCGAGCATTACTGTTTCGCAAAAGGACTACTATGGCCTGAACCAGGGTCGGACGCGAGAGGTCTCCACCGCCTCCACGAGGACACGATGTTGTTCCGCCCGAGCGGCGCAGACCACCAGCGTCTCTAGTGTCCTCAGGGCGATCCGCACAATGGTGAAACCCGGGTGTTTCCTCCCGCCTTCTCCTGAACAGGAACCTCCCCCGATACAGCCGTGTCTGGTGAGGACCTGCGTCAGGTTGAAGGTGAGGACGCCGTGACGCCTCTCAAGCAAGCCACTCCTCAAAGAGGGGCCTTATCGCCGTAATTGTGGCGTGCCCAGCGCTGAGATGCGACAGTCGCCCTCTCCATGTCGCCATGAGATCCTGCGGGATGCTCTGTCCACCGAATCATGATTTGTCGCGGCAACAGAGTTTCGTGCCGGCATTTCGCCTCCTCGCACCATTCTTCATGCCTACCCTACCTCCCTAGTACCCTACCCTTACCCTACTTACCAACCTATCAATTCTTTTTCTAGGGTCATCATTATTTCGCGGAGAATCTTATACCGCCAACACAATATGCACAATGCCATCTATCGAATATCGAGTTCAACTGACCCAGTATCTGAATTACGTGTTGTTATAATTTTACATCTTGAACACTTTAAATTCATCAAAATTTGCATAAAGTGCTGCGATTGCGATGAAAAAAAACTAAGTAATACTTCAAGTTACGCACAATTTTTATGTATAAAAATTATCAACATTGGTTTCGTACATTTTACGTGATGCGTGCACAAATAAACAGACAAAAATTCCAAAAATGCTAGAAATGGGTTCTGTTAGTTATCCTGTAACACCCTGGCAATTTTTTTGGCAATATTTTCAATGTACAAAAACGAATTTTCTACTAATTTATTATATGTATTGATTTCAACAACGACGGGTTTGCTCTTTTATTTTAATTTAGAGGTATAAGCAACATGCTTATAACCACTGAAATTACAACTGTATAATCTAAAACACTGAACTTCTGGGCATTGAAAGACCTCGATATCGTTACGTAATGAAATATTAAATCAGTTTTAAAATAATAAAATCAAAATCAATTTATTTATTTCACATCGGCCTACATGGGCACTTATAAAACGTCGACAAAATGAGCACGGTTCGGGTTGGTCGTTTCCTATGGAGAAGAACCGGCAAGAAACTCCATGGTTACTCTTTTAAAAATGGTTTGGTTTTACAATATTTACATGTTACAGCATTAGTACTTAGATATGGGGGGACAACGTAGGCCCGAATTATGACAATAAGTCGTAAGAAACTAAAAAAAAAGAAAAAGATTATATAAAAAAGTTAACAAATGTTAACTAGCATCTAGAAGGCCTACAATGTTCACACATTCACAAAACAATCGGTAAAAGAATCTATACAAAGGTAAAAAATAATAAAAATAAGTATAACAAGACTAAATTTAACATGTTGCACAAATTTTGCTATCAGTGCTGTAACTATTCTTAGCAAAGGGCTTTAAAGATGATTGAAAACCATTTTAAAAAGTCTAATTAAAAGAAGGAAAGAAAAAATGAGATTGAGAATAGTTAGAGACATCCACATATTTGTGCCGTTTACAAGTTACCAGGGAAGCTGCATGCGCAGAAGGAGCTAAGGCCAAATGTTTTTATCTTCAACGTAGTCCTTGATTTTATAATATGCTTTTTTAACAAGGATACGTTTGATGTAGTTTTTGAACCTTCCATCGGTCAGTTCTATAACTGACTTTGGCAACAAAATCAAAATCAAAATCAAAATCAAAATTTCTTTATTCAATTAGGCCATTAAGCGGCACTTTCGAACGTCAAAAATAAAAATTAAATGTAATAATAATTGATTCTACCGTCCATTCGGAAATGTAGCTTGTTATGGAGAAGAACGGACAAGAAACTCCAAACTTACTCTTTTAAAAAAACATAAATGTGTTTTACAAGTATTTGGTTACAATAATCTTGTAGGAAAAATACATATATGTGAGAACGATGTAAAAAAAAAAAAAAAAACGCACTTAAAAGCGTCTAGAGTAAAACAAACAATTAAAAATACAATAAATAGGTAATTAAAAACATGCGGAGGCAGCTAAGATATGACCAATCCCAACTGACGGCGCCCGTTCACGAACATGACACATGGATCGGCACCACTCAGCTCAACCATCATGAAGGGAACCGAATGATCCAACACATGTGCCACCATCAGAGAGACATTAGAGAGAGCATGACACACTCAACTGCCGGGGCACACTGAAGTCAACGAACGACACATAGGTACAGTAAATGGTAGATTTACAGTTAGTACATAGTACTCACATATGTGCTGTGCAGTTATATAATCCAAAAAATAAATTGAGTTTATACAACACAAATATACATTATAATTATTCGTACAGTCTTCAGCAGGTCCAACAATACTTCAGAACTTTTCTGCTTATCACTTGTTTTTGTGCCCTAGTGGCTGTGGAGCTGGAATAGCGTTGGGCCAAGCATTTTTATCAGCGATGTAATCCCCCAACCTATAATATGCCTGCCTGCATAGTGTGCGTTTTATACAAGTTTTAAATTTCGTCTCATTCAATTCTAGAATGTGTGGCGGTATTTTATTGTAACATTTTATACAGTACCCCCTAAAAGATGACGCTACTTTAGCCAGCCTGAAACCTGGTTGAATTAATTGGTCCCTATTTCTAGTAACATAACTATGTCTATCGCTGTTTTTACTAAAAAGATGTAAATTCTTTCTAACGTACATGATGTTTTCGTAAACATACTGACAAGGTACCGTCATGATGTTAATGTCTTTAAACAGTTCCCTTAGAGAATCGCGCCGGCGAAGATTGTATATCGCTCTGATGGCTCGTTTTTGTAGAACAAAAATTGACTGAATGTCTGCAGCCCTTCCCCATAGTAATATGCCGTAAGACATTATACTATGAAAGTAACTAAAATAGACCAGCCTCGCGGTATCTACATCAGTAAATTGACGAATTTTTCTAACAGCATAAGCCGCCGAACTTAACCGCCCCGCAAGTGATATTAAATGAGGACCCCATTGTAACCTTGAGTCTAGCGTGATACCCAGGAAAACGGTTTTGTCGACGAATTCTAGCTTCTCGTTGTTTAACATAATGTCACAATCATAACTTTTGACATTCGGCAAGGCAAATTTTATACAATTAGTTTTTTTAGCATTCAAAACTAAATTATTAGCAGTGAACCAATTTAGAACTTGCCGCAATGCATTATTTACGTCGGCAACGTTACTCGTACGTCTATTTATGTTAAAAATCAAAGAAGTGTCATCAGCAAATAACACCATGTTCAGTTTGTTTTTCAATAGATGGGGTAAATCGTTAATGTATACTAAAAATAAGAAAGGACCTAAAATTGAGCCCTGGGGTACCCCCATTTTCACGTTCAACCCCGACGAATTGACACCGTTTATGTGAACTAATTGCTGTCTATCATTCAAATAGGATTTTACTAAATTTAATGCTGATTGGCCTAGCCCGTAATGCTCAAGTTTCAAAAGCAATGTTTCATGATCAACGCAATCAAACGCCTTCGACAGGTCGCAGAAGATACCTATGGCATCTTGTCCCTCCTCCCACGCATCAAAGATGTGTTTTATTAAGGTGACACCAGCGTCGGTTGTACAACGTCCTTTGGTGAAACCATATTGTTTCTCGTGTAGGATGTTTTTCGTATTAAAATAAATGAGCATTTGATTTAGCATTATCTTTTCAAATATCTTGCTGAAAACCGGCAACACGGATACTGGTCTATAATTATTTGTGTCTTTACTGTCCCCGGATTTAAAAAGTGGTATAACCTTACTATATTTCATTAGATCCGGAAAGACTCCCTGATCTATACACAAATTAAAAATTAAAGCTAAGTACGGCGCTATAGTCTGAATAATGGAGGTACAAACTTTGATGGACATTCCCCATAGATCTTCTGTCAGTTTTATCTTTATTTGCTTAAAAGCTTTTATCACTGTTATTGGGTTTATATGTGAAAAGTTAAATTCAGTCGGGCATGCTGAAACGTTAGCGTGTAATAAACCATAAGCGAGCGACGGCGAAGAATTTAAGGTTTCAGTAGTTTTAATTGGGATGCTGGTAAAGAAATTTACAAACTCTTGAGCAACCTCTTTGCTATCTCTAACAAGTCCATGTGTAGTCTCAAGCGTGTAATCAGTATTATTTCTTTCAACTTGTTATAAAAGCGTATACTGTTTATAAGAAAAGACTTGCTAGTTTTCGTTAATCTGAATTTGGGTATTACAATTTCGTGCTTACTGCGTGTATTTAAATTATGGAAGTCGCTTCTAGTTTTGAAAAGCCCCCGATTTTTACGGACATACAAAATACATTCCAAAATATAAAGTGAAGGTAGAGTCAGTATATCGATCTCTTTAAATTTTTCTCTGAGGGACTCGCGAGGACCCATTTTATAGATTGCGCGGATTGCCCTCTTTTGTAGGATGAAAATTGAGTCAACGTCTGCTGCTGATCCCCACAGCAGAATGCCATAAGACATAATACTGTGGAAATAAGCATAGTATACTAACCTAGCTGTAGCTACATCGGTTAGCTGCCTTATTTTCCTTACTGCATATGCAGCCGAACTTAACCTACCCGAAAGAGTTCTAATGTGCGCGCCCCACTGCAATTTTGAATCGATAGTAATCCCTAAGAATACAGTTTCCGTTATAACTTCAAGATTTTTGCCGTCAAGATTTAAGTTTAGGTCATGTTGTGGTACATTTGGTAAAGAGAACTTCAGACATTTTGTTTTTTTCGCATTCAGTAAAAGATTGTTAGCTGCGAACCATTTTGAGAGAACAATTAGACTTTCGTTGACATTTATGACATCCGTATCTTGCCTATCTATTTTAAAAATTAGCGAAGTATCATCAGCAAATAGAATTATATCCGAAAATTTGGCCATCATAAAAGGGAGATCATAAATGTAAACAAGAAAAAGGAAAGGGCCGAGAATTGAACCTTGGGGCACGCCCATCTTGACTAGAGACCCGGAGGACGTCGCCCCATTAACATTTACTTTTTGCTGTCTGTTTGATAAATAGGAAAGCACGAGATCAGCAGATTTTCCACGAATTCCGTAGTGGTGTAATTTACAGATCAGTGTGTTGTGGTCGACGCAGTCGAAAGCTTTTGAGAGATCACAGAAAATGCCAATGGCATCCTGGGACCTCTCCCAAGCCTCCAAGATGTGGCTGATGAGTTTTACTCCCGCGTCCGTTGTCGACCTACCTTTCGTAAAACCAAACTGTTGACTATGCAGTATCCCATTTGAATTGAAGTGAGACAACATCTGTTCCAGCATGATTTTTTCAAAGATTTTACTCAATGCTGGAAGCACGGATATAGGTCTTTAATTAGAAGGATCACTCTTACAGCCTGATTTGAAAATTGGTACTACTTTACTGTGTTTCATTAAGTCAGGAAAAGTGCCGCTGTCCAAACATTGATTGAATATGCCTGTTAGGACAGGAGCAATTGAGTCAATAATATCTCCAAGAACCCTAACGGATATCCCCCACAAGTCTTCAGTATTTTTTTTATTGAGACTTTTGAACGCGTTTTTAATTGAATCAATACACATTGGTTTTAATTTAAAGATTGGTATGTCTTTAGTAAAGTTTTCTTTAAGAAGAGCTTCAGCTAATTTAGAAGAGGAAGGAAGAGACTTCGTAACCTCTAACGGAATGTTGGTAAAGAAATTTTCTAATGTCTCAGCGACTTCTTGTCTATCAGAAATGATTTGATTAGTTATTTTCAAAGACAACTCATTCTGATCGCGTTGCTGTATCTTTCCAGTTTCTTAGCATGCACATGCATTATTAATAAATTGCCACACAGTTTTTATTTTATTATTAGAAACACCAATTTTGTTAATTATTATTTGAGATTTTGCTTGAGCGCAGACTCTTTTGAATATTTTGGAATAGTTTCTAACATAAGTGTGAAAACTTGATCGGAAGTCAAAGATTTTTCGTAATATAAATTATATAAGATGTCTCGGCTTTTTCTTATGCCCACAGTGGCCCATTCACTAAATTTCGATTTGGAATTGTTGACTTTTACTGTTTTTACAGGACACGTTTTATTGAATTCTTGGCAAACTGTTGAAAACAACGTGCCGTAATTTATATTGGGGTCGTTTGAATCAAAACTGGCGTTACAAAGGTTGCTTAAAACATTATTATTAAAAGAGATTAATTTATTTTTAGTAAGTGGTCTTAATCGAATTGATTTAGCTAGGTTATTTTTTTTATCTGACTCAAAAGATACTAGTTGACCAGTATGGTCTGTCTTAACGCCACTAATTAAAAACGAATCTTTTACTTTACAATTAGTGAATACATTATCTATGCAAGAAGCTGAAGTTGCTGTTATTCTTGTTGGTTCATTAAATAAATATGTTAGGTTAAATGATTTAAATAATGAAATGAGCTTACATTTTTCAGGCGAGTTGACTAACAGATCTATATTTAAGTCACCACAAACAAAAACTAATTTATTATCTCTGAAAAGTTTACTTAATAATTCTTCCATTGTTATCAAAAACAATGACAAGTTTGATGCTGGTGGTCTGTAAACGCACAAGACAGTATGCCCCTCGACCTCTGCACATGCTACCTCACACAAGCGATCAACAGAGTAAGCAGTGATATCCTTCCTTTCCTTATATTTTAAATGACTATTACAAAGTATCAGGGTACCACCACCCACTGTGGATCTGTTGTACGCACTGGCAACTGAGAAATTATTTACATTAAACAACATCCTATCTGGTTTTAACCAAGTTTCACAAAAACATAAGATATCCATGTGGTATTTATCTACTAACAATTCCACGTCTAAAATTTTGCCGGAGAAGCGATTTATATTTTGATGATATAGTAAAATATTACTATTCGACTTCTCTTTTGTCGGCTCTAATCGTTTAAAAAATCATTGTTTAAAGTATTATCAGAAAAACTGGATAATACTGTTAAATCACTAAACCTAGTCTCAGTTAAATTATCAATAACTGCGTGTATATTAAAAGCTAACAATGTAGCTAATAAATGTCGACTATTTTTGGGAAGAAACATATGGTTCCCAATCAAAACAAAATCACTAACAAAATTGTTGGTGTCAAAAAACAATAAACGGTCACTATGACGACAAGATAAAATATGCATCAGGTTATTCAAACTAGAAATGTATTCATTTTCATGAACAAGTAACTTGCCAGAATAGGGCAATGCACATAATATTAATTTGTCTAATCTTAACTCAAGTAGGGTGTCAATACCATTAACTATGTCCTTTTTTGTTATACTAAGGCTATTTCCAATAAGAAGTACTACAGTACTTTGCTCATTCAATTGTGTCTGTTGAATTTTATGGATAAGCTCATTAAATTGCAGTTTATGATAACAATGGTTCACTATTGTATGTTTAGAACGGTTATTTAACAAAGATCCAAAACCTGTTCCTAATCTATCAGAAAATACTAAGACATTACTTTTGGTGGGGTTCAAAGTTGTTGCAGTATGATCAATAGGTAAAGATGTAGTAGCAACATGTTGTGACATGAGAGGTGGCAGAGCGGCAGCACAACTACAGGTGAGGTTGTTAGTCAATGATTCGCACCTCTCTGCATTATACTTCACCAGGTCCACCAACTCACAAGCCTCCTGCATGCGTTCACTCAACATCTGTTGACTACATTCATATTTACAAAATATTTCCTTAAGTGTATTTTCCCTACTCAATAATTCCCTTTCAAGGTTCTGAATTTCAACATCATACATTTGTGTACTAGTTTCTAATTTACTATTACATATATTTAATTGGTTTTTTAAGTTTCTTAAATCTTTCCTAAGGTTAACATTATTTTTGCAAACATTTTGAGTTTTTATAAGTTTCTTATATTTCTTAATACTTTTATTGATTTTAATATATTTCTTAATTTTATTATGACTACTTAGAATTGGACATTTAGCAATGGTATCATCCCCTGTAAGGTCTATAGTAATGGTGGGCGGCGCACACTCCAGTTTGGATGCATCCATCAGCTCATTGTACAGGTTACTGGTGTTAGAAACCTCTTCGCTGACTTTCAGCGAGTCGATGGAGGTAATGGTGTTATGAGCCTTGCACAATTCTGCTTCTAGTACAGATATACGCTTCAGTGCCTGGTCATGAGTGTCATGGCACTGCTGATAATCTGAAACCAGTTGACGGAGATGGTGATGCTGGTCCAGTATATCCATATGCTGGGAGTGTAGTTCTGCAAGCTGGTTCTTGAGTTGAGTGTTTTTGCTCACTATTAACTCAATTTCTACTTCACTTTCTTCTCGTTCCCGCAGTAGCTTGCTGCACTCATTTCTAGATGAATCCAGCTCCCTCAGCACTGTTTTCAGTTTGACACTCATGTCACGAACGGTAGCTGCCCGGGTCATCATATAGAATGTTTTCCTTAAGCGACACCTGTAATGTGACAGGAAACAGCTGAGTATGTGAAGAGAATACTAAGTTAGTTGAAAACTTGAGAAAGAAGGAGGGGTTTAAAAGTTAAAAAGAAGTAAAATGTTTAAAAACAATAGAAACGTTACAAAAAAAGATTATAAAAATATATGAAGGTATATGAGAAAAAGTAGAAAAAAAAACTAAGAACAAACAAAAGAATATTCTAAGACTTAATTACAGGTAATACTTTAAGGAAAGGATTTATTAAACATTGGCGTTTATTGCTCGATTAGATTTTTGTATAAGGATTATTGCTAAGAACATTAGTTTTAGTGGAAACAAAGTATTTACAATGCTTATGAACTATGGGGTTTACCTATAATATTTACACTATATTAAAGATATATTCTGTGTGAAGTAGGGTTTGCAGTGAATGTTATGTCTGGGGCAAGTGCTTTCGTCCTCGATTTTGCTTCCACAATTTGTCAAACAAAATGAGACATAAACGTAGCCGGTGTGTACTGGACGTCGCTCAGAGCCCTGAGCAGTGTATGAGTGGTGTATAGTATGTAAATAATACAGCAATAAATACATAAACCAAAACAAAATACTCCCCCGGTTCGAAGAATTCAAATCCACAGTTCAAACGTTGACAGCCGGTACATGACTTAGTGAAATATCAATTGTTATTGAGTTATCACAATAAAAACTGGTCACAAACACTGCGTGTGTCACTTTATACTTTGATTCTAATACAAATAAATGATTTTTAACAAACTAAACACAATAAAACAATAATTTTAAAATAAATTAGTTACGAGGCCGTTTTTTGACGACCTGTCGCCAGTGTTGCCAGCCGCAGTTCATATAATACAATAATTGGTCGTTACCAAAATTTTATTGTTGTGGGTCGCCGATGTCGCCGCTTTTTTGTTGAGCTTTTTATTACTTTAACATTCAAAAGATTCCATTTTGTATCCTTTTAGTTGTTCATGTCTTATCGGAAACCTTTTAATATTTCATGTTAAAATTTTACTTTGTTGATGGAAGGAAGTGGTGGTCTAATTAAGAACGAGAAGTACTAAAAGTTTCATTCGAAATTGGGGCTGTTAGCTCGTGGATGAAATGAGTGAACTGTACTTTTTAGGCGAAATGGTTTAATGCCGTTAGAAATACAAATAACTGTCCCGGTCAAACAATATTATAGTTTTAAGAGAGAGTTGTCGATTATCGCGGTGGAGTCCGTGGTAGCGAGAGTCCGCCGAGCCGCGCCGCGTCGCCTCCGCGCTGCCACTCACACACCGAAGCTATGTAAGTCACGCAGATTTGTGTGCAGCGTAGGCGGCGCGCTCCGGCCGCCCGAAGTGTTGGGTAGAAATCCCAACATGCTGCCCGGGTTGAAGCGATAGCTTCAAGAAATCTGGAAGGGGGCGGATATGAGAACATGACCCTCAAAATGATGCTCCTCTTTAGTCATCTTAGTGACTCCCGTCACTTGAGAGCTTTTCAAAATAAGGCTTCTCGTCGCCATTAGAAACCTGTGGATGATAGTAGCATAAGTGACCGTCCAATGGAAACAGAAGGAATAAGAGTAGAAGAGTTGTGGGGATTAAAGGAACAAGAAAGAATAAAGAAATAAGAGAAAGGAAGTTTTAACTTGCTTTATTCTAGTGAGGCAGCTAGCCATTTCTCATAATGAGTAAACAATATGAGTAGTATTATGGTAGATCGTGTCTTTTGTAAGACTGATGGAATCAGCCTTCAGCCCGCGAGCAACAAAATCCACCGTGTTGTCTGTCGACTGTAGGTAGCTATATATAGACCACCATAAGACATGAACTGACAACTCGCATTGAGTGTACCGCCTGTGACTTAAGGTAAATTTGGCGTTCCTTTAGCGGCATATTGGTTACCACAAGTGTCAGTCGTCCTAAATGCAGCGTTGCCTAAATCTCTGCTTCTCAAGAGACAGAGAGCGCTTGACTGCGACGTGCGATGGTATCTGGAACCTGGAAATAAGCCATTAAGAGTGGATTGGCATTTACCAACGTTCAAAAAAATACAAACTGGAGAGAGGGTGTGATTTGTTTTTATGATTGTTGATTGAAGTTTTGTTTCCATAATTTCTCATATCCGGCACCATCATGTTCCGTATGGTGCCGGAGTTCCGTATGGTGCCGGACGTAAAGAATTTCACCATCCCATGTCTTCCCGTGGGTGTCGTAAGAGGCGACTAAGGGACAAACCAGAGAATGGGCAGCAGCGTTCTCTGTGCTTCTATAACAACCATACTGCGATCGCTAACCCGCCTGCCAAGCGTGGCGATTATGGCAAAACCCCCCCAATGAATAGCACAAATAAAAAATGGCCCCTGGTACCCGGCAGCTTGCCTACCCTCGACTACGGTAGCGGTCGAGGCTACGGCATGGCAAGGGGTGCTAAGAATCTCCGGACGAGATCCGGCTACCCCAACAATCACCGACGACTGGACCTGGCAACGTACAACACGCGCACACTTCGGACCGACGAGAAGGTCACCGAACTCGAGGAGGAACTGAGCAGGTTGCGATGGAGTATTATTGGGTTATCTGAAGTCCGAAGAGAGGGGGAGGACTCGATAATCCTCAAATCCGGTAACCTGCTCTATTTCCGAGAAGGTGACCGGCAGTCCCAGGGTGGTGTCGGGTTTATCGTCCACAAGTCCCTTGTGAACAACGTGGTGAAGATCGAGAGTGTGTCGACCAGGGTGGCGTACCTTATACTCAGAATATCCTCAAGATATTTGCTAAAGGTCAAACAGGTCTACGCCCCAACCTCGGCACACCCCGACGATGAGGTAGAGACCATGTATGAGGATATCTCCAGAGCCATGCATGGTTTCAAAACTCACTTCACCGTTGTCATGGGGGACTTCAACGCGAAACTGGGCAAACGAGACGAGGATGAGCTGCAAGTGGGGCAATTTGGAGTTGGACAACGGAACCACCGGGGTCACCTACTGGCCAGTTTTATGGAGAAGGAGGGCCTCTATATGATGAACTCCTTCTTCAAAAAGCGTGAACACAGGAAGTGGACCTGGCAGAGCCCCGATGGTGCATCAAAAAATGAGATCGACTTCATCATGTCAACCAAGAAGCAAATGTTCAATGATGTCTCTGTGATCAATTCGGTAAAAACCGGGAGCGATCACCGCATGGTAAGAGGCACATTGAACATTAATATTAAGCTTGAAAGGTCTCGACTGATGAAGTCCACGCTCCGGCCAGCACAGATCCAAGTCCAAAACCCCGAGAGCTTTCAGCTCGAACTCCAGAATCGTTTCGAGTGCCTAGGGAGCTCCGTGGATGAATATAGTAACGGATTCGTGGAAGCTGTCCATACGGTCGGGTCTAAGTTTTTCAAGACCCGTCGTACAGATAGAAACAAAAAGCTCTCTGATCACACCCTCAAGCTTATGAAGGAGAGGCGTGAGATGATCCTGCAGTCTTCAGATGAGGCGTGCAAATACCGGCAGCTCAATAGACAGATCTCTAAATCCTTGAAAAGAGACCTCCGCCGTTTCAATACCGAGCGTATTAAAGACGCTATCGAGCGAAATAAAGGCTCCAAGGTGTTCTCAAGGGATCTGGCTATTGGACAGAGCCAACTCACGAAACTGAAGACCGACGATGGCAGGATCGTATCCGCCAAACCGGAGCTTCTCAGGGAGATCGAGACATTCTATGGGCAGTTGTACACTTCGATCAGCAAGCCCGTTGCGAGTCTAGCAAACGACCCAAGAGCTAGATTGACCCGACACTATACCGAAGATATCCCGGACGTCAGCCTGTACGAGATTAGGATGGCTCTGAAACAGCTCAAAAACAACAAGGCGCCGGGTGATGACGGAATTACGGCCGAACTCCTGAAGGCGGGTGGAAAACCGGTCCTTAGGGCCCTTCAGAAGCTGTTTGATTCCGTCATACTCGAGGGCAAAACGCCACAGGCATGGTGCAGGCGTGTGGTGGTACTCTTCTTCAAGAAGGGCGACAATGCGCGGTTGAAGAACTATAGGCCCATCTCACTTCTTAGCCATGTCTACAAGTTGTTTTCAAGAGTCATCACGAATCGTCTCGCGCGCAGGTTTGACGATTTCCAGCCCCCCGAACAAGCCGGATTCCGAAAAGGCTTTAGCACCGTAGACCACATACATAAGACCGAAGAGTATAACCTGCCTCTCTGTTTAGCGTTTGTGGACTACGAGAAAGCCTTCAATTCGATAGAGACTTGGGCTGTACTGCAGTCTCTCCAACGGTGCCAGATCGACTACCGGTACATTGAGGTGTTGAAGTGTTTGTACAAAAACGCCACTATGTCAGTCCGTCTTCAGGATCAGACCTCGAAACCAATCCTTCTCCAGCGCGGCGTGAGACAGGGAGACGTCATTTCTCCGAAACTGTTCACTGCTGCGCTGGAGGATGTCTTCAAGGTTCTGGACTGGAGGGGGCTGGGCATCAACGTTAATGGCGAGTACATCACTCACCTTCGGATTGCCGACGACATAGTGGTCATGGCTGAGACCATGGAGAGCCTCAGTAAAATGCTCGATGACCTCAGTAGAGCTTCCGAAAGAGTGGGTCTTAAAATGAACATGGACAAAACCAAGATCATGGTGAATGCCCATGTAACACCCACTCCTATCAAGGTCGGAGACTCTACTCTCGAAGTTGTAGACGATTATGTCTACCTGGGACAAACGGTCCAGTTGGGTAGGTCCAACTTCGAGAAAGAGGTCAACCGTCGAATCCGACTCGGCTGGGCGGCGTTCGGGAAGTTGCGTGGTATCTTCTCGTCCAATTTACCGCAGTGTCTCAAGACAAAAGTCTATGACCAGTGTGTGTTGCCAGTGATCACCTATGGGACCGAGACGTGGTCGCTCACAATGGGCCTTATCAGAAAGCTCAAAGTCACCCAAAGGGCAATGGAGAGGGCTATGCTCGGCATTTCCTTGCGTGATCACGTCAGGAATGATGATATCCGCAGGAGAACCAAAGTTACCGACATAGCCCGAAGAATTGCCAAACTTAAGTGGCAGTGGGCAGGGCACATTGCTCGCAGAACGGATGGCCGATGGGGCCGAAAGGATCTGGAATGGCGACCGCGAACCGGAAGACGATACGTTGGAAGGCCTCCCACTAGGTGGACTGATGACCTGGTTAAGGTTGCGGGAAGGCGCTGGATGCGAGACGCACGGGATCGGTCAATGTGGCGACGCCTGGGGGAGGCCTATGTCCAGCAGTGGACGTCTTTCGGCTGAAATGATGATGATGATGATGAATTTCTCATATCTATATTGAATTTGATGTCATCAATGTAAGTAGATTTTAATAATTAAATAAGTCTGGTTTTTGTGTATTATTACAGTATTATATTCTTGTAAGCTCCTAGTAAGTCAGTTCTTCAGCTAAGGAAATCTCAGATCAAACAGTAAACAGATAGAACGTACGGAACAAGAGAGCGGTGCCGCCTTCTTTATAAGTGTGCATGGCAGCGAGGAGCGGCAATGTAGGGACACGTACATCTGTGTGCGTATAAGGTGAAAATATGTGGGAGTTTTTTCGAGTAATGGTTATCAAATAAATTATAGATAGAAGAAGAATATATAGTTTTTTGATAATTGATAAGCGATATCATACATGTTGCATAATTACGCGAGGAACTTGAAAATGTGATTTTGTCAAATGAAAGGTCTTGGCCTAGAACCATTTTATCCGTTTGAATTGAAACGTAGGATCGGTTCGGGAACAATTTTAATTTTATTTTCTCATCTTCTTCGGCATTTGTGGTTGATTTTGTAAATTCGATGACGAGTTTCATTCTTGATTATTAATGAAAACAAACTTTATTTTAATTGAATCACCTTCAGAATTTGAAAAACCGGAGACAGGTTAATTACCACAAAAAACAATTAAATACCTTTTAAAACAAATTCTCTTAGCCTATATGGCTTTTTGAAATCTTTAATCCCAGCCTCATTCAAAAACATCTGAAGCTGTAAATCTTAGGCTAAAAGACTAATTAAAAAAGTTCAATTATAAGTAATCTGTTTTTTACTTTCAACACTAAGCATTCCTTTGATTGTCTGCGAGGTTTTTGTTAAAGTGATAAAATAATAAAAAGTAATTGAGAGTGGATGCAGGCAGGGTGAAAGATTTGTTATCAACGTCGACGGTCGTAGGTTTAAAGTGGTAATTTGGTCCATGACCACTTTAAACGGAGAGAGAGTACAGAGCACGGAAACTACCCAAAAGTTGTTGCTAGGGACGACTAGTCAACAGTTTCGATAAAAACCAATCGTGTCACCCTTAACCCAGATGTTACTGAAACTATTTTTGACCTGCGATAACCGTGATTTTTGGATATGTTTCTTTACATGACTCATTATATACTTTACATAACAATAGAAATACACACACTCGCAAATACTTTCGTTATTGACTTTACCTGTGATAATCATAAAACAGTTCTTGAAAAAAATTTCAAAAGTGTAAAATTTTACTTTTTTTTTATTGATGTTAGTCTTGCGCTTGACCACTATCTCACCTGATCGTAAGCGATGATGTGGTCCAAAAATTTGCAAACTTTGCATCTTAGTTGAGGGGCATTATATTGAACCAAGACTAAGTGGTCAACCCCATCATATGGAGATGATTCTCGATGAGACCTAGGTGTGGGACAGGGTCCTCTCCTATCGCTCTTTTTGTATTTTTCGAGCAAACCCTTTGCCAATGATGACATGGTACAGACATATCTAGGCTATGACAGAAAAGAGAAAAGAACCGTTTCTTGCTACAAATAGAAGTTCGAACCTATGTTCTGAACCGACCGACTTATCCCTTCCATATTTTCATTATACTTTTTTTATAAAAAGGGGTTGATCAATAAGCATACATTTCTTATGTTTTTGTGAAAACCTCTTGACTTTATACTAAGATTCTACAGTTTCAGCATTTGAGCCAACAGCAACGACACTGTTGTCATTCCATTTGCAAACTAGAATGTGCTCAGTTAAACTAGATTTGCACTCATTTGCAAATTGCAAAATCACGCTTCCCCCTAGACCAAACTCTTTGTAACCCAGAAATAAATGTTGCGTCTGGAGTATAAGACACAGATGTAGAAGGCACAGAAATTTCGCAATCTTCACCGATCGTGTCAATTGTGCGTCTTCTCTTACGCAAACTCGACAAAGGCTCGTCATCTTCCTCGTCAGAGGCTTGTCATCTTCCTTGTCAGAAATCTGAGAAAATGTCACCTCAGCAGGAGCTATTAGCTAATAAACATCAACAAGAAAATAACATACATATTGTTATAATAATAAACAGGTAGCATATCTACTCGTGGGTTCATTGACATGTAAATGAAATACATTCATAATTACTTTACCTGGAACATTTTGTAATGTTACGAACTCTTCATTTCCAGAGTCTTGGTCAGTAACATCCACATTGGCAGTATCAGGTGGAAAAATGGTTATTTGGTTCAGCAACAAAATGTCTTTGTCAGCACTCTAACTCATGAACAATTTCGATGAGTTTGAGCGCTTTTACTAATCGCGTACTAAAATAAAAGTAATCATATAATAAACCCCTATATTACGACGGGCCTTTTAAAAGGCCATCGATTTCATACGTGAAAAAGAACATTTATTTTGCGTTTCGAACCAAACAAATGAGGTTATATATTTTCATGAAATAACCAACATATATAAATATCAAAGCGAATTTTTATCAGATTCCGCATATAAATAACATAAAAGCTTACCTTTGTGCAGCCAATGTAAAAAAAAAAACTTCCAGATCTTCAAAAACACTCAAAATACATAAAAATGTGTGTCCAATTGTAAAAGTAACTGGATCAAATAATATGTTGATAGATACTCAGTAAGTTACCAATATGAATATGTATCTCAAATAATTGAATAGTTATGAAAAATGCAGCTAGATTTAGTAATTTTTTGGGCCTTTTAAAAGTCCCGTCGCAGTATCTGGGTTAAGTCGCGTAGTGCTAAAGGGACTGACACAAATACATAATGTATAATCTGACAGCTTAGATTGTCGAAGATAACAGAAATAATGCGAATAAAACACACGTCTCTAAGGCAGTACTTATAGAATTCTTCGCGCGAAAATCTTACTAGAGAGTAAGATTTCATTGTAACTATTAATCTCGACGGCACTAGATATCGGTACTGATTTTATCCTCGAGGCTCTTGCTAGAAGCGGCACTGTTAATACTTCCAATAGAAACCAACCCTACCCGCGGAATGACACAAAAATGACATATTGTATGGAGGACAAAACAGAAGTTTTGCGTTCAACACACTTTCTCTACTACTACCGTGTCTAATCGCTGACTACGGTCCGGTAATTCCTGGAAGCGGACATTACAGTAACTGTTACCTAGTTAATCTCCTGCCCACTTTACCCGCCCTTGTCATGCGGGTTAACAATGCAAACAACACAGATCTGTCAACGTAAAGCCTTTTATTCATAATCCTTATTGAAGGTGATTCAGTACACATTCAGGGTATGGTCACGTTTTAGCCGTGTCATTATACCCCAACCCAGGAATTAATTTTAATCACATGTTTACGTACAGAGGTGACAATTAAAACAACGTTAGGGTTTTTGAAATAAGCTAATAGTTCGATGATTTGTTGTAAGTTTTTAAACGATTATCCGATAATATCGGCGATAAATGACCCAAACATAGTTGTCAAAAAGCTAACGTGGACTTTTTATATTGTATGTACGTAAGAGCAAGGTGCAAAATATTTTCTAATAAAATATAGAAAGCGTGCTATGGCTCCAACAAGCCGTACTATCAAAGACACTGTAATACCTTATGCTCTGGAAATGCTGGATCTGATCTTTGAATATTTACGAGTATGTCCTTTACTTTCTAGACAGGGTTCAACAATATGCAACACAATCGTGAAAAGAGCGTTACAATAAAGGAATATAAAATGATACACAGATAATAAATCTCATCTCAAAAAAAGCAAATATAGATGATATAGTTAAAAGATATTTTGGAGGTAAAGATACAATGTATAATATATGCAGTAACTTTGCAGATACATTCACTGAAGAAATTATAAGTATTAAACATAAATGTAAAATAAAATTATTAGACAGAAGTAAATATGTTTCTTCAAGCAATGTAACCTTTCGTTTTAGGCCAGTATCCAGCAACACTGTGTGTAAAGTTATTGATCAGCTGAGCAGTGATAAGGCGCCGGGTATTGATTATATTAGAGTCACTAACTTAAAAATAATCAAGAATAAAATCTCACCGGTCTTGTCGCACTTTGTCAACCTGTGTTTATCGAAAGGGGAATATCCAAGCCAACTTAAAAAAGCCTTAATTAGGCCTATCTATAAACAGGGAGCGCACTCAGATTACGCTAACTATAGGCCCATCGCTATCTTATCTGTCATTAATAAAATAGTGGAGAAAATAGTAGTCGGGCAGGTTGGCGATTTCTTAGAGCAGAATCGTATACTATCAGATGCACAACACGGTTTTAGGCGCGGTCGCAGCACAACATCAGCTCTCTCACAGTTTTCGGAAGATATGAATCGTAGTCTAGCCAAGGTCATCAGGTGTTGGCGCTGTTTATTGATTATAAAAAGGCGTTTGACACTTTGGACCACGAGGTGTTGTTGCAGGCCATGGATGAGTGTGGGATCAGAGGGCCCGCGAACAGGTGGTTCCGGAATTACTTGAGTGGCAGAACCTTGCAGACCTGCATTTCTGGCGTGGCTGGTAAAGAAGCTGCGGTTAACCTTGGCGTTCCGACTGGTTCCGTATATGGACCGGTTGGCTATATCATGCATGTCAATAGCGTCAGTAATGTAGTTGGGAAGTGTCGGGTTTATATGTATGCGGATGACATGTGTCTTATGTACTCCTCTAAATCTATACAGGAGGTCAGGGATGTGTTGCAAGCAGACTTCGACAATATTACCCGGTGGGCGCACGATAACGGTATCATACTAAACCTAAGCAAGACAAAAGTGATGCATGTGCACTCGCCGCACAACCTGGTGGCAAAAAAGGTCGATAGTAGGGATATAGGTATCGTGGGCCACACGTACGACTGCATGCACGTCGGAAATGTCGACTGTGTCTGTCAGCGGCTGGAGTATGTCAGTAAGTTTAAATATCTAGGTCTGTGGGTAGACCAACACATGAACTGGAAGACACAGGTTGACACAGTGTGTACGAAGCTTAGGTCAGTGTTAAGCAAATTCTATATCCTGAAGGCACCTTTAAGTAGGAAAACGCTGCGTGTGATTTATTTCGCTCTCGCCGAGTCTCTGCTGAGCTATGGGTTAAATACTTATGGCCGTACATTCAAAACCTACCTGAACAGTATAAAATCACTCCAAGTTCGGTTTATGAAATACCTGGTTAACCCAAAACTGAAGCTTGAATGTAAAGAAAATTATGATAGACTTTTTGTTGTATTCAAGGTGCTTCCCGTACATGAGAAGGTCAAGTATTTGATGGTTCTGGAGCAGTTCTTTAACGACCAATTTAAAGTACAAGTGCAAAACGCTTACAATACTAGGAGCGTTAGAGAACGTAAATTCGTTAGAGCACCAGTTAAAAATTACTAAGGCAAAAGAACCAATAATTATTTGACCCCTACAATTTTTAATAATATCGACTGGCTGAGAAAAGATAATAGTGGAATTAGTGAGCGAACACTAAAAATTAAATTAAAAACTGAACTGCTTAGTGACGTTGCCGCGATGTGCGGCAGTAGTTGATAATATCGAGTTGTTAATTGTTGTCGCGTGTTGCGGCAATGTCATTGAGCATCTTGTTGCACTGTATTCTGATAAAGCATGCGCGGCGCGAGCCGTCGCCTGTGTGTGTGCCGACGGCGGCCCGCGCGGCTGCTTAAATGCTAATGATAACATTAATAGATTCTAATAATAGTTGTATCTACCTACTTAGATGTTTATAATTGATACCAAATGTTTTTAAAACGAGCGCTAATCCTGCCGACAAACTGTCACGCAGTTTGGCAGGTTTATGATGTATGTACAAATGTTTGGTCTAAAATAAAAGATTTATTTATTTATTTATTCATGTATACGAGTGTGAAGCTCGTATACTAAAGAGTTATTAATAAACATAATACATGTACGTTAAATTTGGGCTTATTAGGAACAATATATTGCGGTATATGTACTCGTAAGATGTTCTGAATTTTCATTCCTTTAATTCTTATGTCTAAACATTGGAATCGTAATAAATTGCCCAAAGATACGAATTGTTCGTACGCGTACATAGTAACTTTTGGTCTCGGCTTTAATTTTCTCAGAGTAAAACATCCATTATTTTTTTATGAAAAGAATCGCTAACTCAGTTGTGATAATGGCGAGCGCTGATTGTACAGATGGGATGCGTTTATAAAATTTAAACAAAATCTGTAATCGATATATTGTAGCAATTTTGTTAGTGATTTTGTTTTGATTGGGAACCATATGTTTCTTCCCAAAAATAGTCGACATTTATTAGCTACATTGTTAGCTTTTAATATACACGCAGTTCTTGATGATTTCACTGAGACTAGGTTTAGTGATTTAACAGTATTATGCAGTTTTTCTGATAGTACTACTGATTCTTTAAACGATTAGAGCCGACAAAAGAGAAGACGAATAGTAATATTTTACTATATCATCAAAATATAAATCGCTTCTTCGGCAATTTTTTTGACGTGGAATTGTTAGTAGATAAATACCACATGGATATCTTATGTTTTTGTGAAACTTGGTTAAAACCAGATAGGATGTTGTTTAATGTAAATAATTTCTCAGTTGCCAGCGCGTACAACAGATCCACAGTGGTTGGTGGTACCTTGATACTTTGTAATATTCATCTCAAATACTCGTATAAGGAAAGGAAGGATATTACTGCTTACTCTGTTGATCGCTTATGTGAGGGAAGTGCAGAGGTCGAGGGGCATACTATCTTATGTGTTTACAGACCACCAGCATCAAACTTGTCATTGATTTTAATTACAATGGAAGAATTATTATGTAAACTTTTCAGAGATAATAAATTAGTTTTTGTTTGTGGTGACTTAAATATAGATCTATTAGTCAATTCACCTGAAAAATGTAAGCTCATTTCATTGTTCAAATCATTTAACTTAAAATATTTATTTAATGAACCGACAAGAATAACAGCAACTTCAGTTTCGTGCATAGATAATGTATTCACTAATTGTAAAGTAAAATATCGTCTTTAATTAGTGGCGTTAGGTCAGACCATACTGGTCAACTAGTATCTTTTGAGTCAGATAAAAAATTAAACCAAGCTAAATCAATTCAATTAAGACCTTTTACTAAAAATAAATTAAATTCTTTTAATAATAATGTTTATAGCAACCTTTGTAGCGCCAGTATTGATTCAAAAGACCCCAATATAAATTACGGCACGTTGTTTTCTACAGTTTGCCAAGAATTCAATAAAACCTTCTCGATATCCATTTGCAGTGGAAAAGAAATGTCACTCTTGTCGGCCATAGACACTGAGCATTTTATTGACCAATAGAGACGTCATGTCTATATTTTCTTTAAGTAATTATGTTTTCTAGAAATTTATAACCTAGATATGTAGGAAATTGTGAGCTTGTTGAATTTTATTAATACACACAATATCTAACAGGTTTTGTAAATATTTATAATAATTCCGCCCCGACCTCAGCGCCATCTAGTACCAAAGTGCCTCAACCACCTAGTGACACACCCAGATGAAAGAGTACACCTGATAATTAATATGCCTGACACCAGATGTCGCTGCAAGCCGTTACGGAAATATATTTGTTACAACTTCACACCTTCATTTATAGCATAAACGAAATCACGCGAACGAAGTCGCGGGTGGAGTGCTAGTATTAAATAAAATAGCCAACATTATTCGTGGCGGAATTAACAAAGTCGGCAGAAACAGGGTATCCGTTGAGTTTGCTTCCCCTCAGGATGCAAACGCTTTTATAGTCAATGCTTTACTATCTAAGCACGGTTATACAGCCGCGATTCCGACCCACATTTGACGGACAGGCCTTACCTAAACGAGTGTTTTGCTGCTACACATCCCTCCCTGTCGAATAATATATCTACCCCACTATCCAATGCCGTAAATGCTGTCGATTTGGGCATGTTGCAAATGTGTGTAGGTCGAATCCATGCTGCAGTAAATGTGGCCACGATCACCCCGGTGATGTTTGCAGCATTTCTGAGGGCGAGGCCTTCTATGTACTTTGCTCGGGAAACCACTTCGCTAATAGCAAGTCTTGTCCTGAGCACGGTAGGCAGAAAGCCATCAAAACTGCTATCTGAAAAATCAATCTCATATGTTGAATCAAGCAAAACAATCCCAGCAGCTTCCCGCAACTATGCCAATGTCACCAAATCACAGTCTTACCGAAAAACTGTCACTCTCAAGCCTAGGACCTGTACGGTCCACCCGTACAATTCATATCTTTTTACGTTAATTAAGCAGTTTTGTACCGCGTGCGCAATTTACCTTAGTTTGCGTTCGGTCTTCGCCGCGTGTACTCACTATCACCACATTATATCAATAAATAGATAGATTTCTATCATTATAAACATTGTATCATTTATAGTTGTCCCGTACAACTTTATGGTCCTTCGAGCCACCGTATTGGCGGGACCTACCGCGTGTTTTACAAAGTGCGTGTGAACATTCCGCCGAATCAGAGCGTGGATATACCTACCACTATCAGTAACCACCACCAGGTAACAAGCAGCAGATACCGGTGAGTGACCTATCATTATCATCGCAACAGCGAAGCGGCTGGTCTACGAGTGGACTCGCCCGCAAGGCTAGCAGCACATGTCACGTGGTTCTTGCATCAGCATACATACGACCACACCAGCATACAGCATCATCAGCATTTCGAATAGACTACTATCAGCTATCATCAAGCGTTTTATGAAAAGGGTGTCTATTCTCGAGCAAGCCAAGCATAAAATCATTTTACCAACATAAGGTACCTTTATATCATTTTCCAAGCTTAGTCGACGAAGTAAGGAATACACAATCGAGTAGGATTCATAGAAATATCATAGATTTCTTTTATCAAGCTTTTATCACGGAAGCTACATCAGCATCGCCGAGATGGAGGGCCTACTCGAAAATCAGGATCAGATTACGCAGGGCATAGAGCAGCTTTTGCGCAATTTTAAAAAGGATGGAGCTGAAAGAAAAACCTCTATTTACGTCAGCAAACGTTTAGAGCTTCTCGACAAATATTGGGAAGAGTTCCAGTCTAATCATATTTAGTTAGAAGAATCTGAAGAGCGTGGCTACAGCTATTTTTCAGAAAATTAATATCAGAAAACTAGGAAGTTGTACAGCGAGGCACGTGCGTATATTCTACAGTACAAGGTCACCATGACCGATCCCAAGATTGTCGATGCACCGACTACTCTGCATCCAACATTGCAAGCAGCTGCAGCGGAGAGTCAAGGGCATGGGAGAGGATCTTCAGATCAAGATGCAGGAGACAAGCAACAGCAATCAGCCAGCAAGGTTAGAACCAAGTCTCCGGTTTTTTACACTTCGCAAGGTAACAGCAGTAAGCTGGAAGAGATGCTGCGTAAACAAAAAAGCAATTTTAAGGCATTCTCGCGTACCATTGCTATCATAGATTTAGATAAAATATCTGAGAAATTGGAATTCGAAGATATTTTGCAGAATGTTCAATCAAGATGGTCAACAATAGACTCGTTACATTGGGAGATTGATAGCGAGTTGTTCGAAGAAAATGAAGAATACGAAAAGTCGTTCGTCAAATACGAACAACTTTATCTTCACATCAAGAAATCTATCAACAATAAGATGTGGTCTGTTTCTCACCGTGAGAAAAGTACCCCAACGATGGACATTCCAGCATTTAACGGAAACTATCATCAATGGGTAGCATTTAAAGACTTATTCACGGAATCAATACACAACAACCGTTCTATCTCCTGCGCACAGAAAATGCAGTTTTTGAAAGCTAAGCTTAAGGGGGAACCGGAGAGACTTATCCAGCACTTGCATATTAGCACCGAGAACTATAAGGTCTGCTGGGACATATTGAACCACAGATACAATAACACTAAGTTAATATTCAGTTCTCATCTCAATATTCTTTTGTTATTACCAACAATGCAACAGCAGTCAGCTTCACAAATCAAGAAAATATATGACACCACTAACGAGTGTCTGAATGCGATTAAAAACCTTGGAGTTGACGTAAAATCGTGGGACCCATTTATAGTTCATGTACTAGCATTGAAACTGGATCAGCAGACCCACTCTGACTACATGGACTCTCTGAAAAACCCACGGGATTTGCCAATATTGAGTGAATTCATGGGATTCCTAGAGAACAAGTTTACGTCATTGGAAGCATCACGGCGCAAGCAAGATGGTCAGAAATCAGATTACAAGTCTCAGCAAGAGCCCAACAGCAAGAAGCATTTCCATAAGTCCAATAGATCATTTTCTAACAATTCTGCGACTAAAAACCAATGGATATGTCCGGTATGCCACGAAAATCATCGTTTATTCAATTGCAAAACTTTCTTAGAATCAACATCGGATTCTAAACGCAAGACAGTGAATAAATTGAATTTATGCAAAAACTGTCTTTATGATCATAAAGGTAAAGCATGTATTTCCGACAAAAGATGTCATGAATGTCAAGGCGATCATAACACCTTGCTACATGATACCTTCTCGGGTTCCAGTAGCTCGAAGTCTTACGCTAGCGATTCGACAAAAAAGGAATGCAAAAACGTCACACACGTGTCGAATCCAGCTATATCAGAGACCCTGTTGGCAACAGCTCAAATCAAGGATATGGGGGTTAATGGGGTATACTACCCTATGCGAGCCTTAATAGATCAGGGATCCCAAGTATCACTGATCACTGAGGACGCGGCTCAGCGATTGGGACTTCCTCGACGAGCATGCAAGGGAGTTGTAATGGGAGTTGGTGCCAAGGAGAATAACTGCAAGGGAATTATACAAATTGAAGCATCAGCAGTGTATACAGACTTCACCTTTGCCACCGAGGTACTTATCATGAAAACTCTGCTTTATAATTTGCCCAATCGCTCATTTCAAAAGCCATCATGGGCTTGTCTAGAGCAGGTGAATCTAGCGGATCCTGAATATAACCTTAGTCGTCCAGTCGACATACTGCTTGGAACAGATGTTTACTCATCAATCATTATGAATGGCCTCATCAAGGAAGGCGATTCCCAGGTAGTTACGCAGCAAACACGCCTTGGCTGGATAGTAAGTGGGAACGTAATATCATATCAATGTAGTGTTGTCTTAAACAACATAGATGAAATTCAGAGGTTCTGGACAATCGAAGATATTGCTGACGACAGTCAAAACGAGTTATCAGAAGAAGATGATCAGTACGTGCAGCGTTACAAGACAGATACGTCAAGAAGAGAAGATGGTCGTTACGTCGTAAGATTACCTCTAAAAGCCAACATTGACGAAAAATTAGGGGAGTCAAAACACAAGGCCATTGGACAATTTTATCAACTTGAAAAGAAGTTTTCGAATAAAATCAATATTCAGACGTCCTATAGATCATTCATACATGAGTACATCGAATTACACCACATGCAGGAAAGTACATACGACAAAAATCAAGTCAGCTGCTATTTACCTCATCATTGTGTAATTAAATCGGATTCCACTACAACTGCGTTGCGGGTCGTTTTCAACGCTTCGGCGAAAACATCGTCGGGGCTGAGTTTGAACGATTTAATGTACAGAGGACCTAATTTACAAAAAGATTTGTTTTCCTTGATTTTTAAATGGAGGCAATACGAATTCGCATATACCGCTGACCTAGAAAAAATGTTTCGGCAGATTTTTTGCCACAAGGATGATTTGAAGTATCAAAAAATAGTATGGCGTGACTCTCCAGATCAAGTACTTCGTGAATACGAACTCATGACCGTCACATACGGTACAAAATCAGCGCCATTTTTAGCAATAATGACGCTTAAGCAGTTAGCAAATGATGAACGCCACAAGTATCCAGCAGCAGCGAAGGTCTTAGAAGAAGACTTTTATATGGACGATCTGTTGAGTGGTCATCATACCCTGCAAGAAGCAATGCAGCTGCAGAAAGATTTAATAGATCTTCTGAAATCAGGAGGGTTCAACCTCCGCAAATGGTCGTCGAATAAGGCGGAGTTACTTAATGACGTCAGCAAAACAGATGAAGTATTTGATTTTCGTCATCAAGAGTCCACCAAGGCTCTCGGGTTGCGCTGGCACCCTACTGAGGATCAATTCACATTCCAAAGCAAAATCAATGTGTCATCATCAAAAACTGTGACGAAAAGATCTCTCTTATCAGACATATCAAAAATCTTTGACCCTTTGGGGTGGCTGTCTCCAATTACCACCAAGCTCAAGCTACAATTCCAAGCAGTCTGGCAGTTACAACTCCATTGGGATGATCAAGTTCCTGAAGAGATTGTTAAGCAATGGTCATTAATGACACAAGATTTACAACATATCAATGAGTTTAAGCTACCGAGATGGCTGCAATGTCACAGGGACGGAACTATTAAGCTGCACGGATTCTGTGATGCATCTACAAAAGCATTCGCTTGTGTGGTTTATTGCATATACGAAAATGAAGATGCCAACCAAATCTCAACAGTATCATTAATAACTGGAAAGGCGCGGCTTGTTCCTATAAACAAAAGTATCACATTACCGAGATTGGAATTGAGTGCAGCCGTACTACTATCGAAGTTAATGTACACAGTTACACAATGTCTGGTTGGGCACGATATTAAAATCTTCGCATGGTCGGACTCAACAGCTGTACTGGGATGGCTTCAAGGTGATACAAGTCGCTGGAAGCGTTTCGTTGCCAATAGAGTCAAGCAAGTGACCGATATCATACCATCAAACAGCTGGCGCTATGTTAAGTCCGCAGATAACCCAGATGATTGCGCCAGTAGAGGTATGTCTGTAGAACAACTTAAGCAACATACTCTTTGATGGAATGGACCCTCATGGTTACCTTCATTCGATGAAAATCAGCCAAAGGAAAACCTTGACTACAACACATGCGAAGAAATGAGAGAGATAGCAAAACAAGTCACCTCCTCGCAAAAACAATCATATGACGTCATCGACACAATACTAAGCAAGTACAGTAGCTTTGCGAAATCGACTCGTATACTTGCAAGGATTTTACGTATATCATCAAAAACGCAACCAAAGCCGTCTTTTCTTACAATCACCGAGTTAAGAAGAGCGAAGCACATTTTAATCAAGCATGTACAGCAACATGAGTTTACGGAGGAGATCAAAAGCCTTCAAAAGCATGTTTCATGGACTTATGGACTTCAAGCACAGTTTCATAACTTACCGATAAAAAAACTAGAACTTATCATAGATAACTTCCTTTTCTCTCAAAATTATGAAAACACTGAAGTCTCGATATTTTTAACACTCTTAAACGTAATTTAATCCTTATCGTATTATCAAAAAGTTTTTATTTCTGTTGCAATTGAATGGCATTATGGTGAACGAATGATATTTGTATTAATCTGTGGTTGATATATTGACAATGGTTCAAATGACGGGACTACGAAAACCACGGTTTTTTTAAGTTTTGTAATACGGACAAATTTAGACCATGGTTTTGCAGATAAGCCTAGACTTGATAGTACAGGTTTAAACCAAGGTTTATTTCGTTTTTTGTAATAAGACTGAATGAGTCTAATTTAAGGTATAATCATTGTAATAAGGTTTAAGTCTTGAACAAATGAATATTGTTTATTATTGTTGCGGTTGTAGCGGAAGGCTGTGGGACTCTAGCGGATTTGTGATGTCAGAGTCATTCTACTTCGTCCACAGAACGATGAACGTTTGCGACCCCGATTCCCCGACACACGCATCCTTACAACTTACTACAAATATTATGAAAAAATGTCACCACAAAATGGAGATAGTTACTTACATACATACTCAAACTGACACCTTTTTTCTGTGGGAGTAGGCAGAATCTACAGAACGCCACCCTGCTACGGTCCTTACACTCCTTTTGCTTCGTTTACATCTGGTCATACATGCACCACCATCTGACAAAACTGCAATAGTGCACGGCTTTGAGGTGAATTTATAACTGAGTTACTTTGCATGGACACAAAATTGAAGATCAAAGTTCGTCGGACGAAAAATCCATTAACTCGGTTACAAAAGATGGCCCCAAAAGCCACATGGACAAATAATATTGATATAATATTTGCTCAACAAATAATGGATAAGTTTCCTCGCGCTACAGTGTCGGCCACAACTGTTGGCGCGTCATTATTTAGTCGTCGTGTAACGCGTCACGTACAACTGCGACTGTTACTAAAGTAGCGCTCACAAGAACTGATCGCTTCTGTTACTTTACGTTCGTAAAATTGTATCACTCTTTTATCCCTTTCAAAGAACGAATTACAAGTGGTACTAATGCACGTTGTGCAACCACGTATGACAGGAATATCTTAGTGGTGGCTTATGACAGCCTGCATAGTGCCCGAAGGACATGAGAAGAAACCTCTTACATGAGGCCAATGTCATTTTTATTTCAACAGCAGATTAAATTTTGTACGTTACATTTTATTACAAATCGCATTACGATCTAATGAATAAACTATGAAAAAAATTTTCGCTGACTTGCTGCTTCAAGATTGTAATTTAATCATTAAATAGTAATCCATTGAAGACCTCTACTAATCGATATTTAGAACTTTTAATAATGCATAAATACAGCTTGGGAATTTAAAATAACAAGTTTAAAATAAAATGTTCAATGTAAGTTGGCAATTTGGTTATCACTGCAATACAGCTGCAATAAATTTCGGATATATTACGACATTCATCCTGGTAGCTGGATTTCACAACAATTAATTATTTTATTCGAGCAGCAAGCGAATTAACATATACTTCGGATACAGATCGTCTGATAGCAGAAATCACAAGACTCTTTGAGTTGGTTCGGTAAATAAAGTTAAATAGGGAGGGGGTAAAGTTTGAATAGCTGAAGAGCCTGATGATTTGATCGGGAGAGGAAAAGGAGAGTAAAAACAAGATACAGATTAATTGGTCTAGTGAGGCAGAAGCTGGTTCATCCTTGTAGCCGGAGGATTGATTAGACGGCGTTAAGCACGGTAATTATTTGACGAATCCGCTTCTATATATAAGTTTTTGTCTCGCAGGGTTTGATTGAATTTTTCACTTCGTAATTTGGGTGAAGCAATCAATTTACTGACACTTCATTAGCTGCGAAAATTACGAGGAAGTGTACAAAGAGATTTTGTGGCATACGGTACTTATGTACATTTCTTACACGGTGTCGCCTTTATACTTGCAGGAGGAAAAGCATACCTCGGAACCCAAAACAGGTATGTGTAGGTACCTAATAATGTAGGTTTGCGTTGCGACAGATCTTGTAAATCCTTCGGTACAGAAGTCTAACTTCTGCTCTGCGACTGCAGACGAAGACACAATAGAATCTTCAGTAGTGATTTCATCAGGAAGCTATCTTGCTATTTTGGTTTTCAGTTTCTCTTGTATTTAGTCCATCAGACTGTATAGCTAATCTTCGACCAATATATGTTACTCATCTTTCTCGCTGTGTAGTGTGACCAAAATCCAGGAGAACCTATTAACCAGAAATTACGGTAGCAGTGTGGGTTTTCAGTTTGTCTAGCTAGTGCTGTTACATCTGTTCCTTAGGCCGTCTGACTTATCTATGAAGAATCTCCGTACACTTCCTCTGAAGTGATGTTTTAAGTACTCTTTTACTGTACACTTTATTTTTGTTTAATAACACTTTGTTTTTATATAATTACTAGATGTGCCCGCGGCTTCGCTCCCGTCAACTGACTGCCTACCCTACCCTACTTAGCTACATACCTACCCTTTTTTTTGTGTGCGAAATCAACTAATGACTTTTCCCGTTTTGGGTGAAGCGGGAGAGCGTGTCATACTTTACTGACTAAAACCCACCCGTGTTCTTTCAGTTGCTTAAGCCAGGGCCGCGGTAACTCTTTTACAAGTTTATCCGCGACCCAGAAAGGCATCGGTCCTAGCGGACCACGTCAGATTTGTTTTGAGGCGCGCAGTGTTCCTACGCGCCGTCGACTCGGGCCTGGTCCTTATCGGACGGTGAGTTACCCATTACTCGCCGTCCACAAGCCCTTGCCCACGGTGGCCGGTAATCAGCTTATGACTCCCGACGCCCAGGGTGTCTCCTGCGGTGGCTTAGGGCGTGAGGGTGTCTCCGTTGAGTGTCCCACATGCGTTCCGCCTCCTCCTTCGTGAGTGTTACTGCTTCGCAGAAGGAGGTGTCAGCTTTCCATGTCCTCTCGCCTCATACCATGGCCTGAACCAGGGTCGGACACGAGAGGTCTTCACCGCCGATTGCCTCCACGAAGGTATGGCGTTGCTCCGCCCAAGCGAGGCAGACTTCCACCGTCTCTACCGTGTCCTCCAAACGATCCACACAATGGTGACAACCGTGTGTTTCCTCCCAACTTATCCTGAACAGGAACCTCTCGATACAGCCGTGTCCGGTGAGGACCTGCGACAGGAGGAAGGTGAGGACGCCGTGACGCCACTCAAACCACTTCTCAAAGAGATGCCTTATCGCCGCAATTGTGGCGTGCCCAGCGCTGAGATGCGACAGTCGCCCTCTCCATGTCGCCATGAGAAGAGATCCTGCCGGACCACTGTCCGCCGAGCCATGATTTGTCGCGGCAACGGAGTTTCGTGCACCACTCTTCCTGCCTATCCTACTAATCTTCCTGTCCTCCCTAGTACCAAATCCTTACCCTACTCACCAACCTATCAATTATTTTTCTAGGGTCATCATTATTTCGCGGAGAAACTTAACACCGCCATTCAGAAAATGACTTCAAATGCGCAACGCCATCTAGCGAATATTGAGTTCATCTGTCCCAGTATCTGAATTGCGTGTGTTGTGATATTTTTTTTTCACTTTAAATTCATCTAACTTTTGATAAAGTGCACCGATTGCGATGAAACAAAAACTAAGTAATACTTCAAGTTACGCAAAATTTTTATGTATAAAAATTATCTATAATGGTTACGTACATTTTTCGTGATGCGTGCACAAATAAACAGACATACAGATAAACAGACAAAAAATCCAAAAATGCTAGAAATGGGTTCTGTTGGTTATACTTTAACACCCTGGCAATTTATTTTGGCAATATGTTCAATGTACAAAAACGAATTTTCTACAGATTTATTATACGAATATGTATTGATATTGATGATGATGGACAACGTGGTTCCCCTTTATTGTAATTTAGAGGCATAAGCAACATGCCTTTAACCACTGAAATTAAAACTGAATAATCTAAAACACTGAACTTCTGGGCATTGAAAGGCTTTTAAGATCAGTTTTAAAATAATAATTGGTCCTTACCAAAAATTGTATTGTTGTAGGTCGCCGATGTCGCCGCTTTTTTTGTTGAGCTCTTTATTACTTTTACATTCAAAAGATTATACTTTGTCTCCTTTTAATTGTTCATGTCTTATCGGAAACCTTTTAATATTTCAAGTTATAATTTTACTTTGTTGTTGGAAGGAAGTGGTGGCCTAGTTACGAACGAGAAGTATGAAAAGTACGAAAAGTTTCATTAGAAATTGGGGCGATTATTCCTTTTTTCAGTGCAGCTGTGTAAATAGGTATAGAAGCAAAAATACTAATCATATGAGAATGAGAGGAAACCACTTTAGTGTCCGATTTTCAGGAGGTAATCGGCACTGCGAGTTCAGTAGTAACCTTGGTTTGGTTCCAACTGTACTGTTCCAAAACTATTAGTTTCAAAACGAAATACTCTGAAACCGCAATAAGCATGAATGGCCAGTTTCAAGAACAAAAGGTCGATTTGCTTTAGTTTTCCACTTGTGATGCGAAAACTAAAAGTTGGATTGTGAGTGTGTCTCCAATAGTGAAGTGGCTCGAAACTGCGATAGGTCACGTCACTAGACGCGGTCGTTCAATCAATGCGATTCAAAACTTTGATGGCACTAGTCGTTCCGGCGCCGATCCAACTTTGGTTTATGTAGATACCGCTGCCGCTGCCGAACGTGAAGTGTCTACCGTGGAGGGAATCACTAAACTTACTTATGCTGTGCCCACTCACACAGGACCAGGTATTTTATTGTGGTTTTTAACTGGGCTATCTGAATTTCTAGTGGGTAACACCATTCAAGTTATTGGAATCTATGATCCGCGTGTAGTCACAATATTTGCGTGTTTAATTAGCAGTTTGGTTTAGCCAATTCCACGAAAACTGTAGCCAAGTTTCAAATCATTTCTGTTTAATTTCTGCGCTCGCAAACATCTAAAGTTCTCAGATTTATTTTCGATAACTCAGAAACTGCTGAATACGAAAAAGTTATTTGCGAGTTTAGCACTTTGTAATTTTGTAAATTTTTAATTTCATTTATTACACAAGTTTTTGCAAGGACTGTGATGTTTAAACGTTGAATTGAAGTAATTTACCTAAGTCATAATTTCTTTGTGTAGGTAAAATTCCTTACAAATGAAACACAGTGTTAAGGTAAACAAATAATGTATTTGACATAATCATTATATTTAGGCATATTCAAATCTAATTGCCCTACTTCATTACATTATAAAAATAAAATTAAGGTATAAGTTAATTTAATTACACATTCTAAGCTTATGTCTAAATAATGGTTGGTTATGACGCAATATTATGAATCACTACATAGTATAAAACAAAGTCGCTTTCTCTGTCCCTATGTCCCTTTGTATGCTTAAATCTTTGAAATTACGCAACGGATTTTGATGCGGTTTATTTTAATAGATAGAGTGATTCAAGAGGAAGGTTTATATGTATAATAACATCCATTAAATAGTGGAGAAGTACTGTTATTTTTGAGGTTTCTAATGTGATGTCGTAAATAATTACATTTTTCCCGCTTACATTGCAAACGCAGGCTGAACCCTACGAGTTTTATCAAAATAATGTACTAAGTATTGTACACATTGAAAAGGTCTACAGAAAAGTCCGTGATGGTATATGTCTATCTCTTATGGATAACCCACAATAACTTTTTTTTGTCATTTACTTTTTACGACAAATAATGGCTAATTTTCGAAGCGATTTTAACCAATACAGCATTAATCCTTAACCAATTAAATACCTTGAATACATTGTTCATTTAATATAGATCTATATGGCCCTTTACACCGTATGATTTTAGTGAATATTTTCGAAGATATTACAGATTTAAAAATTGCGGGACGTAGCGTTTGCGGCGGTACCGGCCGGCCGCCCGGTGCGGCAAGAGCATTTCTTCTCCACGTAGGCTTTTCCAAACGGATGGTAGAATCACTTTATTAGATCCGGGCTTAGCCATCCCCCAAGCGACGCCCTGAGCCGAGGTCCGACCCCAACTGGGGTAGCCCTTAGTGCTGTCGCTTTAGGTTTAGAACTTTTAAGCCTGGCCGGAGGTTAAGCAGTGGACGGCTACTTTGGCCGAACTGCGAGAAGCCACGTATAAAAAAAAAAAAAAAAAACCGCGGTTTTCCCTATAGCACTTTGAATTTAGCAGCGATCGGACGCGTTTATTATAAAAACGTGCTTTTCAGCGCGACAACGTATCAGTAATTATAAGTAAGTTACGATAAATAATTGTATGATAGTAGTTTTAAAATATAAATTATATTCTATTCTAAGGTTAATTTTTAAATCGCACTTATAGTAATTATAAGTACCTACATAAGGTGAGATAAGATTAGATTAAATAAAACCATAATTTATGGATTGCAATTTTCTATTAAGATCTTGATTAAAATTTACAGTTAGATCAATTTAATATTAGGGAAATTATTTTCAAAAATCGTGATTTAAGGTGAGATATGTAAGTTCAGAAAAAGTACTTAATAGAATAGGTATCTTTTGTTGTTGATGATTGTTGATTATCTTTTGTTTTAAGTCGCACGAATAGCAAATTATTTTTAAGTACTTTTAATTTAATTAAAATCGTTGTTTAAGTTGAGGTATTTCAGTAAAAAAAAAGAACTGAATAGAATAGGTATCTTTTGTTTTTTATGATTGTTGATTATCTTTTGTTTCTAAATGGTAAGAATTTAGATATTTTTTACTGCGGCACATACTAATAATATGGCAATTTGTGCATAGGTAATCATACATATAGAACTGAGTAAATTTTGTACAGAAATTATAAAGTCATGTCTGGAAGACGTCGTCGTTCGAACATAGGTCGTAGTACAGTGAATGCCAGAAGAGTACGTTCAGCAAGAGATGAAGAATCGTCAACGGAACGTGAGGCTCGCCTCAGTCAGGCTCGGGATAGATATAGAGCTGAGAGAGAGAGAGAATCTTCAGTAGAGCGTGAGATTCGCCGCAGCCGGGATCGAGATAGGCATACGGTTCAGAGGGACAGAGAATCGTCAGTAGAGCGTGAGGCTCGCCTCAGTCGGCTTCGGGATAGATATAGAGCTGAGAGAGAGAGAGAATCTTCAGTAGAGCGTGAGGTTCACCGCAGCCGAGATAGGGAAAGACATCGAATACAGAGAGCCAGAGAATCATCAGCACGAGTTACTAATTCATGGGTGAATAAACAAAATTCTGCCATGAATTACGATCCTTCGATTTCTTACAAGGACGATCGTATAGTATCAATAGGTACTATGTCAGTAGTGTGTGAACATTGCTTGGCATTGAAATTCAAGGACGAATCGAAAGGCATGTGTTAAGCAACACATGCCTTTCGATTCGTCAAAAGTCAAATTAGAAGAAGTTCTCCCTCCAACTGAACCACTTCACTCTCTTCTTATGGGTGATCATCAGAAATCTAAGCAATTCATGCGCAATATACGCCGTTATAATAACGCATTTCAAATGACCTCTTTTAAGAGTAAGCAAGTCGTTGAGCGTGGGTTCATGCCTACATTTAAAATTCAAGGGCAAGTGTACCACTTAGCTGGGAGCTTGCTACCACTTCGACCCGATGATCACAAATTTCTGCAAATATATTTTATTGCAGATACAGATACACAAGCATCTACGCGGTGTACAAGTGTTGCACAGCCAATTGATAGAGATTTGATTAGATCTCTCCAAGATATGTTACATTCTCATAATTGCTACATACAGTCTTTCAAAACTGCGATTGAGAGTGTTCCAGCAGATACTCCTGACTTTAATGTCGTAATCCATGCAAATAAAGTTCCTGTTGGAGAACACAGAGGACGATACAATGCGCCTTCCACGAGTGAAGTAGCAGTGGTGATAGCTGGACAGCAATTTGACAAAAGAGATATTGTATTGCATAGTCGTGATGATAATTTGCAAAAAAAATCAGAGTTACACAGATCTTATGACAGCTTACAATATCCTTTGATGCTATGTCGTGGAGAAAATGGTTATGCCATTAATATTTCTCAAGTTGACCCAATCGGTGGTACACCTCTGCGTAAAACAGTGTCATGTATGAACTACTATTGCTACCGTATAATGACAAGACGTAACAATTTCAATACTTTGCTTAGATATGGAATGTTAACAAACCAATACTTGGTAGATCAATATGCGAAAATTGAATCTGAGAGATTGGCCTACATCCGTAATAATCAAACTAAATTGAGAGCTGAAAATTACGTTCATCTTCAGGATGCTTTACAGGCGAATGAACACCGCAACGGCATTGGGCAGTTGGTTATACTACCTTCATCATTCACAGGTGGACCTCGATATTTACACGAAAAATCGCAAGACGCCATGACTTACGTAAGAAATTAGGGCAAATCTGATTTATTTATAACTGCAACATGTAACCCAAATTGGCCGGAAATCAAAGAAAATATTAACACCAATTTAACTCCACAAGACAGATACGATATAGTTAACAGAGTCTTCCATTTAAAAGTACAGAAACTCCTGCACCTCATTAACAAGTCTCATATATTCGGTCCGCCGCGCTGTCATATGTACACAATAGAATGGCAGAAACGTGGCTTGCCACATGTACACCTGTTGGTGTGGTTAGTGAACAAAATTAGACCAAACCAAATTGACAGGGTTATTTCAGCTGAATTACCGGATAAAGATGAAGATCCTATCCTGTACGAAATCGTAAAGAAACATATGGTACACGGCCCTTGCGGGACCTTTAAACCCGAATTCTCCATGTATGCGAGATTCTAAATGCAGCAAAAAAAATCCGAAGTTGTTCCAAACTCAAACAAGTACTAGCGATGACGGATATCCCAAATATCGTCGACGATCGCCAGAACAGGGTGGGCAAAATGCTACCGTCCGAAACCATGATATTGATAACCGATGGATCGTTCCCTATAATCCGCTCCTTTTGAAAATTTTCGATGCCCACATCAACGTAGAGTTGTGCAATTCAATAAAGTCAATTCAATATGTTACTAAGTACATTAATAAAGGCAGTGATCAAGCCACGTTCAGCATACAATCACCAAATGAAGTGGAAAAATATCAGTCTGGACGTTACATCTGCAGCTCTGAAGCTGTATGGAGGATTTTATCATTCGAAGTGCACGACCGGGCTCCCACAATTGTCCACCTTGCAGTTCATTTAGAAAATGGACAAAGAGTATATTTCACAGAGAACAATATACAAGAAGTTGTTAATAACCCGCGGGATACAACATTGACAGCATTCTTCAAGTTATGTGCTCAAGGTGATTTCGCGAAAACACTGACATATGACAGAGTTCCAGGTTACTATACATGGAACCAGAGTTCTAAAACTTTTCAACGGCGAAAACAAGGTACTGCGGTTGATGGTTTCCCCGGAGTAAAAAAAACGGATGCTCTTGGCAGAGTCTACGTGGTTCATCCCAACAACAGCGAATGCTTTTATCTGAGAATGTTACTGCATATTGTAAAAGGCCCGACATCCTTTGCACACCTAAGAACTGTACAAGGTGTTGTTTACAATACTTATCAAGCAGCATGCAAAGCTATGGGGCTCTTGGAAGACGATTCTCACTGGGAAAACACATTATCAGAAGCAGCTGTTTGTAGTTCAGCTACATCATTAATATATTTATTTGCCGTCATAGTAGTGTTTTGTCAAGTAACTGATTCTGTTAATCTATGGAATAAATTTCAAGAAAATATGGCCAGTGATATTCTGATTCGGCGACGACGAGAGTTAAACTCAGATGATGTACAATACGATCAAAACATATTTGACGAAGCATTATTGGAATTGAACAAAGTAGTGCAATTACTTTCGGGTAAATCGATCAAGGATTTTGGGCTGCCGATGCCAGCTAATACTACTAACTCAGATTTAACTAACAGTGCCGAATACACAAGAGAAACATCATACGATCAAACGAGACTTTTACAAAATATAGCTCAAGATGAGCCACGATTAAACATCGATCAGAAAAAAGTATTCACTGCATTACTATCAACAATTGATAACAATGAAGGGAAATTGTTTTTCCATGATGCCCCAGGAGGTACAGGAAAAACATTTTTAATCAATCTGCTTTTAAAAAAAGTGAGATCTATCGGAAAAATTGCGTTAGCTGTTGCGTCATCCGGCATTGCCGCTACGCTTTTGGAAGGAGGCCGAACCGCACACTCCACCGATGATAATAACAGCGTCTGTAGTGTTTCTAAACAGAGCAATACAGGAAAATTGATGCGTGACTGCTCATTAATAGTCTGGGACGAAGCTACCATGTCAAACAAGACGTCTGTGGAAGCACTGGATAGGACAATGTGCGATTTGCGCAACAAAAATTCACCTATGGGTGGATGTACAATTCTGTTCTCAGGAGATTTCCGTCAAATCCTACCAGTTGTGACTCGAGGAACACGTGCTGACCAAATAAATGCTTGCCTAAAAAGATCCAACCTTTGGCCACATGTCAATAAATTAGAGCTTAAAACTAATATGAGGGTTTCGTCATCTTCACGTGAGAACAGGCTATTTCCAGAGATGCTGCTAAAAGTTGGCAATGGAGAGTTAACACAAAGTGAGGGAAGGATTGACCTAGAAAACCTTTGCGTTTTGATAGACAACATCCAAGAGTTAGTCAACAATGTCTATCCTGACATTGATAACATAAGTTATAAGACAATATCTTGGTTTAAAGATAGAGCGATTCTGTCACCAACTACAGAACAAGTAGATAAAGTAAATAACTTGATTCTTTCAAAGATTGATGCGCCGACGAAAATATACTACTCGGTCGATACTGTTCTCGATTTGGAAGAAGCTGTTCATTTTCCTACAGAATTTCTAAATTCTTTGAACCCGTCTGGACTCCCTCCTCACAAAATGGTGTTGAAAGTAGGTTGTCCTGTTATTTTATTAAGAAACCTGAATCCACCTAAACTTTGCAATGGCACGCGTTTGCTGGTAAAATCAATGAAAACTTTCATAATAGAGTGCACAATACTCACAGGATGTGGTACCGGAGAAGATGTATTGATTCCCCGAATCCCTCTGATACCATCGGATTTACCCTTCCAATTTAAACGTTTACAGTTTCCGGTAAAGACATCTTTTGCAATGACCATTAATAAATCGCAGGGTCAAACCTTCAACGTTGCAGGCTTAGATTTGAGCGTTGACTGTTTTTCACATGGACAACTGTATGTCGCTCTTTCAAGAGTGACCTCCAGAGAAAACATGTTTGTATTGTCTAATGACAAGAAAGCTGTGAACGTTGTTTATAAAGACATTCTGTAATATGTTGTAAAAATAAAATAAATAGTTAAAAATGTAAAAAGTAAATAAGTAAAAATGTAGTGTATGAATTTAGATATTCCAAAGATAGCAGGAAATCTTCATGGTATAGGGAAAGGGGGATTGTTTTACTCCAAATTTAACGCGTGCGGGCCACGGGCAGTAATGAATAAATCAAAACTACTGAATCGATTTTAATCACATAGGCTATATATTTTATACCCGTGCGAAGCCGGAGCGGGCCGCTATGTTTTTATATACAACGTTCACAGTTTTTCTGTAGTGTATTTAGTATCAGCATTGCACCCGTGCGAAGCCGGGGCGGGTCGCTAGTTTTAATATAATTCAATGTAATGAAAATTTATAAAAATATAGATTGCTATTGCCTTTTACAAAGATCTTCTAATTAAACTTGATACAATAAAGTAAACAAAACAAATTAATACTACAGACACACATACGGAAGAGATTCCTCCTAAATTGGCTTTAGATAAGTTCCTACTTATTCCAGTTTTATTTTCGCAACCGATAACCAAAATTTTCGGGAGTGAGAATTCACAACAAACTTAAACTAGAACTATCATTACTTAGATCCTCATTGGTAAGTGGCCACTATTATTGAAGAAATCGAACACTGGCACTTTATCTAGTTCATAGAAGAAATTAAGACTTTGTCCGCTTTTTGCGCTGCAAGTGCCATCTTTACTTTTACCCGATGTACTTTGCCGGAGGGCGTAAAGGGTAATGAATCCACGAAGAAACGGCCGCCGTTCACTCGCTTCCCTTCCATGTTCTCTGTAAAAAAATATAGAAATTGAGTAAGAATGAAGAATAAAATTGTTTAGTCGTGTTGCTGGCCGTTAGTGATAAATCTGAAACGTGTGAGGTGTCGTGAGCGGCAATAGATCGTGCCACCTGCTACGCTGAATATGAACTACGGCCGACGATATATTGAGCTAGCCAAACATTATGTGCGATGATTGACATTCAATGTTCTGTTTAGCGTGCCTTCATAATAAAGTACATAACGATTTTATTACAGATTTTAATTAATTCATTATAATTGGTTTATGACTCATCAACTCAACTGATTTCATCTTTAAGATTCGTGATTATTTTCTTGATAATATTATGTAAATTAATACCACCAAAGAGAATTATAAATATTATTTCAAATGCCGAGCCTCAGTGGGCTAAATTTCGTTCGCTTGGCTTCATATCCATCATCAGCTGTTTATAAAGCAAATTTAATAAGGATTATTTTTATTTGGACATTACCTTTGGTGGTGTTATCTTAACTCTGAATTTGTTAGACCGACTAGCAGCCCGTCCCGAATTTTTTCCGCGTTACATATTCTATTCGTTTACTATATAACCATGTCCATCTGGAATATGCAACTTAGTAATTATTTATGGTCCGTATTTAGGAAGCTTAGTTAGTTACTTCAGAGACAGACTAAATATAAATTATTATAAATGTATTTGTTTTCTTTCAGAATGTGTTCTAAGTCATGATGTCACAAGATATCCACTATAGGGCGTTTGACAACTGATTGAGCAAATTTATTAATTTCTGTTGCTTTTTACACATTTGGATTTAAGATCTGTATTAATATAAAATCAATCAGAGTAACTTTTTTTTCAGCTTATCAGAGAAATTATCATGAAAAACGATAATTCATATTAATTGATCGTAGCTCAGTTTAATTCAAATGTAACGAGTAAGTACATTATGCAATAAAACGTGCTACTTTGAGTTGTTGATTATTCTGTTTCTTGCAATTTGCAAATGAACGAAATGCTTTTCGGGTAAAATATAATGCACGGTTCTGAGTGCCACATAAGCCCGGGGGCAGACCCTTATGTCAACTAATATGTTAATATTTTTATGCCGTAGAATCGCATACATATATCACAGTTTCTGCAATAACAAACAGTGAATCAAAGAACATGGCATGATTTTAAAGCAAACAGATTTCATATTTCTGCGTTGATTTCGCTGCTGAAATGAAACATATTCGGTAGCCACAGTTGCGCGTTATTTCACAAATGAATATTGTTACTGCGCAAAATACGGGTATATGAGTTTTGAATAGTATATATATAGTGTATATAGTATTTGTTTTTTGAGAGAGATATGAGTTTTCTTAAATCACAAGATGAAAATACGGATTTATGATTGCTGTTTCTCAAGTTGGTCTTCCCGTCACATATACACAGCTACCTATTGTACCTTTATATTTTGTTTGATATAAACTCAAATAATATTGTGTTCTTTTGCTAAGCAATAAGTAAGTAAAGATTTAGTATATTATCCTATATTTCTCCGATGAGTTTAACTCTTTTGGGAAATTATAATGCCCACTTCTGAAACAGACAAACTAGCTATCCTGTGTTAAGCTTAGGCGTAATCGAAACTGAACAAGTAGTTTATCTGTCCCTATATTTCTCAATAATCTCTTCATATTCTTTCTCTACACATATTTTATTTAAATATTTTCTTTCTATCAGGCCTAGATTTTTCACTGTTTTATCCCCCAACACTGGACACACTGCTGTATAGTCTATAACTTGAAATACCAAAGGTATACTTTTCCCATTAACCAGTTTACAGAATATTTTAATTTTCCCTATGCATTTCAATGGTGATCCATCATAGTTATACAAATAACAATTAGATCTGTCAATCTTATGTGTTATTTTAAGTGTTTCTATAATTTTTAAGGGTAAAACATCACAATCACTTCCAGTATCAATTCTAAAGTCTACTAACCTGTTATTTATTTGCAAACATTCATACTGAGACCTGTCCCTTATTTCGTTTATACTTATTGATCCAAACACAAAACTTTCATTTTCTACGCTGTTATTTTCCTCTTGTTTGCTTTTCATTTTCACTGATATACACATCTTCGCATAATGACCCATTTTCTTACATTTTGCAAACTTTTGACCAAAAGCTGGTCATTTAAAGCCATGTTCATATCCACACCTAGTACAGGTTTTCTTCTTGTATGTTTTATTTTCTATATCTTGCTTGCTTTTTTCCTGCCTATTAATATATTTCTGTTGTGTTTGCTGCTGTTGCACTCGGTTAATATTACTGCTTTCTTTCAAGCTCTTAAGATTGTGTGAAACTGTTTCTGCCGCTTTGCATAAGTCCACACACCGTTTTATGTCTAAATCTGCCTCTTTGAGCAAGCTCTCCTTCTGATTGTAATAATGAATACTCCTTATTATTTGATCCCTTATTAAACTATTTTTAAGGGTACCAAAGTCACAGTCACCTGCCAATGTTTTTAGGGCAGTGAGATATTCTCCAAACGTTTCAGACTCTTTTTATTCTCTTTGAAAAAATATATGTTTCGACATAGTTTCATTCTTCAACGAGGTACAATAGTTTTCAAATAAATCAATAATATCCTGCATGGTTGCTGTTTTTTCATTAATTTCAAATGTATTATAAACCTCAATGGCCTCCTCGCCCATAACATGTAAAAAAAAGCAACTTTTTCTTCTTCTGTCATATTTTTACTGCTCTTACCTGAGGCTTTGTAATAAAACATAAATTTCTGAATGAATTTTTTGAAATTTCCCTTTTAGATTGCCTGACGCCAACAATAATGGCGGAGGCTGACGAAGATGATCCATGTTTTCCTTTTTATTTTGACCTTTTCCTTATTTATTTGTTTTCTACCGACTGCGCCATGCAATGATAGACTGTTACACTTGTTTGTAATCGTCTTTATTATAATATTTCTTATTATTATTACTGTGGTTTTTGTGGTACTTGAACATAGAACAAAGTGTACGGTACAATCTTCTGTCTAGTGTTGTACCTCATCACTAGTGATGTCTTGATGATAACTAATTCCTAAATACCTTACAGGAATATTAAGTCTCTAGCTTTTGCCCATGACTTCGGCTGTGTAGCACTAGAGAAAATATTGATTCACCATACAAACTTTCACCCCCCTTTTTCACCCCAGGTTTCACCCCCGGTTTCACCCCCGGTTTCACCCCCGGTTTCACCCTCGGTTTCACCCCCGGTTTCACCCTCGGTTTCACCCCCGGTTTCACCACCGGTTTCACCCCAGGTTTTAAACCTTCCCCTGCTCAGGGTCATAAACTATCCCTTGACCATTTTTCATGTAAATCTGTTTAGTGGTTTAAGCTTGGATGGTAACAGACAGACAGAGTTAATTTCACATTTATAATATTAGTATGGATGGATGTGACAGGGTTAATTATGATTACAGAGCACTAGGATTGTCACGCGGATTCGCTCCTATGGTTTATCCTCACACATATCACTCAGCAATAGTGTAGCTTGCTATCAGTGCAAGAATTTAAGTTATCGGATCAATATTTCCAGTTCTTACGATCAAACTAACAATTTTACCGCTTTAGAATATTTATTTAATATATGGTTTTAGTATTGCGCCCAATATCTGCATAAATTATAGCCTATGTGTTATTCTAATGTATAAGCTATATTTCTGTAAAGTATCATTAAAATCTATTTAGTGGTTTTTGCGTGAAATAGTAACAAACAACTATCCATCCAACCATCCTCACAAACTTTCATGATTATAATAGTTAGTCGAAAATTATCGCAAGGGAACATATTCCCGGGATAAAAAGTATTATTTGTGCTATTCCAGACTATAATCTATCTCTTTGCCAAATTGCATTCAGATCCGTCCGGCCGCTTGAGTGTGAAGAAATAACAAACATACAAACACACACACACTCATAAACTTTCGCCTTTATAATATTAGTGTGATAGAATGAAATTTAAATAATGTATTCTTATAACCCTTTCATGGAGTCTAACACCATTTCCTTTCTTTATAAATTACTTTGTAAATCCTAAAAGGATTATAATTTACAAGATACTTCATAATCTCCAAAACTATAAGAAAGCAGGTATCAAATAAACCAGGTTCATTATATTCTTACTAACTTTGATTACTCGAGGACCGCAAGGAGAATTTTAAACGCATTTTAGTTTGTTCCAAAGTGCTCCCTAGATACTCCGAAATCTGAGTGGAATACCTGAATACTGGATTTGTAGGTCAAATATAACTTGTTATTTGGGACATGGATAATGTTGATCTTACTTGTAAGTCTGTACCTAGTTATGTAAATGTAAAATTATATATCATTTTTGACGTGGGACATACCAAACCATTATGTAATCTTGGATTAGGATAATGTTTCATCTTATCTTCTAAAATAATATAATGAAGAGGTAAAATTGTATGTTTTTTTATTTATATACATTTTATTGTACACCAAGACCATAATCGAAAGAAACCTTAAACTAGAAACATACAATTGACGGCCTTATCGCTTTTTGCGATATGTTTGTAAAGGGATATTCTCTGGAAGAACTTATCCGATGATCCGATTACGAAAATGAATTCGCTGAACGAAAACTATACTATTGCTGAGGGATTTGAGTTAGTTCTTTCCCTGAAAGATGCACTATCTATGCTGGATACGCTACGGGAGCGACTCCATCCAATAATAGAGCCTATTTCTACCTGAAAACGAAGCCAAAATGAGATAATAACTACGTAACTATCGCAGTAAAAAAGATAATGATAATTTTCACTTAAATATCATGATATTACTACAATATAGCCTATACATATACCAAATATTAAAAGGTTTAAAAGCGTAATGTTGTTACAAAATAAATACAGATTTGTTTACCTCTTCTCTCAGCTCTGGTCCTTTATGTATACTAAAATACAATGTGCCGCATAATGGCACTATGGTCTATACAATATATCGATTACAGATTTTGTTTAAATTTCATAAACTCATCCAGTCTGTACAATCAGCGCTCGCCCTTATCACAACTGAGTCTGCGATTTTTTTCATAAAAAAAATGAATGCATTTACTCTGAAAAAATTAAAGCCTTTTTTTTTAACCGAAAGTTACGAACCCAGGTCCGTAACCGAGTAAGCGTTTTGTTAACCGTTTTTTCTATCATAACGTTTGTTAGATATTCGTATACGAGACTGTTACATTTAAATACTTTCCTTAAGGCTTTTGGAATAATTGGATTGCAATGTACGCGTAGGGACAATTCGTATCTCGGGGCAATTTATTACAATTCCAATGTTTAGACATAAGAATTAAAGGATTGATAATTCAGAACATCTTACGAGTACACAAAATACCGCAATATTTTGTTACTAATTAATAAGACCAAATTTTTACTAATGTATTAACGAAGTAACGTATAAGAACCCTTATTAATGTTTCATCTGAAACATGTTTTCATTAGCTACAATAATAATGTCAAGTGTTTCTAACCGATTTCTAACTAAATAGTGGCTTATGTATAAATGAGTAATTAGAGAGATTGGTTTGGATTGGATTTTTTGGTTGGGTTGTGTTTTTAGTTTTTTGAGTGATTTAGATCATAAATATGTGTTAGGAAAATCAGAAAAGTTTAGTTTAGAATGTCTTCTACACAGCTAGACGGGGACTTCACCTAGGAGTCCCCAATAAAAAAATACATTCAACTTCCAAATAAAAACACTACTAAGTGAAAAATAACTGCAAAGTAGGTGTTTCTGTAGTTGTTTCATAGTTTTTTGAGACCGGCTTCCGAAATTAAAATTATTTGTCACTTTGTAGTGTTTTTATTTGGAAGTCGGTTGTATATTTTTGTAAAAAGATTGTTTATTTTACCCGACTTCCCAAAAATGTGAAGGTGAATTCGGATGTCTCTTTTTTTGTATGTATGTTCCTGCAGTTTTAGTTGTGGTACATAAGGGGCAAGTTCGCAACTAAGGTACGTATATGCTATAGAGATCTGCCGTCATTTATTGAAGTTCTGTGGTATATCTCCGAAAATCTTCATGAGGTCTTCAATAAATTTAATTGGGAACATTTCGGGAAAATAACCATACAAAGAAAAATAATGTTTTCAAAATCTTTCTTCGGGACTTCGTCGAGCTTCATTGCATCGGCGCTTTTCTGCTGGTCGCCACTGTTGATTCTGGCTTTCAGGAGTTGCAGTGGTTTGGGAATAGTGCGGTGGGCTTGTCCCAGAAAAAAATACATACAGCCGAACATAGAACCTCCTTTTTGGAAAGTAGGTTAAAAAGGGCAAAGTGGAACAGTTCCTAGTTGTCGCAGCCACATACGGAGATCACATCGCTCACAAACAGCGCATTCACTCCCGTGACTACAAACAATCTACAATAAATGTACACAATATAATTATTTTCTATCGCCCTGAGCTCAAACCTGCCCTGTTCTATAGACATGAAGCCATCCCATTTTTCCTGAGCCATTTCTAGCAGATTTTGTGGGTTTACATATTTTGCTAGAAACAATAACGTACAGATAACCGCACATTAGTTATATAATGAATAACACTTGGATATTACGACAATCAAAGGCGCTGTTTATGTCAAAATGTTACCACTGCTGTGATTGACTGTACCTAGTTGAATATAATTCTGACAATCAGTTTATGATATTCTGATTATGACATATTAAAGTAATGTTATGTCAAGAAATAGTTGACACGAATGTATACGATGTCAGTAACTGAAATAAATGAAGTCTCATTTATTATTGTCTTCATTTTTGGACAGTTTCGTTAAGATTTATTTCTCGTCTGTATCATTTGTCTCGCTACATCAACCGGAGAAATACTGAAAGTCTACACAGGAGGTCTCAGATCTTTACAAATTTCAGAAGATTATGATAAAAACCGAAGTAAAACACAACAAAAAAGTAAACACTGAAATGAAGCCAGTATTATTTATCGAAGTTAAATCTGTGAAACTAGCTGATTACACAAACATTGCTTTATCGCATTGTTGCCGTAATTTAAAAGGTTGTGTATTTTTTTAAATAATAACAAAAGATCTAATGATCATAATTTCATTTAGTACTTTTTTAATATAACTATTGATATAATTTAATTTTAACAAATGTTATATTTGCGTTTGTCGTACTGGCCACTTTGATCTCAAATATCTCCTCGTAGGTTTGGAATTCCAATTTTAAATTTATACAGCTATTTACTCATGCTTTTGTGTTTGGAAAACCGTAATTCATTTGTTTTTTTCCTCTTTTGGTTTTTTTTACGCCAGCCAGTTTACGAAATGGAAAACTTGAAATATCGCGTTATTTACGAGTACGAGTTCCATATCAGATACATTCGTTGATAGCAATGATTGATTATTTTTAGAAGTTTTTAGTGATAGAAAATTAAATGACTGATATAACTATTAACTACCTACTTATTTGTATTTATTTATTTAATACTTTAAACACATAAACGTACATCAACCTTTGGGCGATGGAGATATAAATAGTGGTAGGTGCTATTACGATAGTAAAATAGATTTGAATACAAGGCCTAAATATAAGCTATAGATAAATACAATTTCATTAAACAATAAATACTAAAACAAAATAACTAAATACGGGTTCTACTTAACAACCTACTTACTTTTCTTAAAATGTGGTATGGTTAAATTTTAATTTTGATTAAACTATTTTAATAATAAACTTATTTGCAGCTTATTGGTGATGATGGCAAATCTTTGGAAGGAACTTACAAAACTGGTGAATTGTGGATTAAAGGAGATGCTTTCTTCAAGGTAAAAACTACTTTCATACACATTATTTTTTATATTTAAGACACTATAACTACGTTATGGTGAACGTGCTCTGAGGGATTTTCTACCAAAATGTATATCTTCGTCATACCTAGCTAGTAAAAACATAATATTCGATAATTTAGTCCAAAAATATTAGTCCGTTTAGTAAAGTAAAATGTTTGAGAACGGTTCTCAGAACTGAATCCCTAAAAATATATAAACCGTTAGTATATCCGTAGGCCGCGTATAATAATGCCCTAAGGACGAACACAAATTCATTTTTTTTTTTTTTGCCTACTAATACTGCTTCGGTCCCGTGTTACACACTAACTCAATAAAGTACAGAATACTTTTACAAAACATTATAGCTGTAGTATCTGTCCCGGTTTGCGAGTTAAAAGCAGCTCTGATGTTTTTGAAAATACACAGCACAGTATTGAACTTTTATAACAGTCAAACCAAATAGAATAGCTAATTTATTGACTCCGTTTATTGACTCCGTTGGGGCTGGTCTGTGTTAGCAAACTTACGCTTTGAGCTGTCAGCGACAAGCCCTGTAGGGCTTGGCTTTGTCGATGTAGTCCTACCTTGCCTGGCTCCTTCAGAGCCGGCAAGGTGGCGTGGTCTTGAGGGAGAGCGCTACGGTCGTGTAGATCCTCAAGGCAAGTGCGGTGATTTTCCTTCTCGTGGTTGCCGCCCTGTTATTGGTCTAATTCCCACCGAAATAGACGTAACTGAAATCACCGGGCGACGTATCACAGGGGTGGCGAGGTCATGCCCCTGGGTGTCCACCATTGAACAAAGAAAATGTTGGATAGCAATGACCTCCCGCGTGTTTGTGCCGTGCGCGGGGACCCGTATGGAGGGATGAAGGGATCCTGGTGATTGAGTGGAGCAGGCTGCACACAACACATCACTTTGGCCCGGATTTCTTCCGACACGGGAGGCCGTAGCCTAGCCAGCTACGGTCAATCGGCTGCGGGGTCCGGTCAGACGGCCCCCAGGCGAGTTCACTCCCATTGGGGGCTTGCAGACGGCGGCGCTCGCTCGCATCGCTAGTGGTAGAGTGCAGTCTCGTGAGCAACTAATGGGGGAGGGCTATATCCCTCGGCTAATCCCTGGTGCTACCGTAGCATCGCCACTTGGGCACTCCATGAAGGGTGGGGATAGTCGAGAGATGAAATTTATATCGGGCTTTTTAAATGGATTTATCATCAAAAAAAAACCACAACGCGAAAGGACCGGCGAAAGTTGGGACTGCGCTCCAAAAGGCAGGACCGGCGAAAGCTGGGACTGCAAACCAGAAGGCGGGACCGGCGCAAGCCGGGACTGCATTTTCCATAGCAGGAACGTCCAGAGGCGAGACTGCAGTGGGATCGTCTCGAGGTGGGGCTGCGGCGGGACTGTCAAATGACGGTACTGCTGCGGCACTGCCGAGAGTCGGCACTGCTGCGGGACCGTTGAAGGGCGGAACTGCACACCAGACGGCGGGACCGGCGCAAGCCGGGACTGCATTTTCCGTAGCAGGAACGCCCGGAGGCGAGACTGCAGTGGGGTCGTCTCGAAGTGGGGCTGCGGCGGGACTGTCAAATGACGGTACTGTTGCGGCACTGCTGCGGGACCACCTAAGGGCGGAACTGCAAACCAGCCCACCGGGCACAAAGGTGTTGCCAAAACTGGCGCGACACGTGACCCTTGTGTCGGTGGTCGAATGACCTCGGACCTTGGGGCCCCGGACGCGACCGGCAAAGACCAGAACCAGGCTGGCTTCCGGTTGGACGATCTGGGTCGCGCAGAAAAAAGCGCCAAAAGCTGAGACAGCAGGCGGCTCTAGAGGGGACTCCTACGGAGGGCCCATCAAAGAGACCGCGTGCTGCTCTCAGCGGCGACAGCGGGGACATGGCGGCCAAGAGGATGAAGACCCAAGGGCAATCATCCTCAACCGGATCCTTTATGGATGCGGTGGCGACTGTGAAACTCGCTGTCGTCACAGTCAGGTACCCGGAGGAGTACTTGAGGGCGGCGGACTTGGTGCCAATCCAGGAGCTCATAATTGAGAAACTGGAAGTGGCGCCGGATCCTCTGCCTGTTTTAACGGTTGCTCCCGGAGTTGTCGCAGGTGCAGTTCATGTATCCTGCGACAACTCTGATGCAGCTAGCTAGTTTCGGGGGGCCATCCACAATGTGGAACTTGGCTCCTTGAAACTCAAGGTTGTTGACGCCAAGGACCTTCCAAAGCCAGTCAAAATGGCATGGAAGAGTCGCAAATTGGCGTTGCAGGACTCTGCCCGGGCCATTCGACTGCTCCAGCGGCTTAACCCTGCCTTGAGGACGAGCGACTGGAAGGTCGTGAATACTCTCACAGAGTAGACCGGCGTCCGTCGTATCGTCCTCATGGACGGGGTGTCCGCTGGGGTCATCAAGGCCGCGGGCTACTCTCTTCCAGGAGGAATTGAACGGTACTCGTTCAAGCTCCTGGAAGAAGATAAGGGAGAGGCACCCACTGCGGAAGCAGAGGCGGAACCCTCCGAGGATGGACTACACCGACGTGAGGAGGCCATCGAGGAAATCTCTGCTTACGGCGCATCGCAGTTGGCGGAGATTGGGACCAGGGCGTCAGAGGCAGACCACGAGGATGACATCCTCGGGGACTTCGACACCCTGGGGATTCAGTCGCCGATTGCTCCTGAGGAGAGCCAGGCGATGGAGGAGGAGCCTCAGGGCTCTCCTATATTAACACAGGCCCATCAAATCATCCAAGATGGAGGGACTAAGGTGTGTACAAATTAATTTGCATCATTGCAGAGCCGCTACTGCCCTTCTGACTCGGCAACTGAAGCGTAACACATTTGACGTTGCCTTGATACAGGAACCTTATCTTTATAAGGGGACTATAAAAGTCTTAGGTGGGACAGGAGGCATGATGCTCTATGACTGTCCAACTAATGACGCGAGGACTTGCATCTATATCAGGGGCGGTATAGAGGCAATGCCCTTACGTACTTTCTGTTACAGGGATCTCACAACAACTCTGATCCAAGTGGGGATGGGCACAGAGAAAAGGAAAATTATCCTTGCCTCTGCCTACCTCCCATATGAACAAAAGGAACCAGTAACACCACTAATCAGAAGACTGGTTGAATATGGCAACCAAGAAAACCTCGACCTGATACTTGGCTGCGATGCGAATGCACACCATGTCGTTTGGGGCAGCTCAGATGTCAACATACGAGGGGTGGATTTGTTGGACTTTGTGGTAAGCTCTTCTTTACAAATCCTTAACGCAGGCAATAACCCTACTTTCAGGACCTCGGTGAGAACTGAAGTTATTGACACTGGCTTCAAACAAGGCCAGCGCTTACATCGAGAATTGGCATGTATCGGACGAAATCTCTCTGTCTGACCATAATTATATATGCTTTAGGTTTAGGACGGCGGGAGAAGCCGAAATTAGACGAAGGAGAAACCCAAGACATACAAATTGGGACTCGTACAGGAGGGACCTAAAAGTAAATCTAGGGAACCCTAAAGGTAAGCTCAATTCCATACTAGATATAGAATTTGAAGCTGATAGAATCAAGGTGGGCACCATCGGTGCATGGGTAGATAACTGCCCAGAGAAAAAGGCCTTTTGCAAAAAGGTACCATGGTGGACTCCTGAACTAGCTAAAATACGTCAGGAAACACGACAGGCCTTTAATGATGCAAAAGTCAGGAAAGATTTCTCTGACTATCATAGCATGCTGACGAGGTATAAGACGGCGGTACGCAAGGCCAAAAGAACTAGTTGGCGTCAGCATTGCACCTCCATCGAAGCTCTGCCATATGAAATGAGGTTGTGCAAAGCGATGTCCATGACTAAGACAAACCCACTATCATCTGTAAAGGATGAGAATGGTATCTAACGGAAACTGGACAGGACACTCTGGGCGTGATGTTTAGAACTCACTTCCCGGAATGTATACTGTGCGACAGCGATGAAGAGGATCCAGTCACAAGGGACGAGCTCACAAGGCACACGTCCAAAAATAACTGGCTCACGGCAAAAAAAGTGGTAGATGAAAATAAACTGAAGCTTGCCATAGCGGGCTTCCAGCCTCTCAAATCCCCTGGTCCGGATGGAATCTACCCAATACTATTACAAGAAGGGGCTATCTGTTTTGATACCTCATTTGAGTAAGCTCTACAGAGCCTGCATAGCCTTTGGGTACGTACCCAAGGCATGGAGGGAGGTCAAAGTCACCTTTATACCGAAGGTGGGTAGGCCGACTTACGAAGAAGCTAAAGCTTACAGGCCAATTAGTCTATCATCCTTTCTCTTAAAAGCTCTAGAGAAACTGGTAGACAGGTACCTAAGAGAGGGACCACTTAAAATCTTCCCTCTACATAAACTACAGTGCGCCTGCAGCCCTGGTAAATCTACAGAAACGGCATTGCACCATGTTGCGAGTCGAGCCGAGGCTGCGCTAGAGGGACAAGAGATCTGTGTCGGGGCTTTCCTCGACATAGAGGGAGCCTTCGACAAGACAACATTTGAGTCCATACGCATCGCTGCAAAGGAACATGGCATCAATGATACCACGTGCAACTGGATTGACTATATGCTGAGAAGCAGAATAGTCAGATCGGAACTGATGGGAGTCAGACTTAGTGCAAAAACAACAAGAGGTTGTCCGCAGGGTGGAGTGCTGTCACCATTATTCTGGTGCTTGGTAGTAGACTCGCTACTTACCAAGCTCAATACTGGACCATTCTACACAGTAGGCTATGCAGATGACATAGCTATAATGGTTAATGGTAAATTCCCGAACATAGTCTCTGGATTATTACAACAGGCATTGAGGATGACAGAGGAATGGTGTACAAAGAACCACCTCTCTATCAACCCAAGCAAAGCAGTCATTGTTCCATTCACGAGAAAGAGACAATTAGGAAATCTAGGAGAGCTCTCCCTCAATGGAATAAAGCTGGTCTACCGAAGTAAAATATCTGGGTGTAACGCTTGATAGAGAACTCAGGTGGAAAACTCATGTGGAAAATATTACGACGAAAGCCCTACGAGTGTTCGGCATGTGTCGTTCCACCTACGGTAAAACTTGGGGGTTAAAGCCCAAAGTGATACGATGGCTGTACCGGACAATGATAATGACCTATTATCACATACGGCAGCATAGTGTGGTGGCCCAGAACAAAGCTTGCCTCGTGCAAAGCGCCACTCACCAGATTACAAAGAACAGTGTGTCTAGGCATCACGGGTGCTTTCAGGACAACACCTACGGCAGCGATTGAGAGATACCTCAATATCCCTCCTCTGCATATGATGGTTGAATTCGAGGCAAGGAAGACATTACATCGACTTGCTGTGGCTGGACTATGGGATGCCTCTAAGCCAAGGACCAACCATACAAAGTTTGACGGGAATGAAGGCCTGGATCGGGTAACAAGCATGTTATCCGATAAAATGCAAACTATGTTTGTGTTTGAAAGGTCTTTCAAGGTCCAAATCCCTGCAATAGAGGACTGGACGAAGGGAATCGATCTACCAGAACAAGACAGTCTGATGTGGTACACTGATGGATCCAAAATGGAATCAGGTACAGGGGCGGGAATATACGCAAAAGGTTACAAGTGTAGCAAAAGCCTAGGGAAAATGGCAACTGTATTTCAAGCAGAAACTTATGCCATAATAACCTGTGCTCAAGAGAATATAGATAGAGGAACCAGAGGTAAATCCATATATATTCTTAGTGACAGTCAGGCTGCAATCAAAGCCATGGCATCCTACAAAGTGGACTCCGGACTTATTCTGGATGCTGTCCAAACCCTAAACAGGCTTGGGAAGCACAACAGGGTAAGACTGATGTGGGTCCCTGGGCACAAAGGAATCCATGGTAACGAAATGGCAGATGAACTGGCAAGAGAGGGCTCAGCAAATGACTTTGTGTGTCCAGAACCATGTGTAGGCATCTCGACGTGCCTCGTAAAAGCCGCATTTAGGGAGTTTGCAGATCACAGACAGCGAACTCATTGGCAATCTAGCACCGGTCTACAACACTCCAAGAAATTCCTAGGCTCTACGTTCAAAGCCCGGGAATGCATTTGGAACATGAGCAGGGGGCAAATCCGCTACCTGCTTGGGGCCTTTACTGGGCACTTTGGAACCAACGACATGCTCATGAAGATGGGTCTATCCGCGACACCCATGTGCAGGTTGTGTGGGGAACATACGGAACGCATGGAGCACCTTCTTTGCAAAATGCGATGCACTGGCTGGTAAGCGAATGAGTCTCTTAGGAGTTGGATATCCAAGACCAGAAGACTATAGGCTCATATCTCCCAGTCTCGTTGTAAAATTCATGAAAAGAGTTTTCAACGAGATTGGGGAGGAGTAAGGTATCTAGGGGACCACAATAGATCCCAATGGGTCGAAGTGTCCGAGTTATTTCTCGGCCCCTCCACAAGATAAGATAAGATAAGATTATTGACTCCGTTTCTATCTATCTACCCTATTTCTTATCTATATTAACAACTTATACAAAATGTCTCTAATAAATTGTTAATTTTTCACTTACGCAGATGATACGCTCTATTAATTCATGGAAGCAGTAAAAACGGCCCGAAACAGTAAAACTCACGGAACTTGCTTTAAACCCAGTGATGAAATGGCTGTCAAATAATATACCAACCTTAAATTTAAATAAAACGGTGTAATTATCTTTCTCCTTACGATCCACCAACCTGCCCCCACCGAATTCAAGGGTGCTCAGAGCTTATAGCTGCTCACTCGGTCTATCTTCTTTACAATGAGGCAGACCTTAGCTCAAAATTTGTGAGTCTATGTAGATAGTTCTCTGAACTGGATACCTAACCTTATTAATCTCATATCGCGAGTCCGCAAGAGTATTTTTTTTTTTATTAAAGCTTTCCGCAGACCGCCTTACCTTACTACCTTTATTATGGCCTGTGTTAAAGCATAATAAACTACTGCATTACAGTGTGGGGTGGGACTCCCAAGTCAATCCTCATGCCTTTGGAATGAGCACAGATAGCTGTTTTCAAGGTTACCTCGAAGCCTTTTAGGTATCCCACCACGGCACTCTATACCGAATGTCACTCACAGGTTCTCACTGTGAGACAGCTCTTTGTCCTTGGCACTAATCTTCGCAAACATCCCTCTGTAGTATATCTGAATGCTACCAAAAAGCGCAGACACTTCGAAGAATGCACAACACACGGATGTAGAACGATCCTTGCACAGCGTCATCTTGGTATACTGTCAAACCACTTATATAAAAAAACCGGTCAAGTGCGAGTTTAACTCGTGCGCCGAGAGTTCCGTACCGCCATAATAAAATTGATATCATTTTATTGGTGCCTAAGTTTTCAAAATATGCAAATTTAGATTTTCGTGAAAACTGTAAGTGATATAAAATTTACCTTAATTTTCACTTTTCTATTTTTTGGAATTTTTCTTTTATTTGTTTGTACACGTTATTGACGTTTTTGGGGCATTTTCACCCAATATAGATTCAATTTCTAGGGTTACCTAAACTATCCCGAGGAGACGAAGACCATGCTCACAGATGACGGCTGGATCAAGACTGGAGATATGTTCTACAAGGACGAACAAGATTACTACTACTTTGTGGAGCGCAAGAGACTTTTAATTAGGCACTACGGTTTTATGGTGAGAGAAGAATCTTTTTACATTTTTATTAGTATTTATAAATTCCAATCAAGGTTGAAATATAAAGAAAATAACGCTAATGAATTAAATGCACGAACAGAGTCAACGGATATTAAAAATATCAATGATGCGTAACATGGCAATGCAATCAAATTAAATGTACCAATTCGGGCTAAAAGTTTCGTTTGGAATAATTTTATTAGACAGGCAAAACCTGTTAAATAACCTAAGGTGAAAACTCAGTCAGGGTAACCTTAGCTAGACTTATTTCTCTCACGCTCTGATTTTTCCAGCAGCGAACTGTCTCGAGTCGGTTGATATGCGACAAGAGAAAACTAAGACTTATTTTGCAAGAAAAATATACAACAAATCCTGGCTCCTCGTTTACAGTTCAATGTATCCATTTAAAAAAAAGATTTTAAAGCATCACGTAATTCACCTTTGTCTTCCATTTAGTGATGTTTAAAAATGATACGATTCATTTTAAAAGAGGTCTTTCATGTCATGAGCAGTTTTTTTACAGATAATTTGATTACTCAGTATTAATTTGTTCAATTCTTTAACATTTAAACACTTTTATCGTAATCGTCAAAGTCTACAATTTTTTATCAGAATCAATATATCTACAACATTTGAATTCACTGCAAATATTACGTATAGTTTGTTTCAAATCATTTATATTTATATACATATTCTTTAATGGGCTCAAAACAATTATATAATTATTACTAAATACGTCAAGGAGTTGGCTTAATAGCGCAGACAAAATTTTTGTATGATAGTCATTTTCACCCAGACAAATGATAAGTTTGTCACCACTTGATGTTGCAATATTTTGACAATTCTAAATGATGTCACTAGTAAGCGCGTGTGGTTTTATTGCCGCCGTCACAGTATATTTTATATACGGTGTAGCCGCTCTTGACTTCATAATTGCAGAAAAAAAGCCATGTAAAATGCCGCGACAAGATGTATATGTTGTTACTGCGTTCTTCTTTTAGTCCATCAGAAGTTTTCATATCGCTGAACTTTTTACCGTTCTCTTTTAATTCTAATAGCTTTTGTAGTTTTAAAATTTGATCCTTGAAGTGTAGTATATCGTTTCCAGCTTGTTTCAACTGATCCTCCAGGTTGGCAATATTTTTTTGTGTGCTTAAGATACACATGCTTAAGACACAACAGATACAAGGAAACATCTAAGCGAGCACGCTTAGATGTTTCCTTGTATCTGTTGTGTTATTTGTAGTTCTAAGCAAATGTCTAGGTGGTGTATAGACTGCTTGCATATACGAATGTAATAAAGAGTTGGTTTGACTGTTTTAAATGTTCAATACTGCGCTGTGTATTTTCCAAAACATCAGAGCTGCTTTTAACTCGCAAACCGGGACAGATAGTACAGCTATAATGCTCAGAATTATTTATTGAGTTACTGTGTAAGTCGGGACCGAAGTAGTATTAGTGGGCAGGTAAATTCTGAATGTGTTTTCGTCCTTAGGGCATTATCATACGCGATTAACGGATTTACTAAAGGTTTACCTTTTTAGGGATTAAGTTCTGAGAACCGTTTTCAAACATTTTACTTTATTAACTGGACTAGTATTTTTGGACTAAATTATCAAACATTGTATGTTTTACTAGCTAGATACAACGAAGATATACATTCAGCTAAAAAAACCCTCAGAGCATGTTCACCTTAAGATAGTTATAGTAACTTAAATATAAAAAATAACGTGTATGAAAGTAGTTTTTACCTTGAAGAAAGCATCTCCTTTAAGCCACAATTCACCAGTTTTGTAAGTTGCTTCCAAAGATATGCCATCATCACCAATAAGCTGCAAATAATTTTATTATTAAAATAGTTTATTCAAAATTTAAATGTAACATACCACAGTTTATATCAGACATTTAAATTTTGTATCACTAAAAACTTCTAAAAATAATCAATCATTACTATCAACGAATGTATCTGATATTGTTATAATTTATTCTGTTTTAATAAATTATATTGATATTGCCGAAATAATTATCTTGATTGTAATTATCATCATCATCTCAATCGTCATGGTAATGTCATATTTTTATAACATTGCTGTTATTTTGAATACTTTAGCAGCATATTCATATTTTCATTTCTTATTTTTTAGGAGCTCGTGGCTAAATAATAACAGCCGCACGGGTCGATCTTCAAGGTTAAGCAACGCCTGCCGAGGTCGGGCCGTGGATGGGTGACCATTTCAACATACCGAGTTGCCTCCGTGCCTCGGCACTCTCGTGGTCCCGGCTGTCATTTGAAGATCTTTGACAGTCGTTACGAGTAGTCAGAAGCTTGAGATCTGACACCAGTCTATCCAAGGGGTACCGCTGTTACCCAGTTACTGGGTTGTGGAGGTCAGATAGGCAGTCACTCCATGTAATACACTGGTACTCAGCTGAATCCGGTTAGACTGGAAGCCGACCCCAATATAGTTGGGAAAAGGCTAGGCAGATAATGATGAGCAGCATATTTACACACGTGTGTAATTATGTCAAAGATTAAAAAGCGTATATTACTTTGAACTCGTATTGAGATTGTGGCTTGCCAGCTGATCCGAATGGAGTGTCGCCGTCGAAATCAAAGATGGGAGTCAATAGTTCAGTCATTCCGTAAGCAAGGTATAAAAGACGTGTGACACTCGGGGACTGCCGCGGTAAAGCTATTGCTTAGCATTTAATTTTTGAGAATTTAAGTCATTTTCTTTCACCTATTGTTCTTAAAATCTACTTTCTTTTCCCAAATAGTAAATGCAGATCACGGTCCACTCACAATAATAAACCCTTAACGCCATCCTCTAACAACCCCCTTATTATCATATTTTTATCTTTTCCCCAAATAATAAATTTAAATAGTGACCCCTATTTATACCACAATAAGGTCGCTTTTTCAAAAAAAATATTCCCACATACATAAAGTCTACATTGAACGCGGTGGAATTTAAAATAGGATACAAATAAAGAACCTCAACTTCAATAGAATATAAAAATATTTCCTACATCCGTCATAATAAAAACCAAACGAATTTGAGCCTTTAAATTAAAAACGATAAAAACTCGAAAACGTAGCGAGCCAAACCCCCATTTATTTCCGATTAATAAAATTCTAAAAAACAAAACAAAAATATAAAGTGAACCTTATTCACATTGAAATAAGGTCACTTTTCTTTGATAAGCAAAAATGACCCTTATTCTCATTAGTCATTATTCTTATTGATCACCATTGTCACAGAAACAGCTCAGAGAGACCGATAAAAGCCAAAATTTTTACGACCAACAAAAATTTTAAAACCCTCATATCTCATAAACAGTTGGAGTTAGCGCATTTCTGACAAGAAATTTGACTCCCTGCCCTCCGCTACTTCATCCAGGAGAACAAGATAGGATTTATCCCCCCCCCCCCCTTAACCGTTTACCTCCCCCCGCAAAAAAATATAAAGTGACCCTTATTCACATTAGCATAAGGTCCACATTGATCACCATTGTCACGTTTCGTTACGGAATTTCTGGATTCGGTCTCCACGCTCAAGGCCCGCGATAGAAGCTATGCAATAGCTTAAAAAAGCTCCACACATACTCTGCAAACAAACATGGTTTTTATAGATATGACGATATTTTACATCTTGATATCGATGGTATTTTAACTCTTCATATATATGTGACGAATTGTAATTGACCTGTAAAACTACTAATATAAATAATTTTAAAGTGATTTTTTTTGTTAGCTATTTGTCTTAGGCTTATTTTCCAAGGAGAAGTGTCTAGCGAGAACACCTGATGCAATAAAGGCAATTATACTTTACAGGCTTCCACCCGTCGAGTTTATGAAATTAGATCAAAAAAGAATAACGATTGTTTCCTTCTTTTTTTCATGTGAAGTTACAATACATATTCTAAGTCTGTCCAGTATCGGCTTCTCTATAGCGCCCCTGCCAATAAGAATGTGCTTGAAACATGATAAGTCACAAGATTTTACAGCCACATTCAGAAAATGACCCAATAAATATGGCGTAAATGCTGTAGTGTTGGGCTGAAATATTATCAAAACTTGTTATTATCAAGTTGGTAACAATCACAGTGGCAATTACCAGATTATAGACAACAAAACATTGTTTTCATTTTATTTTGCAAATCATCCAATGACTTCTCCCGACCCGGGTGGAGCAGGAGGGTGTGTCAGACATTTACTGACTAAAACCCACCCCTCTTCCTTCAGTTGCTTGTGCCAGGGCCGCGGTAACACTCTTTTAAATTTATCCGCGACCCAGATAGGCATCGGCCCTAGCGGACCCCGCCAGTTTCTTTTGACATCTCTTTGAGACACGCGTGGAACATTACGCGCTGTCGACTCAGGCCTGGTCCCTATCGGACGTTGAGCTACCCATTACCGCCGTCCGCATGCCCGGGCCTACGGTGGCCGGGAATCGGCTTGCGACTCTCAAAGCCCAGGGCGTTTCCTGCGGCGGCCAGGGCCGAGAGGGCGTCTCTGTTGCATCTCCCTAAAGCGTCCTGCCTCCTCCTTCGCGAACATTACGAGACAGCTTCCCAGGCCCTCCCGCTTCGTACTATGGCCTGGACCAGGGCCGATCACGAGAGGTCGCTTACTCTGATAGCCTCCACGAGGACACGGCGGTGCTCCGCCCAAGCGGGGTAGGCCTCCACTATATGCTCCAACGTGTCCTCCGGGCAATCCACACAATATTGAAACCCGGGCGTTTCCACTCGCCTTATCCTGAACATGAACCTCCCGAAACAGCCGTGTCCAAGGAGGACCTGCGTCAGGCGAAAGTCGAGGATGCCCTGCCTGGTTTTTGCTACTATCAATATAATAACTTTGTATTTGTTGAAAATTTCGACGATTTTCATGGGATTGAGTCGTGCCGATGACTGAACCCTTGTTGAGCCTTTCAAAGGGCCAGAGATAAACAGTATGAGACATGAGACCCATTGGAGTGTAGCCATGGCCAGAATCACGTCATAACTATCCGCGAACGGTTTCCTGCACAACAAAAATAGTTAATTTTCATAATTATATTTTAATGTGTACAATACAGCTTATAATAAATAAATAAAAATACACCTTTTACTGGCTATCATCGCTGCGTCTTTCGTCAATGTTGTTACTAGGTTTGTTAGGTCATTCTACAAATAATTGCAGCGTGAAATTTAACACCACATCATACCTACCACACCATACCTAAATTTTAACACCACGCTCAAGAGCTCTAAACTTTAAGCACCGATGATACATGTTCGATTTACTTGAACTATGCGTTAATGATAAATGATTTTATTTCTGTAAGTTGGTTTGTACAAACACTTTTAAATGTCGATCATATTTTTAAAACTAGTTAAGGTCCGCGTTTCCTATCTGACTAATCTGAGAAGAAAGGCCGAAACAAACTCAGAGGTCACAGTCTCTTTTTAAAATCCAGACAAAATCTTGGTTAGATCATGTGAAGACCATGTAAACTGATGTCTGAAATGGTAATTTGAGAAAAGAACCAGCCAGATTGAGTGGACCTGTCCAGTCAGTGCACGCATTTGTCAATAACCGAGCAGCTCAACTCAGAATTTAAGGAGCTCAACGATTCGACGAACAATACCAAAGAATGGACATTCGGGTAGGCCACATAAACTACTCAAACTGCCAGACCATGATTAAAAACTAAGATAAATTTAAATTAAAACAAAAAACAACGAATGATCCACATAGTCTTCACATTCACAATAATTAAAATAAAATAAATAATACTTAAAAAAGTAAATATTCTTGTCATTGCAAGAAAACCAAAAAAAATATAAAAATATTATAATAACAAAATTCACGGTGCAAAATATAATAAAAAAACAAAATTAATTGGAGCAGCTCAATCCCAAGCCTTTTTGTCGTCAAGGTAATTTTAGTAATTTTTTAGTTATTTTTTTTTTTAATTAGGTACATTTAAACATATGTGTTATATTTATTAAATCGCCTCTATAAACCCTTTATTTTGATACCCCACACGATGGGTTTGGAAGAAAAACAATTTGATACCTCCCAATATGGCGCCCAAATCGATTGACGTAAGAATCATCAAAGTCGGCCAACACGTTTGATCTCTAGAGCGCCACATAGGAACAAACATACATACATAAACACATTACCCTCCTTCGGCAGTCGGGTAAAAAACGCACCTGCGATGGATTTGATCAACATTGCTGGAGCGTTGTAATGTTCCAAATTCAAAAACCGCTCCTGCATTGGATTTGATTTTCTTTGTCCGTAACTTCGATACTCGTGTTTGAGAAAAAGTTATATATTTTATGGTGCAGTTGTTTGAAAATTGAAAGATAATGTTGCACTGTAATGGTTTTTTTTTAATTTTACCTACTACGAATATAAAGTACGTGTTTATACAATATTTTTTTCATCACACTTGCACGTAAAAAGTATCTAAACATACAGGTTAACTTGGCCGTAATGTCCCATATAAAACCCTCGGGCTTTCTTTTTGTCATGAAACCCTAGGGCGGTAGGTAATATTTTTTTAATTTATGGCACAGCACACATGTCATGCAAGTTCAAGCAAGGAGTTTACACGTAATTGAAAAATTGTCTTAAAATGTTATCTAAACAGGAATTTCTTTGCAATCTCGCTACATGTTACTTAAATACTCTACTAATGTTCTTAATAATCGATTTTAATAGTTATAGTATGAAAACGTCGAAATTATTTAATTCTTTTTACACTCCGTCATGGCTGTATAACTAGGTAAGTATTTGCCCGTAAAGTTTCTTTACGAAACACTGTGTAATCTGTGGTGTGTGCAAAAATTCGCCAACCGCTTAAATAAAAGTTCACGTATTTCGTAATAACAGCTGTGCTGACTTGTGTATTAAAGCTATAATTATTACTCGCAAATGTGATGAAAAACATTGCATGTATCACGGGCAGTACGGGAATTACGAACCTCGACTCAGAAAGCCCTCAGTCTTCGACTTCGGGCTTCTACTAGAGCCTCGATCGTAATTCCTTACTTACCGTCCTTAATACACTACTATACTATACTATAGATACTATGAAGTCATATTTGGAACATTACGTTGTAAGTGTAGATAATAGTACATTATGTTATAAGTGCGGTAAGTTGAATATTACAGCCGAGGCGATATTGCTAGCCCGAGCCATAGGCTAGGGCTACAAGAAAGCAGAGGCTGTAATTATCAAAGCGCACGTATGTCATACGACGTTTTATAACATTTTTGCGAGGAAATAAATAAAACCCGGACTTTCTTAAACGAATAAATCTTTAATCCCTTGTTAAAGCAGTTAAATTGATTATTACGTTGCCAGTTGGCATTTTAAATGTTGTCAAGTTATTATTATTAGTTACAATTTCACCAGACTTTCTCTCACTCTCTTGACTGAAAGTAGGAGAAACGAGACCACAGAGTTCTGCAGGCGGCGACGGAGGCAGCTGCGGCGATGGCGACGATGGTGGAATGTACGCGTGTGTGCTCGTAGTTGGTCGAGAGTCAACACTTGGCTAATTTATATTCCTTGTAATGCGGGCGCTAATGTTTTCTTTATTTCTCATCGAGTCATCTATGTAGCCCGCGGCTACACTGTTCGACCGCCACCCTCCGTGGCGTTTTAGTGTCAATAAGTTCGCACCTGAATCGGCGAGCACCTTAGTAGCCGAGTACCTTCTGAAACTGTGCCCTGTGTATACATGTGGATCACCTAAATTTAAGAAAGTGGCAATTTGTTTCGCCATTGCTCCAAATTTATTTATGTCAATGGGTTGGCTAGTGCATTTTCCATTTTGGTAATTTTGAAAAAAATTGTTAGACATCGCTTTTGTTGAACGAAGGGCTTCGTATTTCTTCACTGTGTCGTGAAAAGGCCCCTGTATTGTGAACGATCTTGGCATTTTATTTTTTGTGTTTTTGACCTGGACAAGAATAACCCGTCCATGGTTTTCGACATCATTAGTTGTGATGTTTGCCAACACGTCTACATGCACCATTTATGCTGAATATTAACACAACCTGAAAAGTGATTAAAAAACGTACAAAACACCTATATTGTAAAGAAATACGAAAGTGAAAGAAGTTAATAACAATAATTTTGTTTCAACTGACCTTTGTTGGCAAAAATCGGCAATTCGGATCTTCTTTTAGGAACTTCTTGACATTGTCAGCCGAAAATAGTTTCGACTTTTTACTCACATGGCCACATGAGCGTCTTTTTAGAAATGCCAACAAGTTGGAGTATGACTTGATATCAATACCATGTTTTGTTTTCACAGTGCTTTTTAGCATTGAATAGTAGCACCACAATGAGCTTGACTTATATTTTTGAGAAAGTTCCATGAAATAGGCTAAAAACACAATTTCTGAAAATGAATTTGCATTTTTTCTTGTTTTCCATAAGATGAAATTTTGATACGCTTGTAAGTATCTATCGGTCGATTTTTCGGGCAAGAGGCTTAGAGTAGCCTTTTTCGCTGCCTCTGAGACTTCTGTACTTCTGACTTTACAGTTTTACTTTTTATTTTATTTGTATTTTATCTGATGTATGTGTTGTATATGTATGTATATGTTGTGTGTCTTTTAGTCTGTGCTAAATAAATGTTTTTTCTTTCTTTTCTTCTTTCTGTAGGTTCCGACATTTTCAAATAAAAACAATACAGCGAAAAGAAAAGCGCGCGGAATAATTTTTACTTGTTCACAAATTAGCGATGCGCATCAGCGCTTTTTTTAAGGCAAAGGCACAAAAACAGCCAATATTACTAATCAAGTAAATTAATATTTTTGTGTTTTGTTACAGATAAATTGATAATTTATGGTCAAAATTAATTATATTAAAGAATTAAATGTTTATTTATTATATTTTATCTCCCAAAGTTAATTTTATTCATAAAATGTTGACCACTTTTCTGACATAAAACTCTTTGCTTAGATTTAAAAAATACCGTTCGTTTAAGACGGAGCATCTTGATAAACCGTGCGTTTTACCTTATTAAAAAGAAACTTGTGCGTTTCACATTACAATAACGCACAAGTACGTAATGAGATACAATACGATATTGAAATTGGTGAAATAAGAGACCGCTTTACGAGCAAATGTGTTATAATAGTAGTTTATGAAACTGTTGCATAATGAGGGGTATTCAAACATGAGTGTGTGTAAACCGAGCCGTAGGCGAGGTTTTTAATAGTTTTCACACGAATGTTTTAATACCTAGTTATGTGCAGTTTCATACACTACTTTATCTACACTCATATAAATTGGGATTGAACCTACTAAATACCTCTTTTTGCATTTTCCATGCCATAAAATCGTGATAGTATTTGTCATATACTTTTCTCGACTTTACTGGTAATAAATTAAGAGTAATTTCCTTCGCCGCATCTAAAATATCGGGCGGAGTCAAATTTTCTTCACATTCACTGATATCAGACATTTTTAAACAATAATTTAAATAACTCATGAAATTCAGTACAGCAAAACTTGCAAAACGTATGAATGGCGCCAAAACCCAGCACATCACATCATCATGCGCTAAGGCTTAGCACGCACTGCGATCTTAATTCGCGCGATTTTTTCCGTCCATTCTGCTACCTATGGATATGTATGAAGTTGTTCGCATTGCGGTAAAGAAATCGTGCGGAAATAATACCGCGAGAAATCCGTGTTTTGCCACAGAATCCACCGCACCACGGCGCGAATTTTATTCGCCCGAATATTTTGAGCTCTATGAACAGGTAGAAGGAAACAAAATTCGCGCGAATAAAAATCGCAGTGCGTGCTAAGTCTAAAGCGGGCATTTTCATAGACAATTTAAAATTGGAATCAAATCTTTTTATAATAGGAACTATAAAATGGCATTACAAAAAAAAATTGATGGAAACTCCTTAGTGATTAACTTCTTGGATTTGTCCTGTATCGTAATAGAAAAAAAAAAACTAGTTATAGAAAATTCATATCATATCGCTATATGCAATGATATTCAAATAAACAGATACGTTATACACTCACAAAACAATTTAAAAAAGTGTTCCGCAAATAGCGGCAGCACACATACACACTTTTCACACATCTAACATTAAAAAATATTTATTTTAATCAATAAATAAATAAATTACAAATACACACGATGGCATTTTTTTTTTTGTTTTTGTTTCAACAAAGCCTATCGCTCTTCGCCATGCGTGACATAAACTAAAGATTAAAGGTCACAATTGTGACCTTTTCGAGTCTTCAAAATGCGCGCGCTCATAACATATCTGTTTATTTGAATATCATTGGCTATATGCGTATCGTATCGTAGAATTCTATTGCAAGTGTGGGATCGATGGGAACTTTTTACATTTCATTTTTAATGGTGTTCCGAACATTCGTAGCAATTTTCAACTCTATGCGAATTACTGTAAACCTACCCCTATTTTGGGGTCTAATTTAACCTGACTATTAGCATAAGATGTAGTAATCAATGATATTCAATACCAATGATATTATTTGAATATCATTGGTAGTAATACAAAAACTTTATGAGAAGTAAGCAAAAAACTGTTTATTTGGACTTTTGACAGTCTTTTTTACTCTCATGCGACTTTAATAGACTTTTCAGACGACATTGCAAAATAGATATAATTCCGGTGAAAATACTTAATTAACTAGGAATAAAATTTCGCAGATTGTCTTACAATTACAGATATTTTCCTATTCGACATTTCAATATGTTCATAACTGTTTCATTACTTTAGTACTGTCGATGTAAAACACTGCAATGAGGTATATTTCAGTACTGCTAACTTTCTCTAATTCTGTATTTTAAGCACCAAAAATAGATAATATTGCTGTCAAAACATGAAAGCATACCAGAAAACATAATTTAGAATGTTAAACGGCTCTCTTGAGCATCAAAACATAATTTGACTAGCCTAGGTAGAAAGGTAATTTACCATACGCACATATTTAGTACAAAACTTAAACAGAAAAAAAATTGCCTCGTATCTCAAAAAATAATGACAATTAGAGAATCTTTTGGACTCGGGTAGGGACTTTTTTGTGCACAATTAAACATGGAATAAACTTTCTCTGAGCACAAATTGCAGTAAAATTAAAACTTCACGAGAATTAAGCATAAAACTGATTTATGAGCCCTTTGACAGCCCATATGTTTTTGTTCCTTTGTAATTTTTATGGACTTTTCAGGCAACGTTACTGCTACCATAATGAACTTAATTCCAGTGAAAGTACTTAACTATGATTTTCTTAGCAGCTAATGTCTTTATTGCCTGGATTTACTTATTTTGACATTATCAGTAGTAAATTATCTTTTACTAACGACAGAACGACTAAGGTAAAAATCTGGCTGACAGAATAAATTTTCGAATATAAAGACATTTTTTTCAGAAAACATGTCTGTGATAACGGACAATATCAATATATAATATCAATTCACTTATTTGCAATTATATTGCTTCAGAATAAATTAGGCTATAATTAATTTTGTTAGATCTTTTCTCGCAAAGAATACTTAATTAAGATTTAATTAGATTTTCTATTGGTTGATTATCAAAGTAATTTGTAGGTACTAATTTCGTTCTATGATATTATGAATTTCGTACAGTGGTTTAGGTTTTTATAATATCTATAGTTTTGGGTAATGACAGTGATATTTTTGATAAACAGTAGATAACAACACACAACAACACAACAGTACAGTACAACTATTTTCTTAATGTCCCTCGGCAAACTTCGTGTTTCGTGATTCGGTGTTCGTCGGATTTCTATCAGTTGCCCTTTGCATTTGGTGCAGACCGGACGTTCTCAATCAACTTGGAAGTATATAGAGTTGTTAATACTCTTTTAACTTAATGTAAAAAAATGAGGAAAGCTGCTAAAGGAAAATAGTTTTACAGCTCTTTATAGTTCACACGGAAATCAAAACAAAAGAACAATAAAGTACTTAGTTCTGTATACAAATTATTATACACGATAAATCTAATAATTGATGGACATGGAAATTAGCATTCGTTTGTATTTGGAAATACGATGAACAGGGAAGATGATGAGAGACAATAATAAAATAGTTGTACTGTATAAACAATATTATAAAGAGGAAAGATTTTTTTGTTTTTTTGTACCGAATAGGCACCAAAACTACTGAATCGATTTCAAAAATTATTTCACCGTTGGAAAGCTGCTTTATTCCCGGGTGACATAGGCTACTTTTATCCCTGTATTCCCACGCGGGTGAAACTGCGAAGCGTCCTCTAGTACTGTATATAGGTAGCTAAAAGTAATATTGTAAGAACTGCTTTTTCTTCTTATTTTTGTACTAAAATCTACTTAAACGATCAAAATTGGCTGCTAGTTTACCTCTAGTAGTGCTCAGTCAAAAGATCACGTAGTACGTGAGAGTCGCCGCGGTGTAATCTCTGAACGTATTCTTTACTGAGTTATTTCAGTTTTACCGCACTTTGATTTCGCCTTATTAGTTTTCTTTTAAATTATCACCTGGCTCTTGCAGCTATGAGTTTTCATGATTTTTGTAGAGGTGTAACTAATATATTCGTTTTAGGGTTTACAGGTATTAGTCAAAGAATAGTCTTGCGAGCGCATATTTTCGAAATCCGGCACTATTATTATAGAATGTCGAACGAAACTGGAATCGGCAAAGGGCAAACAATTGATGTTTTAAATGTAATTTGTATTAATATATAACTTAGTAAACCTTATACACAAAATAAAATAGTAGAAAAATAAATTAATGAAAATAGTTATAGGTATTTGTTAAGAAAAATGCATATATTCAATAATAATTAATTGTACGCCAACTAAACAACGTTGACAGTCCTAAGCCAAATAAAGTATGAAGGAAAATTTATTTACCGTTTCAATTCTCTAACGGTTTCTCTATTTATCGTGCATATTCACGAGTATCTTGTATTTCATATTATTAATTATTGTGGGAATATTACACAGTATCTATAATATATTGAGTAGCTAATATTGAAACGGTTCACTAATATTTGACTAATACCCAGTAATGGTATGGTATCATAATATACGATAACTAATTTAACGAATAATAGGATTATCTAAATTGACCCTAATAATACATCTCTAAATTTTTGTATCCATACTTTATTATATAATAATTACTAGGTTGAAAACACCTGGTGAAATAAATTTTGGGATTTTCAGTCCTTTGAAATATACAATAACTGAGAATTCGTAGGTATACAATTAAACTTAATATTCCTAGTAATTCGGCGGATCATTAAATAAACCTCGCAGATTTCAATCAGACATTTCGCTGAACTTGAAACTGATATGATTAATTAAATTATTTACAATGATTTTGAACTCTTTATTCAGACAGATTTTGGATCTGTTTGCAATTAATTAAAATATTAAGAAATCAATTTAGCAAGGAAAATAATCTTCTTTAAATTGCGTGAAACTTAGATTTCTGTCTCAAGTTTAGAGACCATATATTTTAAGTTTTTTTTTAAATATATTCGCAATAAATTCAAGAAAGATTGATAAAAAAAATATAGGCACGTACCTGGCAGATCTTTTCTGGATCACATCTCATGGCCTCCAAGGCAATGAAACCGATGTGCACATCTTTCTCATTGAGGTTATACTGCTCAGCAGCACTCTTTCTAAAATAATTCACACGGTCCGTCATTCTGGTCTTCGAATGAATATCAGCCATTTTTAAAATAACACCTTTTAAAAAAAACTATTTCTACTGTAACGTTGAATAGATTTAGCTAGCAGAAGTTTTTCCACTAATATATGATATTATCAGTCGTTAGCGTTTATATATGTTTCACTCATTATTTTTAACTATACAGAGTGATTGCGTTATAAAATTGTGATATGTATCTGTTAATCTTTGTTCTACTTCTAGCTTAACGGTAAGCCTAATAAAAATTATAGCGATATCTTCTGTATGATTTAAAATTGTGTTATTCTTCACCTGTGGTTATATGTGTTAAAGGTAAACCACAAGGAGTGATCGAAAAAGCATAACACTTGGTTCATGCAGCATTTTTTGCCTCCCGTTCGTCAAGTATCATGCGGGGATTAAACCTAGGGTTGTAAAATGAAGGCATTATAAAAAATTGAATAAAATAAAAAAACCCGACTGCTTAAGCCCAGGGATTCCCAAACTATTTTTGGCAAGAGACCCCTTTTCCAAAATGAACTGATACCTCAGACCCCCATAGCCAAATTACTTTAAAAATCATATCTCCAGTTTTTTTCCTATTGATACAAAATACTTACCAATTTAAATACTTTGCGTTTGGTTAAGTGAGTAAACTTGACATCATTTTCTTATCAAAATTTAACAAAATAAATAGACATCAAATAAGAATATTAAGTGTAATTATTCATACAAATTACGTAAAATACATATGTATGTAATTACAAACACATTATCTTACACGAACTTCTCCACGCTTATTGATTTGCCGAGTTTTTTATCATGTACGAACTTTTGCACGCTTATTGACTTGTTGAGTTTTATAAAAGTACAACAATGGAAACTTCCTACTATAATATTAGGCATTCTTATAAGAAGTTGATACACGTAACAACGTATACAGTATCTTGATAGTTACAATTGAGAACTTATGTTAATTAATAGGGGTAAATTATTAGACCTCGTCGACACCCAAATTCAGTTTTCGTTTATGTCAACCCATGGTAAACCGATTACGACCCCAGGAGGTCGATATCGACATCTTTGGGCATCGCTGGCTTAAGCGAACTAAAAAGATGTAAAAAAAGAAGACAATCATGCTGTGCAATCGGAGGATATTTATAGTTTTTGTCAGCCAGCTCGCAAATATGTATCCTTCGCTGTCGGGTTTTGTAATCACCTCTTAGAAAAACCCTTCATTTTAATACCCCAATTGATAGGTACAGAAGAAAAAAATTAAGCCCACAATATGGCGCCTAAAATCCACCATGTTTCTCTTTTCGGACAAAGAAAATCAAATCCATTGCTGGAGCTTTTTTTGAATTTGGAATATTACAACGCTCCAGCAATGTTGTTGTAACTTTTGATAAATTAAATGTATAATATAAAAAATATGTTTTATTTCCCTGCATTATTTTGAGACAAGTAAAATTTCAAAATTTTAAAAACCCCCGACACATTTATCTTGCGAAAACATCCCAATTCAAACAGTAAAACGCCCATAACTTTTGAACGGCTGAACCGTTTTTTTTTTAAATAGCTAAGAACACTCGACACACAATCACCTTTCCAACAAAAAATATCTAATTAAAAATCGGTTCATCCGTTGAGGCGCTATGATGCCACAGACAGACACACAGATACACAGACACACAGATACACAGATATTCAGATACACAGCAACACACCTCAAACTTATAACACCCCTCTTTTTCCGTCGGGGGTTAAAAAGCACTATACGAGTATATGCCTCGGCGGAAATGGCAATTGCTTATTTCGCGGCCTCTGCAATAATGTACTATTATTGTATAAATTTATTGTAGTTGTTTGTTATGTATGTGATCTCCGTATGTGGCACTTTGCCCTTTTTAACCGACTTTCCAAAAAGGAGATTCTATGTTCGGATGTATGTATTTTTTTTGGGACAAACCCACCGCACTATTCCCAAACCACTGCAACTCCTGAAAGCCAGGATCAACAGTGGCGACCAGCAGAATAGCGGCGATGAAGCTCGATGAAGTCCCGAAGAAAGATTTTGAAAACATTATTTTTCTTTGTATGGTTATTTTCCCTAAATGTTCCTAATTAAATTTATTGAAGACCTCATGAAGATTTTCGGAGATATACCACAGAACTCTTCAATAAATGACGGCAGATCTTTGGCGATTGCTGCAATCCCATGTCTGTTTATTGTTTACACCATTTCATAACATCACGTACCCTGTGTGTCAGTTTACCCTAATACACTCTCATTTCACCGAATGTGTTTCATGTTATTCGGGTAATCTATCTTGGCATAGTTTTCGTCATTATAGCATATACGTACCTTAGTTGCGAACTTGCCCCTTATGTAACACAACTAAAGAGTGCAGGAACATACATATAAAAAAAAATAGAGACAACCGAATTAAAAACCTCATCCTTTTTGGGAAGTCGGTTAAAAAATAACATTTTTACAAAACATACAGCAACTTCTAAATAAAAACACTACAAAGTAAAAAATAATTTCACTTCAGAAGTCGGTCTCAAAAACCGATGAAATAAAAACAGGAACACCGTCTTTACAGTTATTTTTCACTTAGTAATGTTTTATTTGGAAGTTGGATGTATTTTTTGTTACCTAGAAGTCCCCGTCTAGCTGTGCAGAAGCCATTCTAAACTAAACTTTTATGATCTTCCTCACACATAAACACAACCCTACCAAACAAACAATATAAACCAATCTCTCTAATTACTCATTTATAAATTGCCCCGTAATACGAATTGTTCGTACGCGTACATTGCAATCTAATTATTCCAACAGCCTTAAGCAAAGTATTTAAATGTAACAGTCTCGTATGCGAATATCCAACAAACGTTATGATAGCAAAAACGGTTAACAAAACGCTTACTCGGTTACGGACCTGGGTTAGTAACTTTCGGTCTAGGCTTTAATTTTCTGAGAGTAAATACATCCATTCTTTTTATGAAAAGAACCGCTGACTCAGTTGTGATAATGGCGAGCGCTGATTGTACAGAACGGGATGAGTTTATGAAATTTAAACAAAATCTGTAATCGATATTTTGTACAGACCATAGTGCCGTTATGTATAGAACATAGTGCCATTATGCGGCACATTGTATTTTAGTATTCATAAACGACCAGAGCTGAGAGAAGAGGTTAACAAATCTATATTTATTTTGTAACAACGTAACGCTAAAACCTTTTAATATTTGCATTGTGGTAATATCATGATATTTAAGTGAAAATTACCATTACCTTTATTCTGATGCGATAGTCACGTTGTTATTAAAATACATTAAATGTAATTAGTTGCCAATATGAAATACATAAACCTCATTTAGGCTTCGTTGTCAGCTAGAAATAGGCTCCACCTGATGGCTTCGCTCCCGTTTCGTATCCAGCAGAAATATTGCATTTTTCAGGGATAAAAAGTAACTCGAATCTCTCAGCAATAGTATAGTTTTCTTTCAGTGAATACATTTTCGTCATCGGATCATCGGATAAGTACTTCCAGAGAATATCCCTTTACAAACACATCGCAGAACTCGACAAGGCCGTCAATTGTATGTTTCTAGTTTAAGGTTTCTTTCGATTATGGTCTTGGTGTACAATAAAATGTATATAAATAAATAAACATACAATTTTACCTCTTCATTATATTACTTTAGAAAATAAGATGAAACATTGTTCTAATTCAAGATTACATCATGGTATGGTATGACCCACGTCAAAAATGATACATATTTTTACATTTACATAACAAGATACCAACTTACAAGTAAGATCAACATTATCCATGTCCCGACATAACAAGTTACATTTGACCTACTAATCAGGTATTCCACTCAGATTTCAGACAGTCCGGGGCGCACTTTGGAACAAACTAAAATGCGTTTAAAATTCCTCTTGCGGACCTCGAGTAATCAAAGTTAGTAAGAATATAATGAACCTGGTTTATTTGATTTCTGCTTTCTTATAGTTTTGGAGATTATGAAGTGTCTTGTAAATTGTAATCCTTTTAGGATTAACAAGGTTATTTATAAAGAAAGGAAATGGTGTTAGACTCCATGAAAGGGTTGTAAGAATACGTTATTTAAATTTCATTCTATCACACTAATATTATAAAGGAGAAAGTTTGTGAGTGTGTGTATGTGTTTGTATGTTTGTTACTTCTTCACGCTCAAGCGGCTGGACGGATCTGAATGCAATTTGGCAAAGAGATAGATTATAGTCTGGAATAGCACAAATTATACTTTTTATCCCGGGAATATGTTCCCTTGGGATAATTTTCGACTTACTATAATAATCATGAAAGTTTGTGAGGATGTATGGATGGATAGTTGTTTGTTCACGCAAAAACCACTAAATAGATTTTAATGATACTTTACAGAAATATAGCTTATACATTAGAATAACACACAGGCTATAATTTTTACAGATATGAGGCGAAGTACTAATACCATATATTAAATAAATATTCTAAAGCGGTAAATTGTTAGTTTGATCGTAAAAACTGGAAGTGTTGATCCGATAACTTAAATTCTTGCACTGATAGCAAGCTACACTATTGCTGAGAGATATGTGTGAGGATAGACCATAGGAGCGAATCCGCGGGACAATCCATGTGCTCTGTAATCATAATTATAACCCTGTCACATCCATCCATACTAATATTATAAATGTGAAATTAACTCTGTCTGTCTGCCTGTCTGTTACCATCCAAGCTTAAACCACTAAACAGATTTACATGAAATTTGGTCAAGAAATAGTTTATGACTCTGAGAAGGTGTAGGTTTTTCACGGAAAACATTATCAAGGGCGTGGAAAGGTGGAAGTTTTAATGGTGAACCAATATTTTCTCTAGTACTAATGCTGTACAGCCGAAGTCATGGGCAAAATCTAGAGACTAAATATTCCCATACAGTATGAAAAACGGTAAGAACTCTTTCGTATACGAGCTTCTCACTTGTATACCTGAGATATCTGTGTATCATTTTATATTCCTTTAATGTGACTCTCTTTTCACGATTGTATTGTATATTGTTGAATCTTGTCTAGAACGTAAAGGACATACTTGTAAATATTCAAAGATCAGATCCAGCATTTCCAGAGCATACGGTATTACAGTGTCTTTGATAGTACGGCTCGCTGGAGCCATAGCACGCCTTCTATATTTTATTTGAAAATATTTTACACGTTGCTTTTACGTACAAACAATACATAAAATCCACGTTAGCTTTTTCACAACTATGTTCGGGTCGGCTTCCACTTTATCGAATGCAGCTACATACCCATATGTTATATGGAGCGACTGCCTATCTCACCTTCACAACCCAGTTACTGGGTAAGATAATATCCCTTGGTAAGAATGTTGTTAGATTTTCTGGCATCTGACTATTCGTAGCGACTGTAAAAGATATACAAATGACAGTCGACTAATTGATGGGACTTAACGCACCTTCCGAGCACGGATGAGTCTCGGTATGGATGGTCACCCATCCACGAACGACCTCGGCAAGCGTTACTTAATCTTCAAGATCGACCCGTGTGACTGTTATTATTTACCCACGAGCTCCTCCATACGTACATCCCTACACATTAGTATGTGAATATTTGTGTTTCCATAACAGCACGAAGGGCGTAACATAACATAAATAAATAATGCATTGGGTTTATGAAGGTGTCGATATTGGTTACCAGCCGATTCAGGAGTACCATAATATCTTGTTTTCCTAAGTGAGTCTCGCAAATCCCATGGAATAATAAGTAGGCAAAGACAAGACAAAGATATTTTATTTCAACTAGGCCACAAAGCGGCACTTTTGAACGTTAATATATTAAAATTTAAAAGGAATAAAAATTGATTCTACCGTGCATTTGGAAACTCCATACTTACTCTTAAAAAAAAAAGTTTTTTTACAATATTTAGGTACATAAGTACATACCTTAATAAATTCATATGTGTGAGGACCCAGAATCACTACATACTAATAGTATATTTAATACTTACATAGTTTTTTTTAATACTTTGTACCTGTACGTAGTAACGTACAGGTACAAAGTATTAAAAAATCTCACACATGTACCGTGCAGTTACATAATAGGTACTAGATAAACATTAGCATCCGAAGCAGTTAAGTTAAGACCAATCCCAACTGACGGTGCCCGTTCACGAACATGACGCATGAATCGGCACCACCCAGCTCAACCATCATGAAGGGAACCGAATGATCCAACACACGCGCCACCATCAGAGAGACATTTGAGAGAGCATGACACACTCAACTGCCAGGGTACATATAAGTCAAAGAACGACACAAAGGTACAGCAAATGGTAGATCTACAGTTGGGTACATAGTACTCACACACGTGCTGCGCAGTTATACAATACTAAAATAGATTGAGCCTATATAATACAAATATATTCGTACAGTCTTCAGCAGGTCCAACAATACTACAAAACAATAATGTTCTGCATATCACTTGTTTTTGCGCCCTAGTGGTTGTGGAGCAAGACTAGCATTGAACCAAGCATTTTTATCAGTGATGTAATCCCCCAACTAATAATATGCCTGCCTGCATAGTGTGCGTTTTATACAAGTTTAAAATTTCATCTCATTCAGTTCTAGAATGTAGGGAGGAATTTTATTGTAACATTTTGTACAGTACCCCATGAAATATGAGGCTACTTTAGCCAGTCTGAAACCTGGTTAAACTAATTGGTCTCTATTTCTAGTAATGTAATTATGTCTATCGCCGTTTTTACTAAAAAGATGTAAATTCTTTCTCACGTACATGATATTTTCATAAATATATTGACAAGGAACCGTCATGATGTTAATGCCCTTAAACAGTTCCCTTAGAGAATCGCGCCGGCGAAAATTGTATATCGCTCTGATGGCTCGTTTTTGCAGAATAAAAATTGACCCAATGTCTGCAGCCCTTCCCCATAGTAAAATACCGTAAGACATTATACTATGAAAGTAACTAAAATAGACCAGCCTAGCGGTATCTACATCACTAAATTGACGAATCTTTCTAACAGCATAAGCTGCCGAACTTAGTCGCCCTGCAAGTGATATTAAATTAGGACCCCATTGTAACCTTGAGCCTAGCGTGATCCCCAAGAAAACCGTTTTATCGACGAATTCTAGCTTCTCCTTTTTTAATATAATGTCACAATCAGTACTTTTGACATTCGGTAAGGAAAATTTTACGCACTTGGTTTTTTTACCATTTAAAACTAAATTATTGGCAGTGAACCAATCCTGAACCTGCCGTAGCGCGTTATTTACGTCGTTAACCTGACAAGTACGTCTATTTAATTTAAAAATTAAAAATGTGTCATCAGCAAATAACACCATGTTTAGTTTGTTTTCCAATAAACGGGGTAAATCGTTTATGTATATTAAAAATAAGAAAGGACCTAAAATTGAGCCCTGGGGTACCCCCATTTTCACGTTTAACCCCGACGAATTCAAACCGTTTATTTGAACTAATTGCCATTCATTGTCTATCATTCAAATAAGATTTAACCAAACTTAACGCTGATTGACCTAGCCCGTAATGCTCAAGTTTCAGAAGTAATGTTTCATGATTAACGCAATCGACAGGTCACAGAAGATACCTTTGGCATCCTGCGACTCTTCCCACGCATTAAAAATGTATTTTAATAGGGTGACACCAGCGTCAGTTGTACAATGTCCTTTGGTGAAACCATACTGTTTATCATGCAAGATGTTATTCGTATTAAAATAGCATTTGATCTAGCATTATCTTCTCAAATACCTTGCTGAAAACCGGCAACACGGATACTGGTCTAAAATTATTTGTGTCTTATGCTTATAGGTTTATGCTTTTCCCCATGATTATAATTTTCAGTAGGTTTTATAAAATCCAAAGATATTGCCGGATTTATCGCCGACATTATCGGATAATCGTTCAAAAACCTACAATAAATCATCAAACTATCAGCTTATTTCAATAACCCTAACGTTGTTTTAATTGCCACCTCTGTACGTAAACATGTGATTAAAATTAATTCAAGGGGTGAGGTATAATGACACGGCTAAAACGTGATCATACTCTGAATGTGTACTGGATCACCTTCAATAAGGATTATGAATAAAAGACTTTACGTTGACAGAGGTGTGTTATTTGCATTGTTAACCCGCATGACAACGTCGGGTAAAGTGGGCAGGAGATTAACTAGGTAACAGTTACTGTAATGTCCGCTTCCAGAAATTACCGGGCCGTAGTCAGCAACTTGACACGGCAGTAGTAGAGAAAGTGTGTTGAACGCACAACTTCTGTTATTTTCTCCATAAAATTTGTATTTTTTTTGTCATGCCGCGAGTAGGGTTGGTTTCTATTGGAAGTGTTAACAGTGCCACCCCTAGCAAGAGCCTCCAGGACAATATCAGTAACGATATCTAGTGCTGAGATTCATGGTTACAATGAAATCTCACTATCTAGTAAGATTTCCGCGCGAACTATACTATAAGTATTGCCTTAGAGACGTACTACGTCTGCGCACGCACAATTTCTGTTATCTTCGACAATCAAAGCTGTCAGATTATACATTATGTATTTGTGTCGGTCTTTTTAGCACTACGCGAGTAAAGGGTGACACGTTTGGTTTTTATCGAAACTGTTTACTATGTCGTCCCTAGCAACAACTTCTGGGTAGTTGCCGTGCTCTGTGCTCTCTCTCCGTTTAAATTTGGTCATGAACCAAATGACCACTTTAAATCCACGACCGTCGCCATTGATTCCAAATCTTTCGTCCTGCCTGCATCCACTCTCAATTACTTTTAATTATTTTTCACTTTAACAAAACTCTCGTAGACAATCAAAGGAATGCTATTGCGTTGAAAGTAAAAAACTATTTACTTACAATTGAACTTTTTTAATTAGTCTTTTAGCCAAAGATTTACAGCTTCAGATATTTTTGAATGATGCTGTCTAGCCGCACGGCAAGTATATCAGAAAGCACCGCGTTTCTTATGCAAATTTGTTCGACCATTTGTCACTAGATGGCGTTGTACAATTTCGAACCATTTCTGAATCTCGATGTTAAGATTTTCCGCCGATAACATATGTATCTAGGATTAAGAATTTTTTGTAACCACCACTACACTACTATAACCTGTGGTATACGGTGTAACCACTACATCTATGAATAAATCAGACTGGGGGTCAAAGTGTTGGCATCAGTGATCCACACTCCCAAGTACAGACTTCTTTTTTTTAAACAAACTTCTTTTTAAACAAACATTGCCCCACACTAGGAATTTCTTCCTGTATCGTGGGTGCGTTTACAAACATATAAACTCACATACACAACACCCAGAGCCGGAACAACTATCTGTAGGTCATACAAATATTTGTTCCGTGCGGGAATCGAACCCGCGACACGCAGCGCAGCAGTCAATCGCTCAACCACTGCGCCAACCGTGCGCCCGAAAACTGAAACCTTTTTTCATTCAAACCCCAGTTCTAACCCTCATGAGTTAGAGGGTTCTTCATGGTCCTTCGGAGCCGAATGTGGCAAGGGCTGTACAGTTCAGGTGTGTTCTCCTAATTGGACGGAGAATCATCAACCCCATACGTTCCTGCCGAGTGGAGTCTTGGATGGTGAGAGAAGGAGATAGCAATACTGGATCCAGAAGCGGGGAGTACGGTGGAAGGCGTACAAATCCAGCAGCAAGCAAGCTGCAGACGACTGGAGGTCGTAAGGAAGTGAGTGATAGTGCCGAAAATCGTGAGTACTTTGTGATTTCTTATGTGCCAAGCAAAAGTGAACTTTATTGCCTAGAAGATTTTAACTTTAACTTTCGAGTAGTAAATTGGACTTATAATAATTTATGTGTGCATGTTAGACTTAGCTAGATTTAAGCCAAATTAGGTTTAGACGGGAAACCTATGCCCGATTTTTAGTAGATTTAAATGTCAAACACTTAGAAAAATTTGTTGGTTACATTGACTTGTAAAATTTTCGGAACTTTTAAGAACTTGTGAAAGTTTAAGAAATATTTGGGACTTAGAAGACTTTCTTTGTTTACATTGACTTGTAAAATTTTCGGAAATATTTGGGTCTTTGATTTTTTTTGGGACTTAGAAAAATTTCTTTGTTTACATCGACTTGTAAAATTTTCGTAAATATTTTGGACTTTGATTTTTTTTGGGACTTAGAAAAATTTCTTTGTTTACATCGACTTGTAAAAATTTTCTCGAACTTATATTTTTATTGTTTACTTCAAAATGTCTTTGCAATCACATGTTAAGGTGCAAGATGATATTCACGCTCGATTGTCAAGAGCTAAAACTAATTTCAAAAAGTCGCCAAAGGATAGAATTACCGAACAATATTTAGAAACTAGATTAGAAAATGTGGAAGAATTGTGGGCGCAATTTAGTTTAACACATAAACAAATTATTAAAGATTTTGAACCTAAGGAGTTGATATCTTCACCATACACTATAAGTGAAGTTTATTATAATACTGAGGAATTATATTTAGATTTGAAATGTGACTTAAAAACTGCATTAAATAAAATAAAGAGTAGTGATGTTTCTCCTGCTACGGGGTCATCATCAAATAATTGTTCCGTAGGTAAAAGCGTGTCTATAAAGTTACCTAGAATAACTATCCCAACATTTTCGGGGAAATATACCGAATGGCCGACCTTTCGAGATTTATTTGTATCAGCAATACATTAAAATAGCACTATTGATAATGTACAAAAATTACATTATTTAAAAAGTTATTTGACTGGCGAAGCCGAGCAGCTCCTTCGTCATATACCGATTTCAGAATCAAATTATGAAAGATGCTGGGCTCAGTTGGAGACCAGGTATAACAACAAAAAATATTTGTCTCACTGTATTTTGGTAAGATTGCTCAGTCAGAGGAACATAGTACAAGAGTCAGCTAGTGCCTTAAAGGAATTAATGGATACAACATCAGACTGTCTAAATGCACTTACTAACCTAGATATTGACATAACTTCATGGGATATTTTAATCATTCATATCATAACATTAAAACTAGATCCAGACAGTAGGAAGGATTGGGAACTAAAGGTAACTAGTAATACTGATTCAGATAAGCTGCCTACATTTGAACAGTTTAAAGAATTTTTAACAGGCCGCTATAGGGCATTTGAATTCTTAGGAACTAAGCCAATTAAAAATAATGTTAATGTTAGTAAGGCAAAGGTTTTTCACACGGCGGCGGCCAATGCAGCCATGGTTTGTCCGTGTTGTAATAGTAACGAGCATAAAATAAGAAATTGCAAACAATTTGTTAACCAGGATGTGGATATTCGGCGTAAGTTTGTGCAGGATCACAATTTATGTTTTAATTGTCTGGGGCACAACCACTCTGCCAGATTTTGTAAGTGCACAGCCACTTGTCAAATATGTAAGCGGAGACATCACTCCTTGTTGCACCCTAAAGGTGAGCAGGAGTCAGTAAGAGAAAGGGGAGATTCATCTATGAAAGAACATACAAACACGGTAGGATTAGAATCTGAAAACAAAGTAGTAACTTGTTTTTCGAAAGGTTTAGCAAATAACCAAGTGTTATTAGCCACGGCCCTAGTGAGAGCTGTATCGAAAAATGGAGTTATGTTTACAATCAGGGCCCTGTTAGACCAAGGTTCTCAGGCATCGTTTGTTACAGAGCATACTGTGCAAAGTTTAGGGCTTCAGAAAAAACCAGCTAAAGGTTTAATAACTGGTATAGATGTTAATAACAAATTATCCTTAAATTCGGTTGTTGAGGTTAAAATTCAGTCCAGGGTCGATCCATCATTTGAACTTGTAGTCAAAGCATATGTTCTCAAATCTATTACGTCATTATTACCTGGTAGGGAAACCGTATATTTAGATTGGGCTCAAGCTAGCGACATCAAATTAGCGGATCCTAGATATCATACACCGGATAGAGTGGATATGTTGTTAGGAGCAGAAATTTATGGTCAAATTTTACAAAATGGGTTAAAAAAGGCTCCTGATGGTAGCACTGTAGCTCAGTCTACCTCATTAGGATGGATTTTATCAGGAACAGTAGCCTCTGCTGCTCAAAATACATCAAACATTACCGTAATGCATGCTCACCTTGGTGATGACGAAATCCTGATAAAATTCTGGGAATTAGAAAAGGAACCAAATCAAATTAGGAAACATATACTTACCGAAGAAGAATCAAGATGCGAAGAGATATTTAAAGCTACAACTGTAAGAGGTGACGGTCGTTACATAGTAAACTTACCATTTAGAAGTCAAGATCCGAGCTGTCAATATGGTGATACAAGAAAGGTAGCAATTAATAGGTTTTATGCATTAGAAGCTAAACTCAACAAAAACACAGAGTTAAAGACAAAATATGAAGAAGTTCTCAATGAATACTTGCAATTGGGTCACATGAGGCAAATAACCAAAGAAGAAGAACAAAATCAACATGCAGTGTACTTACCTCATCATGCGGTTATACGAAACGATAAAGACACAACCAAGGTTCGGGTTCTCTTCGATGCTTCCTGCAAAGGAAAAAATGGAATATCGCTCAACGATGACCTAATTATTGGTCCGGGGCTGCAACCAGATTTGCGGCATTTATTGATTCGTTGGAGAACTCACCGCATTTGCCTCGTTTCAGACATTGTCAAAATGTACCGAATGGTGCGCGTGGCCGACCATCATACAGATTTTCAACGCATCGTGTGGAGAGACACCAAACAATCTGCAATAAAGGATTATAAGTTACTTACAGTGACTTTCGGAACCTCTTCAGCGCCTTTCTTAGCAGTCCGATCGATGCAGCAGGTAGCATACGATGAAGGAGTCAACTATCCACTAGCAGCTGAAAAGGTACTTAAAGATTATTACATGGACGATCTAATGACTGGTTGTGACTCAATAGAAGAAGGCATGCAAATCTTTAATCAAATGAACGAGTTATTAGCAAAATCAGGATTCACTTTACAAAAATGGTCAAGTAACAGCAGTGAATTAATGGAGAAAATAATCGGAGGAAGACACTCGTTCAAGGGACAAGATGGTGTAGAAAGAGAGATCAACATAAAACAAGATGAGATATTTAAAACGTTGGGACTTACCTGGAACCGAAGCTGCGACACCTTCCAGTATTCTGTTCAGTTGCCTCCGCTGCAGGAACCTGTTACAAAAAGGAAAATATTATCAGACATAGCAAGACTATTTAACCCTTTGGGATGGGTCGCACCCGTAATCATTATTGCAAAAATACTAATTAAAAAATTATGGGTTTCTGGGATTGGATGGGATGAGGAAATTCCATATGAAATAAGAAAAGAATGGTTTACTTACCGACAAGAATTGCAAAGTTTAAAGAATTTTTCTATACCTCGATGGTTAAGCATGAAGCACGGTGACAAGCAGATTGACTTACACGGATTTTGCGACGCGTCAAAATCAGCATATGCTGCGGTAGTGTATGTGTGTGTGGTTGTCGATGCTGACGGTGAGATACATGTCACTTTGCTCACGGCAAAAACTAATGTTGCTCCTATAAAAACGATTTCAGTGCCTCGACTGGAATTGTGCGGAGCATTCCTCTTAGCAAAACTCTTATCCGAAGTCTCAGAAGTGATGGGAATAAGTAAATTAAATTTGTTCTACTGGAGCGATTCAGAGATCGTGTTAGCGTGGTTAAATAGCCATCCCAACAGATGGAAAACATTCGTGGCAAATCGGGTTTCTGAAATTTTGAGCTTAAGTGAACCTCAGCAATGGAATCATGTTCAGTCGAAGAGCAATCCTGCTGATTGCGCATCGCGGGGTCTCTATGCGTCAGAATTTATAAACTTTAAATTGTGGTTAGATGGTCCGGGGTTCCTAAAGGATAAAAATATTAAAGTCGACAAACGCAAGACGGTATCAACAAATATAGAAGAAATAAAGGTACACGTAGCATTAGACGATAATTTTATTTGGGATAAATATTCATCACTTACCAAACATGTTAGAATAGTAGCATATTTAAGACGTCGTTTAGAGTTGAGAAAACCGAAGGCTGAAAGAAAGCATCATAATTTTATAACTGCAGAAGAAATGAGATTAGCTTTGGAGACATGCATAAGGGTATGTAAAAGTCAAAACTTTGAAGCGATAATTCTGGACCTGCAAAAAGAAAAGCCTAAAAGAAATTTGTTTAAATCTTTACCTCGATTCCGTTAATATCCTGAGGGTGGGCGGTAGATTAGAACGTTCCGATCTGGCCAGGGATCGTAAAAATCCAATGTTGATTCCAAGTAATACTCATTTTACCAATCTTCTAATTGCCGACGCACATTATAGGAATCTTCATGGCGGTCCTCAACTAATGCTTAACTACTTAAACACAAAATATTATATTCAGGGAGCAAAACGGTTGGTTACAGCATACGTGCGAAACTGTGTAATTTGTTTGCGTTACGCAGCTTCTACAAAACCTCAATTGATGGGCCAGTTACCACCTGCACGGGTTACACCAAGTAGGCCATTTAAGAACAGCGGGGTAGATTTTACTGGTCCTATTAATTTGAGGGCATCAAAGGGTAGGGGTCACCATGCATATAAAGGATACATTTGTTTATTCGTCTGCATGGCGACTAAAGCTGTCCACATTGAGGTCGTTAGCGACCTAACAACACAGGGGTTTCTTGCCGCCTTTAAAAGGTTTGTGGCAAGACGAGGTCACTGCAAGGATATATGGAGTAACAATGGTACAAATTTTCAGGGCGCTTCTAGGGAATTAGATTTATTACTTCGCTCCGAAAATTCAGGTACAGCTAAGGATATTGCTGCGGCATTGGCCAGTGAGGGTACCACATGGCATTTCATTCCACCACATGCTCCAAACTTTGGCGGATTATGGGAGGCTGGAATAAAGTCATGCAAGAAGCATTTAAATAGAGTAATAGGCAGCACTACTTTAACTTTTGAAGAGATGTCCACTTTATTAAGCCAAGTAGAAGCATGCTTGAACTCACGTCCCTTGTGTAGGCTGACGGATTCGAACACATTTGATGCATTAACACCAGGGCATTTTCTTGTGGGGGAACCAATTGTAAACGCGCCCGATCGTAATTATGAAGATGCAAATATTTCTAGCTTGAAGAGGTGGCATTTAGTGCAACAGATGACGCAACATTTCTGGCGTCGCTGGTCCAGCGAATATTTGACTACACTTTTTCATCGTTATAAATGGGCTAATCAAACTCCGGAACCCAACGTAGGGGATGTAGTGTTAATTAAAGAGGACAACTTACCTCCTTGTCGGTGGCTTCTTGGCAGAGTGGTTGAAAAGCATCCAGGGTTAGACAACCTTACACGAGTAGTCACACTTCGCAGTAATGGTTCTTTATTTAAAAGGCCAACATCAAAACTGTGTGTCTTGCCTATTGCCTAAGAATGGTATTAATAGATTATGTGATAATTTTAAGTACTGTTTAGTTTAAGTTATGATTTTAAGTATTGTTTAAGTTTAAGTTAGATGTATAAGTCATATTAGGTATAAGGGTTGTTAAAACTGTTTGATTTACAAAATATATATTCGCTTTGTAACATTCAACTTTGGAAGGACATAATGTTGCACAAAATGTCCTTGGTGGGCGGAATGTCTAGCCGCACGGCAAGTATATCAGAAAGCACCGCGTTTCTTATGCAAATTTGTTCTACCATTTGTCACTAGATGGCGTTGTACAATTTCGAACCATTTCTGAATCTCGATGTTAAGATTTTCCGCCGATAACATATGTATCTAGGATTAAGAATTTTTTGTAACCACCACTACACTACTATAACCTGTGGTCTACGGTGTAACCACTACATCTATGAATAAATCAGAGTGGGGGTCAAAGTGTTGGCATCAGTGATCCACACTCCCAAGTACAGACTGAAACCTTTTTTCATTCAAACCCCAGTTCTAACCCTCATGAGTTAGAGGGTTCTTCAATGCTAAGATACAAGATTTGATGGCTACGAGGCTTTGTTTTATGGTATTTAATTGTTTTTTGCACAGGTAAGTAACCTGTGCAAAAAATGTGTTTACAGATTCTGAAGGTGATTCCAATAAAAGAAAGTTTGTTTTCATTAATAATCAAGAATGAAACTCGCCAACTAACTTACAAAATCAAACACAAATGCCCAAGTCGTGTAAATTGTTCAAATCTGTAAAAAAATAAAGTTAAAATTGATTTCAAAGAGCGATAAATTATACCGTAGAATTGAAAGCAAATCAAATTGAAAGCATCAACTTTAAAACTGCAATAAGTACACGTAGTAATCAGACAGAAAAAACAGTACCTAAGTGCTGGCTAAAAATAACTTGTTAATAGTATATACATATAAAGAAAAATGTTAATGAACGATGTCAAAACGTAAACATCACAGTATTACTGCTCCGAAACAAACCTAAATAAAAAATAGTAAAAAGCCACTGTTCTCCAATGAAATCGCGTCCAAACAAAGAACCAAGTTAAACTTAGTGCTGGAAGCCATCATTGTCGTGCATCTGTTGGGATTCACAAAAGTACGAGACACAGAAAACCGGCGAACATTTGAGGTTAGAATTTATAATAACCAAAACCCTACCCGCCACTGCTCAATATCGATATCTGTCAATGTCACAACTGTCAAGCAAGTGTCACCCGATCTCAAATTGAAACCGACAATACAAATGTCAGTGTCACAATAGTGTTGCCAACAAAGAAAATTAAATTACCATTATAGTAAAAAGCGCTCCAATACACGTAACGAATATAATAAGGATGGAAGATCAATTTGAACTTTTATTTAATAAAATGAAAACTGAGATACAAAATCAAACAATAGAACTAACAGATTCAATAACAAACAATCATGGACAAAATAGATGAAAAATTAAAACCTTTATTAGAAGAAAATAAAAACTTGAAAATTAAGGTGGAATTCATGCAAAAAAAGATAGAATTTATGGAGAGAGACAGAAAAAGCAATAACATAATAATATACGGGTTAAAAGAAGAGGAAAAGTCTACAACTGAACTAATTAAAAATGTGAAGAAAAGTTTTGCGGATGATTTGAAAATAGATATAGAAGACTATGAAATTAATAAAATTTATCGAATTGGTAAAACAAACAATGGCGAGAAACCGAGGCCTACGCTGCTTTCATTCGTGAGTGGCTGGAAAAAGAGCGAAGTTATGAAAAACAAAAAGAAATTGAAGGAGTTATATGTCGCGGAAGACTTACCAAAGGAAACTTTAGAAAAAAGGAAGGCACTCTTACCAAAGCTAATAGAAGAAAGAAATAAAGGAAACATTGCCTTTATCAAATTCGATAAACTTATAGTCAAAGAAAACACCTACACCAAGGACAAACGAAAGAGGGAATTGTCTACCTCCCCGCAAAATTACTTTCAGCCGAGAAAACATCAGACTTTAACAAATGCGTTTGATAAGATGAGGGTTCGGTCTAACTCTCAATCAACTACCTCAACAGATAAGAAAAAATAGTAGTTAGACACCTGCAAACGGAAACAACATTTAAATGAAAAAACTAAACACGGAACAACAGACACAAAATACCCTCTCCCAAGCCGACTGGTCCTCGTGGGAGAAAACGACCACAACCCTCCAGCAAAGGGAAAAACTACTAACAATTACCTAATTATAGCAACATATAATGTGAGATCTCTAGTATCAAAGGAAATATTTTTGGAATTAATATACTCAGTGCAAAATATAGAATTTGATATAATTGGATTAGCGGAAGTTAGAAGAATGGGCTGCGACATTGAAGAACACGAAAATTATATATTCTGCTACAAAGGCGAGACACTTGGACTGCATGGAGTTGGCTTTCTGATTAAGAAAAAACACAAAAACAATATCATGGAGTTTATAGCGTTATCCGAACGAGTGGCCATGCTCCAAATGAAATATAATAACAGTGTGCTTTCTATAATACAGGTCTATGCCCCAAAAGACAGCGCCAAAGAAGAGGAAATTCAAAGTTTCTACGACACTCTAGAAAAAGCCCACAACCTTGCTGGTAAATATATCCTTGTTATCGGCGACTTTAATGCAAAGATAGGACAACCGACGAAGTTTGAAAACCTTATAATGGGAATACACGGTTATGGAACTAGAAATGAAAGAGGAGAGAGACTTTTATAATATGCTTATGAATACAAAATGGCAATTATGAACACCTATTTCAAAAAGAGAAATAAGCGTAAATGGACCTGGATCTCTCCTGATCAAAGCACGAAAAACCAAATCGATTATATTTTAACAAACTACCCGAAACATGTTGAAAATATCGAGGTATTAAATACAATCCAATTTCTTTCGGATCATCGAATGGTCAGAGCCTACTATCGTTTGCAGGGAATAAAGAAAAGCAGACCTTCTTACAGACCATCTTCCAATACTTTAAAAACGGAACAAAACACAAAATTATATAATGTTAATCTAAACAACAACATACAAGAATTGGACACAGAACACTCTAACGAAAACATCCAAACATACTACAACAAAGTGGAATCAATTATCAAAACGAGTTTAGAAACAAAAGAAAACAAAGATAAACAAGACAGAAATGTCGGATGAGACAGCATGCATTTTAACCCCGCGCACAAAATAGTTCGTGCCGTTGACTTGGAGCACCTTAATGCCTACTCTCGTGTTAATAATTATTTCATTAATAATATTATTTGAAAACAAGCTTTTTTCGTATTCTTCTCAGCAAACCCTTACAATTGATACCCATATCATGACAGTGCACAAAAAATAACTAGCCCACCATCTTGGATGTATGTTTGTTCCTCTGGAGTCTATGTATGTATGTTTGTTCCTATGTGGTGTTCTAGATACCAAACACGTTGACCGATTTTGATGATTTTTAAGTCAATCGATTTGTCTTTATCTTGCGATGTTCACTGGCTACATTAAAATTGGAAAATATAAAAATGGCGGCTTTTGGGCGCCATATTGTGGAGGCCTAATTATTTATTTTCTTCCAAACCCATTGTGTGGAGTATCAAAATAAAGGCCTTTAAGAGGTGATGCCAAAAATATATAACACTTATATGTTTAAATGTAGCTAATACAAAAAAAATATTAAAAGTTATAACTAAAAAAATAATTAAAAAGATCAATAACCCGACAGCGACATGACATCTGGTTTTGGTCAGCCAGCTCGCGAATATGTGTGTTTACGTCTTTTTAGTTAGCTTCTCAAGCAATCGGGTTTTTTTATTTAACAACAAACTTTTGTTACAATAGCAATGTAAGGGATTGGTCACGTATTTTTTCGATATCGTTTGTCAATCCCATGCTTTGCCTTTTTGACAATCGCTATCACCACGCTTTCGACGATAGAATATCACTTGTCTAGGGCCTCTTATCGCATTCTACGATATGTTTGTAAAGAGTTATTCTCTGGAAGAACTGGTCCGATGATACGATTACGAAAATGTATTCACTGAAATAAAACTATACTATTGCTGATAGATTCGAGTTACTTCTTATCACTGAAAAATGCACTATTTGTGCTGGATATGCAACGGGAGCGAAGCTTTCAGGTAGGTAGAGCCTATTTCTAGCTGACAACGAAACATAAATGAGGTTTATCTGTTTTACATTGCCAACTTTTCATAAAAAGAATGGATGTATTTACTCTGAGAAAATTAAAGCCTAGACGGAAAGTTACTAACCCAGGTCCGTAACCGAGTAAGCGTTTTGTTAACCGTTTTTGCTATCATAACGTTTGTTGGATATTCGTATACGGATTCAAATTCTTTATTGCGAACTAAGTGTACAGAATTTTGAAAATGTTAACAAAAGGTAGGTTCTTAGAACTTAGCTGCCTGTTAAGGCATTGCAATTTAAATGGTTTATACTCAATATTACAGTTACATATACAGTTTACATTAAATTGTATTAATTATACTCATACATTTTATTTTATAACATATAATTCTTTTAATAATTTATATCACATTATAAAGTTTCACAATCATTTTCAAAAAATTAGGTTAATATTTAGGTTCTTAATATCTATGGGTAACTTGATATATATTTTTATGCTCATACAAAAAATACTATTGCTATACACTGCAGCGTGGGATGTTTCATTGCGTAATTGTTATTGCCTATTTATGTTTACATAAATTAACTCTTGCTAAGCTGTTAATACGTTAAGGAAGAGCGGAGCCTCCTGACACAGGCATATTTACATGCTTAAAAGGAGACTCCAACAACTAATAATTATAAGAAAAAAATCTTGTTAAAGAAATAAAGATTTTGTATTTTGTATTTTGTATTTGTAATATATTTTTCATCACACTTGCACTTAAAAAGTATCTAAAAATACAGGTTAACATGGCCGTAATGCCCCATATTAGTCCAATAGCCAGAAAAATATGCCCTTCGATAATTCAAAAGTTTTTTATTTTTGCTGGGTGGATACCTTACATGAATTCATTGCTATGTACAAAAACACTAACAGTTTACAGTTATGCAATAGGTATGACGTAGATATTGCCTATTATTTCATGTTATAGCAATAATATAAAATTGAAATTTAAATAATTTGCTGTTTCTTTGTTAGTACTATCTAAACTTTATGTAAGTCAAAATGCTAACAGATAGGTACTGTGGCATAATGAATATCTTAAAATGGCTTGTAACTCTTTCAATAAAAGATTTAAGTTTACAAATTATTTCCTATATGCATAGAAGGATATTAGTTATACCTTACAACAAAATTTCTAACAACTAAGTATTATGCTGCGCAGGAAATTGTATTTTTACTTTGCGATATGCGAAATATTGAATTTAACTTTATAATTTTGCGCCTACATATTCTAAATAATAAACTCTGCCACCATACAAAAGTTTAAACACTTACGTGCTAAGCCTTTAGTTTAACAAATAAAATACAATTTGGGTGCGATCAGTATTAAATTCTTTGAACTATATAATTAACGGACTCAAGTAGAACAGTTGACAATCGACATCTGAGGTTTTGAGCTATGCCACTGTCATCAATAGCTATGGGCCACACATAAATTGCAGCGAAAAGTATATAAAAACTAGCTGACCCGGCAAACTTTCTTTTGCCATAAAAACACCAAACATTTATCTACCCTACCTACCCTACCTACCCTACCCTACCCTACCCTACCCTACCATATCTACCCTACCTACCCTACCTACCCTACCCTACCTACCCTACCTTACATACCCTAACCTACCTACCCTAACCTACCTACCCTACCCTACCTACCCTACCCTGCCTACCCTACCCTACCTACCCTACCCTAACTACCCTATCCTACCTACCCTACCCTACCTACCCTACCCTACATACCCTATCCTACCTACCCTAACTAAAAATAGATGTTGGCCGATTCTCAGACCTACTCAATATGCTCACAAAATTTCATGAGAATCGGTCAAGCCATTTCGTAGGAGTACGGGAACGAACATTGTGACACGAGAATTTTATATATAAGATTAAATATACAAGACCGACCACAGAGGTCCACATCATAAACGGACTCTGCCGAATACTTCCGATGATTTTTAGAAAAACATTACCGCGCTAAATCTTATTTCAAACTGGCGTCTAGTATCTGACAGACCGTTAACTGTTATTTTACCTATGAATGCAACCTTAGTGCTATGAAAATAAAGATCACTAAAATAGGTAATCTGTTAAACAAGCCTTCGCCGTGCGAATTGAATAAATATCAAAATGATGTCTTGTACTTTACGACTGCACCATATAAGAACGCAGTAGGTGACATTTTTTAAAATGGTTTTATACCCTGATAATCATATTTTTATGAGATTTACTAACCTGCGATGGACTGTGTGATTTTAACCTGGGGAATTTAAAATATTAATAGAGTTTTGGTGCTTTAATTAATCAATTATATCATTATTCACAATAGGAAATTCTATTCAAATTGTACACTTAATTGTTCGTATTGAATTGTCTTGTTTAGAGATATGTAAAATATTTAATAGATTTATAACACTATTAATATAATTTGTGTTATTTATTGCGTTCAATTCTTCCCTAAGCCTTGTTTAGTACTTGCTTAATTATTATTTTTTCGTTTAGTTACCTAACACAAGATTTGTCATTTATGCTAATTCAAATCATATATTTTGCGCTATCTTGGAATATAATAGTTTGAGGCATTTACTAGGTTTTGATGTAAAGCAGCCGTGTGGTAAAGTCACGTGGAGCCGATTTTTCTGTTTAATAGAGTTTAAAAACAAATAGACAGGGCGTAGAAAACACGATTAAGGAAAATGTATATACCTTTAAAATAAAAAAAATGCTCTTATTCTTGGTAAGCGTACCACAAGGGAACGGCTGAAACGATTTGTTATTTTTTACACGACTGCAAGTGTTAAGTTTTGCGCACGTATCTGAATGTATGTATGTAATACCACTAAATAGAAAGTATACAGATGGACGATAAATATATCGTTTCGTCTAAACATAACCGTGCACCTTGTAGGCCTATGTGAAATAAAAAAGTTTTTTTTTTTTTTTTATATTCCTCGTAATATCATGCTTACAGTGTTAGACTTAGTAGAAAACACTGCCTTTATTGTATTTGTTCTTATGACCAGTGATGCAGTCAATTTAGTTATGTTACAGTTGCACTGGTTATAAGACGTGTATACTTCTATAGTTACATCTGTTTGGTAAAGGGATTTGCTTGGACTTTTCCCTAATATGTTGGGGTTGGCTTCCACGGTTTTTCAGTCGAACCAGATGCATCTGAATACCAGTGTTTTATATAAAGTTACTGCCTACCCTGCCAAACCAGATTATACGGTAATCCTACTGGATAATACTGTACCCTTTTGTTAGGGTGGCCGTAGTCTTTCAGGTTTTTGACGCCCCGTAACGTCTGTCAAAGATTCACGATACGAAGAATTTTATTATTTTTGTCATCTCAAGACAGTTTCAGCACGGCATGTATGATCATTCCGTGTTCTGTGAATATTTCCATGTTATTCTTTTAATAGGAACGAAGAAGGTAGAAATCGTATTCGACCTCAACATAAAAAAAATCAAATTGATATAAAATTATATCAACGAGGTTTAAATACTACAGGAACAGTGTAGTGATTTGTGAGAAGTGACAGTAATGAAATGTTTTCGCGCCTCATTCAATACGTTCGGAGTGAAGTGTCACCGCGCCGCGCCGATCGAATGATCGTTCTTACCTTACACCGCACCCCGCAATACCCAAACTAAAGGCATAGCAAGTAAATGTTTAAACTTTTGTATGGGGGTTGAGTTTATTATTAAGAATAATAAATATATACTTTTCGCTGCAATTTATGTGTGGCCCATAGCTATCGATGACAGTGGCATAGCTCAAAACCTCAGATGTCGATTGTCAACTATTCTACTTGAGCCCGTTAATTCTGTAGTTCAAAGAATTTAATACTGATCGTACCCAAATTGTATTTTATTTGTTAAACTAAAGGCTTAGCACGTAAGTGTTTAAACTTTTGTATGGTGGCAGAGTTTATTATTTAGAATATGTACGCGCAAAATTATAAAGTTAAATTCAATATTTCGCATATCGCAAAGAAAAAATACAATTAGCTGTGCAGCATGATATTTATTATTATAACTTTTGTTGAAAGGTATAACTACTCCTTTTTTGCTTAAATGAAATAATTTGAAAACTTAAATCTTTTATTGAAAGAGTTACGAGCCATTTTCAGTTTTCCATTGTTCCACAGTAACCATCTGGCAGCATTTTCACTAATATAAAGTTTAGATAGTACTAATAAAGAAACACTAAATTATTTAAATTTGAATATAATATTATTGATAAGACACGAAATAAAAGAAAATACCTACGTCATTCCTATTGCATAACTATAAACTGTTAGCATGTTGGTACATAGCAATGAATTCAAATACGTAGTCAACCCAGCGATAATAAATAAATTTAGAATTATCAAAGGTTATGTGACAAATAATTATATCCCTACTAGACTATATAAAACCCTCGGGCTTTCTTTTTGTAATGAAATCCTAGGGCGGTAAGTAATATATTTTTAATTTATGGCACAGCACACAGGTCATGCAAGTTCAAGCAAGGAGTTTACACGCATTTGAAAAATTGTCTTAAAATGTTATCTAAACAGGAATTTCTTTGCAATCTCGCTACATGTTACTTAACTACTCAACTAATGTTCTTAATAATCGATTTTAATAGTTATAGTATGAAAACGTCGAAATTATTTAATTATTTTTACACTCCGTCATGGCTGTATACCTACGTAAGTATTTGACCTTAAAGTTTCTGAACGAAACACTGTATAATCTGTGGTGTGGGTAAAAATTCGCAAACCGCTTAAAAAAAAGTTCACGACTTCACGTATTTCGTAATAACAGCTGTGCTGACTTGTGTATTAAAGCTATAATTCATAATTATTACTCGCAAATGTGATGAAAAACATTGTATGTATCACGGGCGGTATGGGAATTACGAACCTCGACTCAGAAAGCCCTCAGTCTTCGACTTCGGGCTTCTACTAGAGTCTCGATCGTAATTCCTTACTTACACAATGTACTATTTAAGTCTACTGCTTGTCAATCATAGCTACTGATGTTTGATTTACAGTCCTACCAACTTATCTGTGAACTGAAAGAGGACGGCACCGTCGATTCAGTGTTGCTAATTAATATAAGGTGCCCAAAATTGAGTAAGTTTTCAATAAGGAAATTTTACATTAGACATAATCGTTTAATAAGAATTACAGTTTTTACAAATTAAAAACAATGATACCTATATAAAAATAATAAAATAAATAAAAAGAATTTGATAATTTGCAGTTACGTAGGTACGCTAACAGTTTAGTCTCTCAGCAATAAACAATGGCTTTATCTAAAAAGCAATCCAATGAAGTGGAAATTCAGCAGATAAAATGTTCCACGGGCCCCCCGTGGAACATTTTATCTGCTAAATACAACTTTCATTTAATGCGAAGTTAAGTAGGTATCTACCCTGCAAGAGGTACCCGGATGTCTAGCATTTAGTTATGACCGTACCTAAACCCTAACACCAGATTTGACTAATTATAATTAGCAGTGGTACCTAGTGGTAGTGTATAATAAAGTTGAAGACAGAGGTTTGCAGTGTCCGCAGATGAAAACAAATGTTGAATGCTTCTATCACTTTAATCATTGCAGGATCAATGTAAGGAGATTATTTATTAGATACAGAGATATTACAGAGTTTAAGAGTTAACATATATCGTGACGTTGCGAGGTACGGACATCAAGAGAATTAGGGATGGGCGGACCATCCTGTCAATACTAAAATAGTGATGGGAACGGTGTTACTATATGAAGTATGCTTACGAGTTTCAACACTTACCCTCATACTTTATATAAGTACAATGTAAAGATCAAAAGAGGCGACAGCACAAAACAATAAATCATCAAATTTATATACGTCCAACACCTATTAATAAGTCTCTACATTACAAAAATACAAGTTCCCATACTACAAATGATCTTACATAACCATCAGATGTCAACTCCATTCCAAGCTGCACATAACAATATACATACATTTACAACACATTATTTCAAAGCTTTCAGACACAAAGCATGTGTAAAACTCCCATGATTAGGTCCAGAAAATGGCTTAATAAGTATATTCGCCAACATGTATTCTGACGGTAAGTATTTAGTTACAATTTTATAATTCCTAATTACATCTTTAATAAAATGGTAACGTAAGTCTATGTGCTTAGTCTTTTTGTGACAATACTCTTTAGTTTCTAATAACTTTAAGGCACTCTGATTATCATTATAGACATGACATAAACCATGTTCATTAAACATTTCATACATGAAATTTCTCACAAAACACATTTCTTTACAAGCATCACCTATAGCCAAATACTCAGCTTCAGTACTGGAGAGAGAAACACATCGTCACTTGCGTGACTCCCAGTTTACAATAGAGTCCCTCAATTTTACAATGTAGCCACTAAAAGACTTTCTATCAATGAGAACATTACCCCAGTTAGCATCTGCATAATATACTGATATATTTACGTTACCACTATTAACAAATACTAGGCCATAGTTTATTAAACAACCTATCAACTCTCTATATGGATATGTACTCGTATGTTCTGACAAACAATTACTATCATTAGATTTTTCAAATTTTGTATTAAGAGCCATAGGGCTGATTACACTTTTACAATTTTCCATTCCGAATCTAGCAAGCAATACCTACAAATAGTCAGACTGCTCAAGAAATAGTATGTTTCTATTTCTGTCGCGATGAACTGTTATTCCCAAACAATTTTTAAGAGAACTTTAATGTTTACAACAGAATTACTTCTATAACTACTTACATAAATGTTGTCTCTCCTTTAAATCACTAGAGAACACATAAAAATCATCAACATACAGAGCTATTAATGATAAACAATTATCCTGCTTTTTAGTATAAACACATGGTATTTTCTTTGTAAGTAACCGTTATTACATAATACATTATTTACTTTACAATTCCAGACTCTGCTGGCCTGTTTCAGCCCATAAATACTTTTATTTAATAAACAGACTTTATTGTTATTATTTACAAAACCTAAGGGCTGTTCCATACATATTTTTTCAGAGAGTTCACTATGTAAAAAAGCTGTTGTGACATCTATATGGTCTATTTCCATATTTAACTCATTAGATATACAAAATAATAGTCTCATGGTGGAATGGCGCACTACCGGTGAGAAGGTTTCATCGTAATCAATTCCTTGACGTTGGGAAAAACCGCGAGCTACTAACCTGGCTTTATATTTAATATTATCAACTGAAGTATTATCCTTTACTTTATAAACCCATTTCGACTTGATTACATTCTGCTCAGTAGGCCTATCAACTAACTTCCAAACATTGTTTTTATCAAAGAGTCATACTCAGCTTGCATGGCAGTCTGCCATTCAAACGAATGTGGACTAGCCATAGCAGCTTCGTATGACTGTGGATCATCATACAGGAAGCTACGTACGAACATAGAAGAATCAGATAAATCATAATCATCATACTTTAAAGACTTCTTCAAACGGGTACTACGGACAGGTCGTTCGCGTACAGTGGCAGGCGCAGGCTGTGCAACCACCAAACCCTCCCCCTCGAACGGACAATCCGTTATCACACCCAGGCAGCTCCACCTCTGGATCACTGGTCTCCGCAGCACTTTGGAACGGGGACTCACCATCTGAAACTGGAGACGTCAAACAGCTGATCATCCAAGAATTCCAAACTTTCATAGCTGTTGCTTTTAATTTCGTCACTACTTTCAGATCTAAAAATGTCATTATCATTTATATTACCATTAAATCCATCCTTGCTTTGCAATTGGTTATCATTATTAAAATACAAGTCATTGCTTTGCAAGAGGACATCATTATTCTCATTATTAGAAATGTCTTTGTCATTACCAATAAAATTATCTTCATTTACTATTACATGGCCTTTGCCATCAGAATATTAACCAGAATTATTTAAGGCAAACATTATAACTATCCGACAAATATACATAATAACATTCCGAGAAATAATAATTTTCTATGGACAAGAGGGATTAATTAATCGATATACTTTAGAGTGCTCACAATAGCCAACACAAATACATTGTTTTGATTTGGCATCTAATTTATCACGCTGACAACTAGGTATAAGAGACAACGCCTTACAACCAAATACACGTAAGTGACTCAGGTTATCTTTGTTACCTGACCACACCTGTTCAGGGCTCTTGCAAGGCACAGCGGCTGTGGGGCTTCGATTTTTCAAATATATAACTGTTGTTAATAAAGTTGAAATGGCTTCACCCCAATATTGCTTACCAAGGCCAGACTCCCGCAACATGCATCTTGCCTTTTCCAATAGTGTCCTATTGAGCCGTTCAGCCACACCATTTTGCTGGCGACTATAAGGAACTGAAATTTCATGAACAATACCCTCTTTCTGTAAATATTCTTTAAAACTAGTGCTAGTACGAGTATACTCTCCTCCTTTATCAGCACGAAGACGCTTAATAGACAGACCCATTTGTTTTTCTACTGTAGCCTTAAAATAAATGAACTTGGACATTACCTCATGCTTATAAGTATCCAACGGTTTTCCTCGAGTAATCGTCTGTAAAAGTTAGTAGGAACCTGGCTTCTCCAAGACTGCAAATAGACATGGGCCCACAAAAATAGAATATATGAGCTCCATAATCTCGGTGGCACGTTTGGCATCCCCTTTGGGAAACTTCTTTACCGCTTGCTTCCCCTCAACACATGACACGCAATCGTTGATGACAGAGTCCTGTCGAGGCTGAAACATAACACCACAAGAGATCTCTCTTGTGGTGATTTGTTTTCAGATTCAGAGCACAAATACCACGGTGACTCAAATGTCCCAGTCTTCTGTGCCACATTACCGATGACACCAATAAAGCAGAATCTGCATTGCATGAGCCTTCCACATTAGAATTCTTCAAGTTTGAATGTACCAAAGAAGTGCTTTGCTTCTGTATCTGTCGATAAGAACAATTTACCCTACTACCGAGACTTACTACTATGTCCAGTTTATATACACCTTTAACTTTAGTGGCTGAAATAACAACAGAATTATCATTAGTAATAAGACATATTTCCCTTTGGAAACTGACAGATAAAGCCTTCTCACATAATTTACTAACTGATATTAAATTGGTTGAGAATGCAGGTACAAACATAATATCTGTTAAAGTAATAATGTCATTGTTTACTAAAATTCCAATATCACCGCGACCAGTGCAATCTAAAAACTCATTATTTGCTACAGCAACTTTATCATTACAGGGTCTAAAATTAAATAACCACTTAGAGTCTTTGCACATGTGATCCGATGCACCTGATTCGACAATCCATTCATCCATGAAGTCAACACAACGAAGTGCCACGAGCGCTTGTTTATCTGCATCCTTGTCCTTCATTAGATTTTTGAATTTATAACATTTGTTCTTGATGTGTCCTGGTTTCTTACAATAATGGCAAATAATCGGTTTTCTTTTGGAGACAAACAAAGAATTTTCAGTTGTATTGTGCTGTAAAACAGAGGTTTTACGTAGTTCTTCCTGTAATAGCCTCATTCTGACAACTTCACTTGTTAGTTGCCCACCGACATACGCCGTAGATAAATTTGACAAAAGATCGTCATATTCTGCAGGTAGCCCACTCAAAAGTAGTTCAGTCGACATCCTCCACAACTTTACTTATGTCACGCAATTGCTGCACCAGGGTCATCAATCCAACAATATAGGATGACATGGTTTCATGATCAGAAAATTTTATATTATGCAATTTCCGCAACAATAACACACGTCTGTATAATCCCTTATCCTCAAATACCCTTTTCAATTTATCCCATGCTTCTTTAGCAGTAGTGGCATTGCAAACATACTACAAGCACGACGAGTGCACGCTCAAGCAAATGCCCGCCAAAGCTTTGCGATCGCAATCCGGCGATATAGCAGCATCAGTGCTGACAGGTTCATCACAAATCCATAGATTTTCCAATAAAAGACTAATTTTCATTAGAAACTTCCAATTATTATAGTTTTCTACACCGCATAATTTTTCAAATTGGTATCTTACTTGGGCATCCATCTTGTTAGCTTCCGCTTGTAGCGGCCTGAGGTCCATAACCTAATAAAGTTGAAAGCAGAGGTTTGCAGTGTCCGCAGATGAAAACAAATGTTATATGCTTCAATCACTTTAATCAGGACCAATGTAATGAGATTATTTATTAGATACAGAGAAATTACAGAGTTTAAGAGTTAACATGTATCGTGACGTTGCGAGGTACGGACATCAAGAGAATTAAGGATGGGCGTACCACACTGTCAATACTAAAATAGTATGGGAAATAGTGATGGGAACGGTGTTACTATATGATGTGTGCTTACGAGTTTCAACAGTGTAGTGTAATAAAAAAAAACAAATTGCTTTACAATGATTTATTGAAAACCAAGTTAACAGTAATTGTGATCTTTAGATGAACCTGCATACATAACTTCATCATGGTTGTGAGGCCATACTCCGCTTATTTCCGTACCACTATCATCATTACGAGTATCACTATCGCTTTCGGTTTCAGTGTAACTTACAACTTCTATAATAAAAGGTTTATCTAAATACAAATCATGTTTTAAGTATTCTCCTTCTAACCTGCGAAATAGTACAATACTGAATAGAAGAAAACTGTAATAGCGTCAAAATTTTCTATAACTAGGCGGGGAATTTCAGCATTTTTGTGCTCAATATTTACATCAGCAACTTTTCTTTTCATTGTGCTCCATATGAGTTCAATGGGATTGAGATCACAGTGATAAGGTGGTAAATATAAGCGTTTGTGTCTATTGTCTTCCAATTTTTTTCAATTTCATTTACAGGTTCAGGCTTGTTTCTCTTAATTATTTCTAAAAGCTGAGGTTTAGTCAAATTCTTTCTATAGTCAATTTTATTTTGGGTCAACCATAATTGCATTTTTTTTTTTAAGTAATTCCTATTTGGGACTTTATTCACACAAATACGGTGATAAGGAGCATTATCCATCACTATTATGGATGGCTCTCGTAAATTAGGCACAAGTTTTTCAATACCCACTTTTTAAAGTTGGTACTACATCTCGTCATGATAATCACCACTTTTTGTGTTTGCTTTAAACACAAGTAGTGCATTTGTAACAAATCCAGTATCTTCTCCCGCATGAACCATAATATATCTTTGCCCTTTCGATACAGGCTCCAATAGTCCGTCTTCACCCTCTCCTTGCCAACATTTACCCGATGTATGCGAAGAGTGAATATAGGTCTCATGTAAATAAATTATCGGCCGGGGCTGGGGAGATTTATTATTTTTATCCACTGCATGCAAGTACTTAGCTCTCCAAGCTGATATTTCATTACGCTCCATAAGAACCTTCCGATTGGATGAATCTTTTAAAACGAAATCCCACCTTGTGAAGCTTTCGCAGGCTCAAAGCAGAGTCCTGTGTAATTTATTTCTGTCTTTAAGACCTCTAGAAGCTTTTGAACAGTAGGGATCTCTTTTTAGCAGGATAAAATTCATGTACTTTCCTCCGTATAACTTCCATGTCAAAATCATCAACATGCACAAATCCACTTTTAAGAACAAGAAAGTTAAACAAGAAATTCGTTTGAATATTTGATTAAATGGAATAATCGGAGACCCCGCCCGAGCTTCTTCTACAAAAAAGGTTTTAACCTTTAGAATAATGTTTCGAGCATCACTTTTAATAGCTTTCGGCATATTTAACTTTATAAATTCAGCAATATCACGACAAAACAACCAGAGAACCCGAATGTAGTAGACACTGACAATCGAATGACATTTCAACATGACGGCCGTAGTTCCAATTTTCGCCATTTCACAGATAAGAATTTTCATTTCACATTTCTCATAGATAAATAGAGCAGGGAGAGTTAATATCTTGAGATTTATGAAATGAGGTTTACATGAATCTGTTTGGTGTATCCCAGATATTGATCTAATACACTTTTTTGTGCCTTGAACGTAATCTCTTTATCAGTTGAGTATCCCCAATATAGTATCCCATAAGACAGAGTGGACCCCACATAGGCATGATAAGCATTAAGTAGTGTGGTTTGGTTACATACTTTTTTGAGCATGTAGAGGTCATAAGAGAATTGATTCAATTTGCATCTATATAGAAACCTAGAAATTTTGTATTTGTAACTTTAGATACAGTTGCAATATTGTACTAAATAGATAATGGAATTGATTTTGCGTTTTTATTTTTGAATTCATGGTATGGGTTTCTGCAAGATTAATTTTGAGATTATTTATTGTTAGCCAATTTATTAATTTAGATAGGGCATCATTTATTTCTTGTTCATGATTTTTATTTTTGTTAATTGTGAAAAGAGCCGTACTGTCATCTGCAAATAAAATCATAGGGTGCTGAATAGCGTTAGGTAAATCATTTATATAAATGAGAAATAGTAGTGGTCCTAGTATCGACACTTGAGGTACACCATATTTTATTGATCTTGGGCTCGATGTTTATTTAATTTCTGTTTTTGTGAATGGACATGATAATGTTATTTCAGTGAACTGTATTCTATTACTGAGATAGGATTTAATTATATCAAGTGCTTTACCTCGAACGCCATATATTTCTAGTTTATGTAGTAATAGTCGAGACTGTTAAATTTAAATATTTTGCTTAAGGCTGTTGGAATAATTGGATTGCAATGTACGCTTACGAACAATTCGTATCTCGGGACAATTTATTATGATTCCAATGTTTAGACATAAGAATTAAAGAAACGAAAATTCCGAACATCTAATATAACATCTAATACATATGTTGTTACTAATTAATAAGCCCAAATTTTACTTACATGAATTATGTTTATTATTTTACTCATGTATTAACGAAGTAGCTTATAAGAAACCTTACTAATGTGAAACATCGTCTTCATTAGTTACAATAATACTATCAACTGTTGCTAACCGATTGTTAACTAAAGAGTGACATGAATAAATGAGTAACAGATTTAGATCATTAATATGTGAAAGGAAAATCATAACAGATTAGTTTAGAATTTCTTCTGCACGGCTAGAAGGGGAGGTCACCTTGGGTGGCACAACATCGAGAGAAATGGAAGGAATAGGTGGCGGCCATTGCCCAGACGTGGGATATTTCATGTTGATAAAAAAAAACATAAAATTTTACTGTACGCCACGTACCGATACAGGTGTACCTGCAACCCCATCTCTCACCACTTCTTCGCCCGTACATGTCCGTTGTTTATCACCCGAGACCCTTGCTACGCCGTAGCACATGTTTTACGATCTTTGCTACGCCATACCAAGAAAACAAATACTACTTGATATCCACATGGAACGTTTTTAAACAATTGTAACAATTGCCATATTTTCATTATTAGATATTAAAGTAATTTTTAAAGATACCTTCGCTGAATATTAACCTTAGCTAAGCAAATTCAAAAAAAAAAATATGACACTCACAAAATAAATAAAAATAAGGTATCAATTACCAAATATGGTGTTTTAACGATTTTGAGCTTTCCTGAATAGATTACGAGTAATATAAAATTAATAATTTGATTTCCAAGTACCAAAGATATAACAAATCTGCATTGCTCACAATGAAGTCACACACAGTCAGTACACAGCAGTTAAGTTCACCATTACATGTACAGTCAGAGGGCGGTCGGTAGTCAAACATACAAACACATGAAAACTACTGCCGGCCCAAATCTGGGTTTGATTGTCATCAAAATCGAGCCACAATATGAAGGACATCTAAAATAACGTAATTAAAGATAGATCTATGTTAAGCCGCATGTAATGAGAATGTAACTCGCAAAGTATCGACTAATAAAGAAATGAGAATTGTGTTAATCTGAACTAAAACATTAGGGTTATATCATTCAGAGAGCTGTCACGTCAACAAGCGCCACGTGTTAGAGTGGGGATTATCCAACGTCTTAGAGGACTTGGATTACGCCGATGACCTATGCCTGCTGAGTCATACCCACGCTGACATGCAAGCTAAATTGCAGGAAGCCATGCATGGTTTCAATACTCAATTCATCGTTGTCATGGGGGACTTCAACGCGAAACTGGGCAAACGAGACGAGGATGAGCTGCAAGTGGGGCAATTTGGAGTTGGACGACGGAACCACCGGAGTCACCTACTGGCAAGTTTTATGGAGAAGGAGGGCCTCTATATGATGAATTCCTTCTTCAAAAAGCGTGAACACAGGAAGTGGACCTGGCAGAGCCCCGATGGTGCATCAAAAAACCAAGAAGCAAATGTTCAATGAATTCTCTGTGATCAATTCGGTAAAAACCGGGAGCGATCACCGCATGGTAAGAGGCATATTGAACATTAATATTAAGCTAGAAAGGTCTCGACTGATGAATTCCACGCTCCGTCTAGCACAGATCCAGGTCCAAAACCCCGAGAGCTTTCAGCTCAAACTCCAGAATCGTTTTGAGTGGCTAGGGAGCTCCGTGGACGAATACAGCGACGGGTTCGTGGAAGCTGTCCATACGGTCGGGTCGTAGTTTTTCAAGACCCGTCGTACAGATAGAAACAAAAAGTTCTCTAATCCTACCCTCAAGCTTATGAAGGAGAGGCGTGAGATGATCCTGCAGTCTTCAGATGAGGCTTGCAAATACCGGCAACTCAATAGACAGATCTCTAAATCCTTGAAAAGAGACCTTCGCCGCTTTAATACCGAGCATATTAAAGACGCGACTAAATGAAATAAAGGCTCCAAGGCTTTTTCAAGGGATCTGGCTATTGGTCAGAGCCAGCTCACGAAACTGAAGACCAACAATGGCAGGATCGTTTCCGCTAAACCGGAGCTTATGAGGGAGATCGAGACATTCTATGGGCAGTTGTACACATCAATCAGCAAGCCCGTTGCGAGTCTAGCAAACGAGCCAAGAGCTAGATTAACCCGACACTATACCGAATATATCCCGGACGTCAGCTTGTACGAGATTAGGATGGCTCTGAAACAGCTTAAAAGAACAACGCGCCGGGAGATGATGGAATCACGGCTGAACTTCTGAAGGCGGGTGGAAAACCGGTCCTAAAGGCCCTTCAGAAGCTGTTTGATTCCGTCATATTCGAGGGCAAAACGCCACAGGCATGGTGCAGGGGTGTGGTGGTACTCTTCTTCAAGAGAATCCTGAAGAACAATAGGCTGTAGAACTATAAGCCCATCTCACTTTTTAGCCATGTCTACAAATAGTTTTCAAGGGTCATCACGAATCGTCTCGTGCACAGGTTTGACGATTTCCAGCCTCCCGAACAAGCCGGATTCCGAAATGGCTTTACGGTTATACACAAAACAATGGTTATACATAAGACCGAAGAGTATAACCTGCCTCTCTGTTTAGCATTTGTGGACTATGCGAAAGCCTTCGATTCGATCGAGTCTTGAGCTGTACTACAGTATTGCCAACGGTGCCAGATTGACTACCGGTACATCGAGGTGTTGAAGTGTTTGTACAAAAACGCCACCATGGCAGTCCGTCTTCAGGATCAGACTTCGAAATTAATTTTTTGACAGTGGTAGCCCAGTAGTAACGGCCCCGACTTAAATTTTGTAAGTTGTGGGTTCGAACCCAGGCAGGCGCATTTCTTTGTGTAAATTATTACATCACCACTGCTCTAAAAACGGTGACGGAAAACATCGCGAGGATCGCGGCATGATCTAGAACCGAAATTCGAAGACATATGACATCCACCAACCCGCACTGGGCCCGCGTGGTGGATTATGGCCCATTCCCTCTCTCACGGAGAGGAGGCCTGTGTCCCAGCAATGGGAACGTTAAAAGGCTAGTGTTGATCATGATGAGTACATTTTATAAGTAGGCCGACTATTACTCTTAAACTTGTAAAGCCTACTTGGCTGAGTTTTCCTCTTAATTTCGTAATGGTGAGATACGGTCATTAAAATGACCAGAAACACCCAGAAGTACTCTACTTGTGCGCTGACAGCTAAAAAATGGCCGCGACCGTTAAAGGGCCGGCTACTGCCGTGATTTTTTCACATATCCAAAAGCAACCATTTAGCTGGCAGAGAGGGGGACACTTGACTCTAACACAAATTTGCAATTTACAGCTTAATTATAAATATTTATAATTATTATATAAATAGAAAATTTTACGCAAACGGATATTTTTGCACATATCCGAAAGCAATTATTTAGCTGGCTGAGAGGGGGACACTTGACTCTAACACAAATTTGCAATTTACAGCTTAATTTTAAATATTTATAATTATTATATAAATTGAAAATTTTACGCAAACGGATATTTTAGCACATATCCAAAAGCAACCATTTCGCTGGCATAGGGAGACACTCTTGACTCTAACATAAATTTGCAATTTAGAGCTTAATTTAACGCAAACGGATTCGAAATTAAATAATAATAATTAATTATTTAATTAATTATTCTTAATTTAACGAATCGAAAAATGGTTTTCACAGACCCGTTAAAGTTTTGAATGGCATGATAGGATAAACGAGAAAAAAAAACATCCCCACTTTACGTGTACAGGAGGTATAAACATTTTTTATTTTAATGATTTTATTTTATCACTTTTTCACCGTGATTAATATGTATATCCATGCCAATTTATAGCTTTCTAGTACTAAGAGTCTCTGAGCCAATCTGTGGACGGACGGACAGACGGTCATGTCGAAACTATAAAGGAACTGTTGACTACGGAACCCTCAAATCACATAAACAGAAGTCAGAACGGAACTCCATGGTTTATGAACCTGTTGTGTCCCACTGCAGAGCAAAGGCCTCCGTTCCTTCTTTGCGTTCTTTCTTTGTTCTATATCTTTTGCTACATCTGATCAATTCATTAGAAATGAGGCTAACCCACCACGCCATATCTTTCTGTGCCCCTCCATACATTTTTAAGTTTTTTTTAATGTTTCCATATTGCAGGGAAAAATAATCCGCCAGTCTTTTTGAATATGAGCAAAGGTGTCGGTACTGTAAGGAGTGGCATTTGAATAAACGCTAAATACGCTATAAATATAACGTATTATTTACTGTGATAACCTCAAGGGTACCACAGTACCCATTTGTGATAGACAGACGTAGTTTTATAAGGATAGGAATCCCTAATATCTTCGTAGAAACCTTATTTTATTTTCCTCATTATCTTACAAAAGTTACGTAAACAAAGACATTGTAATGAAAAGAAGAAAAAGTGACCTTTGAAATTTTGCCGATTACTCTTCAAAAGAATCAACATTGTGAAACAAGCAACTAAGTTTCCGACTAGCTGTCTGACTTCTTGACATTTCAAAATGATCTGTGAATGGTCTAATTAAAATAAATGGTTTGACTTTTACTGTTTCAATAATCACGTTGTGGAATCTTCCACTAAGGAAACGGTAACTTGCTTTCTCTTGCAGAAACATAAACTTTGAAACGCGGTATTTATCATAGTCATTGGGCACGTGTTTTTAGGTAAATAAGATATCTATTGAAATAAGTCAAAATAGGAATTAAAGATCATAGCAAAAAAGCACTTTTTATAAGTTACATTATACATAGAGGTATGCGGAACTGGGTGGAAAGTCCTGAGCGACCATTGAAAAGGGAGGATCACCCGATCAGTCGGGCAGTTGTTTATTGTTTGTAATAACAGATTGCATAGTTCTTCAAGGGTTTATTTTATAATTTATCACAAGTTACTCTTGTCAGTTAATATTAAGTACGAGCTATGTAGTAAGTCTTCTATTGATCTGTGTCAGCCAAGATAGGTGACGTTATCTTAATTGCGGTTAAGATGACATTGACAGCTGTCACACTGACAGGTGCTTAATAAGTTCAAATAGCGCGGAGAACTTTGATATCGCGATGTAGGATATCTGTAACGTTAGGTATTTTTAACCGACTTACCAAAAAGGAGGAGGTTCTATGTTCGACATTATGTTTTTTGTGTATGTTCACCGATATCTCCGTCAATTGTGGACCGATTTTTTAAATTCTTTTTTTGATAGAAAGTGTATGTTTCAAAATTGCTCACATTTTAATTTAGTGATGAAGAACTTAACTTTTAATTTAGTTTAGAAGATGTGATGAAGAACTTCGAAGACATACAACAGAACTCTTCAATAAATAACGGCAAATCTCTCGGGATTGCTGCAATCGCATGTCTGTTTATTACCCGACTGCCGAAGGAGGTTAATGTGTTTATCAGTCTATGTATGTATGTATGTTTGTTCCTATGTGGCGTTCCAGAGACAAACGCGTTGGCCGATTTTGATGATACGTACGTCAATCGATTCGTCTTAATCTTGCGAGTGTTACTAGCTACATTAAAATTGGAAAATAGAAACATGGTAGCTTCTTTTCAATTTTTTTTTCATTCCGACCGTTTACTTTGAGCTCGCCGCCTTATTCAGGTCCAACAGCAGAAAACTTTATCGTCCTAATTACTCCGACTACTAAATGTCTCTTGAAGGCGTCACTGAAGGCTAGAAAGGCTTCATCGGACTTAATTCTACCAAATAATTTAGTATCGTGCACTTTGAGAGAGTAAAGTCATTTAAATAATGTAATTAACAAATAATCCAAAGCTTACGGAGTTCTCATTTATTATTTCTCAAAAACAGAGAAGGTATCCAACTTTGTAACTTTTCGTCATGTAAGGAGTTGAGTATGCAGGAGTTTTATATTAATTAACGAATACGCACCGAAGTCTTCCCACTTCTCAGTACTCGCAAACACGTGAAGTTTAAGTTGAATGTGAGTTCAACAAATCTTCATATAACCGTTTTAGTGGTGGACAGGAAAAGTTCCAGGGGTGTAAATCACGCGATTCTTAGAGGAGGTAGTTAGGAAACCACAGGAGTGCCGTAACGCAGCGCCCTCTGTGCCCAGAGTCAGGAAACTGATAGTAATAAATGGACGCCTGAATTTTCGCTACTGTTAAAAATCACTAAGCTGCTAATGGACTACGTGTTCGTATATTTTCCATAAGCTACAGTATCACATTCAGTTATAGTGTTGGGTATCGCAATGTAAAATAATTATTGCGCAACTCTCAGTATCTAATGGCTGGCAGCATTAAATCTGAAAGACTGCTGCTGCCATTGCTGTCACTCACGTGTCTGTCTGTCGGTCCCTCTGTCGGTCTGTCCATCGTCTGTCACACGAGTATCACAGCCAAACGGTTGGAGCTACAGTCTTCGAATTTTCACAGTATAAGTATCTTGTCGACCCAAAGCCATACAAATGGTCATCAAATATTTTTTTATGTTTTTAAGGGGGTCTCTTACCAAATTCTTACCAAATTCTCCATGGTTATATTCCTGTCTCTTTCCCTCCAGCAGGGGAACTCCTGAGAGTGACGTTGACGGATGCATTAGCTGTCAATTTCATAGCGTTTGTAAATTTTTGCCGGTAAAGACGGAAAATTTCCAAAGTTAAATAAGTGTGGAAATACGCTAAATGATCGTATTAAATTAACATACGGTGTCTTTTTAGAATACGTGTCAGTGTTTTTCAGTTGTGTTTTAGCATTTTTTGATGATTACGGACAAAATTGTCCCGATAAGTGTTGGAGGTGACCAAAGTTCGAATAGATATTATTAATATTCGAACAAGCGATCTGACTCTGGACTGACGAGTCCAGACGACATCTTCATCCCCAGAGGATGAGATGAGATGCATTGTATCATCTCCGCCCGAAAAAGACGAAAATGCTTCACGTAAGTACAAGTCTCAACAAGTATGAAGGTTGACACTTTGTTCGGACTGATTGCGTAAGAATTTATTCAGCTTCATAGTGAGATGAATACTATCTTATTTGATTGACTATTAATAAGTGAAGTGATTCGACTTCATACTTGACGCATTTTTTGATAAATACCTATGACACGTTTAGTGAACTTTCTTTGAGTACCTACCTATTTAGGTACTTACAAAGGTATGAATAAATAATTCATATTTCAGTACTAATATGGCAAATAACTATTATAAGAAATAAATTTGGTTCTCCTTTTTTGGAAGGAGTCTTTACAAGAAAACTTTGTAGGTATAATCTTGTATTTGTATATAAACTTTAAGAAAGAGTTGTGATATTTTGGCAAAAACAAAGATTAGTTTGTCTGGCGCTGACTAACTGAGCATTTATTAGTAGGAATCTATATTTGGAACAATAGCAACTATCCAAGTCAGGTATACAAGACAATTGGGCTGATACTGATAAGTCGGTTTATTGAAATGATTTTAATGCTCGCATACATATGTCCTTCAAGGTGAAAAACCTCAAAAGACTACAATGCTGAATATATTGTGAGCAATAAATAGGCTGTTTGCGCAGTGTTATATTTGAAGATATTGGAAATCAAAGACCATGATAAGAAAATCTTCTCAACCAAGGGTCCTTGTAACCCAGCTTCTTTAGATTGAACGGACTTTGACCATATTTATTTTTTGCTCTAAAACAATACATCAATAAACTCATAAGAATCAAGAAATTCAGAGAAAGTTGTCCTTTTAAGGCAACAACAGGAAGAAAATAATGTTACTTAATTAAAATAATTAATAATTTGATTATTTTATTAGTAAAATTGGCCGCTTTCCATTCATAAAGATACCTGCTTTTTAATATTCACACAACCATTTGAAAAAAAAAAAAGAAAAACAAAAGAAAACAGGTAATTAAGATAATAAAGAACAACCCACCATGTTCTTCACATTATTCTGCACCTACAACAGAAGAGAAATTTAAGAGACCACTTCAATCCTCAATGCAGACATTATATAATGAATGTACTAAATAAAATATAACCTGGAGGTTGTACTATACCCCTTCTTTGACCGCGGAGGTCTCAGGTTGTTTTTTTAGTGAAACATGTTCATTCAATTACACAAGCAGGTATGGTAAATTTTTATTTTTTGTAGGTTTTAACTTTATGATGATTTTAATTTAAAATGTAAGTGAAAATAAATCATAAGGCCTATTTGCATTTATTAATTTCATGAGCCTACTGGAGATGCCTCCAGAGTGATTTCAAATGCACAATTATAATTGACAGCTTTTCTTAGAAGAAGCTTAATGTTTTAGCACCATCAACTTCAAAGATGTGTGACTGAATTGGATTGCGGAAATCCTATGAGACCTATTTCTCTGGTTACGGAGACACTGAGAACATTGTTAACTTTGGATCAACATAAGATTATTATCACACCTTTTTCTCTGAGGGAATAAGCAATGATGTGCTTATAGTGGTAATTAAGCCAGTTATGTTTAACTCTTTGATGCCCATGTGAGGGCAAACCTTCGGAGTTGCACATACATTATTACAAGTTTGTTAGGAAGGTAACATCCTCAAAGAGCTTTGTCTGGTTTTTAGACACATGATAAAATTATATCTGTTTCCAAAATATAGAGCAATGAAAACAGTGTCTCCCTATTAAGCTCGGAGCTTTTTAATAGAGCTACTGTCACAAGGAAATTGAACTTTTAAAAGTGTTCTATCAGAACAAAGAAAGATAAAGAAATACTCCCTCTCTCCCTATTCAACAATATCTCAATTCGCTATTAAAAGCTGTAGACTACAGTTCCACTCTGGTAGTAAAGTATAAGTCGCTTCCTGACCATCGCTGTACCAGAATCATAGTAATCCACCCTTGCGCAATAAATAGTCCGTAACTATCTGAGAGATGAGCGCCATTTAAATAAATTGTAACATTCAGAATTGAAAGGAAAGCAGACATGCTGTATGCAGTCATAAATAGTCAGCGGATGACTTCACTGCCACTCTAATTAAAAATTAGTCTGGAAGGATATTGAAGAAAATGGCGTTACTTATAGATTCCGAATCTTAATAATGATCTAACGTCATAAATAACTATGAGGTGCACACATTTTAGTTTACAGTCCGACAACAGGACTTTTGTTACATATCTCAGAAACTGGAGACGGGGGAGGAGGGGGGGGGGTCACAAACCCTTCACTAATAAGGCCTTCAATTGGGCTCCTAAGACTTGTGGAGCAATTATACTTAACACTCTTAGCCACTTACACTTTCCGAGTAGTTTAATCGGAATCGGTTTGCCTTTCAAGGAAGCCTTTCATTATAGAATGTAGCATATTTTGTCCCAGGCCGCGGAGGCTGTATTCAATTCAAGATGTGGGACTTCTGGCCCAGGCCGCGGAGGCCATGTTCAAAATGTCGGGCGTAGTACATTATAGCTTATGGCAAATTTTGTCCCAGGCCGTGGAGGCTGTATTCAATTCAAGATGTGGAACTTCTGGCCCAGGCCGCGGAGGCTATGTTCAAAATGTCGGGCGTAGTACATTATAGCATATGGCAACTTTAGTCCCAGGCCGCGGAGGCTGTATTCAATTCAAAATGTGGGACTTCTGCCCCAGGCCGCGGCGGCTATGTTCAAAATGTCGGGCGTCCCAGACGTAGATTCGTTCGCGTCAAGAAAGATGGCTGTCGTACCAAAGGATTCGTGTTTTGGTTCTGCGACAATTTCAGCCTAAGTTGGGATTATAAGCCGAGCTGGGCATTTTACCCACTCAGCTTAATACTAGCTCATTGGAATAGTGGCAAAAAGGAATGTAGGTCCTAATAACAAGGATCATAGCAGAGGCAACACAAGACCATTAGCTGGGCTGGGCATTCCACCCACTCAGCTTATTACTAACTAACTGGAACAGTGACAAAGAGGAATGTATATCCTAAAAACACCAATGTGGACCAGAAGTTTTCTGGTTGCCCAATCTGCGAGTGAGGGTCATAACAGAGCTAACTCCGATAAAGAACATGTGGAAGGTTTCAGTAGCTCAGGCTACATGCGACAGAATTCACCCAAGCCCACCTTTCAGTTGGGCTAACCAAATAGCTCACTGGACCAGACAGAAGTTGTTAAAAAGTTACTGGCGGACAGCTCCTTTAACAACATAATATGTCTTAGGTTCCAATAAAAGATGTTTATTCTGGTGTATTCCATTAAATTTACAACACAAAAGCATCTTAAGGCCAAGCAAGCTGCTAGATTATTTGGTACTTATAGAACGATTTTCTTGCATACATTTGCTGTTTTAACTACATCAGCAGTTTTAATTTCAAAATATTTTTTCCTTTCATTACCTAGTTTTTTAGCTAGTCAGTCTAAAGCTGAACATTTATTTATTTATTTGGCTTACTAACTTAACAAAGAATTGAATAAATTCAAGTTCATTACTTGAAATCACTAGCTGAACAATTATATTATTATTGTTGGCCTCAAGTTGTAAGGTTTATAATCTTACTATTCTAGAAAAGAGCGATGAAAATCTAATGTCTGTGGAAGATAAGATGACTCTGTGGCCAAAGTTTTTCTCAAAAGGCAGATATAAATAGACAGTCAGGTAGGTTGTTGCGGAAACACCCAGCCCATTGTGTCTTTATGGTCAAACACATGTACTGTCACAAGTTCATTTACTTGTCTGTCAGGGAATATTAAACCTGCTTCTAGTACTTCTAGTATATTGCAATTTGTGTGGGAAACTGGAAAAGTACAAAATAAAACTTATAGTTAAGTATTGTATTCCAGTAAATAACTCAATATATTAACAGTACGCACTCGCTACCGAACCGTATCGCACGTGTTTCCTAATTGCTACGGAGCTGTTATCTGCGCACTCGCAATCTTTCGCAAAATGAAATGTACAAAGTGTTCCAAAACAGTGACAAAAAAATCTCCTGGATTGCAGTGTACAAAGCGCTGTAAGTGGCTGCACGCATCGTGTGCAGGAATCTCAGCCGAATAATTAACAGCATTAAAATCGACAGAGTCTGTGGATTGGATATGTCGCTCATGTGTGGGTAACTTGAAACCCAAGCGTATTTCCTGTATCATGCCGGACCCTGAAAAATGACGATAATGCTGACACCGAGATACTGAATAACGCCGTGTCGTCTCATATTATCATGGAGCTCCGTCTAGAAGTACGGGAAACGATCCGGATTGAAATGCAGTCTATGCAAACAACACTTCAATTCTTCTCAGACAAAATTGATGATTTCGATGAGAAATTTAAGCCATACGATACCGCCTGAAAACATTGGAAAACCAATATAACGATCTCAGGAATCAGCATAAAAACCTTAAGCTGCATAACGAGGCCCTGGAGCAAAAAACCGCATCAATGGAGCAAGCGGCGCTCGCAAATCAGATTGAAGTATGTGGCAATCCTGCACAGGAAAGGGAGGAAATACAGGACGTCACATCTAAATTATGTACAGTATTTGACCTCAACCCTGATGATATACTCAAGGCCTACCGAAAAGTTAGTCGTGCCAAGAGGAACTCCAAGAAGACCCAGCCCCCGGAAATCATAATCGGACTCCGCGAAGGCAAACGAGACCAGTGGCTGCTGGCTTCAAAAACAAAACAAAAATCCTGCAAGGACATGGGCGAAGAAGATGACAACAAAATATACTACAGTCACTTTCACCACATATCTCTTTTTTGCTATGGAAAGCTAAGTCTGAACTGAAAGACCAGTATAAATTTGTCTGGTTTAAAAATGGGCACGTTCTGGCACGGAAAAATGAGAACGATAAGGTCTGTCATATTAATCATGAAAGCGATATCAATAAACTGAAGATCGCATCACACGATGTCAGAAACTGATTTACAAACGATTCTTTCTACAAACCATCGTTAATGTCGTCAATATACCGGCGACCAAATATATACCATTGTTAAAGATGCAATGGCTGAATCAACGATTCAAGAAAATAACCACAATACGTGGTCATCTTTTATGAAGAGTGTTGATACTAAACATGATCGCCTAAATGTCCTCCACGTCAACATTCGCTCAATGCTCAAAAACTATGCCCATCTTGAGTACATAATATCGTCGAGCCCTCACCTCGTACACATTATAATAATAACAGAAGTTAACTTGTCCGATAGCTGCGTAAATCTATTTCAACTCCCAGACTACAACATGTACTCGCAACTTCGTAGTTATCGTAAAGGAGGCGGGATAATTATGTTTGTGCATAACAGTCTTAGTTTTACGCGGATACCTACAACTACATGTTTCTATGAGTGTATAACCGGCGAGATTGAACCGGACTATGGTTTCAAACTATGTGTATGTGCAGTGTATCGGCCGCCCGAGTTGAACAAAACATCTTTTATAAAGGAACTCTCAAGTGTCATTAGTTTATACCCACATACATGTAATTATGTATTATTGGGAGATATGAACATTAATCTTAAGCAAATAACACCAGGGGGGTGACCATTAGCTCTTAGAGCAAGATTATTTTGAGTGTGCGTAAGGGACAGATGTATATGACGTGTATACATCTGTCACTTACTCGATCTCAAAATAACCTTACTCTAAGAGCTTGTGGTCACCCCCCTGTACGGACATCGTATTTAGATTGTATGAGTGAAAATAGTCTCAAATGTGGAATAACTCAGCACACGCGCGTAGAAATAAAAGATAATTCACTTACTAAGTCCTGTATTGATCATATATTTGCACGCCTAATGAATTGTAGGGCGGTGTACTCGTCAGTAATTAACTATAAAATAGCTGACCATTATATAACAGGTTTAACACTTGTTCACAATACGCGGTCTACAGGCAATAATTCTAAGATGATAACTAAGCTTGATAATGATAAGTTACGAGATGAATTGTGTAACATAAATTGGAAGACTGCGCTAGATTTAAAAACACCCACTGAAGTGTTAAGACTTATAACAACAAATTTTTGCGAAATATATGAAAAATGTAAAATACAAACCAAAATTAATTTAGGCAAAAGGCATGTTAGTACTTGGATTAACGATAGAATGCGACATATGTGTAACAAAAAGATCGAGTTATTTGATGTATGGAAAAAAGATGAAAATAATGTAAATAATAGATTATTGTATAATATGTATAGAAATAAAACAAATAAATATATATCTAAAATAAAAAATGACTCAATTAGAAAAGAGGTGTCAGAAAATTTTAGAAATAGTAGAAAAATATGGCAGATAATTAACAATATATGTGGGAAAATGTGTAATGCAGTGGATGACGTAATTAAAAAGCATTTTAATGAAGACTTTAGTTCTTTAAGTAACAAATTCGCTCGTGGTTTTGAAGACAACATCAACAAAATTTGTAAAAATTGTGAGGTACCTCTACTGCAAGACACTTCTTCCCAAGAAGTGTCTATTGTATCTATGAGATTTAAAAAAGTCAACGATAAATTAGTTTCTAAAATAATTAGTCAATTGAATAAGAAGAAAAGTCCGGGTATAGATAGTATTCCAGTTAGTGACCTACAGTGTATAAATTCTGAAATAACACCTGTCATTACTCATTTAATAAACTTATGTATTTCCACGTCATCCTATCCTGATGAATTAAAGACTGGCATAATTAGACCCATACACAAGAAAGGACCCTACAATGACATCAATAACTATAGGCCTATTACTATTCTACCTAGCATAGACAAAATAGTGGAAAGGTATTTAGGTAATGAAATTAATGTTTTTTTGTCTAGCAATAATATCATAAATAATAAGCAGTTTGGGTTTCAGAAAGGTCGTAACACTACGCACCTACTTTCGGCTTTTTCTGATGAGGTCAATAAGCATTTGGATGCTCGCGAACAGGTGCTTATTTCCCTCATCGACTTTAGCAAAGCATTTGATACTTTGCGGTATAAAACATTATTCAGTAGACTTGAACCAGGTGGTATACAGGGTCCTCTACTGAAATGGTTTAAAAATTACCATAATAATCGTCATACTGTGGTTCGTTTGGGCAATTGCCAAAGTGAAAAAATACCTACTAAAATGGGCACCGCCCAAGGTTCAATAATTGGCCCAACTGAGTACTTATTATACGTTAATAACATGTGTAATATTATTCCGGCAGACTCTGTATACCAGTTTGCCGATGATACTTGTTTGGTAACCATCATAAAAACATAATTGAAGCTCAAACAGTAATGCAACGTTTATTTGATGACCTGTGTAAATAGGCACACGATGCAGGCTTGGTTATCAACGCTAGTAAAACCAAGATTATCCATATACACTCTCCTTATATGAAGATCAGACATGTACCTAAGATAATTGCGCATGATCACCAGTGCCTGCATCGCGGGCCTACTGCACGCATGTGTGCGTGTCCTACGCTAGAGGTTGTCGACCAGCACACCTACCTGGGACTCATTATTGACAAGCATTTAAATTGGGGACCACACATTGAAAGTGTAAGTAACAAACTCAGGTCTATTAACGCCAAGTTGGCTATCCTAAAATATATATAAACTTCCCTTCCACACGCTACGCATGCTATATCTCGCTCTGGCAGATTCCGTCATAAGCTATGGCCTAACCAGTTACGGACGTTCCTAAAAAAACTTATGTAGATAAAATATATAGACTACAACTAAGTATAATTAAGACTATTATACCAAAGAATATTAAACTTTAATATAAAGATGATGAGTACGGACTATTTAAATATTGTAAAATTGTGTCAGTCTTTGATAAATTCAGGTCGGCAATTATCTTGGATAAATTCAATAATATTAGCTCCTTAACTTTAAACAATAGACCAAAACAGTTACGTGATCTGGATTACCTGCCAACATATAAACTACCTAAAACTGTAAATGTGTATGGCACGAGAACGTGGGAATATATACTACCTAATACTCCGAATAACATTCCTAAAACTATGCAGTCAAATATTGTCACTAGCACATATAAAAAATGTAAATTTACCTTAAAAAAATATTATACAACAGGTGACATCAAATTTTAGGTTTTGAGTGGGTATATGTATATTGTTTACCTATTTTAGTAATATGCGGTGCGAGTTTGCTTCCTCCACTTTGTCAAATAAACCTTTTAAGGTTTTAGACAAGTGTTATGCTGTACAATAAGTGTAATTAAATGTATATATAAAATAAAATAAAAAAAATAAAAAACAGCTTGCATTCAACGTTGGCTGAACTTATATTAAAAAGCTTTTTTATATTTTTTTGGAAAACTATAAGAATTAATTCATTGACAGAATTATTCAGAATTAATTTTCTGTTGATTTTGATTTTTTAACTTGAATGGTATAAGTGTATAATAAAACTGATTATATTTCAGAACAGTTCAAGTTGTTCAACATAGCGTTTGTGTTTATCACCAGCAGATACCAAACAGGTCTACAAACTCAACACCTGTGTTTTAAATAGCACATAATATGACTGTTTTGCATTACAACAAAACAGGTATTATGTGTGAATAAAACACAGGTGTTGCAGCAATTCTCTTGCTGGTGAGTTGAAGACCTTATGAAATTGACAGCTAATGCATCCGTCAACGTCACTCTCAGAAGTTCCCCTGCTGGAGGGAAAGAGACAGGTATATAACCATGGAGAATTTGGTAAGTTTTTACCCATAGATCACCATGTAAAGGCAATTTACAGGCAGCTTACTACAAACTCAACACCTGTGTTTTATTCACACATAATACCTGTTTTGTTGTAATGCAAAACAATCATATTATACGTGTATTTTACTAATAAATAAGTACCAATATATTGATTAATCAGATTTTTTGTTTGAAATTCTCTTCTCTCATTTTTTATATTACAAATTTGCAACCAACTTGTTTTTGCGGTCAAATGCGTAGCACAGAAGAGATGGGGGCGGCGCGGCAGCACGATTCTACATTTGTTACGGAACCCTCAATGTGTCAAGTTCGAAATGCACTTGGCCAGTTTTTTTATAAATAGCCAGCATTGATAACACCTGGATTAAATACCAGTTCAAAGCAAATAGCTGAATATTATAATTTTGCCTGAAAATTACAATATATCAGCACAAACAAATTAGAAACGAATTTCTCTCAGACTGCAATGTTGTTCAGGTCACCACAATACATAAATGTATTTGACCATATAATGCTAGTTAATACTACACATTAGTAGGTTGTGGTTTTCAGTAATGCTGAGAAAATTAATGTGTTTCCAAATAATCGGCTGTAAGACAACTTCTTAATCGGCTGAAAGCATGAAGCCCGTAATACTTTTGTAATCACAATCAGACTAAACGGTGATTAAACGTACTGCATATAACTTTAAAAAGCACATTTGCAAAACATACCTCGCTAAACACATGCATCGATAAACATTCCTATCGCACGCAAAAACGGGAATGGAACAGTATTTCAAAGTTACCCAGGAGCATTGTGCTTCCTTTTAACTTTTTTTCATTGCAAACGAGATCGGAAAAAGCTATTATACAATAAATGATCCTCATAATCTCCCTATGCACTTGTAAGTTTGGGAAACTATCGTAACATAAAATACAATGAACGTATTTCCTGACGGAGCGTGCTGGCGAACTATGGCCAACTTTGATTCAATGTTGGTGTACGTGTGGCAATGGATACCTCGCTGGTCGTAGAGAGAGAGAGAGACATACACATAGCGGAAACATATACATTTCTAAGTTATGGCAATGTTTGATCAACTTAGCTTTTCAATGACTCTGGCTATCTTTCGGTTCAGAAATGTTTCTTTTAGCAGAAGGCTGTTACGTAATAGAGCTTTTTCAATTGAGTTGGCTTTAATATAAAATGGTGATAGCGGTACATTGTCCTACATCTTTCAACACGAACAGTCCCTTGGGATGTTAAAAAAGCTCTGGAACATTGCCTCCGTGTAGGCGTCTTGTATTTTAAATCTCATTATCATATTTAACTTAACAAAACATAATTATTTTAGGTACCTACTTAGAGGCCATTAATATTCTGTTAGCTATTTTGCATTCTGGTTTAAACCAACAAAACATGAACTGACATTAGAATAACACTAAATGATCGACAGGCACGACTGAAACTTAATAATTATGCGGCCTCATTATGCGGCAAAATATTAACCAAAACTTCGCACACACACACAAAAACAAAGTCAATATGTTTAAGGGTGTAAGCCTCGAGACTTCAGCGAACGAAAACGAACTTTATTGCTTATATTATTCTAAGAGGATGCCATTGCCAACCCTAACGCTTTACGGCAGAATTCTTCGATTTCGTCCCTGGGTGACGATATGGAAGCTTTATATCCCGACACAATAAAACTGTATTGTCCATAATCATGAGATTATTGGAGGAAAAGCGTTTGCGGGTATGCAATCATATCGTGTTCTTTGATAGAAGGACTGAACTCCAACTCAGGGAAGTTAATCTTGCCAATAATTGAGTTGACAGTGTTTTGTTTGTCGCAGTGGTATTGTCTCTAGAATAAGATGAGCTGCCAAGAAATACTGGGTTTGCACACGATCGATTGACATGGAGATCGGTCTTAAGTAGTTATACTATTTCATGCTTAAAGCAGATTAAATTTTTGTAACTGTTTTTGGCACTTAAAGTAAGAACGTTTAATTACGGCACCCGCATTTCAAAACTGCGTCAGTAAATAATTTATTAAAATCTCACAGCGATATCATACATACTTCGACTACTCGAATTTCAAATAAGGCAAATCAATAACTTAGGCGTCAAGTTATAAGCAAGTCTCAACTGAAACACGTCGAAGTTTTGACAGTAAACGTCAAAAGAAAGACATCGTATGTAATGAGAAGGAAAATACGTGGTAGGTATTTGCAAATGCCCGTCTCGAGCTAAATCGAGAACTCATTAGCAAGTCGAAACAACAAGATCGCAAGTCATTGCATAGCACAAGACGAGAGGGGCGAGGGGTTCCGGGTGGGGGGTTTTACGTGGGGGTAATTCATCCACTAGGTATAGTTTCAACTCAAAGTCTCCTTACCCTCGTGAGCCGTGCGAGAACCGACTCATTACGCTTCTTTGTGCCTTCAGGCTTCCCATTCATTAATCCATGTATGAAACATTAAGGTTCTATACTAACCTATTGTTAACCTCCTCGGTATAATACTGAGCTCGACCCACTAAAGGCTTCCCTTTTACTTTACTAGACCAACCACGGAGCTATTATTTCTTTATAGTGCTGCATTACTATGGGTTGAGAAAACATTTATTGTCATGACATGAATACAACGTCGTTATTTAGGGAAAATATTTTTTAAAGCTGAGTGTGAAAAAAGAAGGAATCAAATATGTAAAAAAAAAAAACCAGCAGGGTTTAATCAACATAATATGTTATAGGCAATTTGTGAAAACCAGGAATTATATACAATTCCTAGAAAATCTATATAATTCTATTAATTTTTTTTTTTATTATCAATAGGCTCGCGCTTGACCACTATCTCACCTGATGGAAAGCGATGATGTGGTCGACGGTGAAGCACGCTTGCCTAGAAAAAACCTATTCACTCTTGACTTAAAGACCCCTAGATTGTAGCTATCGGGAAACACAGACTCCGGCAGGGAATTCCACTCCTTAGCTGTACGCATAATAAAAGTGTCCCCAAAACGTTTTGTGCGTATGGGTGGGATGTCCACCATGTACCGATGACGCATCACCGTGCGTCTGGTTGTCCGATGATGGAACGGGCTGGGCGGAATTAAATCATGCAATTCCATCGCACACTCCCCGAAATGTAACCGATAAAATACCGACAAGCTGGCAACTCGGCGACGATGTTCAAGGCTCTGGAGCTTTGATTTGACCAGTGCTTCATCGCCGATGAGTCTCTTGGCCCGCTTTTCGATCGACTCTAGTGCATCTAGCTGATATTTGGCAGATCCGTCCCAGAGATGAGAACAGTACTCCATGCTCGATCGAACTTGCGCTTGATACAAGTTGAGCAGCTGTTCCGGCGTGAAGTACTTTCGCACCTTCGCAAGGATCCCCAACTTTTTGGCAGCCAGCTGAGCCTTTGCCTCAATGTATGGCCCAAAATTGAGAGTTGATGTCAGCGTAACGCCAAGAAGCTCAAGATGGTCCGTTATTGGCACGGTTACATCACGGAAAGTTGGAGCCGGGTGAAATTGGCTCTTTTTAGCGGAAAAAAGACACGCCTGGGTTTTAGCAGCATTAAACTTGACCAGATTGGCATCACCCCAATCGGAGACTGCCTGCAAGGACAAGCTTAAACGCTCCACCATGGCCTCACGGAGAGACCGGATCGGAATTAAACCCTGCTGGTTTGATTTTATCCCATTTCATATACCTTCTTATAGTCTTGTTGAATTTTTTAGGTTAAATAGCTTTCGACTTAATGGCACGTCGAGCCAATAGACATTCGAAGGATAGGACTATCGTTGCAATGACTTTTCGGCGAAACGGACGATCAATCTAATGGCTATTCGAAATTGTGGTACATCGATGCTATGGAATTTCGGCGATTCGGACGTTCGATCTGATGACTTCGGGGAAATAGCCATCGGGGATATGACATTCGGAAACAAGCAGTAAACCCGACGCTAGTAGTCACCAAAACAAATATGGCGTCAACAGCGCACACCGTAAATGTTATTTTCGTTATTGTGTGCAATTTTAAGTGAAATAGTATGAAACCATGGAAAACCTAAATAATACTACGTCTTCTGCAAGTTTTCGCGAAATCTAGACGTCATAACTATAAATAGGTAAATAAATGAATCGAAATCATCGCGTTAAATACCCGTGGTATATTGTTTCTCAATTATGAAACGCGAAAGTTTTAAAGTCAATCATGTTGGCGTTTGTATAACTTTATTCTTGAAAAGAATATTGAAGCTAAAGTCAGAAAATATTCCACCACCTCCATTGATGATAACCAACCACAAAATATAAACTGGAACACGAAGATTCGTAGCGAAACAAAGATGTATACAAAAATTGGCTTCAGATTTCCTCAAAGAGAGAGCCGGAAGCATTACATTTTACTACTATTGCAGCATTCAGTATAGCTCATTACTCTTACTAATAAACAGTTTACGTCCAAACGCTTACAAGATTCTGTCGCGAACAAAGACGATGTTGTGCACACAACTACACAAGTTGTTCGTACTTTACAGACTTGCGACGTGTCCGAACTCTGAGCACCAAGTTCCACGCAACTCATGAAGTCTTATAAGGTAATAAAAATGCCACAATGAATGAAGCTATATTGCTTGCTTGTACTTTTATGAGGAGTGTTTTGAGAATTTTAATTTGATAAATTCTTTTCTTCGAGGTTTCTTAGATGAGTAAGTAAGTAAGCGTTCATTTTTATTCTTATTCTTGTTTTTCCTTTGGGATTATTCGATTCTTTTCTTTTCAGAGTTAAATGTTCTTACGCATTCTTATCGGCTGTTTTATAAGACTTTTCTGTACAACTATATCCCTTTTCCTTTACGATGTAAGTAAGCTCCGGGAGGTAATGTGGCGCGTCAGTGTCGTATAAAATGTACTACAGCTATAATAGACGACATTAACAGTAAATCGGTACAACTTTACGGTATTCTATGAATTTTACTGAACAGTTAAACTGTCAGTGTGTTGTAATCTTACTTCTTCTAAACCTAAACATATTTCCGAGAACTTCGAAACCAGATTTATGTCGTGTAGTGTTAAAAAAAACCGGCGAAGTGCGAGTCGGACTCGCGCCCGAAGGGTTCCGTACCATTATCGCAAAAACGGCAAAAAAAAACACGTTTATTGTATGGGAACCCCACTTAAATATTTATTTTATTCTGTTTTTAGTATTAGTTGTTAAAGCGGCAACAGAAATACATCATCTATGAAAATTTCAACTGCCTAGCTATCACGTTACGGTTCATGAGATACAGCCTGGTGACAGATTGACAGACGGACCACGGAGTCTTAGCAATAGGGTCCCGCTTTTACCCTTTGGGTACGGAATCCTAAAAATCGTTAAAGAAAAGAAGATTAGCCCTAATTCAGGCAAGTCTTCAAAATAAACTGTTTAAAATTACTGTAATATACGTTAAAACTATTCTGAAAGTTCCCCATTCTGAAAAAAATTGACTTAAATAGTTTTAGAAATATTTTATAACGACTTTAGAACTTAAATATTATCGCGTGCTTTAGAAAAGTATTATGATCGATTCGTATTAACATAACGTTCAAGTCCCCTGAGTCCTGTTACGAACATCTCTTCATAAGCTTTACTTTTATTTTATGTACCTAGGTTTTACAATAATGCTCCTGAAAATATGTATATTTTTGTTTATTTTCTCCGACTGCTTCTACGGCTAATTGTAGGCACAGATAATATAATACTAGCATACAGATGTCTCATCCCATACAATGAAACCGTGCCGGCGTAACTAGCGTTTTTTCGTCTGATTCTACAGATTATTTTTTGTAAATCGATCGCTTTTGGTTCCGTGTCACGGCGCGGCGTTAGATAGATCACCGATCTATATCCGTGTAATGGAACCGAATACGATCGATTTAATTTTAAAAATACTATTGACTTCTTTTGGCAGTCGGTGTCTTTGGTAGGTACAATTTTTTTTCGATATGGACGTCGAATTTTCGATATTTTTCACTTTGTAGTGCTTTTATTTGGAAGTACGTAGTTTTCTTTCTTTTTTTACTTTTTAGTTGTACCTAATAGGCAAGTTATTTGGTAAGGTACCTATTATGCCAGAATAGATTATCGGAATATTATGAAACTTGAACATAGCTGGTGAAATGAGGGTGGCCCAAGGTGAACTATACACATCTGCGTACCCCGTTCTACCGTACTGGCGTGATGTTATGTTATGAAATGGTATAAAAAATAATCAAACATGCGATTGCAAAAATCCCGAGAAATTTGCCGTCATTCCCCAATTCCTCTCCGAAGTTCTACATCAAATCTTCACCAAACTAAAATGGAACTAATTTGGAAACATACTCTTACAAACAAAAAAAGTATTTTCAAAATCGGTCCACAATTGACGGAGATATCGGTGAACATAAACAAAAAAAAAACTCCTTTTTGGAATGTCGGTTAAATAACACCTATCCATAGCTGGGACACTAACTCGCAACATCATGTGTAGTAGGCTACCACGTTTACCATTAGGCTATTCAGACGAACAATAGCGGCAGCGAAATCACGAACCACATTGCACGCACGTCAACGTCATTATTGACATTAGTAATATGATTAGAGACCTAAAATCTCATAAAACGTTAATTTTTAGTCTCGTGCATTAGGTCTCGAATTATTATTTTTACTCTAGCCACACTTCAAATAGCCCTTGAATGTATATCGGTGATTCGACATAGAGAGTTGATCCCCTGGTTCGCTGCGTCCCCGCACGGGGGCGCAGCGAGCGGATGTTAGGGACCCTAACTATCTACCAACTTGTTCTATGGTCATGCCTCCGCGGAATATCTTAACACCGCCATGCAGAAAAAATAATATATATAAAAATACTACCGAATTCCAAACCGCATTCTACCGAAAATACTACCGAATTCTAACATCCGCTCGCTGCGACCCCGTGCGGGGACGCAGCGAGCGGATGTTAGGGACCCTAACTATCTACCAACTTGTTCTATGGTCATGCCTCCGCGGAATATCTTAACACCGCCATGCAGAAAAAATAATATATATAAAAATACTACCGAATTCCAAATAAGAAAAACACAAAGGGAAAAATAACTTTATTTGTGGAAATCCGCGTCGTGTACCAATTTTTTGCGTTATGGACACCGACTGCCAAAAATAAAGTTATTTTTCCCTTTGTGGTTTTCTTATTTGGAAGTCGGTAATATTTTTTGTACAACGGTTTTTTATTTTTCGTTTTCAGTTGTACCTACCTAATAGGCTAGTAGTTTGTAAAGTACCTATGATGCCAGAATAGATTAACCGAATATCATGAAACTGAACATAACCGGTGAAATGAGCGTGTGTCAAAGAGAACAGTACACATCTGCGTACCCCTTTAGAGCGTACTGGCGTCATGTTATGTTATGAAATGGTATAAACAATAAACAGACATGCGATTGCAGCAATGCCATTATTTATTGTAGAGTTGTATATCTCCGAAGTTCTTCATCAGATCTTCATCAAATTAAAATTTGACTAATTTCGGAACATACTCTTTGAAACAAAAAAAGGATTTTCAAAATCAGTCCTCAATTGACGGAGATAACGGTGAACATAAACAAACAAAAAACATGAAGTCGAACCTCCTTCTTTTTGGTACGATGGTTAAAAATGATGCGAAATTCACAACGCCATCTATCGGATATGGAGTACAACAGTCCGAGTATCTGAATTGCGTATGTTGCGATATTTTACTTCTTGAACACTAAACTTTAAATTCATCTATCTTTTGATAGAGTGAACCGATTCCGATGAAATAAAAACTAAGTAATACTTTAAGTTACGCATATTTTTTTCTACATTAGTTTCGTAGATTTTACGTGATGCGTGCACAAATAAACACAACAAACAGATAAACAGCCAAAAATACCAAAAATGCAAGAAATGGGTTCTGTTGGTTCTCCTTTAACACCCTGGCTATATATTTTTTTAAATATTAACGATATACAAAAACGAATTTTGTACAGATTTATTATATGTATTAATTGATAAAGTAACATACAATATTTCATATCTATTCCATGCAACCTAGAATGAAAAGAGACAGCTTGGAGACAATATGGGGTTGCAATTGGTGCACATTTTTCAACAAACAATTAGTACAACAACAGACAATTATATTTATTTATTATATACTCTATGGTACCTATACCATTTAAATAATTACAGGACAAAACATGTATAGAGATAAGTGTACAATGGGCGGTCTTATCGCACAGGGCAATCTCTTACAGACAATCTTTGGATGGGCTGAATGAGAGGAGATAGACAAAGGGCTGTCGGTGTACAAAATATCTTTAACTAGCTTCTGCCCGCGGCTTCGCCCGCGTTAATGTCGATAGTTATCGCATGGGAACATATTCCCGGGATGAACAGTATCCTATGTGCTATTCCTGACTAAAATCTATCTCTGTGCCAAATTGCATCCAGGTCCGTCCAGCCGTTTGAGCGTGGAGAAGTAACAAACATACAAACATACTCACAAAATTTCGCGTTCATAATATTAGTGTGATAATATTACTTAGATATAACATAAAATACATTAATACATATAATAATAAATATCAAATATAGAACAGAGACACAAGGAGGATTGTTACAGAGAAAGGAAGGTAGTAGCAGTAGAGAAACGGAAGTTTATAATAATTTAATCAAATTTAACCATTGGGGTTTAAGTAATAATTCAAAAACAATCTGTTAAGGTGGCGTAAAACAAAGTTATTCAAAATCACAAAATCATGGGCACTTATAAAACGTCGACAAAAGGTGCACGGTTCGGGTTGGTCATTTACTATGGAGAAGAACCGGCAAGAAACTCCATGGTTACTCTTTATTCAAATCATACATTCTAAATAATAAAATAAACTTAGCCTATCTTAAAACACTCTTAATTATATCATCTAAACCGGACTATAAAAGCCACAACGCCAACACCATTAGAGGTACATTAAATCAAAAGTCACTTCATCAAATAACAGTATTTTAAGCTCATTACGAACTAAACTTATCTTAAGGGCACTTTGGAGTTCTTCTATGAAAAAAGCGTGAACTAACTCAGTACTTCTTATCTGTTTGTGATGAAAAAGGAAGATTTTATAAATGTTAAATATGAAAAAGTGAGGCTAAACTGTGTTAGGAATAATAAGTCAGACTTAAGGAATAATAAATGTAAAGTGGATATTAAGACCGACTCGAGTCAGTGAAAACGTTTTAATGTGATGACATCAAACCTTGTTTAGTAGGTAAATGTATCGCATACAACTTTGTTCGCTAAGGGACCAGAAAAAAAAATGTTATCATCACCTTAGCAAACCTAAACATAGCATTAGTTCGGCCTTTAACGTGCCCACTGCTGGGACACAGACATCCTCTTTGTTATAGGACGTACAGATAAACATATTATTACTATACTCATCACCAATCTTGAATTAGGTACCGGTAATCATCATCAACCTATGAATGTTGCCTCCGATAAAGTTATGGGCCGAAGCTTTTTCAGAAATATTTCGACAAGAAAGCTTCATTTAACATAATGCCTCAGTTGCCTGTTACAAGAATAACAGTTAAAGGAGGTGTAATATTTTTTTTGAATCCATACGACATTCATATATTCAACTCGAATGTGCGTGTATTTCTAAAAGGATGTAAAGAGTCTTTTAGTCCCTTGATCTGCTTTTTATTTCTTATTATTAAATTATTGAACTACCTAAGTGTTAAATTATTGTTAATAACTTTATTATTATATTATTTAATTTATTGTTGAATAAACATTATTATATTTTTGAATTAAATTATTGTTAATGTTATTTGATTATTTGGGAAGTGTAATGTTTAATAATTGTTATTGTTTTATTAATCTAATTGATATACTCATCATCAGCCCGTTTAATGTTCCCACTGCTGGGACACAGGCCTCCTCTCCTCTGTGAGAGGGAATGGGCCGTAATCCACCACGAAGGCCCAGTGCGGGTTGGTGGATGTCACATGTCTTCGATTTTTTGGTTCTAGGATATTCCGGTTTCCTCACGATGTTTTTCTTCACCGTTTTTGAGAGCACTGGTGATGAAATAATTTATACAAAGTAAAGCGCCTGCCTGGGTTCGAACCCACGACCTACAACTTGTATACCACAATACCACAACAACAATATCACTGGGCTACCACTGCTCTCATTTTATTTGAATCGAATCATTATTATTTTATTTTTGAATTAAAGTATTGTTAATGTTATTTGATTATTTGGAAAGTGTAATGTTTTATTGATTGTAACTGTTTTATTATTCTCCCGGTTCATTTCGGCACAATATCCCTTTCTCTTAGTGATGCGGAAAGTCTGTCTTTTGACTACACCTGACGTTTGTGGACTCAACTACCGGATCATAATATTCTCTGAAATTGAAAATATTTTTATTCAAGTTGTATTGTAGAGCTTCATCTTAAATTATATTTAAATATGGTAGTGAAGCCAAACACCTGTCCTAGATATATATGTAAGCATGATACGAGTAGATATGCAACGACATTATAAGGCTTAAAATAATCTCCTTACGAATCAGTCTACCGTTAGACTTACATAGCGTCAATTAATTTAGGTAATATGGCCGAATTTTAGAGCTCGTTTCTAGGTGAATCCATACCTAAAAACGATATCTCAAATCAAAAACTCTCAAACCCAATATCTATCAATTACATCCTTACACAGGTACAACCCTATCTTTAAAATCTTTTGGGTTTGAGTTTATTTTAATCATCTTAGAGCAGTGGTGGCCTGTAAGTGGCGGCCGGTATCACTGGTACTGGCCGCGACTTACTAGTTCACTAGTTGTGGGTCTTGTTTGAACGCTTTACTTTGTGTAAATTATTTCATCACCACTGCTCTCGAAACGGTGAAGGAAAACATCGAGATAGTGGCTTACTGCAAATTTATTTCTTGTACTGGAAAAAGTTATTTGAATCTATTTAAAATCAATTCAAACTGTCTACTTCATTAACAGTTACCAAAAACATGTAATAAAAACTGATGGAAAGAGTGTCCGTGGAGTTTCTTGCACGTTCTTCTCGGCATAGATACCTACTGACGCATGCGAATGTGCAACTAGATCCTTCTTTTTAACACGCTTTTATTAGCTTGGTATGTATGTACGAGTAATGGAATCTTTGAACCTGATTTTCACTCCCTTCAAAACGTCGACTTAATTGCAAACTTTGCACACATATCAAGGACCGATGACATTTTTTGATATTGATGACATGAGAGAGATGATAAGATTTTATTTTAAATTCCGTTCAGAGTTCGTTTCGCGTTTAAGAAAAGGTTTACCATTTGAAACAAACAAGTGAAACAGGATGAAAAATTTACATAAAACAAGAAGAAATGTCATTACAGCCAGGGGTGAGCCTGAATTTGGCTCCCTTTCCTCTTCATTTATAATATTAGCAAACTCACGCGAAAACTTCCTTAATTAGACTCGCGTTAACCGAAACTTAATGTAAAGTTTAGTCGACTTCTGCTTTTTTAAAGTCACGTAGATTTAACTCCTATAACTAATAACTCTTTTGGAGTTTGGTCCAGTAAGAAACTTGGATATATCGGCCAAGTTCTTACACTATGCCTTGTTGCAGGCGTTCTGACATGAAGAAACGCGAATAAAAGAACCTAGTTGAGTTTTTCAAAAAGGCGGCGGTAACCCTTATTTGTTGTACATAAATTGGTATTGCAGAACAATCTCTACACAAAACTATAAACCCACATTCATTGAGTAGATTACATAACAGCGACTAAATAACAGAAGACCACATAAGTATCCGGCATTCCACATTCTCGATACATTTTATCAAACGTGCATTGCCTGGAGGAAGTAGTAGAGATAATGGCGTTTTCTTCGTGGCTGCTAACTTGGTACAACAGATACGCTATGTACTTAATTCTCGATCAACGTTCCGATGAACTTTCATTCTAAATTGTGAACAGCGAAACATTTTGTAACTTTATTCTGAAGGACATTAAATTAGACCGTGTAAACAAGACCACAGTCTGGATCAAGCAAATGATTTCAGTTCAAGACGACATAGGTTTCTAATTAGGGCAGTTTTGCGTGTGAATCCCAACTCATTTAAAATACGCTGAACGGGTTAATTAAGAGAACCAGCGGTGTGTGAAATTGTAAACGTATGTGAAAACATTCGGCGGTTTCTGGGAGACCACGCTACACCCTTATTATTTACCTGTTACAGTGTATTGACCTTAAATGTAATACTTCTAATGGGGCATGTTTCTACGTAATATGAGCGCCCCTTACTATAGTATCTGACGATTCTGTAACAAAACCGTTTAGGTAGACATTAAATTGATACATGACTTCGGCAAGCCTGCCCATTATTTTTGTATTTCTTTGGCTTCAGCTTTCATCGCACTGGTTTTATGTCTAATTCATATGCTGTCTCAACAATAAAGCTCTGGAACGCGCTACCCTTTAGCATTAAAAAGGCTGAAAGCAAATTCACTTTTAAAAGAAAAGTTCGTGACCACTATTTCAGTCAGACTAAATAGCCTTCATCTAGAGTCAGAAGTCTAGTTGGTATAATTATTATTAGGTTTCTCGTTTTTTTTTTATTGGTATTTATTAGTCTATTTTATTTGTATATGTGTATTATTAATATATATGTAAGTATATACATTTTCGTATACAATTTGTTTGAATATTATTTTGTACCCGTTCACAACGTTTTCCTTTTTAACCGAAAGGTTGACTGGTAGAGAATGCCTTGTGGCATTGAGTCCGCCTATGTACCACTATTGTACATGAAGTTTAAATAAATAAATAAATATATCACAGTACTTTATATACTTAAGTGTTAACGGTGTATAGAAAAAAATGTGTATCATTATATAGATTGAGAAGAGTGAATAGGCTTTGGGTAGAGTTTGGGCAGCCTCGGATTATCTGCCAAAGTATAATCAACGTAACAATCACGAGGTCTGATTAAGTGTCAGAAACAAAACGTTCCCCAAAGCTCTTTAGAAAGAAGCTGGACAGTGAATTGTCGTAAGAAACTAAAAAAAAGAAAAAGATTACATAAAAAAGTTAACAAATGTTAACTAGCATCTAGAAGGCCTACAATGTTCACACATTCACAAAACAATCGGTAAAAGAATCTATACAAAGGTAAAAAATAATAAAAATAAGTATAACAAGACTAAATTTAACATGTTGCACAAATTTTGTTATCAGTGCTGTAACTATTCTTAGCAAAGGGCTTTAAAGATGATTGAAAACCATTTTAAAAAGTCTGGGAATTTGTAAATAAATATATTAAAAACTACAGCCCGTAAAGTACGGTCCCTCAATCCTCACATACCATTAGCCAGATCTGGAAAAGTATATGATAAAATAAGGTTTTGTGACTACAGACATTTAGTAAAGAATTTGTAAAGATATTTACTAAATAACAAACCACAAAGCATCAAATATAAAAAATATATAACGACTAAACTGTGGTCCCTCAATCCTCACATTCACTGACATATGTGCATGTACTAGCTGCTATACGAAAGGAATATCAGAAAGACTAGACATTTAGTAACGAATTTGTAAAGATATTTACTAAATAACAGACCACAAAGCATCAAAGATAAAAAAATATATAACGACTAAACTGTGGTCCCTCAATCCTCACGTCCACTGACATATGTGCATGCACTAACTGCTAGACGAGAGTAATATCAGAAATACTAGTGTACTTAACTTTTAGTAGAAAGTTTCTACTAAATAATAGTTATCTAAAACTGTGTATTTCTTACCTCTTAGCTGAGATAATATTATTTTTTAATCCTATAAAAATAGATAAGAGTAGTGTGACCACACAATGAAACAAAATGTAGATAGTACTATTATACTTCATTTAGTGCAGCATTAAACGAAACGAAAACAATGTTGAACTGTTAATTTAATTTTGTATTACACGGCATAGGTGTCTTTAATAAAAAGTATATAATAAAAAAAATAACATTAATACATTTATCTAAGTAAGTGAAATTTGCATGTAGCTTAATGAATGTAAGAATATTTGCTGATCAGTACTTTCAATAATTTTGAGTTGTTGATCATCATAGCAAAAGAAACGCTCATTCATATAAAAGTGGCATCGGTAATGACCAAGACCACCTGGTATTAATGATGGAATGAATTCAGATGCACCCATGATTTTCTAGCTTTTGTTCTTTACTATTATGGTAACTGGAACATAATTAAGATAACTTTTTCATTGCCATTCAAATCGAATGATATTATTTTTGAAAGCTCGTAATTGTAACTAACTTGGTCATTACAAGTGGTACAGTTCCTGTTTCCTTCATCGATGTTAATTGCCTCTTCCAAATTACCTATGCCAAATATTTCAATAATATTTATATTTAAGGGCAAAAACGCAACGTCTCTATTGATTAAGTTTGATTGGCAGGACCTATTTAAACACATTTTTGTAAAAGTTGCACTGAAAAAATATCTTAGAAGTATATGTTCAAATATACATCACCGGCAAAATTAGCGGAACAAAATAAAAATTACGATTTTATATTAAATAAGAATTAATTTCAAAAACTTATATTAAGACATTTTTCCTTACTTAAAAATATACCTTTTAAAATAAAAATGAAGTCGCATTTAGTTATTTTTTGTGAGTAATATGACTTCATGGGAAAACTGGACATTGTTGATTTTTTAAGGTTACCAAGGAAAGTTAAAAAAAGTAAATTCAATAAATCATTTTTACAATAATATAATATCACATTATATTGCGTGTTTTCTCCACTTGCTCTTAATAAAAATTTCACCCGCCTAGACATATTGAGAATAATGTTATTCATTGTATCTTGTGATAGTTTTTATCATTCCAATACAATGGAGCTTCGCGGTTTACCCACATTGACAGGTGTAGGGAGTATGAATTTTGCTCTTCGTTTTAGCAGTTCCTAGACGTGTTCTATCGGATGCATGTCTGGTGATCTCGCCGGCGCCGCCAAAACTGCGATATTGACATTATTAAGATATACTGGATTTGAAAAAGTGGTATGCAGCCGAGGATTTTCCTAGATCAAAACGAAGTAACCACTGATAAAGGGGCAAATGATACCGCGTTTTATTCTTACACTTCTATAGCGGTGTACAATAAGATTCGCTCCATCGATCACCATCAAGTCCGTACGAGCTCCCAAACATATCCTACCTGAATCTAGTATTGTTCCTCTGCCATATGGCATACATAATCTGTATTTTTTTTAAGCTACAGTGGCATATGCCACTGTAGCTTAAAAAAAATACAGATTATGTTATTCTTGTTCATGTTCACACATTCATTGCCGTCTCTCAATTCGATTTAAATTAATTCCATACTCATCACTGAACAATATTTTCCTCCATTAGTCTGTGTACTAAAGTTGATATTCCCGGGCAAACATTGTTCTGTTGTTGTTTCAAAGGTGATGTGCCTCAAGTTTTGGACCTTCGGCGGAGACTAACAAACCAGAAACAGCTTCTTTCATTCTCCTTCGTTCCTTAAATCCAATTTCTATTGCATCTCGAACTTCCTCCAGCTCATTTCTGGCTTGAATAGGCTTTAAATGCGGGTTTTTTCGAAAGCGAAACTAAATAAAAAGATTATTTCTGTTAGAAGTTCGAGATTCCTGCCTTGTTCTGATACTCTCACAAAAGCATTAGTCTCTCTATACCATTAAAAACTGCAATAAATGGTTGAAACAGATAAACGATGAATTATGCACATCATTCTGTAGGTTTGATAATTTCTTCTCATCTCAAGTGCCCTGGGCCTCTCAGTTTGGGCCTGGGCCACAAAGTTGGGCACAATGATGTCCTTAACTTCGAAAAAGATCTAATCATTAAAAATGAAACAAATAACTCAGATTGTTAATGAAAAATTTACAAAATTTTATATCAAAACCATGAAGTGGCAATAAGCAAAATTCTCTCAAACTGATGTAAGTTTGAATAAACTTAAAACAATCTGTTGAAAAGTGAAGTTCAATTGTTTTATCAATTAGGAATAATTGGATTTATTGTAAAACAAAAGAAAAACTATCCCGCAAAAGTAAAAAAAAGGTTTTGCGATTTTTTTACTTGTTCCGCTAATTTTGCCAGTGTGTGTATATGTGATATTACACTGGCAATCATAACTAATATGGTTTCCTTTCTCGCTTAATGGACTAAAATATTGTGAAGCAATTTTTGCCCTCATTAAATAAATGTCATCGTTTTTAGATTCAATGTCGCATTAAATATCCAATAGAAATATTAGATTGAACTTTTTTGGCGTTTTTTTTATATTTAATTACATTTATAATTTTTTCTTTCTTGAGCGTAATGTAATTACTTGTTCTCAGTTGAGCTGATACACATTAAACATAAATTAACAATTCAACATTGTTTTCGTTTCGTTTAAAGCTATACTAAATGAAGTATAATAGTACTGTCTACATTTTGTTTCATTGTGTGGTCACACTACTCTTATCTATTTTTATAGGATTAAAAAATAATATTATCTCAGCTAAGAGGTAAGAAATACACAGTTTTAGATAACTATTATTTAGTAGAAACTTTCTACTAAAAGTTAAGTACACTAGTCTTTCTGATATTACTCTCGTCTAGCAGCTAGTGCATGCACATATGTCAGTGGATGTGAGGATTGAGGGACCACAGTTTAGTCGTTATATATTTTTTATCTTTGATGATTTGTGGTCTGTTATTTAGTAAATATCTTTACAAATTCGTTACTAAATGTCTAGTCTTTCTGATATTCCTTTCGTATAGCAGCTAGTACATGCACATATGTCAGTGAATGTGAGGATTGAGGGACCACAGTTTAGTCGTTATATATTTTTTTATATTTGATGCTTTGTGGTTTGTTATTTAGTAAATATCTTTACAAATTCTTTACTAAATGTCTGTAGTCACAAAACCTTATTTTATCAGATTCTTGCCGAGATCTGGCTAATGGTATGTGAGGATTGAGGGACCGCACTTTGAGGGGTGCAGTTTTTAATATATTTATTTACAAATTCCCAGATTTGTTCTACAATTGTTTTAAGTCTACTACTAAATCCTACGATATTTATTTTGCGAGATACCAGTGTGGTCCCTCAGTTCACACGCACATGCTGTAGCTACATCGGCTAGCTGCCTTATTTTCCTTACTGCATATGCAGCCGAACTTAACCTACCCGAAAGAGTTCTAATGTGCGCGCCCCACTGCAATTTTGAATCGATAGTAATCCCTAAGAATACAGTTTCCGTTATAACTTCAAGATTTTTGCCGTCAAGATTTAAGTTTTGGTCATGTTGTGGTACATTTGGTAAAGAGAACTTTAGACATTTTGTTTTTTTCGCATTCAGTAAAAGATTGTTAGCTGCGAACCATTTTGAGAGAACAATTAGACTTTCGTTGACATTTATGACATCCGTATCTTGCCTATCTATTTTAAAAATTAGCGAAGTATCATCAGCAAATAGAATTATATCCGAAAATTTGGCCATCATAAAAGGGAGATCATTAATGTAAACAAGAAAAAGGAAAGGGCCGAGAATTGAACCTTGGGGCACGCCCATCTTGACTAGAGACCCGGAGGACGTCGCCCCATTAACATTTACTTTTTGCTGTCTGTTTGATAAATAGGAAAGCACGAGATCAGCAGATTTTCCACGAATTCCGTAGTGGTGTAATTTACAGATCAGTGTGTTGTGGTCGACGCAGTCGAAAGCTTTTGAGAGATCACAGAAAATGCCAATGGCATCCTGGTACCTCTCCCAAGCCTCCAAGATGTGGCTGATGAGTTTTACTCCCGCGTCCGTTGTCGACCTACCTTTCGTAAAACCAAACTGTTGACTATGCAGTATCCCATTTGAATTGAAATGAGACAACATCTGTTCCAGCATGATTTTTTCAAAGATTTTACTCAATGCTGGAAGCACGGATATAGGTCTATAATTAGAAGGATCACTCTTTCAGCCTGATTTGAAAATTGGTACTACTTTACTGTGTTTCATTAAGTCAGGAAAAGTGCCGCCAAACATTGATTGAATATGCCTGTTAGGACAGGAGCAATTGAGTCAATAATATCTCCAAGAACCCTAACGGATATCCCCCACAAGTCTTCAGTATTTTTTTTATTGAGACTTTTGTACGCAAATGGATCACTTACTCTGCAGCAGTGGAAGAGCCGTTTTACCGTAGTGTGTTTCAAGCCTATCTTCACCTGAGTATATTAAAATGTATTTATTTAAGTTATATTTATAGAACTTTAAATGATAGATTGAGGAATGATGTAATAAGGCAAAGTTGTGGTTTAACAGAAGATGTAGTGACTAAAATTGAAAAGAGTATGTTAAGATGGTTTGGCCATGTTGAGACGATGAATAAAAAGCAACTAACGTAAGGTTATTCTAGAACTCTGCGCAGAGGAGCTGTCCAGGGGATACTGAGCATCCTTCTCCAGCACCACATAACTAAGGCGTCGATGCGTTTGCAGGCTGCAGCTTTCTGTATCCAACTCTCAGCGCCGATACGAAAAGATCGAGAATACTAGAGACCCAAAACCAGTTTGGTTTTGTTTTTTACGGCAATGTTGCGATCTCTCCAGATTTTCCAAGCTGAGAGATGGCGCTATTAACCATAACAACTCTCCTGCGCACTTCCCTCTCGCACGAGCCATAGTTCCTGATGCTGGAACCAAGGTAGGTAAAGTTGTCCATTGTTCCTAGGCCCAATGTGCCGGTGAGTTCAAACTTCCCAGATATCTTTACCACCATTACCTTTTAGGCTTGGTTTTGGACACGTTTACGTCATAAATAACTCCCTCAAACAAAATACCCATACGAAATACTTTTCTTAGCGCGCAATCGGCATGCCATAAATCTTTTGTTTTTAATTCAAATATAAATTAGGTTTATAAGAAACCATTGATTTTTTATAGCCAAATAAAATAAGATTATTCAAATAAAATCATTTTTTAAATTGCCTTGCCATTTCACGCGATTACGTCAAACAAGAAAGTTGCCCAAAGCTTTTCTATTTGTTATGTTGGAGGAGATAAATCCAATTTACTGAATAATTCAATTAGACACGATTTAAAGCCCGAAACTTCTTATGAAGATATATTTTCGTTCTTTTGAGAGAGAAATTACCTATCTTAATGTCAAAGACAAATAAGTATCTTCTAGGAACGTTGTCAAGTAAACGTGGGTATAATTAATTAATAAAAGTGTTTTCTTATTTGTATTATGAAAAGGCTTTAATGCCATAAAACAACCGGGCGTAATTGTGTGGTCGGACATTTTTAAGTCCTTTTTACAATTTTAAGTCCTATTTCGGCAGACAAAACATATTAGGAACAGGAGACAAGCTTAATAAAAGTAAAACTCTAGCGGTGATATTTCTTAAATTAATTGCCATAAATGAAATGAAGACAACAAGAGCCCAGGAGAAGACTACATTTCAAACGATATTATTAAAACTTTTGATGATGCAATAGTACCCATTCTTACAAATCTCTTTAACTAAATTATGATGCAACAACACATACCTACACCATGGAAAACATGTAAGATCTCTCTTATATACAAAAAAGGAGACCCAAAGAATATAAATAACTATATAAGCCCTCTCTCAATCAAAAACAAAATATTTACAACAGTACACATAAACAGAATATCAAAGCAAATAGATGAAAACCAATCTAGATAACAGGCGGGCTTCAAGAAGAATTATTCAACTATTGACTATTCACACTTACTCAAATAATGGAAAAATACGTGGAATACGGAAAAACAATATATATAGCATTCATCGATTATAGTAAAGCCTTCGACTCCATAAAACATGAATCTCTCTGGACTGCTCTAGCTGAACAAGGAATCAACCAAAACTATCTAAGTATAATATATAAAATCTACAAGAAATGCAATGCTTGAGTTAAATTATAAAAAGGAGGCGAGGTATTCTATATTGAGAAAGGTGACACTTTATTGCCAAAAATATTCATAGCTCTAATGAAACACATATTTAAAAAAAAAAAAAAACAAAATCGGTCCACAATTGACGGAGTAATCGGTGAACATAAACAAAAAAAAAACAAACATGAAGTCGAACATAAAACCTCCTCCTTTTTGGGAAGTCGGTTAAAAAACTAACGTGGGACAAAAGTGGTATCAACATAAATGGCGAATAACTGTCACACTTATGATTTGCAGACGATATAATCATACTTTCAGAAAGCCATTCAGAATTACAAGAAATGATAATAGACCTCAATATAGAGAGTATGAGATGTGGACTGAAAATGAATTATGAAAAAACGAAAGCAATGACCAACGGAGAACAAATACCACTAATTGTTGATAATCAACAAGTCGAATACGTAGATAGCTATATATATTTGGAACAAAATATATGTTTTACCGATAGGACTGTAAAAGAAATAAAACGAAGGATAACTATTGCATGGATAAAATACTGGTCACTTAAAAGAAATTTTCCAAACAACATCAAAAAGAAACTATTTGACTCAAATATACTGTCAACTCTTTTATACGAGTGCCAAACATGGACTACAACAGATGCCATGAAAATGAAATTAAGATATTTTGAACGAGCTGTAGAAAGTAGCATACTTGGCTTAAAAATAAGCGAACGTATACAGAGCAGCGTCATTAGGGCAAAGACCAAAGTCACCGATGTTTTGTATGCGGCCGAGAAACTGAAGTGGAACTGGGCGCGCCACATCGCGAGGACCACAGACAACAGGTGGAGCGAGCGCGTCCTGCACTGGTACCCACGAAACGGAAACAGACGCCGCGGCAGACCATTGCAACAATGTCGAGATGAGATCGTTCAACTGGCAGGCATCGAGTGGACCAGAACGGCCCAGAATAGATTTAGACGGAAACAGATGGAGGAGGCCTTCATCCAGAAATGGGTGATCCCTTAATAATTAAAGTAAATAATGAAATATTTAGAATTGTAAATTATAGGGAAATAAAAGCAATTTTTTTTTATAGGTACCTAACGCAAACGCACATATACATAATAGGTACCTACACTAAAGTGGCATATATATTTAAAAAAATAACCATTTAATTGAGTCAGAAATAAAATTGCTAGGGCAAGCCAAAGTAGTGGATTGACAAGACAACGTGTAAACCAAAAAAAAAGGATAAACTACCTCCACCAATCAGGCAAAACCCGCCAACCGTTTGTTATTCACCGCTGTCAACGTCCGCCACATCAAACTTTCCTCGATTTTCGTCAGCCGAAAATACGACGATTGATGAACTAGTAGCACCCGGAAGCCATTCGGGCGTCGAGAAAAAAAAACCTTGTCTTCGCAAGCGGAAACCGCATTGGTTTTTTTTCTCTGTCTGACAACGGAAACAGAGAAAAGTAACAAACATCTCTGTCGATAAATTGCTCGCACCATTGAGTTTTCACAACTCTTTATTTTCATAAAAAATATGTATGGAAGTGTTGTGTTTTTAAATTAATTTGATTGGAGATGCTCTGCTCAAAGCAGTCACAGCGTAAAGTCAATGGTGTCGGTTTTTATTTCTATTTTCATAACTAATTGAAGAGGTACGATGTTATTGAGGCGCCTTATTCGGGACAGCATCACCAGCAATTTGAAAAGGCGTAGGTGAGTAAATAAGTCAATTACTTGTAAGAAAAATGTACCTACAGGAATAATATATAGACAATCGATTAAGATATTATTGAAAAGTAAGATCCTTTGACGAAGTTAGTAAAGTTGTACTGATTCAATCAATCTCTTTATATTGCCTTTGGTCATTTTGTTAGACACCTAAAATACCTTCATACCTATATTGAACACGATATTATGATATACCTACTTTACTAGAGAACGTTTTTCCGCTCAGAGATTGTTTTGTTAGTTTGTTCTCACATTTTCACGTCATTCTCACTCAATTGTCAGTTGTCATTGTCACAGATGACAAGTTACATTTCCGACGATTTATTAGCTTGATATCTTCGACGATTGTGATCGATGAGATCCGATATTATAAGTAACTACTCAGATAGATATATACTTTTTTGGCGAGTAACATTTGCGAGAGTTTGCAAGATGTATTTAAATGTACCTATATAAAATATCGATGAATCATTATTTGAGCTTTGATTCGTTCCAAAGTTTCTTAGATCATCACAAAAGTTGTCTTTAATATCTGAGCACTAGACAACTAATCTGCAATGCTAGGCACTCGAGACAACAGCTCGCATATATTATTCACACAAGTTTGTGATTGCACAGCTATCTCAGATATCTTTGTTAGGAGTCCCCTAATAGAAATATAAATCTCCAAGTCCGTAGGCTGACGATTTATGGAGCCACCCAACTTACCCTTTTTATTAGTCACGTCTGTAACATGTTTTTTTTTCTCTTTTCACTACTTTATCTGGGAGCATCGAATATTTTTACAGCGAAAGAACACAGCCACAACGAAGCGAAAACCATTACAGGGCCAAAGTTATAGACCTCATAAAACAATAATGTGCCGGCGTAACTTTGAAAATGAATTTTGGCGTGAACGATGTCAAATTAATCTTAGTTTTAATGTCTATATTTTAACAACATTGCCAGTATCAAAAGTCAATTTATTAACGGCCTGATTCCTTAAAAAAAAAAACAAAAATAATCGATTTAAGCAATTCTTCTTCATCTTTTTGAGTCGACGGAAAAATCTTTAATATTTGGGCCTAATTGATGGCCACGTTAATTGCAGCGTCAGTGTTGATTATTAGGTTCTCTAAAGTGTACAAGTACTTGGGGTAATCTACCATGTATGTCATATTCTGCACAGGGGCACCGCACTGACATTGGGTACCAATGCAATTATAATACTCACAACGGATCTTTGTGTCTCTGAATCGGCTGCTGTTATTTTTTCGTCAATGTTGAAGGTGAAGATAGCACTGTATAACTGTCTCTTTCACTCGCTTACGTTTGTCGCATCGTCCTATTTCGCTTACTCTATGCAGTAATGCAGAGCCAACTTCAGAGACACAAAGATCCGCTGTGACTATTATAAGATAATGGAAAATTGTCTATTGGAATAACAGTGTTCCGCAAAAATTATTGAAAATGAAAAGTTATGCTAGGACTATATTATGTAAATGATAAAAAATTGAGACTACCTACGCGAGGGTGCATTAAAAAGAAACATAGAATAGAATAGAATAGAATAGAATATACTTTATTGTACACCATAAAATTATAAACAATAACATAACATAACATAGGTGCTTATTAAAAATTGAAGTAACTATCTACTTAGTCCTTATGTTCTACAGGTAGTAAGTAAAAACCTAATTACTTATCTAATTTAATAAATGCACGATCACTGAATTTGAAAATCAAGTGTTGGTTAATGAGCCGTTTAATTATAATGTTTGTTTGGTCTGCTCACCAAGCGACCGGCCGAATTTATTGGCAATCAGACCATGACACGTCCACTGGCCGCACGACATTAATACGTAACACTTTTTTCCTTCAGTCGTAGATCGTGACAGAACACACAACTAATATTAACGGTAAGTAGCCAGTACATATAACTATTGGTTAGTAATTGTGTAACTGAACTGATATAACATTACTTGCGTCGTGCACTAGTAGAACGAAAAAGTTCGGCAATTTTCAGATGTATTCCTTTTCCGTCTGAGCACATGTCAACTTTTCGATCTGTCATTTTCATTCTTGACATTGACATTTCTATTTAATAGCCTAGGCTGAGCAAGTTTATTCCTTGATCAATTGTGCAAAAAAATCCACAAAAAAATTACTAATGTTCATTAGTTTTCGAGATATTATGAGCACAAATACTTTTTTATGATGGCATTCCATTCCCCAAAAGGTTAAAATTATATATTTTATCATTTAAAGATCAGGTTATCCAAAGATATTGAAATCTAGGGATTCATAGTTACAGATATAATAAAAATTTAAAATTTTACTTCCTCAAAGAAATATGATCCTCAACGTGCAATACAACTAGCATAGCATTAGCATTAATCAGTCTGTAGTATTCCCATTGCTGGGATGCATGCCTCCTCTCTGTAAGAAGGAGTGGGCCGTATTCGACCACAGGTAACTAACAACTAAAAAGTTTTCTCATGCTCATTAAGGCAAGCAAGGTGAACTTCTGGCTCAGCTTCTTTTTCTTAGCGTGTCGATGGTAAATATATAAAATAAAAACCGGCCAAATGCGAGTCCGACTCGCGCACAGAGGGTTCCGTATAAACAGCTACATTCACTAAAATAAATAAGTAAACTAACGTTCATTTTACTATATATTTATTATTATTTATCACAATGAAACCACCAAACATTGCTCTAATGAAGGGACAAAATTAACTTTGCCATGCAAAGACTGTTGTCCCCATACATCAATATACAATTTTTTTACTTTACCAAATACAATTTATAATTTGGTTAACTATTACTCGTTAACTTGTAAAGCCTACTTAGCTGTGATAGTTTTCCGTTTAATTTCGTTAAATATACAACGACACGAATACTGTAATCGTGAATTTTTTCACATATCCAAAAACAATCATTTTGCTGGGATATGCTGGAAATTGCAAATTTTTGACACTTGACTCTATCAAAAATTAGCAATATAAAGCTTTATTTTACCCAAATGGAACCCTGAATCGAAAAATGGTTTTGACAGACCCGTAATGTTTTTGAATGGCCTATCTAACGATATCCCACACCATGGGACAGACGAGAAAATAAAAAAAAACATCCCCACATTAAGTGTATAGGAGGTATGCTAAAAACATTTTATAATAATGATTTGATTTTACCACTTTGTCGGCGTCATTAATATGTATAACCATGTCAATTCATACCTTTCTAGTACTAAGAGTCTCTGAGCTAAGCTGCGGACGGTCGGATGGATAGACAGACATGGCGAAACTATAAGGATATTGACTACGGAACCCTATAAATATGACTAACCCAGAATTCATCCACGGTATCAGCTTAACGTAGTGTAACTCAACCACATATGTCTTTCCACCTAGCGCCAAGTTTCATGGATCCTAAACACAGTGACAGATGTTGGGCATTTCTTTTCACTCATTAATTTACCAATGAAGCAATAAACGTTGAACTCTGGCCAATGTAGACCAGTGTCTACAGTATACAGTCGTAAGAAAATTGTCCATTCTAGTGCTTGGAGACTGCTGATTTAGTTGTTTGTAACTAACAATTTAAAAAAGGTTAGGTAAGTTTTACGTGTGTGTAAATGTAGATGGATGGACTGGATGCGAAGCCGTAGGACCAGGTGGTATGTCGCAGCTTGGAAGAAGCCTTTGTCCGTATAAGCCGAGTTGGTAAGATGACGTCATCATCATCAAATCAGTCCCGACATAAAATAGCAAGACAAAAAGAAACGGCCTTTTCAATCCAGAAGTATATTGATGCTGGAGAAATAACAGTGAAGGTCTTACAATGTATAAATAACACAAGTAGGTGTAATCAAATTAGTTATCTGTACGATAAAAAGGAATTATATAGAGTAACTCAATACCACCTTTGTTATTCTTCAATTTACTTAAACTCCCACCCACCATAAGTACTCCACCAAAACCTAGAACATTGCTATTTATGTTTGCATTGGCAGAATAATTTAGTTGCTTTCAGCAGTTGCCACCTACTTTAACGTTTACCTAACCTATGTAAACAACACAATATTGCCAACTATTCTACAATGTTCTTCGACAATTACTTTAATAAGAACACATTTAGTTAACGTACGGAATATAACGCTTGTATTCCCAAAGTGGCGTAGGCAGAGATATAATCGTATTTTATAAAGTTTTAACGCTATCAAATCGACCATTCTCATGCGAGATGAATGACGCGATGTGGATTTTCATTTGTGTGATTGGTAAATTTGGTTGTGGTCAAACTCTTTGCGTTGCCATATTCACTTACGCAATACGGCTGCGGGTTCCTAAATTGAGTATTCGGAGTTAAGGCGCATATATACCCCAATGTTAACGCAGTACTGGCCGTGCGCTCGCTTGGAGCCAGAATATCCATATTGGACCTCCTTTTGGACAGTTTTGTTTGCAAAATATGCTTTGATTCATATAAGTTATTTCAGTTCTGAAAAAATTCAAGCCATCATTATTTGTTCTGTGTAAAACATCGAAGTTGTTATGGCGAAGTATCCAAAAGTAGCGAATTCGTGTTGTTAACATTTTTTTACAGCAAAACTATTAGTGACACAAAAAAAACATGTTTCACAAATAATGTACATGAATCAATTTTTTTTTTCAAAACTTTTTTCTTAGCCGTTACTAAGGAGTATGTTAAATACAGGTCTTCGGGTCCCAAGCCAGGAGCTAAACACCGGGCCCATAGCGCTTTTGGGACTCCTGGACCCTGTCTGGACCTGTACCCACGAAACTGCCGTAACGCAGCAGTGGAAAGCTGACAAGTGGGAAGTGGAACTAATAAACCAATTTTTTCACTCTTACCTGAGATTCCCGCGGTGATCCTCTGGGCTCGCTCAATCACGCGCCTGGCCGAGGGTTTTAGGACAATATATATATAATAAAGGACAATGATTGGATGGGAACACAAACGCGTCCTGAGCCGGGCTCCGGCTTCCAGGCAGACACATACACGTTCCCGCAAAAAGCACTTCAATGTGCTTGAAATATATTCAAAACCCACTTCGCGGGCGCCCCACAAACCGATTGCGAACGGCGGGCGCAATTAGCAATTACAAATGAACGAAATATAGCTCGATTAGCTTATCAAATCACAAGGCACCGAATTTCTCGTGTGCTCATTACAAATTTTCTTTTTCGACTCTTGTCAAGTGTCAACTGTCAATCCAAAAGCTGTCAAACTCAAAATGACAGCGAGCTGGCACAGTGTTGCAACGATATATTAAGAATCGGGACGAAACAGAGTATGCTTTAGAAAGCAACCGTTTTACGGCACAAAAGCGGTGGAAGGCCCTTAAAAAAATGTCAAAACCTATTTTAATGTCAAATTTTGACTGGTTTCCAGGCTAAAGTAGAGTTTAACAAATACTCAACTTTAAATAGGTACTTAATTCAGAAATCGGGGGATAGTACTACTCCCACTAAAAACCAGTTAAAATTACAGTATCGTGTACCTAATAGGATACGAGTCTATTGCCAGTATCAGGATACAAATCCGTACCTCGAGCTGTCTCACAATAAAATTTCTAATGGAATATCTACTCAATCCACTGCCCGACCGAGAACGAACCGGGCACCCAATGCTCAATTCACAATAATTGCCCTTACAACCAATAGACTGACATGACGGCTTGTTAGGCACTGCCGAGTTATATAATTAGCACCCAGTACTTCGTAAGTCTCAGTCTCTAGTCTTACATTGATTGGACACGATGAAATGATTTCACCAAATGTGCAGAGGAACATACATCATGTCGTAGCTGCGAAAACCCATCCGTTTGTCAGGGAGGGTGATATATTAACTGCAATATACGGCTAATTTCATCTTCAGCACAACATATTTGCTGGCTTATTATGTTTTGGTATGAGTTCCTTCTCCTCTCACCGATATAGAAATTGACAAAAGCCTATTCTTCAAGTCTACAATTTTTCTTAAGAATGTGCTTTACACTGAAACTATTCGTATTTCATTCGTATTCTGTTGAATAGTTTCGTTTTTCTGGTCCTCGCCACTTTTGATTCTATCATGTAAAGCAGCTAAGGCCCAGTTTTTTAACCGTAGTTAACTAAACGAATAGTTAAATTTATTAACCAATGTTTTATAATTTCGTTAAAATGCTTTTTTTCATCAATTGTTATGCTCGCAAATGGTGAAATAAGTTGGATAGTTAGTTTTTCTTCATTTGTTAGTCCATTAGTTTTACCATTGGTTTAGTAAACTACGGATCAAAAACTGGGCCTAAATGTTGCTAGGCGTTAGAGAATTATTGAGCTCACCCCAATAGTAAGACATGTATTTTCGGTGTCACCCCAAAAACATCATCTTATTCCGTGATGCAAAGCCGGCGCAAACACACAAAAGCGTCGCTCAAACAATATCCGTATAATACGTCAGTAAAAATCTGATTCCGGCGCCCTTCCTCCAACAAAGTAAAATTACTGCGTGGCAATTGACATGCGGATATGGGAATAAGATGAAGGAACACTCATTCATCTACACGTCCGCGTTCATATCCCGACTCGAAGCACCGAGCATGTATGTACAGTCACACAGAGACGCGACCTTGCGCTTTGTTCACGATCCCCCATATCTTGAGATCCTTCGTTTTGAAAGGCAGTTCGTTATCCGCCAGTTATTCTGTTACAAACTTGTATAGGTTTCAGGAAAAAGGATTTAGGACTAATTTGCATGGGTCTAGTGTTTAGTAGAGTTAGTGACATGTAAGATTTTGTATAAACTTATGTCCAGAATTTAAATGATTATCTAAATTGTATTATGAACTTACGCTTAATGCTAGCCTTTTTGTAAACCTCCACAAATATGTAGGGCTACAACGGTTGTGCACATCTAATCAAGTTTACTACGGATATCACCATGCTCTCAATACCTAAAGTTACAAAAGAAGTTCAAAGTTCACAAAGTCCCAAACTAAAAGAACACTGGACAAACTCACCTTGACCTATGACATCGAGTCTTATTCAATCTGTGTCGAACCGAAGACGGAAACAACAGTAATTCCTTCAAAACTTTGATAGCATGAACTAAGACGCTATTTTCTCCGTGGGACTACAGTAATGGCTCGCTGAAATGTTTATGGCGCCCGCTTCGCGTCCTGCAAGATCGCAATAAATCGTACGCTGTAGGTACGTACCTACAGAACAGAAAATGGCGAACACCAAAGGAATATCAACTTTTTAAAGCATTTTCCGTTTCCGTAAGTGTGTCCGTGGCATCAACAGTGAGCCTTATCAGAATATCAGCGCAGCGTTATTTATTTTTTGGATATCGCTGCACATGCTGAGATAGGAGCCTTTTTGGTCTCGCAAGGGGTTTTATTTTTAGTATTGTTTATTTTTTTGCTTATGGTATCTCCTGTGCGGGTCATAAATACAAATGTTTTCAATCTTTCGTTTCTTCCTTTATTCCTGTCTTCCTTTCTTTCTTTCTTACAGGCACCAAACTACCTACTCCTATTCCTTCCCTTCTAGGCAAGCGTGCTCCATCGTCGAGTATAATATTATAATCGCTTACCATCAGGTTAATTGATGGTCAAACGCGAACACATCAAAAACAAAAATAAAACCAGCCAAGTGCGTGTAGGTCACGCGCAGTAATAGGGTTCCGTAGTTGCATAATAATGCGGACTAAGACGAGGGTTTTTGTTGTTACGTGAACATTAAGGCCGTACCCTGACCAAAAAATCAGCATGAAATATGAGCATTCCTATTGGCCTAGCGGCACTGTCGGCGCATGAATTACAGTAGTGAATACGCCCAGATTTTAGAATAAAATCTTTATAAAATCAAATATTGGTCTTTTGAAAAAAATTAATCTACCAAAATGTTCGTTATCAAATTGTCTATCCATTAGTGTTAGTACAAAAAATTATTAATGAACACTTTACGAGGAGATGCATGATATCAATCATTATTTCTCATTTTTATGTTTTTGTTGGAAGGAGATTAGTGAAACATATACTAACATATACTACTACTACATATATAACATTTAAAAAAAAAAGGATTCTTCAATTTTGGAATCAATAATATGTAGAAATTTTATATATTTTTATTAGTTGATATTTCATTTTAAATAACGAGTAGATAGCTCCTAAAACCTGTACGAAAACCGGCTAGCTCGGCGTTTTGCTCGGGGTAGCGCCTTAAAACGGTTTCAGCGGCTCACAACGTTTAAAAACGGGGGCATTTGTACAATTTTTTTACCGTTCCAAGTAGATTTTATAAGTTGGTCGACTATTACTCGTAAACTTGTAAAGCCTACTTGGCTGTGATAGTTTTCCTTTAAATTTCGTTATATAAATTACTGCCGTGAATTTTTTCACATAACCAAAAGCAACCAATTCGCTGGCTATATATTTGACTCTAACAAAAAATTGTAATTTAAAGCTTAATTTTACGAAAATGGATCTCTGAATCGAAAAATAGTTTCATCAGACCCTTAATATTTTTGAATGGCCTATCCACGATACCCCACACCAAGGGATAGACGAGAAAAAAAATATCCCCACTTTACGTCTATAGAAGGAACCCGAATGAAAAAAAATATTCGAGATTTTATTTTACCACTTTGCCGGCATTATTAATATGTATATCCATGACAAATTATAGCTTTCTAGTACTAAAAGTCTCTGAGCTAAGCTGCGAACGGACAGATGGACATAGCAAAACTATAAGAGTTCCTTGTTGACTTCGGAACCCTAAAAAACCTGTGGCAGTTTTAACCAGAGAAAAATGTCAAATACCAACTTCAAGTAAACATTTATTTTAATTTTTCTCTTGTTGTTACTTAAGATGAATTCATCTTAATCTTAAGCTGTCTACCCGGGATAAAATAAATTGCCTAAGAGACTGATCCTCATTTCCCATTCAAGATTTTATAAAATGCGACATAAAAATCCCGTGCGCTAACTGAAACATCAAAATGCAAAACTTTAAAAGACTGTGCCGCAGAGTGGTTAACATTTAACCATCATTTATGAAAACAGTGAATAGGATCTTGGGCAGTCGTTAGGCTTAGCACGCATTGCGTTTATTAGCCGCGCGAATTTATCACGGCGGATTAAATTCCGCGCGATTTTCGTCTCTTTCTACCTGTTCACAGAACACAAAATATTCGCGCGAATTTAAACCGCGGCGCAATACGGTGGATTCTGTGGCAAGACACAGATTAGTTGCGCGTTTTTTGCCGCAAATGCGTGAAATTTCATACAATTCCATATGTCGCTGAATCGGATGGAAAAATTCGCGCGGCTAACCGTGGCCAGAAGCCATAATATATCCGATCCCAGTCTTTCCGAGTGGTATAATGTTACTGGGTTGTGGAGGTCAGGTTGGACTGGAGGCGGAGGGAAAACCCTAGATTTACTACTAAGTTACACAATATGTAGGTGCTGAAGGAGTGCCTGATTCTCACACATTTTACCTACTGTAAATTAAACGTGGTTTCCACAATTCCAGAATCTAGAAAAGCGTAAACCGATTAAATCTTAATCTGCCAAGCTGGTGAGTTGCTGCTAATGCGGTTAATAAAACCTTCATTGTACTACAATTCTAAATTCCTTGGGGAAATCAGATGTTCGCTGGCTGAATAGCGAGCTATAGAGTTCTGTGTCAAATCTAAAATAATTAACATTCAGTTAGAGAAACAATTCTACTGAATATCTATATGCACAGTCAAGGGTCAAAAGTGCAGTCATACCCTCCCAAAACTCAAATGCCTAGTTTTTGTAGAAGAAGTTAAATTATCCACAACTGATTTAGTATTTTGTATAGAAATTAAAGTATAGATTATTCCTACTAACCGCAAAAAGTTGAAATTCTGCTGCCTACAAAAAAAATGCCTTTTCTGTTTTGGTAGAGTGTGACTGCACTTTAAACCCTTATAGTATATAAATCCAAATAATTAAGATTAAAAATCTTTTAAAACAAGCTTTTATTGGACTAAAAAGTACGAAATTTAATATCGCTTGTCAATAAATACACAATAAGCCCAAACACTATGGTGCTATGTTGTCTGTTTGAGGAGTTCCTATAGCGACATTCCGGCTTCATCATGAGACCAGCTCCATAGTACCGTATTATTTTAATGTTTCCATAGTAACATAAGTATCTACGCCAAGTTTACTAGTTGCCGGACACACAATATACAAAAGCAAGGTATGTAAAACATGAGCAGGGGGCAAATCCACTACCTGCTTTCCACTACCTTTACTGGGCTCTTTGGAACCAACGACATGCTCATGAAGATGGGTCTAACTGCGACACCCATGTACAGGTTGTGAGGGGAAAATACAGAGCGCATGGAGCACCTTCTGTGCACATGCGATGCACTGGCTGGTAAGCGAATGAGTCTCCTAGGGGTTGGATATCCAAAACCAGAAGACTACAGGCTCATATCTCCTAGGCTCGTTGTAAAACTCATGAAGAGAGTTTTCAACGAGATTGGGGAGGAGTAGGTTATCTAGAGGACCACAATCCGAAAGGGTAGAAATGTCCGAGTCATTTCTCGGCCCCTCCACCAGATAAGATAAGTAAATATAAATCTAGTAAAAATAGCAAATTGGCCGAAACAGGTTTAAACGGTTTTATCCAGCTGCCCCTTATTTCTATAGAAAATTTTAATTTATAGCAGGTAATCAGTTGCTTAGCTCAGAAAGAAATAAGGCCTAAAGTGCCTAGAAAAATAAGTGAAGAAAAAGGCAAAAGCATCGTCCAGTAATATTATGCGTAGGTTAGGTAACCTTACCTATGTCAGGCTGCTGGCTGCGTAGCATGAATGTATGAGCATCAATGATGTAGAATAGCACGTCAAGCTCTCCCCAGATAGTTCCGATGTTTACCTTTAATCAGTTCGTGGCTAGAATGTTTGATTTTACAAACTTGTGACCAGTGTCCACTACAGTTCTATTTTGAATGACGGTTCACATTTCTGTGTTTATTGAAACAATACGGAAAACTTATAACGGCGGTTTCTGAATTGCAATTTTCACCGAATGGGAATTCATTTCTGTGTACAATGTCGAACTCAAATGTATAAGAAAATACTGTATGAAGTGTTCTTTGGTAGAAAAAAGAACCTGGCATGTGATAGCTCACTTTTATTAATAACCAATCAAGCCATCTCATTAATGGAGTCGATCGAAAGCTCCAGAGCTTTGAATATCGTCGCCGAGTTGCTAGCTTATCGATTTTTTATCGGTTACAATTCGGGGAGTGTGCTATGGAATTGCATGATATAATACCGCCGAGCCCGTTTTATCATCGGACTACCAGACGTACGGCGATGCGCCATCGGTACATGGTGGACATCCCTCTACTTTTATTATGCGTACAGCTGGGGAGTGGAATTCCCTGCCGTAGTCTATGTTTCGCGATAGCTACAATCTAGGGGTCTTTAAGTTAAGAGTGAATAGGTTCTTTCTAGCCAAGCGAGCTTCACCGTCGCCCACATCATTGCTTACCATCAGGTGAGATAGTGGTCAAGCGCAAGCCTATAAAAAAAAATGGTCCCGTCTTTTTAGTGATGCTTAGCTAAGGATCCATTGCTAAGCAGTACGACTACGAGAAATACCAGACCAACAGAATCGTCTTTCGGATGAATGGTAGATATTGACGTAGAGAGAACACTATAGTACGCGGCACGTAAGTTGAACAAAAATGTCCTAACGTTTTATTGAAATTAAACGATTTAAACTGAAATGAATCCCATATAAATGAACTAACCGGTGGCAATATACAAATTCTCAACGGTTAGGTTACTCAAACCAAAACATCGGCACTCCCACTCCCAATGGGTAACACGTAGAGTAAACTCACGAAAACACCTATAGTTGCAGAGAGCAGTTCTCTAAGTAATACACAAAAAAATCTTTTATATCCAACGAAGCAGCTATACAAGGATCGTATGATTTTAACGATTCTACAACTTCATGTCAGCAGGGTTCTGCTTGTAAGCCATAAAGGCTCAACGTACGAACTGGAAAGACTGTAAAACAAACGTAGGAAGGACATAGTCTTTGACCTGAAAACGTATAAAACAGACTTCTTCAGGAGACAACCGTGCTACATGGGTCCATACCTATATAATAAAATAAGTCAAAATACATAGTTTCATAACTTACCGATAAAAAAACAAAACTTACCATACAGGCATTAAACAAACATACTTCTCTCTCAAAATTATGAAAACAAATAAAATAATAATAATAAATCCAGTCAAGCCCATGCACGCAAACATATACAACCCCCCCCCCCCCTCACACACACACACACAAAAACACCACACCACACACCAGAATACCACAGACACATATCTTCATACTCACATGCACACTATTACGCATAATAGTAATATAATTAATTAGTGTAAATTTGATACTTACTTCTGCACCGCACCACACTTGTAATGGCAGCTCGAACACGGTGGTGACGGAAGTAACTGGTGCTTATAGCACAGGAACTCTCCTAGTTTAAGCCCAGTTGCACATATATTTTATCTTGCCACTAACTTAGTGAGTCTAATTTAAGTTGCAATAATTGCAATTAGGTTTAAGTCTTGAACAAATAAATATTGTTTATTATTGTTGCGGTGGTAGCGGAAGGCTGTGGCGCTCTCTATAGCGTAATTATGACGTCAGAGTCAGTCTACTTCGTCCACGGAACGACGATCGTTTGCGGCCCCGATTCCCCGACACACGCATCCGGGACCACGAATCTAGGTCACAACTTACTACAAATATTATGAAAAAATGTCACCACAAAACGGAGATAGTTACTTACGTACATACTCAAACTGACACCTTTTTTCTGTGGGAGTAGGCAGAACCTACAGAACGCCACCCTGCTACGGTCTTTACACATTCCTTTTGCTTCGTTTACATGCACCACAATCTGACAAAAACTGCAATACTACACGGCTTTTAAGTGAATTTATAACTGAGTTACCTTGCATGGATACAAAACCGAAAAAGTCCGACGAAAAATCCATTAACTCGGTTAGAAAAGATGGCCCCAAAAGCCACACGGATAAATAATATTGATATAATAATTGCTCAACAAATAATTAATAAGTTTCCTCGCGCTACAGTGTCGTCCACAACAGTTGGCGCGTCATTATTTAGTCGTCATCGTACATCTGCGACTGTTACTCAAGTAGCGCTCACAAGAACTGATCGCTTCTGTTACGTTACGTTCGTAAAATTTTATCACACTTTTATCCCTTTCAACAAAACGAAGCCCAAGTGGTGCTAATGCCCTTTGTGTAACCACGTGTGACAGGAATATCTTAGTGGTGGCTTATGACACCCTGCATATTTCCCGAAGGACATGAGAAGAAACCTCTTGCATGAGGCCAATGTCCTTTTTATTTCTACAGCAGATTAGTTTGTGAACGTTATATTTTATTAAAAATCGCATAACGATCTGATGAATAAATTATGAAAAAAATAATTCGCTGACTTGCTGCTACTAGATTGTAATTTAGTCATTAAATAGTAATCCATTGAAGACCTCTACAAATCGATATTTTTTTTTTTTAATAATGCTTAAATACAGCTTAAAATAAAATGTTTAATGTAAGTTGGCAATTTGGTTATCACTGCAATAAAGCTGCAATTAATTTCAGATATATTACGACATTCATCCCGGCAGCCGGATTCCACAACAATTAATCATTTTATTCGAGCAGCAAGCGAATTAACATATACTTCGAATGCAGATCGTCTGACAGCAGAAAACAGAATGCTCTTTGAGATGGTTCGGTAAATAAAGTTAAATTGGGAGTGGGTAAAGTTTGAATAGTTGAAGAGCCTGATGATTTGATCGGGAGAGGAAAAAGGAGATCAAAAACAGGATACAGATTAATTGGTAGTGAGACAGAAGCAGGTTCATCCTTGTAGCCGGAGGATTGATTAGACGGCGTCGGCACGGTAATTAATTGACGCATCCGCTTCTATGCCGCTTTTTGTCTCGCAGGGTTTGATTGAATTTTTCACTTCTTAAGTTGGGAGAAGCAATCAATTTACTGACACTTCATTAGCCCCGAAAATTACGAGGAAGAGTACAAAGAGGATTTGTGGCATACGGTACTTATGTGCATTTCTTACACGGTGTCGCCGTTATACTTTCAGGAGGGAAATCATACCTCGGAACCCAAAATAGGTATATGTAAGTACCTAATAATATTGGTTTGCGTTGCGACAGACCTAGTAAATCCATCGGTACAGAAGTCTAACTTCTGCTCTGCGACTGCAGACAAAACACAATAGAATCCTCAGTAGTGATTTCATAAGGAAGCTATCTAGCTATTTTGGTTTTCAGTTTCTCTTGTATTTAGTCCATCAGGCTGTATAGCTAATCTTCGACCAATATATGTTCCTCATATTTCTCGCTGTGTAGTGTGATCAAAATACAGGAGAACCTATTAACCAGAAATTATGGTAGCAGTGTGTGTTAAATACAGGTCTTCGGATCCCAAGCCAGGAGCTCAACACTGGGGCCCATAGCAGCGTTGAGACGCCCGACCCTGTCTGAACCTGTATCCCATGAAACTGCCATAACGCAGCAGTGGAAAGCTAGGGGGTTCGTTTCTTATATATACTGGTTCCTACTACGGGTATAAAGTAATATTATAGGCACTCACCTGGGATTCCTACGGTAGGCTCTTGGGGGTTGATCAATATCGTGCCGTGCTGGGAGATTAGGAATAGGAAAATATATATAATATTAGGACAATAAGGGATAGACTGACGGCTGTCTGGACCGAAGGCTCCGGCGTCCACCAGGCAGAACACGTTTCCCGCAAAAGCACTTCGATTTGCATGAAATATATTCAAAACCGGCTTCGCGGGCGCCCCACAACACCGATCGCGACCGGCGGTTGCAATTAACAATTACAATGGGCGAGTTATAGCTCGATTAGCTTATAACTCCACAAGAACACGAATTCACCGTGTCTCCGTTACAAAGTTTTCTTTCGTCTCTTGTCAAGTGTCAGCTGTTAATTAAAAACTGTCAAATCACTGACAGCTAACCGACATGATGTTGCAAGAAAATATCAAATAGTGCACGAAACGTCTCGTTTCGAACATCCCCCCGTCTCGGACATAAGGAGTTATGTCCGCTAAAAAATGGGCAAGCGTGCTAAACTCGCCACTGCTCGCTTCAAAACCGAATCTCCGACCATGACCTCCGCAACTCTGGGAACTAATACTAGTAAATAATGCGTTTATGAAGGTGCCGATATAAGTTGCCAGCCGATTCAAGAGTACCATGATAACTTGATTTTCTAAGTGAGTCTCGCAACTCCCATGGAATAATAAGTAGGCTTATGTTTTTCCCTATGATTATAATCATCTGTAGGTGGGGTATTATAAAATTCAAAGATATTTTCGGATTTATCGCCGACATTATCGGATAATCGATCAAAAATCTACAACAAATCATCTTACTATCAGGACAAAAATTAATAGCCTGCAGCGGAGATTGGCCATTCGTATCGCACTAGGTTACCGGACGGTATCATTTGAGGCGGCAACACTCCTGGTACGCTTTCCTCCGCTAGACATTCTGGCGGACATGGACGCGAGGGTTTATAACCGAATCCGTGCCATCCGCCAGAGTGGTGATATCGTGCCAGGAATTGCCTTAGTAAGACTGAGGCGGCAGGAACGGCGACACGCGCTCGAGCGGTGGCGCGAGCGGCTACAGCAGCCGCAATTTTTGCGCAAGCGTGTTGTCGAATCCATCTTGCCGCTCTTCGAAGCCTGGCTGAAGAGAAAGAATCGCATCTCCTACAGGGTCACTCATGGACTGACCGGGCACGGTTGCTTCGGTGAGTACCTGAATAGGATTGGGCGAGAGGCCACGGCTAATTGCCACCACTGCGGAGGCGACTTTGACTCTGCCCAGCACACGCTCGAGGAGTGCCCTGCGTGGGCCTCTGAGCGGCAGGTCTTGGTCGCTAGGATCGGGCGAGACCTGTCTTTGCCAGCAGTGGTGAGGGCCATTCTGGCGGAGACAGAAAACTGGAGGGAAATGGCTTCATTCTGTGAGACTGTGATGGCCCAGAAGGAGGCCGCCGAGTGGGAGCGTGAGAGGGCCGATCCTGCTCGAAGAAGAAGGCGTCGGGAAGGCAACCGCCCCGATGCCTAAAACGGTGAAACCCCGTCTGCATTAAGCAAGTGGGACTCAGGGGTCACGGGCGCTCAGATTGGGGACTCTGTTCGTCCACCAAGTGACTCCAGGCAAGACGGTGGCACAATGATCACGTGCTGCCGTGCACAGCGAGGGTCAGGGGAGGCGCACTCAGTCTCCCCAGGGATGTGCCCTAACAGGCGATACACAGAGGGGGTCCCGGTGTGGTCTTTTAAGAGGTTACGGGGCCCCTTCTACGTGCTGATGGTGATCACCGGGGTGGTTTTAGTGAGGTAAAAATCCCACACTCCCTTTCTTTTCCCCAAAAGTCCAGGCGCCTTTTGAAGGATTCACCCCGTAAAAAAAAAATAAAAAAATTGGGGTATTATAAAATCTAAAGCTATTTCCGCATTTAAACGCCGGGAGGGGAAGTCCTAGAAAGACATACATAGACCTTATAGGTGATGTTCTTCAAAAAGGCCAGGTGCGCAGTACTCATAACCGGCGTGTGTGTATGACTAGATGTGTATGATGACGTTTATTTACCTGTATATTTAACACCGTAAAACTGATTCACATCCGTACACTTCAACGTAAGGTTCAGTTGAAAACCAGCGTCAGGCAACTCCCAGTTGTCTGGCATTTTGCTGAACTGGACCTTTTTGGCGCAGCTGCGTGGCACACTATGTATGTAAATGTTGTAAAATTAAGTTTTATTTGTACCTTCATTGTGTGTATCTGTGTATGCCAAATAAACTAGTTTAATTTCTTCTTTCTTTTATGAATGTGAGTGAAGCAAAAAAAGTATGTAAGGAGCGTAGCAGGTGGAGTTCTGTAGTTTCTGCCTACCCCCATGGGAAAAAGGCGTGAGTTTATGTATGTATGTATTATCAGATAATTGTTCAAAACCTACAACAAATCATCGAACTATCAGCTTATTTAAAAAACCCTTACGTTGTTTTAATTGCCACTTCTGTACGGAAACATGTGATTAAAATTAATTCCAGGGTTGGGGTATAATGGCACGGCTAAAAATGGCCATACTCTGAATGTATACTGGATCACCTTCAATAAGGATTATGAATAAAAGGCTTTACGTTGATAGAGGTGTGTTGTTTGCATTGTTAACCCGCATGACAACGACGGGTAAAGTGGGCAGGAGATTAACTAGGTAACAATTACTGTAATGTCCGCTTTCAGGAATTACCGGGCTTTAGTCAGCGACTAGACACGGTAGTAGTAGAGAAAGTGTGTCGAACGCAAAACTTCTGTCATTTCCTCCATACAATATTTAATTTTTGTGTCATTCCGCGATTATGGTTGGTTTCTATTGGAAGTTTTAAAAGTGCCACCTCTAGCAAGAGCCTCGAGGTCAACGTATAGAGCCGAGATTCATGGTAACAATGAAATCTTACTCTCTAGTAAGATTTCCGCGCGAAGAATTCTATAAATACTGCCTCAGAGACGTGTGTTTTAAGCGCACTATTTCTGTTATCTTCGACAATTAAAGCTGTCAGATTATACATTATGTATTTGTGTCGGTCTCTTTAGCACTACGCGAGTAAACGGTATTTTTTATGTGTGGCGTCTCACAGTTCAATCAGAGTGATTGTGACACGCTTGGTTTTCATCAAAACTGTTGACTATGTTGTCCCTAGCAACAAATTCTGGATAGTTTCCGTGTTCCGTGCTCTCTCTCCGTTTAAAGTGGTCATGGACCAAATGACCACATTAAATCCACGGCCGTCGCCGTTGATAACAAATCTTTCACCCTGCCTGCATCCACTCTCAATTACTTTTTATTATTTTTCACTTTTACAAAACTCTCGCAGACAATCAAAGGAATGCTATTGTGTTAAAAGTAAAAAAAAATGTTTACTTACAATTGAACTTTTTTAATTAGTCTTTAAGCCTAAGATTTACAGCTTCAGATGTTTTTGAATGAGGCTAAGATTAAAGATTTGATGGCTACGAAGCTTTGTTTTAAAAGGTATTTAATTGATTTTTGTGCGGGTAAGTCTCCGGTTTTTCAGTTTCTGAAGGTGATTCAATAAAAATAAAGTTTGTTTTCAAGTTTTGTTTGTATAATCAAGAATGAAACTCGTCAACGATTTTACAAATTCAACCACAAATTCCGAAGTCGTGTGAATTGTCCAAATCTGTAAAAAAATAAAGTTAAAATTGATTTCAAAGAGCGATAAATTATACCGTAGAATTGAAATCAAATCGAATTGAAAAGATCAACTTAAAAAACGCATTAAGTACAAGTAATGGTCAACATTAATTTATTCTTTTAAATCTTTTTTGAAGTCTGTTACAAATAGCAGCGACATAAAAAACAGTACCTTAGTGCTGGCTGTAAATAACTTGTTAATAGTATATAAATATATGTGTATTCTGCACCTGCAACGTAATTTTTTACAGCACACTTGCCTCCATTGACATAACTTACATAACTATTAAGTTATTTCTAACAGCGATCGTACTTCGCTATGCATAGTTCAGCGCTGTCCAAACTTTCCAGTTATAATAGAAATGGATGTGTAACACGTAGAGTGAACTCACGAAAACAAGTATAGTTGCAGTTGTAGCGGAAGGCTGTGGCGCTCTCTATAGCGGAATTGTGACGTCAGAGTCAGTCTACTTCGTCCACGGAACTACGAACGTTTGCGGCCCCGAGACCCCGACACACGCATCCGGGACCATGAATCTAGGCCACAACTTATAACAATTACTTATTATGAAAAAAGTCACCACAAAACGGAGATAGTTACTTAAATACAGACATAAATAAACTTACGCTCTTTTACAAGCTTTTAATTAACTTGCAATGTATGTATGAATGTAAGTGTGTTCGGGTCAAATCTTGCAACTGAATTTTAAAGCAGTTATCCTCCACCGATTAAGATAAAATTTTGCATACACGTTTTGTTTGGATGACAATGCATGGTTAGTCAAGTGACGTCATTCTAAATCGAATATGGCGGACGGCCCAAGATGGTGGGCTAGTTATTTTTTTTGCCCTGCCATGATATGGGTATCAAATGCAAGGGTTTGCTGAGAAGAATACGAAAAAACGTGTTTTGAAATAATATTTTTAATGAAGAAATTATTCACATGCGAGTATTAACTACTGAACGCCACTTGCTACGATCCTAACAATCTCCTTGTGCATCGTTTACGTTCATACATCTGCAGCCTATTTGCAGTGAATTCGGCAAAGAACACGTATAGGTAAGGGTGACGACAACTTTAAAATAACGACTTTCGTATTGCGTAATACACTCGAAAGGGTAGGTCATGGAAAGGATATGTAAATTCAATTCATAGGGTGGAGGACGTACCCTTTCTAAATTATTTACGTAATACAGAAACCATTTAAAATAAATGTATCATACTCTTTCGTGGAGTTGTTCCCGTTGCCCTGCCGAACTCACTTACGCAATTAGACTGCCGGTATGTATGTATGAACACGCACGCTAGTTATAAGTACTATAACGCTCCTGGCATTTCTGAAGAACCTCAACAAAAAGATCTGTGTACGTATGTCTATCTAGAGCGCCCCCTCCCGGCGTTTGCACTCTAGTTACCTACCTAGGTACTAAATAAAGTGCACCGAAACCGAGGTTGTTGACCGATCGCAATCGCCATGCGACAGCAAATCACTAAACGGTCAGCTGAGCCGCATTCTGCAATTACTCGTAATCGAACATTGACATTTGATGGCCCTTGTTGCAACACGATACTTACTGTTTTAAACGATTTTATTTTTATGACACCATTACCCGCAGCCGCTATCAAAAATGATGCAATTATTTGGATATCTAAACAGATTATGACTTCGACATTGACGATTTATTAAATTGTCTTTACAAGTCATGCTTTTTCTACACCGCTTGTCAATCCCATATAATTTTGCCTTGTTTACCTTACTAGAAGAAGTTAATTAAAAATATAAAAAAACCCGACTGCTTAAAAGCGAATTAAGTAGACGTAAACAAGAAGAAAATCATGCTGTGCAGTCGGAGGATACATCTGGTTTTGGTTAGCCAGCTCGCGAATATGTAATCTCCGACTGCACAGCATGATTTTCTTTGTGTTTACATCTTTTTAGTTCGCTTCTTAAGCAGTCGGTTTTTTTTATTCTTTTAACTAACTTTTTTTGACAATCGCAATGTAAGGGATTGGTCACGTGTTTTTTCGATATCGCTTGTCAATCCCATACAATTTTGCCTTTTTGACAATTGCTATCGCCACGCTTTCGATTATAGAATATAACTTGTGTAGGGCCTCTTATCGCGTTCTGCGGTATGTTTGTAAAAGGTTAATCCCTGGAAGAACTGATCCGATGATACGATTACGAAAAAGTATCCCTGAAAAATTGGATTGCATTTTTCGGGGTTAAGAAATAATTATAATAATTGGGAATATTTGCATTTTGGTAATATAATAAGTGAAAATTTTCATTATCTTAACTTTGCTGCGATAGTTACGTTGTTATTAAAATACATTTTATGTAATTAGTTGGCAATGTGAAACACATAACCCTCATTAAGGCTTCGTTGTGAGCTAGAAATAGGCTCTACTTGAAGGCTTCGCTCTCGTTGCGTATCCAGCAGAAATACTGCGTTTTTCAAGGTTATGAAGTAACTCTAATCTCTTGGCAATAGTATAGTTTTTTCCAGTGAATACATTTTCGTAATCGGATCATCAGATCAGTTCATCCAGAGAATATCCCATTACAGACATATCGCAGAAAGCGATAAGGCCGTCAATTGTATGTTTCTAGTTTAAAGTTTCTTTCGATTATTGTCTTGGTGAACAATAAAATGTATATAAATAAATAAACATACAATTTTATCTCTTCACTATATTAATTTAGAAGATAAGATAAAAAATGGTCCTAATCCAAGATAACATAATAGTATGGTATGACCCACGTCCAAAATGATATATAATTTTACATTTACATAACTAGGTACAGACTTACAAGTAAGATCAACATTATCCATGTCCCATATAACAAGTTACATTTGCCCTACAAATCCAGTATTCAGGTATTCCACTCAGATTTCGGAGTATCTGGGAAGCACTTTGGAACAAACTAAAATGCGTTTAAAATTCCTCTTGCGGTCCTCGAGTAATCAAAGTTAGTAAGAATATAATGAACCTGGTTTATTTGATACCTGCTTTCTTATAGTTTTGAAGATTATGAAGTGTCTTGGAAATTGTAATCCTTTTAGGATTCACAAGGTAATTTATACAGAAAGGTGATGGAGTTAGACTCCATGAAAGGGTTGTACTTGTAAGAACACGTTGTTTAAACTTTATACTATACTATTATAATCGTGAAAGTGTGCGAGGATGGATGGATGGATAGTTGTTTGTTTACAGAAACTTTACAGAAATATAGCATATAGGCTTTATTTTATAAAGATATTGGTTGAAATACTAATACGACGCGGGCGGCAGCCAGTATATTCTAAAGCAGTAAAATTGTTTGTTTGATCGTAAGAACTGGAAATGTTGAACCGATAACGTAAATTGTTGCACTGATAGCAAGCTATACTCTATTGCTGAGTGATATGGATGAGGATATACCATAGGAGCGAAGCCGCAGGACAAACCTAGTGCCCTAGTGCCCTGTAATCATGTAACCCTGTCACATCCATCCATACTAATATCATAAATCTGAAAGTATATCTGAGTGTCTGCCTGTCAAGTTTCATATTTAGCGGTTTAAGCTTGAATAGTAACACATTCAAGCTTAAACCGCTAAGTATGAAATTTGGTAAAGAGATAGTTTGTGGTAACCTTAAGAAGGAGCAGTTTTTCCCGGCAATTATCCTCAAGGGCGTGGAAAGGGCGGTGGAAGTTTGTATGGTGAATCAATATTTTCTCTAGTACTAATGCTACACAGCCGAAGTCATGAGCAAAAGCTAGGGACTAAATATTCCTATACAGTATGGGAAAGGGTAATAACTCTTTAGTTTACGAGGTTCACACTCGTATACCTGAGATATCTGTGCATCATTTTATATTCCTTTAAAGTATCGCTCTTTTCACGATTCTATTGCATATTGTTGAACCCTATCTAGAAAGTAAAGGACCTGTTCGTAAATATTCAGAGATCCGATCCAGCATTGCCAGAGCATAAGGTATTACATTGTCTTTGATAATACTGCTCGTTGGAGCCATAGCACGCTTTCTATGTTATATCAGAAAATATTTCGCGCGTTGCTTTTACGTAGTAACAATTTTAAAAATCACGTTAGCTTTTTCACAACTATGGTTTGGCTTCTACTTTACCGAATGCAGCTGAATACCCGTATTTTTAATTTCAACTGTATTTTCTTTTTATGTATGTTACCTCAGAACTTTTTACTAGGTGATCAGATTTTCAAGATTATATTTTTATTTAAATGCTGGTGCTTCTCATGTGGTCACATATCATCAGTTTTGGGGTTCCTTAATAAAGGGTATTTAATTAACTCCGACTACTTTGATGATGTTCACCACTATGAAGTTCTACACTGTAGTTATTTTTTACTTTGTAGTGTTTTTATTTGGCAGTCGATTGTATATTTTTGTAAAATGTTGTTTATGGAGCTACTGCCTACCTCACCTTCACAACTCACTAACTGGGTAAGATAATACTTCTTAAAATCTGACTGTTCGTAGTGACTGTACAAGATATAGAAATGACAGTCGACTAATCGATGGGATCAATAACCTAACGCACCTTTCGAGGCAAGGACGAGTCCCGGTATGGACGGTCACCCATCCACGGACCGAACTCAGCAAGCGTTGCTTAATTTTGAAGATTGGCCCGTGCGACTGTTAATATTTACCCACGAACTCCTCGATACGTACATCCCTACACATTAGTATGTGCAGGTATTCACGCAATATGTGGGTATTTGTGTGCCCATAACAGCACGAAGGGCTTAACATAACATAAATAAATAATGCATTAGGTTTATGAAGGTGCCGATATTAGTTGCCAGCCGATTCAGGAGTACCATAATAACTTGTTTTTCTAAGTGAGTCTCGCAACTCCCATGGAATAATAAATAGGCTTATGTTTTTCCCTATGATTATAATAAGCTGTAGGTGGGGTATTATAAAATCCAAAGATATTTTCGAATTTATCGCCGACATTATCGGGTAATCGATCAAAAACCTACAAAAAATCATAGCACTATCAGATTATTTAAAAAACCCTAACGTGGTTTTAATTGCCACCTCTGTACGTAAACTTGTGATTAAAATTAATTCAAGGGTTGGGGTATAATGACTCGGCTAAAACGTGACCATACACTAAATGTGTACTGGATCACCTTCAATAAGGATTGTTTGGGCGTCTACTTGGATTTCAAAATGAAATACTGGAAATAATTTCTAATGCGTTTACTCTCCAAGGACTAGTCATTACAAAGGTTTTGAATCGAATCAAACATTGAATAATTGAAACAAGAAGAAGAACGATTGAACAGAATGATCATGAAAGAAAATATTCACTCGCGACCGGGTTGCGCGCGCAGGGTAAATTTCTTCCTTTCGCCGCGTATAGGTGTCGCCGCCGTTTTCACCGATGTCGCGTTGCTTGGAATCGACTAGCTCGCGAGCTGCCGCGTATTCATAATAGATGGCGCTGTAGGTACCGAACATGCCGGCCGCCTTGGAATCCTCTGGTTTCAAAACTAATTAGCTACGTCGCCGTCGCCGTGCGGTGGGTTTGCGCGATGGTGTCGACGACTTCGCGGATATCCTGTGCTTCACTCGCCGACGGTACCGGAAGCGGACAGATTTTGGAGAAAGCTCGCTGCACCAAGCCCGTCGCTGTTTGGAGTTCAGCTACACGGCTCACACCATCAGTTCCTGTGAACACCTTTACAATTCTGCCCATGCGCCATTTTAGAGGTGGTAAGTGGTCCTCCTTAATGACGGCAAGGGTATTCAATGCTAAGTCTTGATTATGTGTCTTCCACTTGGTCCTGGTCTGAAGCTCCGCTATGTAGTCGGTCGACCAACGCTTCCAGAACTGCTGCCTCATTTGTTCAACCCGCTGGAATCGCGTCAGGCGATTAATTGGCTGCTGCGTCAGGTCCTTGCAGGCTGGTGAGAGGAGTGGCCGGCCGATCAGGAAGTGTGCTGGGCTAAGTGGAAGAAAGTCTTGTGGGTCTGAGGACATAGGAAACATTGGACGGGCATTCAGGACGGCTTCGATCTGTACCAACACCGTGCTGAATTCCTCGTACGTTAGATTAGCGGTGCCCATGACCCGCCTCAGGTGGTGTTTACAGGATTTAACTCCTGCCTCCCATAATCCCCCAAAATGAGGAGCGTAAGGCGCTATAAATTTAAATTCTATATCATCATTACTTAAGTTGTCAATAATTTGATGTGAATGCTCGTTGAACATTGACTTAACTTCTTTCATGGCTCCAATAAAATTTGTCCCATTGTCTGAGAAAATTTGAGCCGGCTTACCCCGACGGGATATAAATCTTTTTAATGCTAATATGTAATCTTGTGCAGAAAGCGTACTAACTAACTCAAGGTGTATAGCTCTTGTTATAAAACATACAAATAGGCATATATACCCCTTTTCAAGTTTAGACCCCCTACCTTTGCGGTTCAATACAGATACGGGTCCAGCATAGTCAACCCCACAGCGAATGAAAGGAAACCCTGCTTCTAACCGCTCCGCAGGCAAGTTGTCCATGATTGGCGAAACGGTCTTTCCCCTCAGTCGCATGCAGCTGACACACTGATGAGTTACTTTTCTGGCTAAATTTCTTCCCCCTAATGGCCACCAACTCTCCCGCATGGTAGCTAGTAGCAGTTGGGGACCAGCATGGAGAAGCTTATCATGAAAATGCTGAAACAATAATAATGTGAAACGGTGCTTACAGCATAATAGGCTAGGGTGTTTTTTGTCATAATCAAAGTTAGGCGAGTTACTTAAGCGTCCGCCTACTCTTATTATATCATGGTTGTCTAAAAATACGTTAAGGCTAGAAATTGCACTAGTAGTTTGTAATGGTAAGTTACCTTTTAATTTACTAAATTCTTTAGGAAAAGATTCCCGTTGGGCGAGTCTCGTTAACATTTGCGTTGACGCACATAACTCATTCACCGATAATGGGCCTACGATGCGATCGTGTCGTTGTGTGCGTGCATTGTGAAAGAACCGCAGTACATATGCACCTGTACGCCTTATACGATTAAACGAAGAAAACCGTTCAAAATTAATAACTGTATTTTGCGTGACGTCACAAACCATTGCTGTAGCCTGTGGTTTTAACTCAGGTAGGTCAGTGGCGTAGTCAGAGTGGGAGACTGTGCCCTGCTGCGACTCCATCAGTTCATGACACTGCAAAAATGGTGGACCGTTCCACCACAAACTGCATTCACTGAGTGTGTCTAAGCTAACTCCACGTGAGACTAAGTCCGCTGGATTATTTTTAGTACCTACATGCAACCATATAGCATTACTCGTCAGTTCATTTATCTCTACTACTCTATTTTGAACGAAGGTTTTCAACGAGTGAGGTGACATTCGAAGCCACCCAAGGACTATGGTAGAATCTGTCCAAAAGAAGATTTTATGAAAGGTTAAACGTAACGAGTTAATTATTTTTATGTATAAACGTGCGGCGGTCAACGCTCCGCACAATTCTAAACGAGGAATACTAGTCGGTTTTAAAGGCGCAACTTTGCTTTTGGCACACAGTAACTTACAAGTAACAGCTGAGTTATCTGAATATGTACGCACATACGCGTAAGCACCGTATGCACTCTGAGAAGCGTCACTAAAAATATGTAATTCTGTATATTGTGAATGCGAACTCATTACACAACGCGGAATGCGTAATGTATGTAAACATTTTAAAGCACTAATGAATTTATCCCAAGATAACATGACATCATTAGGAACTGGATCGTCCCAATTTATTTTACACAACCATAACTTTTGCATAACAATTTTTGCTGTTATTATTGCCGGTGCCAACAATCCTAGCGGGTCGTACACCTGCGCTATCACTGACAACATACTACGCTTAGTTAATGGGTTCGTATTATTATTTACGCGTGATGTGAAATGCAATTCATCATTTTTATTAAACCATCCCATACCTAAGGTTTTATTTTGACACTGATCTCCCAATGCCAATCTTTTTGATATATCATGGGCAGTGATGTCTAAATTAAATATCCATTTACGTAATGGAAGACATGCGGATTTTAATGTATTCGTGACCTTATCACACATATCAAATAAACTATTTAAGTCATCATTACCTATCAACACGTCATCCACGTAAAAATCATCCCTAATCACGCTAGCTACCGGTTCACACTCACTCGCCAGTTGGTTCAGACACCTCATGCTCAGATAAGGCGCCGATGCAGTGCCGTAAGTCACAGTGTTAAGGCGATATATACCTATTGGGTCCGACGGATTTTTACGCCACAAAATCAACTGTAAGTCACGTTGATCTGGCTGTACTATAATTTGACGGTACATTTTTTCCACGTCGGCACACGCTACGTATTTATACTGCCTAAAACGCAATAATATGAAAAAAATGTCGTTTTGAAGCGGCTGCCCAATAAACTGTATACTGTTCAACGACTTGCCTGTAGATGTCACTGCGCTAGCATCGAACACCGTGCGCAATTTGGTGGTACTACTATTCTCATTTATTACCTCGTGGTGAGGTAGGAAATAGTGAGGTGACCCGTATGTATCTACACGACTCATGTGACCGAGACTTTCGTATTCATTCAAGAAATTAATATATTTTTCCCTAAATTCGGGGAAACGAGTGAACTTACGTTCAAGCGACAACAAACGTTTTTCAGCTGCTCTGTAACTTTCTCCGAGAACCGTGGGCGATTCCTTAAGGGGAATACGCACTGAGAATTTACCTTCCTGAGTACGTGTTGTTGTTTCAACAAAAATATTCTCACACTTTTGCTCGTCAGGACTAAGAATATTCCCAGCGTTGGGAATCTCTTCGAGTTCCCAAAATTGTTTTAATTGTGCATCTAATGTTTGCGAATAGTTACATTGAACCTGATTAATGCGCAGGCCATTATTAGTATTATACAAAGGTCCAGACATGATCCATCCTAGCTTCGTATTTTGCAAATAAGGTCCATTTTTCAACCTAATTTTACCATCAATCAATAAATCCCAAAACTTATCCGCACCTATCAAGATATCAATATCCGACGGCGAATGAAACGTGGGGTCAGCCAGTTGAATACTAATATTATAATGTTGATTTAAATATGAATGTTGTCCGGAATACTAATATTATACTTTGTGCCTCGTCCTCGAGATTAGTACCTGTAATTAATGATTATTATTTACATGGAGTACCGGCTACGGGAGGCTACTCAAATCACTATGTTTTAGAGACAATTTTTTTTTCTTTTTTTTTTTTCTTTCCCTGGCAGCTCTGTGTCGGCTGTCAACTTGTCATTCGCGGTTTTAGTGCGGCGCTATTCAACACATATCTAAACTTTTAAATACAAAGAACAGTTTTAAAAAGTTGGAAAATGTCAAAAAGGAAACATCATTGTCAACCGAGGAATACGAGAGCATCAGGTGAAAAATGAAAAAACCTGGAAACAATTTAAAACATGCTCGACATAAGCGAAGTAAAACAAAATCGTGATAAATCGTCTCAAGAGTCAACGCCATATTTAGACCAACAAGGTACCTAACTCTGTAAAAATATATTTTGATTTAATTGTACATATATCTACAACTATTTTACCAATCCTATGGCATAAACTTGCATCTCTAACAAATAATGCACTTCGGACAAGCCATCGGGCCGTCCCACTGCATATTCACGAGATTATCAATCAAAAGAAATGTATTTCTATTGTCTAACGACTGTATTCGAGCTGAAAATCGGACTGTCTGACAACATTAAATAATTCTTAAACAAATAATGCATTTCGGGCAAGCCATCGGGCTGTCTCACCGCATACTTACGAGATCATCATAATTTTATTATTTTACCCGAGCAGAGTATCCGACTGTCTCACAACATTCAATAATTCTAAAACAAATTATGCATTTCGGGCAAGCCATCGGGCTGTCTCACCGCATACTTACGAGATCATCATAATTTAATTATGTTACCCGAGCAGAGTATCCGACTGACATTCAATAATTCTCAAACGAATAATGCATTTCGGGCAAGCCATTGGGCTGTCTCACCGCATACTAACGAATGCACTCGAGCAGATCATTGGACTGTCTCACAACATTCAATAATTCACTGGTTTCGTTCAATTCTTTGGAATTGCTACACCCACCAGATTTTATAACTCGGTTATCAACCGGCAGTAAAACAATGGTTTGTAATCATTCCAGGCAAAGTCCTAGACGACGATGCCACAAATGAAATGGAAACAATTAAAGTCGAATATGACCAAGAAAATACCAAAATAACCACGAACACTAGTGATCTCCCTCACAATTCCAGGCCGGAAACACACAGACGCTCTCAAAATTCATTGGGTTGACCCAACATTGAACACAGAGTATGGTGATGGGGCCGAACTCCACAAGGAAGTGGCCAGCTGTCTGGAACATCTTGCAACATGAGGCCTGTTTCCATATAGACCACAGGCGGGTATTTCCCCTACAGCTCCTTGCGCAGGGAAAATAAACGCTGACATTGAACGTGACAAAACTTGGGGCTCTTATGCTATACAGCAAAATGCCCAAATTATTGATAAACAAGGCCATAGAAGCAAAACAAAGACTACTCAGCACCATCTCCATCCTAGGAGCAACATTATCCAAAGTATTGGATACAAAAGAAAATGATACAGATCTATTAAGTTGAATAATGGATACCACTCGCACCTTATGTGAAGTTCAGCATTGTGAGTTGTGACTCAATTACTAGATGCAAATTTAGCTGCGGCTCAATAAAAAAGGACCTTAAGGGCAAGTTCAAAACACAAAGATAGAAAAATATCTGTTCGGGTAAACACTTGCTGAAACTCTTCGAGCTGGTAAAGTGGCTTCTAAATCAGGTGCTGCAACAGCACCCAAAGCCAAGAAAGAACCCAACACATTCTAAGCAAAATACTCGAAAGCTCCACCAGCGCCACAAGGGCGACAGGAGAACAAGGAGACTGTCTATAGCCTGAGTCAGCCATACAATATCCTTTAAGTGGTAATTTATCACTGATGATAAGACCATGTTATCATGGATGGAGGGTTTCATGGGTATCCACAACACTTTAAGATAGCCCAGCTGCAAAATCATTATAAGATGCAATATCTAAGTGCCAGCCTTGAAAAGGAAAATTTGTCTCAAGTTTTTCTTAACACAAAAACCCAATGGCAGTAAAGCCTTAATAAGTGCATTGATGTAAGTCGTTTCAAACTTGAAGACTTGTGCACAGAATTAAAAATGATATCAAATGATAGTTCCATGGCCATACATAAAATACATTAAAGATGCAGTCTCTTATAAAATATCACAAAAATTCTAGCAAATATCTAGAATAACCTCTTGGAAAATTGTATAAGTTCGATCTACTGCCATTTGGGTAAAACACTGCACCTTACATTTTTACTAAAGTCATGAAATCTGCCAACAAATTACCTAAGATCCTGTGGCCATTAATTGTTGACAGAAAATATTGAAAACACTAAGAAGTTAATCACAAGTTAGTAAATAACAAACTTACACCCACTAATACTGGTATATTTTTGGGATATATATTATTGATAAAAGACTTATAAATGTCATGTAACATTACCTACAGATAAGAAAAACTTATCTATTATGAAATCTGACAATTTATTTGTTTTGTAGGACTAGGTACTGCTCTCAGCGTGCCCTACTATTGAATATGGATGGCTTTATATATACCAAAATACTAGAATGTGTAAAATCCTAAACCTCCAAGGTGAAGTAAATTATGAAAAATACATAGATATCCCTACAATAATTCCCTGAATGGTGGCCATATGCCATTCATTCGGGGGGGGGGGGCGGGGGACTGCCTGTGGGGATGAGATTGCTAGGGGCCAGTGGTCAGACAAGGAATGTGAATATCAAATGAATTTTAATTGGATTTATTAGCATCATTCTTTGTCTTTTTAAATATTTGGTAAACTTTTCAATAATTGTGAAATACTCTACATATATAAACAATCCAACAGCAATATAGGCTGCATTAATTGAATGGGTGGAATTCATTACCCTCATCTCTTCAACTTAGCCAGCGGCATTGGTATGAAAACCATTATATTTCATTTTCGCTCCTTACATTACGTTGACTGAAAATCAAGTAGTTGATACTGTATTGCAGAAGTCACATCCCGATATAGAATTGGAACTAAAAGAAAATGCATATGATTAATAATTGAAAGATAAATTTGGAATTCTGAAATTTACCTATTTGCAAGTCACATTAACAAAAAATATGACAAATACATAACAACCCGAATGCCTTTACAATTGACCCATTTACAGTATACTGGTAACCAATTTTCTTTGCTGCGTTTCCACCATTCTCAATCATATTAAAATATCTACGAAAAATCATAATGGATAAGGCTAAGGGCATCATAGTGGTCACCATGGCCAACTCTGCCCGATTGGGCACTTCTCATAATTTAGAGATGATCATACTTAAACTAATGAAAATAATAAAGTATCTCACAGCAAGGGAAAAATCCATACCAACCTTACTCTGGCTGTCGGAGTCTAGTGTGTAGGTAGTGAAGTCTATTATGACGAAGCATACTACCATCATCAATAGAAATTATGATAGCATCTCTATCAGAAAACTTTTTCAAAAAATTGACTCATGTTTAATAAACTGGTATAATTTTTATAGAAATATAATAATAACATCTTGAACAGCAATGGTAATATAATTTCTTAACAGAACTTTCTAATTCTAATAAAAAATATAACAAATGCTTAACTGTCACAAATTGGCATTATCACTGATAATACCTTGAACATTAATGTACTCTGAAAATATTTTAAGGGCGTGTTCAGACTACCTTTTACTTGGCCAAAAATACAATGCCACCTGGGAAACATCCCAGATTCTGGAAGTATTAGGAATTTGGTACCCAAATGAGATGTTGTCTCTAGAACAACTGTCAAAAATAAAATCAAAGTATAGAAATAGAATGAATGCATATAACCAACAAAATTTCAGATCTCAAAAAATCTCTTAACACGTTCGCGTGAGCAACCTCATTTCTGAATGTTGGTACTGAGGCGCACCTTTTTCCCATACAAATTTAAGCAACGTCTAAAGACGTCCCGCCGTAATACGTATGTCTTAGAACCGTGTCATGTGGCGCAACGTTATTTCACGTCCAACGTCTATATAAGTTGCCGCCACCACGTAGGTCTGACATACCATGCTAAACGACACAACGTTCATAGGCGTCAACTTAAATTAAGGAAATTGAAATGATACAACTGGATATATAGGAATATACGTTTAATCAAAAACTCTTAACATTTTTATTTGTACGAGTCCAAAATCTTTATTACTTTTTAATCAGCCTTAATAGTACATATACCTATTTATTAATAATTAACAAACAACATAATGTTAGGAATATATAATAAAATAAAAAGATGTACACTATAGGTGTGTAGCTGTTTGATTATGCCACTCTTCAAAACAAGAAGGGCATAGAGCTGGCTTGTCTGGGCACCCTTTGCACCTATAGCTACTTTCTCTTCGCGTCTTGTTTTTAGTACACATTTTGCATTTCAAAAATGTATTCTTATTAGAAGAGATTTTCTTAGGTATCTTTTCAGTATTGCTGTCACTACTAACTTCATCATTACAAGGATTATAGTCTCCGTCAGATCCATATTCATCATCACCACTAACACTAAATGGATCTGGTATAGTACTTCCCGTTGATGACGCTTCTTCGAAAAGTTTCATGATACGTTCTTCTTCCTTATCCATCTATAACAATGCAATAATACACCTTTACTAAAGCAAATAGCAATGTATGATATATGAAAAACCAACCACCAAAACCATAACACCATTTATTTTGTTTATTATCATATTCTCACTGTTCAAAATAAGCAAATGCAAAAAAAGCAGAAAAACCGTTACGAACTTCTCTTTCGAAATTATATCAAATTCATGTTAGTTATGACATTGTTTGTTCCTCAAAAACATGCGGACACTTATACCAAGTAAGTGTAATAAAGAATTTTATAATATTTACTAACCTTTTATGATAAAATATTACGTAATCCAGATAAGTTGCACGGCGTTTACAATACACACACGTTAGGTCGTCTCACTGCGCGCAGGTCAACTGGCAGTGGGGATAGCGGTACAAGGGAGGGCGTCATAAGACGTTGCGAGTTTGTGCGCGCTACCTTTGCATGTGTGCGTACAAAACTAGAAGGATGTTTTTTTTTTGCTCATGCGGCGGTTGTGGCTTGGAAAATCGAACGTGTTGCGGCGCTAAGTCAATGCGCTATAGGAATTTGCCCATTAAATAGACGTCCAAAGACGTTCCGTCAAAATAAATATGACAATCTAGAGGCCGTCATATGACGTTGCGCCATTTCATAATTATATCAACACGACGTTGTAAGACGTTGCTCCCGCGAACGTGTTAAATATGAACTAAATCAATCAATACTTCAGACAAAGAACAGTAATATATCCAGCTTGAAACCCTTGTAGCCTACATTAATTAACATATAAGAATTATTTTAGGCACCAAGAAACCATACCACATTAATTTCCAAACAGACTATCAGTCGTTGGATTAAGTGTACTTTAAAAACTAGCAGTATTGATGTAGGTACACATATATTTAGCTCACAGCACATGCCACGCTGCTACTTCTAAAGACAGGTGTGACAATTTATGAGATACTAAAAATAGCAGGCTGGAGTTACAACTCAAGTACATCTGGAAATTTTATAAAAGACCTTTAGTGTAAAGGATCAAAATGATTTAGCAAGATAAATCTTTAGCTGTGATTAAAGATGTCTTATTTAACTAACATGTACTAACTAATACAACAACCAGCAACTTTAACTTATAAGGAAGGAGTATCAGTATAAAATGTAATGTTAAGGAAACTAACAATAGTAATAAAAAAGCAAAACTGTATTTTGTTAAAACAGATATATGTATAATATTAACTGAATGGTTAATTAAGAACTTTAGTTTTCCAATGACACCTATGATTGTTATTCTATAAACAAACCTTAATATTGATATTAAGTTGGCAACAAATATTCTGTTAAAAAGATAATTAAGAATATATATAAACATTTTGGTTAAGAACCTATGTTATTTAAAAGCAACTGTAACTGAAAAAATAATAGGCAAAGAATATTTTGTTAATAAAGATAATTAAGATAAGAATAATAATTAAGAAAATGACTGAATGGTCGATTCTGAATATGAACCTTTGATATCTAATGACAACTTAGATTGTTAATCTATAAACATTATAACAATGAGAATAAGAAAGTAAATAAAAAATTTGCCAAAACAAATAATTAAGAACATATTTGAATGAACTGATTAAGAACCTATGTGTGAAAACTATGGACAACCATGATGGTTAGTCTATAAAAATATAATTAAGAATTTTAAAGAAAGAAAGCTTTTATTTCACAAATTCATCATAGTGTATGTGATAATTCCAGAACTTAACTCTCAAAGTCTACATGTAAATAATAATCATTAATTACAGGTACTAATCTCGAGGACGAGGCACAAAGTATAATTTATGATTAAACGAACTTACCCTAAGTGAAGTTCTATCATAATTATACGAAGTGCCTCGTCCGAAGAGATTAGTAACACCCTCCCAACCCTAAGGTATAACCCAGAAGCGTTCTGGAAATATCTATAAAACATCATAAGCATAACTCTAAACTAAATGACAAGTTGACAGCCGACACAGAGCAGCCAGGGAAAGAAAAAAAAAAATAAAAAAATTGTCTCTAAAACATAGTGATTTGATTAGCCTCCCGTAGCCGGTACTACATGTAAATAATAATCATTAATTACAGGTACTAATCTCTTCGGACGAGGCACTTCGTATAATTATGATAGAACTTCACTTAGGGTAAGTTCGTTTAATCATAAATTATTTATATTCAAATAAAACGCGGGTAAATTATTAGTAATACACGGCAACACTAAACATTCAATATTAGTGTGATATCGCTTATCTTTCGAGCGTAATAATATTTTACAAGTGTGTGTACACTTCGCGATCGAATGGCCTACACCTGTAACTTTACAATTGGATTGTATTAAACTTGCATTTAGTTTATCGCATAACGATTTTCTAATAAAACACTGTTGGCTACCATTGTCAAGCAGCACGCGCGCGGTGTGATACTCGTTGTTATTATCTGCGATATCTACTAGCGCTGTGGACAGCAGAACCGTAGGTAACATGGAATACGTTTGTTTACAAAGCGAATCGGTACCATCAGCTGCTGAATGCAACGAAGTTGACACGTTAGTGGTTGTCGGTTGCGACTGCGTGTTATTATTACCTAACGTAACGTTGTCTCCATCTATATGAAGCAAGCTGTTGTGCTTCTCATGGTGGCACAACCTGCACGGGCCGAACGTACATTCCTGCACACCATGACCTGAACGCAGACAGTTTTTGCAAATATTCGTAGTATTGATGAAGTTAATCCTGTCTTGAATAGGTAAGTTTATGAACTTAGTACACGCGTACAGAGAATGGTTGCCTTTGCACATCGCACACACACGCGGACCGCGCTTGCTCGATTTCGAATTTTTGTTATTGTTATTATCGCTTGCGTTCGTGGCGACGTAACTATGAGTAGCTGATGATTTTTTGGTAGTTTGTTCACTACTTTTATGTGTATTTTGGTTTACTTTAATTATATCTAGCATGCCTGCTCTGTCCTTGAGGAATTTAAGTAAATCGCCTAACTGAACGAAGGGTTTAGTGTTAGAATTATGAAGTGTACCTTGGTACACTTCCCACTCGCGTTCGGTACTGGGGTCTAATTTTGACGCGACCAAATAAATAATTAAAGTGTCCCATGCATGCGTCTGTTCCCCCAGTGAAGACAGCGCACGTAGGTTACGTAAAACAGTGTCTATTAGTTTTCTAATTTGTGAAGCTGATTCTTTATATAACGAAGGAATTGTAAAGAGCGACTTTACATGGTTGTGTTGCAATAGCCGTATGTTATTATAACGATTTTCTAGAAGCTCCCATGCGTGAGTATAATTTTCGGCCGTAAACTCTAACGCACTAATTACATGCGATGCACAACTCGTGAGTGACGATCTTAAATAATGGAATTTTTGAATGGTATCCAAGTCCTCCCGTTCGTGTATCATACTGCAATAGGAACTTTTAAATTCTAGCCAGCTATCGTATGACCCATCAAAGGTAGGTATTTTAATGTCCGGCAACTTTACACAAACTTTATTTTTAACGACAAAATTATTATTATTTACAGGTACGTCGTTCTGCAGCAAGAGTTTGGCTGAAGCTACTGTTCTAAAGTACTGATCTTCGAAACGGTCTCGGTCTTCCAACTGTTTTGGAAGGTCGAGCTCGTCTGCGTTTTCTTCAATTAAACTTTGCAACTCGGTGTAATTACTTAGTAAACTCGAACTGTTATCTACGCGTAACTGTAACTCTAATATTTGTTGATCATCTAATGGGCATTTACATCTTTTAACATAATTTTCAAATAACGTTAACCGACCTTTGACTACTGCTCTTTTCGTAACAAGTTCCGACGTCTTAGCTTCACTCATTTTAAGGGAAAATAAGAACGCAAGAGTACTCACTGTAATCCTTCCTGTGTGATTTAGACTTGCGCCCCGTGCCGCCCGCTCAGGCCCGCGAGATTACAACTCACGGCGTCGGGTTATCACGCCGGCTGGGCACCGCCGCTCAACAACTAGGAAACAACACGAATATTAAACACAGATCGAGGATGGGATGGGTAATGAAAGGAAAACCAGACCTGCCACTCCTCTAGTCCACTCGAAGTCCTGGGTATGTAGGTAGGTACTCGTGCACGTGTTCGCGTTCTCGTAATGGCGGGCGGGTGAACTTCTTCGTATTCGTAATAATGCGACGAATTCTTGAGTTTTCACCATGAACTCCTCTTGTAGTTCTCAATTTGGCTACGAAGGACCATATGTTTGGGCGTCTACTTGGATTTCAAAATGAAATACTGGAAATAATTTCTAATGCGTTTACTCTCCAAGGACTAGTCATTACAAAGGTTTTGAATCGAATCAAACATTGAATAATTGAAACAAGAAGAAGAACGATTGAACAGAATGATCATGAAAGAAAATATTCACTCGCGACTCGCGACCGGGTTGCGTGCGCAGGGTAAATTTCTTCCTTTCGCCGCGTATAGGTGTCGCCGCCGTTTTCACCGATGTCGCGTTGCTTGGAATCGACTAGCTCGCGAGCTGCCGCGTATTCATAATAGATGGCGCTGTAGGTACCGAACAAGGATTATGAATAAAAGGCTTTACGTTGACAGATGTGTGTTGTTTGCATTGTTAACCCGCATGACTAAAGGGGGATAAAGTGATGTCCGCTTCCAGGAATTACCGGGCCGTACTCAGCGACTAGACACGGCAGTAGTAGAGAAAGTGTGTTGAACGCACAACTTCTGTTATTTCCCCATACCATATGTAGTTTTTGTGTCATTCCGCGGGTAGGGATGGTTTCTATTGGAAGTAGTAACAGTGCTGCCTCTAGCAAGAGCTCGAGGATAATATGAGTACCGATATCCAGTGCCGAGATTCATAGTTACAATGAAATCTTACTCTCTCGTAAGATTTCCGCGCGAAGAATTCTATAAGGACTGCCTTAGAGACATGTGTTTAAAGCGCACTATTTCTGTTATCTTGTATTTTTGTCGGTTTCTTAAGTACTAAGCGAGTAAAGCGTGACACGCTTGGTTTTTATCGAAACTGTTGACTATGTCGTCCCTAGCAACAACTTATGGGTAGTTTTCGTGCTCTCTCTCCGTTTAAAGAGGTCATGGAACAAATGACCACTTTAAATCCACGACCGTCGCCGTTGATAACAAATCATTCGGCCTGCCTGCATCCACTCTCAATTACTTTTTATTATTTTTCACTCAAATTAGAAAACTCTCGAAGACAATCAAAGGAATGCTTTTGTGATGAAAGTAAAAAACTGTTTACTTATAATTGAACTTTTTTCATTAGTCTTTTAGACTAAGAATTACAGCTTCAGATGTTTTTGAATGAGGCTAAGATTCAAGATTTGATGGCTACGAGGCTTTGTTTTATAAGGTATTTAATTGTTTTTTGTGCAGGTAAGTAACCTGTCTCCGGTTTTTCAGATTTTGAAGATGATTTAATTAAAAGAAAGTTTGTTTTCATTAATAATCAAGAATGAAACTCGCCAACGAAATTACAAAATCAACCACAAATGCCGAAGTCGTGTAAATTGACGAAATCTGTAAAAAAATAAAGTTAAATAATATCGTAGAATTGAAAGCAAATCGAATTGAAAGCATCAACTTTAAAAACTGCATTATTTACACGTAATAGTCAAGATTAATTTATTATTTCAAATCTTTTTTAAAGTCTGTTACACATAGCAGCAACAGAAAAACATTACCTAATTGCTGGCTATAATTATCTTGTTAATAGTATATATATATGTGAGTGTATTCTGTACTTACAACGTAAATTATTACAGCACTCTTGCCTCCGTTGATATAACTATTAAGTTATTTCTAACAGCGATCGTGTTTCACTGTGCATAGTTCAGCGCTGTCCAAACTTTCCAGTTATAATAGAAATAGATTAACACGTAGAGTGAACTCACGAAAACAAGTATAGTTGCGGTTGTAGCAGAAGGCTGAGGCGCTCTCTATAGCGGGATTGTGACGACAGAGTAGCTCTACTTCGTCCACGAAACGACGAACGTTTGCGGCCCCGAGTCCCCGACACACGCATCCGGGACCACGAATCTAGGCCACAACTTACAACAAATACTTATTATGAAAAAAAGTCACCACAAAACGGAGATATAAATACAGATATACATAAATTCACGCCTTTTTCACATGAGAGTAGGCAGTAACTACTGAACGCCACTTGCTACGATCCTAACATACTCCTTGTGCTACGTTTCATCATCATCATCATCATCATGATCAGCCTATTAATGTTCCCAATGCTTGGACACAGGTCTCCTCTCTGTGAGAGGGAATGGGCCTAAATACGCCACGCGGGGCCCTGTGCGGGTTGGTGGATGTCACATGTCTTTGAATTTTTGATTCTAGAACATGCCGGTTTCCTCACGATGTTTTCCTTCACCGTTTTGAGAGCAGTGGCGATGAAATAATTTACATAAAGTAAAGCGCTTGCCTGGGTTCAAACCCACGACCTACAATTTGTAAATCGCAGCCGGTACCACTAGGCCACCACTGCTCTATGCTACGTTTACGTTCATACATCTGCAGCCTAATTGCAGTGAATTCGGCAAAGAACACGTATAGGTAAGGGTGACGACAACTTCAAAATAACAGCTTTCGTATTGCGTAATACACTCGCAAGGGTAGGTCATGGAAAGGATATGTAAATTCAACTCATAGGGTGGAGGACTTACACTTTCTAAATTAATTGCGGTTTACGCAATATCGAAAACATTTAAAGGAAATGTGTCATAGTATTTCATGGAGTTGTTCCCGTTGCCCTGCCGAACTCACTTGCGCAATTAGACTGCCGGCGTGAATGTTGCACGCTAGTTATGATTATGAGTATTACGCTCCTGGCATTTCTGAAGAACATCACCAATAAGATATGTGTACATATGTCCTTCTACAGCGTCCCCTCCCGGTGTTTCCACTCTAGTTATCTACCTAGGTACTAAATAAAGTGCACCGCAACTGAGGTTGTTGACCGATCCAATCGCCATGCGACAGCAGATCACTAAACGGTCAGCTGAGCCGCATTCTGCAATTACTCGTGATCGAAGATTGACATTTAATGACCCTCGTTTCAACATGATACCTACTGCTTTACACGATTTTTATTTTTATGACACCATTACCCGCAGCCGCTATCAGAAATGATGCAATTATTTGGATTTCTAAAGAGATTAAGACTTCGGCATTGACGTTCTATTAAATTGTCTTTACAAGTCATGATTTTTCGACACCGCTTGTCAATCCCATACAATTTTGCCTTTTTACCCGACTGCCGAAGGAGGGTAATGTGTTTATCAGTCTATGTATGTATGTTTGTTCGTATGTGGCGTTTTAGAGACCAAACGCGTTGGCCGATTTTGATGATTCTTACGTCAATCGATTCGTCTTAACCTTGCGATTTCCACTGGTTACATTTAAATTGGAAAATAGAAAAATGGCAGCTTTAAGGCGCTATATTGTGGGGGTGTAGGAGGATACATCTGATTTTGGTCAGCCAGCTCGCGAATGTGTATCCTCCGACTGCACAGCATGATTTTCTACGTGTTAACATCTTTTTAGTTCGCTTCTTAAGCAGTCAGGTTTTATGATTTTTTAACTAACTTTTTTTTGACAATTGCAATATAAGGATTGGTCACGTATTTTTTCTATATCGCTTGTCAATCCCATACAATTTTGCCATTTTGTCAATCGCTATGGCCGGGCTTTCGATGGTAGAATATCACTTGTCTAGGGCCTCTTAACGTGTTCTGCGATATGTTAAGGGTTATTCTTTGGAAGAACTGATCCGATGATACGATTACGAAAATGTATTCACTGAAAGAAAACTATATTTTTGCTGAGGAATTCGAGTTACTTCTTATCCCTGAAAAATGCACTATTCCTGCTGGATACGAAACAGGAGCGAAGCCATTAGGTGGAGCCTATTTCTAGCTGACAACGAAGCCTAAATGAGGGTTATGTATTTCACAACGCCAACTAATTACATTAAATGTATTTTAATAACAACTTAACTAAAGCAGCAAAATAAATGTAATGATAAATTTCACTTAAATATCATGATATTATCACAATGCAAATTCTCTCAGCTCTGGTCGTTAATGAATACTAAAATACAAGGTGCCGCATAATGGCACTATGGTCTATACAAAATATCGATTACAGATTTCGTTTAAATTTCATAAACTGATACCGTCTAATCAGCGCTCGCCATTATCACAACTGAGTCAGCAGTTTTTTTTCATAAAAAAGAATGGATGTATTTACTCTGAGAAAATTAAAGCCTAGACCGAAAGTTACTAACCCAGGTCCGTAACCGAGTAAGCGTTTTGTTAACCGTTTTCCCTATCACAACGTTTGTTAGATATTCGTATACGAGACTGTTACATTTAAATACTTTGCTTAAGGCTTGTGGAATAATTGGATTGCAATGTAAGCGTACGAACAATTCGTATCGTATTGTTCTTATCTCGGGGCAATTTATTACGATTCCAATGTTTTAACATAAGAATTAAAGAAACGAAAATTCAGAACATCTTATACACATATGTTGTTACTAATTAATAAGCCCAAATTTTACTTACATGATTTATTATTATTATTTTACTAATGTATTAACAAAGTAACGTACAAGAAACTTTATTAATGTTTCATCTGAAACATCGATTTCATTACCTACAATAATAATGTCAACTGTTGCTAACCGATCGCTAACGAAAGAGTGGCATATGAATAAATGAGTAAATGAGTAATGAGGTTTAGATCATAAATATGTGAGAGGAAAATCATAAAATTTTAGTTTAGAATGACTTCTGCACAGCTAGAACGGGACCTCACCTTGAGTGGCACAACATCGAGAGAAATGGAAAGAATAGGTGGAGGCTTTTGCCCAGGGGTGGGATATTTTAAGTTGATAAAAAATAACTAAACTCGTGAAAATTGTACTGTACGCCACATACCGATGCAGGTGCATCTGCAAACCCATCTCTCACCGCTTCGTCGCCCGTACATGCCCGTCGTTTATTACCCGAGACCCTTGCTACGCCGTAGCACAAGTTCTACGATCAGTGCTACGCCGTAACAAGGACACAAATACTACTTTATTTCCACATGGAACGTTTTGAAAGAATTGTAATAATTTCCATATTTTCATTATTAGATATTAAAGTAATTTTTAAAGATACCTTCGCATGAATATAAACCTTATCACTTTCTCAGCAATATATAAAAATAAAACAAATTAAGATACGTACAAAATGAATGAAAATAAGGTACCAATTACCAAATATGGTATTTTAGCTTTCCTGAATAGCTTACGAATAATATAGAAATCAATCAAAACTGCATAGCTCACAATGAAGTTACTTGTACCCATCAGTTAAGTTCACTATTACATGTACAGTCAGAGTGCGGTCGGTAGTCAAACATACAAACACATGCGAACTACCGCCTCCCAAACCTGGATTTGATTGTCACCAAAATCACCCACAATATATATACCGTAGTCTCACATGGTCAGTCACGAACATTTAAACTTTTGACACGAGTAATCGCCGAAAAATTACATGTTTGAGAACTCTAGACTAGAATGTCACTTTAAAAAAATACAACCGACTGCCAAATAAAAACACTACAAAGTGAAAAATAAATTCAATTTCGGAAGTCGATTAAAAAAAGCGAAGTAACGAAAACAGGAACACCAAATGCCGAAATTGAAGTTTTTATTTTTATTTTTTTAAGTTTTTATGTGTCACTGTTTAGTTGTGGTACATAATGGGTAAGTTCTATTGTACTTATAATGCCAGAATATATTACCAATTAACATGAAATTTTAACAAATACGGTGGAATGAGAGTTTACCAGTGTGAACTGTGCACATCTGCGTACTCCTTTAAAGCGTACCGGCGTGAGGTTATGTTATGAAATGGTGTAAACAATAAACAGACATGCGATTGCAGCTATCCCGAGAGATTTGCCGTCACTTATTGAAGAGTTCTGTTATATTTCTCCGAAGTTTTTCATCAGATCTTAACTAAATTTAAACGGGACCATCATCACCTAGTAAAAACTTCTGAGGTAACAAACATAAAAAATACATTTGAATTGAGAACCTTCTCCTTTTCTAAGTCGGTTAAAAAAAGTATTTTTTAGACTTTTCTTAGCTTAGAATCTCATCTCTCTCATCATCGCTTACCGTCAGGTGAGATAGTGGTCAAGTGCAAGCCTAACAATAATAAAAAAAGAAAATCTATTATAGATCGCCTTCAATCCAGAACTTTAAAATTTGATCTTGTTTATTAATCGAGAGAAATACATTTAAATAATTCCGTTAAAGCTCGCATAGGACTCAGTGCCATTTAAATATTTCAAGGAGACTCGGGCTAGTAAGCACTTAAGGAAAGCGGAATATGTTAGCACTCTCTACTTTCATATAAAGTTTATCCTTTTGAAATCAAATTGGCAAGCCAATGAAATACAAGTATACACAATGGAAGTTTCACAGTCACTAGTTATTATGGGTAGTCTGAAGCTAGACTGTCTGACAACGGCACTCAGGGTGTCCTGTTACACAGTTACTGGAATGCAGAGGCCAGAAAGACAATAGCTCCATGTAAAATAACCGGCATGTTCTAGAACCAAAAATTCGAAGACATGTGACATCCACCAACCCGCACTGGGCCCGCGTGGTAGATTATGGCCCATTCCCTTTCTCACGGAGAGGAGGCCTGTGTCCCAGCAGTGGGAACGTTAAAAGGCTGGTGATGATGATGATGAGTACATTTTATAAGTTGGCCGACTATTACTCCTAAACTTGTAAAGCATACTTGGCTGAGTTTTCCTCTTAGTTTCGTTATAATTATAAACTACTGCCGTGATTTTTTTCACATATCCAAAAGCAAACATTTAGCTAGCTGGCAGAGAGGGGGACACCTGACTTTAACAAAAACTGAAACTTTTAATAAGTATGTTGCTACTTATTCAATTTTTTTTAGAAATACGTGTAAAGTAGCAAAGGCTTTATACATTGGCAATAAGGTTAAAACCCAGAAAATAAAATCAACACAGTTTGGAAAATTATAAACAATGAAATGAACAGGAACAAAAGAAATAATACTGGTTACACGATTGAAACTACATATGGACTTATTAGAGATAACAAAAAAGTTGCTCATGAATTTGTTAATTTCTTTACCAGCATCCCAATTAAAACAACTGAAACCTAAAATTCTTCGCCCTCACTTGCTTCTGTTTTATTAAACGCTAACGTTTCAGCCTGCCCGACTGATTTTAACTTTTCACATGTAAACCCAATAACAGTAATAAAAGCTTTTAAGCAAATCAAGATCAAACTGACCGAAGATCTATGGGGAATGCCCATCAAAGTTTGTACCTCCATTATTCAGACTATAGCACCGTAGTTAGCTTTAATTTGTGTGTAGATCAAGGAGTCTTTCCGGATCTAATGAAACATAGTAAGGTATTACCACTTTTTAAATCCGGGGACAGTGAGGACACAAATAATTATAGACCAGTATCCGTGTTGCCGGTTTTCAGCAAGGTATTTGAAAAGATAATGCTAAATCAAATGCTCATCATTTTAATACGAATAACATCCTACAGGATAAACAGTATGGTTTTACCAAAGCACGTTGTACGTTTGACGCTTGTGTCAACTTATTAAAACACATCTTAGATGCGTGGGAAGAGGCACAAGATGCCATAGGGGTCTTCTGCGACCTGTCTAAAGCGTTTGATTGCGTTAATCATGAAACATTACTTTTGAAACTTGAGCATTACGGGCTAAGCCAATCAGCGTTGAGTTTAATAGAATTATAGACAGCAATTAGTTCAAATAAATGGTGTCAATTCGTCCGGGTTAACCGTGAAAATTAGGGTACCCCAGGGTTCAATTTTGGGTCCTTTCTTATTTCTAGTCTACATTAACGATTTACCTCACCTATTGAAAAACAATCTAAACATGGTGTTAATTGCTGATGACACATCTTTGATTTTTAAGATAAATAGACGTACGAGTAAACTTGACGACTTGACTTGACTTTAAATATCGTCTTGCGACACGTTAAAAATTGGTTCACAGCTAATAATCTAGTTTTAAATGCTAAAAAGACTAAGTACGTAAAATTTGCCTTGCCGAATTATAAATGATAAATGATTTTATTTCTGTAAGTTGGTTTGTACATACACTTTAACATGTCGAACATATTTTTTTAAAGTAGATGAGGTCGGCGTTTCCTGAATACTCTGAGAAGAAAGGCCGAAACAAACTCAGAGGTCACAGTCTCTTTTAAAGTCCAGACAAAATCTTGGTTAGATCATGTGAAGACCATGTAGACTGATGTCTGAAATGGTCTTTTGAGGAAAGAACCAGCCAGATTGAGTGGACCTGTCCAGTCAGTGCACGCATTTGTCAATAACCGAGCAGCTCAACTCAGAATTTAAGGAGCTCAACGATTTGAAGAACAATACCAAAGAAAGGACATTAGGGTAGGCCGTATAAACTACTCAAACTACCAGACCATGATTAAAAACTAATATAAATTTAAAATAAAACAAAAAAAATGATCCACATAGTCTTCACATTCACAATAATTAAAATAAAATAATATAATACTTTAAAAACTAAATATTCTTGTCATTGCAAGAAAACCAAAAAACAAATAAAAAAAATATTAATAACAAAATTCACGGTTCAAAATATAATAAAAATACAAAATTAATTGGAGCAGCTCAATTCCAAGCCTTTTTGTCCTCAAGGCAATCTTTAATTGTATAATATATATATAAGTCGGTTAAAAACGCTTTCTGGCACAACTTACGTTTAATGAAAGATTTGAATTTATTAAGACTTAGATCTTGTACGTGGCTTGGAAGCTTATTATAAAAGCGTACACATTGACATCTAAACGAGCAACATATTTTCTTGAGCCTTGTTGTAGGTACTACAAATTTGTGTTTGTTCCTAGTATTTATGTTATGGATATAACTGTATTTTTTAAACAATTTTATCTTTTTATCGGCATATAAAAGATTTTCATAAATATACAGAGAGAGTGTCTCGGGCTTAATTAATAAATTAATCAAACAGCTCTTTTCTGCAAAACAAAGATAGTCTGGATGTCGGCGGCATTTCCCCACATCAGAATACCGTACGACATTACACTATGAAAATAGCTAAAGTATACTAAACGGGCTGTCTCTATGTCAGTTAAATTACGAATTTTTCTAGCAGCATATGCTGCGGAGCTTAGCTTCTTTGACAATTTATCTATATGTGGGCCCCACTGAAGCTTAGCATCCAAAGTTAAGCCTAAGAATACTATGCTATTTTCAGGATTCAATTCTTCGTCCTTTATCAACACATCGGTTTTCACCTGCCTAACGTGAGGTAGGGTAAACTTAATGCATTTGGTTTTTTTTTTCATTAGGAAGTAATTTATTAACATTGAACCAGTGAACTACTTTTGAGATCGCGCTATTTACATCGTCAGTAACCAGCTGCTGACGTTTAAGTTTAAACAAAAGTGAATTATCATCCGCAAACAACACTATATCATGGTCATCCTTTATGAGATAAGGCAAGTCATTAATATAAATAAGAAACAAGAAAGGACTAAGAATTGAGCCCTATGGGACTCCCATTGTTGCCATAGATCCAGGAGATCTTTTTCCATTAAAGTCAACGGTCTGAATCCTATTACTCAAATATGAAGTAAGAAGATCCAGAGCGCTGTTCCGGATCCCGTAGTGGCGGAGTTTCCTGATTAGCGTTTCATGAAAAACACAATCAAATGCTTAGACAAATCACAAAAGATTACCATGGCATCGCACTTAGCTTCCCATGCATTATAAATATGTCCTAAAAGCTCAACACATCAGTAGTTGAACGACCCCTTGTAAAACCGAACTGTTTGCTATGTAATAATTTATGTTTATTAAAAAATCTTTGGAATTGCTCTAAAATTAATTTCTCAAATATTTTGCTAAACGTAGGTAGTACTGAAATAGGTCTATAATTTGTAGGGTCTGATGTACTACCTGATTTAAACAAAGGTATTATTTTACTATTTTTCATTAGGTCAGGATACTCCCCACAGTCGATACTATTATTAAAGATAATAGCTAAACTAGGTGCGACAATGTCAATAATAGACTTAGCAACTTCTACAGAATGACCCCATAGATCTGCAGTCTTTTTAACATTTAAAGAATGAAAGGTTTTGATTATGTCTTTACAAGTAATATGTTCAAAAAGAAATTCCGAATCGCAAATATTAACATTTTCTTTTAGCAAAGAGTCAGCAACAGAAGGTGATGAGTTTAAGGATTTAGTAGTTGAAATGGAAATATCTTAAAATAAATTTTCAAAGGCCACTACGATTTGTGAGTCTGATTTTATGATGTTGCCATTAATAGACAGGCCGTAGTCAATATTTCGGTTACGAGATCTTCCCGTTTCACTATTAATAATATTCCAAGTCGTTTTAATAACATTACTACTGTTTTTAATCTTCGAGCTCAAATAACGCGACTTGGCCAAACAACAAACTTTTTTAAATAATTTTGAATAATTTCTAACATATAAATTAAATTCAGCAGTGTTTACATAAGTATGTATGTCAAAAGTACTGATTGTGACATTATATTTATTTATTTATTTTACACCACAATAAACATTACAGACATTGTTACAGACATTATTAAACAAGGAGAAGCTAGAATTCGACGATAAAACGGTTTACCTGGGGATCACGCTAGACTCGAGGTTACAATGAGGACCCCCCTCATTTAATATCATTTGCAGGGCGGCTAAGTTCGGCAACTTTTGCTGTTACAAAAATACGTCAGTTTACTGATGTAGATACCGCGAGGCTAGTCTATTTTAGTTATTTTCATAGTATAATGTCCAATAATATCTTACTATGGAGAAGGGCTGCAGACATTGAGTCAATTTTTATTCTGCAAAAACGAGCCTTCAGAGCGATATACAATCTTTGCCGGCGCGATTTTCTGAGGGAACTGTTTAAGGACATTAACATCATTACGGTACCTTGTCAATATATTTATGAAAACATCATGTTATTTTATGTTAAAAACGGCGACAGACATAATTATGTTACCAGAAATAGGGACCAATTAATTCAACCAGGTTTCAAGCTGGCTATAATAGCATCATCTTTTATGGGGTACTGTATAAAATGTTACAATAAAATACCTACCCACATTCTAGAACTAAATGAGACGAAATTTAAAACTTGTATAAAACGCACACTATGCAGGCAAGCATATTATAAGTTGAGGGATAACATCGCTGATAAAAATGCTTGGCTCAATGCTGGTCCTGCTCCGCAGCCACTAGGGCGCAAGAACAATTAGTGATGGGCAGAAAAGTTTTGTAGTATTGTTGGACCTGCTGAAGACTGTATGAATATATTTGTATTGAATAAACTCAATTTCTTTTAGTATTGTATAACTGCACAGCACATGTGTGAGTACTATGTTCCGAATGTAGATAAATCTACCTTTCATTGTACCTATGTGACGTTCGTTGACTTCTGTGTACCCTGGCATTTAAGTGTATCATGCTCTCTCTAATTTCTCTCTGATGGTGGCACATGTGTTGGATCATTCAGTTCATGAAGGTTGGGCTGAGTGGTGCCGATCATGTTCGTGAACGGGCGCGATCAGTTGGGATTGGTCATAACTTAGCTGTCTCGGCCAGTTAAAGTACTTTTTTTTAAATGTTTTTACGTACATGTCTTTTTCATGAAAGAAAGAAAATATATATTTGTGACCCGCACAGGAGACACGAGATAAAGAAAACACAAACAATAATAAAAAACCGGCCAAGTGCGAGTCGGACTCGCGCAAGAAGGGTACCATTATCGCAAAAAAGGCAAAAAAATCACGTATGTTGTATGGGAGCCCCACTTAAATATTTATTTTATTCTGTTTTTAGTATTTGTTGTTATAGCGGCAACAGAAATACGTCATCTGTGAAAATTTCAACTGCCTAGCTATCACCGTTCATGAGATACAGCCTGGTGACAGACAGACAGACAGACAGACGGACCGCGGAGTCTTAGTAATAGGGTCCCTTTTTTACCCTTTGGGTACGGAACCCTAAAAATTAAAATAAATAACTCCGTGCGAGACCAAAAAGGCTCCTATCTCAGCCATTGCAACGATATTAAAAAGAAAATAACGCTGCGCTGAAATTCTGATAGGGCCCACATCGTTCTCACATATATGTATTTTTTCAACATCAAAATGATTAAACCAAAAATTGTAATTAAAACCGATGGACGGACACTCTCCGTGGATTTTCTTGTAAATTCTTCTCCATTGAGACCTACAGACGCTTGCGGATTTGCAACTAGAGTCATCTTTTTATTATTGTTTTGTTTGACAATTCAAAAGTACCTCTAAGGTTTTCTTGAAAATAAACTACTTGAAAAAAAAAATACTCAAATGGATATTTTTTCACATATCTAAAAGCAACCATTTAGTTGGCAGAGGGTGTTTCCCAGACTTGACTCTAACAAAAATTTGGAATTTAGAGCTTAATTTAACGCAAACGGATCCCTGAATCGAAAACTGGTGACGCTTTACGTGTACTGGAGGTATACTAAAAATATTTTATTTTCGTGATTTGATTTTACCACTTTGTCGGCGTAATTAATATGTATATCCATGCCATACATTTATAGCTTTCTAGTACAAAAAGAGTTTCTGAGCTAACCTGCGGATGAACGGACATACGGACATGGCGAAACTATAAGGGAACCGTTGACTACGGACCCTAAAATCACATAAAAAAGTCAGAACGAAACTCTATGGTTTATGAACCTGTTTTGTCCCACTGCAAAGCAAAGGCCTCCGTTCCTTCTTTCCCTTCTTTCTTTTTTCTCTATCTTTTGCTACATCTGAACAATTCATTAGAATGGAGTCAATCTCATTACGCCATATTTTTCTGGGTCACCCCATACTATTTTAAAGGTTTTACAAAGTTTCCATATTGTAATTTTAGGGATATGTGTTGAAGGTAAGAAGACGAATAACGATCTATATGTTTTATTATAAAAGCGCTGCTTATATACATTACAAACTCATCAATATCAAATATAATAGGGTATGCAAATAAACTTAAGACTAACACAATCTCGGTAATGTCGGTAGGATGTGCCGCGCTCCCCTTGATGTCCGAGCGCGATGATACAGCCGGCCGATCGACATTCCTTTCACCTTGGCTAGCTAGTATGCGCGGGCGCACGGTGGCGAGCGGTTGTGTGCGCCTCTAATTTGTATGTTTATACATTTACGTAACGTAAGTATGAGCTGCTACATCATTCCCCCGCTAGTGAAACGTACACAAGGCTTCGATGTCCTGCCTGTTTTCGTGACGTATGCGTACGTATCTGTGACTGGCGTTTCTGGCTCTGTGTTAATCCGGAAAGCTGGCTTTAGTCTATCAACAGTGATGTTGCTGCTTCTTTTGCCTAACTGGATAGTGAAGTATTTGTCATTACGACTTATCACTTCGTACGGACCATTGTAGGTTGGCGTCAGAGGCTTGCTTGATGCGTCATTGCGTAGATAAACATGCGAGCATTTATATAGGTCGTCGTGAATAAATGTCGCTCGGGATTGGTTTGATTTCCGTTGCGCCTGGGCCTTCTTTAACGCTCCATTTAACTTATCCATGATGTTTGAAACCGTGTCGCGATGTCTTGTTGATTCTTCATAAAATTCGCCGGGTAATCGCAGCGTTTGGCCATACAGTAGTTCAGCAGTACTTGCACCAATATCCTCTTTTATCGAGGCACGCAGTCCCAGCAGCACCGTAGATAGCTCACGTGACCATGTTGATGATTCGAGTCTTGCAGTGAGTGACGTCTTGAGTGAGTGATGCCATCGTTCTATCACGCCGTTACACTGCGGATGGTAGGCAGTGGTGCGGGTGCGATGGATTCCCATGCGTTGCATTAATTTGTTGAATAGGTCTGATTCAAATTGCCTCCCTTGGTCGGTGGTTATTGTAACTGGGCAACCGAATCTTGCGATCCAACCGTCATACAATGCGTTAGCAACCCTTTCTGCGGTTATGTCTTCCAGTGGACAGGCTTCAGGCCATTTGGTAGCCCTATCTATCATGGTCAATAAATATCGATAACCGTCAGAGATGGGTAACGGACTGTGGTGACACATTGTTGCACTATCGATGACATAGCACTTTAGGTTTTCAGCACCGTTGCCACGCCGCGCAGGGAGCGCAGTGTTCTCCTGTAGTGTGTAGTGGATAGTCGTATATAGTCTAGAAAAGTACTGTAAAGTGACCGTGAAATAAAGACACAAAGTTTTACCTCCAACTTCACCTTTTATTTACTTCACTCTCAACAATAAGAAAAGGTTACAAAAGTGGTGACCCCGACGTGATCGAACTTTAAAGATACGGAAATAATACGGCCTCAAAATGACGACGCCACCTATTTTACCAGAAACTGCGGCACTCTCACTAACGTCAAGGATCTCCGATTTCTGGACGAACCAGCCTCGAGTGTGGTTTATAAGAACGGAAGCGACGTTGGCCCCACAGAAGCTAGGAGACCACTCAAAATTTGACCTTGTGGTATCAAAGCTCAACAGCGACACCATAAGTCAGTTAACGGATTTTTTAGTAAATCCACCAGAAACAGGCAGATACGAGGCGCTGAAACAGAAACTAATAAAAATATACGAGGACTCTCAAACAAAACAGATAGAAAAATTAATCAATGAAATGGAATTGGGAGACCAGAAACCGTCACAACTTTTAGCAAAAATGAAAGCCCTCGCACGAGACAAAGTAACAGACGGAACATTAAAAGTTTTATGGCAAAATCTTCTGCCACCAACAGTACGCGCAGTACTCACCGTCACGGAAACAAAAGACTTAGAGAAATTGGGAAATATCGCCGATGACGTGAATGAAGTTACTAAAGCAAGTGTAGTGGCAACGGTATCGCAACAGCCCTCAACATCAACGACAAGCGTAACAGAGAGGTCAATATTAAATGAAATAGCAAAGTTAAGTGCTCGTTTTGATGAACTGGAAAACCGAGGAAACAGGGCACGCAGCAGAAATCGTTACCTGACACCTAGCACGCGAAGCAGGAGCAGCTCACGAGCACGGCGTTCAGAAGAGGATCCGGATTGGCTGTGCTTCTACCATTTCCGCTACGCAGGCAAAGCGCGGAAATGTGTAAAGCCATGTGCGTGGAAGAAAGCGGAAAACTAACAACGGAACAGCCAAAGGCGGAAATCTGTTCCGTACGTCCAGCGAACCGCCTCAGTGTAAGAGACATAAATACGGGTTTAAACTTTCTAGTAGACACAGGAGCAAACGTGTCCGTCATACCAGTAAACAAAAAGAATCAATTACATCCGGAAAGTGAATATAAATTATACGCAGTGAACGGAACAGAAATCAAAACATACGGTGTAAAAACATTAGTGTTGAACCTGAAATTACGACGAGTTTATAGATGGGACTTTATAATAGCCGACGTGAAACAACCCATACTCGGTGCAGATTTTTTGGGACACCATAACCTGCTAGTGGACGTGAGTTCAAGGAAACTGGTCGACCAGGAAACGGAGCTAAGTACAGTGGCATCCCTAGTAAGTAGCTCTCAACTATCATTGAAAATGTTAAATATGGACCATCCCTACCACGATATCATTTCTAAATACCCGGATATTACTAGGCCTACATCATTTAAAGATCCTCCTAAGCATTCAGTAGTACATTACATAGAAACGACCGGCCCACCGGTACATTCGCGTGCAAGGCCATTACCACCGGACCGGTATGTTAAAGTTAAAGAAGAATTTAGAATAATGCAGGAGATGGGAATATGTAGGCCCAGTAAAAGCCCGTGGGCGAGCCCTTTACATGTGGTACCGAAATCGAATGGAGACATTAGACCCTGTGGTGACTACAGACAATTAAACGCAATTACCAAGCCAGATAGGTATCCAGTCCCAAGGTTACACGAGTTTACGTATGTGCTGGCGAACAAACAGGTATTTACACATTTAGACATTAATAGGGCTTATCATTTCATACCCGTAAACCCAGAAGATGTAGAAAAAACGGCTATTATCACGCCCTTTGGTTTGTTTGAATTCCCCAGAATGAGTTTCGGGTTGAGAAACGCTGCCCAAACATTCCAACGTTTCATGAGTACAACAGTTTTACAGGGATTAGATTTCTTATTCTCATACATCGATGATGTCATCATAGCTAGTCATGACCATGAGCAACATAAGGAACATTTAAAAATAGTTTTTGAAAGATTCAGTCAATTCGGAATAACCATTAATACATCAAAATGTCAGTTTGGAAAAGATAAAGTAGATTTCCTGGGGTTTGAGGTGTGCAAAAAAGGTATCACACCGCTAAAATCCAGAACACAAGCAATAATGGAATTTCCTAAACCAAAAACAGTGGAGGAATTAAGAAGGTTTCTCGGAATGGTCAATTTTTATAGACCCCACATACCAAAAGCAGTAGAGTCACAAATGAGCCTCAATAAGTTCATACATCAGTCCAAGAAACGCGATAAGACATTGGTACAGTGGGACGATAAAGCCAACCAGGCTTTCGAAGAATGTAAACTTAGCTTACAAAAAGCGGTTACATTGTCACACCCACACAGCGGGGTACCTATGGCTCTGATGTGTGACGCATCGGATACGTGTGTAGGCGCGGTGTTACAACAACAAGTTAAAAACCGTTGGGAACCGTTGGGATATTTTTCAAAGAAACTCACACAGGCCCAAACTAAGTATTGTACCTATGATAGAGAATTGTTAGCAATATATATGGCCATTCAGTATTTCAGGAAGTTATTCGAAGGGCGAGAATTAACCATATATACGGACCATAAACCAATAACATATGCCCTTACAAAACTAAATAGCAGTAACTCAGAAACACCAAGAAGAACACGATATTTGTTATTCATTAGTGAATTCACAAACGATATTCGCCATGTAGACGGACTACACAACGTTGTTGCTGACTCGTTATCTCGTGTTGCGGAGTTGTATTGCCCAACGAACATAGGTTTCGCAGAATTAGTGACCGCACAGGAAACGGACGAGTATATAGCACAAGTATTAAATAACAGTAACAAAAAGAGCAGTGTAAACTTAAAGAAAATACACGGACCCACAGACAATAAACCGATTTATTGTGAAACTTCTAAAGACACCGTCCGACCATATTTACCAGAAAAATTCAGACGCATGGTTTTTGACAACGTTCATAACTTAAGTCACCCCGGGGTCAGGGCAACAAAGACGTTAATCACACAAAAGTATTTTTGGCCCGGTATGAATTCACAGATAGGTAAATGGGCCAAATCATGTATAGCATGTCAAAAATCAAAAGTACAAAGACACACAGTATCAGAATTAGGTGTTTACTCGGAATGCGGCAAGTTCGAACACATTCACATAGACATAATAGGTCCGTTGCCCGTTACAGCAGAGGGATATAGGTATTGTCTTACTATAATTGATAGGTTCACTAGATGGCCGGAAGCCATACCATTGAAAGAAATTACAGCAGAAAATATAGCCAAGGCACTATATGATTGTTGGATCACGCACTATGGGTGTCCAGTAAAAATCACTAGTGACCAAGGAAGACAGTTTGAAAGTAATTTATACAATCAATTAATGAAAGTATTAGGAATCGAAAAGATTAGGACAACAGCTTATCATCCCCAAAGCAACGGCATGGTGGAAAGATGGCACAGGTCACTAAAAGCATCGTTGATGGCCAGAATCAAAACAGAATCGTGGTTAAGAGAGTTACCTACCGTTTTATTCGGTCTGCGCGTAGCCGTTAGAAGCGATACAGGATACAGCGCCGCCGAGTTAGTATACGGGCGTACAATAAGGCTACCGGGAGATTTTTTTACTAGCAATTTAACACAAAACCAAGATATAAATTCCTACGTAGAGGAACTTAAGAAAACAATAGGGAATTTTATACCTCATATAAGAGAAAACAAGGGACGCTCGTCGTTCGTGCATCCAGAATTAGAAACGTGTAAATATGTTTTTGTTCGCAATGACACAGTGCGTAAATCGCTGCAACCGCCCTATGATGGCCCATACCGCGTCATAAGTCGGAAGGAGAAAAATTACATAATTGAATTAAATAATAGACAAGCTTGTATTTCAATTGACCGATTAAAACCAGCATTTTTAATAACAGACAATGAAAAAGAAGACGGGCAAGAAAGTACCGTGCACGACATGCCGAGAAAGGTAACTAAAACAAAACCGCAAACAACAAAAACAAACGCAGCAGGACCCTTAACTAAAGAACAAATCGTCACTCGCAGCGGTCGCGTTAGCAAAAGGGTAAGATTTTTTGATGAATAACTAGGCACAAATACAACATAGTAGGTACCATATGTAAGAGGAATGCGCCTTAGAATAAGCAAAACAAAAAAAGGTTATTTTATATATCATTTGTATGGCGTGGGCATGCAAAATATTGTGGTTCCTAATGGGATGGTTATTTTTATGGCAGAATATTGAACATGCCCACTACCCTTAGAAATACGTAAAAGATATGTATCACTTAATATCGACCCTGTCCATTGGGAGTCGGAAAAAGAGAATAGTTATAGGTAATTTAGTTAAGCCATCCGTATATACCCTTATAAAAATGTAGTAATAAAAAAAGTAATTTAGTAGTAACAACATTTAGCAAAACTGCAACTATTGAGAAAATGTATAGTGTAAGGTTGCAACAGTAATATAAAACCAGTTAGTTAAGTCAGCATATACGTCAGTAGGTCAACTAAACGAACCGAATGCCTTATAACATCATATTTGTAAATTTACTTAGACATTAAGAGCAAGCCAGTTGTTGTTAGTATACGAAACAAACAATACAAAAAATGTGTAACAGCCAGGCTAAACCACAGCAGAATAATGTGGCAGTGTCCCAAAGTGTGTCAAATGAGGTCATGGGACAACGAGTCGGTACGGTGGAAATGTTTATGATAGCATTTGCCATCATTTTCGGCATCGTGTTATTATGGTTAATCAGACACCAATGCAGAAAACATGTGCGGAACTGGTTCCGCAAAGAAGCAGAAGTTATTGGATTGGCTGCGGTAAATAAAGGCTTTAACGCACCACGGGCAACTTCTACTCGAGAAAACGATACTTATTAGTGTTAGTAATTAAGGTAAATTGTGTAGCACATAAGCACCATTTTTGTAACGGTATATAGGAGCATTGTAACTAGAATGTGTTTTTGTGATTATGTTTCTCATGTAAAAATTGTCATGTTTAACAATAAATGTAAGGAAAACGTAAAAAGTCCATATGATGTGTAAAATATAAATTGTCAATGTCGTCATAAGTCGAAGCTTAGTTATTTGTAACGCCGGACGGACGGCGCGAACTTTTGCTGATAAGAGAAACATAAACATGTAATGCGAAGGTATGTAGGAGTAATACATTGAAAACAATGACGTTATGTTACTAACTAATGTAAAAACAAATTGTAAAGGAGAATGTACCCAAATATTTTTGTATAATTTTAACAAATTATAAAGATAGGGGGGGAATACTGTGGTGACACATTGTTGCACTATCGATGACATAGCACTTTAGGTTTTCAGCACCGTTGCCACGCCGCGCAGGGAGCGCAGTGTTCTCCTGTAGTGTGTAGTGGATAGTCGTATATAGTCTAGAAAAGTACTGTAAAGTGACCGTGAAATAAAGACACAAAGTTTTACCTCCAACTTCACCTTTTATTTACTTCACTCTCAACAATAAGAAAAGGTTACAAAAGGACCAACGATATCAATATGCACGTGCTCGAGTCTGTTTGCTTGTTGAAAACTCGCAATAGGTGTCTTCGTGTGTTGTTGCACCTTCGCGCGCTGGCACGCGTCGCACGCTCGGGTCCATTCATTTACGTCGCTATTCATGGAGGGCCACCAGTAGCGGGCAGTGACTAACTTCCTTGTCGCCCTTATGCCGGGGTGACTAAGGTCGTGCATTGCTTGGAATGCAACTTTTCGGAAATCTGAAGGTAGATATGGACGAGCAGTGTTTGATGACATTTCGCAGGTAACTTTGGTGGTTGATTTAGGAATGATGATTTCCTGGAATTGGTATTTTGCTTTGTTTGCTAGGGTTTTCAATTCTTTATCTTTGGATTGTTTTCTTGCCAGCTCGTCGTAGTCGATTGGTGTTGGACAGGATATGGTTTCTATTCGAGAGAGTGCGTCTGCGACTTGGTTGTCCCTGCCGGTGATGTGTTGAATATTTGACGTGTAGTGTCCTATATATTCAAGGTATCTTGTTCTACGTGGTGTTTCGTTGTTGCCGGTGGCCGTCAGTGCATGAATCAATGGCTTGTGGTCCGTGTAAATGATTAGTTCGCGGCCCTCAAATATGCGCCGGAAATGTCGTATTGCCATATATATAGACAACAGTTCTCGGTCGTACGTAAAGAAACAATTTGAAAGTCATTTTGAAACTGAGCAAAGGTATAGATAATATAAGAAGTTGGCATTTGAATAAATGCTAAATACGATATAAATATAGCGCATTATTTACTGTGGTAACCTCAAGGGTACCACAGTACCCATTTGTGAACGACAGACGTAGTTTTTGTTATGTTCAGTATTAGGTGTTCATTATAAGGTATCTACGAAGATAATAGGAATTCCTTATTTTAATTTCTTCATTTTCTTACAAAAGTTACGTAAACAAAGATATTGTAATGAAACGAACAAAAAAGTGACCTTTGAAATTTTGCCGATTCCTCTTCAAAAGAAACAAATTTGTGAAACAAGCAACTAAGTTTCCGACTAGCTGTCTTACTTCTTGACATTTCAAAATTATCTATGAATGATCTAATTAAAATAAATGGTTTGAATTTTACTCTTTTAATAATCACGTTGTGGAATCTTCCACTAAGGAAACGGGAGCTTGCTTACTCTTGCAGAAACATAAACTTAAAACGCGGTATTTATCATAGTCATTGGGCACGTGTTTTTAGGTAAATAAGATATCTATTGAAATAAATCAAAATAGGAATTAAAGATCATAGCAAAAAAGCACTTTTAATAAGTTACATTATACACAGAGATATGCGGAATTGGCTGGAAAGTCCTGAGCGACCATTGAAAAGAGAGGATCCTCCAATCAGTCGGGCAGTTCTTTTACCTATTGTTTGTAATAAAAGATTGCTTAGTTATTCAAGGGTTTATTTTATTATTTATTACAAGTTACTCATATTAATTAATATTTAGTACGGGCAATGTAGTAAGTCTTCTATTGGTCTGTGCCAGCCATGATGGGTGACTTAGCTAAATTGAGGTTAAGATGTCATTGACATCTGTCACACTGACAGGTGCCATCGGAATACAGTTATATTATTATGTTCAAATCGCGCGCAGAGCTTTGATATCGCGATGTAGGATTTCTGTAACGTTAGGTATTTTTAACAGACCAAATGTGTATGTTTCGAAATTGGTCCCATTTTAATTTGGTTAAGATCTGATGAAGAACTTCGAAGATATACAACAGAACTCTTCAATAAACAATGGCAAATCTCTCGGGATTGCTGCAATCGCATGTCTGTTTATTACCCGACGCCAAAGTAGGGTAATGTGTTTATCAGTCTATGTATGTTTGGTCCTATGTGGCTTTCCAGAGACCAAACGCATTGGCCGATTTATCGATTCGTCTTAATCTTGCGAGTATCACTGGCTACATTAAAATTGGAAAATAGAAAAATGGTGGCTTTTGGTATTTTTTTTATTCTTTCGATCCCGTCGTGTGGGGTATCAAAATGAAGGGTTTTAAATGGGGATTTAAAAATATATAACACTTATATGTTTAAATGTACCAAATATGAAAAAAAGAGATAAATAAAAAACAAAAATTCAAAGTATCAAAAAACCCGACTGCATAAAAAGCGAACTAAAAAGATAATATCATGCTGTGCTTTTGGTCAGCCAGCTCGCGAATATTGTATCCTCCGACTGCACAGCATGATTTTCTTCTTGTTTACGTTTTTATAGTTCGCTTTTAAAGCAGTCGGGTTTTTTTGATTTTTTATTGTTTATACCATTTCATAACATAACATCACGCCAGTACGCTCTAAAGGGGTACGCATATGTGTACAATTCACCTTTATACACTCTTATTTTACCGGTTATGTTCAAGTTTCATGATATTCGGCATTATAGGAACCTTACTAAACAACTTGCTTTTAGGTAGGTACAACTAAAAAGTGAAAAATAAAAAATCTTTTCACAAAAAAATAGTACCGACTGCCAAATAAGAAAACTACAAAGTGAAAAATAACTTTATTTTTTGAAGTCGGTGTCCATAACCCAAAAAATTGGTACCTATCAAAGACACCGACTTCCAGAAATAAAGTTATTTTTCACTTTGTAGTTTTCTTATTGAGAAGTCGGTAGTATTGTTTTGTAAAAGATTTTTTATTGTAGTTCGTATGTGTCGGTTTGGATGCCGCTACAATCGATGTACCTTATAGGTACATAAAGTGTTTAATATTAATTATTACTATTTCGACAGTATATTTACGCATATTATTCTAAAAAAAATAACGTAATAAAAAAAGTTTTTACTTAATTAAAAAAGAGTTTTATTTTTATTTATTTGGAACGTAATTACCAATAAAAAGCATGTCTCGTAAAAACCGAAAAGAAAGGGTTGTAGTTAAAACGTCCGGCTAGTGACGATAATGAAATCGTTCGGCCATCGCCATTTTAATATTTTAACAAGCACTGGTGTCATCGTGTTACCCTCTTACCAGCTTCATAATTGTACACCCTCGCTTGCCCGTTTTGATACGGAAATATTTTTCTTTTACACGCGGTCAACAAGAAAATATAATTTAACATTTTTAATAACTCACTGTTTTAAAATATTTTTCCTGCCCAAAACCGTGGAATATTCTCTGAAGCTAATAACAAACGCAACGCCCGGACGGTTTCCCCGAAATTGGTATTCGAACAACTTTGAACAAAAAAATATTTCTTATTTTTAAAGGTTTTGTCTATGTCTACCTTTTATCTACCGTTTTTAGGGTTTCGTAGTCAACAAGGAACCCTTATAGTTTCGACATGTCCGTCTGTCCGTCTTTCCGCAGCTTAGCTCAGAGACTCTTAGTACTTGAAAGCTATAATTTGGCATGGATACAATTATGTGTATCCATCACGCCAACAAAGTGGTAAAATAAAACCATGAAACATTTTTGGGGTACTTTCAGTACACATAAAGTGGGGATGTTTTTTTTCTCGTGTATCCGTTGGCCAGGCCATATAAAAAACGGGTCTGTTAAAAACATTTTTCGATTCAGGGATCCGTTTGCGTTAAATTAAGCTTTAAATTGCTAACTTTCTCTACTACAGCCTCTAACAGAGTCAAGTGTTCCCCTGCCAGCTAAATGGTTTCTTCGGATATGTGAAAAAATTGCGACAGTCGAATATATAACGAAATTAAAAGGAAAACTATCACAGCTAGGTAGGCTTTACGAGTAATAGTCGACCAACTTATAAAATATACCTAACTGGAAAAGTAAAAAAAAATCTTTTTGTCAGAGCATTGTTCGGTGCTTTCATTCTTTATGAATTTTAGTATATTTACATAATTATGAAGGTGAATGTAGCTTTTTGTACGGCATCCACGGTGCGCGAGTCCTACTCGCACTTTGCCGGCTTTTTTTTTAAATTACTTTTTTAAATTTTTATTTTTTATATTTCCGACAAAATCTGTCCAACTATCGTTTACTTTGAGCTCGCGGCCCTATTAAGGTCCAACAGAAGAAAACCTTATCGTCCTAATTACTCCGACTACTAAACGTCTCATGAAGGCGTTACTAAAGGCCAGAAAGGCTTCAGCGGACTTAATTCTCCCAAATAATTTAGTAGCGTGCACTTTGAGAGAGTAAAGTCATTTCAATAATTTAATTAACAAAGAATCAAAAGCTTACGGCGTTCTCATTTATTATTTCTGAAAACAGAGAAGGTATCTGACTTTGTAACTTTTCGTCATGTAAACAGTACGCGGGAGTTTTATATTAATTAACGAATACGCACCGAAGTCTTAACGCTTCACAGTACTCGCAAACACGTGAAGTTGTGAGTACTGTGAAGTTGAAGTTGAATGTGAGTTTAACAAATCTTCATATAACCGTTTTATTGGTGGGCAGGAAAAGTTCCAGGGGCGTAATAAAGTGATTCTTATATGAGGTAGTTAGGAAACCACAGGAGTGCCGTAATGCAGAGCCTTCTGTGTCTAGAGCCAGGAAACTGATAGTAATAAATGGACGCCTGAATTTTCGCTACTGTTAAAAATCACTAAGCTGCTAATGGACTACCTGTTCGTATATTTTCAATATGCCACAGTTTGTCAATTATAGTGTCGGATACAGTAATGTAAAATAATTATTGCGCAGCACTCAGTCTCTAATGGCTGGCAGCATTAAATCTGAAAGACTTTCACTTTTAGGGACCGAACGGAGCCCTATTGCTGTCACTCACGTGTCCGTCTGTCTGTCCGTCGTCTGTCACACGAGTTTTACAGCAAAACGGTTAGAGCTACAGTCTTAAAATTTTCACGGTATAAGTATCTTGTGAACCTAAAGACATACAAATTAACAAAAAATATTTTTTAATGTTTTTAAGGAGGTCTCCCATAAAGCAAAAGGGCACCACGAAAAAAAAACTCTGAAGTACCCCATCAAGCGTGATGTCGTTGCTTAAATCTTGTTATGTAGATAAATACTGTATTTTTTGCTTTAAATAATATTGGTAAACAAAGGCATGAGAAGCCACCAAAGTCAGCTATTTTTACAAACATTTTATACGAAGAATTTTTAAGTTCCCATAACTATGAACTTGATAATGTTTATTATACGTGTATTTTACTAACAAATAAGTACCAATATATTGATAAATCAATTTTTTTCTTTGAATTTCTCTTCTCTCATTTTTCATATAACAAATTTGCAACCAACTTGTTTTTGCGGTCCAATGCGTAGCACAGAAGGGATGGGGGCGGCGCGGCGGCACGATTCTACATTTGCTATGGAACCCTCAATGTGTCAAGTCCGAAATGCACTTGGCCGGTTTTTTAATAAATAGCCAGCATTGATAACACCTGGACTAAATACCAGTTAAAAACAAATCAGAAACGAATTTCTCTCTGACTGCAATATTGTTCAGGTCACCAAAATACATAAATGTATTTGACCATACAATGCTAGTTAATATTACACATTAGTAGTTCGTGGTTTTCAGTAATACTGAGAAAATTACTGTTTCCAAATAATCGGCTGTAAGGCAACTTCTTAATCGGCTGAAAGCATGAAGCCCGTAATACTTTTGTAATCACAATCAGACTAAATGGTGATTGAACGTACTGCATATAACCTTAAAAAGCACATCACGTGACATGATAACCTGTATTTCAAAATGCCATCTTGCCATTTGCGAAACATACCTCGCTAAACACATGCATCGACAAACGTTCCCATCGCACGCAAAAACAAAAATGGATAAGTATTTCCAAGTTACCCAAGAGCATTGTGTTTAATTTTAACTTTTTTCCATTGTAAACGAGCTCGGAAAAAGCTATTAAACTATAAATGAGCCTCATAATCTCCCAAACATACAAGTGTATAGACTTGTATGTTTGGGAAACTATCGTAACATAAAATACAATGAACGTATTTCCTGGCGGAGCGTGCTGGCGAACTATGGCCAACTTTGATTCAATATTGGTGTACGTGTGGCAGTGGATACCTCGCTAGTCGTAGGGTTCTACAGAGCGGAAACATATACATTCCTAAGATATTCCAATGTTTGATCAACTTAGCTTTTCAATGACTCTGACTATCTTTCGGTTCAGAGATGTTTCTTTCAGTAGAATGCTGTTACGCAATAGAGCTTTTTCAATTGAGTTGGCTTTAATACAAAATGGCGATAGCGTACATTGTCCTACGTCTTTCAACACGAACAGTTCCTTGGGATGTTAAAACAAGCTTTGGAACATTGCATCCGTGTAGACGTCTTGTATTTTAAATCTCATTATCATATTTAACTTAACAAAACATAATTATTTTAGATACCTACTTAGAGGCCATTAATATTCAGTTAGCTATTTTACATTCTGGTTTAAACCAACAAAACATGAACTGCTATTAGAATAACACTAAATGATCGACAGGCACGACTGAAACTTAATAATTATGCGGCAAAATATTAACAAAAACTATGCACACACACACACAAAACAAAGTCAATATGTTTGAAGGTGTAAGCCTCGCGACTTCTGCGAACGAAAACGTACTTTATTGCTTATATTATTCTAAGAGGATGCCATTGCCAACCATAACGCTTTGTGGCAGAAATCTTCGATTTCGTCCCTGGGTGACGATATGGAAGCCTTATATCCCGACACAATAAAACTGTATTGTCCATAATCACGAGATTATCGGAGGAATAGCGTTTGCGGGTATGCAATCATATTGTGTCCTTTGATAGAAGGACTGAACTAAATCTCAGGGAAGTTAATCTTGCCGATAATTAAGTTGACAGTGTTTCGTTTGTCGCAGTGGTATTGTCTCTAGAATTAGATGAGCTGCCAAGAAATACTGGGTTTGCACACGGTCGATTGACAAGACATTGGTCTTAAGTAGGTGTACTATTTATGTTTTAATCAGATACAATTCATGCTTAAAGCAAATTAAGTTTTTGTAACTGTTTTTTGGCACTTTAAGTAAGAACGTTTAATTGCAGCACCCGCGTTTCAAGACTGCATAAGTAAATAATTTATTAAAATCTCAACAGTGATATCGTACATAACTTCGACTAATCGAATTTCAAATAAGCCAAATCAATAACTTAGGCGTCAAGTTATAAGTCGTCTCAACTGAAACACGTCGAAGTTTTGACAGTAAACGTCAAAAGACATCGTATGTAATGAGAAGGAAAATACGTGGTACGTATTTGCAAATGCCGGTCTCGAGCTAAATCGAGAACTCATTAGCAAGTCGAAACAACAAGATCGCAAGTCATTGCATAGCACGAGACGATATGGGCGAGGGGGGGGGGCAGGGTGGAGGGTGTTACGTGGGGTTAATTCATCCTCTAGGTATAGTTTCAACTCAATGTCTCCTTACCCTCGTGAGCCGTGCGAGAACCGACTCATTACGCTTCTTTGTGCCTTCAGGCTTCCCATTCATTAATCCATGTATGAAACATTAAGGTTCTATGCTAACCTATTGTTAACCTCCTCGGTATAATATTTTGCTCGGCCCACTAAAGGCTACCCTTTTACTTTACTAGACCAACCACGGAGCTATTATTTCTTTATAGTGCTGCATTATTATGGGCTTAGAAAACGTTTTTTGTTATGACATGAATACAACGTCGTTGTTAAGGGAGCTTTAAAAATATTTTTCAACTTCAAATCTCTATCAATTACATAATTTTTACACGGCTGCCCAAAAAAAGGAGTGTTATGTTTTCAGGGTTCATGTATGTTTGTGAGTTTCTTTACTCCACCATAACTTCTAAACGGCTTAACAGATATCAATGTATGTGATATCTTTAGAAGCGTTGCGTTATCCCGAGTAACATAGGCTGATGAAAATTTTACAAAATATCATTGGTGAGCCATAGTTCATGAAAAAAAAATGGATATATGTTTTTCATGAAAATTTGACTACGTATACTATCATCGTCTAGAGATTGCTTAGTACATAACAAAATATATGACAGTAGTCTTCCTTATGCATTCTTTCAATAATAACGTAAAAAATTAATTTAAAAATATTATATGTCGCAGCCATCTGGTTAAATTAGCCAGCTAATTGGATTATAGGCCGATAGTTAATTGAACTAGAATCATTCAACATTTAAAAACTTGGCGTATTGAAAGTCAGCCTTTTGAAGATGACTGACCAAGACTCAGTTATATGATTCAAATTTAGTCCATTTTTTTTCCACTGCGGTGCTAGTTGGCACCAAAATAAATATGGCGTTAACAGCGCAAACCGTGAATGTTATTTCGTTATTGTGTGCAATTTTAAATGAAATTAAAGTGTGTTATTATCAAAATAGTATGGAAATCACAAATATTACTAAGTATTCAGCAAATTTTTGAAAATATTTGAGTCTCGACTATCTATTCACCCTAACCAAACCCACAAACCTTACAAATTCAACAATATCCAAATTAACTAAATGATTAGACGACATTCAGCCATCTGGTTAAACGTTGCGCTCAATGACTTGGCTATTTGTCCTTTAGCTAATTGGATGTAGCGTTTAATGAACGGCCTAGGCCTCCAATTAGCTAGCTAATTTAATCAGATGGCTGCGACATATATAACATTAGATAGTATTCAAAAAAAAAAGAAAACTTATAAAAAAAATGTGTGCGTTTGCAAAAATATCGTTTTATCACTAAGATGTATGTAGTAATAAAAATAAATCATTAAAAAACACGCCTGTCTTGTCAAAAAAGAGTTAAAAAATTGAACTGAAAAATTAAAAACAAGCTAAATGATTTACGACCCCATTGTGCCCAAAAGTGTAAAACTGAAACCATAATTTTCAGTGAAGTTGAAGCATCTGTAAAGAATTGTTCCAAACAACCGTCCTCCGACTGCAAAGAAAAGATTGGTTTTCAATTTGCTTAAATTACTTAATCATTCACTTTGTACAATATCGGTACAAGGTGCCTTGGAGTCTGTTATACTCAAATAAAACGCAGTACTTCAGAGCAAGACAATTTTAATATTAAAAAACCCGAGTCGTATACACTCTGCCAGGTAACGAAACCATAGCGCGATCTAATTCGATCCCAACGCCATCTATCGAGCTATCAGGTAGTTTATTTAACAAAATATTGAGTATTTTTGTGGGATAGCGTGGGGATCGATTTAGTCTTGTTATTACTATTTTTACATTGAACATTCCGCCCACCAAAAGGAATATGTTCCTTTTCGAACCGCCCACCATGAACAAACTCAGCAAATACAAGAACAATGGACTGTATGATAATTACAAACAAATACCAAATAGTGGACGGCTTCATTACATATAATTGCAATATAATTGACAGGTATGGTTCCGATCAAAACATGACAAACACAACAAAGTTTTATCTACTTGTCAAGTTAGAATAACAACATACAAGTAAAACTTTTTAATAACATTACCGAGTTCGCTTGAACTCCATCAAAACATAAAGTAATGTTTCATAATACAAAAAAAATAAAACACAGTATTTAGTGCAGCGTGAAAAAAAATACAAAAAGAAAACAAATCTTAGCACAAAATGAATTTACTTGTTTTGTTTATGTGACTAACTACATAGGTTACCTAAAATTTCGATATGGAGTTGGTTACACCAATATTACCTCAACAAAAACATAGCTATGGAATTTAAATCACGAATTCAAACTACAACCAGAATGTATGACCCAGTTCATATCACTATTATATGAAAATGAATTCACAGACCCAAATAAATGCAGGTAAAACAGCAAACAAAAGTGGCTTAATATCTGCTCTAAAATCACCATTGTTGGGAACTCTGAACTCCAATGTTGTTAAAGCGGACAGAAATTTTATCGCCAAACCACTTTTCATATTTGATGTAAGATAAATTTAGCTGGTTCATGGTCGATTTTAGGAACTTTATTTACTCTACTTTAAGCCTTTGTATGTTGCTTTAGTTGGGATTTTCAGCTACATTACATTATGCCAGGATTTCTGCGTCGTCTTTTATTTGTTATTGCTGATACAATTCGTCTAGGCGTTCGTGTTATTTGGAAAGGCTTTTGCCTTGTCTCCGACTGACACGATGCGTGAAAAAAATGATAAAGAAAATAAGTAAGGACATCTTATGATGAAACTTTTTCCCAGTGAGAATAAGAGAAGAAAGGACGATTTAGGTATTTTTCTAGGATAGTTAACTACTTCTATTCAACATAATCTTAATCTACTATTCCCAGCTTATAAAGTTTAGTTATTAATTGTTTGAATGTGAAATTAAGCTTTTTCTGTATATTTTTAATATTTCAGGCGTTTGTATAACTTTAAAAAGAATATCGAAGCTAAAGTCTGAAAATATTCCACCGCCTCCATCGATGATAACCAACCACAAAATATAAACTGGAACACGAAGATTCGTAGCGAAACAAATATCTATACAAAAATTGGCTTCGAATTTCCCCAAAGAGAGAGCCGGAAGCATATCATTTTACTACTATTGCAGCATTCAGTATAGCTAATTACTCTTACTGATAAACAGTTTACGTCCAAACGCTGACAAGATTCTGTCGAGAACAAAGACGATGTTGTGCACACAACTACACAAGTTGTTCGTACTTTACAGATTTGCGACGTATTATTATTACATATATCCGAACTCTCAAGTATTGACAACTGAACACACAGGTCAATGTTTGGAGACTATATAAATTATACACTCTTAGAGCAACATTGTTACACCCCAAGCCATATTTAAGATACATAACTGACTTATCAAAATATATTAAGCACAATGCATATATAAATAAACAGAGCAATAAAAGACCAGTTACCACGATAATAAAGACAGAATACACGATCAACTGGTAACATAAAAGTACTTGTGAATGTTTCCCGGAACACATAAAGTTATAGTTATGAAGCTTCTGATCCAGAATGATAGGTATTCGAAATGCCGAGCCATACAGAAGCACTTTATAGTAAGTAAGCTTACTCTGCCGGAACGATACGGGGACGTATGGAGATATAACACACATCTTTTAGCTTTAAATGTAATGCTATCCGACCCGCTCTTGCTAAAAACCAAGCCTAGTTTTAGAACCTGAAATGTTACAAGTGGTACGCCAATAGATCTCTTAGGCCGTGACTAACACTTATTACTTAAAAAAATCAGAATATTTTAGAAGTAGGTATTCTTTGCTCTTTGGGATCCAGTGATTGATTGAACTACGAATTCTTTAAAAAGTTTCACGTACTGGAAATTGAACAGAAGACATAAACTATATCAGTCGCTTATCAGACTGCTAAAAGATGTAAAAATGTATTATGGGTGGAGTGACGGTGTGAGTAGGAAGACAGCAGACAGTGTGGTTGTGGCGAGGAGCCAGCGATGTGTCAGTAAGCTAGCTTCCGTAAAATACAAGTACCCAACACGTAAGAACGATAAATTGTTTTCATAAACTTAGACATAAGATAGGTGACGTTGACGAAACCTCACAAAAACGACAACACACACGGTTGACAGCAAAACACTATCTCCCCAAAGAAGTCGTTTGAGTGTTCGATACGTATTTTTAACCGACTTCCCAAAAAGGAGGAGGTTCTATGTTCGACTTCAAGTTTGTTTTTTTTTTTTTTTTTTTTGTGTATGTTCACCGATTACTCCGTCTATTGTGGACCGATTTTGAAAATTCTTTTTTTGTTTGAAAAACTATGTTCCGAAATTGGTCCCATTTTAATTTGGTGACGATCTGATGAAGAACTTCGGAGCTATACAACAGAACTCTTCAATAAATAACGGCAAATCTCTCGGGATTGCTGCAATCGCATGTCTGTTTGTTGTTTATAACATTTCATAACATAACATCACGTCAGTTCACTCTTAAGGGGTAAGCAGACCTCTCATTTCACCGGTTATGTTCAAGTTTCATGAAATCTATTCTGGCGAAATAGTTCCCTTACTAACTTGCCTATTAGGTACGTACAACTAAAAAGTAAAAAAATAAAAAAACTTTTTGCAAAAAAATACTACCGACTTCCAAATACAAAACTACAAAGTGAAAAATAACTTAATTTTTTGAAGTCGGTGTCCATAACGCAATAAAATGGTACCTACGAAAGACTCACTTTGTAGTTTTGTATTTGGAAGTCGGTAGTATTTTTTGCAAAAAGTTTTTTTATAATAGACAGTTTCAACTTTAAAACTCTTTCAGCTAGTACCGGGAGAATGGAAACATTTGTTCGAGCGGAAGCAAACAAAATTTTATGTTAAATCATGTTTTCTGCAGGGACGAAATCGTTTTATTAGAAGTAAGAAATTTCACTTTAATTCGAAGAATTTTTATTCAATGTTTAATGTTGAGCATGTAAATCGGTACACATTCTTTGAGAAGAGGTTGTAAAATATGGTCTGAATAAAAAATGTTGAATGCGTAGCCAGTTAATTGCAAATGTAATCTTTTTGCTGTAACAGCTATTCGAGAAAGACTTGATAATTCTGTGCGCACACTTAATTCGCAGCTACAATCGTCCTTTACAATGGTCCCTACATACCATTCGCTATTTTTATTTGTATGGAAAAGTCATATTAAACATGCCGCTCATGTTCTTCAGCTCGTTTACGGCTTGAGATTATCCATTTGAATTCCGTCTTATTACGTAATAAAAATGCCACAATGAATGAAGCTACATCGCTTGCTTGTACTTTTTATGTAGAGTGTTTTGAGAATTTTAATTTGAAAAATTATTTTCTTCGAGGTTTCTTAGATGAGTAAGTAAGTAAGCGTTAATTTTTTATTCTCATTCGTGTATTTCCTTTGAGATTATTCGATTCTTTTCTTTTCAGGGTTAAATGTTCTTTCGCGCAACTGAAGAACGATTTTTCGATGTTTTAATGACTTCTATTCTTATCGGCTGTTTTATAAGACTTTTCTGTAAAACTTTATCCCTTTTCCTTTACGATGTTAGTAAGCTCCGGGAGGTAAGGTGGCGCGTTAGTATCCGTATAAAATTTACTACTCGTACAGATATAACAAACGGCATTAACAGTAATTCGGTACAACTTTACAGTAAGCTATGAATTTTACTAAACAGTTAAACTTTCAGTGTGTTGTATATCTTACTTCTACTAAACCTAAACATAGTGTTAAAAAGAAAATCGTTACAGAAAATAAGATTAGCCCTAAATCAGGCAAGTCTTAAAAATAAACTGTTTAAAATGACTGTAATATAATTTAAAACTATTCTGAAATCTCCTCATTCTGTAAAAGTTTAACTTAAAAAGTTTTAGAAATATTTTACAACGTCTTAAGAACTTAACTTTTATCGCGTGCTTTAAAAAACTAAAAAGTATTTTGATTGATTCGTATTCACAGGGCAATCTCTTACAGACAACCTTTGGATGGACTGAACGAGAGGAGATAGACATAGGACTGTCGGTGTACAAAATATCTTAAATAACAATACTTAGATATAACATAAAATACATTCATACAATATAAAATAGTATAATAATAAATATAAAACAGAGAAAGGAGAAGAATAGTTACAGAGATAGGAAAGTAGTAGTAGAGAAAGGAAAAATTATAATTATTTAATCAAATTTAACCATTGCGGTTTAAGTAATAATAAAAAAAAACTGTGAAGGTATTGCAAAACCATGACCTTTTGGTGTAAAACAAAGTTATTTAAATCATACATTCTAAATAAAACATAGCCTACCTTAAAATTCTGAATTATATCATCTAAAACGAACTATAAAAGCCACAACCCGCTTGGTGGCGACGCCTACACCATTAGTATTAAAGGTACATTAAATCAAAAGTCTCTTCATCAAAAAAACAGTATTTTAAGCTCGTTACGAACTAAACTTATTTTAAGGGCACTTTGGAGTTCTTCTAAGAAAAAAGCCTGAACTAACTAGATAGACACTTCAGTACTTCTTATCTGTTTGCGACAAGCCTTTGGAAAAAGGAAGATTTTATTAGTGTTAAATTGAATTAATGAGGCTAAACTGTTTTAGGAACAAGAAGTCAGATTTAAGGAATAATAAATTTAAAATGGATATTAAGACCGATTCGACTCGGTGAAAATGTTTTTTCAACACACTTGCTCATAAAGTGGCTCTAATTTCACCGCAATTAGACACATAATGACACCTGTTATCAAAGTGTGATTTTTTCATTGCTATTATGCACTAGTGAGTTATAGAGTTTCTTTTAATTTATTGGTTGAGTTGCTTTGTTCTTAAAAAAGTTTCAATACAAAAAAGATCGTGCTCAATAGTACAAATGCAACACATTTCATGCAACTTCGTATTTAAATAGATAATTTCAACTTGTACGTGTTGAATAAATAAAACTTTCACTCAAATATAAATTTTGTTTTTGTCTATAATAAAGAAAACTTAAAATTCCCCATTTTGTACGTGGCTAAAACGCTATCCGCGAAAAGCCAAAGAAAAGAAATCTCATTCTTTTTAGTCTATGGCCGATCGCCATTGTTAGATGCGCGCGCATAGGAAAACCGATTAATTTTGCCCGCCATTGCGATAAAATTTTCAAAACTCGTTTTCACTGTTAAAATTACAGTTATTTATTAATTAAAATATCTACAAGTACGAATTATGAAGAAAATGATTTAACTTGTACACCGCCCGATATACGATGTGAAGCCCTTAACGTTATGGAAAGTTTACTACCTGAAAACTCCAAGGAAAAATATTTATTAGCGTACCAAAATTTCATACAATGGCAAAACAACAAGAAAAAGAAAGAAAAATTGTTAAAAAACGATTGACGACGAAGATTGTTGTTGAAAGACTGCGTACAGTCTTTTTCAGAAAATGTGTTCATGGCGTACTTTAAAGAATTATCTTCTAAGTACAAATCTAGCTCTTTGTGGTGTATATACTCAATGTTAAAAAGTACAGTCCGAACAAAGAATGGAGTAGACTTAAAACATACTCTAATTTGTCAGCTTATCTAAAGAGACTATCCGATGGATATAGAAGCAAGAAATCAAAGGTTTTATCGACTGGCGATATTGAAAAATTTATAAAAGATGCTCCAGATAACCAATATCTGGCTACTAAGGTTAGTTAAAATATTTTTAAATACCTACGCGACTTCAGCCTGTGTTGTGTGTTGAACTTAATTATTGTTTCTTTTTTCCAGGTTGGTTTAATATTTGGTGTAACTGGTGCTTGTAGGATACAAGAATTAACAAATATAACTGTAAAAGACGTAGAGAACCATGGCCAGAGGCTTTTAGTGAAGATACCTATCGAATAAATAAATAAATACCGAGGTCTTTCACCATACACGGTCCATTCTATGAAATTGTTAAGAAGTATGAAAGTTTGCGTTCACCAAAAGCAAAAAATGACCGTTTCTTTCGTAACTACCAGAATGGTAAATGTACCTGTCAGCCTATAGGTATAAACAAATTTGGTTCTATGCCTAAAGAAATCGCTAAGTTTTTAGGTTTAGCAGATCCTGAGAGCTACACTGGACATAGTTTCAGAAGAACTTCAGCTACATTGGTGGCTAATTCAGGAGCTGACATAATGACTTTGAAGCGTCATGGTGGGTGGCGATCTAGCAATGTAGCAGAATCATACGTAGAAGATTCCATACTAAACAAGAAGGAAATTTGTGCAAAAATCACAAAAAGAATTAGACTCGATTCTGAGGCGCGTCCTACTGGCGAAACACCAAGTACATTCAATGATTGGATTTCACCTACCTATACGAATAATTAACCATCTCAAATAACAATAGAACAAGAAAGTATTTCAGTAAATAATGTATCTGATGAGACCGCTATGCTACCAAAAATAGTTAATTATAATTTTACTAATTGCACATTTACTAATTGTTTCTCTAAATAAAATTTTTATCTACTAAATAAAATGATTTTTAGTATTGTTTTCTACACAAGTGTGTTGAAAAACGTCGTATGATACACGTGTGTATTGATGATTACCGTCCTCGGCTCTCTTAAGACCCTCGCCTGACAGCTCTGGTCTCAATGGCGCCTCAGCGGTAATCACCAACATTACACACTTGTACCATAATGTACTATAATATGTATTTAGTAAGTAAAATTATCGCATAACCTTTGTTCGCTAAGGGACCTAACCAGAAATAGTACATTATGGTACAAGTGTGTAAAGTTGGTGATTACCGCTGAGGCGCCATTGAAACCCGAACCGTTAGGTGAGGGTCTTAAGAGAGCCGAGGACGGTAATCATCAATACACACGTGTATCATACGACGTTTTTATTTATTTATTTAATACTTTAAGCACACAAATGTACAGAGGCGGACTTAATGCCTTAGGCATTTACTACCAGTCAACCTTTGGGTGATGCAGAGATAAATAGTGGTAGGTGCAATCACTATAATGAATGGATTTGAAATATATATAATACATAAATATAAGCCAGAAGTAATTAATAAATACAATACAATTTACACAATAAATAACAAATGAAATATAGGAATACACCTATACAATTAGTAGAAATAGATAATTGGAAAAATTTAGCGCTGTGACGACACTGCTGCCAACTTCTTGCGAATGTGCTCGCGAACTTTGACTTTAAAGGTTAGTCGGTTGGTTGCCATCCTGATTTCCTGGGGGAGCGCATTCCACAGAGAAATAGACTGAACGAAGAAAGAACGGTGAATGAAGTCAGTGCGGTGAGTAGGACATTGAAGAAGACGGTTATTGGAAGATCGTAGTTTTTTATTGTGGTTGTCGCAGATGTATTGAAAGTGAGGGGCCAGATAACTAGGGGAATTGGGCGAGTCAAGAAATGAGTACAATGTAGTTAGAGCCCTTTGCTCTCTGCGCTGACGTATGGGAAACCACTTTAGAAGCGACCGATGCGCAGAGACATGATCATATTTACGCAAATTGAAAACAAATCGAATGCAGTAATTTAGAAGACGGTCAAGTTTGTTGAGGAGGTCTGCATTCAGGTCATAGCAGCACACGTCACCATAATCGATGATAGGAAAAATTAGGGTCTTCACAAGCATTGTCTTTGTGTTTGATGGTAGGAAGTTTTTCAGACGATACAAAGCCCGGAGCGTTCCAGTAACCTTCTGACTGACACTAGCGACTTGAGTGTGCCAGCTCAGAGTTCTATCAATACGTAGGCCTAGATCCTTTACGTCAGTGCTGAATGGGACGATCGTACTGTCGAACAAAACAGGTGGCAGAGATGCACCATCTACTTTAGTTATGTTTCGAGGACTCCCAATGACGATCGCCTGACACTTATTGGGGTTTACTGCTACACCAAATTTATCAGACCAGGTTTTTATGGCCATCAAGTCTCTATTTAATTTGTCGATAGCGTCAGGTATTTCATCGACCCTCCCTTGACAGTACAACTGTAGGTCATCTGCATACAGATGATACGCACACTGAAGTTCGGAAGTAATGAGATTAATAAAGATAGAAAATAGAAGAGGAGAAAGAATGCCGCCTTGAGGAACGCCAGCCTCCAAATCACACCAGCGAGACGAAGAATCCCCAACGCGAACAGACTGCTGACGTTCCTGAAGGTAGGATGTGAACCATTCCAGTGCCTCGGGAGAGACCATCACATAGGATAAAATGGCTAACAGGATTTCGTGACTGACGGTATTGAAGGCGTTCGAGAAATCGACCAACACTAGTACAGTGACTTTGGTGTCTTCCAGTCCTGCCCTCACATCGCCAGTCACTTTAAGGAGGGCGGAGACAGTGCTGTGCCCGGGCCTGAACCCAGATTGTAGAGGACTAATCAGTGAGTTGCACTGCACAAAGTTAGAGAGTTGTTTGTGGACACAGGCCTCAAGCACTTTGGATAAGAAGGGAAGGATACAAATTGGGCGGAAGTGGGTTGGAAGAGTGGGATTGGCAACTTTGGGTAGTGGACGAACATAGGCTTTACGCCACAAGGAGGGGTATACACCGGTGAACAGGGAAAAATTTACAATATGGGTGATCGCAGATAGGAGGTGATCCAGAATAGTTGTGATCATACCACGAGTGATATTATCACATCCTACTGCTTTAGATTTGATGGAAAGGATGATCTTTCTGATTTCTCCCGGTTCAACTGGAATAAAACGAAAAGGATTAATATGAGGATGCGACAGACCAGAGATGAGAGACAAAGTTTGTTGTTTGGTTAGACAATCCATAGCAGGCACAGTAGAGAAATGACGGTTGAGTTCATCTAAGTCAATAGAATTGGGAAGGTCTGAATGTCGCGGTTTGCCGATACCAAGTGTTCCAAGGAATTTCCAAATATCGGCAGAAGATGAAGAAGAAATATTTTCCAGAATGTGGCGGCGTTTAGCATTGCGTATCATCTGGTTACATCTATTCCTTGCAACCTTAAATAGCATCCAGTTCTCGTCAGTACGACCCTTTTTATATTTACGGAACGCTCGGTCCCTGCGACGCATAGCCATCTGTATTCCTCCTGTCATCCAAGGTGAAGGAGGACGTTTCAGCTTTACTTTTTTAATCGGAGCGTGGATGTTATAAAGGCTGACCACAATATCATTGAATACCGCAACCTTATCATCAACCGAAGTGGCCTCCATCATAACCTCCCAATCGACTACGGACGCATCCTTTTTAAGTTTTTCAACATCCATCCTCGCAAAACAACGCCTGTACAGGAACCTGGGTTTAGGTTTAGGAGGTTTAAGGATATACGAAAGGAAAATCATGTCGTGATGAGAGAAGCCAGGCGCGTCATGTTGACCATAGGAGGAGACAAGGGATGGATTCGAGGTGAGGATAAGGTCGAGCCAGGTGTCATCGCCAAAAGTGTTGTGATGGGTAGGCTTGAGCGGTAACACGTGTAGACTAGCTGACTCGATGAGATGGAGAAGCTTGCGGGATCGAGGGGAGATTTGAGCAAGGAGGTTTGTGTTGAAATCACCCATGATGATGTGGTGTGCGTACTCTGAACCTAAAGATTCAAGTACTGATTCGAATTCAGTGAAGTAATCAACAGACGGGGGACAATAGACAACACCGATAATGGTTTTAGCTCCTTTGACACAAACTTCAAGGAAGATAAACTCAGCAGAGGCAGAATAGTTTGAAGATGCAGTTGCAAGTAATTTATATGGAAAATCACTGCGAAGGTATATGGCCACACCACCGCCTCCCTTACCAGTCCGATCGTTACGTATAAGAACGAAACCGGTTAGAGGGTAAGTTGTGGACAGAAGATGTGGTTTGAGCCAAGTTTCGGAAATCAGGATAGCGTGAACGTTGCTGTTGTTAAAAGCATCGTACAGTTCGCTGTAGTGACTGGCAATGCTTTGAGCGTTAATATGACATACATTCAACAACCGACCAGACTTGTCATTGAAATTTTGTTGTACAAAGTCACCAAGCGTGTCGTCGAGAGAATAAAAGCTTGGGTCGCTTGAAGAGGCAACAGAATCGTTAGCAGATAAATAAGACTCATTGTCAGGCATTAATAAAGTGGTTAAAATAAAATATATAAATTAAATTACAATAATAAATAGGAAGTAAACTATTGCTAAAAACAGAAACAGGTACAAATTTGCTACTCTGCACCACCCGCCAGCCAACACCAACACTAAAACAATAATATCAACAAACATACTATATACACAGCATCTATAAACAAACACAATAGTCAAAACATCAAAAAAACAATTAAAAGCCGGACGAAAACTGTTGTCCCCAAAACAAAAAAAAATAAAATACTTACAACACAAAAACAAAACATAAGCAGTGGTATACCCAACTAAGCGCCAAGTAGAACAAAATGTTTAAAATATATCATTCATTACTCATTCGGCAGTTACTACTCGTAGTTCCATAAAATCGGACGAAAAGTTTCTGAACGTACATTTAAATTTCAACATAATTTGATGTCAATTTGACAAAGAGACCAACAAAACAGTGATGAGGGTAGTCGGAAAGTTTAATTCGTTCGGTACCCTCAAAACAAACTTGAAAAACAAAGCACTTAGCACAATTAAATAACAAACACTTATAAAACCGAAACAAGTATACAGCAGAAGAAGATAAAATCAGTATTATTGTATTGGGATAACTTTACCATGGTTAGTAATTATTACATGTTATTGTATTGAGTTATTGAGTTTGAGCTGCAAATCAATTAAATAATAGCATATTAAGACAATCATGACACAACGACAACAAATAAACTATTTACTGTGTTTTTTTAGGCTCCCGGCAGCAACCACACCACTCCCGCCCCTAGATGGTATCACAGCCGGCGCCTTGGGGTACTTGGCTATCAAGAGCTTCAGCTCGTCTATGGAAATCACCTTATGCCGACTTCCATCAGAGGCCTTGATGTAGATGACGCCATCCTGGGTCCAACACGACCTCATACCGAAGTGCTCGCGCGCCTTCCCAAAGACAGACTGCCTGGCTCTCGTCAAGAACTCCTTGATAGATATTTTGGAGCCCTTCAGTCCTGTCTTCGCCTTCCACACTGAGGCCTTGATGTCCACATTGGAAAACCTCACGAGAATGGGCCTGTGATGCTCGTTGCTGGGGGCCCCAAGTCTGTGACAGGCTTTAATTTCTGACGCTGCGAGATTCTTGAGGGCAAGCTTAGAACCCAATACATCCAGGATTACTGCTGTGCTGTCCTCATTCTCCACTTCAGGCAGTCCCTGGAAGACCAGTGCTTTTCGCCGGTGCCTGGTCTCTAAGCCATCAATTTGTTTGGCACACTCATTGATCTGGCTTCGTAGCAGACCAAACATGGAGAATATGAGCTCCCGGAATGTACGAAGCTCATCCGCGATTTTTGCAACTGTGTTTGCTTTAGCTGGCCCCGCGCACTGGATCTGTGCTTCAAGTTCGCCCATCTTTTTCATGAAGTTTTCCTCGAGAACCCTCTGAGCAGCAATGACTTCGGCGTATTGAGACATTCTTGTTCTTATTTGTGTGGAGTGCTGAATAGTGATACTAATATAGTGCAGTGATCGGCTGGCAGGCGGTGTTTCCAAGATGTGATAATGTCACATAAATGTGACAAACGTGAGTACTTATATTTTAGCACTTGTAGATTTAGTACTGAATAAAATTCAATCAGTATTTCACTAATTACTAATAATTATATTTTAAATAAAATTCCAGAAAAAAACGAACGTCTGTTCTTTTTAATCACCTACCCGCGAGTCCACATTTGTTGTGATATTAATGAAACGACCGAGTGCTAGACAACAACTGGTTTTATTCATCTACCTTCAGACATCATAAACACTACTACATCTTCCCCAATAATTGGGTTTTCTATAAACCTAATTCATTTATAACTATTTCGTTATGAACACCTATTATCATATTATTATTTTTTTATTGTTTTTTTTTTTTGTGTAATATTACATAGGTTCATGATATTACATGTTGTACACACTTGTGAAGAAAATAATACAAAAAAATCATTTCCAACAGTGCAAACGAGTTGTGATTTTTTTTCGCAATGGCGGGCAAAATTAATCAGTTTTCCTATGCGCGCGCATTTAACAATGGCGATAGGCCATAGAGTAAAAAGAATTAGCTATCTTTTTTTGCTTTTCGCGGATAGCGTTTTAGCCACGTACAAAATGGGGAATTTCAAGTTTTCTTTATTACAGACAAAAACAAAAGTTATATTTAAGTGAAAGTTTTATTTATTAAACACGTAGTCAAGTTGAAATTACTCGTATCTATTTAAATACGAAGTTGCATGAAATGATTTGTACTATTGAGCACGATCTTTTTTGTATCGAAACTTTTTAAGAACAAAGCAACTCAACAAATAAATTGAAAAAAAAACTATTTATCTCACTTGTGAATAATAGTAATGAAAAAGTCACAGTTTGATAACAGGTGTCATTAAGTGCCTAATTGCGGTGAAATTAGAGCCACTTTATGAGCAAGTGTGTTGAAAAAAAAATTATCATCACCTTAGCATCTAAACATAGCATTCTTTCGGCCTTAACTGTTCGGTATCGGTAATCGTCAAGGCATGATCTCCCTACGAGTGACCTATGAATTTTGCCTTCGATAAAGCTATGGGCCGAAGCTTTCTCAGAAATATTTCAACAAGAAAACTCATTTTAACATAATGCCTCGTTGCCTGTTATGAGAATAACTGTTAAAGCAGATGTATTTTTTTTATTTAATCAATATTAATAATATTCATATTATATCCAACTCGAATGTGCGTGTAAAGGGATGTAAAGAGTGTTTGAATACCTAGATCTGCTGTTTGTTTATTATTATTGAGTTATCTTAGTGTTAAATTATTGTCATTAACTTTATGTTATTTGTATCGAATTATTATTAAGAATTAAATAATTGTAAATTTTATTTGATTATTTAGGAAGCGTGCTGTTTTATTGATTGTTACTGTTTTATTATTCTAATTGATCTACTCATAAAAATCATCAGCCTTTTCAATGTTCCCACTGTTGGGACACTGGCCTCCTCTCTGTGAGAGGGAGTGGGCCGTAATCCACCACGCGGGCCCAGTGCGGGTTGGTGAATGTCACATGTATTCGATTTTTGTTTCTAGGACTTGCCGGTTTCCTCACGATGTTTTCCTTCACAGTTTTGAGAGCAGTGGTGGTGAAATAATTTACACAAAGTAAAGCCTAAGTAATGAATGTTCTATTAGTATGTAATAGTGAAATTGTTGGCTCACTGCACGTGTTGGGTCAACCTGTAAGTGCAAAGGGTAATATTGTGATAAATAAATAAATAACAATAAATTATAGGATCTATTCACAAACTCACACCAACGGAGTATTGTAAACCAATAACAGAGTGTGGGAATAAAAGGGAATTCGCATGCAAAACGGACAAACGCAGCCACAAAGGCACAACCCGGCTCATTTCGGTACAATATCCCTTTCTCTTAGTGGTGCGGAAAGTCGGTCTTTTGATTACACCTGACGTTTGTGGACTCAACTACCGGATAATAATATTCTCTGAAACTCAAAATATTGTTATTCAAGTTGTATTGTAGAGCTTCGCCTTAAATTATATTTGAATATGGTATTGAACCCAAAAACCTGCCCAAGATATATAATTTTGTAAGTATGATACGAGTAGTACCGAGCAGTGGTGGCCCAGTGGTAACGACCCCGACTTATCTAACGTAGATCTTGGGCTCGGAACAAAGGCAGGCGCTTTACTTTGTGTAAATTATTTCATCACCACTGCTCTAAAAACGGCGAAGGAAAACATCGTGAGGAAACGTCCCAGAACCAAAAATTTGAAGATATGTGACATCCACCAACCCGCACTGAGCTTGCATGGTGGATTAAGGTTAATTCCCTCTCTCACAGAGTGGACGCCTGTGTCCCAACAGTGGGAACATAAATAATACGAGTAGATATGCGACGATATTATAAGGCTTAAAATGATCTCCTTAAGAATCAGCCTATAGCAGTATATTGCTAGATATATGGCATCAATTCATTCAGGTAATAATTATAGCCAAAAAACTAACAGCTCGTGTCTAGGTAAATCCCTACCTAAAAAGATATCTCAAAACAAAAACTCTCTTCAATTACCCAATACCTATCAAATACATCCTTGAACAGGTACAACCCTATCTTTAAAATCTTTTTGGTTTGAGTTTATTTTAATCATGTCAATGGGTGGCTTACTGCAACTTTATTTCTTATACAGGAGAAAGTTATTTGAATCTATTTAAAATCAATTCAAACTGTGTACTTCATCAACAGTAACCCAATACTTGTATTTAAATCTGATGAAAGGAGTCCATGGTTTTGCCTACACGTTCTTTTCCGTAGATACCTACCTACTGATACTTGCGAATGTGCAACTAGAATCATCTTTTTAACACGATTTTATTAGCTTGGTATGTATGTACGAGTATATATGTAACCTTTGAACATTTTTTGATATTTGGCATTAGACAGATCATAAGTTTTTATTTTGAACTCCGTTCAGAGTTCGTTTCGCGTTTAAGAAAAGGTTTACCGTTTGACACAAACAAGTGAAACAGGATGAGAAGTTTGCACAAAACATTAAACTCTCAAGTGCAAGAAGAAATGTCATTACAGCCAGGGGTGAGCTTGAATTTGGCCCCTTTCCTCTTCATTTATAATATTAGCAAACTCTCGCGAAAACTTCCTTAATTAGACTCGCGTTAACCGAAACTTAATGTAAAGTTCAGTCGACTTCTGCTCTTTTAAAGTCACGTAGATTTAACTCCTATAAATAATAACTCTTTTGGAGTTTGGTCCAGTAAGAAACTTGGATATCTCGGCCAAGTTCTTACACTATGCCTTGTTACAGGCGTTCTCACATGAAGAAACGCGAATAAAAGAACCTAGTTGAGTTTCTGAGATTTCATAACAACCTACTTTAGAGAGTTACCACAAAAAGGCGGCGGTAATACCGTTATTTGTTGTATATAAATTGGTATTGCCGAACAATCTCTACACAAAACGATAAATCCACATTCATTGAGTAGATTACATAACAGCCACTAAATAACAAAAAATAACACATAAGTATCCGGCATTCCACATTCTCGATACATTTTATCAAACGTGCATTGCCTGGAGGAAGTTCCTGTTTTACGCAATAACTCAGCTGTATGAGATAATGGCGTTTTCTTCGTGGCTGCTAACTTGGTACAACAGACACGCTATGTAGTTAATTCTCGATCAACGTTCCGATGAACTTTAATTCCAAATTGTGAACAGCGAAGCAGTTTGTAACTTTATTCCGAAGGACATTAAATTATGCCGTGTAAACAAGACCACAGTCTGGATCAAGCAAATCATTTCAGTTCAAGACGACATAAGTTTCAAATTAGGACAGTTTTGCGTGTGAATCCCAACTCATTTAAAATACGCTGAACGGGTTAATTAAGAGAACCAGCTGTGTGTGAAATTGTAAACGTATGTGAAAACATTCGGCGGTTTCTGTGAGACCACCCTTGTTATTTACCTGTAACAGTGTATCGACCTTAAATTTAATACTTCTAATGGGGCATGTTTCTACGTAATATAAGCGCCCCTTACTATAGTATCTTACTTCTTCTTCTATAGTATCTTTAATGTGTACCTAAACGGTTCTGTAACAGCAGTTACAGAACCGTTTAGGTACACATTAAATTGATACATGACTTCGGAAAGCCTGCCCATTATTTTTGTATTTATTTGACTTCAGCTTTCATATATCATAGTGTACTTTATATACTTAAATGTTAACGAAATCTTGAAAAAAATGTGTATCTATATATAGATCGATAAGAGTGAATAGGCTTTGGGTAGGGTTTGGGCAGCCTCGGATTATCTACCAAAATATAATCAACGTAACAATCACGGGGTCTGATTAAGTGTCAGAAACAAAACGTTCCCCAAAGCTCTTTAGAAAGAAGCTGGACAGTGAATTGTTGAAAGTGAACGAATTCCATTAGCGGAAGTGGAATTAAAGCCCGGCTTGCTTGATAATTTAGCTGTGAGTGAAGTAATTCATAGCAACTCGTTACTCGGCGAGTGATCATGATTTTAGATTGGACTGACAAAGGATTATTATAACTTAGCTTTTATATATCAGACTGTACGCAAACGGATCACTTATCTATTGAATTAATTGAATCTCATTCGCAAACTCTAACAAAATTAGATTAAGATAAATATTTATGTGTTATTAATCCTCCTCTTTGAGTCTTATTCCTCAGTGTAAAGGGTCGTGACCTCCCTTCTGCATCACTTTCTCTCGTACGATCTTCCTCCATCTGTTTCTGTCTCTGGCGGTGTGGAGGACGTTGTGAACTGCAGAGTCAAGAGCGGTACAGATCAACGTATTGGGCTGCGACGACGAGGCCTTTTCCCATCTACTTTGCCGGTCATGATGAGCTTCTCGAGGTTTCTACGGTTTTTTCTTGCAATGTAACCCGAAGTGTTCTAGAACTCTGAGCATACACTCGGATGACAGCCGCAAGGAGCTGTCCAGAGGATACGGAAAATCTTTCTTCATCACCACATCTCAAAGGCGTCGTTGCGTTTGCGGTCTGCAGATTTCAGTGTCCAAGTCTCAGCGCTATACGAAACGATCGAGAAGACTAAAGTCCGTAACAGTTTGGTTTTGGTTTTTACGGCAATGTTACGATCTCTCCAGATTTGTCCAAGCTGAGACATGTCATTGTACGTAAGCTCCCTCTCGCTCGAACCATCGTTATTGATGCTAGAACCAAGGTAGGTAAAGATGTCTACTGTTTCTAGACCAAACGCGCCAGTGAGTTCCAACTTTCCAGATCTATCTACCACCATTACCTTGGTTTTGGACCTGTTTACGTCATAAATATCTCCCTCAAACAAAATATCCAATACGAAATACTTTTCTTGACGCGTAATGGGCATTCCATAAATCTTTTGTTTTTTATTTAAATATAAATTAGGTTTATAAGAAACCACTGATATATTAATTTTATAGCCATATAAAATAAGATTATTCAATTAAATTCATTTTTAAATTGCCTCAACATTTCACGCGATTACGTCAAACAAGCAAGTTTCCCAAAGTTTTTCTATTTGTTATGTTGGAAGAGATGAATCCAATTTACTGAATAATTCAATTAGACACGATTTAAAGTCCGAAACTTCTGAGAAATTACCTATATTAATGTCACATACAAATAAGTATCTTCTAAGAACATTGTTAAGTAAACGTGGGTTTAATTAATTAATAAAAGTGTTTTCTTATTTGTATTAAGAAAAGGCTGGAATGCGTCAAAACAGCGTGGCGTAATTGTGTGGTCTGACATTTTTATAAGTCCTATTTACATTTCGGCAGACAAAACATTTTAGGAACAGGACACTAGCTTAATAAAAGTTAAACTCAAGCGGTCATATTTATTAAATTGTTTATGAGTTTTTATTAATATATACTCCATGTGCAGTGGAAATCTTTAGTCATACTATATGTACCTAACACAAACGCACATAAACGTAATAAGTAGCTACACTAAAGTGGAAAGAAAGAAAGAAGAAAGAAAAATATTTATTTGTGAAGTGGCATACAGATTTAAAAAAAATAACCATTTAATTGAGTCAGAAATAAAATTACTAGGGAAAGCCAAAGTAGTAGATTGACAAGACACCGAGTAAACCAAAAAAAAGGATAAACTTCCTCCACCAATCAGGCAAAAACCGACATGTTTGTTTTTCACCGTTGTCAACGTCTGCCACATCAAAGTTTCCTCGATTTTCGTTAGCCGAATATACGATGATTAATGAACTAGTGCACCCGGAAGCCATTCGGGCGTCGAGAAAAAAAAATTGTCTTCGCAAGCGGCAGGCGCATTGTTTTTTTTCTCTGACGTCAGTCAACGTAAACAGAGGCAAGTAACAAACATCTCTGTCGATAAATTGCTCGCACCATTGAGTTTGCACAACTCTTTATTTTCATAAAAAATATGGATGACGGTGTTTTGTTTTTATTTGATAGTGTAAATTAATTTGATTGGAGATGCTTTGCTCAAAGCAGTCACAGCGGCAAGTCAATGGTGTCGGTTTTTTATTTATATTTTCATAATTAATTGAAGAGGTACGATGTTATTAAGGCGCCTTATTCAGGACAGCCTCACCAGCAATTTGAAATGGCGTAGGTGAGTAAATGGAAATGGGCTGGACATGTAGCACGCCTTCAAAACCTGAGATGGACAAAAAAAGTTACAATGTGGAAGGGCACACTAGAAAAAAGAAAGAAGGGAAGACCATTTACTAGACGGGAAGAAGATATAAAGAAAGTAGCAACTACAGATTGGGTTAAAATCGAACAATCAAGAGAAGATTGGCTATCTTTGGAGGAGGCCTTTACCCGAGGAGGGGTTCTTGCAAGTGGAAATAGTACCTAAAATTATAACAATAAACATTATTTGTTAATCGCACAGATTCAATTTAGATTCAACTTTTTTTGTAAGATACTTTCATGAAATAAAAGGCTTTTTATTTTAATTTTATTATAGGTGAATAAATAAGTCAATTACTTATATGAAAAATGTATCTATAGGAACAATATATGAAGCCTATCGACTAAGTTATTATTGAAAAATAAGAATACTTGACGAAGTTAGTAAAGTTGTACTGATTCAATCAATCTCTTTATATTGCCTTTTGTCATTTTATTAGTCGCCTAAAATACCTTCATACCTATACTGAACACGATATCATGATACCTACCTTCATTAATAGAGAACGTGTTTCCCGTCAGAGATCTTTTTCTTAGTTTGTTGTCACATTTTTACGTCATTCTTACTCAATTGTAACTTGTCATTGTCACAGATGACAAGTTACATTTCCGACGATTTATTATATTGATAACTTCGACGATTGCGGTCGATGAGAGCCGATATAATATGTAACTACTCACATAGATATATATACTTTTTTGGTGAGTAACATTTGCGAGAGTCTGCGAGATGTATTTAAATGTAACTATATAAAAATATCGATGAATCATTATTTCTTAGAATGCTTTGAATAGCTTTAAAGTTTCTAAGATCAACAATAAAGTTGTCCTTAATATCTGAGCACTAGATAACTAATCCGCAATACTACGCAATCGAGACAACAGCTCTCATATATTATTCACACAAGTTTGTGATTGCACAGCTATCTCAGATATCTTTGTTAGGAGACCCCTAATAGAAATATAAATCTCCAAGTCCGTACTCTGACGATTTATGGAGCTACCCAACTTACCCTTTTTATTAGTCACGTCCGTAACATGAAATTTTTTCTCTTTTCACAACTTTATCTGGGAGCATCTAATATTTTTACAGCGAAAGAGCACAGCCACAACGAAGCGAAAACAATTACAGGGCCAGAGTTATAGACCTCATAAAACAATAATGTCCCGGCGTAACTTTGAAAATGAATTTTGGCGTAAACGATGTAAAATTAATCTTAGTTTTAATGTCTATATTTTAACAACATTGCCAGTGTCAAAAGTCAATTTATTTACGGCCTGATTCCTCAATAAAGAATACAAAAATTATCGATTTATGCAATTCTTCTTCATCTTTATGAGTCGACGAAAATCTCTTTAATATTTTGGGCCCGGTGGCCACGTTAATTGTCAGTCAGTGTTGATTATTAGGTCCTCTAAAGTGTAGAAGTACTTGGGGTAATCTACCATGTATGTCATATTCTGCACACGGGCACCGCACTGACATTCTTAATTCTTTCTTAATTCTTTATTGTACACCAAAACAATACATTTACACAAGGTGAAATCAATATTAATGTACAAAGGCGAGCTTAACTCCAAAATGGAGTTTTCTTCCAGCAAACCTTTGAGTGATAGAGATTATAATAATTGAGGGCAGTAATCCAGTGTACAATTTTACTGTAAGATAATAATTAAATATATAATAATAATACATACATAAAAGAACTACGTTCATAAATACAAATATATATATATACGTATATATCTACTAATATTATTTTATTGCGTTGATAGAAAATGCTCCTTAATTTTCCTCTTGAAGACATCGAGAGAAGGGCTATCGCGTAGGGAGTGTGGGAGAGAGTTCCAGAGATGCACTGCAGTAACAGAGAAGGAGCCATCATAGCGGCTGGAAGTGTGACGAGGAGTTCGAAGAAGAAGCGAAGTGGCTGTGCGACAAGGTTTACCCCTCGGGACGAGGTACTCAAACCGTTCGCGAAGATATTGAGGAGAAGTAGGATTGTGCAGGATAGTATAGAGAAGGGATAGGATGTGGGTATCTCGTCGACGCGTCGAATTGGCAGCCACTTCAATCTGGACCGAAATTCCGACACATGGTCGTAGACATTGGGTACCAAAGCAATTATAATACTCACATGTGTCTCTGAATCGGCTGCAAGACCCTGCGCAGTAGCTATTCTTGTGTCAATGTTGAAAGGTCAAGATAGCATTGTATAACTGTCTCTTTCACTCGCTTACGTTTGTCGCATCGTGCTATTTCGCTTACTCTATGCAGTATACTCGATGACAAACTGTTTCTTGCGCAATGGTTGGCAGAGACAACTTCAGAGACACAAAGATCCGCATAAGTTAATGGAAAATTGTCTATTGAATAAACTGGGTTATTAATAATTGAAAATGAAAAGTTATGCTAGGACTATATTATATAAATGATAAAAAAATTAGACTACCTACGCGAGGGTGCACTAAAAAGAAACACAGGTGCTTATTACACATTATAGTAACTATATAATTAGTTCAAATATTCTACAGGTAGTAAGTAAAAACCTAATTACTTATCTAATTTAATAAAAGCGCGATCACCGAATTTGAAAGTCAAGTGTTGGTTAATGAGCCGTTTAATTATAACATTTGTTTGGTCTGTTTTCCGAGCGACCGGCCGAATTTATTGCCAATCAGACCATGACACGTCCGCGGGCCCCACGACATTAATACGTAACAGTTTTAGCCCCCAGTCGTAGATCGTGACAGAACACACAAATAATACGAGTATTAACGGTAGGTAGCCAGTACATAAAACTATTGGTTAGTAATTGTGTAACTGAACTGATATAATATTACGTGCGTCGTGCACTAGTAGAGCTAGTAGAACGAAAAAGTATGGCAATTTTCAGATGTATTCCTTTTCCGTCTGGGCACATGTCAACTTTTCGATCTGTCATTTTCATTCATAACATTGACATTTGAATTTAAGAACAAAAAAATAGCCCAGGAACATAACTATAATAAGAGGCCAATTTCCGAAAAAAATATCTAGTTAAATAATTTCACCGGAATTATTTTCACTAGTAGTAATTACTACTAGTGATGAAAAATACATGAAAAGCCGTCACCGCAAAAAAAATAGGCTGTTGAAGGGCCCAAAAACATTTTTCTCAAACATGCTTGGCAATTTGATCATTATTTTGACAACCTTCTTCGAGATAAATCGCAATTGCTGTACTGGCCATATACATGCGAGCAGCGGCCGGCAAAAGTTGTATGAAAATCCATATCTGTCGTAAATAAATTACATAGTAAACTCATATCTGTCCTGTAATTTAAAAATGGAACGATCTTTTACTCCGAAACATGGCAACCAAGGAGGTAACATATCAGAGGTTTTATTTAAATTTCGAACTGGCTTGCATTAGAAAGCTGTTTATAGAAAACACAATGAACACTTTATGTGCCTTTTCACACGACCCGGTTTCCGGGTAGCCGTTGCCTTGTTATGTTAGCTTTTACACATACCGGCGCACATGGCCATACTTTCGCCGCCGGTTACCCGGCACCGGCTAACCGAAAACCGGGGCGTGTGAAAATGGACTAATTGTATTTGACAAAATGAGTTCTAGGTGCTACTTAGTTTTAATTTCCGCGCATTATTTCAGAAAAGCACTATACAAGCCTTGGCCACAACAAGGCATTGATGGACTTACGTATGTGATTGACATACGTTTACACCATTTTCGTCCATCAATGTCTCTTTTGCTGGCCGCTGCAGTAATGTACTATTTTTACTTATTTCTCATCAAGTTTTGATTTTACCGCTATTTGTGCTCAGAGCAAGTTTATTCCTTGTTCAAGTATGCTAAACAAATTCCTACATAAAATTCGGTAATTTTCATTAGTTTTTGAGATATTATGAGTAAAAGTACTTTTTTTGTGTTTGTTTTTTTTTACTAAATCTTTGCGTATGGCGAAACTTTACGAGAATTAACCAAAAGCACTGATTTTTGGACCCTTTGGCAGCCCATATTTATTTTTGCTTTGATGGGGTTTTTATGGACTTTTCATGCATCATAAGAATAGAAAATAATTTCACCGGAATTATGTTCCGTTTGAACATAATTCCGGTGAAATAATTTAAATTGTTTTTTTTCGCAGCTAATGTCTTTATTACCAGGGCTAAAAAGCAATCAACCTCACCGACCGAGAATTTTTTCACATATCCAAAAGCAACCATTTAGCTGGCAGCGGATTTGCTGGCAATTGTTAATTTTTACCTGACTGCCGAAGGAGGGTAATGTGTTTATCAGTCTATGTATGTATGTATATATGTATGTCTGTTTGTTCCTATGTGGCGTTCTAGAGACCAAACGAGTTGGCCGATTTTGATGATTCTTACGTCAATCGATTCGTCTTAACACAGCGAGTGTCACTGGCTACATTAAAATTGGAAAAAAATGGCGGATTTTGGGCGCTATTTTGTGGTGGAATTTTTATTTTTTTGCTTCCATACCCATCGTGTGGAATATCAAAATAAAGGGTTTTAAGAGGTGATTTTAAAAATATGTAATACTTGTATGTTTAAATGTACCTAATTCTAAAAAAATAAATAAAAAGTTGTAAATAGTAATAGTTAATTCATAAATTCAAAAAACCCGACTGCTTATAAAAAAGCGAACTAAAAAGACGTAAACAAGAAGAAATTCATGCTGTGCAGTCGGAGGATACATGTTCGCGAGCTGGCTGACCAAAACCAGATGTTTTTTTTTAAGCAGTCGGGTTTTTTGAATTTTTTAATTAACTTTTTTGTTAGAGTCAAGTGTGGACTCTAACAAAAATTTGCAATTTAAAGCTTAATTTTATGCAAACGGATACCTGAAACAAAAACTTGTTTTAACAGACCCGTAATATTTTTAAATGGCCAATTATCCAACCCACACCATGGGAAAGACGAGAAAAAACATCCACACTTTACGTTTACAGGAGGTGCGATACAATTTTTTTTACCACTTTGTCGGCGTGACTAATATGTACTCGTATATCCATGCCAAATTATAGCTTTCTAGTACTAAGAGTCTCTGAGCTAAGCTGCGAACGGACGGATGGATAGATGGACATGGCGAAACTATAAGGGTTCCTTATTGACTACGGAACCGTAAAAATATGATAAACCCAGGATTCATCCACGGTATCAGCTTAACTCAGTCTAACTCAACCACAGAAGTCTTTCCACCTAGCGCCAAGCGCCAAGTTTCATGGATCCTAAACACAGTAGCAGATGTTAGGCATTTCTTTCACTCATTAATTTACCAATGAAGCAATAAACATTGGACTCTGGCCAATGTAGACCAGTGTCTACAATATACAGTCGTAAGAAAATTGTCGATTCTAGTGCTTGGAGACTTTTGATTTAGCTGTTTGTAACTAACAGTTTAAATAGGTTCGATAAGTTTCATGTGTGTTAAGGTAGATGGATGGACTGGACTGGATTTGGAAGGCTTAGGACCAGGTGTTATGTCGCAGTTTGGAAGAAGCCTTTGTCCGTATAAGCCGAGTTGGTAAGATGACGTCATCATCATCAAATCAGTCCCGACATAAAATAGCAAGACAAAAAGAAACAGCATTTTCAATCCTGAAGTATATTGATGCTGAAGAAATAACAGTGAATGTCTTACAATTTATAAATAACACAAGTAGGTGTAATTAAATTGGTTATCAAATAATACCACCTTTATTATTCTTCAATTTACTTAAACTCCCACCTTACTACGTACGTACTCCACCAAAACCTAGAACTTTGTTGTTAAGTTTGTATTGGCAGAATAATTTAGTTGCCTTCAGCAGTTGCCACCTACTTCAACGTTTACCTAACCTATGTAACAACACAATATTTCCAACTGTTCTACAATGTTCTTCGACAATTACTTTAATAAGAACACATTTAGTTAACGTACGGCATATAACGCTTGTATTCTCAAGAGGCGTAGGCAGAGATATAGGCCGGGTTTCAGAATTGAGTATTCGGAGATAAGAATATGTCAAACCCTATTTTAATATCAAATTTTGACAGGTTTCCAGGCTAAAGCAAAGTATATCAAATACTCAACTTCACATAGGTACTTCATTCAGAAATCGGAGCTAAATACCAGTTAAAAAAATTAAAAATACAACCGACTGCCAATTAAAAATACTACAAAGTGAAAAATAACATTAATTTCGGCAGTTGGTATTCCTGTTTTCGTTTTTTGACACCGACTTCCGAAATTAAAGTTATTTTTCACATTGTAATGTTTTCATTTGGAAGTCGCTGGTATTTTTTTCAAAAAAAGTAACTTTTTTGTAGTGGTACATAATGGACCAGTTCTATAGGTGCCTATAATGCCCAAGTGATTCCAGAAGAGATTAACCCAATAACTTGAAACTTAAACAAAACCGGTGGAATAAGAGTATACAATCATTTATGATCAACAGTACGGTTTTACCAAAGGGCGTTGCACAACTGACGCCGGTGTCACCCTAATAAAGAACATCTTTAATACCTGGGAGGAAGCACAAGACGCCATTGGAATCTTTTGTCACCTCTCGAAGGCGTTCGATTGCGTTAACCATGAGACACTATTGTTGAAGCTTGAGCACTATGGAATTAGACCCCTTGAGTTACTTAGATTATATTTAAAAGCCAGGCAAATTAAAGTTCAGGTAAACGGCGTAAACTCACTAGGGTCTGAAATGACAATGGGTGTTCCTCAAGGCTCCATATTGGGTTCATTCCTCTTTTTAGTTTATATTGACGATTTACCCCAATTACTACAAAATTTAAAATAGATTTTAACGGATTGAAGATTTTGTGACCGCGGGTCATAAAATCTTGATGATGTCAATAACTCTATTCATCAGGTGCAAAATTTGGTGCACGTTAAACAATTTGATACTAAATGAAAAAAAAACAAATGTATTAGATTCACATTGCTGAATGATAGAAGTACCGAATGCGACATCATATTGAAAAGCGAAAAGCTGGACTTTGTAAATTGAACAGTTTTCCTGGGAATCACTCTAGACGAAAAATTGCAATGGGGTCCTCACATAACATCTCTTGCGGGTCGGCTAAGCTCAGCCGCTTATGCTGTTAGAAAGATTAGACAATTAACGGATGTAGAAACCGCGCGTTTGTTTTATTTTAGTTACTTTCATAGCATTATGTCGATGTGAGTTCGAGCATTGAATCCATATTTATATTGCAAAAGAGAGCTGTCAGAGCCATATATAAGTTAAGACACCGAGAATCTTAAGACAAAACTACTAACTAACAACTAAACTACTACGAACTATTAAAAAATATTAATATTATGACAGTTTCTTGCTAATTTATTTATGAAAATATTATGTATGAAAGGAAAAATATACATATCTTTAGTAAAGTCAGTGATAAACACAATTGTAATACGAGAAATAAAGTTAAGTTAGATCACCCATCTTATAGACTAGCTAAAATACACTCATCTTTAATGGGGTACTGTGTTAAATTCTATAACAAAATACCTTGTGATATATTAAAACTAAATGAAAGTAAATTTAAAACTTTAGTTAAAAGCACACTTTGTAAACAGCATATTACAAATTAGATGATTTTATTCAAGATAAGAATGCTTGGAAACATGCTGGTCCTGCACCATAGGGCAATCTTTAGTGTAGACAAAATCAAATTTGTTAATTTATATTCATAGTTAATTCATTTTTCATTTTTTCTTTATTGTTTTAAGAAATTGACTCACACACTGTTTTATTGTTGTTGAATTAAGTATTTTACCTATGTTTGCAATATTTGTAAGTATATGAGAACCATGTTCCTATTTATCAAATTAATGAATTTACCTGTTAATGCTTGTTATACTTTATACCTGTACATAGTATAGTGTGTAGTGCTATTCTGGGTGCATCGTCCTCACATATATGTATTTATTAATGTATATAAACACATCAACACGGTCTAGGGATATTTTTAAAAAAGCGAATTAATAGCAATGTGTTAATTATTTATATGACATGTATATATTTAAAAGATACGTTATTTAATATTCTACCATTTTTAATAATGGTTAAGGTACTTCGATTAAAATTTCAGGATTTTATTGAAAAAAAATGTAGCATAGACGGAAACCGTATATGAATTAACTTTTAATTTATGAATAAAAACAGAAAAATCATTTAATTTGTGTTTATAAACTTGAAATTAGTAGCCTGAGAAAGCGCCCATGATGTTCATAACACATCGGCAACGATTCGGCATGCTCAGAACAAGGTTGTCAATGTCTTGCTGCGGAATATTGTCCCATGTCCTTCTGAGGTGCGCAAAAAGTTGATCTTCTGTAGCTAGATTTTTAGGAACTTCCTTCAGAGCTCTTCTTTGCAGCATATCCCACGCATGCTCAATGGGATTTAGATCTGGCGATTGAGCAGGCCAGTCTAAGGCCCTAACATTGTGTGTATGTAACCAAGCTGCTACCGTTCTCGCCGTGTGTACCCGGGCATTGTCGTGCATGAGCAGGAAATCTTGCCCCATTTGTGTTCTGTGGGGCAAGATTACAGGCCCCAGCACCTGTTGGACGTATCGTTCTGCCGTCATATTGCCCCGCACCCAAACGAGATCCGTCCGTCCTCCAAGACGAATTCCTGCCCAAACCATAATTGTTCCTCCTTGGTATGGGTGAACTTCCTGAGGGTTCTGAAGACGGCTCCATCGTCCAGGAACTCGCCAAACACGCGTCCTTCGTGAATCTGGATGGAAGCCGAACCTGGATTCATCCGTGAACAGCACATTGGACCATTGCTCACGGCCCCAGTCCACGTGGTTCCGGTGGGACCCGGAGTGGTCTACGAGAGCGTAGATTGCTTTCATGCAGTCGCCTTCTTACAGTTTGATCACTCACAAGCACTTGGTGTTCCACTCGCAGCCTTTGGACCAATTGAGTCGCCGTTGCATTTGGTTGAGCTCGCGCAGTAATTTGCAAAAATCGGTCTTGTCTGGGGGTAGTGATGCGATTTGGCCCCCGGTGCCTCTCCGCTACTTCACCTGTGGCACGATAGCGTGTCCACAATCTTGAAATTACATTTTGGTGGGTCCCTATGGCCTCAGCAACATTACGTTGAACAGACCCAGTTTCCAGCATTCCCACAGCTCGTAACATCTCCGCCCTCGTCAAATGTTGGCGTTACATGGCTACAATACTTCCATTTTGACTTTATCTTTCGTTTATAAATGAAAAAAAACTGTAACTAAACGTAATTCGTACTGTTTTCTAAATTTCGCACAAATGAAAATTCCCTCTCCTACACATCAAGACATTTTTATGCCACCGAAACAAAAGAATTTTCAAAAATTTGAATTTGGAATTAGTCTGAGATAAATTACAAACAAATCGGTGTATAAAAGATTCCAATGCGGCCAGTACTTTTCGAGTTATTTAATTGAGTACGAAATATCCCTAGACCGTGTTGATGTGTGTACTTATGTGAATATTGTAAAACATTAATTTTTTTTAAAAGAGTTGGTATGGAGTTTCTGTGCATTCTTCTCCATAACAAGCTACTTTTCCGAATGCACGGTAGAATCAACTTTTATTACTTGTAAATTTTAATTTTTGTTCGACGTTCAAAAGTGCCGCTGATTGGCCTAGTTGAATAAATATATTTGACTTTGACTTTGAACCAGGATGAACTATTCACACCTGCGTACCTCTTTAGAGCATACCAGTGTGACGTTATGTTATGAAATGGTGTAAACAATAAACATGCGACGACATGCGATTGCAGTTATCCCGAATGATTTGCCGTCATATTAAAGATTTCTGATTTATATCTCCAAAGTTCTTTATCAGATCTTGATTAAATTTAAATAGGATGGCATGACAAGCACCAGCTTACAAACAAAAAAAAGAATCATCAAAATCGGTTCTTCTAGTAAAAAGTTCTGAGGTAACAAACATTTAAAAAAATACAATCGAATTGATAACCTCCTCCTTTTTGAAGTCGGTTAATTACAATATCATGTAAGATGATACAAGTCTATTGCCAGTATCAGGATACAAATCCATACTTCGAGCTGTCATTAAATTTCTAATGTAATACCTACTCAATACCACTGCCCGACCGAGATCGAACCAGGAACCCATTTTTTTTCTCTCTTTTATTAAAAAACTAAGGTTCTTAATAATAACTTACACTCTAGCCTTAATAGACTAATAAGCAATTTAACTCTAACTTATTATTATATTGTATGATGTTATGACTAAGAATAGTGTCAATTTGCACTTTTATATAGTTCAGTAGCACTTTCTTAGAGTCTGATATTATGTTAAAAACACTTAGTTCTTGTGTTACATGTATAGCACAGTATTGTTGCTATTATTTATTCACTTATTATACACTACACTAACTCAAATGGTTTAGTTCTCTTTAGCCTACGCACTATGTCCGTGTTATCTAGCAGCTGGATTGCTTCCACATTCACATGTCGATGAAGTCTGTGTTCGTGGGCTTCAGCAAAGTTTTGGATAACGGTGGTGACGAGTTTCATTTTAAGGTCGCGGTGAAGGTCGTCATTTCTGATGTACCATGGTGCATTAACAGCATCTCGGAGAACTTTATTTTGAAATTGTTGTATAATTTTAACATTGCTTTGTTTAGTACAGCCCCATAGTTGGATACCATACGTCCAAATTGGCATAAGAATATGCTTGTATATTATAATTTTATTGTGTATTGATAGACAGGATTTCCTTCCGAGTAACCAATACATATTTGTGTAGCGTATATCGAGTTCTTGTCTTTTCTTTTTAACGTGAGATTTACAACGCAACTTGGCGTCAAGAGTTATGCCAAGGTATTTTGCTGTATTTGCATACGGCACTTGCATGCCGTTTATATAGACTGGGTGGTAATCGCAGTGTTTATTTGTGAAGTCAATGTGAATCGATTTTGACTCATTCAGTTTGAACTTCCACTTTTGTGTCCAGTCGTAAACTTTGTTTACAGCTAGTTGAACTTTTTCTACTACTTCTTTGTGGTTTGAACCAGTAGCCATAATAGCAGTATCATCAGCAAAGGTCGCTATGGTGTTGTTTTCCAGCTCTGGGATATCATATGTGTATACCAAGTACAGGATTGGGCCTAACACACTTCCTTGTGGTACTCCGGCCTTAATAGTTTTTAGCTCAGAACATGCGTCCTCATGCCTTATCCTAAACATTCTGTTGCTTATATATGACTTTAGAATATCTGAAAATTCGGGGATCATGCGTCTGAGTTTGTATATCAGACCCTCATGCCAAACTTTGTCAAAAGCTTGTGCAACATCTAGAAATACGGTGGCACAGACTTGCTTGTTTACGAGCGTTTTTTCGATGATGTTTGTTATTCTGTGTACCTGGTCAATGGTAGAATGTTTTTCCCTGAAGCCAAATTGATGGTTAGGAATAAGGTCTTTCTCTTCTATTATTGGTTTTATCCGTTTTAATAAGAGCTTTTCAAACAGTTTCGATAATACTGGCAGCAGGGAAATGGGTCTATAAGATGATGCTTCATGGGGTGGCTTCCCAGGCTTAGCAATCATAATAACTTCAGCAACTTTCCATGGCTCAGGTACATGTTTTAGTATAAATGCAGCGTTAATAAGTCTGGTCAGCTTAAGTATGGCTTTGCGTGGGGGGTGTTTTAGTATTTCTCCTGTTATGAGGTCATAACCCGGGGATTTCTTCGAGCTTCTGTTGTTTTTAATTTCTCTCACAACTTCTTTAGGAGTTACAAGTCGAATTCTTTGGTTTTGGGATACATTTGCACTCTCAGGTATTTCTATGGTACTTTCATTGGGTTGAAAATTATCTTCTAAGTATTGGGCAAACCTTACCGCTTTTTGTTCATTGCTTATGGCCCATTTTCCATCGCTGTTTCTGATGGGAGGTATTTGCATAATCAGCCTTTTTAGTTTTCTTGTAGCTTTCCAAAGAGAGTAATCCGTTGATTGGTCATTTGTTAGCTGCACAAGTTTGGAGTTCAGAGTTTCATACTCAAATTGTATAATTTGCCTCTTTAATTGTTTAGTAAGGTTATTTAAGTGTTTTATCCCGCGGGCACCTTGTTTGCTGCCAGCGCTTTCTTTGTTTTCTTTTCTCTGATAGTAAATGCACAATATCTTTGGGATAGATATGCCCCTTATATTTTCGTTTTAACTATGGAGTGTTGTTCCCAGCACATTGTTGAATGTTAACAACATACTTATTGTGCGGGACGGACGTGATCGATCAAGGCCCCAGGCTGACTGAAGGTTGTAAGGCTTCAGCTTGAACGCGTTGACGCCCCTTGCACCTATTGTTCAGTTGTCTTCGAGCAAGTATTGACCCTGCAGTGGTTGGAAGGCTGCCAAGGATGTTGAGGGGAAGGCGTGATGTCCAGTTCAGAAAAAAAGTCAGGTTTTCATGTCCAAAAGCGACGTCTCTTCATGGTCTCCGTTACGCAAAGTGACGTGGATTTAATATTTAGAAATAATGGCTACGATTAGGACGGTGCCTCAGCGCACTATCCTACTACCACACTTGACCGTAACGAGGACCTCAAAACAACGACCGCGCATAAACTTTAATTAACAAATTAATACCTTACGGCTAGTCGCTGAAAACCGACAGAAACCCCCCTTCTACTGAACCGATTTTGATGAGACTTGTGTCTCTGGATAGGTCTCGAGAAGACCTTCCCTCCGGACCTTGGTCCAGGTTCATATCTGCTACCTTCACGGAGCCCTTGCGTGGAGAACGCCTAATAAGGGGAATTTCAGTCAGTTTGTAGCTTTATATGCTACTTTACAATACAATGGTGCACTTTAGTGCCAGGGTACCAGCGAGGGACTTGTAGCCCTACTCCTGGACCATCGATCTGTGACAGTTCCACAGCTTCATCTGTCACCTTCACGGGCACAGCCACGTGAAAGTGCGAAAACATAGCTTCTGTGCCTGTTTTCGGCATATTCAGTGAGTTTGTACTCGAGCTGGTGGGCGGATCCGTATTCACCAACCGTCATCGGATAGCCCTCGCGATGGGCTACCCCATGGTGGAAGTCCGGTGGATACAGCTCCAACCCTCGATCCAGTATTCACTCTGATGTGGTCGATGATGCGAGAAAACCATGGAACCTCTTACTATATTAAGTCGGTTAGTTCCCTAACCACCAGAGCTAGGCTCCTTCCAAAAATGTGGTTGGGAAGCTGGAGAATTGGGCTATCGAATGGTAGTACCCTGATGGGTGTACCACCAGCCCTTCTGGGACTTCTGATGCCGGGAAGCGGCCGAAATAGAAAATATCGTGTTGTTCCACGGCTTTAACGCCTCTGTGTGTGTATGTGTAGCCATATATTAGCTATGTGTTGTGACTGAGTCCAGGCGTGTGCCCGAGGGTCCCCAACGGTAATGCTTCAGATAGCATATCAATAATCCTTCAGGCACCAAGTGTGTCTGAAGGTAGTGGGCCCTCTGGCAGACGCGTAGAAACGTCCATGCTGGCACATACAGACACATTATTTCAAGTAAGTAATATCTATGTACTAGAATTACATAGATGCCATCTATATATAGGGCCTGGACACAGTTCCAGGTCACCTAGAAGCGCTAAAACGCTTATAACCAAAATTCTATTTATTTACTTGAGCAAAAATGCATGTATTTACCATCTCAGAGTGAAACTGTTTTAAACCTGGCTATGTACTGTTATTATGTACAGTTTTTCAGTCATAGCACCAAGGTATACTATCTAGAACACCTAGGTGGTGTTTCCTAACAAAATAAATGTGTAAGGTAAATAATACGATTGGTAGGTGGGCAGAGCGCACCTATCGATACTTGCGACCCGGCCATTTTCGGGGGGTCCAAAAAACGTAAACAAATATTTTTTATTTGCTTAAAATACTACTTACACATTTTATCTATAGTATATTAATTCTAATTATACTAGATAACCATATTTTAGGTACTATAGGCTATTATAAAGCCCTCAAAACGCTATTCTAAAATACCAAATTTGTCTGCTTACGCGCCAGACTATATATATCGTGCACCGCCATCTGACTGCTCATTTCGAACTAAACTGTCATGGCGGTAGGTCGTGTTTACGGAATTTGACTTGTTTTGATTTTGCTTTCTTTCCGTAACTACCGCATTTAGTATGTATGTAACGATTCTAATTTACTCTTTAGACCCGATATTTACTTAATACATACTCATATACACTAAAACATAATGTTTAGTGCCTCAAAAAGTGGTCGAAATTTTATGTTTTGAAAAAACTATAAAAGAAAAATTCTCGTCTAAAACTTTTTAGTACGAGCTCGCGCGCTGGGGTAAGCAGACGTATGTTTTGTTTATACTATTTATATCTACAAAACTATTCTAACATTTTTGTGACGCCTCGTCGCGAACACTTATTTACTTCTGAGTCAAGCTGATCCGGATTTTGTAATGGAGTTCTTAGGTCGATTATATTATCTAGATCAAGCGCAAAGCTGTCCCAGTCTGTAGATTTGTTAACCAAAGTTAAATATAACTCTTAATAGAATTTTTTGACTAAGTCTTAGTATAATCGGGGAGTGATCCGAATTCATAAGAAACTCTTCCTCCAAACTAACATAATTGGTGGATATGTTTTTACATATAAAAAAGTCTATGAGATCCGGTATTTTCTGATGATCAGTTGGCCAGTAAGTTGGTTTGCCAGTGCTCATAACTTCACAATTTGTGTCTCTAACTGCATTTAAGAGCTGTCTTCCCTTTGTTGTAGTCAGTCGTGATCCCCAATGCGTATGCTTGGCATTAAAATGACCGCCTAGGATGAATCTTTGACCCAAAACTTCAAAGAATTGCAAATATCGCTCTTTTCTTATCATGTGCCATGGAGGACAGTATACAGCTGCTATGGAAACGTGACAAAATTTGGTTTTGACTGATACTGCCACAGCTTGAATGTCTGGTTCTTCAAATTTACTGTGCTCGTAATGGTTAAGGTTTTCTTTAATTATAACCGCGCTACCTCCTCTGGCAGAGTTGTCAGGGTGAAGCGAATTATATATCTTGTATCCTCTAAATATAAGAAAAGATTGTTTAGTAAAGTGCGTTTCAGAGATTAAACACACGTCTATATTTTCTGTGTCTAGGACTGCCTGTAACTCATTCTGATGTTTGAGGAGCCCATTCGAGTTCCACGCCATTATTTTTAGTGTATTAGTCATTTATGATGATTAAGAGCAGCTGATTTGGTGCTGGATTCTAACTTCTCTAGTCGTTTGTCAAATGTAGTAATACACTCTAAAATCTGATTTATCTTATCTTCTAGATTTGATGGTTGTTTTGCAGCCTGAGCATAGGAAATACTTTTGATGGCTTGAACAGATTTAACAGTTGACTGGACCTTCTTTCCGTGTGTGTTTGTCAGGATTCCCTATTGTAGAAAACTGTTGGGCTGTTGGCACAACAACTTTATTTTTTATGTTTTTATTTTTCATCATTTGCATCTCTTTGGCTACTTCACACCCTCTGTAGTTGGCTGGGTGGGGTAAGCCACAGTGGACGCATTTCGGTTTCTCTTGCCCAATGCTCAAATCACAATAGTTGTCCTTAGGACCAATAGACTGACATGCCGGCGTGTTAGGCACTGCGGAGTTATTTAATTAGCATCCAGTACGTAAGTACTACGGCCACTGTGTATACCCCTCCACATTTCTTACAGTAGGTTTGATTAGATACGGTGAAGTGATTTCACCAAATGTGCAGAGGAACATTCATCATGTCGTAGCTGCGAGAACCCATCCGTTTGTCAGGGAGGGTGATATATTAACTGCAATATACGGCTAATTTCATCTTCAGCACAACACTTTTGCCGGCTTATTATGTGTTGGTATGAGTCCCTTCTCCTCTCACCGATATAGAAATTGACCATAGCGAATTCTTCAAGTTTGCAATGTTTCTTATGAATGTGCTTTAAACTGAAACTATTCGTATTTCATTGAAGAAAAAGGCTGTTGAATAGTTTTGTTTTTCTGGTCCTCGTCACTTTTGATTCCATCATGTAAAGCAACTAAGGCCCAGTTTTTTTTATCCGTAGTTAACTGTAACAATAGTTAAATTTGTTAACGAATGGTGTAATATTTCGGTGAAATGCATTTTTTCATCAATTGTTAAAAATTGCTCACAAATGGTGAAACCCTTTTTAGTCAGAACCGTTAGCATGTTTGACCATTGGTTTAGTAAGCTACGGATTAAAAACTGGGCCTAAATGTTGCTAGGTGTTAGAGAATTATTGGGCTCACTCCAAAAGTGCGACGTGTATTTTCGGTGTTACCCCAAAAACATCATCTCATTCCCTGATACAAAACCGGCGCAAGCACACAAAGGCGTCGCTCAAACAATATCCGCATAATACGCAATAAAAATCTGATTCCGGAGCCCTTCCTCCAACAAAGTAAAATTACTGCGTGGCAATTGACATGCGGATATGGAAATAAGATGAAGGAACACTCATTCATCTACACGTTCGCGCTCATATCCCGACTCGAAGCACCGAGCATGTATGTACAGTCACACAGAGACGCGACCTTGCGCTTTGTTCACGAACCCTCATATCTTGAGATCCTTTGTTTTGAAAGGCAGTTCGTTATCCGCCAGTTATTCTGTTACAAACTTGTATAGATTTCAGGAAAGAGGATTTAGGACTCATTGTATGGGTCTAGTGTTTAGTAGAGTTAGTGACATGTAAGATTTTGTATAAACTTATGTCCAGAATTTAAATGATTATATAAATTGTATTATGAACTTACGCTTAATGCTAGTCTTTTTGTAAACCTCAGGCAATATGTCGGGCTACAACGTTGTGCACATCTAATCAAGTTTACTACGGATATCACAATGCTCTCAATACCTAAAGTTACAAAAGACGAAGTTCACAAAGTCCCAAACTAAAAAAACACTGGACATACTCACCTTGACCTATGACATCGAGTCTTATTCAATCTGTGTCGAACCGAAGACGAAAACAACAGTAATTCCTTTAAAAATTTGATAGCATGAACTAAGACGCTATTTTCTCCGTGGGACTACAGTAATGGCTCGCTGAAATGTTTATGGCGCCCGCTTCGCGTCCTGCAAGATCGCAATAAATCGTACGCTGTAAGTACGTACCTACAGAACAGAAAATGGCAAACACCAAAGGAATACCAACTTTTTAAAGCATTTTCCGTTTCCGTAAGCATCAACAGTGAGCCTTATCAGAATATCAGCGCAGCGTTATTTATTTTTTGGATATCGCTGCACATGCTGAGATAGGAGCCTTTTTGGTCTCGCAACGGGTTTTATTTTTAGTATTGTTTATTTTTTTGCTTATTTATCGTATCTCATGTGCGGGTCATAAATACAAATGTTTTCAATCGTTCGTTTCTTCCTTTCTTCCTGTCTTTCTTTCTTTCTTACAGGCACCAACCTACCTACTCCTATTCCTTCCCTTCTAGGCAAGCGTGCTCCATCGTCAAGTTTAATATTATAATCGCTTACCATTAGGCGAAATGATGGTCAAACGCGAACACAGTAAAAACAAAAATAAAACCGGCCAATTGCGTGTCGGGCAAGCGCAGTAATAGGGTTCCGTAGTTGCATAATAATGCGGACTAAGACGAGGGTTTTTGTTGTTACGTGAACATTAAAACGGTTTCAGCGGCTCACAACGTCTAAAAACGGGGGCATTTGTACAATTTTTTTACCGTTCCAAGTAGATTTTATAAGTTGGTCGACTATTACTCGTAAACTTGTAAAGCCTACTTGGCTGAGATAGTTTTCCTTTAAATTTCGTTATATAAACTACTGCCGTGAATTTTTCACATAACCAAAAGCAACCAATTCGCTGGCTATATATTTAACTCTAACAAAAATTTGTAATTTAAAGCTTAATTTTACGAAAATGGATCTCTGAATCGAAAAATAGTTTCATCAGACCCATAATATTTTTGAATGGCCTATCCACGATACCCCACACCAAGGGATAGACGAGAAAAAAAATCTCCCCACTTTACGTCTAAAGGAGGAACCCGAATAAAAAAAAAAAAATCGGTATTTTAGTTTACCAGTTTGTCGGCATTATTAATATGTAATATATTCATGACAAATTATAGCTTTCTAGTACTAATAGTCTCTGAGCTAAGCTGCGGATGAACAGACGGGCATAGCAAAACTATAAGGGTTCCTTGTTGACTTCGGAACCCTAAAAGACCTGTGGAAGTTTTAACCAGAGAAAAATGTCAAATACAAATTTCAAGTTAACATTTCTTTTATTTTTTTCTCTTTTTGTTACTTAAGTTAAGATGAACCCATCTTTATCTTAAGCTGTAAACCCGGGATAAAATAAATTGCCTAAGAGACTGATCCTCATTTCCCATTCAAGATTTTATAAAATGCGACATAAAAATTCCGTGCGCTAACTGAAACATCAAAATGCAAAACTTTAAAAGACTGTGCCGCAGAGTGGTTAACATTTAACCATAATTTATGAAAACAGTGAATAGGATCTTGGGCAGTCGTTAGGCTTAGCACGCATTGCGTTTATTAGCCGCGCGAATTTATCACGGCGGATTAAATTCCGCGCGATTTTTGTCTCTTTCTACCTGTTCACAGAACACAAAATATTCGCGCGAATTTAAACCACGGCGCAATACGGTGGATTCTTTGGCAAGACACAGATTAGTTGCGCGTTTTTTGCCGCAAGTGCGTGCAGTTTCATACAATTCCATATGTCGCAGAATCGGATGGAAAAATTCGCGCGGCTAACCGTGGCCAGAAGCCATAATATATCCGATCCCAGTCTTTCCGAGTGGTATAATGTTACTGGGTTGTGGAGGTCAGGTTGGACTGGAGGCGGAGGGAAAACCCTAGATTGCTTATGAAAACAGTGTATTTACTACTAAGGTACACAATATGTAGGTGCTGAAGGAGTGCCTGATTCTCACACATTTTACCTACTGTAAATTAAACGTGGTTTCCACAATTCCAGAATCTAGAAAAGCGTAAACCGATTAAATCTTAATCTGCCAAGCTGGTGAGTTGCTGCTAATGCGGTTAATAAAACCTTCATTGTACTACAATTCTAAATTCCTTGGGGAAATCAGATGTTCGCTGGCTGAATAGCGAGCTATAGAGTTCTGTGTCAAATCTAAAATAATTAACATTCAGTTAGAGAAACAATTCTACTGAATATCTATATGCACAGTCAAGGGTCAAAAGTGCAGTCATACCCTCCAAAAACTCAAATGCCTAGTTTTTGTAGAAGAAGTTAAATTATCCACAACTGATTTAGTATTTTGTATAGAAATTAAAGTATACATTATTCCTACTAACCGCAAAAAGTTGAAATTCTGCTGCCTACAAAAAAAATGCCTTTTCTGTTTTGGTAGAGTGTGACTGCACTTTAAACCCTTATAGTATATAAATCCAAATAATTAAGATCAAAAATCTTTTAAAACAAGCTTTTATTGGACTAAAAAGTACGAAATTTAATATCGCTTGTCAATAAATACACAATAAGCCCAAACACTATGGTGCTATCTTGTCTGTTTGAGGAGTTCCTATAGCGACATTCCGGCTTCATCATGAGACCAGCTCCATAGTACCGTATTATTTTAATGTTTCCATAGTAACATAAGTATCTACGCCAAGTTTACTAGTTGCCGGACACACAATATACAAAAGCAAGGTATGTAAAACATGAGCAGGGGGCAAATCCACTACCTGCTTGGTACCTTTACTGGGCTCTTTGGAACCAACGACATGCTCATGAAGATGGGTCTAACTGCGACACCCATGTGCAGGTTGTGAGGGGAAAATACAGAACGCATGGAGCACCTTCTGTGCACATGCGATGCACTGGCTGGTAAGCGAATGAGTCTCCTAGGGGTTGGATATCCAAAACCAGAAGACTACAGGCTCATATCTCCTAGGCTCGTTGTAAAACTCATGAAGAGAGTTTTCAATCAGATTGGGGAGGAGTAGGTTATCTAGAGGACCACAATCCGAAAGGGTAGAAATGTCCGATTCATTTCTCGGCCCCTCCACGAGATAAGTAAATATAAATCTAGTAAAAATAGCAAATTGGCCGAAACAGGTTTAAACGGTTTTATACAGCTGCCCCTTATTTCTATAGAAAATTTTAATTTATATCAGGTAATCAGTTGCTTAGCTCAGAAAGAAATAAGGCCTAAAGTGCCTAGAAAAATAAGTGAAGAAAAAGACAAAAGCATCGTCCAATAATATTATGCGTAGGTTAGGTAACCTTACCTATGTCAGGCTGCTGGCTGCGTAGTATGAATGTATGAGCATCAATGATGTAGAATAGCATGTCAAGCTCTCCCCAGATAGTTCCGATGTTTACCTTTAATCAGTTCGTGGCTAGAATGTTTGATTTTTACAAACTTGTGACCAGTGTCCACTACAGTTCCATTTTGAATGACGGTTCACATTTCTGTGTTTATTGAAACAATACGGAAAACTTATAACGGCGGTTTCTGAATTGCAATTTTCACCGAATGGGAATTCATTTCTGTGTACAATGTCGAACTCAAATGTATAAGAAAAATACTGTATGAAGTGTTCTTTGGTAGAAAAAAGAACCTGGCATGTGATAGCTCACTTTTATTAATAACCAATCAAGCCATCTCATTAATGGAGTCGATCGAAAGCTCCAGAGCTTTGAATATCGTCGCCGAGTTGCTAGCTTATCGATTTTTTATCGGTTACAATTCGGGGAGTGTGCTATGGAATTGCATGATATAATACCGCCGAGCCCGTTTTATCATCGGACTACCAGACGTACGGCGATGCGCCATCGGTACATGGTGGACATCCCTCTACTTTTATTATGCGTACAGCTGGGGAGTGGAATTCCCTGCCGTAGTCTATGTTTCGCGATAGCTACAATCTAGGGGTCTTTAAGTTAAGAGTGAATAGGTTCTTTTTAGCCAAGCGAGCTTCACCGTCGCCCACATCATTGCTTACCATCAGGTGAGATAGTGGTCAAGCGCAAGCCTATAAAAAAAAATGGTCCCGTCTTTTTAGTGATGCTTAGCTAAGGATCCATTGCTAAGCAGTACGACTACGAGAAATACCAGACCAACAGAATCGTCTTTCGGATGAATGGTAGATATTGACGTAGAGAGAACACTATAGTACGCGGCACGTAAGTTGAACAAAAATGTCCTAACGTTTTATTGAAATTAAACGATTTAAACTGAAATGAATCCCATATAAATGAACTAACCGGTGGCAATATACAAATTCTCAACGGTTAGGTTACTCAAACCAAAACATCGGCACTCCCACTCCCAATGGGTAACACGTAGAGTAAACTCACGAAAACACCTATAGTTGCAGAGAGCAGTTCTCTAAGTAATACACAAAAAAATCTTTTATATCCAACGAAGCAGCTATACAAGGATCGTATGATTTTAACGATTCTACAACTTCATGTCAGCAGGGTTCTGCTTGTAAGCCATAAAGGCTCAACGTACGAACTGGAAAGACTGTAAAACAAACGTAGGAAGGACATAGTCTTTGACCTGAAAACGTATAAAACAGACTTCTTCAGGAGACAACCGTGCTACATGGGTCCATACCTATATAATAAAATAAGTCAAAATACATAGTTTCATAACTTACCGATAAAAAAACAAAACTTACCATACAGGCATTAAACAAACATACTTCTCTCTCAAAATTATGAAAACAAATAAAATAATAATAATAAATCCAGTCAAGCCCATGCACGCAAACATATACAACCCCCCCCCCCCCCCTCACACACACACACACACAAAAACACCACACCACACACCAGAATACCACAGACACATATCTTCATACTCACATGCACACTATTACGCATAATAGTAATATAATTAATTAGTGTAAATTTGATACTTACTTCTGCACCGCACCACACTTGTAATGGCAGCTCGAACACGGTGGTGACGGAAGTAACTGGTGCTTATAGCACAGGAACTCTCCTAGTTTAAGCCCAGTTGCACATATATTTTATCTTGCCACTAACTTAGTGAGTCTAATTTAAGTTGCAATAATTGCAATTAGGTTTAAGTCTTGAACAAATAAATATTGTTTATTATTGTTGCGGTGGTAGCGGAAGGCTGTGGCGCTCTCTATAGCGTAATTATGACGTCAGAGTCAGTCTACTTCGTCCACGGAACGACGATCGTTTGCGGCCCCGATTCCCCGACACACGCATCCGGGACCACGAATCTAGGTCACAACTTACTACAAATATTATGAAAAAATGTCACCACAAAACGGAGATAGTTACTTACGTACATACTCAAACTGACACCTTTTTTCTGTGGGAGTAGGCAGAACCTACAGAACGCCACCCTGCTACGGTCTTTACACATTCCTTTTGCTTCGTTTACATGCACCACAATCTGACAAAAACTGCAATACTACACGGCTTTTAAGTGAATTTATAACTGAGTTACCTTGCATGGATACAAAACCGAAAAAGTCCGACGAAAAATCCATTAACTCGGTTAGAAAAGATGGCCCCAAAAGCCACACGGATAAATAATATTGATATAATAATTGCTCAACAAATAATTAATAAGTTTCCTCGCGCTACAGTGTCGTCCACAACAGTTGGCGCGTCATTATTTAGTCGTCATCGTACATCTGCGACTGTTACTCAAGTAGCGCTCACAAGAACTGATCGCTTCTGTTACGTTACGTTCGTAAAATTTTATCACACTTTTATCCCTTTCAACAAAACGAAGCCCAAGTGGTGCTAATGCCCTTTGTGTAACCACGTGTGACAGGAATATCTTAGTGGTGGCTTATGACACCCTGCATATTTCCCGAAGGACATGAGAAGAAACCTCTTGCATGAGGCCAATGTCCTTTTTATTTCTACAGCAGATTAGTTTGTGAACGTTATATTTTATTAAAAATCGCATAACGATCTGATGAATAAATTATGAAAAAAATAATTCGCTGACTTGCTGCTACTAGATTGTAATTTAGTCATTAAATAGTAATCCATTGAAGACCTCTACAAATCGATATTTTTTTTTTTTAATAATGCTTAAATACAGCTTAAAATAAAATGTTTAATGTAAGTTGGCAATTTGGTTATCACTGCAATAAAGCTGCAATTAATTTCAGATATATTACGACATTCATCCCGGCAGCCGGATTCCACAACAATTAATCATTTTATTCGAGCAGCAAGCGAATTAACATATACTTCGAATGCAGATCGTCTGACAGCAGAAAACAGAATGCTCTTTGAGATGGTTCGGTAAATAAAGTTAAATTGGGAGTGGGTAAAGTTTGAATAGTTGAAGAGCCTGATGATTTGATCGGGAGAGGAAAAAGGAGATCAAAAACAGGATACAGATTAATTGGTAGTGAGACAGAAGCAGGTTCATCCTTGTAGCCGGAGGATTGATTAGACGGCGTCGGCACGGTAATTAATTGACGCATCCGCTTCTATGCCGCTTTTTGTCTCGCAGGGTTTGATTGAATTTTTCACTTCTTAAGTTGGGAGAAGCAATCAATTTACTGACACTTCATTAGCCCCGAAAATTACGAGGAAGAGTACAAAGAGGATTTGTGGCATACGGTACTTATGTGCATTTCTTACACGGTGTCGCCGTTATACTTTCAGGAGGGAAATCATACCTCGGAACCCAAAATAGGTATATGTAAGTACCTAATAATATTGGTTTGCGTTGCGACAGACCTAGTAAATCCATCGGTACAGAAGTCTAACTTCTGCTCTGCGACTGCAGACAAAACACAATAGAATCCTCAGTAGTGATTTCATAAGGAAGCTATCTAGCTATTTTGGTTTTCAGTTTCTCTTGTATTTAGTCCATCAGGCTGTATAGCTAATCTTCGACCAATATATGTTCCTCATATTTCTCGCTGTGTAGTGTGATCAAAATACAGGAGAACCTATTAACCAGAAATTATGGTAGCAGTGTGTGTTAAATACAGGTCTTCGGATCCCAAGCCAGGAGCTCAACACTGGGGCCCATAGCAGCGTTGAGACGCCCGACCCTGTCTGAACCTGTATCCCATGAAACTGCCATAACGCAGCAGTGGAAAGCTAGGGGGTTCGTTTCTTATATATACTGGTTCCTACTACGGGTATAAAGTAATATTATAGGCACTCACCTGGGATTCCTACGGTAGGCTCTTGGGGGTTGATCAATATCGTGCCGTGCTGGGAGATTAGGAATAGGAAAATATATATAATATTAGGACAATAAGGGATAGACTGACGGCTGTCTGGACCGAAGGCTCCGGCGTCCACCAGGCAGAACACGTTTCCCGCAAAAGCACTTCGATTTGCATGAAATATATTCAAAACCGGCTTCGCGGGCGCCCCACAACACCGATCGCGACCGGCGGTTGCAATTAACAATTACAATGGGCGAGTTATAGCTCGATTAGCTTATAACTCCACAAGAACACGAATTCACCGTGTCTCCGTTACAAAGTTTTCTTTCGTCTCTTGTCAAGTGTCAGCTGTTAATTAAAAACTGTCAAATCACTGACAGCTAACCGACATGATGTTGCAAGAAAATATCAAATAGTGCACGAAACGTCTCGTTTCGAACATCCCCCCGTCTCGGACATAAGGAGTTATGTCCGCTAAAAAATGGGCAAGCGTGCTAAACTCGCCACTGCTCGCTTCAAAACCGAATCTCCGACCATGACCTCCGCAACTCTGGGAACTAATACTAGTAAATAATGCGTTTATGAAGGTGCCGATATAAGTTGCCAGCCGATTCAAGAGTACCATGATAACTTGATTTTCTAAGTGAGTCTCGCAACTCCCATGGAATAATAAGTAGGCTTATGTTTTTCCCTATGATTATAATCATCTGTAGGTGGGGTATTATAAAATTCAAAGATATTTTCGGATTTATCGCCGACATTATCGGATAATCGATCAAAAATCTACAACAAATCATCTTACTATCAGGACAAAAATTAATAGCCTGCAGCGGAGATTGGCCATTCGTATCGCACTAGGTTACCGGACGGTATCATTTGAGGCGGCAACACTCCTGGTACGCTTTCCTCCGCTAGACATTCTGGCGGACATGGACGCGAGGGTTTATAACCGAATCCGTGCCATCCGCCAGAGTGGTGATATCGTGCCAGGAATTGCCTTAGTAAGACTGAGGCGGCAGGAACGGCGACACGCGCTCGAGCGGTGGCGCGAGCGGCTACAGCAGCCGCAATTTTTGCGCAAGCGTGTTGTCGAATCCATCTTGCCGCTCTTCGAAGCCTGGCTGAAGAGAAAGAATCGCATCTCCTACAGGGTCACTCATGGACTGACCGGGCACGGTTGCTTCGGTGAGTACCTGAATAGGATTGGGCGAGAGGCCACGGCTAATTGCCACCACTGCGGAGGCGACTTTGACTCTGCCCAGCACACGCTCGAGGAGTGCCCTGCGTGGGCCTCTGAGCGGCAGGTCTTGGTCGCTAGGATCGGGCGAGACCTGTCTTTGCCAGCAGTGGTGAGGGCCATTCTGGCGGAGACAGAAAACTGGAGGGAAATGGCTTCATTCTGTGAGACTGTGATGGCCCAGAAGGAGGCCGCCGAGTGGGAGCGTGAGAGGGCCGATCCTGCTCGAAGAAGAAGGCGTCGGGAAGGCAACCGCCCCGATGCCTAAAACGGTGAAACCCCGTCTGCATTAAGCAAGTGGGACTCAGGGGTCACGGGCGCTCAGATTGGGGACTCTGTTCGTCCACCAAGTGACTCCAGGCAAGACGGTGGCACAATGATCACGTGCTGCCGTGCACAGCGAGGGTCAGGGGAGGCGCACTCAGTCTCCCCAGGGATGTGCCCTAACAGGCGATACACAGAGGGGGTCCCGGTGTGGTCTTTTAAGAGGTTACGGGGCCCCTTCTACGTGCTGATGGTGATCACCGGGGTGGTTTTAGTGAGGTAAAAATCCCACACTCCCTTTCTTTTCCCCAAAAGTCCAGGCGCCTTTTGAAGGATTCACCCCGTAAAAAAAAAAAAAAAAAATTGGGGTATTATAAAATCTAAAGCTATTTCCGCATTTAAACGCCGGGAGGGGAAGTCCTAGAAAGACATACATAGACCTTATAGGTGATGTTCTTCAAAAAGGCCAGGTGCGCAGTACTCATAACCGGCGTGTGTGTATGACTAGATGTGTATGATGACGTTTATTTACCTGTATATTTAACACCGTAAAACTGATTCACATCCGTACACTTCAACGTAAGGTTCAGTTGAAAACCAGCGTCAGGCAACTCCCAGTTGTCTGGCATTTTGCTGAACTGGACCTTTTTGGCGCAGCTGCGTGGCACACTATGTATGTAAATGTTGTAAAATTAAGTTTTATTTGTACCTTCATTGTGTGTATCTGTGTATGCCAAATAAACTAGTTTAATTTCTTCTTTCTTTTATGAATGTGAGTGAAGCAAAAAAAGTATGTAAGGAGCGTAGCAGGTGGAGTTCTGTAGTTTCTGCCTACCCCCATGGGAAAAAGGCGTGAGTTTATGTATGTATGTATTATCAGATAATTGTTCAAAACCTACAACAAATCATCGAACTATCAGCTTATTTAAAAAACCCTTACGTTGTTTTAATTGCCACTTCTGTACGGAAACATGTGATTAAAATTAATTCCAGGGTTGGGGTATAATGGCACGGCTAAAAATGGCCATACTCTGAATGTATACTGGATCACCTTCAATAAGGATTATGAATAAAAGGCTTTACGTTGATAGAGGTGTGTTGTTTGCATTGTTAACCCGCATGACAACGACGGGTAAAGTGGGCAGGAGATTAACTAGGTAACAATTACTGTAATGTCCGCTTTCAGGAATTACCGGGCTTTAGTCAGCGACTAGACACGGTAGTAGTAGAGAAAGTGTGTCGAACGCAAAACTTCTGTCATTTCCTCCATACAATATTTAATTTTTGTGTCATTCCGCGATTATGGTTGGTTTCTATTGGAAGTTTTAAAAGTGCCACCTCTAGCAAGAGCCTCGAGGTCAACGTATAGAGCCGAGATTCATGGTAACAATGAAATCTTACTCTCTAGTAAGATTTCCGCGCGAAGAATTCTATAAATACTGCCTCAGAGACGTGTGTTTTAAGCGCACTATTTCTGTTATCTTCGACAATTAAAGCTGTCAGATTATACATTATGTATTTGTGTCGGTCTCTTTAGCACTACGCGAGTAAACGGTATTTTTTATGTGTGGCGTCTCACAGTTCAATCAGAGTGATTGTGACACGCTTGGTTTTCATCAAAACTGTTGACTATGTTGTCCCTAGCAACAAATTCTGGATAGTTTCCGTGTTCCGTGCTCTCTCTCCGTTTAAAGTGGTCATGGACCAAATGACCACATTAAATCCACGGCCGTCGCCGTTGATAACAAATCTTTCACCCTGCCTGCATCCACTCTCAATTACTTTTTATTATTTTTCACTTTTACAAAACTCTCGCAGACAATCAAAGGAATGCTATTGTGTTAAAAGTAAAAAAAAATGTTTACTTACAATTGAACTTTTTTAATTAGTCTTTAAGCCTAAGATTTACAGCTTCAGATGTTTTTGAATGAGGCTAAGATTAAAGATTTGATGGCTACGAAGCTTTGTTTTAAAAGGTATTTAATTGATTTTTGTGCGGGTAAGTCTCCGGTTTTTCAGTTTCTGAAGGTGATTCAATAAAAATAAAGTTTGTTTTCAAGTTTTGTTTGTATAATCAAGAATGAAACTCGTCAACGATTTTACAAATTCAACCACAAATTCCGAAGTCGTGTGAATTGTCCAAATCTGTAAAAAAATAAAGTTAAAATTGATTTCAAAGAGCGATAAATTATACCGTAGAATTGAAATCAAATCGAATTGAAAAGATCAACTTAAAAAACGCATTAAGTACAAGTAATGGTCAACATTAATTTATTCTTTTAAATCTTTTTTGAAGTCTGTTACAAATAGCAGCGACATAAAAAACAGTACCTTAGTGCTGGCTGTAAATAACTTGTTAATAGTATATAAATATATGTGTATTCTGCACCTGCAACGTAATTTTTTACAGCACACTTGCCTCCATTGACATAACTTACATAACTATTAAGTTATTTCTAACAGCGATCGTACTTCGCTATGCATAGTTCAGCGCTGTCCAAACTTTCCAGTTATAATAGAAATGGATGTGTAACACGTAGAGTGAACTCACGAAAACAAGTATAGTTGCAGTTGTAGCGGAAGGCTGTGGCGCTCTCTATAGCGGAATTGTGACGTCAGAGTCAGTCTACTTCGTCCACGGAACTACGAACGTTTGCGGCCCCGAGACCCCGACACACGCATCCGGGACCATGAATCTAGGCCACAACTTATAACAATTACTTATTATGAAAAAAGTCACCACAAAACGGAGATAGTTACTTAAATACAGACATAAATAAACTTACGCTCTTTTACAAGCTTTTAATTAACTTGCAATGTATGTATGAATGTAAGTGTGTTCGGGTCAAATCTTGCAACTGAATTTTAAAGCAGTTATCCTCCACCGATTAAGATAAAATTTTGCATACACGTTTTGTTTGGATGACAATGCATGGTTAGTCAAGTGACGTCATTCTAAATCGAATATGGCGGACGGCCCAAGATGGTGGGCTAGTTATTTTTTTTGCCCTGCCATGATATGGGTATCAAATGCAAGGGTTTGCTGAGAAGAATACGAAAAAACGTGTTTTGAAATAATATTTTTAATGAAGAAATTATTCACATGCGAGTATTAACTACTGAACGCCACTTGCTACGATCCTAACAATCTCCTTGTGCATCGTTTACGTTCATACATCTGCAGCCTATTTGCAGTGAATTCGGCAAAGAACACGTATAGGTAAGGGTGACGACAACTTTAAAATAACGACTTTCGTATTGCGTAATACACTCGAAAGGGTAGGTCATGGAAAGGATATGTAAATTCAATTCATAGGGTGGAGGACGTACCCTTTCTAAATTATTTACGTAATACAGAAACCATTTAAAATAAATGTATCATACTCTTTCGTGGAGTTGTTCCCGTTGCCCTGCCGAACTCACTTACGCAATTAGACTGCCGGTATGTATGTATGAACACGCACGCTAGTTATAAGTACTATAACGCTCCTGGCATTTCTGAAGAACCTCAACAAAAAGATCTGTGTACGTATGTCTATCTAGAGCGCCCCCTCCCGGCGTTTGCACTCTAGTTACCTACCTAGGTACTAAATAAAGTGCACCGAAACCGAGGTTGTTGACCGATCGCAATCGCCATGCGACAGCAAATCACTAAACGGTCAGCTGAGCCGCATTCTGCAATTACTCGTAATCGAACATTGACATTTGATGGCCCTTGTTGCAACACGATACTTACTGTTTTAAACGATTTTATTTTTATGACACCATTACCCGCAGCCGCTATCAAAAATGATGCAATTATTTGGATATCTAAACAGATTATGACTTCGACATTGACGATTTATTAAATTGTCTTTACAAGTCATGCTTTTTCTACACCGCTTGTCAATCCCATATAATTTTGCCTTGTTTACCTTACTAGAAGAAGTTAATTAAAAATATAAAAAAACCCGACTGCTTAAAAGCGAATTAAGTAGACGTAAACAAGAAGAAAATCATGCTGTGCAGTCGGAGGATACATCTGGTTTTGGTTAGCCAGCTCGCGAATATGTAACCTCCGACTGCACAGCACGATTTTCTTTGTGTTTACATCTTTTTAGTTCGCTTCTTAAGCAGTCGGTTTTTTTTTATTCTTTTAACTAACTTTTTTTGACAATCGCAATGTAAGGGATTGGTCACGTGTTTTTTCGATATCGCTTGTCAATCCCATACAATTTTGCCTTTTTGACAATTGCTATCGCCACGCTTTCGATTATAGAATATAACTTGTGTAGGGCCTCTTATCGCGTTCTGCGGTATGTTTGTAAAAGGTTAATCCCTGGAAGAACTGATCCGATGATACTATTACGAAAATGTATCCCTGAAAAATTGGATTGCATTTTTCAGGGTTAAGAAATAATTATAATAATTGGGAATATTTGCATTGTGGTAATATAATAAGTGAAAATTTTCATTATCTTTACTTTGCTGCGATAGTTACGTTGTTATTAAAATACATTTTATGTAATTAGTTGGCAATGTGAAACACATAACCCTCATTAAGGCTTCTGAGCTAGAAATAGGCTCTACCTGAAGGCTTCGCTCTCGTTGCGTATCCAGCAGAAATACTGCATTTTTCAGGGTTATGAAGTAACTCTAATCTCTTGGCAATAGTATAGTTTTTTTCAGTGAATACATTTTCGTAATCGGATCATCGATCAGTTCATCCAGAGAATATCCCTTTACAAACATATCGCAGAAAGCGATAAAGCCGTCAATTGTATGTTTCTAGTTTAAAGTTTCTTTCGATTATTGTCTTGGTGAACAATAAAATGTATATAAATAAATAAAAATACAATTTTATCTCTTCACTATATTAATTTAGAAGATAAGATAAAAAATGGTCCTAATCCAAGATAACATAATAGTATGGTATGACCCACGTCCAAAATGATATATAATTTTACATTTACATAACTAGGTACAGACTGACAGTAAGATCAACATTATCCATGTCCCATATAACAAGTTACATTTGCCCTACAAATCCAGTATTCAGGTATTCCACTCAGATTTCGGAGTATCTGGGCAGCACTTTGGAACAAACTAAAATGCGTTTAAAATTCCTCTTGCGGTCCTCGAGTAATCAAAGTTAGTAAGAATATAATGAACCTGGTTTATTTGATACCTGCTTTCTTATAGTTTTGAAGATTATGAAGTGTCTTGGAAATTGTAATCCTTTGAGGATTCACAAGGTAATTTATACAGAAAGATGATGGAGTTAGACTCCATGAAAGGGTTGTACTTGTAAGAACACGTTGTTTAAACTTCATACTATACTATTATAATCGTGAAAGTGTGCGAGGATGGATGGATGGATAGTTGTTTGTTACTCTTTCTCGCAAAAACTTTTGAACAGATTTGATTGAAACTTTACAGAAATATAGCATATAGGCTTTATTTTATAAAGAGATTGGTTGAAGTACTAATACGACGCGGGCGGCAGCCAGTATATTCTAAAGCAGTAAAATTGTTTGTTTGATCGTAAGAACTGGAAATGTTGAACCGATAACGTAAATTGTTGCACTGATAGCAAGCTATAGTCTATTGCTGAGTGATATGGATGAGGATATACCATAGGAGCGAAGCCGCAGGACAAACCTAGTGCCCTAGTGCCCTGTAATCATGTAACCCTGTCACATCCATCCATACTAATATCATAAATCTGTAAGTATATCTGAGTGTCTGCCTGTCAAGTTTCATATTTAGCGGTTTAGGCTTGAATAGTAACACATTCAAGCTTAAACCGCTAAGTATGAAATTTGGTAAAGAGATAGTTTGTGGTAACCTTAAGAAGGAGCAGTTTTTCCCGGCAATTATCCTCAAGGGCGTGGAAAGGGCGGTGGAAGTTTGTATGGTGAATCAATATTTTCTCTGGTACTAATGCTACACAGCCGAAGTCATGAGCAAAAGCTAGGGACTAAATATTACTATACAGTATGGAAAAGGGTAATAACTCTTTAGTTTACGAGGCTCACACTCGTATACCTGAGATATCTGTGTATCATTTTATATTCCTTTAAAGTAACGCTCTTTTCACGATTTTATTGCATATTGTTGAACCCTATCTAGAAAGTAAAGGACCTGTTCGTAAATATTCAGAGATCCGATCCAGCATTTCCAGAGCATTAGGTAATACATTGTCTTTGATAATACTGCTCGTTGGAGCCATAGCACGCTTTATATGTTTTATAAGAAAGTATTTTGCGCGTTGCTTTTACGTAGTAACAATTTTAAAAATCACGTTAGCTTTTTCACAACTATGGTTTGGCTTCTACTTTACCGAATGCAGCTAAATAACCGTATTTTTAATTTCAACTGTATTTTCTTTTTATGTATGTTACCTCAGAACTTTTTACTAGGTGATCAGATTTTCAAGATTATATTTTTATTTAAATGCTGGTGCTTCTCATGTGGTCACATATCATCAGTTTTGGGGTTCTTTAATAAAGGGTATTTAATTAACTCCGACTACATTGATGATGTTCACCACTATGAAGTTCTACACTGTAGTTATTTTTTACTTTGTAGTGTTTTTATTTGGAAGTCGATTGTATATTTTTGTAAAATGTTGTTTATGGAGCTACTGCCTTCCTCACCTTCACAACTCACTAACTGGGTAAGATAATACTTTTTAAAATCTGACTGTTCGTAGTGACTGTACAAGATATAGAAATGACAGTCGACTAATCGATGGGATCAATAACCTAACGCACCTTTCGAGGCAAGGACGAGTCCCGGTATGGACGGTCACCCATCCACGGACCAAACTCAGCAAGCGTTGCTTAATTTTGAAGATTGGCCCGTGCGACTGTTAATATTTACCCACGAACTCCTCGATACGTACATCCCTACACATTAGTATGTGCAGGTATTCACGCAGTATGTGGGTATTTGTGTGCCCATAACAGCACGAAGGGCTTAACATAACATAAATAAATAATGCATTAGGTTTATGAAGGTGCCGATATTAGTTGCCAGCCGATTCAGGAGTACCATAATAACTTGTTTTTCTAAGTGAGTCTCGCAACTCCCATGGAATAATAAATAGGCTTATGTTTTTCCCTATGATTATAATAAGCTGTAGGTGGGGTATTATAAAATCCAAAGATATTTTCGAATTTATCGCCGACATTATCGGGTAATCGATCAAAAACCTACAAAAAATCATAGAACTATCAGATTATTTAAAAAACCCTAACGTGGTTTTAATTGCCACCTCTGTACGTAAACTTGTGATTAAAATTAATTCAAGGGTTGGGTTATAATGACTCGGCTAAAACGTGACCATACACTAAATGTGTACTGGATCACCTTCAATAAGGATTGTTTGGGCGTCTACTTGGATTTCAAAATGAAATACTGGAAATAATTTCTAATGCGTTTACTCTCCAAGGACTAGTCATTACAAAGGTTTTGAATCGAATCAAACATTGAATAATTGAAATAAGAAGAAGAACGATTGAACAGAATGATCATGAAAGAAAATATTCACTCGCGACTCGCGACCGGGTTGCGCGCGCAGGGTAAATTTCTTCCTTTCGCCGCGTATAGGTGTCGCCGCCGTTTTCACCGATGTCGCGTTGCTTGGAATCGACTAGCTCGCGAGCTGCCGCGTATTCATAATAGATGGCGCTGTAGGTACCGAACATGCCGGCCGCCTTGGAATCCTCTGGTTTCAAAACTAATTAGCTACGTCGCCGTCGCCGTGCGGTGGGTGTGCGCGCTGGTGTCGACGACTTCGCGGATATCCTGTGCTTCACTCGCCGACGGTACCGGAAGCGGACAGATTTTGGAGAAAGCTCGCTGCACCAAGCCCGTCGCTGTTTGGAGTTCAGCTACACGGCTCACACCATCAGTTCCTGTGAACACCTTTACAATTCTGCCCATGCGCCATTTTAGAGGTGGTAAGTGGTCCTCCTTAATGACGGCAAGGGTATTCAATGCTAAGTCTTGATTATGTGTCTTCCACTTGGTCCTGGTCTGAAGCTCCGCTATGTAGTCGGTCGACCAACGCTTCCAGAACTGCTGCCTCATTTGTTCAACCCGCTGGAATCGCGTCAGGCGATTAATTGGCTGCTGCGTCAGGTCCTTGCAGGCTGGTGAGAGGAGTGGCCGGCCGATCAGGAAGTGTGCTGGGCTAAGTGGAAGAAGGTCTTGTGGGTCTGAGGACATAGGAAACATTGGACGGGAATTCAGGACGGCTTCGATCTGTACCAACACCGTGCTGAATTCCTCGTACGTTAGATTAGCGGTGCCCATGACCCGCCTCAGGTGGTGTTTACAGGATTTAACTCCTGCCTCCCATAATCCCCCAAAATGAGGAGCGTAAGGCGGTATAAATTTAAATTCTATATCATCATTACTTAAGTTGTCAATAATTTGATGTGAATGCTCGTTGAGCATTGACTTAACTTCTTTCATGGCTCCAATAAAATTTGTCCCATTGTCTGAGAAAATTGGAGCCGGCTTACCCCCACGGGATATAAATCTTTTTAATGCTAATATGTAATCTTGTGCAGAAAGCGTACTAACTAACTCAAAGTGTATAGCTCTTGTTATAAAACATACAAATAGGCATATATACCCCTTTTCAAGTTTAGACCCCCTACCTTTGCGGTTCAATACAGATACGGGTCCAGCATAGTCAACCCCACAGCGAATGAAAGGAAACCCCGCTTCTAACCGCTCCGCAGGCAAGTTGCCCATGATTGGCGAAACGGTCTTTCCCCTCAGTCGCATGCAGCTGACACACTGATGAGTTACTTTTCTGGCTAAATTTCTTCCCCCTAATGGCCACCAACTCTCCCGCATGGTAGCTAGTAGCAGTTGGGGACCAGCATGGAGAAGCTTATCATGAAAATGCTGAAACAATAATAATGTGAAACGGTGCTTACAGCATAATAGGCTAGTGTGTTTTTTGTCATAATCAAAGTTAGGCGAGTTACTTAAGCGTCCGCCTACTCTTATTATATCATGGTTGTCTAAAAATACGTTAAGGCTAGAAATTGCTCTAGTAGTTTGTAATGGTAAGTTACCTTTTAATTTACTAAATTCTTTAGGAAAAGATTCCCGTTGGGCGAGTCTCGTTAACATTTGCGTTGACGCACATAACTCATTCACCGATAATGGGCCTACGATGCGATCGTGTCGTTGTGTGCGTGCATTGTGAAAGAACCGCAGTACATATGCACCTGTACGCCTTATACGATTAAACGAAGAAAACCGTTCAAAATTAATAACTGTATTTTGCGTGACGTCACAAACCATTGCTGTAGGCTGTGGTTTTAACTCAGGTAGGTCAGTGGCGTAGTCAGAGTGGGAGACTGTGCCCTGCTGCGACTCCATCAGTTCATGACACTGCAAAAATGGTGGACCGTTCCACCACAAACTGCATTCACTGAGTGTGTCTAAGCTAACTCCACGTGAGACTAAGTCCGCTGGATTATTTTTAGTGCCTACATGCAACCATATAGCATTACTCGTCAGTTCATTTATCTCTACTACTCTATTTTGAACGAAGGTTTTCAACGAGTGAGGTGACATTCGAAGCCACCCAAGGACAATGGTAGAATCTGTCCAAAAGAAGATTTTATGAAAGGTTAAACGTAACGAGTTAATTATTTTTCTGTATAAACGTGCGGCGGTCAACGCTCCGCACAATTCTAAACGAGGAATACTAGTCGGTTTTAAAGGCGCAACTTTGCTTTTGGCACACAGTAACTTACAAGTAACAGCTGAGTTATCTGAATATATACGCACATACGCGTAAGCACCGTATACACTCTGAGAAGCGTCACTAAAAATATGTAATTCTGTATATTGTGAATGCGAACTCATTACACAACGCGGAATGCGTAATGTATGTAAACATTTTAAAGCACTAATGAATTTATCCCAAGATAACATGACATCATTAGGAACTGGATCGTCCCAATTTATTTTACACAACCATAACTTTTGCATAACAATTTTTGCTGTTATTATTGCCGGTGCCAACAATCCTAGCGGGTCGTACACCTGCGCTATCACTGACAACATACTACGCTTAGTTAATGGGTTCGTATTATTACTTACGCGTGATGTGAAATGCAATTCATCATTTTTATTAAACCACCCCATACCTAAGGTTTTATTTTGACACTGATCTCCCAATGCCAATCTTTTTGATATATCATGGGCAGTGATGTCTAAATTAAATATCCATTTACGTAATGGAAGACATGCGGATTTTAATGTATTCGTAACACTTATCACACATATCAAATAAACTATTTAAGTCATCATTACCTATCAACACGTCATCCACGTAAAAATACCATACTACCGGTTCATCCTCACACTCACTCGCCAGTTGGTTCAGACACCTCATGCTCAGATAAGGCGCCGATGCAGTGCCGTAAGTCACAGTGTTAAGGCGATATATACCTATTGGGTCCGACGGATTTTTACGCCACAAAATCAACTGTAAGTCACGTTGATCTGACTGTACTATAATTTGACGGTACATTTTTTCCACGTCGGCACACGCTACGTATTTATACTGCCTAAAACGCAATAATATGAAAAAAATGTCGTTTTGAAGCGGCTGCCCAATAAACTGTATACTGTTCAACGACTTGCCTGTAGATGTCACTGCGCTAGCATCGAACACCGTGCGCAATTTGGTGGTACTACTATTCTCATTTATTACCTCGTGGTGAGGTAAGAAATAGTGAGGTGACCCGTATGTATCTACACGACTCATGTGACCGAGACTTTCGTATTCATTCAAGAAATTAATATATTTTTCCCTAAATTCGGGGAAACGAGTGAACTTACGTTCAAGCGACAACAAACGTTTTTCAGCTGCTCTGTAACTTTCTCCGAGAACCGTGGGCGATTCCTTAAGGGGAATACGCACTGAGAATTTACCTTCCTGAGTACGTGTTGTCGTTTCAACAAAAATATTCTCACACTTTTGCTCGTCAGGACTAAGAATATTCCCAGCGTTGGGAATCTCTTCGAGTTCCCAAAATTGTTTTAATTGTGCATCTAATGTTTGCGAATAGTTACATTGAACCTGATTAATGCGCAGGCCATTATTAGTATTATACAAAGGTCCAGACATGATCCATCCTAGCTTCGTATTTTGCAAATAAGGTCCATTTTTCAACCTAATTTTACCATCAATCAATAAATCCCAAAACTTATCCGCACCTATCAAGATATCAATATCCGACGGCGAATGAAACGTGGGGTCAGCCAGTTGAATATTGTCCGGAATACTAATATTATACTTTGTGCCTCGTCCTCGAGATTAGTACCTGTAATTAATGATTATTATTTACATGTAGTACCGGCTACGGGAGGCTACTCAAATCACTATGTTTTAGAGACAATTTTTTTTTCTTTTTTTTTTCTTTCCCTGGCAGCACTGTGTCGGCTGTCAACTTGTCATTCGCGGTTTTAGTGCGGCGCTATTCAACACATATCTACACTTTTAAATACAAAGAACAGTTTTAAAAAGTTGGAAAATGTCAAAAAGGAAACATCATTGTCAACCGAGGAATACGAGAGCATCAGGTGAAAAATGAAAAAACCTGGAAACAATTTAAAACATGCTCGACATAAGCGAAGTAAAACAAAATCGTGATAAATCGTCTCAAGAGTCAACGCCATATTTAGACCAACAAGGTACCTAACTCTGTAAAAATATATTTTGATTTAATTGTACATATATCTACAACTATTTTACCAATCCTATGGCTTAAACTTGCATCTCTAACAAATAATGCACTTCGGACAAGCCATCGGGCCGTCCCACTGCATATTCACGAGATTATCAATCAAAAGAAATGTATTTCTATTGTCTAACGACTGTATTCGAGCTGAAAATCGGACTGTCTGACAACATTAAATAATTCTTAAACAAATAATGCATTTCGGGCAAGCCATCGGGCTGTCTCACCGCATACTTACGAGATCATCATAATTTTATTATTTTACCCGAGCAGAGTATCCGACTGTCTCACAACATTCAATAATTCTAAAACAAATTATGCATTTCGGGCAAGCCATCGGGCTGTTTCACCGCATACTTACGAGATCATCATAATTTAATTATGTTACCCGAGCAGAGTATCCGACTGACATTCAATAATTTTCAAACGAATAATGCATTTCGGGCAAGCCATTGGGCTGTCTCACCGCATACTAACGAATGCACTCGAGCAGATCATTGGACTGTCTCACAACATTCAATAATTTACTGGTTTCGTTCAATTCTTTGGAATTGCTACAGCCACCAGATTTTATAACTCGGTTATCAACCGGCAGTAAAACAATGGTTTGTAATCATTCCAGGCAAAGTCCTAGACGACGATGCCACAAATGAAATGGAAACAATTAAAGTCGAATATGACCAAGAAAATACCAAAATAACCACGAACACTAGTGATCTCCCTCACAATTCCAGGCCGGAAACACACAGACGCTCTCAAAATTCATTGGGTTGACCCAACATTGAACACAGAGTATGGTGATGGGGCCGAACTCCACAAGGAAGTGGCCAGCTGTCTGGAACATCTTGCAACATGAGGCCTGTTTCCATATAGACCACAGGCGGGTATTTCCCCTACAGCTCCTTGCGCAGGGAAAATAAACGCTGACATTGAACGTGACAAAACTTGGGGCTCTTATGCTATACAGCAAAATGCCCAAATTATTGATAAACAAGGCCATAGAAGCAAAACAAAGACTACTCAGCACCATCTCCATCCTAGGAGCAACATTATCCAAAGTATTGGATACAAAAGAAAATGATACAGATCTATTAAGTTGAATAATGGATACCACTCGCATCTTATGTGAAGTTCAGCATTGTGAGTTGTGACTCAATTACTAGATGCAAATTTAGCTGCGGCTCAATAAAAAAGGACCTTAAGGGCAAGTTCAAAACACAAAGATAGAAAAATATCTGTTCGGGTAAACACTTGCTGAAACTCTTCGAGCTGGTAAAGTGGCTTCTAAATCAGGTGCTGCAACAGCACCCAAAGCCAAGAAAGAACCCAACACATTCTAAGCAAAATACTCGAAAGCTCCACCAGCGCCACAAGGGCGACAGGAGAACAGGGAGACTGTCTATAGCCTGAGTCAGCCATACAATATCCTTTAAGTGGTAATTTATCACTGATGATAAGACCATGTTATCATGGATGGAGGGTTTCATGGGTATCCACAACACTTTAAGATAGCCCAGCTGCAAAAACATTATAAGATGCAATATCTAAGTGCCAGCCTTGAAAAGGAAAATTTGTCTCAAGTTTTTCTTAAGACAAAAACCCAATGGTAGTAAAGCCTTAATAAGTGCATTGATGTAAGTCGTTTCAAACTTGAAGACTTGTGCACAGAATTAAAAATGATATCAAATGATGTTCCATGGCCATACATAAAATACATTAAAGATGCAGTCTCTTATAAAATATCACAAAAATTCTAGCAAATATCTAGAATACCCTCTTGGAAAATTGTATAAGTTCGATCTACTGCCATTTGGGTAAAACACTGCACCTTACATTTTTACTAAAGTCATGAAATCTGCCAACAAATTACCTAAGATCCTGTGGCCATTAATTGTTGACAGAAAATATTGAAAACACTAAGAAGTTAATCACAAGTTAGTAAATAACAAACTTACACCCACTAATACTGGTATATTTTTGGGATATATATTATTGATAAAAGACTTATAAATGTCATGTAACATTACCTACAGATAAGAAAAACTTATCTATTATGAAATCTGACAATTTATATGTTTTGTAGGACTAGGTACTGCTCTCAGCGTGCCCTACTATTGAATATGGATGGCTTTATATATACCAAAATACTAGAATGTGTAAAATTCTAAACCTCCAAGGTGAAGTAAATTATGAAAAATACATAACAACTCGAATGCCTTTACAATTGACCCATTTACAGTATACTGGTAACCAATTTTCTTTGCTGCGTTTCCACCATTCTCAATCATATTAAAATATCTACGAAAAATCATAATGGATAAGGCTAAGGGCATCATAGTGGTCACCATGGCCAACTCTGCCCGATTGGGCACTTCTCATAATTCTGAGATGATCATACTGAAAATAATAAAGTATCTCACAGCAAGGGAAAAATCCATACCAACCTTACTCTGGCTGTCGGGGTCTAGTGTGTAGGTAGTGAAGTCTATTATGACGAAGCATACTACCATCATCAATAGAAATTATGATAGCATCTCTATCAGAAAACTATTTCAAAAATTGACTCATGTTTAATAAACTGGTATAATTTTTATAGAAATATAATAATAACATCTTGAACAGCAATGGTAATATAATTTCTTAACAGAACTTTCTAATTCTAATAAAAAATATAACAAATGCTTAACTGTCACAAATTGGCATTATCACTGATAATACCTTGAACATTAATGTACTCTGAAAATATTTTAAGGGCGTGTTCAGACTACCTTTTACTTGGCCAAAAATACAATGCCACCTGGGAAACATCCCAGATTCTGGAAGTATCAGGAATTTGGTACCCAAATGAGATGTTGTCTCTAGAACAACTGTCAAAAATAAAATCAAAGTATAGAATAGAATGAATAAATAAATATGTTAGAAATAGAATGAATGCATATAACCAACAAAATTTCAGATCTCAAAAAATCTCTTATATATGAACTAAATCAATCAATACTTCAGACAAAGAACAGTAATATATCCAGCTGAAACCCTTGTAGCCTACATTAATTAACATATAAGAATTATTTTAGGCACCAAGAAACCATACCACATTAATTTCCAAACAGACTATCAGTCGTTGGATTAAGTGTACTTTAAAAACTAGCAGTATTGATGTAGGTACACATATATTTAGCTCACAGCACATGCCACGCTGCTACTTCTAAAGACAGGTGTGACAATTTATGAGATACTAAAAATAGCAGGCTGGAGTTACAACTCAAGTACATCTGGAAATTTTATAAAAGACCTTTAGTGTAAAGGATCAAAATGATTTAGCAAGATAAATCTTTAGCTGTGATTAAAGATATCTTATTTAACTAACATGTACTAACTAATACAACAACCAGCAACTTTAACTTATAAGGAAGGAGTATCAGTATAAAATGTAATGTTAAGGAAACTAACAATAGTAATAAAAAAGCAAAACTGTATTTTGTTAAAACAGATATATGTATAATATTAACTGAATGGTTAATTAAGAACTTTAGTTTTCCAATGACACCTATGATTGTTATTCTATAAACAAACCTTAATATTGATATTAAGTTGGCAACAAATATTCTGTTAAAAAGATAATTAAGAATATATATAAACATTTTGGTTAAGAACCTATGTTACTTAAAAGCAACTGTGATTGTTAGTCTATAAAAAACTTTAATACTTAATGACAATAAATAATAGGCAAAGAATATTTTGTTAATAAAGATAATTAAGATAAGAATAATAATTAAGAAAATGACTGAATGGTCGATTCTGAATATGAACCTTTGATATCTAATGACAACTTAGATTGTTAATCTATAAACATTATAACAATGAGAATAAGAAAGTAAATAAAAAAATTGCCAAAACAAATAATTAAGAACATATTTGAATGAACTGATTAAGAACCTATGTGTGAAAACTATGGACAACCATGATGGTTAGTCTATAAAAATATAATTAAGAATTTTAAAGAAAGAAAGCTTTTACTTCACAAATTCATCATAGTGTATGTGATAATTCCAGAACTTAACTCTCAAAGTCTACATGTAAATAATAATCATTAATTACAGGTACTAATCTCGAGGACGAGGCACAAAGTATAATTTATGATTAAACGAACTTACCCTAAGTGAAGTTCTATCATAATTATACGAAGTGCCTCGTCCGAAGAGATTAGTAACACCCTCCCAACCCTAAGGTATAACCCAGAAGCGTTCTGGAAATATCTATAAAACATCATAAGCATAACTCTAAACTAAATGACAAGTTGACAGCCGACACAGAGCAGCCAGGGAAAGAAAAAAAAAAAAAAAAAAATTGTCTCTAAAACATAGTGATTTGAGTAGCCTCCCGTAGCCGGTACTACATGTAAATAATAATCATTAATTACAGGTACTAATCTCTTCGGACGAGGCACTTCGTATAATTATGATAGAACTTCACTTAGGGTAAGTTCGTTTAATCATAAATTATTTATATTCAAATAAAATGCGGGTAAATTATTAGTAATACACGGCAACACTAAACATTCAATATTAGTGTGATATCGCTTATCTTTCGAGCGTAATAATATTTTACAAGTGTGTGTACACTTCGCGATCGAATGGCCTACACCTGTAACTTGACAATTGGATTGTATTAAACTTGCATTTAGTTTATCGCATAACGATTTTCTAATAAAACACTGTTGGCTACCATTGTCAAGCAGCACGCGCGCGGTGTGATACTCGTTGTAATTATCTGCGATATCTACTAGCGCTGTGGACAGCAGAACCGTAGGTAACATGGAATACGTTTTTTTACAAAGCGAATCGGTACCATCAGCTGCTGAATGCAACGAAGTTGACACGTTAGTGGTTGTCGGTTGCGACTGCGTGTTATTATTACCTAACGTAACGTTGTCTCCATCAATATGAAGCAAGCTGTTGTGCTTCTCATGGTGGCACAACCTGCACGGGCCGAACGTACATTCCTGCACACCATTACCTGAACGCAGACAGTTTTTGCAAATATTCGTAGTATTGATGAAGTTAATCCTGTCTTGAATAGGTAAGTTTATGAACTTAGTACACGCGTACAGAGAATGGTTGCCTTTGCACATCGCACACACACGCGGACCGCGCTTGCTCGATTTCGAATTTTTGTTATTGTTATTATCGCTTGCGTTCGTGGCGACGTAACTATGAGTAGCTGATGATTTTTTGGTAGTTTGTTCACTACTTTTATGTGTATTTTGGTTTACTTTAATTATATCTAGCATGTCTGCTCTGTCCTTGAGGAATTTAAGTAAATCGCCTAACTGAACGAAGGGTTTAGTGTTAGAATTATGAAGTGTACCTTGGTACACTTCCCACTCGCGTTCGGTACTGGGGTCTAATTTTGACGCGACCAAATAAATAATTAAAGTGTCCCATGCATGCGTCTGTTCCCCCAATGAAGACAGCGCACGTAGGTTACGTAAAACAGTGTCTATTAGTTTTCTAATTTGTGAAGCTGATTCTTTATATAACGAAGGAATTGTAAAGAGCGACTTTACATGGTTGTGTTGCAATAGCCGTATGTTATTATAACGATTTTCTAGAAGCTCCCATGCGTGAGTATAATTTTCGGCCGTAAACTCTAACGCACTAATTACATGCGATGCACTACTCGTGAGTGACGATCTTAAATAATGGAATTTTTGAATGGTATCCAAGTCCTCCCGTTCGTGTATCATACTGCAATAGGAACTTTTAAATTCTAGCCAGCTATCGTATGACCCATCAAAGGTAGGTATTTTAATGTCCGGCAACTTTACACAAACTTTATTTTTAACGACAAAATTATTATTATTTACAGGTACGTCGTTCTGCAGCAAGAGTTTGGCTGAAGCTACTGTTCTAAAGTACTGATCTTCGAAACGGTCTCGGTCTTCCAACTGTTTTGGAAGGTCGAGCTCGTCTGCGTTTTCTTCAATTAAACTTTGCAACTCGGTGTAATTACTTAGTAAACTCGAACTGTTATCTGTTATCTACGCGTAACTGTAACTCTAATATTTGTTGATCATCTAATGGGCATTTACATCTTTTAACATAATTTTCAAATAACGTTAACCGACCTTTGACTACTGCTCTTTTCGTAACAAGTTCCGACGTCTTAGCTTCACTCATTTTAAGGGAAAATAAGAACGCAAGAGTACTCACTGTAATCCTTCCTGTGTGATTTAGACTTGCGCCCCGTGCCGCCCGCTCAGGCCCGCGAGATTACAACTCACGGCGTCGGGTTATCACGCCGGCTGGGCACCGCCGCTTAACAACTAGGAAACAACACGAATATTAAACACAGATCGAGGATGGGATGGGTAATGAAAGGAAAACCAGACCTGCCACTCCTCTAGTCCACTCGAAGTCCTGGGTATGTAGGTAGGTACTCGTGCACGTGTTCGCGTTCTCGTAATGGCGGGCGGGTGAACTTCTTCGTATTCGTAATAATGCGACGAATTCTTGAGTTTTCACCATGAACTCCTCTTGTAGTTCTCAATTTGGCTACGAAGGACCATATGTTTGGGCGTCTACTTGGATTTCAAAATGAAATACTGGAAATAATTTCTAATGCGTTTACTCTCCAAGGACTAGTCATTACAAAGGTTTTGAATCGAATCAAACATTGAATAATTGAAACAAGAAGAAGAACGATTGAACAGAATGATCATGAAAGAAAATATTCACTCGCGACTCGCGACCGGGTTGCGTGCGCAGGGTAAATTTCTTCCTTTCGCCGCGTATAGGTGTCGCCGCCGTTTTCACCGATGTCGCGTTGCTTGGAATCCACTAGCTCGCGAGCTGCCGCGTATTCATAATAGATGGCGCTGTAGGTACCGAACAAGGATTATGAATAAAAGGCTTTACGTTGACAGATGTGTGTTGTTTGTATTGTTAACCCGCATGACTAAAGGGGGATAAAGTGATGTCCGCTTCCAGCAATTACCGGGCCGTACTCAGCGACTAGACACGGCACTAGTAGAGAAAGTGTGTTGAACGCACAACTTCTGTTATTTCCTCCATACAATATGTAGTTTTTGTGTCATTCCGCGGATAGGGATGGTTTCTATTGGAAGTAGTAACAGTGCTGCCTCTAGCAAGAGCTCGAGGATAATATGAGTACCGATATCCAGTGCCATGGAACAAATGACCACTTTAAATCCACGACCGTCGCCGTTGATAACAAATCTTTCGCCCTGCCTGCATCCACTCTCAATTACTTTTTATTATTTTTCACTCAAATTAGAAAACTCTCGAAGACAATCAAAGGAATGCTTTTGTGATGAAAGTAAAAAACTGTTTACTTATAATTGAACTTTTTTCATTAGTCTTTTAGACTAAGAATTACAGCTTCAGATGTTTTTGAATGAGGCTAAGATTCAAGATTTGATGGCTACGAGGCTTTGTTTTATAAGGTATTTAATTGTTTTTTGTGCAGGTAAGTAACCTGTCTCCGGTTTTTCAGATTTTGAAGATGATTTAATTAAAAGAAAGTTTGTTTTCATTAATAATCAAGAATGAAACTCGCCAACGAATTTACAAAATCAACCACAAATGCCGAAGTCGTGTAAATTGACCAAATCTGTAAAAAAATAAAGTTAAATAATATCGTAGAATTGAAAGCAAATCGAATTGAAAGCATCAACTTTAAAAACTGCATTATTTACACGTAATAGTCAAGATTAATTTATTATTTCAAATCTTTTTTAAAGTCTGTTACACATAGCAGCAACAGAAAAAACATTACCTAATTGCTGGCTATAATTATCTTGTTAATAGTATATATATATATATATGTGAGTGTATTCTGTACTTACAACGTAAATTATTACAGCACTCTTGCCTCCATTGATATAACTATTAAGTTATTTCTAACAGCGATCATGTTTCACTGTGCATAGTTCAGCGCTGTCCAAACTTTCCAGTTATAATAGAAATGGATGGTTAACACGTAGAGTGAACTCACGAAAACAAGTATAGTTGCGGTTGTAGCAGAAGGCTGTGGCGCTCTCTATAGCGGGATTGTGACGACAGAGTAGCTCTACTTCGTCCACGGAACGACGAACGTTTGCGGCCCCGAGTCCTCGACACACGCATCCGGGACCACGAATCTAGGCCACAACTTACAACAAATACTTATTATGAAAAAAAGTCACCACAAAACGGAGATATAAATACAGATATACATAAATTCACGCCTTTTTCACATGAGAGTAGGCAGTAACTACTGAACGCCACTTGCTACGATCCTAACATACTCCTTGTGCTACGTTTCATCATCATCATCATCATCATGATCAGCCTATTAATGTTCCCACTGCTTGGACACAGGTATCCTCTCTGTGAGAGGGAATGGGCCTTAATACGCCACGCGGGGCCCAGTGCAGGTTGGTGGATGTCACATGTCTTCGAATTTTTGGTTCTAGAACATGCCGGTTTCCTCACGAAGTTTTCCTTCACCGTTTTGAGAGCAGTGGCGATGAAATAATTTACATAAAGTAAAGCGCTTGCCTGGGTTCAAACCCACGACCTACAATTTGTAAATCGCAGCCGGTACCACTAGGCCACCACTGCTCTATGCTACGTTTACGTTCATACATCTGCAGCCTAATTGCAGTGAATTCGGCAAAGAACACGTATGGGTAAGGGTGACGACAACTTCAAAATAACAGCTTTCGTATTGCGTAACACACTCGCAAGGGTAGGTCATGGAAAGGATATGTAAATTCAACTCATAGGGTGGAGGACTTACACTTTCTAAATTAATTGCGGTTTACGCAATATCGAAAACATTTAAAGGAAATGTGTCATAGTATTTCATGGAGTTGTTCCCGTTGCCCTGCCGAACTCACTTGCGCAATTAGACTGCCGGCGTGAATGTTGCACGCTAGTTATGATTATGAGTACTACGCTCCTGGCATTTCTGAAGAACATCACCAATAAGATATGTGTACATATGTCCTTCTACAGCGTCCCCTCCCGGTGTTTCCACTCTAGTTATCTACCTAGGTACTAAATAAAGTGCACCGCAACTGAGGTTGTTGACCGATCCAATCGCCATGCGACAGCAGATCACTAAACGGTCAGCTGAGCCGCATTCTGCAATTACTCGTAATCGAAGATTGACATTTGATGGCCCTCGTTTCAACATGATACCTACTGCTTTACACGATTTTTATTTTTATGACACCATTACCCGCAGCCGCTATCAGAAATGATGCAATTATTTGGATTTCTAAAGAGATTAAGACTTCGGCATTGACGTTCTATTAAATTGTCTTTACAAGTCATGATTTTTCGACACCGCTTGTCAATCCCATACAATTTTGCCTTTTTACCCGACTGCCGAAGGAGGGTAATGTGTTTATCAGTCTATGTATGTATGTTTGTTCGTATGTGGCGTTTTAGAGACCAAACGCGTTGGCCGATTTTGATGATTCTTACGTCAATCGATTCGTCTTAACCTTGCGATTTCCACTGGTTACATTTAAATTGGAAAATAGAAAAATGGCAGCTTTAAGGCGCTATATTGTGGGGGTGTAGGAGGATACATCTGATTTTGGTCAGCCAGCTCGCGAATGTGTATCCTCCGACTGCACAGCATGATTTTCTACGTGTTAACATCTTTTTAGTTCGCTTCTTAAGCAGTCAGGTTTTATGATTTTTTAACTAACTTTTTTTTGACAATTGCAATATAAGGATTGGTCACGTATTTTTTCTATATCGCTTGTCAATCCCATACAATTTTGCCATTTTGTCAATCGCTATGGCCGGGCTTTCGATGGTAGGATATCACTTGTCTAGGGCCTCTTAACGTGTTCTGCGATATGTTAAGGGTTATTCTTTGGAAGAACTGATCCGATGATACGATTAAGAAAATGTATTTGCTGAAAGAAAACTATACTATTGCTGAGGAATTCGAGTTACTTCTTATCCCTGAAAAATGCACTATTCCTGCTGGATACGAAACAGGAGCGAAGCCATTAGGTGGAGCCTATTTCTAGCTGACAACGAAGCCTAAATGAGGGTTATGTATTTCACAATGCCAACTAATTACATTAAATGTATTTTAATAACAACTTAACTAAAGCAGCAAAATAAATGTAATGATAAATTTCACTTAAATATCATGATATTATCACAATGCAAATTCTCTCAGCTCTGGTCGTTAATGAATACTTAAATACAAGGTGCCGCATAATGGCACTATGGTCTATACAAAATATTGATTACAGATTTTGTTTAAATTTAATAAACTCATCCCGTCTGTACAATCAGCGCTCGCCATTATCACAACTGAGTCAGCGGTTTTTTTTTCATAAAAAAGAATGGATGTATTTACTCTGAGAAAATTAAAGCCTAGACCGAAAGTTACTAACCCAGGTCCGTAACCGAGTAAGCGTTTTGTTAACCGTTTTCCCTATCACAACGTTTGTTAGATATTCGTATACGAGACTGTTACATTTAAATACTTTGCTTAAGGCTTGTGGAATAATTGGATTGCAATGTAAGCGTACGAACAATTCGTATCGTATTGTTCGTATCTCGGGGCAATTTATTACGATTCCAATGTTTTAACATAAGAATTAAAGAAACGAAAATTCAGAACATCTTATACACATATGTTGTTACTAATTAATAAGCCCAAATTTTACTTACATGATTTATTATTATTTTACTAATGTATTAACAAAGTAACGTACAAGAAACTTTATTAATTTTTCATCTGAAACATCGATTTCATTACCTACAATAATAATGTCAACTGTTGCTAACCGATCGCTAACGAAAGTGTGGCATATGAATAAATGAGTAATGAGGTTTAGATCATAAATATGTGAGAGGAAAATCATAAAATTTTAGTTTAGAATGACTTCTGCACAGCTAGAACGGGACCTCACCTTGAGTGGCACAACATCGAGAGAAATGGAAAGAATAGGTGGAGGCTTTTGCCCAGGGGTGGGATATTTTAAGTTGATAAAAATAACTAAACTCGTGAAAATTGTACTGTACGCCACATACCGATGCAGGTGCATCTGCAAACCCATCTCTCACCGCTTCGTCGCCCGTACATGCCCGTCGTTTATTACCCGAGACCCTTGCTACGCCGTAGCACAAGTTCTACGATCAGTGCTACGCCGTAACAAGGACACAAATACTACTTTATTTCCACATGGAACGTTTTGAAAGAATTGTAATAATTTCCATATTTTCATTATTAGATATTAAAGTAATTTTTAAAGATACCTTCGCATGAATATAAACCTTATCACTTTCTCAGCAATATATAAAAATAAAACAAATTAAGACACGTACAAAATGAATGAAAATAAGGTACCAATTACCAAATATGGTATTTTAGCTTTCCTGAATAGCTTACGAATAATATAGAAAAAATAACTTGAGTTCCAAGTGTCAAAGATCAATCAAAACTGCATAGCTCACAATGAAGTTACTTGTACCCATCAGTTAAGTTCACTATTACATGTACAGTCAGAGTGCGGTCGGTAGTCAAACATACAAACACATGCGAACTACCGCCTCCCAAACCTGGATTTGATTGTCACCAAAATCACCCACAATATATATACCGTAGTCTCACATGGTCAGTCACGAACATTTAAACTTTTGACACGAGTAATCGCCGAAAAATTACATGTTTGAGAACTCTAGACTAGAATGTCACTTTAAAAAAATACAACCGACTGCCAAATAAAAACACTACAAAGTGAAAAATAAATTCAATTTCGGAAGTCGATTAAAAAAAGCGAAGTAACGAAAACAGGAACACCAAATGCCGAAATTGAAGTTTTTATTTTTTTAAGTTTTTATGTGTCACTGTTTAGTTGTGGTACATAATGGGTAAGTTCTATTGTACTTATAATGCCAGAATAGATTACCAATTAACATGAAATTTTAACAAATACGGTGGAATGAGAGTTTACCAGTGTGAACTGTGCACATCTGCGTACTCCTTTAAAGCGTACCGGCGTGAGGTTATGTTATGAAATGGTGTAAACAATAAACAGACATGCGATTGCAGCTATCCCGAGAGATTTGCCGTCACTTATTGAAGAGTTCTGTTATATTTCTCCGAAGTTTTTCATCAGATCTTAACTAAATTTAAACGGGACCATCATCACCTATTAAAAACTTCTGAGGTAACAAACATAAAAAATACATTTGAATTGAGAACCTTCTCCTTTTCTAAGTCGGTTAAAAAAAGTATTTTTTAGACTTTTCTAAGCTAATCTCATCTCTCTCATCATCGCTTACCGTCAGGTGAGATAGTGGTCAAGCGCAAGCCTAACAATAATAAACAAAAGAAAATCTAATATAGATCGCCTTCAATCCAGAACTTTAAAATTTGATCTTGTTTATTAATCGAGAGAAATACATTTAAATAATTCCGTTAAAGCTCACATAGGACTCAGTGCCATTTAAATATTTCAAGGAGACTCGGGTTAGTAGGCACTTAAGAAAAGCGGAATATGTTAGCACTCTCTACTTTCATATAAAGTTTATCCTTTTGAAATCAAATTGGCAAGCCAATGAAATACAAGTATACACAATGGAAGTTTTACAGTCATTAGTCATTATGGGTAGTCTGCAGCTAGACTGTCTGACAACGGCCTCAGGGTGTCCTGTTACACAGTTACTGGAATGCAGAGGCCAGAAAGGCAATAGCTCCATGTAAAATAACCGGCATGTTCTAGAACCAAAAATTCGAAGACATGTGACATCCACCAACCCGCACTGGGCCCGCGTGGTAGATTATGGCCCATTCCCTTTCTCACGGAGAGGAGGCCTGTTTCCCAGCAGTGGGAACGTTAAAAGGCTGGTGATGATGAGTACATTTTATAAGTTGGCCGACTATTACTCCTAAACTTGTAAAGCATACTTGGCTGAGTTTTCCTCTTAATTTCGTTTTAATTATATACTACTGCCGTAATTTTTTTCACATATCCAAAAGCAAACATTTAGCTAGCTGGCAGAGAGGGGGACACCTGACTTTAACAAAAACTGAAACTTTTAATAAGTATGTTGCTACTTTTTTTTTTTTTTTAGAAATACGTGTAAAGTATCAAAAGCTTTATACATTGGCAATAAGGTTAAAACCGAAAAAATAAAATCAACACAGTTTGGAAAATAATAAACAATAAAACGAACAGGAACAAAAGAAATAATACTGGTTACACGCTTGAAACTACATATGGACTTATTAGAGATAACAAAGAAGTTGCTCAAGAATTTGCAAATTTCTTTACCAGCATCCAAATTAAAACTACTGAAACCTTAAATTCTTCGCCGTCGCTCGCTTATGGTTTATTACACGCTAACTTTTCAGCCTGCCCGACTGAAATTAACTTTTCACATATAAACCCAATAACAGTGATAAAAGCTTTTAAGCAAATAAAGATAAAACTGACCGAAGATCTATGGGGAATGTCCATCAAAGTTTGTACCTCCATTATTTAGACTATAGCGCCGTACTTAGCTTTAATTTATAATTTGTGTATAGATCAAGGAGTCTTTCCGGATCTAATGAAACATATTAAGGTTATACCACTTTTTAAATCTGGAACAGTAAAGACACAAATAATTATAGACCAGTATCCGTGTTGCCGGTTTTCAGCAAGGTATTTGAAAAATTAATGCTAAATCAAATACTCATTTATTTTAATACGAAAAACATCCTACACGAGAAACAGTATGGTTTCACCAAAGGACGTTGTACAACCGACGCTGGTGTCACCTTAATAAAACACATATTTGATGCGTGCGAGGAGGGACAAGATGCCATAGGTATCTTCTGCGACCTGTCGAAGGCGTTTGATTGCGTTGATCATGAAACATTGCTTTTGAAACTTGAGCATTACGGGCTAGGCCAGTCAGCATTAAGTTTAGTAAAATCCTATTTGAATGATAGACAATTAGTTCAAATAAACGGTGTCAATTCGTCGGAGTTGAACGTGAAAATGGGGGTACCCCAGGGCTCAATTTTAGATCCTTTCTTATTTTTAGTATACATTAACGATTTACCCCATCTATTGAAAAACAAACTAAACATGATGTTATTTGCTGATGACACTTCTTCGAATTTTAAGATAAATAGACGTACGAGTAACGTTGCCGACGTAAATAATGCATTGCGGCAAGTTCTAAATTGGTTCACTGCTAATAATTTAGTTTTGAATGCTAAAAAAACTAAGTGTGTAAAATTTGCCTTGCCGAAAGTCAAAAGTTATGATTGTGACATTATATTAAACAACGAGAAGCTAGAATTCGTCGACAAAACGGTTTTCCTGGGGATCACGCTAAACTCAAGGTTACAATGGGGTCTTCATTTAATATCACTTGCGGGGCGGTTAAGTTCGGCAGCATGTGCTGTTAGAAAAATTCGTAAATTTGCTGATGTAGATACCGCAAGGCTGGTCTATTTTAGTTTCTTTCATAGTATAATGTCTTACGGCATATTACTATGGGGAAGGGCTGCAGACATTCAGTCAATTTTTGTTCTGCAAAAACGAGCCATCAGAGCGATATACAATCTTCGCCGGCGCGATTCTCTAAGGGAACTGTTTAAGGACATTAACATCATGACGGTACCTTGTCAATATATTTACGAAAACATCATGTACGTTAGAAAAGATTTACATCTATTTAGTAAAAACAGCGATAAACATAATTATGTTACTAGAAATGGGGACCAATTAATTCAACCAGGTTTCAGGCTGGCTAAAGTAGCGTCATCTTTTATGGGGTACAATAAAATACCGCCACACATTCTAGAATTGAATGAGACGAAATTTAAAACTTGTATAAAACGCACACTATGCAGGCAGGCATATTATTGGTTGGGGGATTACATCGATGATAAAAATGCTTGGCCCAACGCTATTCCAGCTCCACAGCCACTAGGGCACAAAAACAAGTGAGAAGCAGAAAAGTTCTGAAGTATTGTTGGACCTGCTGAAGACTGTATGAATATATTTGTGTTGTATAAACTCAATTTATTTTTGGATTATATAACTGCACAGCACATATGTGAGTACTATGTACCAACTGTAAATCTACCATTTACTGTACCTGGCAGTCGAGTGTGTCATGCTCTCTCTAATATCTCTCTTATGGTGGCACATGTGTTGGATCATTCGGTTCCCTTCATGATGATTGAGCTGAGTGGTGCCGATCCATGTGTCATGTTCGTGAACGGGCGCCATCAGTTGAGATTGGTCATATCTTAGCTGCCTCCGCGTTTTTAATTACCTATTTATTGTATTTTTAATTGTTTGTTTTACTCTAGACGCTTTTAAGTGCGTTTTTTTTTTACGTCGTTCTCACATATATGTATTTTTCCTACATGATTATTGTAACCAAATACTTGTAAAACACATTTTATTTTTTAAAAGAGTAAGTGTGGAGTTTCTTGTCCGTTCTTCTCCATAACAAGCTACATTTCCGAATGGACGGTAGAATCAATTATTATTACATTTATTTATTTTTTTCTTGACGTTCGAAAGTGCCGCTTAATGGCCTCATTGAATAAATAAATTTTGATTTTGATTTTTGTAGTTAAAACGTCAGGCTAGTGACGATAATGAAATCGTTCGGCCATCGCCATTTTAATATTTTTAACAAGCACTGGTGTCATCGTGTTACCCATTTACCAGCTTCATAATTGTACACCCTCGCTTGCTCAATATTTTTCTTTTACAACCGGTCGACAAGAAAATATAATTTAACATTTTAAATAACTCACTGTTTTAAAATATTTTTCCTGCCCAAAACCGTGGAATATTCTCTGAAGCTAATAACAAACGCAACGCCCGGACGGTTTCCCCGAAATTGTTATTCGAACAACTTTGAACAAAAAAATATTTCTTATTTTTAAAGGTTTTGTCTATGTCTACCTTTTATCTACCGTTTTTAGGGTTTCGTAGTCAACAAGGAACCCTTATAGTTTCTACATATCCGTCTGTCCGTCTTTCCGCAGCTTAGCTCAAAGACTCTTAGTACTTGAAAGCTATAATTTGGCATGGATACAATAATGTGTATCCATCACGCCAACAAAGTGGTAAAAAAAAACAATGAAACATTTTTGGGGTACTTCCAGTACACATAAAGTGGGGATGTTTTTTTTTCTCGTGTATCCGTTGGCCAGGCCATATAAAAAACGGGTCTGTTAAAAGCATTTTTCGATTCAGGGATCCGTTTGCGTTAAATTAAGCTTTAAATTGCTAACTTTCTCTACTACAGCCTCTAACAGAGTCAAGTGTTCCCCCTGCCAGCTAAATGGTTTTTTCGGATATGTGAAAAAATTGCAACAGTAGTATATATAACGAAATTAAAAGGAAATACTATCACAGCTAGGTAGGCTTTACGAGTAATAGTCGACCAACTTATAAAATATAACTAATTGGAAATGTAAAAAAAAATCTTTTCGTCAGAGCATTGTTCGGTGCTTTCATTGTTTATGAATTTTAGTATATTTACATAATTATGAAGGTGAATGTAGCTTTTTGTACGGCATCCACGGTGCGCGAGTCCTACTCTTACTTTGCCGGCTTTTTTTTTAAATAATTTTTAGTTTTTTTTTAAATATTTCCGACAAAATCTGTGCAACTATCATTTATTTTGAGCTCGCCGCCCTATTCAGGTCCAACAGAAGAAAACCTTATGGTCCTAATTACTCCGTCTACTAAACATGTCTTGAAGGCGTCACTGAAGGCCAGAAAGGCTTCAGCGGACTTAATTCTACCAAATAATTTAGTAGCGTGCACTTTGAGAGAGTAAAGACATATATTCAATAATTTTATTAACAAAGAATCAAAAGCTTACGGCGTTCTCATTTATTATTTTTGAAAACAGAGAAGGTATCTGACTTTGTAACTTTTCGTCATGTAAACAGTACGCGGGAGTTTTATATTAATTAACGAATACGCACCGAAGTCTTAACGCTTCACAGTACTCGCAAACACGTGAAGTTGTGAGTACTGTGAAGTTGAAATTGAATGTGAGTTTAACAAATCTTCATATAACCGTTTTATTGGTGGGCAGGAAAAGTTCCAGGGGCGTAAATAAAGTGATTCTTATAGGAGGTAGTTAGGAAACCACAGGAGTGCCGTAATGCAGAGCCTTCTGTGTCTAGAGGCAGGAAACTGATAGTAATAAATGGAAGCCTGAATTTTCGCTACTGTTAAAAATTGCTGCTAATGGACTACGTGTTCGTATATTTTCAATATGCCACAGTTTTCACTTTTAGTTATAGTGTCGGGGAAAATAATTATTTATTTATTTATTTCATTAAGCACAACTCTCAGTCTCTGATGGCTTGCAGCGTTAAATCTGAAAGACTTTCATTTTTAGGTTTCAAACGGTGCCCTATTGCTGTCACTCAGTGCCTTTTCATACGCCCCGGTTGCCAGGTAGCCGGTGCCGGATGACCGGCGGCGAAGTGTATAGCCATGTACGTTAAATTTCACATGTACATCGCTATACATACAACCGGAGGCACTCACATGTCCGTCAGTCTGTCCATCTGTCCATCGTCTGTCACACGGATTTTACAGTATCTTGTTGACTCAAAGCCATACAAACTTTAAAAAAATTGTTTTGTTGTTTTTAAGGGGATCTCCCATAAAGCAAAAGGGCACCACGAATAAAAAACTCTGTGTGTCCATCAAGTGTAATATCGTTGCTTAAAGCTTGTTAGGTAGATAAATACTGTATTATTTGTTTTAAAAAATGTTGGTAAACAAAGGAGTGAGAAGCCACCAAAGTCAGCTTTATTTACAAAATTTTAATCCGAAGGATTTTTTAAGTTCCCATTGACCTATGAACTCGATAATGTTTATTATTAAGTATATTTTACTAACAAATAAGTACCAATATATTGATAAATCAGAATTTTACTTTGAAATACCCTCATTTTTCCATGTTACAAATTTGCAACCAACTTGTTCTTGCGGTCAAATGCTTAGTACAGAAGGGATGGGGGTAGCGGCACGATTCTACATTTGCTACGGAATTCTCAATGTGTGAAGTCTGACACGGATTTGGCCGGTTTTCTAATAAATTGCCAGCATTGGTAGCTGGACTAAATACCAGTTCAAAGCAAATAGCTGGTAATTATAATTTTGCCTGAAAATGACAATATATGAGCACAAACAAATTACAAACTAATTTCTCTCAGACTGCAATGTTGTTCAGGTCACCACAATACATAAATGTATTTGAGCGTATAATGTTAGTTAATACTACACATTAGTAGTTCGTGGTTTTCAGTAATGCTGAGAAAATTACTGTGTTTTCAAATTATCGGCTGTAAGGCAACTTCTTAATCGGTTGTAAGCATGAAGCCCGTAATACTTTTTGTAATCACAATCAGACTAAATGATGATTGAACGTACCGCATATAACTTAAAAAAACACACATCGTGACATAACAACCTGTAGATCAAAATGCCATCTTGCCATTTGCAAAACATACCTCGCTAAACACATGCATCGATAAACGTTCCCATCGCACGCAAAAACAGAAACGGAAAAGTATTTCCATGTTACCCAAGAGCATTGTGTTTCCTTTTACCATTGCAAACGAGCTTGGCAAAAGCTATTAAACAATAAATGAGCCTCATAATCTCCCTATACACTTGTAAGTTTGGGAAACTATCGTAACATAAAATACATCGAACGTATTTTCTGGCGGAGCGTGCTGGCGAACTGTGGCCAACTTTGATTAAATGTTGGTGTACATGTGGCAGTGGATACATCGCTAGTCGTAGGGTTCTACAGAGCGGAAACATATACATTCCTAAGATATGCCAATGTTTGATCAACTTAGCTTTTCAATGACTCTGACTATCTTTCGGTTCAGAGATGTTTCTTTCAGTAGAATGCTGTTACGCAATAGAGCTTTTTCAATTGAGTTGGCTTTAATACAAAATGGCGATAGCGTACATTGTCCTACGTCTTTCAACACGAACAGTTCCTTGGGATGTTAAAACAAGCTTTGGAACATTGCATCCGTGTAGACACATTTAACTTAACAAAACAACTCATTATCATATTTAACTTAACAAAACATAATTATTTTAGATACCTACTTAGAGGCCATTAATATTCAGTTAGCTATTTTACATTCTTGTTTAAACCAACAAAACATGAACTGCCATTAGAATAACACTAAATGATCGACAGGCACGACTGAAACTTAATAATTATGCGGCCTCATTATGCGGCAAGATATTAACAAAAACTTTGCACACACACAAAAACAAAGTCAATATGTTTGAAGGTGTAAGCCTCGCGACTTCTGCGAACGAAAACGTACTTTATTGCTAATATTATTCTAAGAGGATGCCATTGCCAACCATAACGCTTTGTGGCACAAATCTTCGATTTCGTCCCTGGGTGACGATATGGAAGCCTTATATCCCGACACAATAAAACTGTATTGTCCATAATCACGAGATTATCGGAGGAATAGCGTTTGCGGGTATGCAATCATATCGTGTCCTTTGATAGAAGGACTGAACTAAATCTCAGGGAAGTTAATCTTGCCGATAATTGAGTTGACAGTGTTTCGTTTGTCGCAGTGGTATTGTCTCTAGAATTAGATGAGCTGCCAAGAAATACTGAGTTTGCACACGGTCGATTGACAAGACATTGGTCTTAAGTAGGTGTACTATTTATGTTTTAATCAGATTAAATTCATGCTTAAAGCAAATTAAGTTTTTGTAACTGTTTTTTGGCACTTTAAGTAAGAACGTTTAATTGCAGCACCCGCGTTTCAATACTGCGTAAGTAAATAATTTATTAAAATCTCAACAGTGATATCGTACATAACTTCGACTAATCGAATTTCAAATAAGCCAAATCAATAACTTAGGCGTCAAGTTATAAGTCGTCTCAACTGAAACACGTCGAAGTTTTGACAGTAAACGTCAAAAGACATCGTATGTAATGAGAAGGAAAATACGTGGTACGTATTTGCAAATGACGGTCTCGAGCTAAATCGAGAACTCATTAGCAAGTCGAAACAACAAGATCGCAAGTCATTGCATAGCACGAGACGAGAAGGGCGAGAGGGGGGGCAGGGTGGGGGATGTTACGTGGGGTTAATTCATCCTCTAGGTATAGTTTCAACTCAATGTCTCCTTACCCTCGTGAGCCGTGCGAGAACCGACTCATTACGCTTCTTTGTGCCTTCAGGCTTCCCATTCAATAATCCATGTATGAAACATTAAGGTTCTATGCTAACCTCTTGTTAACCTCCTCGGTATAATATTTTGCTCGGCTCACTAAAGGCTACCCTTTTACTTTACTAGACCAACCACGGAGCTATTATTTCTTTATAGTGCTGCATTATTATGGGCTGAGAAATCGTTTTTTGTTATGACATGAATACAACGTCGTTGTTAAGGGAGCTTTAAATCTATTTTCCAACTTTAAATCTCTATCAATTACATAATTTTTACACGGCTGCCCAAAAAAAGGAGTGTTATGTTTTCAGGGTTCATGTATGTTTGTGAGTTTCTTTACTCCACCATAACTTCTAAACGGCTTAACAGATATCAATGTATGTGATATCTTTAGAAGCGTTGCGTTATCCCGAGTAACATAGGCTGATGAAAATTTTACAAAATATCATTGGTGAGCCATAGTTCATGAAAATAAAATGGATATATGTTTTTCATGAAAATTTGACTACGTATACTATCATCGTCTAGGGCTTGCTTAGTACATAACAAAATATATGACAGTAGTCTTCCATATGCATTCTTTCAATAATAACGTAAAAAGATAATTAAAAAATATTATATGTCGCAGCCATCTGGTTAAATTAGCCAGCTAATTGGATTATAGGCCGATAGATAATTGAACTAGAATCATTCAACATTTAAAAACTTGGCGTATTGAAAGTCAGCCTTTTGAAGATGACTGACCAAGACTCAGTTATATGATTCAAATTTAGTCCATTTTTTTTCCACTGCGGTGCTAGTTGGCATCAAAATAAATATGGCGTTAACAGCGCAAACCGTGAATGTTATTTCGTTATTGTGTGCAATTTTAAGTGAAATTAAAGTGTGTTATTATCGAAATAGTATGGAAATCCCAAATATTACTAAGTCTTCTGCAAATTTTCGAAAATATTTGAGTCTCAACTATCTATTCACCCTAACCAAACCAACAAACCTTACAAATTCAACAATATCCAAATTAACTAAATAATGATTAGACGACATTCAGCCATCTGGTTAAACAATGACTCAATGACTTGGCTATTTGTCCTTTAGCTAATTTGATATAGCGTTTAATGAACGGCCTAGGCCTCCAATTAGCTAGCTTATTTAATCAGATGGCTGCGACATATATAACATTAGATAGTATTCAAAGAAAACTTATAAAAAAAATGTGTGCGTTTGCAAAAATATTGTTTTATCACTAAAATATATTTTGTAATAAAAATAAATCATTAAAAAACACGCCTGTCAAAAAAGAGTTACAAAATTGAATTGAAAAATTAAAAACAAGCTAAATGATTTACGACCCCATTGTGCCCAAAAGTGTAAAACTGAAACCACTATTTTCAGTGAAGTTGAAGCATCTGTAAAGAATTGTTCCAAACAACCGTCCTCCGACTGCAAAGAAAAGATTGGTTTTCAATTTGCTTAAATTACTTAATCATTCACTTTTTACTTGTTTTGTTTATGTGACTAACTACATAGGTTACCTAAAATTTCGATATGGAGTTGGTTACACCAATATTACCTCAACAAAAACATAGCTATGGAATTTAAATTACGAATTCAAACTACAACCAGAATGTATGACCCAGTTCATATCACTATTATATTAAAATGAATTCACAGACCCAAATAAATGCAGGTAAAACAGCAAACAAAAGTGGCTTAATATCTGCTCTAAAGTCAGCATTGTTGGGAACTCTGAACTCCAATGTTGTTAAAGCGGACAGAAATTTTATCGCCAAACCACTTTTCATATTTGATGTAAGATAAATTTAGCTGGTTCATGGTCGATTTTAGGAACTTTATTTACTCTACTTTAAGCCTTTGTATGTTGCTTTAGTTGTGATTTTCGTCGGTGCTCCGTAGACCAATTGAAGTTTGACCAATTGGTCTATGGGGAAAATTACATGTTTCCATCGTCCAATTACCAACTGGGCTATGGAGAACACTGGATGTAAACCAAAACTATGTTCCATAATACCATTATAACCCTGAGTTCACACCAGTTTTCTTTACTTTGGGTTCAAAGAATCTTTGATATATTTTTTGGTTCACATCAAACTGAATTCAAAAATATTATAAATCAATAAATACAATATAATATAATGTTAGCTAAAATAGAATATTCAATGAAAATATAGGAAAGTATGTAAACGCTTGAAATGGCAACTTCACAGAAAACTTATGTGTCATTATGGCGTCCATGTAATGACAACGTATCATTTTTGGAACGTATACTCGTTTGCCTCCCAGTGGGAAGAATTGACGATTTTTTTCCGGATTTAATAAATATATAATTCTTTTCAAGACAATAAGCCGTTTTTTTGAGCATTTAAGGGTTATCCACCTTGTTACAGAATATTTCAGACTGTTTGTCCCATCTGCATATTATTCACTGTCGTACGTGCAATGCTTACATCTGTAATTTGATATTTGAAACCATCGACTATATAAGTAAGTTTAAAAAAAAATACAACCGACTTCCAAATAAAATACCTACAAAGTGAACAATAAGTTTAATTTCGGCAGGCGGTGTCAAAACCCGAAGAAACGAAAACAGGAACACCCATTGCCGAAATTAAAGTTATTTTTAACTATGTAGTGTTTTTATTTGGAAGTCGGTTGTATTTAAAAAAACTTTTTTTACAGGCTTATGGACAGGCCTTTACAATACTATTAAACTGGGCAGCGGATCATATCTCAATTCTCCATAGCCCAGTTGGTAATTGGACGATGGAAACTTGTAATTTTCCCCATAGACCAATTGGTCAAATTTCAATTGGTCCATGGAGCACCGACGGTGATTTTCAGCTACATTACATTATGCCAGGATTTCTGCGTCGTCTTTTATTTGTTATTGCTGATACAATTCGTCTAGGCGTTCGTGTTATTTGGAAAGGCTTTTGCTTTGTCTCCGACTAACACGATGCGTGAAAAAAATGATAAAGAAAATAAGTAAGGACATCTTATATGAAACTTTTTCCCAGTGAGAATAAGAGAAGAAAGGACGATTCAGGTATTTTTCTAGGATAGTTAACTACTTCTATTCAACATAATCTTAATCTACTATTCCCAGCTTATAAAGTTTAGTTATTAATTGTTTGAATGTGAAATTAAGTTTTTCCTGTATATTTTTAATATTTCAGGCGTTTGTATAACTTTAAAAAGAATATCGAAGCTAAAGTCTGAAAATATTCCACCGCCTCCATCGATGATAACCAACCACAAAATATAAACTGGAACACGAAGATTCGTAGCGAAACAAAAATCTATACAAAAATTGGCTTCGAATTTCCCCAAAGAGAGAGCCGGAAGCATAACATTTTACTACTATTGCAGCATTCAGTACAGTAATTACTCTTACTGATAAACAGTTTACGTCCAAACGCTTACAAGATTCTATCGAGAACAAAGACGATGTTGTGCACACAATTACACAAGTTGCCAAGCCACATTTAAGATAAATAACTGACTTATCAAAATATATTAAGCACAATGCATATATAAATAAACAGAGCAATAAAAGACCACTTACCACGATAATAAAGACAGAATACACGATCAACTGGTAACATAAAAGTACTTGTGAATGTTTCCCGGAACACATAAAGTTATAGTTATGAAGCTTCTGATCCAGAATGATAGGTATTCGAAATGCTGAGCCATACAGAAGCACTTTATAGTAAGTAAGCTTACTCTGCCGGAACGATACGGGGACGTATGGAGATATAACACACATCTTTTAGCTTTAAATGTAATGCTATCCGACCCGTTCTTGCTAAAAACAAAGCCCAGTTTTAAAACCTGAAATCTTACAAGTGGTACGCCAATAGATCTCTTAGGCCGTGACTAACACTTATTACTTAAAAAAATCTGAATATTTTAGAAGTAGATATTCTTTGCTCTTTGGGATCCAGTGATTGATTGAACTACGAATTCCTTAATAGGTTTCACGTACTGGAAATTGAACAGAAGACATAAACTATATCAGTCGCTAAAAGATGTAAAAATTGATTATGGGTGGAGTGACGGTGTGAGTAGGAAGACAGCAGACAGTGTGGTTGTGGCGTGGAGCCAGCGATGTGTCTGTGAGCTAGCTTCCGTTAAATACAAGTACCCAACACGTAAGATCGATTAATTGTTTTCATAAACTTAGACATAAGATAGGTGACGTTGACGAAACCTCACAAAAGCGACAACACACACGGTTGACAGTAAAACACTAGCTCCCCAAAGAAGTCGTTTGAGTGTTCGATACGTATTTTAATAGACAGTTTCAACTTTACAACTCGTTCAGCTAGTACCGGGAGAATGGAAACATTTGTTCGAGCGGAAGCAAACAAAATTTTATGTTAAATCACGTTTTCTGCAGGGAGGAAATCGTTTTATTAGAAGTAAGAAATTTCACTTTAATTCGAAGAATTTTTATTCAATGTTTAATGTTGAGCATGTAAATCGGTACACATTCTTTGAGAAGAGGTTGTAAAATATGGTCTGAATAAAAAATGTTGAATGCGTAGCCAGTTAATTACAAATGTAATCTTTTTGCTGTAACAGCTATTCGAGAAAGACTTGATAATTCTGTGCGCACACTTAATTCGCAGCTACAATCGTCCTTTACAATGGTCCCTACATACCATTCGCTATTTTTATTTGTATGGAAGAGTCATATTAAACATGCCGCTCATGTTCTTCAGCTCGTTTACGGTTTGAGATTATCCATTTGAATTCCGTCTTATTACGTAATAAAAATGCCACAATGAATGAAGCTACATCGCTTGCTTGTACTTTTTATGTAGAGTGCTTTGAGAATTTTAATTTGAAAAATTATTTTCTTCAAGGTTTCTTAGATGAGTAAGTAAGTAAGCGTTCATTTTTTATTCTCATTCGTGTATTTCCTTTGAGATTATTCGATTCTTTTCTTTTCAGGGTTAAATGTTCTTTCGCGCAACTGAAGAACGATTTTTCGATGTTTTAATGACTTCTATTCTTATCGGCTGTTTTATAAAACTTTTCTGTAAAACTTTATCCCTTTTCCTTTACGATGTTAGTAAGCTCCGGGAGGTAAGGTGGCGCGTTAGTATCCGTATAAAATTTACTACTCGTACAGCTATAACAAACGGCATTAACAGTAATTCGGTACAACTTTACAGTAAGCTATGAATTTTACTAAACAGTTAAACTTTCAGTGTGTTGTATATCTTACTTCTACTAAACCTAAACATAGTGTTCAAAAGAAAATCGTTACAGAAAATAAGATTAGCCCTAAATCAGGCAAGTCTTAAAAATAAACTGTTTAAAATGACTGTAATATAAGTTAAAACTATTATGAGTGTTCCCCATTCTGTAAAAGTTTAACTTAAAAAGTTTTAGAAATATTTTATAACGTCTTAAGAACTTAACTTTTATCGCGTGCTTTAAAAAACTAAAAAGTATTTTGATTGATTCGTATTCACAGGGCAATCTCTTACAGACGACCTTTGGATGGACTGAACGAGAGGAGATAGACATAGGAACAGTCCTGTGTACAAAATATCTTAAATAACAATACTTAGATATAACATAAAATACATTCATACAATATAAAATAGTATAATAATAAATATAAAACAGAGAAAGGAGAAGAATAGTTACAGAGATAGGAAAGTAGTAGTAGAGAAAGGAAAAATTATAATTATTTAATCAAATTTAACCATTGGGGTTTAAATAATAATAAAAAAAAACTGTGAAGGTATTGCAAAACCATGAGACCTTTTGGTGTAAAACAAAGTTATATAAATCATACATTCTAAATAAAACATAGCCTACCTTAAAATTCTGAATTATATCATCTAAAACGAACTATAAAAGCCACAACCCGCTTGGTGGCGACGCCTACACCATTAGTATTAAAGGTACATTAAATCAAAAGTCACTTCATCAAAAAAACAGTATTTTAAGCTCGTTACGAACTAAACTTATCTTAAGGGCACTTTGGAGTTCTTCTAAGAAAAAAGCCTGAACTAACTAGATAGACACTTCAGTACTTCTTATCTGTTTGCGACAGGCCTTTGGAAAAAGGAAGATTTTATTAGTGTTAAATTGAATTAATGAGGCTAAACTGTTTTAGGAATAAGAAGTCAGATTTAAGGAATAATAAATTTAAGATGGATATTAAGACCGATTCGAGTCGGTGACAATGTTTTAATATGTATTTAGTACGTAAAATTATCGCATAACCTTTATTCGCTAAGGGACCTAACCAGAAAAAAAAATATATCATCACCTTAGCATCTAAACATAATCGTCAAGGCATGATCCCCCTACGAGTGACCTATGAATTTTGCCTTCGATAAAGCTATGGGCCGAAGCTTTCTCAGAAATATTTCAACAAGAAAGCTCATTTTAACATAATGCCTCGTTGCCTGTTATGAGAATAACTGTTAAAGCAGGTGTATTTTTTTAATATTTTTTTTAATTTTTATTTAATCAATATTAATAGTATTCATTTTATATCCAACTCGAATGTGCGTATAAAGGGATGTAAAGAGTGTTTAAATACCTAGATCTGCTGTTTGTTTATTATTATTGAGCTATCTTAGTGTTAAATTATTGTCATTAACTTTATATTATTTGTATCGAATTATTATTAATTTATTGTTGAATTAACATTATTATATTTTTGAATTAAATAATTGTTAATTTTATTTGATTATTTGGGAAGCGTAATGTTGTATTGATTGTTACTGTTTTATTATTCTAATTGATGTACTCATCATCATCATCAGCCTTTTCAATTTTCCCACTGCTGGGACACAGGCCTCCTCTCTGTGAAAGGGAATGGGCCGTAATACACCACGCGGGGTCCAGTGCAGGTTGGTGGATGTCACATGTATTCGATTTTTGTTTCTAGGACTTGCCGGTTTCCTCACGATGTTTTCCTTCACAGTTTTGAGAGCAGTGGTTGTGAAATAATTTACACAAAGTAAAGCCTTAGTAAAGAATGTTCTATTAGTATGTAATAGTGAAATTGTTGGGTCACTGCACGTGTTGGGTCAACCTGTAAGTGCAAAGGGTAATTGTGATAAATAAATAAATAATAATAAATTATAGGATCTATTCACAAACTCACACCAACGGAGTATTGTAAACCAATAACAGAGTGTGGAAATAAAAGGGAATTCGCATGCAAAACGGACAAACGCAGCCACAAAGGCACAACCCGGTTCATTTCGGTACAATATCCCTTTCTCTTAGTGGTGCGGAAAGTCGGTCTTTTGATTACACCTGACGTTTGTGGACTCAACTACCGGATAATAATATTCTCTGAAACTCAAAATATTGTTATTCAAGTTGTATTGTAGAGCTTCGCCTTAAATTATATTTTAATATGGTATTGAACCCAAAAACCTGCCCAAGATATATAATTATGTAAGTATGATACGAGTAGTACGGAGCGGTGGTGGCCAAGTGGTAACGACCCCGACTTATCTAACGTAGATCTTGGGTTCGAACCAAGGCAGGCGCTTTACTTTGTGTAAACTATTTCATCACCACTGCTCTAAAAACGGCGAAGGAAAACATCGTGAGGAAACGTCCCAGAACCAAAAGTTTGAAGATATGTGACATCCACCAACCCGCACTGAGCACGTATGATGGATTAAGGTTAATTCCGTCTCTCACAGAGTGGAGGCCTGTGTCCCAACAGTAGGAAAATTAATAATACGAGTAGATATGCGAGGATATTATAAGGGTTAAAATGATCTCCTTAAGAATCAGCCTATAGCAATCTACTGGCATCAATTAATTCAGGTAATATGGCCAAAAACCTTACAGCTCGTGTCTCGGTAAATCCCTACCTAAAAAGATATCTCAAAACAAAAACTCTCTTCAATTACCCAATATCTATCAAATACATCCTTGGACAGGTACAACTCTATCTTTAAAATCTTTTGGGTTTGAGTTTATTTTAATCATGTCAATGGGTGGCTTACTGCAACTTTATTTCTTATACAGGAGAAAGTTATTTAAGTCTATTTAAAATCAATTCAAACTGTGTACTTTATTAACAGTAACCCAATACTTGTATTTAAATCTGATGAAAAAAGGAGTCCATGGTTTTGCCTACACGTTCTTTTCCGTAGATACCTACCTACTGATACATGCGAATGTGCAACTAGAATCATCTTTTTAACACGATTTTATTAGCTTGGTATGTATGTAAGAGTATATATGTAACCTTTGAACTTTTTTTGATATTTGGCATTAGAGAGATGATAAGTTTTTATTTTGAACTCCGTTCAGAGTTCGTTTCGCGTTTAAGAAAAGGTTTACCGTTCAAAACAAACAAGTGAAACAGGATGAGAAGTTTGCACAAAACATTAAACTCTCAAGTGCAAGAAGAAATGTCATTACAGCCAGGGGTGAGCTTGAATTTGGCCCCTTTCCTCTTCATTTATAATATTAGCAAACTCTCGCGAAAACTTCCTTAATTAGACTCGCGTTAACCGAAATTTAATGTAAAGTTCAGTCGACTTCTGCTCTTTTAAAGTCACGTAGATTTAACTCCTATAAATAATAACTCTTTTGGAGTTTGGTCCAGTAAGAAACTTGGATATCTCGGCCAAGTTCTTACACTATGCCTCGTTACACTAAAATTGTTCTCATATGAAGAAACGCGAATAAAAGAACCTAGTTGAGTTTCTGAGATTTCATAAGAACCTACTTTAGAGAGTTACCACAAAAAGGCGGCGGTAATACCGTTATTTGTTGTATATAAATTGGTATTGCCGAACAATCTCTACACAAAACGATAAATCCACATTCATTGAGTAGATTACATAACAGCGACTAAATAAGAAAAAAATACCACATAAGTATCCGGCATTCCACATTCTCGATACATTTTATCAAACGTGCATTGCCTGGAGGAAGTTCCTGTTTTACGCAATAACTCAGCTGTATGAGATAATGGCGTTTTCTTCGTGGCTGCTAACTTGGTACAACAGACACGCTATGTAGTTAATTCTCGATCAACGTTCCGATGAACTTTCATTCCAAATTGTGAACAGCGAAACAGTTTGTAACTTTATTCCGAAGGACATTAAATTATGCCGTGTAAACAAGACCACAGTCTGGATCAAGCAAATCATTTCAGTTCAAGACGACATAAGTTTCAAATTAGGACAGTTTTGCGTGTGAATCCCAACTCATTTAAAATACGCTGAACGGGTTAATTAAGAGAACCAGCTGTGTGTGAAATTGTAAACGTATGTGAAAACATTCGGCGGTTTCTGTGAGACCACCCTTGTTATTTACCTGTAACAGTGTATCGACCTTAAATTTAATACTTCTAATGGGGCATGTTTCTACGTAATATAAGCGCCCCTTACTATAGTATCTTACGATGCTGTTACAGAACCGTTTAGGTAGACATTAAATTGATACATGACTTCGGAAAGCCTGCCCATTATTTTTGTATTTATTTGACTTCAGCTTTCATATATCATAGTGTACTTTATATACTTAAATGTTAACGATATCTTGAAAAAAATGTGTATCTATATATAGATCGATAAGAGTGCGGCTTTGGGTAGGGTTTGGGCAGCCTCGGATTATCTACCAAAATATAATCAACGTAACAATCACGGGGTCTGATTAAGTGTCAGAAACAAAACGTTCCCCAAAGCTCTTTAGAAAGAAGCTGGACAGTGAATTGTTGAAAGTGAACGAATTCCATTAGCGGAAGTGGAATTAAAGCCCGGCTTGCTTGATAATTTAGCTGTGAGTGAAGTAATTCATAGCAACTCGTTACTCGGCGAGTGATCATGATTTTAGATTGGACTGACAAAGGATTATTATAACTTAGCTTTTATATATCAGACTGTACGCAAACGGATCACTTACTCTGCAGTTGTGGAAGAGCCGTTTTACCGTAGCTTGTTTCAAACCTATCTCTACCTAAGTATTTTGAAACGTATTTATTTAAGTTATATTTAAAGAATAGAAACTATTGAATTAATTGAATCTCATTCGCAAACTCTAACAAAATTAGATTAAGATAAATATTTATGTGTTATTAATCCTCCTCTTTGAGTCTTATTCCTCAGTGTAAAGGGTCGTGACCTCCCTTCTGCATCACTTTCTCTCGTACGATCTTCCTCCATCTGTTTCTGTCTCTGGCGGTGTGGAGGACGTTGTGAACTGCAGAGTCAAGAGCGGTACAGATCAACGTATTGGGCTGCGACGACGAGGCCTTTTCCCATCTACTTTGCCGGTCATGATGAGCTTCTCGAGGTTTCTACGGTTTTTTCTTGCAATGTAACCCGAAGTGTTCTAGAACTCTGAGCATACACTCGGATGACAGCCGCAAGGAGCTGTCCAGAGGATACGGAAAATCTTTCTTCATCACCACATCTCAAAGGCGTCGTTGCGTTTGCGGTCTGCAGATTTCAGTGTCCAAGTCTCAGCGCTATACGAAACGATCGAGAAGACTAAAGTCCGTAACAGTTTGGTTTTGGTTTTTACGGCAATGTTACGATCTCTCCAGATTTGTCCAAGCTGAGACATGTCATTGTACGCAAGCTCCCTGTCGCTCGAACCATCGTTATTGATGCTAGAACCAAGGTAGGTAAAGATGTCTACTGTTTCTAGACCAAACGCGCCAGTGAGTTCCAACTTCCCAGATCTATCTACTACCATTACCTTGGTTTTGGACCTGTTTACGTCATAAATATCTCCCTCAAACAAAATATCCAATACGAAATACTTTTCTTGACGCGTAATGGGCATTCCATAAATCTTTTGTTTTTAATTCAAATATAATTTAGGTTTATAAGAAACCACTGATATATTTTATAGCCATATAAAATAAGATTATTCAAATAAATTCATTTTTAAATTGCCTCAACATTTCACGCGATTACGTCAAACAAGCAAGTTTTCCAAAGTTTTTCTATTTGTTATGTTGGAGGAGATGAATCCAATTTACTGAATAATTCAATTAGACACGATTTAAAGTCGGAAACTTCTGAGAAATTACCTATATTAATGTCACACACAAATAAGTATCTTCTAAGAACATTGTTAAGTAAACGTGGGTTTAATTAATTAATAAAAGTGTTTTCTTATTTGTATTAAGAAAAGGCTGGAATGCGTCAAAACAGCGTGGCGTAATTGTGTGGTCTGACATTTTTATAAGTTTTATTTACATTTCGGCAGACAAAACATTTTAGGAACAGGACACTAGCTTAATAAAAGTTAAACTCAAGCGGTAATATTTATTAAATTGTTTATGAGTTTTTATTAATATATACTCCATGCGCAGTGGAACTCTTTAGTCATACTATATGTACCTAACACAAACGCACATAAACGTAATAAGTAGCTACACTAAAGTGGAAAGAAAGAAAGAAGAAAGAAAAATATTTATTTGTGAAGTGGCATACAGATTTAAAAAAAATAACCATTTAATTGAGTCTGAAATAATTTACTAGGGAAAGCCAAAGTAGTAGATTGACAAGACACCGAGTAAACCAAAAAAAAGGATAAACTTCCTCCACCAATCAGGCAAAAACCGCCATGTTTGTTTTTCACCGCTGTCAACGTCTGCCACATCAAAGTTTCCTCGATTTTCGTCAGCCGAATATACGATGATTAATGAACTAGTGCACCCGGAAACCATTCGGGCGTCGAAAAAAAAAATTGTCTTCGCAAGCGGAAGCCGCATTGTTTTTTTTCTCTGACTTCAGTCAACGGAAACAGAGGCAAGTAACAAACATCTCTGTCGATAAATTGCTCGCACCATTGAGTTTGCACAACTCTTTATTTTCATAAAAAATATGGATGACGGTGTTTTGTTTTTATTTGATAGTGTAAATTAATTTGATTGGAGATGTTTTGCTCAAAGCAGTCACAGCGGCAAGTCAATGGTGTCGGTTTTTTATTTATATTTTCATAATAAGAGGTACGATGTTATTAAGGCGCCTTATTCGGGACAGCCTCACCAGCAATTTGAAATGGCGTAGGTGAGTAAATGGAAATGGGCTGGACATGTAGCACGCCTTCAAAACCTGAGATGGACAAAAAAGTTACAATGTGGAAGGGCCCACTAGGAAAAAGAAAGAAGGGAAGACCATTTACTAGGCGGGAAGAAGATATAAAGAAAGTAGCAACTACAAATTGGGTTAAAATTGCCCAATCAAGAGAAGATTGGCTATCTTTGGAGGAGGCCTTTACCCGAGGAGGGGTTCTTGCAAGTGGAAATAGTACCTAAAATTATAACAATAAACATTATTTGTTAATCGCATAGATTCAATTTAGATTCAACTTTTTTTGTAAGATACTTCCATGAAATAAAAGGCTTTTTTATTTTAATTTTATTATAGGTGAATAAATAAGTCAATTACTTATATGAAAAATGTATCTATAGGAACAATATATGAAGCCTATCGAATAAGTTATTATTGAAAAATAAGAATACTTGACGAAGTTAGTAAAGTTGTACTGATTCAATCAATCTCTTCATATTGCCTTTTGTCATTTTATTAGTCGCCTAAAATACCTTCATACCTATACTGAACACGATATCATGATACCTACCTTCATTAATAGAGAACGTGTTTCCACTCAGAGATTTTTTTCTTAGTTTGTTGTCACATTTTTACGTCATTCTTACTCAATTGTAACTTGTCATTGTCACAGATGACAAGTTACATTTCCGACGATTTATTATATTGATAACTTCGACGATTGCGGTCGATGAGAGCCGATATAATATGTAACTACTCACATAGATATATATACTTTTTTGGTGAGTAACATTTGCGAGAGTCTGCGAGATGTATTTAAATGTAACTATATAAAAATATCGATGAATCATTATTTCTTAGAATGCTTTGAATAGTTTTAAAGTTTCTAAGATCAATAATAAAGTTGTCCTTAATATCTGAGCACTAGATAACTAATCCGCAATACTACGCAATCGAGACAACAGCTCTCATATATTATTCACACAAGTTTGTGATTGCACAGCTATCTCAGATATCTTTGTTAGGAGACCTCTAATAGAAATATAAATCTCCAAGTCCGTACTCTGACGATTTATGGAGCCACCCAACTTACCCTTTTTATTAGTCACGTCCGTAACATGAAAATTTTTCTCTTTTCACAACTTTATCTGGGAGCATCGAATATTTTTACAGCGAAAGAGCACAGCCACAACGAAGCGAAAACAATTACAAGGCCAGAGTTATAGACCTCATAAAACAATAATGTCCCGGCGTAACTTTGAAAATGAATTTTGGCGTAAACGATGTAAAATTAATCTTAGTTTTAATGTCTATATTTTAACAACATTGCCAGTGTCAAAAGTCAATTTATTTACGGCCTGATTCCTCAATAAAGAATACAAAAATTATCGATTTATGCAATTCTTCTTCATCTTTTTGAGTCGACGAAAATCTCTTTAATATTTTGGGCCCGGTGGCCACGTTAATTGTCAGTCAGTGTTGATTATTAGGTCCTCTAAAGTGTACAAGTACTTGGGGTAATCTACCATGTATGTCATATTCTGCACACGGGCACCGCACTGACATTGGGTACCAAAGCAATTATAATACTCACATGTGTCTCTGAATCGGCTGCAAGACCCTGCGCAGTAGCTATACTTGTGTCAATGTTGAAGGTCAAGATAGCATTGTATAACTGTCTCTTTCACTCGCTTACGTTTGTCGCATCGTCCTATTTCGCTTACTCTATGCAGTATACTCGATGACAAACTGTTTCTTGCGCAATGGTTGGCAGAGACAACTTCAGAGACACAAAGATCCGCATAAGTTAATGGAAAATTGTCTATTGAATAAACTGGGTTATTAATAATTGAAAATGAAAAGTTATGCTAGGACTATATTATATATATATGATAAAAAATTTAGACTACCTACGCGAGGGTGCACTAAAAAGAAACACAGGTGCTTATTACACATTATAGTAACTATATAATTAGTTCAAATATTCTACAGGTAGTAAGTAAAAACCTAATTACTTATCTAATTTAATAAAAGCGCGATCACCGAATTTGAAAGTCAAGTGTTGGTTAATGAGCCGTTTAATTATAACATTTGTTTGGTCTGTTTTCCGAGCGACCGGCCGAATTTATTGCCAATCAGACCATGACACGTCCGCGGGCCCCACGACATTAATACGTAACAGTTTTAGCCCCCAGTCGTAGATCGTGACAGAACACACAAATAATACAAGTATTAACGGTAGGTAGCCAGTACATAAAACTATTGGTTAGTAATTGTGTAACTGAACTGATATAATATTACGTGCGTCGTGCACTAGTAGAGCTAGTAGAACGAAAAAGTATGGCAATGTTCAGATGTAGTCCTTTTCCGTCTGGGCACATGTCAACTTTTCGATCTGTCATTTTCATTCATAACATTGACATTTGAATTTAAGAACAAAAAAATAGCCCAGGAACATAACTATAATAAGAGGCCAATTTCCGAAAAAAAAATCTAGTTAAGTAATTTCACCGGAATTATTTTCACTAGTAGTAATTACTACTACTAGTGATGAAAAGTACATGAAAAGCCGTCACCGCAAAAAAAAATTGGCTGTTGAAGGGCCCAAAAAACATTTTTCTCAAACATGCTTGGCAATTTCTTATAAAATTCTTCATTATTTTGACAACCTTCTTCGAGATAAATCGCAATTGCTGTACTGGCCATATACAACCGAGCAGCGGCCGGCAAAAGTTGTATGAAAATCCATATCTGTCGTAAATAAATTACATAGTAAACTCATATCTGTCCTGTACTTTAAAAATGGAACGATCTTTTACTCCGAAACATGGCAACCAAGGAGGTAACATATCAGAGGTTTTATTTAAATTTCGAACTGGCTTGCATTAGAAAGCTGTTTATAGAAAACACAATGAATACTTTATGTGCCTTTTCACACGACCCGGTTTCCGGGTAGCCGTTGCCTTGTTATGTTAGCTTTTACACATACCGGCGCACATGGCCATACTTTTGCCGCCGGTTACCCGGCACCGGCTAACCGAAAACCGGGGCGTGTGAAAATGGACTAATTGTATTTGACAAAATGAGTTCTAGGTGCTACTTAGTTTTAATTTCCGCGCATTATTTCAGAAAAGCACTATACAAGCCTTGGCCACAACAAGGCATTGATGGACTTACGTATGTGTGCCTCGGCTTCGCCTCGGCCCACATTTACACGTTCGTCCATCAATGTCTCCTTTGCTGGCCGCTGCAGTAATGTACTATTTTTACTTATTTCTCATCAAGTTTTGATTTTACCGCTATTTGTGCTCAGAGCAAGTTTATTCCTTGTTCAAGTATGCTAAACAAATTCCTACATAAAATTCGGTAATGTTCATTAGTTTTTGAGATATTATGAGTAAAAGTACTTTTTTTGTGTTTGTTTTTTTTTACTAAATCTTTGCGTATGGCGAAACTTTACGAGAATTAACCAAAAGCACTGATTTTTGGACCCGTTGGCAGCCCATATTTATTTTTGCTGTGATGGGGTTTTTATGGACTTTTCATGCATCATAAGAATAGAAAATAATTTCACCGGAATTATGTTCCGTTTGAACATAATTCCGGTGAAATAATTTAAATTGTTTTTTTTCGCAGCTAATGTCTTTATTACCAGGGCTAAAAAGCAATCAACCTCACCGACCGAGAATTTTTTCACATATCCAAAAGCAACCATTTAGCTGGCAGCGGATTTGCTGGCAATTGTTAATTTTTACCTGACTGCCGAAGGAGGGTAATGTGTTTATCAGTCTATGTATGTATGTATATATGTATGTATGTTTGTTCCTATGTGGCGTTCTAGAGACCAAACGAGTTGGCCGATTTTGATGATTCTTACGTCAATCGATTCGTCTTAACACAGCGAGTGTCACTGGCTACATTAAAATTGGAAAAAATGGCGGATTTTGGGCGCTATTTTGTGGTGGAATTTTTATTTTTTTGCTTCCATACCCATCGTGTGGGATATCAAAATAAAGGGTTTTAAGAGGTGATTTTAAAAATATGTAACACTTGTCTGTTTAAATGTACCTAATTCTAAAAAAAATTACTAAAAAGTTGTAAATAAAAATAGTTAATTAAAAAATTCAAAAAACCCGACTGCTTACTTTGAATTTTTTAATTAACTTTTTTGTTAGAGTCAAGAGTGGACTCTAACAAAAATTTGCAATTTAAAGCTTAATTTTATGCAAACGGATACCTGAAACAAAAACTTGTTTTAACAGACCCGTAATATTTTTAAATGGCCAATTATCCAACCCACACCATGGGAAAGACGAGAAAAAACATCCACACTTTACGTTTACAGGAGGTGCAATACAATTCTTTATACCACTTTGTCGGCGTGACTAATATGTACTCGTATATCCATGCCAAATTATAGCTTTCTAGTACTAAGAGTCTCTGAGCTAAGCTGCGAACGGACGGATGGATAGACGGACATGGCGAAACTATAAGGGTTCCTTATTGACTACGGAACCCTAAAAATATGATTAACCCAGGATTCATCCACGGTATCAGCTTAACTCAGTCTAGCTCAACCACAGAAGTCTTTCCACCTAGCGCCAAGCGCCAAGTTTCATGGGTCCTAAACACAATAGCAGATGTTAGGCATTTCTTTCACTCATTAATTTACCAAAGAAGCAATAAACGTTGGATTCTGGCCAATGTAGACCAGTGTCTACAATATACAGTCGTAAGAAAATTGACCATTCTAGTGCTTGGAGACTTTTGATTTAGCTGTTTGTAACTAACAATTTAAATAGGTTCGGTAAGTTTCATGTGTGTTTAGGTAGATGGATGGACTGGACTGGATTTGGAAGGCGTAGGACCAGGTGTTATGTCGCAATTTGGAAGAAGCCTTTGTTCGTATAAGCCGAGTTGGTAAGATGACGTCATCATCATCAAATCAGTCCCGACATAAAATAGCAAGACAAAAAGAAACAGCCTTTTCAATCATGAAGTATATTGATGCTGAAGAAATAACAGTGAATGTCTTACAATTTATAAATAACACAAGTAGGTGTAATTAAATTGGTTATCAAATAATACCACTTATTTCTTTATTCTTCAATTTACTTAAACTCCCACCTTAAGTACTTCACCAAAACCTAGAACTTTGTTGTTTATGTTTGTATTGGCAGAATAATTTAGTTGCCTTCAGCAGTTGCCGCCTACTTCAACGTTTACCTAACCTATGTAAACAACACAATATTTCCAACTATTCTAAAATGTTCTTCGACAATTACTTTAATAAGAACACATTTAGTTAACGTACGGCATATAACGCTTGTATTCTCAAGAGGCGTAGGCAGAGATATAGGCCGGGTTTCAGAATTGAGTATTCGGAGATAAGAATATGTCAAAACCTATTGTAATATCAAATTTTGACAGGTTTCCAGGCTAAGGTAAAGTATATCAAATACTCAACTTCAAATAGGTACTTCATTCAGAAATCGGAGCTAAATACCAGTTAAAAAATTAAAAATACAACCGACTGCCAATTAAAAATACTACAAAGTGAAAAATAACTTTAATTTCGGCAGTTGGTATTCCTGTTTTCGTTTTTTGACACCGACTTCCGAAATTAAAGTTATTTTTCACATTGTAATGTTTTCATTTGGAAGTCGGTCGCATTTTTTTCAAAAAAAGTAATTTTTTTAACTTTTTAGTAGTGGTACATAATGGACCAGTTCTATAGGTGCCTATAATGCCGAATTAATTCCAGAAGAGATTAACCCAATAACTTGAAACTTAAACAAAACCGGTGGAATAAGAGTATACAATCATTTATGATAAACAGTACGGTTTTACCAAAGGGCGTTGCACAACTGACGCCGGTGTCACCCTAATAAAGAACATCTTTAATACCTGGGAGGAAGCACAAGACGCCATTGGAATCTTTTGTGACCTCTCGAAGGCGTTCGATTGCGTTAACCATGAGACACTATTGTTGAAGCTTGAGCACTATGGAATTAGACATACTCCCCTTGAGTTACTTAGATTATATTTAAAAGCCAGGCAAGTTAAAGTTTAGGTAAACGGCGTAAACTCACTAGGGTCTGAAATGACAATGGGTGTTCCTCAAGGCTCGATATTGGGTTCATTCCTCTTTTTAGTTTATATTGACGATTTACCCCAATTACTATAAAATTTAAAATAGATTTTGACGAATTGAAGATTTTGTGACCGCCGGTCACAGAATCTTGATGATGTCAATAACTCTATTCATCAGGTGCAAAATTGGTTCACGTTAAACAATTTGGTACTAAATGAAAAAAAAAAAACAAATGTATTAGATTCACATTGCTGAATGTTAGAAGTACCGAAAGCGACATCATATTGAAAAGCGAAAAGCTGGACTTTGTAAATTGAATAGTTTTCCTGGGAATCACTCTAGACGACAAATTGCAATAGGGTCCTCACATAACATCTCTTGCGGGTCGGCTAAGCTCAGCCGCTTATGCTGTTAGAAAGATTAGACAATTAACGGATGTAGAAACCGCGCGTTTGTTCTATTTTAGTTACTTTCACAGCATTATGTCGATGTGAGTTCGAGCATTGAATCCATATTTATATTGCAAAAGAGAGCTGTCAGAGCCATATATAAGTTAAGACACCGAGAATCTTAAGACAAAACTACTAACTAACAACTAAACTACTACGAACTATTTTAAAATATTAATATTATGACAGTTTCTTGCTAATTCATTTATGAAAATATTATGTATGAAAGGAAAAATATACATATCTTTAGTAAAGTCAGTGATAGACACAATTGTAATACGAGAAATAAAGTTAAGTTAGATCACCCATCTTATAGACTAGCTAAAATACACTCATCTTTAATGGGGTACTGTGTTAAATTCTATAACAAAATACCTTGTGATATATTAAAACTAAATGAAAGTAAATTTAAAACTTTAGTTAAAAGCACACTTTGTAAACAGCATATTACAAATTAGATGTTTTTATTCAAGATAAGAATGCTTGGAAACATGCTGGTCCTGCTCCATAGGGCAATCTTTAGTGTAGACATAATCAAATTTGTTAATTTATATTCATAGTTAATTCATTTTTCATTTTTTCTTTATTGTTTTTAAGAAATTGACTCACACACTGTTTTATTGTTGTTGAATTAAGTATTTTACCTATGTTTGCAATATTTGTAAGTATGTGAGAACCATGTTCCTATTTATCAAATTAATGAATTTACCTGTTAATGCTTGTTATACTTTATACCTGTACCTAGTATAGTGTGTAGTGCTATTCTGGGTGCATCGTCCTCACATATATATATTTATTAATGTATATACTTATGTGAATATTGTAAAACATCTTTTTTTTTTTAAGAGTTGGTAAAAAATGGAGTTTCTGTGCATTCTTCTCCATAACAAGCTACTTTTCCGAATGCACGGTTATTACTTGTAAATTTTAATTTTTGTTCGACGTTCAAAAGTGCCGCTGATTGGCCTAGTTGAATAAATATATTTGACTTTGACTTTGAACCAGGGTGAACTATTCACACCTGCGTACCTCTTTAGAGCATACCAGTGTGACGTTATGTTATGAAATGGTGTAAACAATAAACATGCGACGACATGCGATTGCAGCTATCCCGAATGATTTGCCGTCATATTTAAGATTTCTGATGTATATCTCCAAAGTTCTTCATCAGATCTTGATGAAATTTAAATGGGATGGCATGACAAGCACCAGCTTACAAACAAAAAAAAGAATCATCAAAATCGGTTCTTCTAGTAAAAAGTTCTGAGGTAACAAACATTTAAAAAAATACAATCGAATTGATAACCTCCTCCTTTTTGAAGTCGGTTAATTACAATATCATGTAAGATGATACGATTCTATTGCCAGTATAAGGATACAAATCCATACTTCGAGCTGTCATTAAATTTCTAATGGAATACCTACTCAATACCACTGCCCGACCGAGATCGAACCAGGAAACCATTTTTTTTTTTCTCTTTTATTAAAAAACTAAGGTTCTTAATAATAAGTTACAATCTAGCCTTAATAGACTAATAAGCAATTTAACTCTAACTTATTATTATATTGTATGATGTTATGACTAAGAATAGTGTCAATTTGCACTTTTATATAGTTCAGTAGCACTTTCTTAGAGTCTGATATCATGTTAAAAACACTTAGTTCACGTGTTACATGTATAGCACAGTATTGTTGCTATTATTTATTCACTTATTATACACTACACTAACTCAAATGGTTTAGTTCTCTTTAGCCTACGCACTATGTCCGTGTTATCTAGCAGCTGGATTGCTTCCACATTCACATGTCGATGAAGTCTGTGTTCGTGGGCTTCAGCAAAGTTTTGGATAACGGTGGTGACGAGTTTCATTTTAAGGTCGCGGTGAAGGTCGTCATTTCTGATGTACCATGGTGCATTAACAGCATCTCGGAGTACTTTATTTTGAAATTGTTGTATAATTTTAACATTGCATTGTTTAGTACAGAACCATAGTTGGATACCATACGTCCATAAGAATATGCTTGTATATTATAATTTTATTGTGTATTGATAGGCAGGATTTTCTTCCGAGTAACCAATACAAATTTTTGTAGCGTATATCGAGTTCCTGTCTTTTCTTTTTAACGTGAGATTTACAACGCAACTTGGCGTCAAGAGTTATGCCAAGGTATTTTGCTGTATTTGCATACGGCACTTGCATGCCGTTTATATAGACTGGGTGGTAATCGCAGTGTTTATTTGTGAAGTCAATGTGAATCGATTTTGACTCATTCAGTTTGAACTTCCACTTTTGTGTCCAGTCGTAAACTTTGTTTACAGCTAGTTGAACTTTTTCTACTACTTCTTTGTGGTTTGAACCAGTAGCCATAATAGCAGTATCATCAGAAAAGGTCGCTATGGTGTTGTTTTCCAGCTCTGGGATATCACATGTGTATACCAAGTACAGGATTAGGCCTAACACACTTCCTTGTGGTACTCCGGCCTTAATAGCTTTTAGCTCAGAATATGCGTCCTCTTGCCTTATCCTAAACATTCTGTTGCTTATATATGACTTTAGAATATCTGAAAATTCTGGGAGCATGCGTCTGAGTTTGTATATCAGATCCTCATGCCAAACTTTGTCAAAAGCTTGTGCGACATCTAGTAATATGGTGACACAGACTTGCTTGTTTTCAAGCGTTTTTTCCCTCCCCCCCATACGATCCCCAATGCGTATGCTTGGCATTAAAATCACCGCCTAGGATGAATCTTTGACCCAAAACTTCAAAGAATTGCAAATATCGCTCTTTTCTTATCATGTGCCTTGGAGGACAGTATACAGCTGCTATGGAAACGTGACAAAATTTGGTTTTGACTGATACTGCCACAGCTTGAGTGTCTGGTTCTTCAAATTTACTGTGCTCGTAATGGTTAAGGTTTTCTTTAATTATAACCGCGCTACCTCCTCTGGCAGAGTTGTCAGGGTGAAGCGAATTATATATCTTGTATCCTCTAAATTTAACAAAAGATTGTTTAGTGAAGTGCGTTACAGAGATTAAACACACGTCTATATTTTCTGTGTCTAGGACTGACTGCCTGTAACTCATTCTGATATTTGAGGAGCCCATTCGAGTTCCACGCCATTATTTTTAGTGTATTAGTCATTTATGATGATTAAGAGCAGCTGATTTAGTGCTGGATTCTAACTTCTCTAGACTTCGTTTTTCAAATGTAGTAATACACTTTAAAATCTGATTTATCTTATCTTCTAGATTTGATGGTTGTTTTGCAGCCTGAGCATAGGAAATACTTTTGGTGGCTTGAACAGATTTAACAGTTGACTGGACACCTTGTGTTTGAACTGCGTGGCTATTGACATGCGGATATGGAAATAAGATGAAGGAACACTCATTCATCCACACGTCCGCGCTCATATCCCGACTCGAAGCACCGAGCATGTATGTACAGTCACACGGAGACGCGACCTTGCGCTTTGTTCACGAACCCTCATATCTTGAGATCCTTCGTTTTGAAAGGCAGTTCGTTATCCGCCAGTTATTCTGTTACAAACTTGTATAGGTTTCAGGAAAGAGGATTTAGGACTAATTTGCATGGGTCTAGTATTTAGTAGAGTTAGTGACGTGTAAGATTTTGTAAAACTTATGTCCAGAATTTAAATGATTATCTAAATTGTATTATAAACTTACGCTGAATGCTAGTATTTCTGTAAACCTCCGCAAATACGTAGGATTACAACGGTTGTGCAAATCTAATCAAGTTTCCACCATGCTCTCAATACCTAAAGTTACAAAAGAAGTTCAAGGTTCACAAAGTCCCAAACTAAAAGAACACTGGACAAACTCACCTTGACCTATGACATCGACTCTTATTCAATGTATGTCGAAACGAAAGCGGAAACAACAGTAATTCCTTTAAAACTTTGAAAGCAAGAACTAAGACGCTATTTTCTCCGTGGGACTACAGTAATGGCTCGCTGAAATGTTTATGGCGCCCGCTTCGCGTCCTGCGAGCCTGAAACAAATCTCAGATCGCAATAAATCGTACGCTGTAGGTACGTACCGAGATTTATTCTTTGATTAGCGTCTATACACCGGATACGTACCTACACAACAGAAAATGGAGAACACCAAAGGAATACAAACTTTTTCAAGTATTTTCCGTTTCCGTAAGTGTGTCCGAAGCATCAACAGTGAGCCTTATCAGAATATCAGCGCAGCGTTATTTAGTTTTTGGATATCGCTGCACATGCTGTGATAGGATTTTTGGTCGCGCACGGGATTATATTTTTATTATTGTTAAATATTTTGCTTATTTCTACTGTCTCCTGTGCAAGTCACAAATAAATATTCTTTCTTAATTTCTTTCTTTCTTTCTTTCCTTATAACTTACAGGCACCTACCTACTCCTATTCCACCCTTCTAGGCAAGCGTACTCCATAGTCGAGTATAATCGCTTACCATCTCGTGAAATGATGGTCAAACGCGAACACATCATTATTAATAATAAAAACCTGTGGAAGTTTTAACCAGAGAAAAATGTCAATCACAAACTTCAAGTTAACATTTCTTTTAATTTTACTCTTGTTGTTACTTAAGTTAAAATGAACCCATCTTAATCTTAAGCTGTCTACCCGGGATAAAATAAATTGGCTAAGAGACTGATCCTCATTTCCTTTTCAAGATTTTATAAAATACGACATAAAAAATTCCGTGCGCTAAATGAAACATCAAAATGCAAAACTGTAAAAGACTGTGCCGCAGAGTGGCATTTAACCATAATTTATGAAAAATCTTTGGCAGTCGGCTTAGCACCCATTGCGTTTTTTAGCCGCGCGATTTTTGTCTTTCTACCTGTTCACAGAACACAAAATATTCGTGCGAATTTAAACCGCGACGCAATACGGTGGATTATGTGGCAAGACACGGCGGATTTTTTGCCGAAAGTGCGTGCAGTTTCATACAATTCCATATGACGCAGAATCGGCTGGTAAAAAATTCGCACGGCTAACCGTGGCCAGAAGCCATAACATATCTGATTCCAGTCTTTCTGAGGGGTATAATGTTACTGGGTTGTGGAGGTCAGGTTGGACTGGAGGCCGAGGGAAAACGCTAGATTGCTTATGAAAACAGTGTATTTACTGCTAAGGTACACCATAAGTAGGTGCTGAAGGGTGCCTACTCTACTCTCTATTCTCACTCATGATACATACTGTAAATTAAACGTGATTTTCACAACTCCAGGTTCTAGAAGAGCGTAAACCGATTAAATCTTAATCTTCCAAGCTGGTGAGTTGCTGCTAATGCGGTTAATAAAACCTTCATTGAAGTAGTTCACTACAATTCTAAAGTCCTTGGGGAAATCAGATGTTCTCCGTCTTACCCCTGCATTTCAGAAGGCAGTGAAAAGCGAGTTATAGGGTTCCGTATCAAATCTTAAATAACATACAATCAGTTAGAAAAACGATTCTACTGAATATCTTTAATGTAAATAAAAGAGTAAAAATATTTTTAAAACAAGGTTTTAATGGACTAAAATGTACAAAGACCTTATACTTATTTCGTAAGAAGTATAAGGTCTTTGAAAAAGTATGAAATCTAATATCGCTTGTCCAGCTTGTCTATACATACCAAAAGAGTCCAAACACGACAATGCTATCTTTTCTGTTTGAGGAGTTCCTATGGCCTCCTTTCGGCTCCATCATGAGACCAGCTCCATAGTAACATATCATTTTATTGTTTCCATAGTTACATTAGTACGCCAAGTTTACTTGTTGCCGAACACACAATATACAAAAGCAAGGTAGGTAAACATAAATCTTGTAAAAAATGGCAACATGGATTTGCACAAACAATGTTTGCTGCAGCGCCCCCTGGTGAGTTGTCACCGTAACACCTATCTAAGAACATGCACCAATCAAACCCGAACCCTTATCTGAAGAAGCATCAAAATCGGACTAGTAGTTTTGGAGAAAAATGGCAACATGGATTTGCACAAACATCCTCTCACCCAAAACGCATATACCATCTCCGTTCCGTCGTGGGTAAAAATAGCAAATTGGCCGAAAGAGGTTTGTGTAAGTTCTTGTCTTTTTAAACGGGTTTAACCAGCTTGTCTTATTTCTATAGAGATTTAAATCAGATAATCAGTTGCTCATCCAACAACCAGCACTGGGTCCGCGTAGTGGATTATGGCCCATTCCCTCTCACAGAGATAAGGTATGTGTCCCATCAGTGGGAACATTAAAAGGCTGATGATGATTATGATAAATCAGTTGCTAAACAGCTCAGAAAGATATAAGGCCTAAAGTGCCTAGAAAAATAAGTGCAGAAAAAGGCAAAGGCATCGTCCAACAATAATTATCCGTAGGTATCTCACCTATGTCAAGCTGCTGGCTGCGTAGTGAATTGGACAGCACGTCAAGGTCTCCCCAGATAGTACCGATGTTTACGTTTAATCAGCTCGTGGCTAGAATGTTTAATTTATACAAACTTGTGACCAGTGTCCACTACAGTTCCATTTCGCACGGTTGGCGTAGTGGTTGAGCGATTGACTGCTGCGCTGCGTGTCGCGGGTTCGATTCCCGCACGGGACAAATATTTGTATGACCTACAGATAGTTGTTCCGGCTCTGGGTGTTTGTGTATGTGAGTTTATATGTTTGTAAACGCACCCACGATACAGGAGAAATTCCTAGTGTGGGGAAAAGAGTTAAAAAAAAAATATTTGAATGACGGTTCACATTTCTGTGTTTATTGAAACAATACGGAAAACTTGTAACGGCGGTTGCTGAACTGCAATTTTCACCGAATGGGAATTAATTTCTGTATACAATGTCGAACTCAAATGTATACGAAAAATATTATATGAAGTGCTCTTAGTTAGAATAAAACATGACATGTGATAGCTCTTTTTTATTAATAACTAATCAAGCAATCTCAGTACTGAACCCGTTTGTTTAGTGATGCTTAGCGAAGGAAACATTGCTGAGCATTACCAAAAAGACTGGAAAGGATCGTCTTTCGACTGAAATTATTTAAACCGAAATTAATTCCTTATTGATGACCTAACTGTTGACAATATAAAAATTATCAACGGTTAAGTCGTTTAAAAAGAAGAAAAGTCGGTTTAAATAGATTAATTTCAATAAATAAAACGTTAGTATCTACATTTTTGATCAACTTACGTGCCGCGCACTATACCTACATATTATACCTATCTGTGAATTGGCCTTTTTGGTCTTTCGTTTCTATGTAGCACGCAGAAGTACCAAAAGCCCAATTAAATAGCTGTCACTCAAACCAATCCATCAGCACTACGTCTCCCAAGAACACAACGTTTTCCCTGTTATTTTCCTGCCCCAAAAAACTGCAAACTACAGCAGTTTCAGGAAACCGAAAAGTTACCAGTGTAACGTAACGTAATCGCTTTCCCCAAGTAATTGGTATGTGGATGTTTAACAGAGAGCTAACCATCTGCAATCACTTTAGCCACATCTAGGCAGATTGGATGGAAACATGCGCGAGAAGATATGGAGAACAGGAATGGATATTGTTGGTACATATAGAGTAGGTATGGTTAAATTTTTGTTACCAATTTCACTAAATAATAATCTCATTTTTGTTTGCTCCTTCACCTTATTAAAATAAAAACATTAACCTGCTGGATTTCTTTAATTAATTATGCGTCCGTTGAGTAATTACCAGTAGCGGATTTACCAGCAGGCTGAGTAGGCTGGAGCTTAGGGCGGCAGATTTTATGGGGCGGCAAACCTGGGCATTTTTTTGTCTTATGGGAATAAAAAAGAACATTATTAAATAGGTAAACAACATTATTAAACATTATAAACACAATTTATTCAACGTGTAATATGTTTCACCATTTACATATTTTTTTGGGCTACGTATTTGCTTAGTCGTATTTGGGTTGCGGTGCAGGAACGAATGACATGACCGTTCGCTAAGAGAGTCTGGCCGAATTGACCACAGACTACTTAGAGACACTATGTATGAATTGACAGACAGCACAAGCGCGGGAGCCGAAGAGCCAAGCAGGATCCTGTTGTAGGCATACGCTGCGTGGAGGCATTGAGTTCAAGAGATAATATTGAATTTGGAAAACTGGAAACGGCGGCTGGAAATGGTTTTGTGTGGAATGTTTTTGGAAGGAACGAACAAAGTGAATATTCATGCTTCTACCGTAGATTTGATCACTGTTGCCGATTTTACGAATCACTGTAAGTTTTACGTAGCTGAACGAGAGAATTTCAAGTATTTTGAAAACAGGGCGATGGAATTAAACGTATAGAATCAATATACAAAGAGATGGGAAAAAATTAAATAGCCAACTGGCGGCAAATATGTAAATCTGCCACTGGTAATTATAACCTACATGGGTTGGTAACTTATCTTCAACAATTCAGAATGATCTAGGTTGTTGTCAGACCTTAAACCTCCTAACCCCTGAAGATAAGAAACCTTTCCGATTTTGATGACACTTGGTATGATTGTTACATAATTAATTATTTACCAAAAATTATGAGAATTATAATAATATTAAAAAAAAACAGAAACTTGGAAAAGCCAGGCAAGTTAAAGTTCAGGTAAACGGCGTAAACTCACTAGGGTCTGAAATGACAATGGTTGTTCCTCAAGGCTCGATATTGGGTTCATTCCTCTTTTTAGTTCTTCCGTGTGTTTGTCAGGATTCCCTATTGTAGAAAACTGTTGGGCTGTTGGCACAACAACTTTCTTTTTTATGTTTTTATTTTTCATCATTTGCATCTCTTTGGCTACTTTACACCCTCTGTAGTTGGCTGGGTGGGGTAACAGTGGACGCATTTCGGTTTCTCTTGCCCAATGCTCAAATCACAATAGTTGTCCTTAGGACCAATAGACTGACATGCCGGCGTATTAGGCACTACGGAGTTATTTAATTAGCATCCAGTACGTAAGTACTACGGCCACTGTGTATACCCCTCCACATTTCTTACAGTAGGTTTGATTAGATACGGTGAAGTGATTTCACCAAATGTGCAGAGGAACATTCATCATGTCGTAGCTGCGAGAACCAATCCGTTTGTCAGGGAGGGTGATATATTAACTGCAATATACGGCTAATTTCATCTTCAGCACAACACATTTGCCGGCTTATTATGTGTTGGTATGAGTCCCTTCTCCTCTCACCGATATAGAAATTGACCATAGCGAATTCTTCAAGTTTGCAATTTTTCTTATGAATGTGCTTTAAACTGAAACTATTCGTATTTCAATGAAGAAAAAGGCTGTTGAATAGTTTTGTTTTTCTGGTCCTCGTCACTTTTGATTCCATCATGTAAAGCAACTAAGGCCCAGTTTTTTTTTATTTATTTATTATTTATTTATTAAAGTACAAGTTTATAATATCTTAAGGGGCTGAATTCTCAAAATGGGCTTTCTTTTAAACATTTTTTAGCCAAATCTATTAAAGATGTGGCAGCAGAAAAAATATATGTTAATCTTGATCATATTTCCGAAAACTTTGTTGTGGCCGAAACACGTTTACGCACAAAAACCTCGATACAATTGAATGGCAAAGTAACCTCTTACCGTGATCTTCGAAAGATTTTTCCGGTAATACTGACCAGCGTACATTTGTACAATTAACACCAATAACGTATCATAAAAGGACGCAAAACTTCATTGTCTTATATATTGAAGTTTCATTCATTATTTTTAATTAATTCATATTAATATGTTTTGTAAAAAAGTCTATACAAATTCCATCGTGCTTCTCTTTCCATCCAGTGCAATTCGACAGTGACCGCTTTGCGGCGTTGCTAGGTGGACGTATGTCGCTTTTTTCCGCAAAAAGCAAAAATAATATTCAATTTATTTCTCGTCAATTCAATCTGTCAAAAAATATCAGGTATAATGCAGCCAGATCATGTAGCCTGGTGGCTTTATTGGAACTAACGAAATCACAAGTAATATTGTCAAAGTCTGTATTATTTTTATTTTTTGGCACTACCGCTGTCACTGGCATCTATATTTTTGTTGTATTATAAACGACTCACGTCGTTAAGTTTACTTACTAAGTCCATAACTAAAAAGTATTTGAACCTCTTTGAAAATACAACAAATGTTATCTCAATTTGAATTAAACAATATTTAAAATATAGGTAAGGTCGAATACTATTTTAACCTTCTTCGTTCATGTGAAAACAATAGAAGCAAAAAACACAGAACATGGAATGGTCGTACCAACCACGCTGGCAGTGTCTCGAAATGACAGAACTAATAAAATTCTTCGTATCCATTTGTTTCAATCTTTGTTTATTTCTAACATACGGCACCTAGAATTGACCAAAAAATTTCAAATTCGTGAGAAATGATAATCTATTTCTCACGAATTTCACATTTTTTGTCGTTTCAACCAAAAATCGTCCACATGTGGACATAAATCACACCAAGACTCATCACATTGATCAGTCCTGTATTTCTCGCAATTAACTATCCCAATTGCAATAACGGGCAACAATAATAGTTTGTTAGTCTATTAATATTGTTAAGCTAATTATTAATTGATCTTATCATTTTGCCAAATCGGCACTGACAATTCTTATTTATTAACAAAAAATCCGCCGATCGCCCTGGAGAGTAAACTCAAAGACTTACACTTGGGGATTGCCAAAAATTTACGCAGCATTCTGGAGGTAAAAAGAACAGACCGAATACGGAACACGCTGTGTTCCCAAACGGGCATAATAGACGTGGGTAAAAAGGCTGTTTGGTTCAAATGGGCCAATGCCATTACGGCTCAAGTTAGTAGCATGCAAATTGAGCGCTGGGCAAGCCTCCACAATCTTGAAGATGGAACGCACCGTTGAGGCCGGTCCAGAAATAGGTGCCGAGATGATTTGGACGCGTACCGGGAGGGCTGGTTCTAGACGGTGCGGGAAAAGAATGTCTGGAATGACTTAGGTGTACTCTTATGAATTTAATTGGGGATGGATGAAGAGGGATGGGACGGCCAAAGAAAAGATAGATGGACTGTGTGAGGAGTGATATTAAAGAAAAGGGAGTCAATTATAGCGTGGTGCGGGACAAAACGATATGGAAGAAGAAAACGTGTTGCGCCGACCCCAAGTAACATGGGACAAGGGCAGTAGATGATGATGATGATTTCAGACTTTTACCGGTAAGACTTAGTAAATCTGTTTTACCGATAAATAATAAGTTTCATCATAGTTTTTTTTTAAAAAACTGAAATAACAGTTCGGATTTTACAGTAACATATACGTGGTTGTGAGGCATACACTGTTTTTAGTATTTATGTTTTCTTTTTTAGGGTTCCCTAGCCAAAAGGTAAAAAACGGAACCCTTATGGATTCTTTATGTCTGTCTGTCTGTCCATCCGTATGTCACAGCCACTTTTTTCCGAAACTATAAGAACTATGCTGTTGAAACTTGGTAAGTAGGTGTATTCTATGAACCGCATTAAGATTTTCAAACAAAAACAGAAAAAAACTGAAACTTATTTTTTTTTTTCATCCTACCTGTACATGTGGGGTATCTATGGATAGGTCTTCAAAAAAGATATTAAGGTTTCTAATATATTTTTTTCTAAACTGAATAGTTTGCGTGAGAGACACTTCCAATGTGGTAAAATGTGTCCCCCCCCTGAAACTTCTAAAATAAGATAATGATAAAACTAAAAAAAATATATGATGTACATTACCATGTAAACTGCCACCGAAAATTGGTTTGAACGAGATCAAGTAAGTAGTTTTTTTTAAATACGTCATAAATCGTAAACCACAATTTAACAAGTACGGAACCCTTCGTGCGCGAGTCCGACTCGCACTTAGCCGGTTTTTTTATGGCATTCGTTGTGCCTGGCGCATATAAACATTTTCTTTCTTTCTATATTATCTTTAAACACCTACACTGTACCAATACTTATAGCAAATAAATGATTGATTGATATATAACAAACAATAGCAACAAATAGTTTCAGCCGTTCTCTAGTGAGACGCTTACAATCACATACAGCATTTTTAGGGTTCCGTCTATCTCCCTGTCGGTATGTCCGTCTGTCACGAGGCTGTATCTCATGAACCGTGATAGCAAGGCAATTAATTTTTTTACAGATGGTGTTTTTCTGTTGCCGCTATAACAACAAATACTAAAAACAGAACAAAATCAATATTTAAGTGGGGCTCCCATACAACATACGTGTCTTTTTCCGTTTTTTTGCGATAATGGTACGGAACCTTTGTGCGCGAGTGCAACTCGCACTTGGCCGGTTTTTTTTATTTATATATATAGATAAAGTTTACATGACCGTGTTTTTTGCGCCCTGTCTATTTGTTTTTTAACTCTAATATACAGAAAAGCGGCACCACGTGACCTCACCACAGAGGGCTGATGTATATCAAAACCCAGTACGTGCTTTGTAATAATTATATTCCAGGAGAGCGGAAAGTCATCTTGTATTAGTAACTAAATGATATATTAAGATTTCAAGAGAATACTAAACAAGGAATATGAACCTACTAATTGTACAAATGATATTAATAGCGTCATACATTCTATTGCATATTTTAAACATGCCTAAAAAAGACAATTCCAAACCTAGTAAATTTTGGATATTTGCTAATTTAAGGTGTCTTTACAATTTGATGTGACTTTCCTATTGTAAATAATGATAAAATTGATTACTGAAAGCACTAAATCTCAATTCAAATTTAAAGTTTCCAGTTTAATATTGCACAGTCCATTTCAGTATAGTAAAACTCATTAAAATAATATAAATAAAATTATCTAGCTATTAAACCAATATAAAAAAATGTAACGTACTGTGTTCTTATATGTGGCAGTCGCATAGAAGCAGACATAATTATAATATTTATTCAATTTGCACGGAAAAGACTCGTATGACACTAGCCAGATTACCTATTTTAGTGATCTTTATTTTCGTAGCAATAAGGTTGCATTCATAGGCAAAATAACAGTGAACGATCTGATGTCAGATGCTAGCCAGTTTGAAATAAGAACTTGCGCGGTTATATTTTTGTAAAAAAACCATCGGATGAGTCCGTTTATGATATGGGCCTCTGTGGTCGGCCTTGTGTATTTAATTTTCAAATACTTTTCGCTCCAATTTGAGTTTCCCCTAAACTATCGATGACAGTGGGCGTGGCTTAGAACCTCAGATGTCGATTGTCAACTGTTCGTCCTCAGCCCCTTAACTTAAAAACTATGCCCCACAAAACCGTTTTCACGGTTTGTCTGTGAGAATGGAACAAACATTATTAAAAATAAAGTTTAATAGTGCGGACACTTAATTTTCACTTTATATAATTATAAAAAACAAAAAAAATAACCTACATTACTATATTATCCAATGAAAAGGTAATATTGGAATCTTATCTTTTATCCGTAGTTAACTGTAACAATAGTTAAATTTGTTAACCAATGGTGTAATATTTCGGTGAAATGCATTTTTCATCAATTGTTAAAAATTGCTCACAAATGGTGAAACCCTTTTTAGTCAGAAACCGTTAGTTACCATGTTTGACCATTGGTTTAGTAAGCTATGGATTAAAAACTGGGCCTAAATGTTGCTAGGCGTTAGAGAATTATTGGGCTCACCCCAAAAGTATGACGTGTATTTTCGGTGTTACCCCAAAAACATCATCTCATTCCTGATACAAAACCGGCGGAAACACACAAAGGATTCGCTCAAACAATATCCGCATAATACGCAATAAAAATCTGATTCCGGAGCCCTTCCTCCAACAAAGTAAAATTACTGCGTGGCTATTGACATGCGGATATGGAAATAAGATGAAGGAACACTCATTCATCCACACGTCCGCGCTCATATCCCGACTCGAAGCACCGAGCATGTATGTACAGTCACACGGAGACGCGACCTTGCGCTTTGTTCACGAACCCTCATATCTTGAGATCCTTCGTTTTGAAAGGCAGTTCGTTATCCGCCAGTTATTCTGTTACAAACTTGTATAGGTTTCAGGAAAGAGGATTTAGGACTAATTTGCATGGGTCTAGTATTTAGTAGAGTTAGTGACGTGTAAGATTTTGTAAAACTTATGTCCAGAATTTAAATGATTATCTAAATTGTATTATAAACTTACGCTGAATGCTAGTATTTCTGTAAACCTCCGCAAATACGTAGGATTACAACGGTTGTGCAAATCTAATCAAGTTTCCACCATGCTCTCAATACCTAAAGTTACAAAAGAAGTTCAAGGTTCACAAAGTCCCAAACTAAAAGAACACTGGACAAACTCACCTTGACCTATGACATCGACTCTTATTCAATGTATGTCGAAACGAAAGCGGAAACAACAGTAATTCCTTTAAAACTTTGAAAGCAAGAACTAAGACGCTATTTTCTCCGTGGGACTACAGTAATGGCTCGCTGAAATGTTTATGGCGCCCGCTTCGCGTCCTGCGAGCCTGAAACAAATCTCAGATCGCAATAAATCGTACGCTGTAGGTACGTACCGAGATTTATTCTTTGATTAGCGTCTATACACCGGATACGTACCTACACAACAGAAAATGGAGAACACCAAAGGAATACAAACTTTTTCAAGTATTTTCCGTTTCCGTAAGTGTGTCCGAAGCATCAACAGTGAGCCTTATCAGAATATCAGCGCAGCGTTATTTAGTTTTTGGATATCGCTGCACATGCTGTGATAGGATTTTTGGTCGCGCACGGGATTATATTTTTATTATTGTTAAATATTTTGCTTATTTCTACTGTCTCCTGTGCAAGTCACAAATAAATATTCTTTCTTAATTTCTTTCTTTCTTTCTTTCCTTATAACTTACAGGCACCTACCTACTCCTATTCCACCCTTCTAGGCAAGCGTACTCCATAGTCGAGTATAATCGCTTACCATCTCGTGAAATGATGGTCAAACGCGAACACATCATTATTAATAATAAAAACCTGTGGAAGTTTTAACCAGAGAAAAATGTCAATCACAAACTTCAAGTTAACATTTCTTTTAATTTTACTCTTGTTGTTACTTAAGTTAAAATGAACCCATCTTAATCTTAAGCTGTCTACCCGGGATAAAATAAATTGGCTAAGAGACTGATCCTCATTTCCTTTTCAAGATTTTATAAAATACGACATAAAAAATTCCGTGCGCTAAATGAAACATCAAAATGCAAAACTGTAAAAGACTGTGCCGCAGAGTGGCATTTAACCATAATTTATGAAAAATCTTTGGCAGTCGGCTTAGCACCCATTGCGTTTTTTAGCCGCGCGATTTTTGTCTTTCTACCTGTTCACAGAACACAAAATATTCGTGCGAATTTAAACCGCGACGCAATACGGTGGATTATGTGGCAAGACACGGCGGATTTTTTGCCGAAAGTGCGTGCAGTTTCATACAATTCCATATGACGCAGAATCGGCTGGTAAAAAATTCGCACGGCTAACCGTGGCCAGAAGCCATAACATATCTGATTCCAGTCTTTCTGAGGGGTATAATGTTACTGGGTTGTGGAGGTCAGGTTGGACTGGATGCCGAGGGAAAACGCTAGATTGCTTATGAAAACAGTGTATTTACTGCTAAGGTACACCATAAGTAGGTGCTGAAGGGTGCCTACTCTACTCTCTATTCTCACTCATGATACATACTGTAAATTAAACGTGATTTTCACAACTCCAGGTTCTAGAAGAGCGTAAACCGATTAAATCTTAATCTTCCAAGCTGGTGAGTTGCTGCTAATGCGGTTAATAAAACCTTCATTGAAGTAGTTCACTACAATTCTAAAGTCCTTGGGGAAATCAGATGTTCTCCGTCTTACCCCTGCATTTCAGAAGGCAGTGAAAAGCGAGTTATAGGGTTCCGTATCAAATCTTAAATAACATACAATCAGTTAGAAAAACGATTCTACTGAATATCTTTAATGTAAATAAAAGAGTAAAAATATTTTTAAAACAAGGTTTTAATGGACTAAAATGTACAAAGACCTTATACTTATTTCGTAAGAAGTATAAGGTCTTTGAAAAAGTATGAAATCTAATATCGCTTGTCCAGCTTGTCTATACATACCAAAAGAGTCCAAACACGACAATGCTATCTTTTCTGTTTGAGGAGTTCCTATGGCCTCCTTTCGGCTCCATCATGAGACCAGCTCCATAGTAACATATCATTTTATTGTTTCCATAGTTACATTAGTACGCCAAGTTTACTTGTTGCCGAACACACAATATACAAAAGCAAGGTAGGTAAACATAAATCTTGTAAAAAATGGCAACATGGATTTGCACAAACAATGTTTGCTGCAGCGCCCCCTGGTGAGTTGTCACCGTAACACCTATCTAAGTACATGCACCAATCAAACCCGAACCCTTATCTGAAGAAGCATCAAAATCGGACTAGTAGTTTTGGAGAAAAATGGCAACATGGATTTGCACAAACATCCTCTCACCCAAAACGCATATACCATCTCCGTTCCGTCGTGGGTAAAAATAGCAAATTGGCCGAAAGAGGTTTGTGTAAGTTCTTGTCTTTTTAAACGGGTTTAACCAGCTTGTCTTATTTCTATAGAGATTTAAATCAGATAATCAGTTGCTCATCCAACAACCAGCACTGGGTCCGCGTAGTGGATTATGGCCCATTCCCTCTCACAGAGATAAGGTATGTGTCCCATCAGTGGGAACATTAAAAGGCTGATGATGATTATGATAAATCAGTTGCTAAACAGCTCAGAAAGATATAAGGCCTAAAGTGCCTAGAAAAATAAGTGCAGAAAAAGGCAAAGGCATCGTCCAACAATAATTATCCGTAGGTATCTCACCTATGTCAAGCTGCTGGCTGCGTAGTGAATTGGACAGCACGTCAAGGTCTCCCCAGATAGTACCGATGTTTACGTTTAATCAGCTCGTGGCTAGAATGTTTAATTTATACAAACTTGTGACCAGTGTCCACTACAGTTCCATTTCGCACGGTTGGCGTAGTGGTTGAGCGATTGACTGCTGCGCTGCGTGTCGCGGGTTCGATTCCCGCACGGGACAAATATTTGTATGACCTACAGATAGTTGTTCCGGCTCTGGGTGTTTGTGTATGTGAGTTTATATGTTTGTAAACGCACCCACGATACAGGAGAAATTCCTAGTGTGGGGAAAAGAGTTAAAAAAAAAATATTTGAATGACGGTTCACATTTCTGTGTTTATTGAAACAATACGGAAAACTTGTAACGGCGGTTGCTGAACTGCAATTTTCACCGAATGGGAATTAATTTCTGTATACAATGTCGAACTCAAATGTATACGAAAAATATTATATGAAGTGCTCTTAGTTAGAATAAAACATGACATGTGATAGTTCTTTTTTATTAATAACTAATCAAGCAATCTCAGTACTGAACCCGTTTGTTTAGTGATGCTTAGCGAAGGAAACATTGCTGAGCATTACCAAAAAGACTGGAAAGGATCGTCTTTCGACTGAAATTATTTAAACCGAAATTAATTCCTTATTGATGACCTAACTGTTGACAATATAAAAATTATCAACGGTTAAGTCGTTTAAAAAGAAGAAAAGTCGGTTTAAATAGATTAATTTCAATAAATAAAACGTTAGTATCTACATTTTTGATCAACTTACGTGCCGCGCACTATACCTACATATTATACCTATCTGTGAATTGGCCTTTTTGGTCTTTCGTTTCTATGTAGCACGCAGAAGTACCAAAAGCCCAATTAAATAGCTGTCACTCAAACCAATCCATCAGCACTACGTCTCCCAAGAACACAACGTTTTCCCTGTTATTTTCCTGCCCCAAAAAACTGCAAACTACAGCAGTTTCAGGAAACCGAAAAGTTACCAGTGTAACGTAACGTAATCGCTTTCCCCAAGTAATTGGTATGTGGATGTTTAACAGAGAGCTAACCATCTGCAATCACTTTAGCCACATCTAGGCAGATTGGATGGAAACATGCGCGAGAAGATATGGAGAACAGGAATGGATATTGTTGGTACATATAGAGTAGGTATGGTTAAATTTTTGTTACCAATTTCACTAAATAATAATCTCATTTTTGTTTGCTCCTTCACCTTATTAAAATAAAAACATTAACCTGCTGGATTTCTTTAATTAATTATGCGTCCGTTGAGTAATTACCAGTAGCGGATTTACCAGCAGGCTGAGTAGGCTGGAGCTTAGGGCGGCAGATTTTATGGGGCGGCAAACCTGGGCATTTTTTTGTCTTATGGGAATAAAAAAGAACATTATTAAATAGGTAAACAACATTATTAAACATTATAAACACAATTTATTCAACGTGTAATATGTTTCACCATTTACATATTTTTTTGGGCTACGTATTTGCTTAGTCGTATTTGGGTTGCGGTGCAGGAACGAATGACATGACCGTTCGCTAAGAGAGTCTGGCCGAATTGACCACAGACTACTTAGAGACACTATGTATGAATTGACAGACAGCACAAGCGCGGGAGCCGAAGAGCCAAGCAGGATCCTGTTGTAGGCATACGCTGCGTGGAGGCATTGAGTTCAAGAGATAATATTGAATTTGGAAAACTGGAAACGGCGGCTGGAAATGGTTTTGTGTGGAATGTTTTTGGAAGGAACGAACAAAGTGAATATTCATGCTTCTACCGTAGATTTGATCACTGTTGCCGATTTTACGAATCACTGTAAGTTTTACGTAGCTGAACGAGAGAATTTCAAGTATTTTGAAAACAGGGCGATGGAATTAAACGTATAGAATCAATATACAAAGAGATGGGAAAAAATTAAATAGCCAACTGGCGGCAAATATGTAAATCTGCCACTGGTAATTATAACCTACATGGGTTGGTAACTTATCTTCAACAATTCAGAATGATCTAGGTTGTTGTCAGACCTTAAACCTCCTAACCCCTGAAGATAAGAAACCTTTCCGATTTTGATGACACTTGGTATGATTGTTACATAATTAATTATTTACCAAAAATTATGAGAATTATAATAATATTAAAAAAAAACAGAAACTTGGAAAAGCCAGGCAAGTTAAAGTTCAGGTAAACGGCGTAAACTCACTAGGGTCTGAAATGACAATGGTTGTTCCTCAAGGCTCGATATTGGGTTCATTCCTCTTTTTAGTTTATATTAACGATTTACTCCAATTACTACAAAATTTAAAATAGATCGGGGGTCACAAAATCTTGGTGATGTCAATAACTCTATTCATCAGGTCCAAAATTGGTTCACGTTAAACAATTTGGTACTAAATGAAAAAAAAACAAATGTTTTCAAAGATTCATTTAAAATTTAAAATTCTTCAAAATTCAATTTCAAAAGATTCACTTTGCTGAATGTTAGAAGTACCGAATGCGACATCATATTGAAAGGCGAAAAGCTGGACTTTGAAAATTAAACAGTTTTCCTGGGAATCACTCTAGATGACAAATTGCAATGGGGTCCTCACATAACATCTCTTGCGGGTCGGCTAAGCTCAGCCGCTTATGCTGTTAGATAGATTAGACAATTAACAGATGTAGAAACCGCGCGTTTGTTCTATTTTAGTTACTTTCACAGCATTATGTCAAACGGTATTTTACTGTGAGTTCGAGCGGCTGACATTGAATCCATATTTATATTGCAAAAGAGAGCTGTCAGAGCCATATATAAGTTAAGACACCGAGAATCTTAAGACAAAACTACTAACTAACAACTAAACTACTACAAACTATTTAAAAATATTAATATTATGACAGTTTCTTGCTAATTCATTTATGAAAATATTATGTATGAAAGGAAAAATATACATATCTTTAGTAGAGTGGTTTAGTAGTGTGTTCTTTTTCTCCTTCTTTTTGAAGTCGGTTAATTACAATATCATGTAAGATGATACGATTCTATTGCCAGTATCCGGATACAAATCCATACTTCGAGCTGTCACATTAAATTTCTAATGGAATACCTACTCAATACCACTGCACGACCGAGATCGAACCAGGAACCCAATGCTCAAATGACAATAGTTGCGCTTACGACCAATAGACTGACATGCCGGCGTGTTAGGCACTGCGGAGTTATTTAATTAGCATCCAGTACGTGAGTACTACGGCCCATGTGTATACCCCTCCACAGTTCTTACAGTAGGTTTGATTAGATACGGTGAAGTGATTTCACCAAATGTGCAGAGGAACATTCATCATGTCGTAGCTGCGAGAACCCATCGGTTTGTCAGGCAGGGTGATATATTAACTGCAATATACTATTTTGTATATAATAGTAATATAATATAAGTTTTGCGTCCTGTTATGATACGTTATTGTTGTTAATTGTACAAATGTACGCTGGTCAGTATTATCGGATAATTTTTTTGAAGATCACGGTAAGAGGTTACTTTGCCATTCAATTGTATCGAGGTTATTGTGCGTAAACGTGTTTCGGCCACAACAAAGTTTTCGGAAATATGATCAAGATTAACATATCTTTTTTCCGCTGCCACATCTTCAATAGATTTGTCAAAAAAAATGTTTAAAAGAATGCCTATTTTGGTAATTCAGCCCCTTAAGATCTTTGGCAGTCGGCTTAGCACCCATTACGTTTTTTAGCTTCGCGATTTTCGTCTCTTTCTACCTGTTCACAGAACACAAAATATTCGCGCGAATTTAAACCGCGACGCAATACGGTGGATTCTGTGGCAAGACACAGATTAGTTGCGGATTTTATGCCGAAAGTGCGTGCAGTTTCATACAATTCCATATGACGCAAAAATCGGCTGGTAAAAAATTCGCAACTAATTTGTGTTTGGGTTGTGGAGGTCAGGTTGGACTGGAGGCCGAGGGAAAACGCTAGATTGCTTATGAAAACAGTGTATTTACTGCTAAGGTAAACCATAAGTAGGTGCTGAAGGGTACCTACTCTACTCTCTATTCTCACTTATGATACATTCTGTAAATTAAACGTGATTTTCACAACTCCAGGTTCTAGAAGAGGGTAAACCGATTAAATCTTAATCTTCCAAGTTGGTGAGTTACTGCTAATGCGGTTAATAAAACCTTCATTGTACTACAATTCTAAATTCCTTGGGGAAATCAAATGTTCTCCGTCTTACCTCTGCATTTCAGAAGGCAGTGAAAAGCGAGTTACAGAGTTCCGTATCAAATCTTAAATAATTTAGGTACATTCAGTTAGAAAAACGATTCTACTAAATATCTATAGCTTAAATAAAAGAGTAAAAATCTTTTTATAACAAGGTTTTAATGGACTAAAAAGTATGAAATGTATTATCGCTTATCCAGCTTGTAAATACATGCCAAATGAGCCCAAACACGATAATGCTATCTTTTCTGTTTGAGGAGTTCCTAAGGCCTCCTTTTGGCTTCATCATGAGACCAGCTCCACAGTACCACATTATTTTAATGTTTCCATAGTTACTACGCCAAGTTTACTTGTTGCCGAAAACACAATATACAAAAGCAAGGTAGGTAAACATAAATCTTGTAAAAAATGGCAATATGGATTTGCACAAACAATGTTTGCTGCAGCGCCCCCTGGTGAGTTGCCACCGTAACACCTATCTAAGAACATGCACCAATCAAACCCGAACCCTTATCTGAAGAAGCATCAAAATAGGACTAGTAATTTTGGAGAAAAATGGCAACATGGATTTGCACAAACATCCTCTCACTCCAAACGCATATACCGTCTCCGTTCCGTCGTGGGTAAAAATAAACCAGGGTCGGGGGGTCGGGGTCGGGGGGGGATTAGAGTCAGGTCGGTGGTAATTGGCCGAAGGAGGTTCGTAAGTTCTTGTCCTTTTAAGCGGTTTTATCCAGCTTCCCTTATTTCTATAGAGAATATAAATTTTAATCAGCTAATCAGTTGCTCATCCACCAACCCGCACTGGGCCCGCGTGGTGGATTATGGCCCATTCCCTCTCACAGAGAGAAGGTCTGTGTCCCAGCAGTGGGATCATTAAAAGGCTGATGATGATTATTATAAATCAGTTGCTAAACAGCTCAGAAAGATATAAGGCCTAAAGTGCCCAGATAAATAAGTGCAGAAAAAGGCAAAAGCATCGTCCTACAATAATTATCCGTAGGTATCTCACCTATGTCAAGCTGCTGTCTGCGTTGTGAATTGAATAGCACGTCAAGCTCTCCCCAGATAGTTCCGATGTTTTCGTTTCATCAGCTCGTAGCTAGATGTTTGATTTATACAAACTTGTGACCAGTGTCCACTACAGTTCCATTTTTAATGACGGCTTACATTTCTGTGTTTATTGAAACAATATGGAAAACTTGTAACGGCGGTTGCTGAACTGCAATTTTCACCGAATGGGAATTCATTTCTGTGTGCAATGTCGAACTCAAATGTATACGAAAAATATTATATGAGGTGCTCTTAGTTAGAATAAAACATGACATGTGATAGCTCTTTTTTATTAATAACTAGAGGACGCCTCGCGGTTTCACCCGCGTAGTTCCCGTACCCGTGGGAATACAGGGATAAAAAGTAGCCTATGTCACCCGGGGATAGAGTAGCTTCCCAACGGTGAAAGAATTTTTGAAATCGGTCCAGTAGTTTTGGAGCCTATTCGGTACAAACAAACAAACAATCAAACAAACAAAAAAATCTTTTCTCTTTATAATATTGGTATAGATGGTATAGACTAATCAAGCAATCTCAGTACTGAACCCGTTTTTTTAGTGATGCTTAGTGAAGGAACCATTGCTAAGCATTAACAAAAAGACTGGAAAGGGTCCTCTTTCGACTGAAATGTTATAAACCGAAATGAATTCCTTATTCATGACCTAACCGTTGACAATATAAAAATTATCAACGGTTAAGTCGTTTAAAAAGAAGAAAAGCTGTCCAAATAGATTAATTTCAATAAATAAAAAGTTAGTATCTACATTTTTGTTCAAATTACATGCCGCGCACTATGGCTACCCATTATACCTATCTGTGAATTGGCCTTCTGGTCTTTAATTTCTATGTAGCACGCAGAAGTACCTAAAGCCCAATTAAATAGCTGTCACTCAAACCAATCCATCAGCACTACGTCTCACAAGAACGCAACATTTTCCCTGTTATTTTCCCCAAAAAAATGCAAACTACAGCAGTTTCAGGAAACCGAAAAGTTACAACCAGTGTAACGTTACGCAATCGCTTTCTCCAAGTTATTGGTATGTGGATGTTTAACAGAGAGCTAACCATCTGCAATCACTTTACCCGTTAAAAAATAAATTAATTAATAATTAAAGACCTCCGTTTTGAGAAACATGTAGCAGACTCGGTTAGAAACTGTTTTTATCGCCTAAAGATTTTGTACCATATGAGACCTTATTTATCAGAAAGACTGCGGGAACAGCTAGTGGAAACCCTGGTTCTGTCCAGGTTGAACTACGCTGATACAGTTTACGGCCCGCGCCTATTGGCTCGTACAGACCGCCTCATCCAAAGGGTACAAAACGCTTGTGCTCGGTTTTGAAATAATATTCCTTACAGAAGTCATGTAACACCTTTTCTGAACAGGCACTTTATACTAAAGATGAAGTCCAGGCGCAAACTACACTTGGCTTGCCTTCTGTTCGGTGTGGTAAAATATCAAAAGCCGGATTACCTTTATGACAAGCTAAGTTGGGTCGCGAGTAGACGGGAATGCGTAGAAGGCAATGCTCACAACAACTCTCGACTCAGTCTCAGGGTACAGCCGCTTTTAGAGGCAGTTTTCGTTATGCGGCTTCCAAAATATGGAATAACTTGCCACCACCGATTAGAGTAATTAACACAATACACGTTTTTAGACGACGGTTACGGCAGTATCTCGTAGAAGCACAAAGGAAGCTTGATATGGTCGCACTAAATGTCTCAATTATTTGATGTATTTATCTACCCACATAATTAGTAGTTTTTATTCTTGTAATGCTACCAACTCATATTCACACCATTTATGTACATATTCCCATATTGCTCACTTTTTTTACAGGATACAATTTATTAACCGACTTCAAAAAAAGGAGGAGGTTCTCAATTCGTCGGAATCTTTTTTTTTTTTTTTTTTTTATGTATGTTCCCCGATTACTCAAAGACCCCTGGACCGATTTCAAAAATTCTTCTTTTGTTTGAAAGGGTATACTTCCTAGTTGGTCCCATAATCATCAGGTCAGGATCTGATGATGGAATCCTAGAGAAATCGAGGGAACTCCTCAAATATTATAGGCAAACATATAGCGATTTTGGTATTTTCATCAACAATGCAATCATTTGCACTCGGAAAGTACCATTTGGTGGAGTCGAACTGATGAAGAAGGCCACAGATGGCCACTGGAACTCCTAAATGCTAAATATGTCACGGGCATAAGATATCTCGAATAGTAAACCGACTATAATGAAGCAAATACTTATAAATAAATGGTACTGATGAAAATGGCACCATCGAACTGATCTGATGATGAAGCCGGAAGGTAGGCACTGGAACTCTAATATAAAACAATGTATCCTAGTCGTGTTTGGGCTTATTGGAATCGCAATGAGATGTACTTTGGCTGTAAATGATAATCATGTTAATTGGAGGTACCTACCAAAACTAAAAAGAGAAAAATAAAAAACTTTTTAACAAAAAATCAAACCGACTTCAAGAACAAAAAACTACAAAGCAAAAAATAACTTTCTTTTCCGAAGTCGGTGTCGAAAAACTGAAAAAAAAAGGGTACAAAAGACACCGACTTCGGAAAAGAAAGTTATTTTTTGCTTTGTAGTTTTTTGTTCTTGAAGTCGGTTTGATTTTTTGTTAAAAAGTTTTTTTTATTTAAGTATACATACACATGTCACCATGCAGTATAAAACTGATTTACTTCCGTCACCTCACACATCAGGTCCAGTTGAAAACCAGCGTCAGGCACTAGTTGTCTGACATTTTTGCTGAACTGGGCCTTTTTGGCGCAGCCGTGAGGCACACTTTCCTGCTGATTTCTTACGTCAGACTTTACAGTTTTATTTTATTTGTATTTTATCTGATGTATATGTATGTATATGTTGTGTGTCTTTTAGTCTGTGCTAAATCAATGTTTTTTCTTTCTTTAGCCACATCTAGGCAGATTGGATGGAAACCTGCGCCAGCAGAGATGGAGAACAGGAATGGATATAGTAGGTACATATGGAGTAGGTATGGTTAAATTTTTGTTACCCAATTCACAAAATAATAATCTCATTTTTGTTTGAAGCGACTGTGGAGTATTTAACTACATCGGTTGGTAACTTATCTTCACCAATTCATAAGTTTATATCTAGGTTGTCGTCAGACCATTAACACGCCATAAACCTCTTAACCCCTGAGCACAGATTACTAAATAGTTACTTCGTCCTCAGGGTTATGCATGAAATCTTTCTGATTTTGATGACTTTTTCCTGAGGGCATGAAATCTTTCTGATTTTGTCTGCTATTGATTAAACTCCAAAAGCCCCGGGGGGACAGTAAGGTAAGTGGTACCTGAAAGAAGCACTTGTTATTAGGAATTAAATATTATAAAAAAAATGTCGAAATAATATGTTTTTATTTGCTTACAACCGAAGTTAACAACATACCTATATTGTTTTAAGTATGTAATTATCTATATAAAAATAAGCATAAAGAGTGTTTTCCAGCACTAACTTGAAAATAGGTAACTACATGTCACGCTAGCCTAAACTCAGATTTATTCTTAGGTTTTAATTAAAATACTGAACTTTTTATTGAAAATGATGTGTTATCATTATCAAATATGCGAGATGATAGACGCGATGTGAATTTTCACTTTTGCGCAATTAGGCTGCTACTTTACCTACAAAAATAGTTACATCTTACAACCTTAACGGTACCTGATTTTTTTTTTTCCTTTTCATAGTTCTGGAGTGGCGACTGTGTTAGAATTTAAAGTATTTGTGACGCTGAAAGCTGGCTGTCTTGGTAGATATTAATACTTTTATATAGAGTTTCATTCATGATTGTAACAACTGCGTACCAGAAGACGCTGCGTTGGAAGGCCTTCCAGTCCCAGGTGGCTTGGTTAAGGTTGCGGGAAGCTGGTATATATACCACCTCCCTAATAATAATAACTGTCCTTTCCCTCTTTTGCTGAATTGGAATAATGTCCTAGTGTCCATTTCACGCCAATGAAATCCATTCGACGACCATTTCAATAATTTACAGATGTGCGGAGTGCCCGTTAGTAACGACATCTTTGCTCAGCAATATACACTAAATTCTTTGTCGAATTCTACCGTTAGTTGTTTTAAAATATCAAAAATAATAGGTATAAAATATCAGTATACATACAATTTAAATATATTTTATAAAATGCAGGCATACGAGCCAGAAGGAATTTTATTTTATGTGTTTGCTGCCCAAGCAGACAAGAAAAACTTATTACTTTTAAAATTGGGATTGCACGCCAGCTGTTTGATTAATTTAAATTATTGTGTTTTAGTTTTGTAATTTGAATTGAAATGTTAAAAAAAAACATTAACTTAACAAGTTGAAACATTATTTTGAATGCCAAGTATGTGTGTCACTTACAGACTTCACTTAGGAACACTGTACCATTGTGGTACAGTGTTTCCTACTTAGGGGTTACCCCCCCCCCCTCCCCCCAATTTAGAGGATAATTAACTGGGTCGGATTTTTTTTGGGGATTTATATATTTTAGGAACTTTTTGATAATTATAGGCCCTGGGATAACCCTATCTAGCCAATCATATTTATTTGTAGACCTAACGACTTAACGATATCTGTAATACTTCCTCGTTACTAGATAGCTTGATCTCTGCGACAGCTATCAGTATCAATACACAGTAATAATTAGCGCTTGACAGGTTATCATTAACGCATAGATTATAGTAATACACACATCAACACGGTCTAGGGATATTTCATACTCAATTAAATAAGTCGAAAAGTACTGGCCGCATTGGAATCTTTTATACACCGATTTGTTTGTAATTTATCTCAGACTAATTCCAAATTCAAATTTTTGAAAATTCTTTTGTTTCGGTGGCATAAAAATGTCTTGATGTGTAGGAGAGGGAATTTTCATTTGTGCGAAATTTAGAAAACAATACGAATTACGTTTAGTTACAGTTTTTTTTCATTTTTAAACGAAAGATAAAGTTAAAATTGAGGTATTGTAGCCATGCAACGCCAATATTTGACGAGGGCGGAGATGTTACGAGCTGTGGGAATGCTGGAAGCTGGGTCTGTTCAGCGTAATGTTGCTGAGGCCATAGGGACCCACCAAAATCTAATTTCAAGATTGTGGACACGCTATCGTGCCACAGGTGAAGTAGCGGAGAGGCACCGGGGGCCAAGTCGCATCACTACCCCCAGACAAGACCGATTTTTGCAAATTACTGCGCGAGCTCAACCAAATGCAACGGCGACTAAATTGGTCCAAAGGCTGCGAGTGGAACACCAAGTGCTTGTGAGTGACCAAACTGTAAGAAGGCGACTGCATGAAAGCAATCTACGCTCTCGTAGACCACTCCGGGTCCCATCTTTACGGAGAGGCAATCGTGGACGACGATTAGAATGGGTTCGGAACCACGTGGACTGGGGCCGTGAGCAATGGTCCAATGTGCTGTTCACGGATGAATCCAGGTTCGGCTTCCATCCAGATTCACGAAGGACGCGTGTTTGGCGAGTTCCTGGACGATGGAGCCGTCTTCAGAACCCTCAGGAAGTTCACCCATACCAAGGAGGAACAATTATGGTTTGGGCAGGAATTCGTCTTGGAGGACGGACGGATCTCGTTTGGGTGCGGGGCAATATGACGGCAGAACGATACGTCCAACAGGTGCTGGGGCCCGTAATCTTGCCCCACAGAACACAAATGGGGCAAGATTTCCTGCTCATGCACGACAATGCCCGGGCACACACGGCGAGAACGGTAGCAGCTTGGTTACATACACACAATGTTAGGGCCTTAGACTGGCCTGCTCAATCGCCAGATCTAAATCCCATTGAGCATGCGTGGGATATGCTGCAAAGAAGAGCTCTGAAGGAAGTTCCTGAAAATCTGGCTACAGAAGATCATTTTTTTGCGCACCTCAGAAGGACATGGGACAATATTCCGCAGCAAGACATTGACAACCTTGTTCTGAGCATGCCGAATCGTTGCCGATGTGTTATGAACATCATGGGCGCTTTCTCAGACTACTAACTTCAAGTTTATAAACACAAATTAAATGATTTTTCTATTTTTTTCAGTTTTTACTCATAAATTAAAAGTTAATTAAATACGGTTTCCGTCTATGCTTAATTTTTTTTCCATAAAATCCTGAAATTTTAATCGAAGTACCTTAACCATTATTAAAAAATGGTAGAATATTAAATAACGTATCTTTTAAATATATACATGTCATATAAATAATTAACACATTGATAGTAATTCGCTTTTTTAAAATATCCCTAGACCGTGTTGATGTGTTTAGATTGGGAACGTAACACGTATACATCAGTTTGACATATGTCGCAGAGATCAAGCTATCATAAATGAAGTCTATGAATGCAGAGTTAAATAAACTCCGATTGACATTGCAACCAAATGGTGAATCTTGCATAACACTGAAATGTTAAAATTATTTAACATGCAAGTCTATGATTTTAAAAAGTCTAAACCAGGAGAAAAATAAATAATATTAATTTTGAAATATTTAATCACTTGAGACAATATTACAAAAAAATATTTTTGTAGGTGTTTCTTTTTTGTGTTTTTTATTTTTATTATTTTTGGTTATTTTAGGGTTTTTGTCTAAGCTAGGAATAGTTTTTGCAGTTGGTAACACTGAAGTGGTAACCCAGCGTTAGAAGTAGATTAACTTATGTAAAGTCTTTTGAGTATTTATAAATATAACAAAAAATTGTTATAATAAATATGTTTGTAATTCAGACCATGGACATTGGCAATACTTTGTGGTCTCTGGTTTTTGCTGTCTGGTCTGGTAACACTATCACTAATGTCACCGGTCTTTCCCTCCCGGCGGTTTGCTGTTGGTATCATTCTTTATTCGAAAAAAAACGAGTAAAGGATATTTCTTCTAAAAACCTAGATCACAATACTAGCAGCACTATCAATTTATATAAGGAATACTGTACAATATTCACAAATAATCCAGCTAAACAAAATGGTTCAACCAACCTCTAAAGTTTTAGGTGAGTTTTACTTTGTTTTTCAATGTCCAGAGATAGTGTTATCTCGGTAGTTAAAATAATAACAATATGTAACTATCGATAACATTGATGTCTTAATATTTTGTATAGATTAGCTTTTTATTTAATTCTTAGAACAAGTAATTCTTTTGAAAAGTATTTAACTATCTACTTCCTCTAAGAATTAAGAAATAGCTGTTCTCTGCATTTTATTTATATTCAATCAATCTGCCTAGCCTTTTCCTAACTATGTTGGGGTCGGCTTCCAGTCTAACCGGATTCAGCTGAGTACCAGTGTTTTACATGGAGCGATTGCCTATCTGAACTCCACAACCTAGTGGGTAACACGGTACCCCTTGGCTAGACTGGTGTCAGATCCAAGCTTCTTCAAAAATTGATTGCACTCTGCAATAAATTTTTGTAATATACAATCTACAGGTACATCTAAGTTGAATATATTTCTAATCACACACAAATAGTGTCAAAGATATTTATTTATTTATTTAATATTAGGAGAACAAACAGCTATAACAGATGGATAACAATTGTATATGAGACATAGAGCCAATTACAGATATAACCAAGATATGAAAATATATTTAATAATAAACAGGTACAGCCTTCTCTTTATAAAATTTGTAGTGTATGACCTAGAACCCTTACTTTTTACTGTTACCTGGTTGGCATTAGTGACCCCCCAAGCAAGACTGGAACCCCCTGGAGGCAGTTATCCACAGTTCCATTTTATTTTAGAAATGGGCGGTTTGCAGAGAGTTTACATCAACAAATCACAAGTTGAAGCACAAATTAAGACCATACTGGAGACACACCCTGTAAAAGATGATAACTTAAATGCGTGGCTACTAAAAGCCATCACTGTCATTGATTTGACTACGCTGTCGGGTGACGATACACGGTCCAATGTGTTTAAACTTTGTGTGAAGGTTTGTACAACATATTCACCTGTTTACTTAACTAATAAATCAACAAAAAGACTAATAAATCTGGATTCAATTTTCTTTCTCTTCATATTTTTTAAGATGCTTTTAAAGAACTTGCCAATGTCTAGTTTGGGATTCGCTGGCAATTATACCAATCTAGTTGTACCATCTACCATTTGGATAATAAACAATTTCTCTTTCAGGCTGCAAATCCTTTGCCCTCAAATGTAAAAAAAGATCTGGATTTAAATGAAAATATTAGAACTGCCGCTGTTTGTGTATACCCTAGCAGGGTAAAGGATGCATATGAGGCCATAAAACTAATGAAACTTACCAATGAAATCAATATTGCTGCTGGTAAGCTGATCTTTTATTACCAGTTCACTTATGTATGAGAAAAGTAAACCATCCTACTTCTTACTAATTTTATAAATGTGAAAGTTTGGATGTATGTTTGCTACTCAATCACCCCAGAATGATCTAAAAAGGCTAAACGGATCTGGATGAAATTTGTCACAGAGATAGATTATAGTCTGGAATAGCACATAGGCTACTTTTTTTTTTCAGTATAATGTTCGCTTGGTATAATAATTCACTTTTCACGCTGGTGAAGCCGCTGACAGAAGCTAATTTATAATATGCAAAACTGATTATGAAGATACATATCATGAAGAATCAGGTATTATAAGTAGTTACTCTTTACAGTGGCAACAGGTTTCCCATCCGGCCTTTACCCATTAGAGACAAGACTGCAAGAAATCAACTATGCGGTATCAAGTGGAGCCACAGAAATAGATGTGGTTCTTGACCGCAGTCTAGTTCTGACAGGGCAGTGGGACACACTGTACCATGAAGTTCAACAGATGAGGAAAGCATGCAATAAAGCTCACCTTAAAGTGATACTTGGGGTCGGAGAACTAGGCAGTTATGAAAATGTAAGTTTTATTGAAATGCTACTGAATTCTCAAAAATGTTGAGTATTTAAGACAGCATGAGAGTTGCCAGCAATTTTTAATTGAGTTTAGTTTAAGTTCTTTCCATATTTATTGAATTTAATTCTTTTTATTTTGGTCTGAGATCACAGCACACAGTTTAACACACATTATATTGTCTTATAAAATTACATAAAAATCAGGTTGGTGTTACCTAACTCTATTTTATTTGTTTTACCTTAGTTAACTCCGAGTTTCATTTTATTTATTTTTAACTCCGAGTTAGAAGCTAACCTAGGACTATTATGTGTATTATATTTGGCAATAAAACCTTGTGTTAGCAAATAACTTTGAGTTCAAGTTTTTGGCGCAAGTGCGCCTTATTTTTATTACTGAGCACAAAGTGACATAGACGTATTTGCTACAGATTTACAAAGCTTCAATGGTGTCCATGATGGCTGGAGCAGACTTCATAAAGACATCAACTGGCAAAGAAGCAGTGAATGCAACCCTGCCCATCGGACTGATCATGTGCCGAGCTATAAGAAGACATTACCAGGCAACGGGTGTTAGGGTAAGTTTACTTCTTTGAAGGCAAAGTGAGGCAATTGTTGCCTTCAACCACTTTTGGAAATGATACACTTGTTAATGACAATAAACATACTCTCGTTTCCACGCCTAACTATTGGACTGTTATGATTTAAATATTATTTCATCATTCAAGTTCAAAAATATAACATTTACAAAACAAGAAAAGGAAATACTGCCCGATTGGATATAAAGAAAAAACTAAATCAGTTCAGTATATTTTTTTCACATTACTGGACAAAATAACAGTTTTGTCTTTTTAATTTTTGCATAAATGGAGTCTTTGGATGAATAATAAAACCATGTTGTGGATGGAAGTATTTGTGAAGATCGAGGTAAAATTATAAAAAGATGTAAGTACAGGATAAAGTCTGATAATTCTTCCACAGGTTGGCCTAAAACCTGCTGGAGGCATAAAGACAGCAAGGGACGCTGTCAATTGGTTGGTCCTTGTGTACACGGAATTAGGACCAGAATGGCTTAAACCAGAACTGTTCCGCATTGGTGCTTCTAGTTTACTTGGAGAACTAGTAAACAGCTTGATTTTAAAAAAGGATGATTGATCATTTACGATTTCTCGTATACTCGTATTAAATCAGGTCGAAATAGTAGTACATAAGAAAAACATTATATTTTGATAAAAATATTGATTTGGTGCCATACTTTTAAGTTCTTTTTTTATGCTGTGTTTTAATCATTATGTAGGTAACTACTTATTGGAACAGTTACCTTACTTTAAATATTTTTTGTTTACTAGTTACTCCTAAAAAATATTTCTCGTAATTATCTATATATATAAAAGAAAGTCGTGTTAGTTACACTATTTATAACTCAAGAACGGCTTTACCGATATGGCTGAAAATTGGTGAGGAGGTAGCTTAGAGCCAGGAGACGGACATAGGGTAGGGTAGGTTAGGTAGGGTAGGGTAGGTGAATGTTTGGTGTTTTTATGGCAAAACAAAGTTTGCCGGGTCAGCTAGTTTTTAATATATTTCTTGACATTCCTGAGAATAAAAACAAATATTTTATACAATTACTTACAATACACAAAGTGTTTTGATTTCTATATTTTATGCTTAGTTAAGTGATATGATAATAGATGATAATTATGATATTGTTGTTGTGTTAATTATTATGTAAAAATAAAAATCTATTTTCAATTTTGTAAACCCTTTTTTATTTATTTAGTTTATCATATAAATTATTATATCTTATCCACTATATGACACTTACGGTAACGCACCTAAAATAGCTTACAAAAATTCTTCGTAACCTAATACAAATTGTTTTAAGTTAACTATAAACAGTGTCCTTATGTTTTTAAGGACTGAACTCCCTTTACCGACAAATCGTAGTTGGAGTAAATACGATTATTTACAAAAAACAATATTTACAACATTAATTTACTTCTCAAAGGTCATGAAGATTATGTTATCAATATCCGATAACAAAGTAAGACCACGTGTAAAATACCCAGCTGTCACTATCACATCAAGTTTTACGCCGAGATTCACAAAACAAACATACGAATATGAACCTGATATTAATGGAATAGAGTTCATATTCGTACAAGCAAATGTGAATAAGCGACTCATATGAATATGAACACTATTTCAATTGAAATAAGGTTCATATTGGCATTTTCTAACGCTCAATGTATCTTTCTTCTGGGTATTCAATGTTAGATGCTCATGACTGCTTTTCTACGGGCTCTTCGGCGCGGAAGCCATACTCGGGGTGCGCGCTATAGTTGACCACGCGGAGTTTGCCGGCCCTGTCCATGTACCCGTAGTGTCCCTTCACCAGGCCGTCGTTGTCTCGCTCTTCGTACCGGAATTGACGGTTTTTCCTGCAATTTCAATAATTTTTATCTAACTCTGTATAGGTCATTGATCTAGGTAAGGGAATGCAGCGGGAGGGAAAATAGTCTTAAATAGCCTACACACAAAAAACAAAATTAGTCATCTGTGGTCAATGTCGTTCCTTCTTTAAATGTGATTTTGCCCTTCGTTGGGAACTTCTCAGGATTTATGGTACTTAGAAACGGATGAAATAATTGCGCATGCAGAAATATTGTTTTGTTTTAAGGTCCCACCTACCAACTGAAGACCTTGGAGAACGTCTGGCAGATGTGACAACTGGTTTGGCATACCAGCTTAGCTAGCTATAACCCGACTGCTGTAAACGCAACCCTCCTGCAGAAATATTTTAGTTGGAGGTGGCACTAATGATATAACCACAGGTAATATCCACCTCTATTTCTTAGTATCACCTTATTCGAAAATTACTTGACTAGAATATACATACCCTTTGCCAGTGTCATATCCGAACTGGTAACTATGAGGTCCCTTCATGCCATGCATCCTGAACTCGGTCCTGCCGTCAGGTGCTGGGGCTGCGGGACCAGCGTCCTGTGGGGGGGATGGTGTGGGTGCTTGACGTAGAGGAGCAGGCCGGGGCCCATAGCGCAGAGGGGCAGGGGGCCCGTGATGAGGTGGGTAGGCGTTGTCTGGAAAGTTACACAAGCATTATTACACTACTAGAATCGCTATTAAATGATCCTTTCAAACAATCTGTGTAATTTGAATTAAAAGCCCAATATTCCATATATGTTTGCTAAGGACATACAATTATAATGATCAATTCTAGAAAAACTTAATATTACACAAAATTCAATAAAAAATCGATGCATATCGCGCCATCTAGTGAAATTATTTAAACTAAATTTTCTTACAGTTTAACGCTGGGACCAAAAAAAGCGCGAATTATAATTACGTGAACGTGTATTTAAAACCGGAACAAACCGTTTACCTACCTATCTTGAGCTAAGATAAACATTGATCCAATTAACTATAGATACATTCCTATGGTAACTGCCAAATAACTAATAAGCATTCATCAATAACCCAATTCAATTTATTTGTATACCAACAAAACTTATGCGTAGTCGAGTGTACGAAATTGTATCTTTAACAATAATATTATTCAGTAGTTTGTTGGAATTGTTAGAAGGGTCGAACAATCTATTGAGATTATTACAGTAACTTTACTCATATAATAAGTTTTTGATTTATATATCTCAAGTCGCAACCCACTTCAAACAATTATTGTTATGTTATTATTAAGTTATATTACACGTACGTCCGGGGTATCTCAAGTTAGTTTCCGAAGTTTCTTGTTCCGCCGAAGCAGGCTCGCCATATGCTTCCTCTGAAGTACCATCAGCTGACTGTTGTTGCTGAGAACCAAACAAGTTTCAAGTTAAATTTATATTCGCTAAATTCTCATCGCATTTCAAGATGATATACTACTGAGTACTGACCTTAGCAGCTTCCTCTTCCCCTTTCAGTTTTCGTTGGTGTTCAGCTTTTTGGAAATGATATAATTTCTTCTCGTCGGTCGGTGTGTATTGTTCCACTTCAGCGCTGGACTGTGGCTTGAAGTATTTCGCAGGTTTCGCTTTAGGTAATTCTGGTGCAGAGTCAGCGAATTGGGCGAGAGGTATCGGAACAGGCTTGAATCCACCAGCATACTTCTTCGGATATTGTTTTGTTGGCGTATTGAATGATTGTGGTTTAGGTGGCGTTAAATGTAAAGCGAGAGTAGGTTCTGCAGGATCAAGTTGTTGGTTTAGAGGCGAATCAGTTGCGTCGTTTTGAGAGTGCACATTATATTCTGACGGTTCAATGGGCTGGTTATTTTCGTCGACGTGCACCTCTTCTTCTTCGGGAACTTCGATAAAGAACTCGTTGACAGCGTCAACTGAAGGTGGTTCTAGGTGTGTTGAAGGAACAGGGGGTAAACGCAGAGGAAGTTGACCTCCAGCGGCTTGGTTAGGGTTGAAAAAAATCGGAATAGATTCCAGGGGCAGTCTTTGATGAAATTGGGCGTTGCGTTTACTTTGGGTCTGTGCTTGCATAATAGGCAACCAGTCACTTTGAACCTCGGCGGATTCTTTGGGCATGTTATAGAAGTGGTGTTGCTTTTCCTGTGATGGTGGTATCAGGAATGTGGGCGGTCCTTCGGGCGTGTCATCAGATTTGTGAGGGTTCGGAGGGACGAGATAGCTGTCGACATTACTATCGTCTGAAATGTAGTATACAGGAGTATTCTGTGTGCCTTCCGGGGCTCGAGGCACTTCGGCGGGATCTTCATTGTCAACTGGTACTTTTATTGTTGATACTGCTATTATAAGCGGCAATATCTGAAACAATCAAAAGTTTTCCTTAGATTCTCTCTCGGTCACAATGATGGTTTTCAACCCAAGAACTTTCCCTTTTGAAATTCCTTATTTCGCAGAATCCATTAGGAATGGCCTTCGTTAAAATTTCAAGAATAGCTAGGATTAGGAATTTTGGAGGTCCGAATCTAACGTTCCCAAGTAACGGGTAACAAATCCCTAAATCTGCCTCGTCGGGAGGTAAACAAAACCTTTCTTAGAATCAGAATTTGAGATCATCTTTGTTAACAGGTAGGGTAGTTACAGACTACCAATCTATCTATGCAGGGTACCTACGTATATACCTACTCAGTCATCCTTTACGACGCCCGTGGGAGCAATTGACCTACTCTTAACACACGACCAAGCAGAACTTATTGAATCTGCTTGCCAAGTCAACTATGCCTAGCAAAAAAACGTAGTGCATTATCCATTCCATTTATTTGTAAATTAACCAGACCATTTCTAAATAGCTTGAAAGGGTTACGAGAGCATTGCACTACATCTCAATGAAAGAGGTTTCAATCAAAAAAGTGAATTTGTTTTTCTATTAGATCATGTTACGTAAAGTTCAATTACGAACAACTGTGTCACAATAATGGAAAAAAAAACTGTATGGCCAGCGTAAAAAATCGATGCAGGTTGAAAGGTGTGGGTTTACTATGGTTGTACTTTTCTGTAATATATGACTTCAATTAACAACTAAACAGACCGACGTTATAACCCTATCATTTTGTGTATTTTATCAACTTTGAATGGTTTCTTTTCAATTTATCAATGAATTAAATAGGTATTTCCTTAATATTGATATAGGTTTGGCTTCCTCTGAACTATATGTATAATTAGGCACCTATGTAACAAATAATACACATGGTGGATAAATTGGGGGATTGACGATGCAGGGTCGATACATGGGAGATAAGACGGTGACGTTTTCAACTTTGAAGTTGAAAAGTGACTTTCACAATGGTTTAAGATTAAAGAAACATTGTCAGTTAAGAATTGTGTAAATTGGCTTTTCATTAATCCTCTCGTAGTGTCTAAGTGTCGACAGCAAATTAAAAAGTTTTGTATTTTTTTTAGTTTATTTGTTACGTCACAGTAGACGCACACCTCTATTTTGAGACAGGCGTGAAGTACTTAATTGACGACACAATGACGATGTTTATCAGACCATGACTATTACAGAACTTTTTTTTCATGTTTGTTTTCAATTCGTTGTGTCAATGCACAAAATATGAACTCGGGCAGGAAGTAAAAATAACTTGTTGCATCGCAAATAATCGATGTGACCTAGAATATTTTTGGCATGGTTTGATTAACTTTTAACGCTTTTGTACTTAATTAAATGAAACAATCAATATCGCAGAAAGTGGATTTAAGTTTTTTATTGCGGACTCCTAAAAAGGCTGGAGAGTAGGTACTTAGGTATGTATTAAAGCATCAAAAACATGTGCTCTAACTGGTAATTGCTAAAGATATGAATCCGGAACTTTCGTTCATCCGGATTTTCAAGCCTTATCGGTATTTCCAATGCGGTTAATCTAGCTAGATAGTCTTGCTACAATTTTCCTCTATAAGTGCGAACAAGCCGAACGACTAATTACGCAGTTAGATGACTACTGGTTGCCCCATGTTTCCACACGGGAGACTATGTGGTCCACATTTCATTTCCTTTCTACGTAATAAAAAGTTATATTTTTCCATACATAGTGTCGTCAGGAAAGAAACTTACTGTATGACGTAACAAGAAACAGGAAGTGGTACAAAGTAAATCTTAAACACATAAAAAAGTGTAACTTGTGCAATATCTTTGGCACTGGTGCACTTGTTTGTGGACAGTAAAAAAACCTGATGGCGGTCGTGAATTTAATGAACCGTGTCCGGAAACTAATTTTTACTTTCCTCGCCGGTCGCTAAGAAAGTAAGTATTGTGCGTAGATTGAGTTTTAATAATATAACAATGTATCTCTGTGTAAACATTGTAAATTGTGATACAACATCTAAGTATTGAGTAATTTTTATACGAAAGTAACTTGTAGGTAGGTAGTAGAGATAATAACAACGGGGTTTTCGTCTATTAATCATCATGAACTTGCTTCTGCCCACGGCTTAGCCCGCGTAAACATTACACTGGGATGAAACGTATACTATCATATGTGTTATTTACTATCTGTGTTCAATATTTCATCGAAATCCTTCATCAAAAGTGACCGTTTTTGCGTAATTGAAACACAAATGTTTCGCATTTTCAAACAACAATACTTTCACATTAATACTATTTTAATAAGATTGAATTATAGGAAAAACCGTACCTAAGGACTTCAAAGTAGAGACATCGTTTGAGGTACTTCGTAGTACCTTCTTAGGTAAAGTTGATACCGACTATCAATATAATTAGAAATAGACAAGTAGGAATCTGACATACCCACACTAATATTAGGTATAAAGGCGTAAGTTTTTTTGTTTGTTACTTCTTCACTTGTTACTTCTACTTGGATGAAATTTGGCACAGAGATAGATTATAGTCTGGAATAGCATATGATACTATACTTTTTATCTAGGGTATATTATGTTCCCTTGGCATAAATTTCGTCATTCATGCGGGCGAAGCCGCTGGCAGAAGTTAGTAATAATATTATTAATGAGAAAGTTTGGATGGATGTGTGTATGTTTGTTACTCAATCACGCCAGAACGGCTGAACTGATCTGGATGAAATTTGGAACAGAGATAGATTATAGTCTAGAATAGCACATAGATTACTATTTGCATAGGACATATGACAACACTTACCACGCGGGCGAAGCAGCTGGCAGAAGCTAGTAATTTTGTAGACCATGCAATGTTGACAATCACGCGGGTTTTAATTTCAGTAATTTTATAGAAATCTTCGTTAAATAATTGCCGGTAGATGAAGACAATGAATGGCCAATTAAGTTTATGATTATCAACAGATAAATTAACGACGAATCAGTAATCATTATTTATTAGACACGGCCACGAAATGGTTTTAAGGTCGCATGCCAGTATTCGAAGTATAGGACTTAAATAAGTAGATACAACTTCTGCTTATGACTGCGCCAGAAAGAGAGCAATGTTTTTAAAGGGAGCTTCCTGACTAGCCCTCATACCATGAGGTGTCTAAACTATCTGGATCGACAGAAAAAGGGACATTTGTATACAAGTCATATACATATGTCCCTTACGCACACTCAAAATAACCTTACTCTAAGAGCTTATGAGTGTAACCTATCTAACGTGTAGTGCTATTCTGTAAAAATATTACAGTGGTAGGGTGGGCATGAAGTGAACTGTATGATTTAATCCAATCAAGATGGAATGAAAGATCGCTTCAAGCTCTCTCCATCTACGTTTATGCGGTAAGATGTCTTCAGAACCGGCAGAATCTCCTCGGTCGCAGACATCCGATTGAATATCCTAAGTGAAAAGTCATAATTCGAGGTATGGCTCTCGCTTATTTCCTCCTTCAATATTGTACCAATTTAAAAGATATTCCATAACCTGAAAAAGAAAGATATATACTGTGCCCCTATGTTTTAGTATTTGATTATACATTATCCACAGAGAAACTTATATACATTATCTTTAGAAGCACTGGAACCCTCAAAAATGCTCAAGTTGCGCTGTCAACAAAGGCCTAGTGTACAAATTTGACAACTATAAATGAAAAAAGAAAAACATGGATGCACAACATATATCTTTTTATCGAAATTATGGAATACCTTTTAAATTTGACCAATACTGGTAGAGGAAATAGGCGAGAGCCAAACCTCGAATTACGACTTTTTACTTTGGAAATTCAGTCTGCGCTCCCTATCGTGATTACGTACCCAAATTGTTTCTTAAATTCTGCTTAAATAACATTAAGGTATCAAGTCATTAATTAATTCCAAAATCCGCACACTTCGACTTTGTCTCGACCCAAACGTTAGTAATTACAACAGAACCTAATTAAAAATACCTATCTACACAGCAGAAACATAAAACCCAGACTAGTCAAACACAGATTTCGTGGAAATCTTAATTTGTTATTTTGATGAGCGAACTACGAAGCTTACCTACCTACCCAGGTAGACTGGGTATCAAATACCCATCTATATAATAATCTAAGTAATTAACAGACTAGATGGAGCTGGTATTAAATTTAAATCTAGTGTGATAATTATTAAGGTATGAACAGGTAATAATCAAGAATGTTATTTACGTCTACTTTAGACTTTAACGTGCAATTTTTAATAACACATAATGTAGTCTTAATTATTTACCGCTTCTAGCTTCCTGCAGTTTTATTGCGGTGGTTATTAGGTATAACAAAAAATATGGTTGATTGCCCACAAACAACTCTATTTATCCTTTGGTTTAAGAAATATATAGAAGGTATAAAGTATTTTACCTTGGTTCAAAAACTTGTTAAAAGCAAAGTTTGTTCAATATGAACTGTTTTGGGTTAATGCGCACGTAGCGTGCCCGAAATTAAGGCTTTTAGTTATAAAGCAAATTATCGAAACTTTACCGTTTTCCTATTTGTTAGTACAGGTTTTACCTATGAAAAAATTAGATAGGAAACACCGACCTCATATAATTAAAAAAAAATATTGACGTGTTAAGTGCTTGTAGTAGGTAATTATCCCACTTACAAAAATAAATGTAGTTTACCGTTTAACTACATTTAATGGTTTACAATAAAATAGAGGGATACAGTTTTCAAACTACTATGCCTAATGAACTGATGTGGTCTGTTTGGTGGTCGTTCACATAACGCTTTTAATATTGAATGATTTGTCAATCTGTCAGCTGCCATTCAAGCTGAAGTTGAATAAAGAGTTATGCGGTGTCTCCTCGCAGCATTTTGGAGGCCTAACTGCATGAACAGCACTTCTGTGCCCCTTGAGCCGGCCTAGGAGCGTGCCTTTTATTGTTATTATTTCTTTAGTGTTTAGGTACTGCCAATGTTCTAAAAATGTTAAAATATTGTCATTGCCTGTTTATACTAATATATCAAAAAAAGGCAATTTATTGACACAAATTTTTACAACAGCGATCTTCAGTAGGTCTTAGCCTTCTGTCCATGGAAGCGTAGCTTCCTAGACGCTTCAAAATACGCCGTGCAGCTTGTGCAGCCCAGCGTACTGAACTCTGTCCACCAGTCGTATTGCACGCGTATGTTTTGAATCAATTGTGACAATGCCGTTGAACGACGAAGACGTTAGTTTGACTTTTTACAACATTCGAAGTCGCCAAAGACGATGATTATATTGGGCGCATCCACACATAGACAAACATATCAAGTATAGATGTCCTTTGCATTTCATTTGCCACCGCAGTCCAAGCCTATTCAGTTATATCTTTTCTAGCATATTATTCAGTAAGATTATTGTAGGTACATAGTTATATAATGACGAATACGCCTCTACGAATGGTGGCATGGGAATAGACTCCCTATTGAAATCCAGATTTCGGACTTACTAAGAAATTCTTGATGTAACTTTACCTGACCTACATATAGTTATGTGCTTTAACACAATAAAACAATGTAAATGATACCATCGACAAATCACAGCCTCAATAGCATCAAGGAAATCCTTTTGTCTATGGGTATAGTGTACCCACTCGTGGTTGTAAAATCGATTTTAATGAGTTTCGACCATCAGAAAGCGTTTCTTTGAATCAAGCAAGAGTTTCCTGCGGTGGCTTCTATTGCATTGGATCTTGGGATCAAGATTACAAACTTAAGAGTGATATTACTGAAGGATAACATTGTTGGCTAGGAAAATTGTTTGAAACCATTTTATTTTCACCTCGTTGGTCTGATTTCTCAGTAGCAGCCTGGATTTGTGCCCGATTGATAGCATTAGACTCGCCCCCTATTATAGACGACAGTCGCCAACGACCTTGAGGGAACAAAACGCGCACTCGTTTCACACCCGTGCGACCTAAAATACAGAAGTTTTTTGTACTTTCCTTATTATTCTATGACTTTAAAAAAAGATCTAGATCAAAATGTAGTAATAAGTAAAATGTAATTAAATTGTTTTTGAGATAATGACAATTTCATTAAAATACGCCCAGTGGTTTTGGTGCGATTGTCGTTTTTTTGTCCGTGTTAGACATAACTTTACAATTTAATTACCCTATGATATCCCTACTAATATTATAAATGCGAAAGTAACTCTGTCTGTCTGTCTTTCTGTCTGTCAGTCTGTCTGTCTTTGCTTCACGCCTAAACTACTGAACCGATTTGTGTGAAATTTGGTACAGACATAATTTGGAACTTGAGAATGGACATAGGATAGTTTTTATTACAAAAAATAAAATATAAAATAAAATTTATTCCGGACATACAGCGCCATCTATTGGTCAAGAGTCGGTATCAGAAGTCACTATTCCACGCGAACGAAGTCGTGGGCAAAAGCTAGTAATGAATAAAACTCAAAATTTTCTTAGATAAAATTATTAAGAAAATGTAACATATATTTTTCCAAAAGTTACGAGTAGCCGTTTACACGTGATTCTTATTGAAAAATCATCTACTGAGGGGTATCTGCGCCTCTGGATAAGTTCAAACGGAATCACGATTCCCAGCAGTGAGAGAGAATAGGAAGAAGGAGAGAAACATAAATGGTGAAATGTAGGTATTCCCACAATCGTAAGAACCAAATTTTATATTATGTATATTTTCTGGCGACAGGCTCATACATACCTTAACTGGCCAATGCAAAGAGGTGTAGTAGTTACATACTTCAAATTTATATTCTGATTTATTTCGATTCCTGAATAAGTGGAACCTTATCTCTTCAAATTATACGGTATTTGTGGTTACTACGAAGGTGGGTATCCGCTACGTTCGCGAACCTCTTGCGCTCCGCGTTCCTGCAACTGTTCCACATAGTGGACACGTTTGCGTTCGTTGCACGCTCCAAGTTCATAAACAAATCCACTATGTGGAGCAGTTGCAGATGCGCGGAGCGCAAGAGGATCGCGAACATAGAGAATACCCGCCTTTATAAAACACAAGCGGACGCCTCGCGGTTTCACCCGCGTAATGCCCGTTCCCGTGGGAATACAGGGATAAAAAGTAGAATAAAAAGAATTAAATCGATCCAGTAGCTTTTAAGTTTATTACATACAAAAATACAAATCTTCCCTCTTTAATATATTAGTATAGCACCCAAAGTAGGTACATCCACATTTCTCCAGTTAAACGAACCACCGGTGGCTGTGGTCGGTGGCCCTTTTGCGCCGAGCCTTAGTCAATACCAGCCTATAGCCAAAATACCAATAGACAGACAAAACAGTCTAATAAAACAAATAGATAATTAATTCTACCCATAAGCAAGTTCACATAAGCAGCCTAGCTAATAAGACTTAATTTTATCCATTAAGTGATACTAAGTAGATACTTTAACTTTACAGCTTCAGATAGAGGCTCTAGATTTATCTAGACTTATTACAAAGTCTAAATTGGATTGGCCTAATCAATGTCTAAGTAATTACTGCAGGACTCGTTTATTTTTTATAGGTTTTTAATTAAAAGCGATCTAAGAAAAAAATGTTTGAAACAGACCTTTGTTGATTTGTAGGGTTCCGTACCCAAAGGGTAAAAACGGGACCCTATTACTAAGACTCCGCGGTCCGTCTGTCTGTCTGTCTGTCTGTCACCAGGCTGTATCCATGAACCGTGATAGCTAGACAGTTGAAATTTTCACAGATGATGTATGTCTGTTGCCGCTATAACAACAAATACTAAAAACAGGATGATATTAATATTTAAGGGGGGCTCCCATACAAAAAACGTGATTTTTTTGCCGTTTTTTTGCGATAATGGTACGGAACCCTTCGTGCGCGAGTCCGACTCGCACTTGTTATTTTATTCCAATCGATCGATAGAGGGTGGTACTACGAGCTATTTTTCAATAGCTTTTTATACATTGAATACTTTTATCTGAGTACTAAAAATGGTCGTTTGACATTATTTTCTATAAAAAAGCTGTCAAACCGCCATTTTTATTCCTCAGTTAAAAGTCAACAGACTATAATTGAAAAATCGGGCCTAAGCATTTTAGATACCTACCTTGATGTTTACCTACCTATACCTTTTTCTCAAATTAACATACATTACCTACATGCCCGGAGGCAACCATAACAATCTATATTCTCTTTTATGTAACGTATTCTGAGAAATCCTAAAAAACCGGCCAAGTGCGAGTCGCACTCGCGCACGAAGGGTTCCGTACCATTACCGCAAAAAACGCAAACAAATCACGTTTGTTAATTACATCATATCATCAGCCTATTAATGTTCCCACTGCTTGGACACAAGCCTCGTCTCTGTGAGAGGGGATGGGCCATAATCCACCACGCGGGCACAGTGCGGGTTGGTGGATGTCACATGTATTCGAATTTTTGGTTCTAGGACATCGTTTCCTTACGATGTTTTCCTTCACCGTTTTTGAGAGCAGTGGTGATGAAATAATTTACACAAAGTAAAGCGCCTGCCTGGGTTCGAACCCACGACTTACGTTTTTAGTATTTATTGTTATAGCGGCAACAGAAATACTTCATCTGTAAAATTTTCAATTGTCTAGCTATCACGGTTTATGAGATACAGCCTGGTGACAGACAGACGGACCGTGGAGTCTTAGTAACAGGATCCCGTTTTTACCCTTTTGCACGGAACCCTAAAAACAGGCACGTGTAAGTATTGAACATTGTTTTGTTTATATTTCTCGTTTCCAAGAACTATGTAACTAACAATCATACGGTTTACCAGTAGCCTAATGGGGGCTACCGCTTATGAATTCACCGCTAGAGGCGTTAGTGTAGCGTAAGGTCTCTGATATTGATCTGTCAAACATACGTAGTATCTCTTAGTAGTCTGTGTGTCAAACTCCACTGTGTTGTGTCAGTTGGGTGTGGGCGGTTTTTTCCTAATTATATTATTATTGTGAATATTTTGCGATACCTCAGATTAGTAACGGTAAATATGAGTTACGGGTTAATTAATGTCATTGCTTTATCTATCGAATACCTTTAAAAGAGCAATTCTTGTATATATAATCTGAATCTCGGAAACGGCTCCAACGATTTTCATGAAATTTTGTATGCAGGGCCTTTCAAGGGCGATAAATTGATCTAGCTAGGTTAATTTTTTAGAAAACATCGTTTTCTCTATTTTCATCCGAGCAGAGCTCGGTCGCGTAAATATGACTTAAATGTAAACTTGGTTTGAACCTCTAGTAGGTATAATTCGTCAGTTTAAACGTTCCAAGTTTAAAGTGACGTTAATTAGTTCATCCACATTGCGTAAGTGAATTCGGCAAGGCAAAGGGTTTGACCCCATGAAAGAGTATGAACAATCGACCAATCACATAGACGGAAATCTACATCGCGTCTTTCAACTCGCACTCTGTCATGGGGTCAAACCCTTTGCCTTGCCGAAGTCACTTACGCAATTAGGCTGCAGCAGCCTAAAGGTAAATTATATTTAATTATATTAGGTACCGTAATCTGGTCCTACTTTGCTCCTAAGGTGGTAAAAATGCTCCACTTCCGAAAAAATATTAAATCTGATTTTGCGCACTGATACTTTACTATTTAGTAGAATCCAATATTTTTATCTGAAAATATTGTTCTTAATCTAGCAACACCATAGTTGACAGATGTCAAAGTCAGCCATTATTTTTTTCTGTGTGTGGTCGAAACGCATCGCTCTTCGAGGTCAAAATTTTAAAAGTGAGTAAAATCTATTTGCATCTGCATCATAAATAAAGGTGATTTGCATCATAAATAAAGGTGATTTTATAACACATCTAATTTTTTATTACCCTGTACTATCGGAGCAAAGTAAAAATGACTAAACAAAACTATGCTCCATTGAAAAATAAATGACAAACCTGTGAAGAGAAATTACGGTGCAAAGTTACCCCCTGCATAAGAACTACTTTGCTCCAAAAGAAATAAAAAAAAAAATACTTGGTCACTAAATACAATAGTGTATTTAATGTCAGGTTAAACTTTAATAGTACTATTATAATACACAATATATCACATTACTGATTTAGGCAAGATTTAAAAAGATGTGGATTAAAAAAAAAAGTTGGAGCAAATTTTGGTGCAAAGTAGGACCAGGTTACGGTAATTATAATGTTAATAATTAGATACTAGGTAACCAAACTACAGATTAATCAGGATCGTGGGTCCGCTACCAGAAGAGAGAAAAACGAAAATTTCGGAATATTTTCGGGTTGTGTACTGGGGTAGAGGGTTGGAAGCGTATCACCCCTCTCGCACAATATAATTGAATGTTACGATTATTGAAACACAGCATGACCCGTGTTGAATGTACAATATTCTGCATAATTATGTAGAGAGGCTACCTCCATGCAGTATGAATCATGACTGAATAGGTGCCATGGAATTATGTCCGCTTATGCGGTAATCGGAAAGGTGGCTTATCTCATAATTACGTTATTCTCTACCGTGATATATACGCCCCAATGTAACGCAGTACTGGCCGTGCCCCCGCTCGGTGCCAAAATATCAAAATTGAACCTCCTTTTGAACAGTTTTGTTTGCAAAATATTATTTAATATACATATGCTATGTTAGGTATGAAGTAATTCCAGCCATCAATTTTTCTGTATAAAAATGTTTTTAAACATCCAAGTCGTTTTGGAGGAGTTTCCAAAAGTTGCGAAAAAATATCGTGTTGTTAATAATTTTTTTAAAGCAAAACTATTAGTTACACGAAAAAACCTTGTGTTCAAAATTATGTACATGAATCAATAATTCTTTTTTTTTTTTTCAAACCTTTTAACCTAGCTGTTACTGAGGAGTATGCTTTAGAAAGTTACCGTTTTACGGCACTAAAGCGTATGTAGGCCCTTAGGAGAACAGGCGTGATGTTTATGTTACCTACACAGGCTGATATTAATTTAGGGATGTAATTATTCATAGATTTAAATTACCATTATAGTGGAACTGACCCTAAAATCGCGAAAATAAAAATCTACTCAACAGCTGATTAATTTATCATCATGGATCTCATAGCAGCAGTTGTTCATGTTATGATTAGTTTCGACCCCACAGGGATCTTGGGACTTTCCATAAAAATTAGTCAGGAGACTCATTTTTTTTTTGAGAATTCTCTTTGGCTTCCTTGCAGAAAGTTGTTCGTTCCCATAAGTAGAAGTAGTTTTTACAATATAACTACACCTTTCTATAACATCCTGTATATTGTTGGCTTAAAGGTCTCGTAACCAAGCCACTGGCATAGCCAAAAATAATTTAAAAAAAAACCTGTATATTGATTCAATAAAAGTGAATTCGAAAATAGAATCTTTTTGTGCAATTCTACAGGAGAATTAAAAAGATTCTATTTTCGAATTTAGATGACGGACGCCCGCTTGTGGTCATGGTCACGGCCAATGGCTTCGAGCCTACGAAAGGTATACCATTACCGGCTTTCTAGTTCTAGGTCCGTCTGGATAGAAAGCAGTGCTTTCAATAACTTGCGATTGTAAGCGATACCTTTGCGGCTTCGAACCGAGGTGTTTCATGTAGCAGACTAATTAACCCACCGAGGATTAATGCAAATTGTAGTAGGTATAATACAGTACATAACTAGATAATATTTTAATTAAAGCTGGTTATTCCTAGGTCTGCTTTAACCAGATATTTATAGGTAATCTTGCCATGATTTTGATGTATCATGATTTGCCCTCCAGTGGGATAGAACAGGCTGAAAATAAATAAATACTTAGTTAAGGGCCTACAACCGCTTAGTGACGTAAAACGGTAACTTTCTAAGCATACTCCTTAGTAACGGCCAGGTTTGAAAAAAAAATTGTTTCATGTACATTATTTCTGGAACATGTTTTTTTTCGTATAACAAATAGTTTTGCTATAAAAAAATAATTAACAACAGGATATTTTCTTGCTACTTTTGGATACACCTCCAAAACGACGTAGGTACTTAAATGTTTAAAAATATTTGTACACAGAAAATTTGATGGCTAGAATTTCTTTATAACTGAAATAGCATATGTACTACTGCGTTAACATTGGGGAATATATACGCCTTAATAAAATATTGAAAACAATGCAACTTCATGTGTGTTATGTTTTAACTTTGTAGTAAACTATGTAATTAGTAACTTAATAGTAATAGACATAATGTAAATATAAGAATATTTTGCAAACAAAACTGTCCAAAAGGAGGTTCAATATTAATATTCTGGTTCCGAGCGGGCGCACAGCCAGTACTGCGTACCCTTTAGTGCCATAAAACGGTAACTTTCTAAGCATACTCCTTAGTAACGGCTAGGATAAAAGGTTTGAAAAAATATATTTTATTAATTCATGTACATTGTTTGTGAAACTTGGTTTTTTCGTATAAAAATAGTTTTGTTTTATCAATAATTAACAACACGATAATTTTTCGCTACTTTTAGATACGCCTCCAAAACGACGTAAATGTTTAAAAATATTTGTACACACACAATTTGATGGATGGAATTTCTTCATAACTGAAATAGCATATGTACTACTGCGTTAACATTGGGGAATATATACGCCTTAATAAAATATTGAGAACAATGCAACTTCATGTGTGTTATGTTTTAACTTTGTAGTAAACTATGTAATTAGTAACTTAATAGTAACATAGTTCTCGCCAAACTTCTTGGCCGCCCTGAAGTTGGCTACAATGGCTGCGCAGTAGTAAATCTCATACAAAAGCAGCCCCGATCCGTGCCTTGCGTATCGGAAAGCAAAGTGAATTCGGCAAGGTAAAGATTTTGAACGCCACCAATCGTGACCACTCAATGTGATTGACATGCGAGAGAAAAGACGCGATGTGGATTTCCGTCTATGTGATTGGTTGATTAATGACGGTCAAAATCTTTGCCTTGCCGAATTCACTTGCGCAATTAGACTGCAGGGCGACCTAGAAGTTAGGCGAGAACTAACCTTATCGAACGTATACGTGGAGCTCGTCTAGAAAAAAAAGCATCGGTTTGTTTTGGTTCGTTAAGTATTTTGTACAATCACATCATTAAAGAACCTCCTCCATTTTGGGAAGTCGGTTAAAAACGGAACCGAATGTATCCATAATGAACTCGATAAAAATGATCGCGAATACAAGTGAGTGCATAATTGCATAAACGCCCTTAAAACGTTAAAAAATTTAGAATAGGTAGGTGTACCCAAAAACAAAATGTTCTACCAGTTATTTTTTTTCAGCACAGTTAGTTTCAAAGTAGAAAGCTATTTGCTGAAAACTTTTTATATTATGGAAACAAAATCCATAGAAGCCAACTTTATACTTAGCAGGAAAACATGTTTTGTACCAATTTTGGTAATAGCATTTTCTTGCCATCGCCTTGAAATTTCATTATAATATTAATTGATTATTTAACTAAAAAGTGTACTTTTACTAAATAAAAACCAAAACTACTTGCTCTGGATCAATTTTAATAAGCAGAATAAAAAAAATCTCGAACCTGCTCACAAAATTATCCGAGGATCGTGAAAACAGTAGAACAGCCGGACATACGAAAGGATTATTACCCAAGCTGAAACGGAGACGCTTCGCGCTCGCTCGGTCAAAAAAGTACGTATTTGATGAACATAGCCATATTAAATGGCCTTTGAATTTTATTATAGAGTGCTTCTACATAGGTAAGGCATCTAGAAAAATGCATCTAAAAATGGAAAAAGAGGCGTCGAAAACATAATTATGAGCCTACAATCGCATTGATGGCACTACGGCATACAAATAAAAATGTAGGTATTATCAAACCAATTAATACCAGCTTTTAAAAATTTATTTACTGTGGCATCGCAATTAAATTGTTTTTGCATGTTTTTTGTAGTTTATTTATATCAATTAATGAAGCATCGTAAAGTTATTATAAGCTTTATAAATGTGTTGTTTTTTGTTTACTCGTGCAAACAAATTACTTCCTATGTGTGTTAATTTTAATGTTATGTAAACAAGTTCAGGTTTCTACATACTGTTTTTCCTTCTACGTAAGATATGGGTATAAAATGTATACGTTCTTAAGTAAGCTAAAAAAAATCTTAAGTTAGTAAATAAACAAACCAAGTCTTCAATTTTTTGAAAAGTTGTTAGTGTATTCTGTTTTGTTTTATATCCAAAGAGTAGGTAGGTACAATACAAGCACTGATAGAATACATTATATCTTATCTAAGGTACCTACACAGCACATATTAGCTCAGTCGGTAGTTACCTATTTACTTGAGGTTGGGGTGGGGTTGCCAGATGGTCGGGTATCGTCTGGATTATCCCGACATTTTAAAGCCAAAATCTCCAGACAAACTAGTTCTTGGAAAGTTCTTTCTTTCAGATCATTTGTGTTATCAATTCCTGTAATCATTACTGAGAAAAGATATAAATAATGTAGGTATATACCAAAGAGAGAAATTGTATGGCTATTGAAATAATAAAAGCTGAGTTAATAAAATAGACTGAAATTTGAAGTAAATTGTTTGAATTTCTCTAATCTTTTCCTAAATTGGTGGACTCAGTAAAATTTAAAGCAAAAAACATGTGCCAACCTAAAAATTAGGTATAGTTAAATTAGTTATGTTTCATCAATATTTAGCCTAATAAAGTAAAAAATAAAAAAATCTCCCGACAACAACCTAAAAAGCCCGACATTTTCAAATTTGCTACAGATATTTTCGACTTCCGATCTGGCAACCCTAGGTTGTGGGGCATTCCAGTCTTAGTTTTTTATTTGGCGCATACATTTAAATGCAGATGAAATTTGGTTCGTATTATTGGAAAACGCTATATAGGCTAACCACGAACTAAGCTAGGAAAAAAGGGAACTAAGTCCTGAAAAAACCCAAATCGTGACCTGAATAACAATTAATTTCTTACGTTACCTAGTGTTCATTTAACAGATAGTTATGTATAGTAGTCATAGTTGATCTTTGTGTCTTTGAAGTTGACTCCAAGACCCTCCGCAGTTGCTATTTTAGAAGAAAGCATTGTATAACTGCCTCGCTTACGTTTGTCGCAACGTCCTATCTCGCTTACACTATGCGGTATACTCGATGACAAACCGTTTCTTGCGCAATGGTTCACAGAGCCTACTCCTAGTCCTGCTGTAACTACTGTAATAATCTTTTCTAATTGTAGTTATATTATTTTAATTTCAGTGGGTAGGTAGATTGCATATCGTATTAAGTATATTAATTCAATTCTTGCATCTTAAAGGATAATTAGCTATAATAGCATTGACATATCAGCCATCTAGGAGATTAGAAAGGATATTACAAAGAGCAGATTTAAACTTTAGCCCAATGCACTGGTTTTGTTTTGAATTTAAATCAATATATTATGCAATTATTGTTGCATAAAACAAGTTAGTGCTTATTTAAAAACCACTTAAGTATTTATTTCCTGTTCATTAGTGCGTTCCAAATTGGGTTATTACATCACATAATTTAAGTATAAGTAATGTAGATTTGAATTTAGCTAAATAATATCTATCTAATCACAACAATGACAAAAAATCTAGTTCACAAAAGTCACCATAATATACAATGCTGGTAGGTATTTAATATACCAAGGTTTAAGTAACTAAACAGTAACTTTCATTACATACCTATACAAATCACGTACCTCATACAAACTCGGAACAAATGTCAGTACAACTCAAATATTTGTCCTCATGCGGAAATCGACCCGCGACGAGAAGAACAACAGACGCCCGACCACCATTTAAGTCACCAAGGTTGAAAGCACATAACAAAATATTAATTTGTATGGATGTCCATTGCATTATGATATGCATGAAATCCCTTTGTCTCTGTTCTATTTTTGCAAATTATATTCGGTTGATAGATCTATGACGAATCGGACAAAAGAATTCATTTCGTCCACAAGGAAATAATAGCAGCTAACTTTAATTACGTATTTTCAGAAGTTAAAGTCGTACCCTGACCAAAAAATCTGCGTGAGATATGAGCATTCGTATTGGCCTAGCGGCACTGGTGGCGCATGAATTACAGTATTGAATACGCCCAGATTTTAGAATAAAATCTTTATAAAATTAAATATTGGTCTTTTGAAAAAAATAAAACTTACAAAATGTTCGTTATCAAATTGTCTATCCATTAGTGTTAGTACAAAAAAATATTAATGAACACTTTACGAGGAGATGCATGCTATCAATCATTATTTCTCATTTGTATAGTTTTGTTGGAAGGAGATTAGTGAAACATATACTTCATTAAAAAAAAAGAAATCTACAATTTTGGATTCAATAATATGTAGAAATTTAATGTATTTTTATTAGTTGATATTTCATTTTAAATAACGAGTAGATAGCTCCTAAAAACTGCACGAAAAACGGCTAGCGCGGCGTTTTGCTCGGGGTAGCGCCTTGAGTAGATATTTGGGAAGACCTGCCATCGAAAAATGCTATACCGCTTCTCATCGACAGATCTGAGGCCCTCATCAGCTCCAAGCCAGAATGCTCGAAGCACGCACGCATCCGCACGATACCATTTGACAACTCAACATTACCTATTTATTTCGTATTTTACGCTGTCTAGAGTAGACAGATTTTTACCAGACTGCAAGGAACCTTTATCACCTCATATCTTGCAAACCACTAGACGGTTTTACCTAATTTAGACATCGTTAGACAGATACGTCTTAACCGCCCAAGTGTTCTGAGATAGGTGACGTTAAAAAAAACAAACAGGACGGATTTTGGGCGCCGTAATGATCTAATTGTTGTTTTCCTTTCTCGTCGAGTTGGGTACCAAAATGAAGGATTTTTAGAGTTAATTACAAACATTTATACCACTTATATGTTGAGTAATTGATACGTAAAAAATCCGACTGCTTAAGAAGCGAACTTAAAATATGTAAACAAGAAGAAAATCATGCTGTGCCACGTCGGAGGATATTCGCCCACTTGCGACGACAGTGCGACATCCCAAAAACCGTAATTTTTCAGAAAACGACTTTTAAACTTTTAAATGAGCATAGCTCTTAAATTATTGTCAAGATAGCTTTATAATGTATGAAGTGATTAGAGTATAACTAATAATGAAATGAAATATCAAAAAGAAAAATCACTTTTGGAACCAAATTAACTTCGTTTTAGTGTTTGAAAAAAAAAAGGAAAACTTATCACGTGGTTCCAGAAAAAAAGAAAGTTTACAAGGTGATATGCTTTGATGTCACATTGAAGATGATGTAAAAAATGACATTTAATTAGGTTATATAAAAATAAAACATTATTCTTGAAAATTTGCCTTTTTTTTGTAGGAATAATAGAATCATTCAACATAGTGGTAACTATTTTAATCAAGCGTTTTGATACATTAAATTACAGTTTGACTTATAAAATAGTAATAATTAATAAGACACTACTGTTTTTTTCGAACTTTAAAAAAATAACAAAAGAGAGTGGCAGGAAAAATTAACTATTCTTTAAGTAAAGGCATAATTAGGTATTTAATTAGGCACTTATGTAAACTGTTAGGAATGATTGCCTAGTATTATCTTAAATCTATGAAGAAGGTATGTTGAACTATCCTCACATTTCTTTTACTTATTCTAAACAAATATTTCATATGAAAACGTAACATACTAGACAGCAAAAAACAATTTCGTAAACTATTACAAGAACAGAATAATAAAACTTAAGACCTATCTAAGTAGAGACTTAGGAATAGACTTTATAGATACTAGCGGACGCCTCGCGGTTTCACCCGCGTAGTTCCAGTTCCCGTGGGAATACAGGGATAAAAAGTAGTCTATGTCACCCGGGGATAGTGTAGCTTCCCAACGGTAAAAGAATATTTGAAATCGATCGATCCAGTAGTTTTTAAATTTATTCGTGACATACAAAAATACAAATCTTTCAGCTTTTTTTTTTATATTCTTCTTAGGCTCGCGTTTGACCACTATCTCGCCTGATGTTAAGTGATGATATGGTCGAAGGTGGAGCACGCTTGCCTAGAAGTAACCTATTCACTCTTGACTTGAAGACCCCTAGGTTGTAGCTATCAGGAAACAAGGACGCCGGTAGGGAATTCCACTCCTTAGCTGTACGCACAATGAAAGTATTTTCAAAACGCTTTGTGCGTATACCCATACGCTATATATCCACCATGCGGGATATCCACCATGTACCGCTGGCACATTGCTATACGACTTTTAGTCCGATGATGGAAAGGGCTAGGCGGAATCAAATTGTGCAGTTCCGTCGCACACTCCCCGAAATGTAACCGATAAAAAACCGACAGGCTGGCAACTCGGCGTCGATGTTCGAGGCTCTGGAGCTTTGAGGCGACCAGTGCATCGTTGCCAATAAGCCTTTTGGCCCGTCTGTCAATCGACTCAAGTGCATCAAGCTGGTATTTGGCAGATCCATCCCAGATGTGAGAGCAGTACTCCATGCATAACCGAACTTGCGCTTTATATGTACAAGTTGAGCAGCTGTTCAGGCGTCAAGTACCGTCTCACGTTCGCAAGGATCCCCAACTTTTTTGCAGCCAATTGAGCCTTTGCCTCAATGAATGGACCAAAATTGAGGGTCGATGTTAACGTAACACCAAGAAGTTCGAGATGGTCCGTTATCGGCACGGTTAGACCACGGAAGGATGGAGCCGGGTGGAATTGGCTCTTTTTTGCGGAAAAAAGACACGCCTGGGTCTTAGCAGCATTGAAACTGACTAGATCTTTATAATATTAGTATAGATATAGATACTTATATAACAGTTAGGTACTTACATTATCAATACACAATAACAAACATCGGAACATTAGTGAGATTCATTAGGCATATAAAATCAGTCTTCTAACTGTTACATTTTTAATTCAAAAGAACTACAATTTTTCGAAAAGTGCCCTGTAACAGTGAGGAATGTGTTTACCATTTAGTAGTGAAAGAAGATCCTCTTTTTTCTTTTCGGCCAACCCCGGTTTTCTATTGAAAGCGTTCTTTAGTTAGATTTCATAAACAGGCTTCTTTTTTATTACCACAGCTCTCTTCATTTCATCCGCGTAAGACGTTCGATAGCAGATTGCATGGGGATCATCTTTCTTTTCAGCATACGAATCCCAGTTTTAATGACCTTTTGATCTTCATCCTTGTGAATTGCAAAATTCATTTGATTGAGAACAGCCTTTAAATCATAAATATCACTGTAACATAATTCATTTACATGTATTGGATCTGACTTTTTTCTTTCAGCTTTGGTCGTCCCAATAAATCCTTCAGGGGTAAAAATAGGTCCACTTCTCAACTGCCTTTTTAGCTGGCGTTCAATTTGGGAGTGGGCCGAGTTTCCCTCATTTTGTGTGTGCTCCTTAATGAGATGTTTTTGTGTAATGGAGTTTATGTTTGCAACGTTCTGCGTAGCATTGAGATACATAGCCAACCAGAATTTATTCTTCTGCTGGCCAGCACAGTTGTCGGAGTAAAAAAACAACGTCCATTGAATTTTGTCCTTCAGAAATTGTTAAGTATTGGAAAACGTATGTGGCATTCTCATTCACACCCCTATGAGCCTGTGCTCCCACACGTAACTTTCAACGAAATTTGTTTTGAAATCATAAATTGTCAGGTTCAATAAGTTTTGTTTTGATTTATAATAAAAAACGGACTCGTCTCCTTTCGGGCACTGAAACCCAGCTTGAAGTTCGAAAACGGCCACAAAAATGTCCTTGTCTTTTTAATCTTTGTCCTTCTCAATTCGCGATATTCGTTTTTCTTATCCTTCTTGATTTGTTGTTTGCTGACTAGTCGCAGCTATCGGATTCGGAACATTAAATTGTCGCTCACATCATTGAATGAAAATACATGTCGGCATTTTTCTTGAATCTCTTTATAGTCGGGATCTTTTACAGAGTCATCGCTGTCCTCAGAGAAAGATGAAGAACTTGAAGAGCTGCTACACAAGGTACTTGAAGAAGATGAACTCATCGATACACTGTGATGACGTTGAGTTTGTGGTACTTGAAGAAGATAAACTCGTTGATAAACTGCAATGGAGATGAGTTTCTGTCGTTTGTTGTTAATCTGCTGTTTCATCGTCGTTAAAAGTTTGTGAACCCGGGTTGTTACGGGCAACTAGATTGCTATTGGGCAAATCCTCGTCCATTTTTGCTTGTGCTAATTGCAATATTAGTTTCGACCTTGTCCCCATCTGTAAATATAACTGGCGTTGTATATTGCTGTTTAGTGTATACAACGTGACAAGTGGACATACCATTCAATTTTATCATTATGTATTCTGCAACAACAGAACATCAACAAATGACCCACAACATATTTCCAGTATAAGATAATCATGTATCATCTACAACGTTACAAATCAAAATGACGCGGTGATACTGTGAATTTCTTACAAGAAAAACGTGACATCAAAAACATATCTCATTCCCTTCGCTTGATGTTTTACAAGAACACTGTGATAAGTTGACGTGCCACGTTGTCGAATAAAAGAAAATTATTACAAGAGACTCACCTTTATCTCCTAAATCGAGGTATCCTCGTGATGTCTCAATTTTCATGAAAACCGAGAGCACTACACACCTCGAAGCCCAGTTGACAACTGAATTGTCACTGTGTCGAAGACAACTAGATCACCAAACGAGACAGTGCTACACTGTGATATTTTGTTTCTTTCTCTCATTTTCTTTGTTGTTTTTGTAGAAAAAAATATCCCGTTTTTGTAGTTAATAGAACGCGAGATCGCGATTCAGAATATCAGTAAAATGAAATATCGTGTAATCCGAGATGTCACACTGTCGTCGCAAGTGGACGAATATAATTATTTATCAGCTGGCTTACCAAAACCATATTATGTTCAATCGGCTTTTTTGATTTTATTATTGAATCAGAAATGAATGCAAGTAAAACACGGGTGTACGTTCTTTCAAGTTACGCTAAGAGTGTTGGACTTTTAAACTGGGACTGGTGTAGACAAACCTAGAGTAATATGCCCAACCCTACTAAGATACTATACCAAACAAGTAAGATTAGCGGGTTACGAAGCAATCAGGTTCATGGTTTCATGAACTAGAAGGAAGAAGGTAAGTACCTAACTCCTAGTACTTTTTATCAGCCTATTTTCCCGGAAATTGAGACCAATTACATCACGCCCGGCGGCCACGCCGGTCTGGCCATTAAATCAATAAGGTGGTTCACCTCAAATTGGTTTCAATAATAGACTATTTGTTTGTAAAAAAAAAAACGCTACAAATAATCCAAGACGGCCAGTGCCAGAGGAGCGTTGGCAGATCGACGACCTGTTAAAATTTGCAGCCGAAGGTTTGATGAAGGAAGCTCAAGTTCGGATAAAGTGGCATGCAATGAAAGAGACTTAACTCGACTAAGCATACTACACCCACTCTAGGAATTTCTTCCTGTATCGTGGGTGCGTTTACAAACATTTAAACTCACATACCTACACAAGACACCCAGATCCGGAACTACTAGCCATACAAATTTTGGTTCCGTGCGGGAATCGAACCCGCGACACGCAGCGCAGCAGCCAATCGCTCACCCACTACGCCAACCGTGTCAAGCATTGGGTGGATATGGTAGATGAAGAAAATTCCTTGGCGAATTAATGCGGACAAACAAACTCGGGCCAAACTAAAGCGAAAATACTTAAGCAACACGAAAATATTGAACGGATGATTATTATCTTAATGAGCTCGGTTTGGGTAACCAGTGAAAGATATTGAAATGAAAGTGAGACTAATAGAATGCGACCGTTGAGCCAATCGTGGAGAAAATTTTGATGGAATCTATTGCCCTTGGTCGGCCTTGGTTAACTTTCATGAGCTGTCACTCAGAGCCGATCGATGCATAGAATTCGCTTATAAATTATGTATGTAGATAGGTAAGTATCACAAGGAGGTCTAGAGGTGATAAAACAAAACGCATATGCTCGTAAGAACCTATGTGCAACGATTAAGTATTGTAGAAATACATAGATTGAAAGTTAAACTACCGAGCTGTGAAGTAGGTACTTATGCTTTTGGCTGCGTGTATTTACTACTGCGCAGCGACTCTTCTTATGTTCCGAGCCGCCATTAAGTTTGAATCGTACACTAAATGCGTCGCTTTTTATTTTTAGGTACCTATGTGTAACACAATTAAATATTATGAAAAGTAATTAAATCAATCAAACACATAAAAAAAAATTTAAATATTTTTTCGAGATCATAATTTCAGTTTGATCACCAATTACCTCGAAGATTCCTGAACCGTGAGAAATACAAAATCAAGTTAATTAGACTATTACATTATGATTTTTTATCCTAATTAAATATTTTCATAATTTAATAAATCATCAATGGTACTTACAAAAAACGTTCGCCGCCACATTTTAATAACGTTTATTTATATTTTCTACTTCACTATTACAACGACCTGTCTTCTACTACTCAAGTCTCAAAGAATACTGCACAACACTTTGTATTATCGAGAAGTTTGCGTTACAAATTCCCGCCCAGTACTGCGCTCGCGCCTCCCTTACCACTCATAATATTGTAAGCGAACGGCGACCGCGCTTACAATTTATGTAACATCGCCAATCCAACGCTGCACAATATATAATTTAAAACTTTAAATCACCGTTGTTTTGTTTTACACAAGTTAGATAAGTTTGGTGGCAGCATCATAATTTACACAATAATTCATCCATGAAATTAATCGTCTTCTTCAGATTGTTAAACGTTCAAATAACTGATTATTGCATGTTTTACTTAGGCTTCGTAGACTGCGTAAAAAGTTGTCTAGCTTTAAATTAAGTCGAGTTCATGGCCGAAAAACTGCTTACCAAATCAACAAATCAGGGGACTTACCTAGTGACCCTAGATCACCTTGCTTTGACTCCGAACGGTTGTACATTTTTTTAAGGTTTAGGAGACCACATTATTTGGTGCTCTTAGTAAGGAAAACGACATTTTATTTAACTGTCTATCTCTTGAAGAAATCATTCACTGTGTCCTATTTACCCGACTACGGCGAAGCAAAAGAGGGGGTTATTCTTTTGACCGGTATGTGAGTGGGTATGTATGTGTGTTCATCAGTTCCCTCATAGCTTCTTAACTACTAAGTATAATTTTACAAATGAGGTTGTTGGAAGCGTCTTGTTTGTCCGCTGGTTATAGACTATGCGAAGTCACATTAAATTGAATATGGCGCCCCGTCTAGGGGGCCCGAAGCAAAGAACAAAAAAACAATTTCGCCCCTCCCCATCATGTGTGCTATCATTGAACAGGTATTTTAAAATGAACGTAGGGTTTGGTTCATCATTATTTTTTCAAGCGTACCGTTTGCGAGACATACCCCGTCAAAGTCATGAAAATTAATTTTTACCCGACTACGGCGCGGCGGCTTCGCAGTGTTTGTTAATCGGTATGCATTTATGTTTATTTGTTCCCTCAGGATCTGCAAAAACCCCAAAATATTTTAAACAAAAAATAAGTTCAAATACGACCAAGGAAAATTTACGGAAATATTTTATTGTTTCTAAACTTTGAGAGCGTTATTTTTCAGTACTCGGGTTTTAATTAGTTTTGGTATCTACCAACTACCAACAATCTATGGAATAGCCAGTCTAAATTAGATTATACCTACTTCTGGATTGTCCCTTGTAATTTAGTTCAGCAGTGTAAGTATATCACTGGTACGAGTACCTACAACCATGTTTTCTGTGACATGGATTAAGTTTATTGGCAAATAAAAGTGACCATAATGGTGCATTGCCCTTACAAAATACAAAACTATTTTCTGTCCCATGGTTTTGTGAAAAGAGAAATTCAATAAACCTAATTTTGTGGTGGATTAATAATTGTATTGTTACATAGATAGGGAATCAATGGTGACCTAGCTACCGCTAATGACGTTGTATTATGTAAATATATTACTGCATTATTGACTATGCATTTTGTACCTATTAAGTGTATAACGCTATAGTAGGTACCCGATACTTAATCACAACGTACCATAATTAAAATGATCTGTGCTGTGTAGAATACCTATAGATAATAATTAGTGCTATGCAATCAACACCTACGTGACTGAAGATCTGACCATGAGCTTTCAACCCGTTAAAGGTAACAAATGAATAAACTTTAGAGAATAAAAATAATATTGCAACACACTGCTAAGTTTGTCTAGTTTAATAAATAAAACCACTTAAAGTGACAAAAACGGACATCTGGCCCAATGTGCCTTTACCTTCGCCTTACTAAAAATGTAAATAAAGCAAAGTTAATTTAACTTTTTGAGTTCAAGGCAAACACTGGCCGGATAGGTTTATTTTACAAATATTAAGAAACCATTAATGGTTCACCTTACGATTCGTCACCAATACAAATAGTTCAATGGTAACACAAAGGCCTTGGTCATTGCCCTCACCAATGTGCCAAAAAGTAGGAATAGGAAACAAATAAAGTGAATAAGATTAATCATCTATGGTACTTAGTGCTTTTGTTTCTTTTGTACTTGTCTTTTTCTTGTATTGTTGTCAGTTGTTATTGTTGGTAATATTAATGATGCAAGTTTAGAGACAATACTGACGAGCATAGAAATTAGAGCTTAGCCTGTAGCTATGCCATAACGGTTCACTTCTTTGGGTCCTATTCATCATCTGGACATATAAATATATAGGACATTTTTGGACTTATGACGAACAAACTCAATTTCCTTATCCTTTTAATACTCATTACGGAACTCTAAACTCCCTGCTGTGTATGCTCCATAAACAGATACCTACACATGTGTGCTTTGTGCGCATACTCGATAACATTTTTTTTTATATAAATAGTGGAATTTTTATGAGATGCAAAGAACTGTATAACTCCCAGGTGCCTTCAACAAAGAAAACTAGTTTTATATTTAATTAGACGCTCCGTGACCAATTATACATAATAATCTGTACAATGTTAGGTATTCAACTCGTGCGCATCTTCCTTGACGTAGTACCATGTTATTAAGTCGCAGTATATGAAATTGAATAATTCAAGGACCAAGACGTAACGATGATCGGACTACAAACACTCAAGACGATTATTAGATGACAGTATCCGCTAGGTACTTACAAATGGTCGGTCACGCAACTGTAAGTTAGCTGAGCGGCGTTTAAAATAGATTGACTTTTTCACAATACCGATTATTGGGTAAAACATTTTTTGTTAGTAAAAGAACAGATGCAAGGTCAACCGCGACAGGTATTACATCCCATCCAGTTGCTTCATACTTACAATAAAACGAAGGTACTATTAGTAAATCAAACCCATTATGAAATTAATGTGCAATTAATAAATTAAAATACATGAACTGTTTACTGATTTCTTTATTGGATATCGCCGGTACAATACTAGTTGACCAATTTAAAATGCAATATTATTGTATCACTTCGAATAGTAATTTCGAACGCTATTTGTACACAGGACAACATACATAAATGATTGGAGACGTATTTTTTAAATAATACACGGCAATATTTCTACTTTTCGTTTGGTGTGTAAATGGCTTAGGCAACGTAAAAATATACAAAATAATAAAAATTAATATCAAGTCTTCTTATAAATAACAATATTTTTTTGTGTCGAGAACTCTTTTCGTTTTTGTCAAATAATAATTCATTCAATTAGTTCATGTACTACAAATTATATAAATGTTGATGGTGAACACTGGACACAAATCATCCCTAAATACAGAAACAATTTCAATGTAAGACTTACTTATTATTACACCTTACCCTACACTATAATCTCTTATGACCATATTATTCACAAGTGACAAATAATACTGCTAATGAAAAGACAACGTCTATTGATACAATTTTTTTATTGCATATGAGTGTGTTAATGCAAATAAACAGACTTTGTCCAATTATTACATTAAAAAAGAATGTCATCAATCACAGCAAAGTTAGACGATGCAGTGAATGTGAAACAAAATAATAGCATCCGAAAACACACCAAAGAAAAATAGAAATTTGTAATTACAGTTAAGTCATAAACGACGTTTGCAATCAGATCATATCGTTTAAAACACGTTACAAATTAGATAAATAGTTCTTTATGCATATAGCATTTGCATACATAACTATTATTTAAGAACATATCACGGACCTGTAGGTTAAATGAGAAACTAAAGTTTCTAAGATACTAAGGGCGCCTATCTAAAATTACGATTGATAAATACTCCATACAAGCTATATTCGACTTAACACTATGTAGCAACATATCACATCCATCAATACATAGCCACAGTAATCAAGGGACTTACTGACAACCGACCACACTTAACTATTAGTGGGATTGAATATGTACTTGAAAATTCTACACTCATTGAGTAATTAGCTTGGAGAAATTCAGAACTTCATTCATTCATAACAATATTAATAGTTTAATATCCACACAAAAACAGTTTCCTGAAGATCACACTAAGTAGTGTTATATTTTACATCATGTTTCATAGTAAGTACTTAAGAATAATCACTTTAGGTAGGTATCATTTATTGAAAGTATGTTTAAAATACATAAATAATTTTAAGAAATGTGTACAATTTTTGTAATTAAATTAAATAAAAGTATCTACAAATTTGTGGAAATCATATGATTTTGTGACTTTTTCAATAAACATCATCTTTCCAACTAAAGTCAAGGACAATAGATGAGAGGATGCAGAATAAATTCGAAATACATATTATTACCTTAACATGGTGAAAATTGATTTGGAGCACAATGTCAGAAATGGTTATGTAGTATGTTACCACAGAACTAGAAAACACTTCATATTCTCCGGCACGTGAAATATCGGGATTGTAAAGTATTTGATACCTAGGTATTCCTGAAAAATATTTGAAGCACATTCACGTCAAACTTACTGATGGGCGTACAAGTTTTTGTTTTGTCAATAATATTATAGAACTACAGATACATCGGATCAATATTAAAATATTATGCTTATAAGTACAAAAGAGAATAAATATAATACGGAGGAGGATAAATCCGGCGGGGTTCACCGAGCTTCGCCGGACGGGAAACGATAGTGAAAATTTAAAGCCACGCTACTCACTCGACCGGGAAGCGAGTCAATCGTTATAGAGGAACACTCGGCCATGCACATCAATCTTAACACTGAATATGTTCTCACGCTCGCACAAACGTTAGCAGTCAGAGGCGCCTACCACTGCGGGTTGGGAGGCAGGTAGCCCTCGGGCGCGTACGTGGGAGCCGGCGGCGCGGTGCCGTACGGCGGCACGGTGCCGGCCGGTCCCGCATAGCCCGGGTAGTACGCCCCGCCGCCGTACCCGCCGTAATACGCCGGCGTGGAGTACGCGCCGTAGCCCATCCCGTAACCTGCGTACATAACAACCATTAATATTTGACTGTTTACATGTGGTTTCAGTCACAGATAATACAATACTAGCATACAGATGCCTCATCCCATACAAAGAAACTGTGCCTAAAAACGAAAATACCGAAGGTAACTAGCGTTTTCCATCTGGAAAACGCTAGTTACGCCGTTTGTACATCAATCGCGTTCGATCCCGTTTCACGACAATAGATGGTGTTAGCAGCGACTTGCAAGTAAAAGGGTTATTAGGTTCGTGAATATATTTTTCTTTAAAAACAGTGAAGGTTCGTTTTATAGTATTTTTTTTGCACGTTTTCCCAGATTTTTTGCGCCAAAATGTGTTACAATGCAAATTTTATCAATCGAGTGGAATGCCTCAGAAATTAAAAAATGCGCCATCTATTGGCATCAATTTTAAATGATCCGTTCAAATAATCTTTGAAATGTGAAATAAGAGCCCAATATTCCATAATTTTGTACTTAGGAGAGTTGATTAAACAAGAACGTACAATTTGTATGTTCAATTCCAGAAAATGTTAATTTTACACACAATTCTATTGTTTTTTAAACTTTGCCTCACTCTAGGAATTTTCTTCCTGTATCGTGGGTGCGTTTACAAACATATAAACTCACATACACAACACCCAGAGCCGGAACAACTATCTGTAGGTCATACAAATATTTGTTCCGTGCGAGAATCGAACCCGCGACACGCAGCACAGCAGTCAATCGCCCAAGCACTGAACAAACCGTGCTCCCGAATTATGTGTACATGTCGCGCCATCTAGTTAGATTTATTTGAACCAAATTTTCTTTCTTAGCAATGAGACCCCGTGTTCCAGTTATACCAAGGAAATAGCAATTTAATCTAGGGATAAGCGGCCTTACCTGGGTACTGAGCGTAAGTTCCATCCGGAGGTGGGTTCCCAACAGGATAGGCCTGTCCAGGTGGGACTGGCGGGCCGGGCGGGCCGTGGGACATCGGTAGCGGCGCTGGAGACTTTGACAAATCCGCAGGCGCTGCCGTACCGCCGCTCATCATGGCGGGGTGGCTTAGACTGAGTGGCATATTAAGCGAGGGCTTCATATGTGCGGCGTGGGGGTGAGAGTGCTGGTGGGGTAGGGGTTGCGGTTCGTGAGACTGCTGGTGGGGGAGGGGTTGCGGTTCGTGAGAGTGCTGGTGGGGGAGGGGTTGCGGTTCGTGTGAGCGACCCAACAGCCGAGGGTGTGTGTTGATGTGTTGCGTCGTATCGAGCGGAGACAAAGGCGCGGCGTGCGGTACCGGCATCGGCTCGGGCTTCCGTACACGTGGTGCCGCCGCCGGGCCCAGCAAGCTCGACACACTGTGCGGCATGGGCACTGGCGCGGGCGGAGCACTAAGCGCGGGTTCAGGCACGGCATCAGGTTTAGCAGGCGACCGACGCTTCTTCGTCTTCGCTCCTGGCTTCTCTTCACCAGTCGGGGAGTACGACTGCGTAATATCATCCAAATTTCTACGGAAGTCTGGCATCCCCTCTTTGTTCAATACGCTTGCCGTCCTCTCTAACTGACTCAGGCTTGATTCCAGTGATGGCCTACCGCCAGGCCTTTGATGCCGATAATTCTTCAGTGGATTAATTTTTCTTTCGACAGCATCAGCGTTACGGCTTAAATCTGTTGCGTCTACTTTAGACATATCTGAAGGCATTCTAGAATGCTCCATAGAATTATTATCCATGGAATTAATCTCCAAGGAGTTATCATCTATCGCCTTATTTTCTAGAACATCTTCGGAAGGCAGTTTTTCATCTGTTGTTAAGACTAAGGGTTCTGGTTTTGATTCGTTTTGGTTCAGGATTTGATTATCAGGTGTTGTACTTGGCTTTTCTGCTTCACTTGGTTTAGAAGATTCTGGAGTTTCTGGTTTATTCTTATCTTGTTCTGCGTCAGAAGATGGTTTCGAACTCGAACTCTGTTTTTTGTTGTCTTCTTCATCGTCACTATCTAACACTTGAGTATCTTCATCAGAATTTACTTCCATCTTACTAGTAGAACCGGATTCATTACTATCAGCTTCAGTTTTCTTGGGTTCTCTAGGGATTTTCGTTATGCTCACGGATCCAGGAAGATTGGGTCGTAATAATCTGCCTGGCAGTGGAGACTTCGGACGCAATCCTGAGTATGATCTTAGTTCATTCAATCGACTTCTGATATCGGATATTTTTTGACCAGGTATCATGGGTCTCAATTTGTTTTGTCCTATTATAGAAGGCCTCATCACTCTGTGAAAACCAGGTCTAGGACCTGTTTTCGATGTAATTGTAATTGCCGAGTTATTCTTCAAAGACCCTGGGATGTTTGCCACTGGACGACTGCCTAAAACTAAAAACAAGAACACATTAATAAAATGTTCTTCATAATAACGAAGTTGTAATTTACGAATACTAAGTTTAGGCTTACCTTTCTTTCCTATGGGGTTGCTGTCTTTATTGTCTGCGCCCTTTTGTCCCAATCCTTTGAACGATGTCTTGATAGCGATAATTTTACCAGACTCTAACTGCATATAAATTCCTTTCGGTGATTTCAACACCATGACACGCTGTCCCGCCTTCAAAACTATATTCGTCTTCTCGGCTGAGTTCGTTGGTATTACGACATCTGTAAAAGACGTACAGATTAATAGAGAAATTACCAATAAGCTCGTAAGCAATAGCTCGTCGATAGCTTTTCCAAATCAAGAAAACTGGGCCCTTAATAAGTATTATATGATGGTTGAGCTGAGTGGTGCCGATCCATGCGTCATGTTCGTGAACGGGCGCCATCAGTTGGGATTGGTCATAACTTTGCTGCCTCAGCAAGCTGATATTGCACTTTATTTTTTTTGTTACTCTAGATGCTTTTACGTGCATTTCTTTTTACATTGTTCTCACATGTATCTATTTTTTCAATAAGAATGATGTAACCAAAATAATTGTACTTAAAACTGATGGAAAATAGTGTCCGTGGAGTTTCATGCAAATTCTTCTCCATCGAGGCCTACGAATTTGCAACTTGCGACGCTTGCGAATTTGCAACTAGTCATCTTTTTTTTTTGTTTGATAATTCATAAGTACCTCTAAGGTTTATTTGAAATAAACTATTTGTTTTGATTGCCGTCACGGTCCAGTTTCGAAAAAGGCATGATGCCATGTCTCATGTATTGCTCCCTTGGGAGCATATGGAGTATGTTCCTTTCGGATTACTTTTCAATATTCACGCCCTAGAAAAAAACTAGTCTTACCCAGTGGCAACGTCATCTCCTGCGCAGTCATGCCCTGGCGCCGCCACACGTCCGCGGGGATCCAGCGCGCTCCGTGCTGCATGGGGCGTACGGATGCTACGGGCCGTTGTACTATGCTGCCGTCTGCTGTTCGCACCGTACGGTAAGCTGTTGTTGGCTTCGGTGCTAACGCTGCTTTCTTTTCCAGCTCGTACCTGAACAAAGGAGTAATTTTCGTTCACTCTATTTCTGAAAACAGCCGGGCGAGCACGGCCTACTGTGACAGCCTTGAGTCACACATTTTTTATCACAGTTTGGGAGCATAAACCTCGATAAAATGCGTGACCCTATCACAGAGGCCGTGCTCGCCCGGCAGGAATACAAACACATTATTTTACAATGCATGCCCTCGAAAAGAGCGTTTTCCAAGCAGCCAAACTGTAAGGAAAGTGTCACTTTTTTTCACTAGTGCTTTTTACTTTTCTGTATTTTTTTAATTTTTAACTCCAACGTCAACCCGACGCATAGAGTTTTTATTATTTGAGAAAAGTTTTACAAATTAGATAAGTACAGATTATCATTCATATAAAACGTAAAATAAAACTAATGCTTCATTAAAGGCGTTTTTAATTACTCTAGACTTAGATTTTGATCAATAAATTAATTTAAAATATTCATTAAATATGTTTGGCAGAACGTATATTTTGCTCGTGCCTTTTTGCGTTACGATGTGACAGCTATTTGCACATGCGCAGTAGATATGCCCGAGGAACTATTAGTTAATCTGTGGATATGCTGAGCGCGCTTGAATAAGCCCGCCATTTTATTAATTTCTTGCTTGGTTCAGATTTTTTTTTTTTTCCTCGCGCAACGCATAGTAAAATGTTGTATGATACACGTACGTAAGATGATTCCCGACTCGTGTCGATGCCACTCATCGGGAATCACCTACCTTCCGCACTTGTAGCATATATAACTAATCCGTAACTGTTATCATATTGTGACGTGCTTGCGAAAGCGTCCTTCGTCGCGTTCAATAGTCGGCGGACGCAGCGGATGTTCGAAAGTAGGAAGGAAACATAGCGCGTAGTATACATCTCTATTTACTTATGAATTGAGACGGCGACAGTTCAAAAACGTCACTCTCAAAGGTGTTCGCGACGATCCGCGTTGCTGTAGCATATGAGAGCTTGTGTCTCGCGGAATTATATCTTGCATGCTATTACCGGCTTTAATTCAGAACCCTTTAAGTTCATTATTAATATAAATTGATATAGGACCGTAGAATATAATTATTTTTCAATGAATAACAAGTCTAAACTCACCCTCTTTGCGCCAGCCTCTTTTCAGCACTGGACAATTTCTTCTCCTTTCTATCAACAAGTAGGGACTCATGTTGGAAGGGCTCCTTGCTTAGCATCCTGCCGTGTTGAGATATAACGCCTTGCATCAACACATCGATGTACTTATCTTTATGCTCGGACAGATCTTTGATCTCGGATTCCTAGAATAAAGAAAGAAGATTTTACTCGTAGCCAGTACCATGACGATTTCAGTGGGGTGACCATAAGCTCTTAGAGTAAGTTTATTTTGATTGTGTGTAAGGGATAGATGTATATGCCCAGCATTGCAGTCGCCTTGATGCCGTCGTGTACACGCTACGCGAATAAATATTCTACCATTAGCGTCTTGTAGGCATTTTCTCAAATTTATCGCGTCGAAGCAACGTATTCGTGGGTAATAACAGAAGTTCGACAGTAGCAAATTATTCCTTAATCAGTTCGAACAAGTTACAGTTAAGTTATTGAACAATAATAGTAGATTGTTTATCTAGGGAGTAAACAACTATTTTAAAGGCGAGTGTTTTAATCCAGAGCGCAGCGACGGATTCAAAGTACGTCACTCGAGCTTAAAATAGTGTCGCTCTCGAGGTGGACTGGACACTACTTTTTATCACCCGCTATGAGAAAATAAGTAAGTGCAACTTATGAACAATAACGATACGTTTATTTATTTACATACATATAGAAACCATAAGACATAACATAGAAATAATTAGAGGCTAATGTTTATATTTGAAAAATATGGAAGTGTATTGAAACCATTTTATTAGTATCATCTGTTATAGTTGTAGATTTATTTTATAATTTGGCTCGCGCGCGGTTTGCCAGCCAGTCACTTGTTCAATACAATGTTCCCATGCGGTTCGATATAGAATTACAGTCGCTCATTAGCGATTCACCTCATACATTCGTCGTAATCGATTTTAGCTAGGTAATCCTATTCTGGACCGCATGGTTTGTGATTGATCTCTTTGCTGATTGGAACATTTACTAACAATACCCACATTCCAAATTTAAATCACTTTTAGTCCCTAGGGATTAATAAACTATTTAAGTCCCTGTTTACGAAGAATAAACTAGCTCTTTTTGAATAGATGTGATAAAAAGAGTATTCTATCTATCTATACGATGTCATGTTAAAACTTACCTTCTCATCATTATCAAAGCATAGATTGGTGATTTCCTTCATTGACAGAACGGCGTCAGGGTTGCACTCGTCGACGACGCGGTCTGCCATGCCTTGCTTGTTGATCTGACGGTCGTAGATCTTCTTCTCGAGACAGCAGTCCATCACGAAACGGTAGACGAAGCAGGGCTTTCTTTGTCCGTATCTATGCAATTAAACATTCGAAATTAATAAAGAAATGTATTTTCAGGCTTACCAAGACCAGAACAAATGGTGCGCATAGGAGACCTCAATCAGCCATGGTTGGTTACTGGTTGAGTAAAAAGGAAGGCCCGTGCTAAAATAAGCGAAGCTTAGGGGCTTACATGAAGAAAATCAAAGCTACGAGCAAGAATTACGCAATCTGCACGGTAGAATCAACTTTTATTACTTGTAAATTTTAATTTGTGTTTGGCGTTCAAAAGTGCCGCTTTTTGGCCTAGTTGAATATATTTGACTTTGATCTGGAAATGGCGACTCCGCATTCCATCTTCATAGTAATACAATCAAATCTTATTAACATAATACATCATTATTTTTTTAATTTAGAATAACATTAATTCCGGAAGGATGTCCAAGACGTCAGAAGTCCAATCGACCTGAAACTATTATTTTTTATTTAAGCTATTAATACTTGCCTATAAACTCGGCAAACAGCCTGTGTGTCGTGGCAAGGGTTCCAACTGGCGTCGAACACGATTACTCTATTGGCTCCAACGAGATTGATACCAAGCGACCCGGCCCGAGTTGACACAAGGAACAGATATATGTGCGGATTGGCGTTAAATTCGTTGATTAGCTTTTCACGCTCTAACGCATGCGTTGAACCATCCAACCCTGCAAAAATATAATTCATTAAGTCAAGTTTGTTTATCTAATAAAATATAAATTTTATTCTCTTTAGTCTCTTGAATAATACTTACGATAGTAGTTTGTATTTCTCTCCCAGAGACAATTCGTCCCAGGAATGTAATTCTTTTCTAAAAAGTCTTCAATGAGATTCAATGTAAATAAACTTTGGCTAAACAACAGTAGCCTATCTCCAAGCTTTATGCTTTCATTCAATATGTAGAAGAATAATTCCATTTTAGCAGAATTTTCAATAATACCAGGAATGTAATCTTTTAGCAACTCAGCTGCCCAGTCATATGTCATTTCTTCAGCTTTCTTGACCATCGCTAATTCTTCTTCTCTATTCATCTTCTCTTCTTTCTCACTTTCTTCAGATTCAGAATCCTCATTATTCTTTTCTTTCGATGTCTTCCTATCGTTACGTCCCTTAGCTTTCGGTTTACTTTTTGCTTTTGACTTTTTACTATCCTTGCCTTTGCCTTTTTGCTTGCCTTTCCCCTTTGTAATCTCTTCTTCGGATTCAGATCCATCACTCTTTCCTCCTTCTGTTTTCGAGTCTTTATCTTTCTTTTTAGTAGATTCAGATGGCGAATCTTTCAAAAGAAGTGGTTGGTTTTTATTTATCTTCTTCGTTTCGTCTTTTACTATTTTCTTGGTGTCCAAGTCTTCTATTTTGACTTCGCCATCAGACTCAGACTTCATTTCCGTTTTTTCTTCAGCTTTTAGTTTATCAATCTCAGTCTTTATTTCAGTTATAGGCCATGATGTCACTGGGCTACCAGAGCTGGCACTACCCAATGGTGGTTTAGTTTCAAGATGTGCAGGGAAGTTTGGATATGAGCATGGATAATTGTTACCGTTCGAGTTGCTATCTTGCTGATCAGCAGGAAAAGAAGATGCACTCGGAGGATAACCATAACCAGTATTACCAAATGGCACAGGGTTTGTATTTTGTGTTTGCGGTACATTAGGTTCTGATTTGATATCAATTGCAGGATAGTTACCAGGAACAGTGTTAGGCTCATTCTTGATAGCAGGTTGAGTTGGCACAGTGGGGTCAGTTTGGTTGGAAGGTATATTGTTTGGGAAGCCTGGGTAATTGGAAGGATGATTGTCGTACTGGTTGTATGAAGTTGAATTATTTCCATACCCAGAAGAATTTGCAGCATATGGTGGAGGATATCCTTGAGCTTGATTAGGATATCCTTGAGGTCCAGGGTTATTAGGATTGTAAGACCCTTGAGGCCCAGGATTATTAGGATTGTAAGATCCTTGAGGCCCAGGATTATTAGGATTAAAAGTACCTTGAGGCCCAGGATTATTAGGATTAAAAGATCCTTGAGGCCCAGGACTATTGGGATTAAAAGATCCTTGAGGTCCAGGATTATTGGGATTAAAAGATCCTTGAGGCCCAGGATTATTGGGATTAAAAGATCCTTGAGTTACGTTGGAATTGTACTCAGAGTATCCAGGGTGATTAGGATAGCCTTGATATGGTGGCCTTTGCTGGTTGCCCGTGTAACTATCTTGATTATTGGAGTAAGGTTGCATCGCATTGCCGGGATATGGTTGATCACTAGGCGGTGCGTTGTAGTTCGGTGGGTAATTCTGAGAATTATTGTATTCAGGAGGAGGGTTACCTCTGAAGTCTTGTGGTGGCTGATTATTTTGTTGATACTGGGGATTATTGTAGTACCCAGAGTTGCCATAGTAGTTGCCATTACCCCAATAATTTTGGTTATAACCTTGTCCACTTTCAGGAGGCATATTCTGAGGATACTGATTAGGGTAGTTACTGCCGTACTGTGATTGTTGTTGGTAGTAATTACTATCGTAGTTCTGGTTGTACCCTTGATTGGGTGGGTAGTACCCGGGGCCTGTGTTCTGATAGTTTTGGTACGGTGGGTAGGACCCGGAAGGCTGGTCTGGTCTGAACGAGTTTGGTGGCCCGTACGGAGCATTAGGGTAGGGCGCGTTGCCGTAAATATTGGCATCGGGGCGTGGTGCTACTGGACCAGTGGTTGTGTTAGGCGGTATGGTCGCTGCTGGCTTTTTTGATGCACCCTAGAATAATGAAAAATGTGGTTATGCTCTATTACGTCTGTAATTTTTGTTATTAAGGTTGCCCTAGTCAACGGCACGAACTATTTTGTGCGCGGGGTTAAAATTCATGCTGCTTCATCCGACAACACGTGCGGAAGAGATTGACAGGATGAGCAGTAAGAAGTTAGTTAGTTAATAGTTAGCACTTTTGCAAATTTGTAGCGAAATGGATGATGATTTAGGACGAAAACGAGCGCGCGAATTTTTATGAACAGACCTTTGGGAGTGTCTAGATATCATGAAAAAACTACTAAATGCATATTTTCAAAATAAAATTATTTGCATTTTTGAATTACTTATCTATCCCTGTATGGTGGCCGTTTTGCAATTTCCCTTCTTCTTATGGTATTTATTTCCGCCCAAAGATGCGTTAAAATTTGTGTTGAAATAGTGAACTTTCGACGCTCATAACTTTCAAATATTGTATTTTTTTACTTTTCTGTTTCCATATGAGACTAATTGATATCATTTTTTTATTTTAAACGTACACCGTCAAACAGTGGAGTAATCGCCAGACTACGTTTGTATGGAAGAATTTTCGACTAGTGTAACCTTAAATATCACTATATTCAGTATCCTAATATTCTACAAAACGTAACTTACCCGTGGCTTGCCCGGTTTTCGGCCAGGCGTCCCCTTCATATTCCGTGCGCGTCCAGCCTTCGTAACGCCTCCAATCTCTTCCAAATCCAAGTCTTCTTCAATAGCGGCGTTCACTTCACTGCGCTTCTTGAGGAAATTGTATAGGACGTCAGGATGATTCCAAATCTAAAGAAAGTTCATTATGATTAGTTTATGAATAAAAAAGTATAGTTGAATGAGTAGGCAGAAAAGAATATTGTCTCATATCTCTCCAGGAATAATATGAGAGATAAAGTTTTCCATTTTAATACTGATTATTGCCATGGTGGCTATGGCAATTTTCTTCAACCATATAGAATATGTCTGTTAAAAGACCTGTAATCTGCAAATATATACTGATACCATACATGAAAATGGACCATATATGCCTTTTGACTGAATGACCTCTGACATACCTTACAACAAATGGCGAATGCTTTCAAAGGGTTTGGCACTGATGTAGAACGCACGACTTCATTCATAAATCTCTCGTAGAGTTTGCGCTGTAACGGCGTCATCCTCACTAAGAGCACGTATTCTTCCTTTTGAGGTAGCGTCGACTGAAGAACTGCATGTGATCGTCTGGAAACAAATTACTTATGTCAGTAGATTCAGGCAGGACATTATGCAAGGCAAGATGACGAAATATGGTTTACAGCAGATACATAAATGGTGTTTTAACAAACATGCATAGAAATATTGTCATTATTTTCGAATAAAGTATATGCGTAGTATCGAATTTACGTACAAAGAAAATCAAATCCATTGCAAGGACGTTTTTTGAATTAGGAACATTACAACGCTCCAGCAATGTTGATCAAATCCATAGCAGGAGCGTTTTTTGAATTTGGAACATTACAACGCTCCAGCAATGTTGATCAATCCATTGCAGGAGCGTTTTTTTTAAATTTGGAACATTACAACGCTCCAGCAATGTTGTTGTAACTTTTAATATTAATTAAATTAAATGAATAATATAAAAAGTATGTTTTATTTCCCTGCATTATTTTGAGAAAAGCACTATATATGCCTCGTCGGAAATGGCAATTGCCTGTCTCGTATTAGTGAAGTCCTCGCCTACGTCTCTCCCTTCAAACTCATACTCGACCTGCAATTGCCTATTTCACGGCCTTTGCAATAATGTACTATTAAATAATAAATGGTGGTCATTCTGATGCAGTAATCTAAATAAAATAAAATAAGAAAGTCGTATGTTTGTTAATAAATCACGCCTTAATGGTTGGACGGATTTTTAGAAAAGTTACTTATTGTTCCCAAGGTCACTAACTATTATGGAAAACGGACGAGAAAATATGTAACGCCGATGTTGATGGAAGAATTACCCTCAAAGTTGGTGTCGTGATCAAAATACCAACTTAAGAAAATTCTAAAAAACAAACATTATCTGTCGCTGTGTCCATAGCATTAGCAGTCGCATTTTGCAACTATGGACTATGCAAATTGATCATGGGTGTGGTGTGGGATTGTCTGATCCCCATGGAGTTGATATTAATTGTTTAATTTAGTTTACCTACTTAGCATAATTATGTTGTTGATAAGTACATAATTTGAAATATATTGCGACACGAGAGAAACTGCCGACAAACAGTCTTAAAGTCTGACAGAATGTATGAATGTAATAGTGTAAACAGATATTGAATACATCCATAAAAAATCAAATGTAATGAAACTTGAAATTTTCTGGTTTACGACATAGGCTACTTTTCATCGCCGGAGTACTTTCCTTAGGGATAATTTCCGAATTTCACACGGTCGACACTGCAGGCAAAGTTATAGAATTTAAAACAAGTGCAAACAAGGCAGTGACACACAGAATGCCAGCTTCTTTTGGTACACTCACGATCATACATCTAGTCATACATGCATGCCGGTTATCCCTACTGCGCACCTGGCCTTTCTGAAGAACATCACCAACATCTATGTCAACAGTCTATGTATGTCTTTCTAGGGCGTCCCGTCCCGGCGTTTCCATTCACGTCTGCCTTGTAAATACCTTTCGGAAGGAGTTAAATATGCTAAAGAAACGCTGTTTACCGATATCCTTACCTTTGTACAAAACCTACAAGTAGTGAATGCAGCACATGGGCCCTATATCTCATGAGCCGTATGTCCTGAGGCGTAGAGTCAATACATTGCCCGTTCTGAATCGGGCGTTCGAACATATTACAGAACTCCGTCTTGCTACCGAGGTAGTTCGGACGCACGAAGTCCACCATACACCAGTATTCCAGCAAGTTGTTTTGCAAAGGGTAGCCTGAATAAAAAAATAATAAAATTGAAAAAAGTCGACCTCGTTTATTACTATAACAGTAGAGTAACTTTACAGACAGTTGAATCAAAGTACTATTATTTTAGCTATACATTTATTTGACATTCAAAAGTACCGTTTAATGACCTAATCGATTTAAATGATGATTTTGACTTAATGAGATAATCTAATGACAATGCCAAAGCATACTAACGCGAATACTATATTATTCCTATTAGACTTTTTAACTAGAGATACTAAAACTTAAATTTTGAATATTTTATGTTGAATGAACTTTTTATGTATGAAACATTAAACAATGTATTTTGACATTATTTCCAGCTTTTTTTTGCATTTATGCATTTTTTTAATTGTATTCTTTACATCTGGCGCAAAAAAACCTCATTTTCTATCTTTTTATATGATGAGGCAAAAATATAAAATACATATTGTAAAAACGTTAAAACAATATTAACCATAGTGAGCTAAACATACCTGTTAACACCACTCTTCGTTTCGTCCTCATTTGTTTCAACGCGTAAGAAATATTCGAGTGGGAATTCTTGATTCGGTGTCCTTCGTCGCATATCACCAAATCTGGACCTGGCTTGACCAAAGCTTCATACATTTCTGTAATCACAAAACATAAATGGTTATTTTTTTTTTGTTTTAGCAAAGAACTACGACACGGTTGGCGTAGTGGTTGAGCGATCCGCTGCTGCGCTGCGAGAGGCGGGTTCGATTCGTCAAATATTTGTATGGCCTACAGATAGTTGTGCCAGATCTGGGTGTCTTTTTGTATGTTAATGTAATAAGTTTGTAAACGCGCCCAGGATACAGGAAGAAATTCCTAGTGTGCGGCAACGTTATTTAATAAGAAAAAAATAAATAAAACAATCTTGTATATTTTTCCATAATATCATACTTTTTGTTTCTTAGGAATAAAGGAGTTCTCCCTTCATGTCCATCCATTCATCCAATTATCTGTTTGGTAGGGTTAGTCATGTGGCCCAAAGCATACCAGGTAAGTACTTTATTAATAACTATCCACCCCATACTTTAATGAAATCGGTATAACAAAATAAAGTTAAAGATTAGAGAAAGATACTTCAATCAGTAAGATGGAGGCGCAACTTTTGTACAGTAAGAACATTTCCTTAATGTCCCTCGGCCAACTTCGTGTTTCGGCAGTCGTCGGATTTCTAAGTTGACCCGACGCTCTCAATCAACTTGAAAGTATATAGAGTTGTTAATACTCTTATAACGTAATTTATTGGAAGAGGAATGCTGCGAAAGCTGCTATTTTTACAGCTCTATATATTTCACACGGCAATCAAAACAAAAGAACAATAAAGTACTTAGTTCTGAATTCAAATTATTATACACGATAAATCTAATAATTGATGGACAAAGAAATTAGTATACGTTTGTATTCAGAAATGCGATGATTGCCGAGGGACATTAAGAAAATAGTTGTACTTTAACTAGTTATAGATAGTTCAACTCATCTGTGTTTGGAGTTTTTTTTTTGATTCAGTGGTAATAGATCATTCAAGAGCAGTGGTGTGGTGGCCCAGTGGTAACGACCGCGACTTACAAGTTGTAGGTCGCAGGTTCGAACCCAGGCAGGCGCTTTACTTTGTGTTAATTATTTAATCTCATAAATCGGTGAAGGAAAACGTCATGAGGAAACTTTCGATAGGTACTCATTCTAAAATAGCGAACATATGTTTTGGATAATGCTCTCTTCTAAACATTGTATGAAATTTTCCTGATGTTAGTTGGTCACTCCTTAATAGATGCAACCTATATTGCCTTTTTCGCTGTTGTCGTCGATTTCTTAGAACAAGCGCACCGTCTCTTCGAAATCCATATTGATGAACGCGGTTTTTTTTTTTTACAAACATTTATCGTTGCTGTCGCTCCTGTGTGCGCATCGTCCAAATCTCGGTGAGGAGACAGCGAAAGAGACAAATATGTTGCTGGGTAACTAAATCGCTCGTGGGCACTCTTCCTTAAGCTGTATAATTACAAGCGCACGCACACATGGCGCCGCGAGCATTTATGAATGTTGACGCTTACCATCTAAAAGTTTCTTATCTTCATCAATGGGAAGTTCCTCCTTTTTCTCTTCTTTCTTTGTATCATCCTTCAATTCATCTGGCTTCGCCTGACTGTCTCCATCGTCCTTATCCTGTTTTGATTCTTCAGAAGCCTGAAGAGAGAATAAAATAACGAATTAGAATTCACCTTCAAATGTAATGAAAGAAATTAGTGACGAAATAATGAGAGAAACTTGGTCCATATCACAGATAATATAATACTAGCATAAAGATGCCTCATCCCATACAAAGAAACCGTGCCGACGTAACTAGCGTTGTTCGTCTGATTAAACTGATTATTTTTCTAAGTACATCAATCGCGTTCGGTTCCGTTCCACGGATATAGATGGTGTTAGAAGCGACTTACAAGTAAACGGTTTAGTCGGTTCGTAAATACTTTTTTTTAAATATTACGCGTATTTTTTGCACGTTTTAACAGTTTAATTGTACCAATGTGTTACAAAATAGAAATTTACAATCAGAAATTTAAAACCACGCTATCTATTGTAAACAATTTTAAATGATCCATTCAAATAATCTTTGAAACGTGATTTTAATTAAACAATAACATACATTATTTTTTTTTGTCTCTAGAAACTTTTAATATTTCACAAAACTTAATAACGAATCAAAGCTTATTGCACCATCTAGTGTAATCTTTTGGAACCAATTTTTCTTTCTTTGTGTTGGGTCCCCGTGGTGTGTATAGAAAAGTTAGAATACTTAATTTATTTGATTGTACAAATCGACGGCGATATGGAGAAAGAAGACATACTGGAAATGAATAAGGTGTCGGCCATAAATAAATTGGGATAATGACGTAAGGATGAAGTACAGCATAATTGTAACACAGCTCTAATTACGACATAAGTTTAAAATCAGTGGTAACAATATTTTAATTTATTAAGCGGTATAGATAGATATTTTACTAAAGTTTTACAACATTTTCGCAAAGCTAGTGATGCTGCTTGAAAGTATACCTACGAGTCTAAACAACATGTCTTAACTAAAAAGATAGAGATTTACCTGAGTATCTTCAGTAGGCGGATCAGACTTCTTCAATTCATCTTTCTCCTTTTCAGCTTCCAACTTAGCGTCCGCTTTCCTTTTCTTACGAGGTTTCTTATCTTTTTTCATACTGAGTAGTCTGTAAAGCTCATAACCTATCATGAGGACTCCACCTGATGTTGTCCAATCCTACAAAGTAAACAAAAATACTTCATTAAAACCTGACTCAATGCTCTTTCATTTAGGAGTCAAAATCAGTTGCACCATTCAGTTTTTTAAGGTTCGGTACCCAGGGGTAAAAACGGGACCCTATTACTAAGACTCCATGGTCCGTCAGTCTGTCACCAGGCTGTATCTCATGAACCGTGATAACTAGACAGTTGAAATTTTCACAGATGATGTATTTCTATTGCCGCTATAACAACAAATACTAAAACAATAAAATAAATATTTAAGTGGGGCTCCTATACAACAAACGAAATTGGTTTTGCCGTTTTTTGCGTTTATGGTACGGAACCCTTCGTGTGCGAGTCCGACTCGCACTTGGTCGATTTTATTATATGTTAGATAATAAATTATTGGTCTGCCTGGGGGTCTAAGATAGAGGTTGCAAGCCTTACTGCTGAAATCCTTGGTTGCTGGATCAGGCAAAGTTTAATTGGTGACTTTATTTGGACTTTTCCAGTAGCAGCCCATTCACCCATTGTCTGTTAACTGGATTTGTGCCTTGTCGATGGCTATATTAATAAAAATATCCCATACCTTCACAACTTTGGCTCGCATTTGTAGCGTTTTGTGGCTGTCGTTCAGCACATAGATAGGGAAGTTCCGCGTTCGTACTTCACCGTGCGCTGACAACGGACTTGTGTTAGCGTCTACTGGCAACCACATGTTAAACTCTGCTACCTGAAACATTATACAAAATAAATTTTAGGATGTGTTCATTGGTTTTGATAAAGGCGGATTTATGACTTGTTTAAAAGTGGTTATCAACTTTGCCCAAAACAGAACAGGCTTAAATTATAACCGTGTGAAAGAATTGCACGATATTAGATAAGTATTGTGAACTTTAAAAATCGATTCTTGGCAAAAAGTTCAATCAGGTTAAATTCGCATTGAAAATTTGCTTTAACAAATCAATCTGCCTAGCCTTTTCCCAGCTATGTTGGGGTCGGCTTCCAGTCTTACCGGATTCAGCTGTGTACCAGTGTTTTACATGGAGCGACTGCCTACTGACCTCCACAACCCAGTAACTGGGTAACAGCAGTACCCTTTGGCTAGACTGGTGTCAGATCTCAAGCTTCTGACTACTCGTAACGACTGTCAAAGATCTTTAAACGACAGCCGGGACCAACGGCTTAACGTGCTTTCCGAGGCACGGAGGAAACTCGGTATGTTGAATCCATCCACGGACCAACCTTTTCAAGCGTTGCTTAACCTTGAAGATCGACCCGTGCGGCTGTTATTATTTAGCCAAGAGCTCCTTGCTTGCTTTAACAAATACCACTAGTATTTATACAGGACACTTACCCAATTCTGAAGTGTGTTGATAGGCATGATACACAACACAGTTTTAGATGACGTGTGTCGAAGGAATATATCACAGAAGCATACTATTTGTAACGTTTTGCCCAGGCCCATTGAATGTGCCAATATGCATCCAAAGCCCGTTGATGTCGAGAATCGTTCAACAGATTCAATAATGTTATCAAACAGGAATCTTACACCTCCAATCTGGAACACAGACAAGCCACATAAAGGAAGTGTTTATTGACATGTATTGAGATCAAAATCTGAAAATTTGAATACCAATGTCTGTGTTCATTTTAACCAAAAAGTGCAGTAGACATCAAAAAACACGATAAATAGAGAAAATTTTAACTAAAACAACAATAATACCATTGCAGAGTTTTACCTGATGAGGTTTGATAACCCTAGCAAGTTGTGGTGCCAAGAATATGTCCTCGTCATGTTCCGGGTGACCAATATTGATTAGAACACGGCCTTGTTCATCTGGGATGTTATACGCATCATTCACATGGAGACCTTGAAGACAAAAGGAAATATTTTCAAACTTATAAATTTTGGACACAAAACTTCTGAATTTGAATATTTTATAATATGTATTTGTATTTTAGTTAGCACCTAAAAGTTGACGGTTACGTAAATAAAACGAAATATAATATATTAGCCTATTAGTACAATGTTGCTAAGTATAAACAAATTTTAAGTAAACAAAGTTTAAGTTTTAGCTTTTATTTTAAACATAATCAATTAGGTATAAATCAAGAATGGAGTCCCGAGGACTGCATGGGGTAAATAGTGTGATTTGAGTTTACCAGGTTAACAGAGTTGTTATAGGGGTGAAGGACCTTAACATCAAGAACTGGTTACATGCATTATGAGCAGTTGTATCTTAATAAAAATAAAGCATATCCTCTTTGCTGTCCATATTTCCGAATCAGATTAAAACAATGGTAATTTCTATTGGTCTATCTATATAACTCTATCCTGGGTCAAAACCCTCCAATGTAGAATTTGCATTATCACTGATTATTGGTTTAAGACACACAAAGGCACAAATTAAAACGTCTGTAAGTAGGTACTATGTTAGTTACTTTGCCAATACACCCAGGCATAGACTAGTTAGGTACCTAAATATTTTTCAACAAGGAAACACATGATAATATCCTTTCTATTTTAAGAGTCTTACCTGAGTTACCAGGATCCTCTTCGGCTTCAGGACTAGGCGGCACTTCTGAATCTGACAGCATTATGCAATCATCAGAATCAGATGAAGAAGACGAAGATTCCTCACCACTGCTGCTATCAACTATCTCTACAACCTACACATTAAAATTGTGTTAACTTCTTATCATGTAAAGTCACTGAAATGCAGACTGATTGATATATATTAAATTTAGAAGATAGTGTTCAATTCAAGATCACTCTTATATACCCCGAAGGCTTATGCAGAGGTGTGCAACTATAGTATACAAACAATTCTACAGTTATGTTTTTAAGTTCCATGTAATAGACGGCGAGCTAATTGCCATCAACCAAATCCAAACTTAGGTTTGGACTGTACTGAGAAATTCCAAATGGAAAAAAATTGGGCATCGAACCCAGGACAGCAGTGTTCAGCAGTAGAGCCATTTTCGAAATGGATGTTGAGAATCGGAGTAAGTTTTTATGAAAGCAAAGGGGTAACAGATAAGAGGTAAGGATATTCAATAGAATAACAATCAGAAGGTTAAAGATATCACCAATCACTTACCTCTTTCTTATCAGACTTCTGATCAGATTTCCCTGGTTTTTGACCAGAGGTTGTTGGTTTCATTAACTTAGTCACTTCAACTTGGCCAGATTTAAATGTCTTTTTTGTTTCACCTGATGGTAGCTTCACTAGCACTGTATTTGGCAAACTAGAAATAAAAATAGAACAAGTTAGATGCTTTTATTTCATAGTAATCTTAAATATTCAAAGTTTCATTACATACTTCAGTTTCTGCCCAGGTAGAGACTTCTTCAGAATTGATGATCCTCCTTGCAACAGTGATATAGTTTTCTGATGAATTTTATTTTGTCTATTAATTGCTATTTGTCTTTGTACCTGTTTGAAATAACATATTCATTAATTTGCTTAACTTTTCAATTATTTTATTTTATTTCAATGAAATGCATAACCTTCCTTTTAGGCATTGCTACAGTTGGATAAAAAGTTTAAGACTTTTGTTCAATGAAGAATTGTTACTTTATTCATCCAATTTCAATCTTATTACTAAAACTAATAAATACCATAAAAATTACAGTATCACATGCTCTATGGGTCAAGGAAAAGGTATAAGTAACTTATTTGATAGCATAGTCACCTCTCTAATGATTCTCTGTTGTTCCTGAACTCGGGCCAATCTCTCCGACTCCTGTCTCTGGGCAGCGAGTGTTGAAGCATCCAAGTTTTTCTCGTCCATGACTTCCCTGATATTTCGTCGCACATTTATTGCACTGGTATTCACTGGTTTCTTCTGCAATGTAGGCATTTTATGAGAAAGTTATTTTTGTTTGCATTTTACAGAATTAATGATGTTATACAAGGTATATCCCAGAATTCTAACCAATAATTTTATACTTGTAAGGATGCATGTTTGTTGATAGAAACTTGAATTATCATACCCGACAATACCATCATACCTTTGTAATGTAATGTAGGTAATATTGTGATTATGGTGCACACAAGATAGATATTGTATTGTACTTTGCAAATTACTTATGCTTTTATTGTCTCATTATTATTAAAAAGCATAAAATATGCCACAAGAATCAAGAGGACCTAATATGCAACTAATATTGTAATAAAAGTATCAGAGATTTGCTGAAGTATAGCAATGATATTACAACAGAATATTATATCAAGTTTCATGATAGAACAACATCCTCAGAAACTTATCATGATCTTGTGACCAGTGGATATTATTATGACCAAACTTGATAACCATAGCTAATCTCATCATATAAAATGACCAGAATGCATGCATCTGTAATAATTAATACATAGCATCTACATGGGTAGAACACGACTATTGTTTGCTTCATAACTACTACTAATTAAATTACATATTTAAGGTTGTTTATTTAAACAAAAAGGTATGGAATTGGGAGCCCTGATATTATTATACAACTTAATTTGTCAATGTTATCAAAATTACTATAACTGCAGACAAAATAATTTATGAAATGTGAACATTGAGACAAGGTAAACAAGTTTAACCTATACCAATAATTTTATAAAATTGTAATAACATGTTAGTAAACAAACAATAAGGAACATGTTTTCTGTTAGTCCAAGTATTGGCAGCAGATCAAAAGTCTGTTCCACAGTAAAAGTTATAACCATACATTCCGTTTATATCACTTTCAATGCATTTTATCACTGCTAACACAAATAATAGTAAAACTGGCTTTTATGTCTGAATTTAGTACTGACCTGAATGTTACAGAGAAATACTAAGAATAGGGTTACTATGGCCACATTATTTGCATAACACATGATAAATCAGAAAACAATAAAGAAAACCTTACCTCATCATCATCTTCAGGCTTCGGTTCTCCATCTTTTGATGACTCTCCACTTTCATCCTCCTTTTTCACTATGGGTTTGACACTTATCTCTCCCATTTCTTTCAATTTCTCTGTGATGTCAAAGTCCTGACTACTTTCTTCTTGTTTCATGTCTAACAACTCTTCAGCTGTTTTCTCTGGACATAAGTCACCCTGTTCCACTTCAGCTATTTCAACATTTTTATTTTCTAAGTCACCTTCATCTATAAGATCACTAATTGATAAAGTTTTAGGTTGTTCTTCTTCTTCGTCTTGTTCCTGCTCTTGTTCCTGATCTTGTTCCTGTTCTTGTTCCTGTTCCTGTTCTTGTTCCTGTTCTTGTTCTTGTTCCTGCTCTAGCTCTAGCTGTTCCTCCTTTTCTTGTTTAACTTCAGGTTCTGGGCATGGAGGGGGTTCTTCAGGAGGCTTACTAGTGCTCTGTGATTCTTTTTTCGCCTCCACTATGTCACCAGTCTCGGGGTCAATGTAACTCTCATTTTCTTCATTCAATTCTTGCACAGCATTGGGATTAACTACAAATTCCTCCTCTGATAGTCCATCACTCTCTGTCTTACTGTCTTCACTCGATAAGTCACTTAATTCTAAGATGTTATTACCAACTAAGCTGCGAATTGTTATACCAGTGTCCTTTTTGAGTTTCTTAGTGAAATCATGGAAGTTTTTGACAGCTTCCATCTTCCGTTTCTGGCTCATAGGCCTGGGCCGAGGAGCCGAGCGCCTCCGAGCGCTCATTGCCGCAGCCTGGGCGAAGTGAGCTCGTTGTATTCTGGCGATGGTCTCGTCATCGTCCTCACTGTCTACCACCTCTTCCTCCGACTCCTCCTCTTCGTCTTGCACTTTACCCTTCATCTTATTCTTCACTGAACTCGTGCCGCCGGCATCATCCATGACAATAACTAATCTCTAATATCTCAGATTCACTAAAACCTATCGCAAGTCATCATTTTCACGTCTTATTTCATTGAATGAAATCTTAAACACACTGGAGTTTTGTTATGAACACAGGCTCATTTCATAAATGGAAAATAATTTTCTTAGACACAAACAATATTTTTCAGGATAGCTCTTTGTAGCACTTTTACAGGACGCATTAAATATCCAAGGGAATAAGCCGGATGACACAATTATTCACATAGCGCGTCCGATCAGATCAAAAAATACGACATATCGTCATATTTGATTTTAATTATCGATAATAAAATAATGTCTGCAATTAAAATTTAGGAAGCCATTACTTCCGCAATAAATAGCCTATTCAACTATTCGTATAGAATTTGTGTATTCGACAAGCGTGTTTACAAAAATTGTGGATGGGCGACCGCGTCACAAAATGTCACGAAGACCTTATTGGCGATGACTAATAAAGTATTTAATTGCGAATTCTCTTGTGCCAAATGTCTGTGTAACTCTCATTACAGCATCTCGCACTTGCCATTGAAAATGCATCCTTGTTGTATCAAAACAATGCGTCAAAAATTGTAACAGCAAATGTTTTTAATTTATGGCAACATTATTGATTTTCTACACGGGGTTGACATTTAAATTGATTGTCTATGAAATGCTTTATGCTAAGGAATAAAGTGAGGTCCACGACATGAACTCGATAAACTTATTAGGTAGCACTTATGAATAAAATATTTAATTAACTATAACTAGACTTAAATCAAAACCTACTAATAATCCTAAAAATAAACAAATCTAAAACATGGCGTCGAAAAACTTACCCACAACCAAATGCCACGCCAAGCCAGAGAGTGCTTTTGTGGTAAAAATTATTAATCATTTGTTAACTTTTAAAATTAACTTTAGGCCTCGGAAGCGTCGCATTGAAGTGTGCCCCAAAGGCGCCCCTCTAAATACGATTTTCTTTAATTTTCGTCAACTGAATGTATCCTTCCCACAGGCGGATTAAGGAGAAGGAGAAGAAGACCAACATAATTATGTTCAGTAAGCAAGGCGCAGTTTGTTTTTTAAGCGGTGCTCGAGGTGGAACCTTCTGTCGGTATTTTTTGGAAATGGCACAACACAGATGTGAGCCACCGTTACGTTACTGCTCGTTTCTTACGACATCATACATTGTTTGAAGATAATTACGCTACACGCTAGACTCTAGAGGATCTTCGAACTCTGTCCGCTCTGCGTCATGGGACTGTGAACCCGTCAAATCGATAATAGAGGCAGGGTGCAGCCTCCTCAGTCCTCCTCCTTGCGTGCGCTAACATTCCGGGAACAGAGAACGGCGCCGCCGGTAGTGCCAAAACCGATGGTCATAAAATGAAATCGCTCATAACGATCGATGTTGTCATTCTCCTCCCCTTTTTTCTGTTCCGTGTTCTCCTCACCTATTGGAACTAAACTAAAAATGAGCATCTTCTATAGTAAGGTGCTTAAAGGATTGACAAAATACCCATAATTACTCAATTTACAGATTCGTGCTATTTTTCGCTAAGGAGTTCGGTTGTATGCTCCATATCTTGAAAACTGATAGACCGATTTTGAAGAAACTTGCACTATGCCCTAAGTTGAGAGATACCTACAACACAAAAAGATCCGATCACGATCCGATAAGTAATTTCGGAGAAATGCGTGGACAAACATGCATATATACATACATGGGTACACTGCGAGAACTGTAAGGCCCAGTTTTTTGATGCTTAGTAACTCAACCAATGGTTTCATATTTCGATAAAACTCATCATTTTTTAGGGTTCCGAAGTCAACAAGGAACCCATAAAGTTTCGCTGTCAGTCTGTCCATCCGCAGCTTAGCTCAGAGACTCTTAGTACTAGAAAGCTATAATATGGCATGGATATACATTATAATAATTCCGACAAAGAGGTAAATCTCCCCGTGGTAGCGCAGTATGCATGAGTTTTTTAACTTTGTATAGATTCTTTTACCGATTATTTTGTGAATGTGTGAACATTGTCAAAAGTTTATATAATATATAACAAAGTTAACATTTGTTAACTTTGTTATATATTATATAAACTTTTTTTTTTAGTTTCTTACGACTTATTGTCGGGCCTACGTTGTCCCCCCATAGTAGTTACTAATGCTGTAACTAGGAAATATTGTAAAACCAAACCATTTTTTAAAAGAGTAACCATGGAGTTTCTTGCCGGTTCTTCTCCATAGGAAACGACCAACTCGAACCGTGCATCTTTTGTCGACGTTTTATAAGTGCCCATGATAAAAAAAAAAGATTTTGATTCATTTCTCCACGCTAAAAACAAAAACATGGTGTGGGGTATCGTTGGATAGGCTATTCAAAAATATTAAGGGTCTATTAAAACCAGCTTTCGATTCAGGGATCCGTATGCGTAAAATTAGGCTTTAAATTGCATTGTTAGAGTCAATTGTCCTCCCCCCCTGCCAGCAAAATGGCTGCTTTTGGCTATGTGAAAAAATTCACAAACATATAACGAAATTAAAAGGAAACTGTCACAGCAAAGTAATCTTTACAAGTTTACGAGTAATAGTCGACCAACTTATAAAATGTACGTAGAACAGTAAAAAATTGTACAAATGCTCCCGTTTCTAGACGTTGTGAGAAGCTGAAACCGTTTTAATGTTCATGTAACAACAAAAAACCCTCTACTTACTCCGCATTATTCTGAAACTACGGAACCCTATTAATGCGCGTGGCCCGACACGCACTTGGCCTGTTTTTTAACCGACTTCAAAAAAAGGAGGAGGTTCTCAATTCGACTGTATATTTTTTTTTTTTTTATGTTTGTTACCTCAGAACTTGTTACTGGGTGAACCGATTTTTATGATTCTTTTTTTATTTGAAAGCTGGTGTTTGTCATGTGGTCCCATTTAATTTTCATCAAGATCTGATAAAGAACTTCGGAGATACACATCAGAACTCTTCAATAAATGACGGCAAATCACTCGGGATAGCTGCAATCGCATTTATGTTTATTGTTTACACCATTTCATAACATAACATCACACTAGTACGCTCTAAAGGGGTAAGCAGGTATAAACAGTTCACCTTGGTGTACCCTTATTCGACCGGTTTTGTTAAAGTTTCATGTTATTGGGTAAATCTATTCTGGTTTCACTTTGGGCATTATTGGTACGTAGCCTATATAAATTATGTAGCACAACTAAAAAGTGAAAAATAAAAATACTTTTTACAAAAAATACAACCGACTTCCATAGAAAAACAAAAAAGTGAAAAATAACTTCAATTTCGGAAGTCGGTGTCAAAAAACGAAGAAAATAAAACAAGAACACCGACTTCCGAAATTGAAGTTATTTTTCACTTTTTTGTTTTTCTATGGAAGTCGGTTGTATTTTTTGTAAAAAGTATTTTTTATCTAACAAATGGTCAATAATAATGAACACTCAAACATATTTGACCCTTTGTGAGACTAACAATTGATGAAAAAACGCATTTTACTGAAAATTGACACCATTGGCATTGGTTTATCCACTGATAAACTTTTTACATAAAAATAAACCGACTAAAAAGCAAAACACTAAAAAGTGCTAAATAAAAGTTACCACCACCACCACTTTTTGTTACGGAAGTCGGTTTCTTTGGTAGGTACCTCTTGTTTTTATCATTTTTAACAGACTTCAAAAAGGAGGAGGATCTTAGTTTCGCTGTTTTTTATGTATAACTCATAACTCTTTACTAGGTAAACCCATTTTGATTATTCTTTTTTAGGGTTCCGTACCCAAAGGGTAAAAACGGGACCCTATTACTAAGACTCCACTGTCCGTCTGTCTGTCACCAGGCTGTATCTCATGAAACGTGATAGCTAGACAGTTGAAATTTGACACACTTATGATTTTCACTTATGTTATTATTGTTATCAACAAATACTAAAAACAGAATAAAATAAATATTTAAGAGGGGCTACCATACAACAAACGTGATTTTTATGCGATAGTGGTACGGAACCCTTCGTGCGCGAGTGCGACTCGCACTTGGCCGGTTTTTTTTAAATCTTGTGCTTCTCATGTGGTCCTATTTAAATTTGGTTGATATCTGACGAAGAACTTCGGAGATATACAACATAACTGTTCAAAAATCAACGGCAAATTTCTCGGGATTACTCCAATCGCAAGTCTGTTTATTTTTTACGCCATTTCATAACATAACATCACGCAGATACGCTCTAAAGCAGCCTTTCCCAAAGAGAGCGATAACGCCCCCTTGTGGGCGCTGCAGGCCTAAAAGGGGCGGTAAGAGACCCAGGAAAAAAATGGGGGCGTTGTGTAGAGGCTTGGGGGTGATTTGTAATTTCATTTAGCTAGGAGGCCTCTTAGACACCGACTGCATGAGCTCTCGACTATAACTTGTAAACATCAATATCATCCTTCACATTAGTTTTTATATATGAATCGATTATGTTTGTTTTATTATGAATAAAAGATACTCTGTTTGAATACTATAAATTTGCGTTTCAATAATCATTCTCATTGGCAGGTGTAGCCCGTAAGAGTTAACTTGAAACCTGAGCGCCGTTGTGTATTACCTACTGCGCGTTTCAAATTAACTCTTGCGAGTTATAGTAAAAGTCTCGTTTAGAATTAATGTTTAATCTCCGCTAATATAGCTCACAATAATTGAACAATTCAATTTGAAGTTATAGTGGTTTTTAAGTAGGTGAAAAAATGGGGGCGCTAAAAAATAATTTATTCTCAAAGTGGGCAGTAGACAAAATAAGTTTGGGAACCCCTGCTCTAAAGGGATACGCAGATCTTAAGTCCTCCCTGGTACATCTAATTTCACCGGTTATGTTCAAATTTTATGTTATTCGGGTAATCTATTCTGGCATAACTTTATGCATCTTAGTTACGAACTTACTAGTATTTTTTTTTAAATTTGTCCCACACTAGGAATTACTTCCTGTATCGTGGGTGCGTTTACAAACATTTTAACTCAGAAAAGACACCCAGATCCGGAACTACTATCTGTAGACCATACAAATATTTGTTCCGTGCGGGAATCGAACCCGCGACACGCAGCGTAGCAGCCGATTGCTCAACCGCTACGACAACCGTGTCGTCACTTTACTGTAGAACTTGCTCATTATGTAGGTACCAAAACTAAAAAGTGAAGAACCAAAACGTCTTTTCAAAAAAATACAACAGAGTTCCAAAAAAAACACTACCAATTCAAAAAATAACTAAAATACAGGATTTTTGTCATCAAAAACTTATGCTGATCCCTTTCCGAGTTGATAAGTGTGCTTTAGGGACGAAAATCGCTCGGACAGATTGAGGGATCATCTTAATTCTTCATTGGTAAGATATTGTCCTGTGCTATATATGAATCGTTTAACCTGGCTCGAATGGCTTAGTCAGTGGTGTCTCATCCCATACAAACCGTACCCACGTACTGGTTCCGTTCCACGTTCCATCTATCTATCGCCGTGGATCGGAACCGAACGCGATCGATTTACAAAAAATAATCGTTATAATCAGATGAAAAACGCTAGTTACGTCGGCACGGTTTGTTTGTATGGGATGAGGCATCTGTATGCTAGTATCCGTGGCTTAGTGCACAGCAGCCGGGCGAGCACGGTCTCTGTGATTGGCTTAAGGCATTTTATCACGGTTTTTGCTCCCAAACTGTGACAAAAATGTGTGACTCAAACTCTGTCACAGTAGGCCGTGCTCGCCCCGCAGGTGTGTCCTCGCTGAATTCACGCGAGTTAGGCTTACATGTTAGATTATGAAAAATAAAAATTAGGGGTTTCAAAATAAATCTTAAAGATGTTTTGTATATTCTATTTACACAGTATTCATAGCAACATAATTTAACTACTGAACAAGATGGAAACACAGCGTATTTACTAGTATGCCCCAACAAGACGCTTTTCACGTAGCCTGAGACGACGCTCGCGTTCGAATTCCTTCATGCGAAGTTCATAACTGAAACCAAACAGTAATTTATTAATATTTAGTCATACCCTTAATTAAGAGAGTCTACAAGAGTGGAAAATGGAGTCCCAACTCTACCTACTTTTCTACCCTAGATTGGGTAAACTTACATAAATTCATACATAAATAAACTCACGGCCTTTTCCCATGGAGATAGACAGAAACTATAGTGCCCGGCACGTAAGTAGGCAAGGTTTTGACGTAGTGGGGGTAAGTTAGCGCATATTCCGCGGACTGACCAACCACCAAATAGAGCGAAGTCAGTCGATCCTTGTGTCAACTGACCAACCAATCGCGCGCTCGGAACGGTCCTAAACGTTCTCCGCACCCCGCTTCACTACCAAAGATACCTAAAAAACGCATCAAGCTTCTGCGCATCTAACGCCTCTTGCCAACTTACATGCCGGGGATTATACACAATGCCACCTGCTACGGCCCTTACATACTCTTTTACATACAAGTACTTGTTTCTTAAATGTTTTCGAACTTTTACCAATGACTTTGGAAAAGGCTTTTCCTCATAAATGAACCCACACCCAAATGTCTTTGGTACCTATTGTTTTCCGTGTTTCGACACCGACTTCGGAAAAGAAAGTTATTTATCACTTTGTAGTGTTTTTTTTTGGAAGTTGGTTTGAATTTATTGTTACAAAGTTTATTTTGAACAGATACATTTAGTAGTTTTTTCATGATATCTATACTCTCAAAGGTCTGTTTATATAATTTCGCGCGCTCTTTTTCGTCCTAAATCATCATCAATTTCGCTACAAATTTGCAAAAGTGTGTATTCATACGCGAACTAGCTTATTACTGCTCATCACAGCATCAATCTCTTTCGCACATGTTGTCGGATGAGTGCATGCATTTTAACCCCGCGCACAAAATAGTTCGTGCCGCGGACTAGGGCAATCTTAATAGGCAAATCTTAGGTTTTAAAACCCGGTGCATAGGACCGGCGTCACCAAACATTTAAGTCCAATACACGTCACAAGTGGAGGGTTAAAAGAAGGCTTTACCATTCATGAAACGGTGTACATTTCAAAACAATAAAATCAAGCATACTTTTTTCACAATCTGTGTGAGTCACAAGATTTTTTTAAATATGTGTTACTAATGAGGTTGTCATTAGTAAGTCATATTTAAAAAAAAACTTGCAATTATCTATTGAATGATAATGTCATTGTAAGTGACATATGTGATATTAGTTCTTCAGTAAGTAAAAAATATGGACAGAAAACTAATGGATATTGATTATTACACAGCATATTCCCTTAAAGCGGCATACTGGCTAATATAGCAGAACATTAAACTTCTGTTACTTTTATCTTTGGGCAATTATTTATGTATGTTTATTACTATAGTCCTGGCCAAACTTTTTGGCGGCCTTGAAGTTGGCTACAATGGCTGCGTAGTAGTAAATCTCATACAAAAACAGCACCGTTTCATACCTTGCGCATAGTAAAGCCAACTTCAGGCCGGCCCAGAAGTTTGGCACAGACTATACTATTGGCTATAGCAAAAGCATTTAGAATTATAAAACATTAGAATTAGAAGCATGCAGAATAGTCCCTTCAAAGTCATTTAAAACAGTTTTGACTGTATTAAATAAGTTTCCCCAAATACTATTAAGTTGTGAAGGCAACATAATATTGAATCAACATACTCATCCTTTTCACACGTCAAGAATGCGTGTTTCTCATGGGCACACTTATAGATCAATGGAAAGTTCTTATAGCGGCATGATTGAAATTCCAGCAAATAATGGGCACAGTAGTCATGGTGCTGTGGTGGAATCTTAGCTGAAATCAGATCAGCCTCCCGGGCTACCATCTCTGAAAAACAATTACAATTGCAGTGAGAAACATAGTTTGGTACTGATTTCCTTGGAGTAATACGAGTTTTTCCTTGACAATGATTTTATTACTACATCTAGAATTCTATTCCATTCAATCGTGGAAGTTTTCAGGTATCAATAACACTTTGTTTTGACTGCTAGATAACCTAAACAAAAATTATGTAACTTTTGTTTAAATCCTCTTTAAAACATAAAATACTGTTTGCAACGATAGGAACTCCATAAAGTATAGGTTTTAAAGGAATTACCTCTTGGTTTTCTCTGGTTATCAAATCCTGCATGCGGGTCAAATGTTGGTTGATCATCCATATAAAGACCAACTTTCTTGGCGTCGTAAGATCCCATCATTTGCCCCATCTTGACAGTTCAGATAATTATCTTACGAACCCGCTAATTATAAGGCCTTTACGAACAATTGGCCTTAGTATTTACAATTTAGTTTGTAAGCCAGCTGAGTAGTAGGCAGAGGTTTTCGGGTCGGTCGTATAACTTGTAGGTGTTGCCACTTTTTAAGGAAAATCCCATTAGACTGGGAATGTGGGGATTGTGATAAAAAAACGATTAGACATGCATGGGTGTCAGTTCTAGTTTTGTTACACAATGTTGTTCTTTCAAGGAATGCATTTTTTAATAAAAATAGTTAGCTGGCAAGATTTTTTGAAAAGCATATTCTGGGCAAAACTTAGATTTAGAAGGCAGGCCCACAGTACATTATCTTTATCAGTTTTGCCTGTGTCATATCGCGTCAAGAGCATCCGATAAATATAACCATCGTAGAGATCAAGGTGACTTTCTTGGAAATCTAAAAGATAATCCCTGACCACAGGAAATCGGTGTTCGTTCAGTAAGCCCCACGTTTTCAGCTATCAACCCATCGTCCGATGCTTGCTCAAAATCCTTGCCAACTTACCTATAGCTTGCAGCTTGCCTTTAGGTAAATTCAAAATTGCAAATTAATCAACTGCTGGATCCAAGTCACTATTGTGTTGGTATCTCATTTATTTTTTCAGGCACATACAAATACTGATAGTAGTTTCGACATAAAATATAAAGTTATTGTCTATGTATACCTAATAATTATCAAATCATAGCGTTATCAAATCAAAAGCAAAAATCGGTTTTGAAAACAAAATTAAATTCATGGCAAATTATTCAAATTCACAAGTAAACACAGGTTTTGACATTTTTGTTATTGTTGCTAGCTTTAAAATAGGTATGTCAAAACATTTCAAGACATTATTTTTAAACTTGAATAAAAATCAATGCCAAGAGAAAATAAAGATAAATAGTAGTAAAATACAAAGGACATAAATAGCCATAATATTTATACTATCAATATGTATAATATCCGAACATTTTATTTACGACCGTGCCAAGCTTGTCAGTGGTAACAATTAAACTTCACATCATTTTGTTGGATTAATGCGGGTAGTTTAAATTTTAAGACAATTGTTCCACTTCAAAATTTAGTCAGTGTAAAACTTGCTTTTAGTTAATATGTTAAAGAAATGATCAGGGTGAAAAGATTTTTAACCAATTGACAATCCTCAATATTATAAAACATACAAAAATGGATTGTATAAAAAAAAGATTTAAAAGCCATAACTTAAACGTTTTAAAAACTGTTGGAAAAGGGACTTATGGGTACGATATTACTTTTACTTTACACCAACTGAACTTAACTAATTTAAATCTAAACTGAGCTGCATATTTGTTTTTTCAGGAATGTTTATTTATGTGAAAAGCGAGATAGTGCTGAATTAACAATAGTAAAGGATATAGAATTAAACATCAAGCTTCAAGACCATATTCTAGTAAGTATCTACACTAATCGAAACAGACCTGTTCATTAATTTGTTTTGTTTTATTGGCATTCAGTTAACCGGATACCCATTGTTTCAGGATATAGAAAATGAAGTTCAGATCTTATCTTCGCTGCAACACTCAAATATCATCAAGTTTTACGCATGCTATTACACCGACAACCATGTTATGATATCCATGGAGTATGCCACTGGCGGGAATCTAGCGGAATATATGTATATGAGATGTCCTAAACTTTTACAACAACAGGTAATATCAAGTGATGTTTTTGACTATTGCTAGATAATATTCTACTTGTATGTAAGTGCGTGGTTCAGGCTTATTTGCTTGGGACAATCGCATAGAAAAGTTCTTGCACTTGACACCATTGTCATTTTACTGACCGCAGATAACTAGACGAAAGACTTCCACTATTGGACATAGTCCTCCCCAAGCAGCGCCCAACTGATGATGCACTGCTTAGTAGACATATCCAGTGAATGCCCGCGATCTTCTGAAAGGTCTTTAGTAGAGTCGTAGTATCTACGCACCCTACAGCGTTATATAAAGTCCCCCCACGCACTAAGCAGCCTGTCTGCGCAGCAAGTCTAGCATATTGCGGCGTATGGCAGCCCTCACACTAGACCGTCCCTGACTGCACGGCACGCCCTTGGCTGCGCACAGCGATCGAGTGTAGCGAATATATATTATGTGTGTGGCTACCATCAGTCTCCAAGCACTTGTCGTAGCAGCCAGGAGTATTTTGTGATCCAAAAAGTTTTCAAAAAATCAATTCGATACAACTGGCCGCCGATTGGCTGCTCAATGTTTCAGCCGTGCGCGGGGAGCCATATTGTCCTATAGACAAAAAAATATGTTAGTTATTGACTCTTTGTTTTAATGATTACAGGAAATCCTATTCTACTTTTGCCAAGTTTTACTAGGAGTAAACTTCATTCATAGTAAAAATATAATTCATAGAGATTTGAAAGCGGAGAATATTCTCTTGACTGGCAAGCATGGTGTTATAGTCAAGATAGGCGATTTTGGAATATCTAAAATGTTAGCAAGGTAAGCCAAATTGAACTAATAGTTTAATCGTACTAACATCACACCTGTCCAACTTGAAAGGCGTAGGTGGAAGTGTACCTAGTATGATTGTGACTCCCTGTGATGCTTGGGTAAGAACTAGTTAGTTCAAGCAATGGGTTATTTTGTCTTAGATGTTTTTCAGAAGCAGCTTGAAATCTGGCAATGTGCCTTAATATCAATGGGTCGCCCCCCTATACCATAAGTGTCGGGGATAAAAAAAAAACACATAAAACTGTTGATATGATAAAATCACAATTATTTTTCAGTGCCAAGAAGACATCGACAGTAATAGGAACACCTTTCTACTTGGCTCCAGAACTGTGTGAGGGTCAACCGTATTGTAGCAAGAGCGACGTTTGGGCCTTGGGTTGTTTACTTTATGAAATGTGCACTCACAAGAGGGCCTTCGACGCTGAGGTAAGGACAAGTGGAATAATCAAATTAATGTAACAGCCTTATTGTGTAAAGAGTATGAAAATCGACCAATCATATAGACGGAAAGCCACATCGCTTTCATCTCGCATGTGATTGGTCGATTTTGATACTGTTTGCCTTACCGGATTCATTAGGTACGCAATATAGCCTGTGGGTGGTCATCTCCCACAAGTCACGAGTTATTTATCACAATAATCTATTACTAAATATTATGTTTTCTTTTTTTCAAGTAACCGTGTTGAGAAACTTCGTTTGATACATTACATACACACGTTTGGTGTTTGACATAGCAGATTTTCGGCTCCATAATGGCCTCGCTCTGGCACGGGCGTCTATGCCACTTCGGCTGCAAAAAAATCTTAGCGCACTTACATCAAAATGATCATCATCTAGTCTCTAGGTATAATAGATAATATATCCTAGGCTAATAAATGATTCTGTTTTTCAGACGTTAGTGGGTTTAGTAAGGGCAATAACGAGCGGCAACGTGCACCCAATAGATTTGACAATGTATGACAGGAGCATGCAGGACCTTGTGGATTCTATGCTATCAGTATTGCCTGACAAAAGACCTTCCATAAAAGAATTAATGGGACGAATGGTACTTTTACCTGATGTTTATACCGTCTACTTAGACGCTGGTAATGAAGAATTATTATATTTAAAAGCGAAACCTTTTGTGCAATAAAATGATGATTATGGAATTAAATAATAAGACATTGAATTGAACGGAATTTTGTTTTATTGGAAAAATAGAATTTGAATGAACGCAGTTGTTTAATATGCTCAATTTAACTGTGCACCTGGTTTTGTGACGTCACTGATGTTTGTGACTCGCTATCAGCGCACGAGGCGAACGCGGGAGTGGGGTCGCATGATGGCATCGCATTCCAGCGAGGTGCACAGTTAAATTGACAATGTAGTATAGTATGGAGTTCTTTTCAGATAACATCAGAATTTTACACAACCAGCAATAATGGTTTCGTACGAAACTGTAGCATAGTAGATAGGTCTTCTTATCTTTAGGGTATCTGTTCTTTTGCCTAATAACCTCTGTTTTAGTGTAGTATCTGTCCTAAAAGCTAAATATTTATTTAGGATCATATGTATAAAAACTTTTTAACCATAATTAAGTTTTGTTGCACTGATTATCAAATTCTTAATTCAAATTGAGAGGCGAAATCTGGGTATCTTTAATTCAAATTTTCAAAAGATAACTTTCTTTTTTCTTTGAAGAAGACTGCCAGACTCAAATGGGGTCACATTAATTGCATGCAACTAATGTACGCAGTGGGTTCCTGAAGATGGAAGGAGTCGCCGAGGCTGGCCCACATGGCCACCATGAGACCATGTTCGGGAAGGCGCGTGAAAAGAAAGTCTGGAAGGACTTTTGGGAGGCCTTTGCCCTACTTACATCAGTATAGCAATGGTTTGATAGAAAAATTGAGAATTTGAATTTGCTAACCAGTGTTTTTACTAATCATATGGTAAGAACTTTTTATAAGTAAGGCTGCTTGTGTAGAATTAAACTCTGTTCTTATCAGCTTAACATAATCGCACTTCATACATTTAAAACTATAAAAGGAAATATCTTCACAGGGCTGTGTTATCTGTTCTTACAGCCTAATCAAAAAGTCTGTATATTTTTGTACTGGGTAAACCTCCTTATTGGCCATTTGCGTGGTCAGTCTCCATCTCCTCCTCGTCATCTTCTGGAATCACAAGAATTAGTACATTTGGTTGTTAGTGTTTTATTAGGTTCTATGGGAGCTCAGTTTGCCCAGTAATGTCTTTGGGCTGATCAATTGTTTTCCATTTCAAACTGCGACACTTAAGGCCTTCATTTTTCGTTCTTTGGTGGGCAGCAGGGCTGTAATAATGCTGCTTTTATGTTAATTCACATACTTATATAATAAATTAAGTAAAAGATAATGAACTATAAAGGCAGCAAAATATGATTAAAAGTATATTGAAAAATCTGTGTGCCGCAACTGATAGAGCCATTTAGTATGATTAACTAAAAATATGTTCCAGTCTGCACAGTACAAGCCGCTGGATAAAGGCCTTTTCAAAGTTGTGCCACAATAACCAACTCTCCACCTTACACATCCAGTGTCCAATTAGGGTTGGTCCTCGTATCTTACTGGAAATGATGATACATTGGCTAGTGTGAAAACGCCATGGGATTCATTGGCTCCAATGGACATTGAACCAAATAGTATCATATACAAATCTTACGTTGGCCATTAGACTGAGGAATAGGTTGCAGAGGTTTCTGTCCAGGGATCTGCCCTGACTGGAGCATTCTCGTCAGCCTCTCCACTTCTTGTAGCGATGAAGCATTTTTGATGGCTTCACGAATCTTGTGGATTTCTTGAGGGTTGAGGTCTAAAACAGAATTATGGAGAATCAAAGATTGTACAGTATTGCTACTAAGTGAAGTGAACTGTCAATCACTAGCTTCAGGTGGAATGACAGTTTACTTCACATTGATTTGACCTTCATGGTGACATTTTTACAGAATAGACTGGCTGAGTTGTGGGAACCTATTTCTTTAGAACCTTCGTCCTTGCTTTACTGATATGAGTTACAGACAAACATGGAGTGCTTGGTGTAGGAAATAAAAACAAGATTAAATGTAGGATGTAAAGTAATAATTTAACTTACTTGTAACTTTAGGATCAGGCATGTTTCCTCCAGGAACAAATGTCTTGGCCTTTCTTGTGATTTCCTTCTGCATCTCTTTTCCTTTCTTGCTTTTGAACAATGCATTTGCTTCATCCCTTTCTTTTTGTTTGATTTTTCTAAAATCTAACAATCTCAGCTCTGGGAATTTAAATGCTATGTATGCTCTGTAATACAATTGCAAAAAATGTTATATTATTTTATTAGAGTACTGGTTCCAAGAAAGATGATGGTAATGGTACAGTTCCTAACAATATTATACAAAAAATATTATTTTATTAAATATGATTTCTTTCTTTCTTATTATTCTGCACAATTAAATACATGTGTTATACATAATTTCTATTATTCATAAGCCATTTCCACATTAGCAAAAAAAAACTAAAAGTACATCACATTTCAAAAATAAAATGGTTTCAAGTGGTTGTACAATGGTCCACCTTAGGGACGGACTAAGCAATAGATGGTTTCAAGTATTGCAAAATGGAACAACAAATATTCTGAAAATAATATATGTCATTAAACAGTAATTGATTATATTTTGTGGCTCATATTATTCCAAAGGGTTAGTTGGATAAGAGGAATGATGACAATAACTGTGTGGTATAAAAAAAAAACACATTTACCTGTAATGCTGTTTATTTGAAACTGGATTATGCATTAGGGATAGTGTTTTCAGTTTGGGCAGTGTGGCTAAAGGGTCCAAATCACCTAGTTCTGTGATATTGTTGTTTGTCAATATCAGGGATTCTAAATTAGGTATGTATTGCTCCAAATTTTCACCGATTCTCCTGTAAACAGAAATTATGTACTTGTTTATTTTAAGCAGGTTTTTTGACTTTGGTGTTTTTGTCAAATCATGACACTGTGACAAATTACTTTTGGCAGCTTGTATATTTATTTTTATAAATACTTTATTGTACACCACTAAATACAGGATAAACATTTATAAAGACAAGTGTACAATGGGCAGTCTTATCGGACTGGGCAATCTCTTACAGACAACCTTTTAATGCATAATGCTTTTTTGGTCTGCCATGTACTCTAGAATGATAGTCAAAGTGTTCCCAATGTGTTTGTTCAATCACGCCAGAATGGCTGAACGGATCTGGATGAAATTTGGCACAGAGATAGATCTGGAATAGCACATAGGCTACTTTTCATCCTGGTACAATGTTGCCTTGGGATAAGAAAACACTTTTCACACAGGCGAAGCTGATGGCAGAAGCTAGTATTGATGTAAGAAACTGCCTTGCGAGTATTTTTTTTACGTTAACCGAATCTTATCCCATAGCTGGTGAAAGGTTTTGCAATGATTGTATTCTGGGACAGATTTTTTGAATTGATTCCATCATGATACTTACACAATCCTGTTGTTGTTCAACAACAAGCATTTGATCCTTTTTAGCAAGGGAAATCCATCTAGCTTCCTGATATCATTGTCTGAGAAGTCAATAGTGTCAAACTGATCTAAAGTAGCGCCCATATTCTCAATTTGCGGTATTTTGTAACCTATAACAAGAGGCGGGCAGATGTAGTACATAATCAAAAGCTAGTAAAAGTTATATGTATTTAATTTTGAACAAGAATAGTTCTTTTTATTACTATGTATATGTTTCGGGTAGAAGGAACTAAAACAGTGACTACTTAATAGAAAAATGCATCCACGAACTAACCTCTAAGATCTAACTCTCGATCTCGACATGGATTCATGTACTGCATCGAGTTTTGTATTAACTCTGTTGAGAGTTTCACCATTTTGGATAATTAGCTACAAACACCGGGCAAAAGAATTGTATTTTCACAAATTACGGCGAAACATATATTTATTTTCGTAGTGTAGCGTTGCTTTGCGCAGCGTCAATTTGGCAGTTTGGCTGGCAAATTACCGTTGACACTTGACATTGACGTCTGACTGACATTTCATTTTGATGAACTTTTTTTAAAAAAAAAAAAAATCTGGCTATGCCACTGGCTTTTTTGATGAACTCGCAAGTTGTAAGTGTTGCAAACCTATGAATGAAAGTAAATCGTCGGAGCGAACTCCGTCGACGCGATGTGACGACATTCAAATTAAGGATAGTATAATAGCAACAAAAATAAAGATTAGTGTTCCACAGCGGCCCACAGCTACACTAAGTATGTGTACTTCGATTGGCTTTGTATGCCAATATAGGTAGAATCAGCAACTACCAGTCTACAGCTACACACACTGCCACAAGTATAAAATCCACAGAGCACGGAGATTCTTCGAACCCGAGCTGCCGCTACAAGAGGCGACGGCGACGTCAACACTTTCCATACAAATCAAACGTGTCAACGATTACTCGCATTACGACATATTATAAATACAAAATTATGGTTGTAAGAAGAAGAATTGCCAAACTTAAGTGGCAGTGGGCAGGGCACATCGCTCGCAGATCGGATGGCCGATGTAGGCTTGTCGAAAAAATATCGATACATCGATATATCGATATGTTTGATTCGATATATCGATATTTTTAGCCGATATATTTTCATCCAATACATCGATATATCGATACAAAATATACAATATCGAAAAACGTATCAAAAACGATTTTTTTTTTCAAATTTAGATTATTTGCAGAATATTTAAAAGAAATCAAAGCCGTAAAAGATAGGAACGAACGGAAAATTACTGTATTGTCTATGACTATGTTTTGTTAGTCTTGCGTGTGTGGCGGCCGCGGAGGCAGTCATCATCAGACACTCGTTACTCACTTTCAAATGTGAGTTCTTTTGCGTTGTTTGTGTGTGGTGCGTGTAATATTTCAATATTTTTGCTATTTAGTTGTTGTTATTTTAATTTTTTTAAATATTAAAAAGGAATAACGATTAAAATACCATCGTTTTTATTAAGTTTCTCATACATTAAAATAATGTACATTTTGTATAAAAATTTCTACTAAAACCAAAAAAAACCTAAAAACTCTGAAAATCGGACCGATATATCGATATTTTTTCCTCGATATATCGAGGTCGATATTGATATTTTTATAAATATCGATATATTTTGTCACTTTCGACATCCCTAGGCCGATGGAGCCGAAAAGTTCTGGAATGGCGACCGCGAACCGGAAGACGATACGTAGAAAGGCCTCGCACTAGGTGGACTGATGACCTGGCTAAGGTTGCGGGAAGGCGCTGGATGCGAGACGCACGAGATCGGTCAATGTGGCGACGCCTGGGGGAGGCCTATGTCCAGCAGTGGACGTCTTTCGGCTGAAATGATGAATGATGATGATGTAAAAGCTATCTATCCGTGACAGATTCTGTGCGCCAAAACATAGTTTTGATGGTAAGATACGAAGTTTATTGCGAAAAAACGTATATAACTGCCTTTGTTAGGGAAGTCATATTTATATACTGGTAACACCTTGCCTAAAGTCAGAAATAACCAAAGACCTAAAAAAAGTAGACAAGCATACAGAATACTCTTTGCTTTGCATACAGAGTGGAAATGGGGATGTGAACTGCCATTTTATCACGATAGGTGGCGCATCGTCGCTATGGCTATTGAAAGCTGTCAAATTCATACATTTTGTAACCTATCATTCAGTAAAATTTAATTTTCTCGAAATATGTCTCTGTGTGCTGTACCAGGATTTACCAACCCCAGTATTCATTTGTTGCGCAAAGATACAACGCAAAAAAATCTGGGAATAGGCTATACATATTTATAGGTTATGTTATGTATCTGTCAAAGTAACTCTGATTATGTTGCTTGGTAATCTTCGGTGATATAGTGGAGCTATTAATTTATTGTTAAAGTTCTAATGCAGGAATGTCATTTGCTTGGCCTTCAGAAGCTTGAGGGCTTTGATTGCCGAAAATAAAATAAAACTTCTAACCTAAAACTTAAAGAATACCAACACATTAAAGTAATGTTCTATATAACGCGGTCACCCAATTTTGACATTAACCACGGCAACACCTCTCCCAGTGTACCAACATCGCCGCCAGTCCGCGCATGCGCGGAACCCCCTATTTCAAATACGCGCGCTGTGCAACGACAAGTCGCAACCGATCTTCCTCCGATACGACGTTCTGATCGTACGCGCGCAAAACCAACCAAACTTAACTTATAAGTTCTTTTGTGTTATTATAATAATTTGTTTCGTGTTATTTTGTATCCTGTGTTACATTAAACAGTGATTGTAACTTTATCCATCGTTTAATTCACAAATCCAAACTTCGCTAGAACTCACACCCAGTCGCGGTTATAAATGGCGTCCCAAGCATAGGGCGAAGTTGAAAAACTTTTGTGAACTTTTGTCAACGTGATAAAGTGATTACAAAATGCCGCGGACGCGTAAAGAACGTCAGTCGTCAGACTTTGATGAACCATCCGGCGCCGAGGGCCCGGTTACGTTTACTACGGAACACGTCACCGCCATGATGGCGACATTGCAACGGTCGCAGACCGAAGCCTTCGAGAGGCTACTTGAAAAAGTAGCAGCTACGCCGCGACCTGTAACGGCCGAGGGCTCCGAAGCATCGTCATCATCAGGGAACTTTGCGTGCTGCAGTTCCCGGTTTTCTGGTGATGCGTCTGAATCTGTAGACGCGTTCATCGACGCCGTGGAAAGCTTCCGGGCATGCACAAATGTTTCCGAAGCTAACTCCCTTCGAGGATTATCCATGTTGCTGACTGACAACGCAGCCACCTGGTGGCAGGGCGTGAAATCGGAAATTAATTCATGGGCGGAGGCAATTGAATACCTACAGAGTGCCTACGGAGATCATCGCCCCCCGCATCGAATTTTTCAAGAATTGTTTCAATGTAAACAAGGCGAAGAGAAAACTGATATATTTATCGCTAAGGCTCGAGCTCTTCTTTCAAAATTACCGCCAGAAGACCTCAGCGAGAAAGTCCAAGTTGATATGGTCTACGGTCACTTGCATAGGCGTATTAAAAAACGTCTAAGACGAGATGAGGTTAAGTGCTTCGCGGAACTCATCCGCACCGCTCGTCTTATTGAAGAGTCTCTGAACGAGGCATCTCATGTCATGATGCAGTCGCCGTGAGCCCCAGCACCACTGATGGTGCCCAGCGCCTAACTTCACGTGCGCCGCCGGACACGCCAGCGCCGCCCGCGTCTTCGTCTTCGATACCTCAGTGCCAAAGTGATGTGTTAGCTAGTGATAGCACGGCTCAAACGCCCTTCAGGCCATTAAATAATAATAAAAGTGAAGTGAAACCAAAATCCAATCAATTCTGTGCGTATTGCAAATCATTCGGTCATAATAAAAATGTATGTCGTAGGTTAAGTTTGAAAATGTCTACACCTAGTAAACAAGGCAATGAAATTGTATGTTACGGGTGCGGTCTTAGGCATGGGCAAAAAATATCGATATATCAAAATATCGATATTTTTTCATATAAATATCGATATATATGGTCGATATTTTTATTCGCGATATATCGATATTCGATATTTTTTTTAGAGTATCAATATTGTATCAATTTCGATTATTTTTTGCGCAATTTTGGTTTCGTGTTTAATGTTTTTATATTTTTTATTTTCATTTTTACTTTTTTGTTTCTATACAGGGCTAGCTAATGATGGGACAAATTGATATCATTTTTTATTTTGAACGTACATTAGGCAATTTAGGCATGGGCAAAAAATATCGATATATTGAAATATCGATATTTTTCACTCGATAATTATCGATACTGTTTAAAAATATCGATATATTTTTCTCATTTGCCCATCCCTAGTGCGGTGAGAGAGGTGTTGTGCGTACAAATTGTCCAAAATGTAGTGCGGACATCGCCGCGATAAATTTCGTAAAATGGCGTAAACAACAACAAAGGTCAGTGCCCCCTCTCCAACCGTCTGTTCAAACGCCGGATGAACTGGTAAGTTCGAATTTCACTTCTAAGCGTGATTGTATTGGATTGGAGACTAATCATAGTAGTTCTAATAATTTATTACATTCCATTAATAACAATCTTTCAACTTCTAATAAATGTTACGTAAATAATCCCGATTTCGATAGTCGCGTTGACCGAGTTCAGCCACAGTCGCAAAGTAGGGCGACCATGCGATTTTCTAAAGAATTACGGAAATCCGAACTTCAAAGTAGGGTGACCATGAATTTTCGGGACAAAAATAGGAATGTAGTACCATCGACGTCTACAATTGATTACGACGAAATTATAGATTTATCATCTTTGACTAGCGTCTCCCCTGGTAATTCCTGTGTTGAAAGACCAATTTTAAAAATTGAAATGTTTGATTTTAAGTGTCAAGCACTTGTAGATACTGCCGCGAAACGTAGTATTGCCGGTAGTTCATTATATAAGTTACTTCAGCAGCGTGATCAACCTTTTAACGAGACTAGCATGCTCGTGCGACTTGCAGATGGTTCTACGCAGACACGCCGCATACTGACTACGAATCTACAAGTAACCTTGAAGCAAGGCAAGACTGTTTCTTTAGACTTTGTTATCTTACCTGATGCTATTGATAATGATTCTCTCTTGGGTATTGATTTTCTTACCGCCGCTGGTATTATTATTGACTTTGCAGCGTTGACGTGGCAATTTTCAGATGACAGTATTATTTATCCTTTAGAATTAGAATCGCCACGCAACGAGGTCTCGTGTTGTTCAGCTACATTGTTACGTGATGACGAAGCAGTGGTTCTCAACCCTGCCGAGCGTGAACGTCTCACCTCTCTTCTTCAGTGTAATGAAGATATCTTTCAGCTAGGGGGAGTACCGACACCGTTCGCGGAACATCACATTGATACGGGTGATCATCCGCCCATATCTGTCCCGCCGTATCGTCTCACACCCGCTAAGAAAGCGCTAATGAAGACTGAAGTGGATGCAATGCTTGAGGAAGGAATCATCGAGGAGTGTGAATCAGCATGGACTTCTCCTGCGATTTTAGTCCCTAAGAAGGATAATGGTGTACGTTTTTGCGTAGATTATCGCCGGTTGAACTCCATCACAAAAACTGACACATACCCACTTCCACTTATTGACGAGCTTTTGCAGTCCACTAAGCAACACTGTTATATGACGACTATAGACCTTAGATCTAGTTATTCGCAAGTCAGTGTCTTTCCTGAAGACCGCGATAAAACGGCGTTCATTACACCATTCGGCACTTATCGTTTTACGAGGATGCCCTTCGGTCTTAAAAATGCACCATCCACGTTCCAGAGATTAATCGACCGATTACGTTCAGGTGCTGCTCTGCAGGATGTAGTGCTAATTGCATATTTAGATGATCTTTTGATAATTTCGGATAGTTTTTCGAGTCATTTAGATGACCTTCAGAAGGTCTTTGATCGCTTACGTCTTTTTGGACTTCGTGCCAATCGTGACAAATGTTTCTTTGCACGCAATGAAGTCAAGTATCTAGGACATGTCATCACGTCCGAGGGAATTAAGCCAGACCCCTCAAAGATAGACGCTGTTCTATCCATGAAGGAGCCCAAAAACGTAAAGCACCTAAAGTCATTTATGCAAACTTTTTCATGGTTCAGAAAATTTGTACCGAACTTTTCAAACGTAGTGCAACCTCTATCTAAGCTTACTCGTAAGAATGTGAGTTGGTGTTGGACTGATGAGCAACAAGCTGCTTTCGATTGCCTTAAGCAGAAACTCACTTCAACTCCCATTCTTGTACAGGCGGATTACACCAAGCCTTTTGTACTACGAACAGACGCTAGCAAGTGTGCTCTAGGAGCTGTGCTCATGCAAGGCGAAGGTCACGAGGAGAGACCTATTGAGTATGCTAGCCGATTGCTTACGTCTGCCGAGATAAACTATTCCACAACCGAACGAGAGGCTTTGGCTGTTGTGTGGGCAGTGGAAAAGTTCAGGGGATATCTCGACGGACATCCAGTGTATGTAAAAACTGATCATCAACCCTTAAGGTGGTTGCTTACTCACAAATCGCCAAGTGGACGACTCATACGCTGGGCCTTGAAATTACAGTCGTATGATATCCATTATGATTATACGCCAGGAAAGGCGAATGTATTGGCAGATGCTCTGAGCCGCCCACAGTGTAATAACACTGAGAACTGTGAGGTATGTGCGATCACAATCGATTTTCCCAGAGCTGGCTCTTCTGAGATCCGCCAAGAGCAACTACAAGATCCAGAAGTAGCTAAGATTATTAATGATCTTGAAGATTATGATGCCAATAATACTCATTGGATAGAAAGAGGGTATGTTTTGGACCAAGGCGTTCTCTATAGGCTAAACCCTGAAACTGATTCAGATGAACCTCAACTTGTGATACCAGCCTCATTGCGAGAGAAGGTAGTGCATGAATTCCACAACACATCTACAGCTGGTCACATGGGAGTAGAACGTACCCTTGATCGAATTAAATATAAATATTACTTTACGGGGATGAGGAAGTATGTCATGGAGTACCTTAAAAATTGTGAAGATTGCCAAAGATATAAAATAAGCAATCTGAAACCAGCTGGTCTCCTTCAAACTCCGGTACTTAACCAGCGTGGAGAAGTCCTCGCTATTGACCTCTTTGGACCGTTGCCAGAGGGTAAAAACGGTGAAAAGTGGGTGTTACTAGTGGAAGATACTGCCACTAGATGGGTGGAGTTGTATGCACTAGCCGAAGCTAATGCTGAGACCTGTGCTTTACTTCTTATCAATGAATACTTCCTCCGATACGGTTTTCCTCGTCGCGTCATATCCGACAATGGCGTACAGTTTGTTACATTAAACAGTGATTGTAACTTTATCCATCGTTTAATTCACAAATCCAAACTTCGCTAGAACTCACACCCAGTCGCGGTTATAAATGGCGTCCCAAGCATAGGGCGAAGTTGAAAAACTTTTGTGAACTTTTGTCAACGTGATAAAGTGATTACAAAATGCCGCGGACGCGTAAAGAACGTCAGTCGTCAGACTTTGATGAACCATCCGGCGCCGAGGGCCCGGTTACGTTTACTACGGAACACGTCACCGCCATGATGGCGACATTGCAACGGTCGCAGACCGAAGCCTTCGAGAGGCTACTTGAAAAAGTAGCAGCTACGCCGCGACCTGTAACGGCCGCGGGCTCCGAAGCATCGTCATCATCAGGGAACTTTGCGTGCTGCAGTTCCCGGTTTTCTGGTGATGCGTCTGAATCTGTAGACGCGTTCATCGACGCCGTGGAAAGCTTCCGGGAATGCACAAATGTTTCCGAAGCTAACTCCCTTCGAGGATTATCCATGTTGCTGACTGACAACGCAGCCACCTGGTGGCAGGGCGTGAAATCAATACTTCCTCCGATACGGTTTTCCTCGTCGCGTCATATCCGACAATGGCGTACAATTTGTTTCGGCTACGATGCAACAGTGCATGTTTGTTTTGGCGATTAAACAGAATCTTATCCCTTTATACCATCCAGAAGCGAACCCAGCCGAACGCAAAAATCGCGATCTTAAGACGCAGCTCGCCATATTAGTGAAGAATGAACATAGATCATGGCCGAAATTTTTATCCGAGATACGCTTTGCGATGAACAGCGCCACTTGTGCTACTACGGGATGTAGTCCTGCTCATATGATGTTTGCTCGAGAAATGCGAACACCTTTCGATGCTCATCGCGATTTGAGAGCTATATTAGACAAAGAAAACTTTCTTCCTCAAATCACGCCTTACCTCCGCAGATTTGTTACTAATTGGGAGTCAATTAGGGAAACAGCTGAACTGCAGCAAGATAACAGAAAGGAGATTGCTGATCAGAGGCGTCGTCATGTACCTAGTTTCGAAGTCGGAGACTTAGTTTTAGTTACAACTCACTTATTAAGTAATGCCAGTAAAGGTAGAACTCGTAAATTCATGCCAAGACGGGACGGCCCGTATCGCGTTACTAAAGTTGTAAGTCCTACTACTTTTGAAGTTGCTGATTTAGTTTCGAATCAGCTGGTAGGAAAGTTTCACCGGTCAGATTTAACCACGTACACTAGTAATAATGTGGTCTCCGATCCAGTACAACCACGCCGCCGCGCCGTCGTCGCGGACGACCACGTGTTAAACCGCGTTCTTTAGATGCCAACCCACCAACGGGTCGTTTAAATGTGTTGGAGGGGGAGTGTATAACGCGGTCACCCAATTTTGACATTAACCACGGCAACACCTCTCCCAGTGTACCAACATCGCCGCCAGTCCGCGCATGCGCGGAACCCCCTATTTCAAATACGCGCGCTGTGCAACGACAAGTCGCAACCGATCTTCTTCCGATACGACGTTCTGATCGTACGCGCGCAAAACCAACCAAACTTAACTTATAAGTTCTTTTGTGTTATTATAATAATTTGTTTCGTGTTATTTTGTATCCTGTGTTACATTAAACAGTGATTGTAACTTTATCCATCGTTTAATTCACAAATCCAAACTTCGCTAGAACTCACACCCAGTCGCGGTTATATCTATAATTTTTTGTAAATTTTCCTACCATGAGTCAAGTGAGAAATAACTCGTTACCACTAAAAAAATAGCCAAATCTAGAACATACCACCGATGAAAAATATTTTATTGTATAAAAATCTACTTTTCCATAAGATCTGTTTTCTTTCCAGTTATCCTTGCTCCTTATTTATTTAATTCGTCTTTAAATTCCTTAAGCTTCCAGGGACTGTACATATTATCAATAACGATGGTAGACCGATTTAAACACAAAAAAATAACAAAAAAACGTGATGTAAATAAAGCAAAAATTATTTGACAGCAGCCATTGCGCCGCCAGCGACATCTGCGCTCAGCTTTGCGTTCACATCCCCATTGGCACGCTCAAAACGACACAACGTCACTTCATCCGTAATTTTAGGATTTTAGTGATCCGTGCAGAGCAGAGAGTTTGAATAGTATAGACGAAAAGTATTTAAGACGCAATTTCAACATCGGTATTCATTTTCGCACTAACAGGTAACTTCATAAGCAAAAAGAGATAGATATACTTTTGTCTACGCCATCTTTTGTGCCAGTGTGACCAAGGATGCTATAGATACTTATCTATAGACATATATCAGTACTAGATCTGTGCCACTGTCATATCGATATTATCGAGTTTTGTTTTGGAGCGATCTACAAATTTGGTCAAATGTCTGTAAGAATCGTCCCTGACTGCAGCTAAGTTTTTCGACGCTTTTTAGGGATTCTTTAAAATTATTTAAAGAGTGAATGTGTACTCGTACAAAGAGTGAACTTATCAGTCATTGTAAGATTTGTAAGTGTACAATCCCACTCTTTCGTGACTTTTCTGTGCATTATACGCGTTGTATAATAATGTTTATTCATAACTTGCGCAAAAACTAGGTACATCATGAGAACAAAGTGACAGTTTTTGGTACACTTGTACGACTGTACAAACAGGTACTGATCAATATTATATAGTATGCTAGATCTTGTGCAAGACTGAAAAGAAAGTTTTCAACACACTTGTTCGTAAAGTGAGCCTTATTACATCGCTTTTAGGGCCATAAACCGAGCTATAACACACAAAGGTACGTTGAATATTATTAATCTAAACGTATCTAAATGATTGCGTAACCTTAGCATAACTTCATAGAACTAATTAATTGATTTCGTTGCAGGTTGCCTTAATATTCGGTGTTATTGGTGCGTGTAGACGACAAGAGCTTTATTATATTAAAATAAAGGATGTAGTAACCCGAAAGTATACTCTATTCAAAATAAGACGAAAATCAGTGAAAAAATAACGCAAGCCATTAATTTGTAGCCAAAGGCAGAAAAGTTTTGCCCCGAACCACAATACCAAATAACTCATGCTACGAGATGTACTTACATCTCGTAGCATGAGTTATTTGGTTCCTACTGTTCTATGATTTGCTCTTGTCGCCGACATTTACATACGAAGAAAACGAAAGTATCTACTAAAGAAGTGGCAAGCACCAATGTAACACAAACTGTGAAATTGCCATCCAAATCAATCCAATATCGCTTTAAAAATTGTACGTTCACCAATTGTTTTAATAATTAAACGATATAAGCAATACATGTTTGTTTTTCTCGCAAATGTGTTGAAAAACGTCGTATGAAACTCGTGACTCCATACACGCTCGGCTGAATTACGCCCTCGCTTACGACTCATACCCTCGTGTATAATGAGCAACTTAGCTTACTGGTATCATAATATACTATTACAGACGAGTATGTATATAAAAGTAATAAAATAAATAATTACAAAATGGTTAAAATAATTTAATTTAAAAAAGTAAAATGTGAAAACAAACATGATACATCAACCTGTATCCATAGATGGATCAAGGGATAGTGATAGCATGGTTCATTCAATTCAAATGCAGTGAACACAAGCGAGAATGTGGTGAAGGTGTCCAGTTAGCTCGTTTTATATTCTCGATAAACTTATTTCTTAAATAAGTACTCTTAGGAAACCTGTGCTCAATCAATATTAGATTAAAAGTACAAAAGCAAATAAAATTTATATAATAAACTAAAGTAAAATAAAAATACAGTATCGATAAATCTTTCTTGTGGTTTTTGTCACATCTCTAACATCAGAACGTAAGTACGTAAACTGTCATAGCTCTATCAGCAAACGCATGAAAGTTAATTTTTTCACTAAATAGAATGGTTTAAAGGAAACTACACGTCCTTGACGTATTTAGAACTAAGATTCCTTTATTCGGTAAAGCCTATGAAATGTATTCCCTGCACAATAATTTCAGTATGCTAGTCGATAACCTGTGAAAAGATATCCTTTGATTATTTTCAGTTAATACGCTCATTCTACTCTTGCAACCGATAGCCACACACGACATGGTTCATACAGATAATTATACAATAACATTCTGCCTGATCTGCATCAAACAAATGCGAGAAAACAGCGAAAAACTTTAATTACTGTAACCAATTGGTTACAACATTGACTAAAAAGTTATCTCTTTGACGTTCAGGATGGTAGCGTTTGTCTATGTTTGTCTCTTTTTATTTCATAGAGTTTTCCTATAAGCAGGAACGAAAGAATTGACAGTTTCTTTTTCGTCGTAAATACGTTATCTCTAGCCTGGAAGATTAGGTATTATACAAACTCTCTGCTGTAGAGAGTTTGTATATTATAATATACAAACTCTCTACAGCAGAGAGTAATATACAAACTCTCTGGATCCTTGTTTAAGTTTATACTTTTCTGTGCACGGCCTTGCAACAGCTAGGGCCGTCCGTTCCAACTATTGGAAAAATGGTTGATTGATGATTATAAAAGTTTATTGGGTCGATCAATTAGAGCTGATTAATTAGGGATCAAAACATTTGACCAATTTTGTTTCTCATCTCTAAATTATCTGCTATAGTTAACTGCTGTGATTGGCTGTTGAAAATTCTGTCAACCAATCACAGCAGATAAAGAGTGCTTGACAATTTGTCATATTAATTCTGCGATAATTTAAGAGGTGGGAAACTCGGCCTTACTATGGCTTTTTATATTATACTATAAAGGGCCACCTTCGTGGCTTGGTAAAATAGTGCTACCCGGTGTCAGCCAGTACAAGTTTAGTGTTACCTCAGTCTGGAGGCTGACTGTAGGTAGCCACTCCTTCCTCGCTTCTGTGAGGTTGTATCTGATTAGGATTAATTTGGGCGAGAGTGCTGCTCTACCTTGGCCTCCGAACGGCTAGTTCTGGTTGCCGGGATCGATCGAGGTCTGTCTCAGCTTGCAGCAGTGAGGGCTCGGATACTACAGAGTGGGGTCGTGTAATAGGGAGGTCAAAACGTCCTTTGAAGTAGTCTTAAAATACGTTGATGTAGTTCTTAGCTGTAGGTACTTAGATTCGTAGGTAAGTCAGGCACTTAGATTAGTAAGTATCTAAGTCAGTTTCAGTTACAGTCTGTTATAGCTGTTACCTGACCCACCCTCAACGAATTTGAACTGTGTGCCTGTAACATTATGGATTATTTAATTTGTATGAGTTTATCAGACTAGCGCTACTCGTTGAACAAATACAATAATAATACAGATACACTAATTTGATCTTTAAAACGTTAGCTTTAGGATATTTATAACTATTTGTTATGCAATTTTGATTTTTATGCTATAAGGCTAAAAGTTTATCCGAGTATTGTAATATAATTAGTGTCATCGCTACTAATAGCTTATTTTAATTATTATATTCAAGGAGACGCAAATAATTTCACCATCCCATATCTTCCCGTGGGTGTCGTAAGAGGCGACTAAGGGACACACCAGAGAATGGGCAGCAGCGTTCTCTGTACACTTTAACAACACATTGCGATCGCCAACCCGCCTGCCAAGCATGGCGTTTACGGTTTACAAACCAAAATTAATAGCACAAAGAAAAACGGCACCGAATGCCCAGCAGCCCGTCTACCCTCGACTAAGCAAGTGGTCGAGGCGATGGCATGGTAAGGGGTGAGAGGAATCATTGGAGTGGACCCGGCTACTCCAATAAACACCGACGACTGGACCTGGCAACATATAACACGCGAATACTACGGACCGACGAAAAGATAACCCGCGAACTCAAGGAAGAATTGAGCAGGTTACAATGTTAAAATAAATCCCATAGTTTTTTTTACCTTTTACCGATTATTTTGTGAATGTGTGAACATTGTAGGCCTTCTAGATGCTAGTTAACATTTGTTAACTTTTTTATATATAATATATTTTTTTTTAGTTTTGGTTTTATTACGACTTATTGTTTGGCCTACGTTGTCCCTCCATATCTAAGTACTAATGCTGTAACATGGAAATATTGTAAACCCAAACAATTTTTTAAAAGAGTAACCATGGAGTTTCTTGCCGGTTCTTCTCCATAGGAAACGACCAACCCGAACTGTGCACCTTTTGTCGACGTTTTATAAGTGCCCCTGTAGGCTTATGTGAAATAAAAAGTTTGATTTTGATTTTGAATGGCCTTTGTACGACCACTTCCTAAAATTTCAAATCCCTCCCTACCTAATCATTATCGCCCAATCTCCATTTTCCATTTCCTACCCAAAGTGATCGAGGCCTGCGTCCACAAGCACTTTTCAGGGTTTGTTCATCGGAATAACCGTAATTATTATAACAAGGTTATTCCGATGAACAAACCCTGAAAACTGCATTCATTCCAGTTTTTCCAGTCTGGATTCAGGCCAGGGCACAGTACTGCCCCCCTAGAGTGACCGGCGTATTAGAGATGCGATGCAGGATACCAAGGTTACTGTTTTGGTCTTAATTGATTTCTCCAATGCCTTTAACGCCGTCAGTCCCGATATTCTCCTTTCTATCCTTTCTCCTTTTTATCATCATATCTTGTGATTTCTTCCGACGCCCAGGAGTGATTCTATCTTTGGGGACCACAGCAGTTGTGACCTTTCTGCTGGTATTCCGTAAGGCGGTATTCTTTCTCTACTTATATACTGCTAATTGCAGAAGGTTCAAACTCGTTCAAAACAACAAATAAACTTTTAGTACGTCAGCTAACGGCAGGGTGGGTCAGGTAACAGCTATTACCGACTGTGCTATGAAAATAAATCTCATAAACTCTGTCCAATATTTTAATCTGGCAGTACATAGTTTTTACTGTCTTCCTCGATTTTAGGTAGGTACCGATCTTTGAGAAAGGTTAAAGGAAAGCTGGACAAGTTTGGCGCTTAATTAATTCCATCAGTCGAAGTGTTGTTAAAAGATCGCTTAAGTATTCAAAAACTTCGTTGAGTGTCGTTTATCGCCTTCATGAATAGGAAATAATAGATATCTATACTATATACAGGGTGGGTATTTCAAGAGAGCGTAAAAAAACAATATATTAACCAGGAATCGTATCCGACTATTTTGAAAAAAAAACACACACGTTATTATTTTATTACACCATCCGATAATGTCGTAAATAAGAATAAAATTATGGGAAGTAATGTTAGACCTACGTAAAGGTGAGCAAAGTCCTGATTTTTAGGGTTCCTTACCAGAAGGAATCTCATCATTCAATCATCTTTATAGCCCTTTGCTAAGAATAGTTACAGCACTGATAACAACATTTGTGCCACATGTTAAATTTAGTCTAGTTATATTTTTTTTTTTTTACCTTTGTATAGATTCTTTTACCGATTGTTTTGTGAATGTGTGAACAGTGTAGGCCTTCTAGATGCTATTTAACATTTGTTAACATTTTTATATAATATATAATCATTTTTATTTTTTTGGTTTCTCACGACTTATTGTCTTATGTCGGGCCTACGTTGTCCCCCCATATCTAAGTACTAATGCTGTAACATGGAAATATTGTAAAACCAAACCATTTTTAAAAGAGTAACCATGGAGTTTCTTGCCGGTTCTTCTCCATAGGAAACGACCAACCCGAACCGTGCACCTTTTGTCGACGTTTTATTAGTGCCCATGTAGGCCTCTGTGAAATAAAAAAAATGATTTTTGAAAAGGGTTTAAAGGGAGCCCTATTGTTGTCACACACGTGTCCGTCTATATGTCCGTATGTCTGTCCGTCTGTCGTCCGTCTGTCTGTCTGTCCGTCTGTTAGTCCGTCTGTCTGTCCGTCTGTCTGTCCGTCTGCCTGTCCGTCTGTCTGTCCATCTGTCTGTCCGTCTGTCTGTCCGTCTGTCTGTCCGTCTGTCTGTCCGTCTGTCTGTCCGTCTATCTGTCCGTCTTTCTGTCCTTCTGTGTGTCCGTCTGACTGTCCGTCTATATGTCCATCTGTCTGTCTGTCGTCTGTCACACAGATGTTACAGCCTAACGGTTGGAGCTACAGTCTTCAAATTTTCACATTATATGCATCTTTTTGACCCAAAAACATGCAAATTGTCAAAAAATACTTTGAAATGTTTCTAAGAAAGGGCGTGAAAAAAAAATTGTGTACCCCATCGAGTGGTGTATCGTTGTTTAGAGCTCGTTGAGCACAAAAGCCACAAAAGTCGCTAGGGAGTCGCTTCATGTAAAATCCTGGTACTCAGGTGCAACACCTGCATCCGGTTAGACAGGAAGCCGTTTACTTTTTCCAACTATATACACAATATAGTTGGAAAAAGGCTAGGCAGATTTATTTTAGACGTTTTCGATTCAATCATCGAAAGTATCTGTCATTTTATTGTCACGATAAACAAAGACAAATATTTATAAGTTATAATACCAAACAACGCGGAAGCCTCACCACTTTTACCGCCAAACCCCTAATAAACATGATTTTAGGTACGAGTTTAGATTACCTTAACATGTTGTAAACTTTGGTTGGGAACGAATAAAATGGTTATTTCGATGTTAGCACCTGGCGCCCTGTAAATGACCGAGTCGCCGAGAAATTCCTTTTTACCCAATGATATTCAAATAAACAGATATGTTATGAGCGCACGCATTGTGAAGACTCGAATAGGTCACAATTGTGACCTTTAGTCTTTAGTTTATGTCACGCATGGCGAAAAGCGATAGGCTTTGTTGAAACAAAAACAAAATAAAAAAAATGCAATCGTGTGTATTTAGAAATTGTACCAATTATGATACCAAAGTACATAAAACAGAAGGGATACCATATGTAAGTACGCAATATACCTCAATTTACTCATATTTTTTTTTTTCCTAATATTCTGATATTTGGAGGTTAGATAAAGATTGACATTGGTGGTCAGAATAATGTTTCTTGTTGGTTTTATCAAGCCATCCCTTTCGACTCGTAGTGAAATGTCAGATGAATGAAAAGTATGTATGTGTGCTGCCGCTGCAGCACGGAACACTTTTTCAATTGTTTTGAGAGTGTATAACGTATCTGTTTATTTGAATATCATTGTTTTTACCCGAATGTCGAAGGAGGGTAATGTGTTTATGTGCATATGTATGTATGTTTGTACCTATGTGGCGTTCTGGAGACCGATCGATTCATCTTAACTTAACATTGCGAGTGTCACTAAAGACAAGACAGTAATCAAAATTCACCACATCGGCCACACATTGAAAAAATTAAGTCCACGAAATATGTCAAATGGAGTATCGTTGAATCATCATCATCTGCCTAGCCTTTTCCCAACTATTTTGGGGTCGGCTTCCAGTCTAACCGGATTCAGCTGAGTACCAGTGTTTTACATGGAGCGACTGCCTATCTGACCTCCACAACCCAGTAACTGGGTAACAGCGGTACCCCTTGGTTAGACTGGTGTCAGATCTCAAGCTTCTGACTACTCGTAACGACTGTCAAAGATCTTCAAATGACAGCCGGGACCAACGGCTTAACGTGCTTTCCGAGGCACGGAGGAAACTCGGTATGTTGAAATGGTCACCCATCCACGGCCCGACCTCGTCAAGCGTTGCTTAACCTTGAAGATCGACCCGTGCGGCTGTTATTATTTAGCCACGAGCTCCTCTAATGGAAGTATCGTTGAATAGATATTCAAAAATTATCTTTAGGTTTCTTTCATCATTTTTCGTTTTAAATAACGGTTTAGGATATAAACTGACTTTTTCTTCTTTTCGTGTGAGGATGTGGCCATCTCTAGTGTCAGAGATAATTAAGCTGCCTTGTGGCTATTTCACTTGTGGGTTTGCTACTTGGCTATTTCAGACTTACATACATTAACTATATAAGTCCAGGTTTCCTCACGATGTTTTCCTTCACCGTTGCATGTGATGTCCAAGATAAACATAGAAAGTACAAAATTATGAATTTTAATAAGTCACATAGTTACTTGCTCCGATTTGAACCCACGAACTCAAACACGAGAGGCGAGGTCTTAGCTACTGAGCCACCACGACATTTAAATGAATAACTAGAAAGTTGTAAATAGAAAAAGTAAATAAAAAAAACCGGCCAAGAGCATGTCGGACTTCGCACATGTAGGGTTCCGTACCAGACCGCAAAATTAAGTTAGTTTTAATAGGAAAAATGAGGAAATTTCAAAGAAAAATCTGATTTATTAAATGTGAAGTTCATATGTTAATGGGAAGTTAAGTAAAATAAGGCTGACTTTGGTGGCTTCTCATTCCTTTGTTTTCTAATATTTTTTTAAACAAAAATGTGAAAATAAAAATTAAAAAATACAAAAAGCCCAACTGCTTAAAAACTAATTTAAAAATACGTGAAGAAATTACTAACTTTAAAACTTTCGCGTTTCATAATTGAAAAACAATATATCACGGGAATTTAACGTAATTATTTCGATTATTTATTTACATATTTCACACGACGTTAAAAACTACATAAATTAAAATCGGTTCGTCCGTTTAGGAACTATGATGCCACAGACAGATGTACAAACACATAGATACACACTTCAAACATAACTATTCAAGCAAAAGCTAGACAAAAGTTATGCGCATTTTACTCTTTGAATCCCTAGTTTCGCAAGTTATCTATACTTCTATACTAATATTATAAAGAGGTAAAGTTTGTGAGTTTGTGACGTTGTAAGGGGTAATCTCTGGATCTACTGAACCGATTTTGAAAATTCTTGCACCGGTAGAAAGCTACATTATTCCTGAGTGTCATAGGCTATAAAATATTTTCAAAATAAATAGAGATCCTTATGAAAATTGCAATAATGTAACCCAAGGTAGCAAAATGTTGTCTGTAAAATACATTATTTGGCGTGCGCTGAGAAAACTATTGATGATAGATACAAATTATTAGGTAGGGTAGGTAGGATAGGCAGAGTAGGCAGGGTAGGCAGAGTAGGCAGGGTAGGCAGGGTAAGCAGAGTAGGCAGGGTAAGCAGAGTAGGCAGGGTAGGCAGGGTAGGCATGGTAAGCAGAGTAGGCAGTGTAGGCAGGGTAGGCAGGGTAGGCAGAGTAGGCAGGGTAAGCAGAGTAGGCAGGGTAGGCAGGGTAGGCATGGTAAGCAGGGTAGGCAGGGTAGGCAGGGTAGGCAGGATAGGCAGGGTAGGCAGGATAGGCAGGTTAGGCAGGGCAGGCAGGGTAAGCAGAGTAGGCAGGGTAGGCAGGGTAGGCAAGATAGGCTGGGTAGGCAGGGTAGGCAGGGTAGGCAGGGTAGGCCGGGTAGGCAGGGTAGGCAGGATAGGCAGGGTAGGCAGGAAAGGCAGGGTAGGCAGGGTAGGCCGGGTAGGCAGGGTAGGCAGGGTAAGCAGAGTAGGCAGGGTAGGCAGTGTAGGCATAGTAGGCAGGATAGGCAGGATAGGCAGGGTAGGCAGGGTAGGCAGGAAAGGCAGGGTAGGCAGGATAGGCAGGATAGGCAGGGTAGGCAGGATAGGTAGGGTAGGCAGGTTAGGCTAGGGTAAGCAGAGTAGGCAGGGTAGGCGAGATATGCAGGGTAGGCAGGAAAGGCAGGAAAGGCAGGATAGGCAGGGTAGGCAGGAAAGGCAGGGTAGGCTGGGTAGGCTGGGTAGGCAGAGTAGGCATGGTAAGCAGAGTAAGCAGGGTAGGCAGGGTAGGCAGGGTCGGCATGGTAGGCAGGGTAGGCAGGGTAGGCAGGATAGGCAGGTTAGGCAGGGCAGGCAGGGTAGGCAGAGTAGGCAGGGTAGGCCGGGTAGGCAGGGTAGGCTGGGTGGGCAGGGTAAGCAGAGTAGGCAGGGTAGGCAGGGTAGGCAAGATACGCAGGGTAGGCAGGAAAGGCAGGGTAGGCAGGATAGGTAGGGTAGGCAGGATAGGTAGGGTAGGCAGGGTAGGCTGGTTAGGCAGGGTAGGCAGTGTAGGCATGGTAAGCAGAGTAGGCAGGGTAGGCAGGGTAGGCAGGGTAGGCATAGTAGGCAGGATAGGCAGGATAGGCAGGGTAGGCAGGGTATGCAGGAAAGGCAGGGTAGGCAGGGTAGCCAGGGTAGGGGCAGGTTAGGCAGGGTAGGTAGGGTAGGCAGGGTAGGCAGGTTAGGCAGGGTAGGCAGGGTAGGCAGGGTAGGCAGGGTAGGCAGGGCAGGCAGGGTTGGCAGGGTAGCCAGGGTAGGCAGGGAAGGCAGGGTAGGGGCAGGGCAGGCAGGGTTGGCAGGGTAGGCATGGTAGGCAGGATAGGCAAGGTAGGCAGGGTAGGCAGGGTAGGCTGGGTAGGTAGGCAGTTGACGGGAGCGAAGCCCCGAGGGTCAGCTAGTCGTGTTATAATTACGTGTTTCTATCAATAATCGACAGTGTAGTTTAAAAAGCATGGCTTTTTTATTTAATTTATTTATAAGAAGCAAGTAAGTGTTTGGGTAGGATAGTTTAAAAAAATATATATATTTGAGAAAACACGACGTGTTCATAATATTTCCATGCATTTGAATTAAATCACTGCAGTAAAACCACGAAGAGTAAAATGAGAAAATTATTCAAAGAAATGAAAGCTTGCTATTTCTTTAAAAACCTAATATCGGATTGGCTGTAAAACAACAATCATAAATCGACAGAGTGGTGAGTGACAATAAAATAAAAGTACCTATGTGAGGAACATAAATGCCGAGCTGGTTGAAATGTAGCCTAGAGAAGTGGGCAGTAGCGTTCTAGTCCTACGAGTCGATACTAATTACTTAGTAGAGAATTTTTACTCGAATATTTCCAGTTAGATTAAGGCACCTATGGTAATAGTTGATGCAATAAACACTCTGAGCAAAATGCTCTTCATGGTCCGGGTCGAGAACATGGTGGAAGATCGATAAAAGATTGAACTTGGGGTAAAAGCTTTCAAGATGCGATGAAAGCCTACTTTATTCTATACGTGTGAACATAATACGGGTCTCTTTACAGGTACACGCCAAGCAATCATAAAAGTGATAACAAAGAAAGATTTAAAAGCACCTGCTGCCAAAAATTGTGACCCACGCTTAAAAACAAAATTTAATTTAAAGTAAAAAATAAGTAAACAAGATTTGCAGTAAATGAAAACATCCACAGTAATTTACTGTAGAAAAACGGGAAGACCTTTACCACGGTTACGTTTATAAGGATTTAAGGCTTCAATTTAGACTAGCTTCACACTTTTTACTACGCCGTAAAGAAGTTATAAAAATAAACTTTATCCCTGAATTAAACGGTGTAGAAATTCTGCAGCTGTGAATCAATGAAGAATATAAAGACAAAACTGCTGATGTCTTCATTTTCTAGGGCTCCGTAGTCAAGGAACCCTTATAGTTTCGCCATGTACGTCTAGCTGTCCATTCGCAGCTTAGCTCAGAGACTCTTAGTACTAGAAAGCTATAATTTGGCATGGGTATACTTATTAATCACGCCGACAAAGTGGTAAAATAAAATCATGAAATATTTTTTTAGGATAGCTCCTGTACCTACATGTAAAGTGGGGATGTTTTTAGGGTTCCGTGCCCAAAAAGTAAAAACGGGACCCTATTACTAAGACTCCACTGTCCGTCTGTCTGTCACCAGGCTGTATCTCGTGAACCGTGATAGCTAGACAGTTGAAATTTTCACAGATGATGTATTTCTGTTGCCGCTATAACAAAAAATAATAAAAACAGAATACATTAAATATTTAAGTGGAGCTCCCATAAAACAAATGTCAATTTCGTGCCGTTTTTTGCGATAATGTTACGGAACCCTTCGTGCGCGGGTCTGACTCGCACTTGGCCGGTTTTTTTTTCTCGTCTGTCCCATTGCCATGGTCAATGGCCCCGCCACCTACCATATTTCGGCCGGCTGGGGATAGGGAGAGCGACCAACTCTATACCGACACCCCTACTTCCCTGCGGCCCATCGCGTCAGCCATCACACGGTGGCGACCCCGTCCAGGCTGCGGAAGGTAGGGAGAGCGGCGCACCGCAATACCGGCACTCCTCTCCCACCACGGCCTCCATCCCTCAACCGCGATATCGTATGGGACCTGGGTCGCTCCACAAAACATCGCGGCCCGCCTAAGTTGCGATGTCGCCTGTTATCAAGCGGCGCCGCAACCTACTAGTTGAAAAAGCCCTGACTAGCGGCCCACCTCAGGTCCCTCTTCGCTTCACCGTGGGGTGACAAGCCACGGCTACTGAGCCTCCCCGCCTCGACAATGCGGGAACCCACCGGGTTTAATTAATTTTGTCCTTTCTTTAGAGCAATGTTCGGTGCTTTCATTGTTTATGAACGTTAGTAATGCCTATTTATTCTGGTGAATGTAGCTGATCGTAACCCTCGCAAGTCAGACACTTGGCTGGTTTTTTGTTTTAGCATTGATTTATCCCAGTCATTTCAGACGAAATACGTCTTACGCTTGGCTTAGGCCTCTCCCAAGTGTCGCCACATCGACTGTTCCTGTACTTATTCCATCCTTCCTCCTGTACTTATGGACTCTCATGGCCCTCACTGTGTCATCGATCCACCTTATTGACTTTCTGAGGCTGCGTTTACCGGGACGCTGAAGAAACTGCAGGAATTTTTGGTTCCACAGGCCATCCGTTCAATGCGAGCTATGTGCCCTGTCTACTGGCGAAAATTAACAATTCTTCGGATAAGGTATATCTTTTTTAATTTATGTAGGTACATAATATTTTTGTCAAGCGTACTGTTTGCGAGATCCTATATCCCGTCAAAGTCATGAACACAATTTTTTTCTTTGACTACGGCGTCACAAAGTGTTTGTTGATCGGTATGAATGTATTTATGTAAGTATGCATGCATTTATGTTTATTTATTTCCTCATAACTTCTAAACTACATATTTATCATTTGCCGTTTGTCCGGATATAGGCTATCGCTGACGTCACATGATATTAAATATCAATAATATTACCATTCTCTAGAGGGCATACAGTCATGAACTAATAAAGTTTTGTCAACAACAAACCCTAAACAAGAAAAAAAATGTGATGTGGCTCTGCAAAAACCCCAAAATACTTTAAATAAAAAATAAAGTCGAAAAGTAAAACCCGACTACTGAAAAATCACGCTCTAAAAAGTATGAAACAAGAAAATACTCATCTGAAATTGTTATGTACGAACTATTCGATATGCATCTGATATTAAATAAACAACTTACATGTTATAAATATTTTATTGTAATACATATATATTCATAGTGGTGATGAGCTTCTTTTTCGATCGGCTCAAGTGCATCAAGCTGGTATTTGGCAGATCCGTCCCAGAGATGAGAACAGTACTCCATGCATGATCAAACTTGCGCTTGATACAACTTGAGCAGCTGTTCTGGTGTGAAGTACCATCTCATCTTTAAAAGGATCACCAAATTTTTGGCAGCCAGCTGAGCCTTTGCCTCAATGTATGGGCCAAAATTGAGGGTCAATGTAAACGTAACGACAAGAAACTCAAGATGGTTCATTATGTTCACTGATACACCTCGGCAGGAAGGAGCCGGGTGGAATTGGCACTTTTAGCGGAGAAAAGACACGCCTGGGTTTTAGCAGCATTGAACCTGACCAGATTGGCATCGCCCCATTCGGATACTGCCTTCAAAGGCAACCTCAAGCGGTTCACCACTGCCCCACGCAGAGACCGGCTCTGAGGCCCAGTAGAACGTGCGCTGGACAAGTACCTCTCAGCAACAGTGCTTCGTCTGCATACCCAAAGGTATTTAGTAAATCGATAACTACTCGAATGGACCGAACCCTCAGGAAGTCTGCAATCCAATCACACAGACCACCGGGCAGACCGAATGAACCAAACTTACCAATAAGACTTTCGTACCAAACCATGTCGAATGCCTTCGAGATGTTTAGGGAGACGGTAAGCGCTTCCCCGTGCCTCTCGATGACCTCACTCCAAATGTGAAAGGCATACGATATAATGATGAAGGTTGCGGGCATCCGCTGGATGCGAGACGCACGGGACCGGTCAATGTGGCGACGCTTGGGGGGGGGCCTATGTCCAGCAGTGGTCGTCTTTCAGCTGATATGATGATGATACGATAGAATCGGTCACTTTAGGTTGTCGTTAGCTTCTAGGTATGCCAGGAGCTTAATATTTAGTATCACAGAGATGGGTCTGTAATTGGCCGGGTCAGCTCGATCGGCGGGCTTCTTGGGCACGGGCATTGCGTTAGCGTTGCTTCCAACAATTCGGCACTTTTCCAGTCTCATATGAAATGCAAAATAGTCGTGTCAAGATCGGAGACATTGTTACGTCAGAGAACAGAATGTAGTGCTCCATTCCCTGACGTAACGCATCCGTCACGGCGTCCGCGCACGACGGATCACCCGAAGGAAAAAGCAAGTAGACTTCCAAGGAATTCGTAAAACAAATAATATGAGAAATCGCGAATTTGGATTTTGGCGCTGACACCACTACTACTACTTGTACCTACTTATGGCTTAAGAGATGCAGGTTAGGCTACATACATACATACATACATAAGTTCACTCAAACTTGTCAAAGTGTTGACCCACTTACTCATACTCACAACAACCGCTCAGCCTACTTAATATAAGTTCCTATAGGTAGACAGGTATATGTAAACTATCATCTAAGCTGACCCTAATCACTAAGCTCTCTCAATTATGAGTAGGTAAGTAGGTCGGTAATAATTATAGCTGCATATCATCAGGGGTACGTTGACTGTTCCTGCCTGCATTCGGTGTATGAAAATCTTGACCATACAGAGGTATTTCACTATACGATGCAAATGGCGAAGCCAAAAACGTACGTGGCTGAAAGTGATAAAGACATGAAACAGCTTCAGCAATAGGGATGTTGGCTGAAAATTAGTTATTTGTCCGTCAGGTAGATAATAAAAATATTCGACACGAATTTTTTCTTTTGACACGTAAACTTAAAGTGACGACGGAAATAATGCGTTGAAATATCGTGTGACGTCACGCCGTTAGTACTCTTTATACTGACATAGTGAAGTCACAAGCCCCACTCCTGTACTTTGACGCGCTTTATCTTTGTAAACTTTTATTGATATGGCAAAGCAAAAATACGTATCCAATATTATTTGATAATCTCACTGACAGACTAAATATAATTATCATTTTTCTACCTAGTAAATATCCCTTGTACCATTTATTAGTTTAATATGACATAGTCGCGAATAATCTATAAGGTTCCTCTTCCTATTTGACCTATCAATAGACTCTGCTATACTATGTATAGGCTTTGCTATATTTGCCTAGTTGCATACTGTAAAAGGTTGCCTGCTGTGGATGCACTTTGAAAGTGTGAATTTAGACACATTCGATTTGAGAACAGATTATTATTAGACCAACAGCCGTAGGCTAAAACGCGAAAGCGGTTATGTTCGTGCCTTGTAGTACCACACACGGACACTCATGCTACCAAGGGCTGTTTAAAAACCCGAACGAAGGAACACACTTCAATCTCCGACATTTCCCCCTCAATCACGAAACATTTCCTGCAACCGGAGACAATAGTACTCGTCGAAGTGTTTTGCGGACGGAAAATAAATCGAAACGGATTTTCATCACGTCATATTTATTTAAACTTTATTCGCCATAAAATAAAAAATAAACGGAGAAAAGTTAAAAGACATGGACCCTAAGTCCATTTTAAATCGACAAAATACTAAATTATTGATTTAGAAAAAAAAGGAATGCTGAATCCTGATGGCCTGCTTGAGTTATGATAGGATTTGACGTACCTATGTAAGCACCTATGTGAATATGTTCTGCATTTTCAGTCCAATTAGCTTACTAGCGTGCAATGAAATAACTTTCTAAATCCGAGTAGAAGAAATATTTCATGAAAAAAATATTCAAAATAAAGAACTTAAAAATATTATGTCGTACTATCGGCAAACTTGATTCATAATCCATCCTAAGCATATTTTACTACAGATTTTTAAATAACAATGTCTAATACAAATTATTTATAGTTTTGCTTTAATATGTATATATTACCTTAGCAACAAACTTGTTATTGATTTAAATAAGACAGTGACAATTAATTTACACATATCGCCATCATTTCTATAGTATCTGCTTGACGATTAATATAAGTGGTCGGCACGTAACTTGGCAAGAGTCGTTAGATGCGCACAAGTTGTTTTTTAGGTATCTTTGGTTACCAAGCGGGACGCGGGAGACGTTTAGCACCGTTCCGAGCGCGCGACTGGTTGTTCAGTTGACACAAGGATCGACTGGCCAATCGCGTCGCATCCACATTCCGTTCGCTCTATAATATGGTGGTTGTTCAATCCGGTCACTATGCGCGAACGTACCCCCACTGCACCAAAACCTTGCCAAGTTACGTGCCGATAACTTATACCCTCTCTCACAGAGAGGAGTATCCCAGCAGTGGGAACGTTAATAGGCTGATGGTGGTGACGTTTAATTATTTAGCGTTTTTATTTTAATTTAAAAGTTATCTTTTGTTACCGTAATAGTTCGTATATGTTTCTTTAAGCAAACAATGTTGAACGATAGCTTAATGAAAATTAATTCATTCAAAACATAATTACTGCTTAAAAAAACTTTAAAGTTTTTAAGTTTTCAAACGGATTATCGGTTCGGTTGGAGTCATACATACATTCAATCAGTACATATATTCCTCAAGTTGGTGAGAATCGTTACCAAAAACTATTCTTTATTAATAATTCTGTTTTATTTTAACTGTCTTCTCTTCTACATTTGAAAATATCTCACTACGCCAATACTTTCCAGCATAAGTGTAGTAGGTTAGAAATGCACACAATTTTGTTTCTACTACATTCATTAGGGTACCAAACCTAACCCAGTATTCATCAGAAACATCCATGTGTATCCTATTAGAAGTTGTTCGTGTAAGCAAAGTCAAATTTCAGTTCATTACTCGCTTCATCTAGCTCGTAGAGATATATATTTGTTTTGAGTCCCACATATGCTTTTCATTTTCCAAATTGTACTTTCCATAATATCACGACTAGATTTCCTAAAAGAGTGGGTAGAAGCGTAGGTACCAATGACCACATTTCTCCAGAGATGTTGTGAGTCTCAAGGGACGAGCCAGCACACATCCAAACTCTGAACATGAAAAGAAAATTAGTTGTCCCGGGGATGGTATCAAACCCTGGAAGCTCAACGGTAGAATCGACTGGACTACCGCACATAACGCGATTGGCATATACCAGAATGACATAATATTCTGGGCTGTAGGACAAAATAATTGTGCGTAAGAACAGAACGTAAGTGCCTGAATGGTCAAATGCTATCATTAATTAATAACATAGCAATAAGCTTATTTAACCTAAAAATAAACACGAGATAGAAATATATAATGTAGTTTGCAAGTTTCAACCAATATCAATTTCTGTAACTACTGACTAGATTAGACGCGAATGTGGGATTAAGCGCAAACTAATTCAAACTTCGTCGTATTGGTGCCCTCCATATATACATTCAATGAAGGAATCCAATATTGGGATATAACTAAGTAGGTACTCACAGTTTTTCGCAGAATATTTTGTTCTATTCTTTGCTCTCCATCTTTAGCTTGACTTGCTTGTAGTGTTCTCGTCGCAATTTCGTTGTTGACACTCATAAAATCACGACTGTATTCTCTTAGACAGGGGTCACCAATAACTTTCATTTGGGGTCCGTTTCTTGAAAATAATATGTCCGTCGCGGTCCGTAAGGCGAACTACCCTCACCCCGCGGCTTTATAAATATTTTATTAAATAATATACCTAGACTTTTTTCAAATGTTAACGTGAAAAATGTTTTGCCTTGAACTATCCGTCCGACGTTTAGACTAACTATTGTTTAGGCTATTGTCATGAAATCTAGGAGATCTTTGAAATTATCTGGATGCGACACGCACGGGACGGATGTGGCGTAACTTAGAGGAGGCCTATGTTCAGCGGTGGACGTCTTTCGGCTAAAAAGATGAAGATACATATCTTGGATAAGTTTGACCAAAATAGGTTGGCGATCCGGATCCGGACCGCGGTCCTACATTTGGTGACCCCTGTCTTAGACTATATAAAAGTATTGCCCGAATTAGTTGGCAGAGGTGTGAATTACTTACCTACACCCCAATTATTCCTCGAAAGAAGAGATGTAGGTATCGAACACCCACATGTCATAGTTTATAAGTTCCATGTATTAGTGGGCGAGCCAGTCATCATAAACACGGCATTAACTCTGAGTGGTCTGGTACTGGGTATGTTCTATTGTAAAAACTATGTTAGAATCATTCTGAAATCAAACCTGAGTGAGCATGTCACAGCTGTCGGACTTGCAAACAAAAGAACAACGGGGCTACCCAAAAATAAATTTTGCATAATTTGCACATTCATACTCGTAAAACTCTAAACAGACAGAAATTTATTTCAATCTCATTCAACGCGATATTTTTTCACATTTTATGAAGGTACAAAGGACGCGCAAATTATAACGCGGACAATAGGCCTGCGGAAAAACGTGAAAATATTGTATATTATGTTATAAGCCTACACATTTTATATTGGAATAAGGATTTTTAACTGACTTTCCAAATAGTAGGAGGTTCTATGTTCGACTTCATGGTTGTTTATTTTTTAGTGTTTGTTCACTGATATCTCCGTCAATTACGGACCGATTCTGAAAATTCTTTTTTTGTTTGATATGTTCCAAAATTGGTCTCATTTTAATTTGGTGAAGACTTGATGATGAGATATACTACAGAACTCTTCAATAAATAACGTCCAATCTCTCGGGATTGCTGCGATCGCATGTCTGTTCATTGTTTATACCATTTCATAACACAACATCACGCCAGTACGCTCTAAAGAAGTACGCAGATGTGTACAGTTCACCTTGGTACTGCACTCTCATTTCACCGGTTATGTTCAAATTTCATGGTATTTGGTTAATCTATTCTGGCATTATAAGTACCTTACTAAAGGCAAGTTGCTTAATAGGTACCACTAAAAAGTGAAAAATAAAAAATAGTATATTTTTGTAAAAATATTTCTTTCATTATAATCATCCCGTACATAGAAGTCCGATATTAAATCATATGAAATCATAAATATTTTACGATGTTCTATTGATTTCATGAATATTCCAAGCATTTTCATATTTCAAGCGAAAAATTCGTTGTGTCGTATCAAATTCTTCAGAATTTTACTCAATTATCTTGTTTCCTATTCCTAAAGTCGCTGTATTTTATTTGGTTAAGAAAACGTCGCGAACGTGAGAACAAATAAACACCGTCAGGTGAAAATAAACAGATAGACAATCATGGCTTCTTTGTTTATTTTGTCCGTTGACTCTACTCGTCTGTCGAGTTTTGATCTGACACAGACATTCAGGTATTTTTCCAGTAAATTTAATTATCTAGCGTAAATTATTTGACGTTCGCCTTCGTACTTCGGAGCTAAATCAAATTTTAGTCCTCTTGTTAAATTGAACGTTTAAGGATATAGAAAAATAGTAGGCGTTTACCTACCTAGATATTGCTAGGTACGGTAGATTAAATTGAAATAATTAGTTTTTTATTAAATGAATGGTTAGGAACAATGGCACAGACAATTAGTATCTCTATCACTCTGGGGACCAAAGTTTAATTTGAGGTACCTAGATATGTTTTTGCAAAGCTCTTATCAAGGTATTTTCAAAATATAGACATTAAATATTCAGTTAATTTTAACAGTCTTCAGAAATGTTTTATACATAAATTAGTTTTCTTTAAAAGGTACTCAAATAATTACTTATTATTATTACTTACTTAGGTAATTACTTATTTCTAGTATCTATCTTCGAAAATACGATATTATATTTTATTTATTAAGGCAGCTTAAATAGTAAAATAATTCCAAAAGCTAAATGAATTTAATTAGCAAGAAACAAAGCTGTAATAACTAAATAGCCTTTTCAGAGAAATATTAATTAATTAGTTTTAGTGTTACTGTTGTACTTGTGTATGTATTAACATTATATTCCTCTAGAATATTTCTTCAAACGTGGTTTTTTAATCAGGCAAAAAATACGAGGCCATGGAGGTGGCCTCTCAAATATTTGTTTCGTCTAGGAATCGAACCTATTTTAGCTATGATTGATAATCAATCTTTCAGTCACTACAAGATGATGAAAGCTAGGCTATACATGAGTTTGAATTGATCATATTGTTGGTAAAGTGAAGTTCGCGGTTATTTTACAAGCTTTTATTTAATTCGCAATGTATGTATCATCAAATCTTGCAACTGAATTTTGAAGCAGTTAAGCCACCACCGATTAAGATGAAATTTTGCATATACGTTTAGTTTGGATGACAATGCATGCTTAGCTAAGTGACGTTATTCTAAATTTACTATGGTGGATGGCCCAAGATGGCGGACTAGTTATTTTATGTGCACTGCCATGATATGGGTATCAAATGAAAGTATTTGCCGAGAAGAATACGAAAAAAAGCTTGTTTATAAAAAGAGTTTTTTAATAAATTACTTACTGACCGTAGCTGAATTGAATGTTTGGGGTTAATAAGAGTGTGACAAACCCTACTGAAATGCCAAAGATTGACAGAGTTTCGAGTTTGACAAATACTGAATTTTAAATACTTATATTCTGTCTAGCTGCGTCCAGCCTTTAATTTAACATTTGACAGCTCAAAAACTTTTCATTAAACGATGTCTTAATGCGTTACCGATTCGATTTCTTACAATAATCGACTTCATTTTTATCAATTTTTTATCGATTTAACATATTAGTCTTATTGCTCAATATTTTGCATTGTTTTATAAACGTATGTTTAAATTATTATGTTCTACGTATTAAAATGAACTGTTACATTTTGTATAACATTTAGGTATATGACTATTGGTGCGTATAACCTCTAGAAGATTACTAGTAAAATCACACGCGATTGAACCTAAATTATTAGAGTAATCTAGGCTATAATTGCTGATTCAGCAGTGCTAAATTAAAGGAGAAAAGTACGCAGATGAGACGAAAGGCAATGGATAAAGTTCAATTTACTAATTATGCCACATACCTTTGAAACAGCGATTCCCATGCAGATGCAGATGCCACGTTCGAGAAGTTCAGCTCACAGATTAGGTACACTATGCTGGCCAGCGGTACACAACACAGTAGGTCTAGGTAATACAGATAACACTTTCCATGTAGGTTCAATTAAGAGTTTTGGGCGAGTGGGTGATTTTGTGCGCGCACCTCCGCCCTGGTTGGTAAGAGACTGACCACCATCGCCGGCGGCCATCGTTGGCTTTGACGTAACGACCGTAGCGGCACGGCGCGGAATACCACCAAAACAACGATAGGTGACACTAATTTAATAAATTGGAACTAGTATACCAATGCCTTTCAGTCGCCCTATGGTGATGTAATAAAATATGAACTATAAATTAGGAAGCGTAACCATTTTCCCCGGCTTGAAAGTTCCTACTTTCGAAACACAAAGGAGAAGTAAAATAAGTTGCAGATCATCACAACTCTACCAAAGGTTATAAGAACTCTAAAGTTGCGACTCTCTATTACAAATAAGAATATTCAATTAACTATTCTACGCGGTAATTAAATCTAATACTGCACATTGGTGCACGGTAAAATTAATTATTAATGTAACGAAGCTTATTGCGTTGGCAAAGGGCACAACTTTACTACCGGGCGACTCTGAAGGATCCCGCTTTTAGTTTTTACCGATGCGACTCTACAAACTCCGTTTTTATCTGGAAATATTTCTGTGATTACTCCTAACGGCCAATGCAGCGGCATCACATTGTCCTGCATGGAGACGACAACCATACCGACCCGTATTGGATTGGCAGGGGTGTTCCATTTCTGTTTGGATTGTAGGGTGTGCAGGTACTCTTGGCGCCACCGCTACCAAAAAGACTGGACCATTTGGTCAGTTAATTCATAACGCGAAATAAGATGTAACCGCGTTTCATTGACTTCGCGGGCGGGGAGAAATAAAAGAGGTTTCGTATGCAAGAAGTGCGCCGGCGATAATGAAGTGGGCTCTGACGGATCCGAGCTGATCGCATACAGAGGCCTCGAGTTTAATAAAGCTTCTATTTGAGTTAGTATAGTGTTAAGCTCATCAAAACTAAAAATTTGCTGACCTATGACCTTGCAGAGATGCGTTTTGACACTCTTTACTTCACTTTCCCAACAACCACCAAAATGTGGAGCTCTACAGGGGATGTTTTTAAGTGTTATTCGATGCTCTGCAAGTTCTCTTTCCCACAAAGGCGATATTCCTTAGCCAAGAATTGGTAGAGATCTCGTAGATAGGATTTGGCTCCAATAAAATTGGTAGCGTTATCTGTGTAAAGACACTGAACCGGTCCTCTACGCGCCAGGAAGCGTTTAAAAGCGGACAGAAAGCTCGCAGTGCTAAGATCTGAGGCAATCTCAAGATGCAGAGCACGAGTTGTCAGGCATGTAAAAAGGCAGATATACGCTTTTCTCGATTTTTGACCTCTAGCACGTATTGACGTGATCAAGAAAGGTCCCGCGTAGTCGCAACCTGTTTGAGAAAAAGCCTTAGGAGCCGACTCAACGCGAAAACGTGGCAAATCCGCCATTATAGGAAAGGTAGGTCGCGGCTTTGCTCGAAAGCAAAGGTTACAATTAAAGGTAATGTGACGTGCAATACGTCGCGCGGACAGGATCCAATACTTCTGTCGTAAGATAGATACGAGCAAGGTTGGTCCTGTGTGGAAATTTTTCACATGATAGTGGGAAACTAATAGTTCCACTATATGATCTTGACGCGGAAGAAGGATCTGATGACGTGAGTCAAAATCTAGCTCAGAGTTTGCTAGGCGACCTCCAACGTGGATAAGTCCTTCGTGGAGGAAGGGACTTAGCCGTTGTAGTGACTTAGAGCACAACTCATTGCGGGCTAAGCGATCGAGATCAACTTCAAAATGGATCCTCTGCACAGATCGCCACACAATAGATTCAGCGAACTCTAGATCAGACGCGGTAACGGGCCCTCTAGGGAGTCGTTTGATAAACTTATAAACCAAGCAAATGGTTTTTAAATATTTCAACCATGACGAGAATCTAGTAGAGTGAGCGTATAAAATGTTGTCGGAAGGAGGACTTCTGTCCGAGCATTCGTGCGAGAGTACAGGTAAAGCCACGGGCTTCATTTCGGGAAGCTCTTGCGACTCGCCTGAAACGAATGGTTTTATCGGCCATTCAACGCGCGGAAGTTTAAGCCACGGCGGTCCATTTAGCCACAACGGATGATGAACTAATTGAACAGGCGTTAAACCGCGAGAGAGGCAATCACTAGGATTTTCAGACCCTTTGACATGGAAGAAGTGATCTGCCGAAAGATTCTCATGAATCTTAGCGATACGATTGGCTACGAAAGTGTGCCATCGATGCGATGCGGAATGAATCCAACTCAAGGTTACAGTTGAATCCGAGAAAGCTACGACTGCCTCAATGGCGTGCCGAGCTGCGAAAAGATTATATACTCGCTTTATCACAGTTGATAAGAGGAGTGCGGCGCATAACTCGAGACGAGCTAGCGAAACTACTTTCAGTGGCGCGACTTTAGATTTCGCACACACCAGCGAAACGACGATACTACCGTCGGGTCTGACAACGTGGGCGTAAACCGAACCACCGTAAGCTTTCTCACTAGCGTCGGCAAAACCGACGAGGGAGAGCCTACAGCGTTCTACGACGCCGACATGTCTCAAAAATCTCAGTTCAGAGATAATTGGCAATTCAGCTTGAAATGGTTCCCACAGACGAACAATGCGAGGTGGTGGGACGTCATCCCATCCAAGTTTGCCAAGCCAAAGCTCTTTAATAAGAAGCTTGGCGTATAAAATTATCGGTGCCACGAGGCCTAAAACGTCGAAAAGACATGCAATGGAAGAAAGAATATTCCGTTTCGTGCAAGGGCAAACATTAGGGTTAACCTGGAATACGAAACAATCCTCATCAGGGAACCAACGAAGTCCCAGTATTTTCTGTGTCGGATCTTTACTTAGGTCCACGCTCTGTGAAGGTCGTAATGACTCTGGAATATTCCGAAGAACATCGACACTATTGCTAGACCACTTCGTTAGCTGAAAATCACCGAGAGAGAATATTTTTATTAGTTCACGAGCCGAGTCTATAGCCAGCGCAGTGCTAGGTATAGAACTAACTATATCATCCATGTAAATATCTCGCTGCAAAATGTCCCTGGCGAGAGGTAACTGCGTTCCTTCATCCTGACATAACTGTTGGATAGTGCGAATCGCTATAAAAGGACTACACTTTAATCCAAACGGAAGCACTGAAAACTGATAAATTAGAAGTTCTTCTTCCTCATTAAACCGATATAAGATACGTTGAAGCGAACGATCTTGTGGGCGTATACCTATACGTAGGTACATAGATTTAACATCTGCGGAAATAGCGACACTAAAAAGCCTAAAATTTAACAAGATGTTAAAAAGGTCAGCCTGAAGGACTGGACCTGCGTACAGGATATCATTGAGCGAGGTACCGTTATCTGTACTTGCACTAGCATCTAGGACCACGCGTAGCTTAGTGGTCACTTTATCCCCTCGAATAACAGCATGGTGAGGAATATAGTAGTCCATTTCTCGCTCCTTACAATTTCGTTTGGGCAACCCACATTCAGGTAAAATATTCTGCACCAAAGAAATATAATTGTTCTGTAGATAATCCCGTATGACGTCATCATAAAGAAGCTTGACGTTAGGAAGCGATTTAAGTTTACGTTCGAGGCTATAGAATCTCTTGCGAGCTATATCAAAAGAATTTCCTAACGCTGACGCGTCTGTTTTCAGTGGTAAAGCTGCAACATACTTGCCATTTGGAGTGCGGGTAATTGTGCTACAATAAAACTCTTCACAGTGTTTATCATCCACACTCCCTACGGACGAAGCAGCAACATCTTCAATCTCCCAAAACTTACGAAGATCGAAGTTATCGAAAGAACTCGCAAAGAAAGACATAGTGTCAGTTGAAGGTTCGATAATAGGTGCTTCTCCTAGAAGTATGTAGCCGAGCATAGTCTCCAATGCATCGGGGCAACCGGGTGCGCTGGTCACGGTACCGGGTCGCAATAACTTAGCGAACAACGTGACTCCAAGTAACATGTCAATATTACCTGGCACACCCCAGCTGTCATCAGCGAGTAGTTTAGGATCAATATGCTTCAATTCGGCAGTATCTATAGCGCCCAGAGGAAGCTGCCCGGTTATCTGATCCAAGACTAGAGCGTCAATTCTATACTTAGGCTGCGAGCAAAACCGTGAGCTGAACGTAAAACTCACCGAGCCACGAACGGCCTGCGATGTGCCACCAATACCACGAACGGTAGTTATTGAGTCCGTATGTATAGTTAGACCGAGCATACGGCAGCAACGCGATGTCATATAATTCTTTTGCGACCCAGGGTCCAAAAGACATCTAACCACCACGCCCTTACCCCTCCTACCCGCCACTAACACCTTGGCAGTAGCCAGAACTTCGGTACTACGTGTGGCCTGGATTTGAGCAGAAGAAAGCGTACACAACGCCACACGATCAGAAGTAGCTGGGTCGGCCGCAGAAACGGAGGCTGGGTCGCTAGCGGGCGCCAGCGCAGGGGCTTGCGTCGATTGCTCAAAATGCAATAAGGAATGATGCTTACCGTTGCATTTCCTACATGTTGACTTAGATAGGCACTTAGAGACGGTATGTTGGCTACTTAGGCAGTTAACGCATCTGTGATTGTCTTTTACAAACTTAAATCTATTATCCGCGCTCAACTTTTGAAACGCTTTGCACGTATACAAGTTTTTATGCGGGGATTGACAGAGTGAACATTTAGATTCAGTAGCCACAAACACCTGCGATACCTTAGATGAGGTGCTGGGTCTACCTGCGGGGGCGGGCTTAGTTGCCGCAGAAGAGATACGATGTAAGATTTTTACTTGTTCACGAACAAACTTTACGAAATAATCATAATCCAACTCTTGTTGATTACGAAGCGACATTTCAAAATGTTTTGCTGTATCTGAGTCTATTAACTTAAGACCCCAATGAATAAATATAAAATCCTCCAAGTTATGTATTTTTAATTGTTTGAGTCCAGCAACCGTAGAAGTTAATTTATCGAAACCTTGTTCAATATTAGCGGGTGTCGTTCCGAACGACTTCAATGAGAACAGTTGATTTAGATAATTAGTGGCGAGCGCGCGAGTATCCAGGTACTTTGCGATAAGCGCATCCCAGACCACGCGGTAATTATCGCCAGAAGGTACAATACCTACTGCCACACTCCTAGCCTTTCCCTTTAGACAACTCAACAGATAATGAATGCGATCAGAATCTGATAAATCTGCGTTCGTATGTATAATACGTTTGAAAGTCTCATAAAAGAACGGAAAGCTCTGAATATCACCGTCAAAGGCAGGCAGCTCAATTTTAGGTACCTTTATATGATGAGCACTAGGGCTCATTGTCGGGCTAGGTTCCTTGGAAACAGTTGATTCAGTTAATGAAGCTAAAGTATTTTTTATCTCGCCGACCAAGTCATCAAATGAATGTAAGGCACTATAGCTTACTTCGCACTTTGGATCCAATGTCAATTTTAACATATTTATCTCGTCGTTTATCTCATTGAATTCGCTACGTTGGCCGTCAATTTGTTTAGCCTGAGCAATAAAATAATTACGTAATCTTTCTGTTGTTAAAGATTCTGTTGAATCCAAAATCCTTTGAACCCGCGCGAAATACGAGTCGCGTTTACTTTCCAATAATCTAAGTTTAACCTTGTCCGTCATAGTGAACAGAAGTTAAAATATGGAAACAAAAAAAAAACAACAAATTTTTATCTTTTACGGAACCCGCGTAAGTGAAATTAGTGCTCCAATCAAACTGATAACTCAACGAAAGATTTTACAACTTACGTAAACAATGGTACGGAACGATCCGTACACGCGAACCCTAACAATAATAAATTGTAAGGTGAAAAAAATATAAAGCGTACAAAGTTTGAATAACGTACAAAGTTTGAACCGCGTACAAGTAACAAAGTCTAATACAAATAAAATAGTAAGCACGCGAAATACCTTATGAACGTACCCATCTACCTATATTTATGATTAGCTTAGAGATACCTACAACCCGATAATTAACATTTATGTCCTTGTATTATTCTATTTATATGAGACTAGCTTTTGCCCGCGACTTCGTTCGCGTGGAATAGTGACTTCCGGCAGATTTTTGGTTTTACCCACATAGTTCCCGATCTCGCGGGATCTCTTCAAAAATGAAATGTGGAAGATATTCTAGGGAACTCTTCAAAAATCAACATAATGAGCTCTGCGTTTGAATTAAAGATATGTATACTCACTTAGGGCATTAAAGCCGTTATTGCCGATCGAAAAAGGCGAAAATGTTATTTTTCCCTTATTTTCAAAATATTATTTTGATTTGCCAGAAAAAAATACTGTTTCTCCCTTGACAAATTTTCTATTATTTTAGGCTTTAAAGATTATTAAAGTTTCTTACACCAAGACATTTCTGTATACCACGTTTTTAGTTTTGCCATCCTTTGCAAAAATATATAGGTCTTGTGGTTTTGACACTCTTGAGCACGCAACGTAGAGTTGTCCATGGGAGAAACAGTCTTTTTCAAGATGTACCCCCGCAACTTTAAGCGATTGCCCTTGGGCTTTATTTATGGTCATTGCAAACGCAGTTTTCAGCGGAAACTGAACTCTTTTGAATTGGAATGGCAAATCAGTTGGAATGATGGGAATGCGGGGAATAATTACAGTTTCGCCTTTTGCCATTCCAGTCATAATAACGGCTTTAATGACATTCCGTCCTAAATAGGTTACTTGTAACCGTGTGCCGTTACATAGCCTTGGTGGATCTAGGTTTCTCATAAGCATCACAGGAACTCCAACTTTCAGCCTCAACTTGTGAGAAGGCACTCCTGATAACTCTAAGGAGTTGAGAAACTCTGTTGGGTAAGATGTCACTTGCTCGGTATCCACGACGTTATCTACTGATAGATACTCGATGACATCTCCCTCTACGTCAGACATAATTTGGTCATTTATCCGGCCTACTATTTCATTTGTTGGCGCCAATATCGCCCTTTCGCATAACCATTCCCGATTTTCGATATTAGCGCGTAAATCCGGATAGACACTATTTTTTAAATTGTATGTGCTATCCACAATTCGGCATACGATCAATCCACAATTCCACGACAGTACTGAAGCGCTCGGCCGATACCCAACCAAATGCGTGTAACGAAACCATAGCGCGATCTATTTCGATCCCAACGCCATCTATTCGAGCATAGTGACAACTCGGATTATTTATCTATACTCCGTTCGGGCATTTTCTTTGTACTAAAAGTTTTGTTATATTGATATTATTTTTTCATACCTTTTTACTATTTATTTACTTTTTTCCGATGAATTAAAACAATAACATGAACCGAACTCGTGTAACGATCGACACCATTGCGCGATCACCAACTCGACATATAGTACTAATAGAATTATCTATACTCCGTTAGAGCATTTTCTTTGTACTAAAAGTTGTATTATATTATATTTTCATACCTTTTTACTATTTATTTACATTTTTTCGATGAATTTTCAGTACTGAATTGATGCCGACTCTTGACCAATAGATGGCGCTGTATGTCCGGCATAAATTTTATTTTATTTTTTATTTTTTGTAATAAAAACTATCCTATGTCCATTCTCAAGTTCCAAACTATGTCTGTACCAAATTTCACACAAATCGGTTCAGTAGTTTAGGCGTGAAGCAAAGACAGACAGACAGACAGAAAGACAGACAGACAGAAAGACAGACAGACAGAGTTACTTTCGCATTTATAATATTAGTTTGGATTAACTTACTCAATACATAGAATATGTACAGATTCTTAACTAACAATAAGTTAAGTGTGAAACTTAGAAACAAGTATGGTACTTATTTCCGTAAGCGATGCGATTGTGTTCGTAACGAAATACCTTCGTAAAACACAATAAAATTCCTAACAAGTAAATACGCAGATGACCGTTCGAAGTAAATTATCTAGTAAGTACTACGCTTACAAGTTAGGTGCGGGGGTGATATGTATAAATATACGGCTGTTTCCTATGAGGAGAACTAAACGCGTAAAGTTTATACAAATCTGTTATTTTACCTGAAGGTTCCTATCAAAAGATCAAGTTACCTTACAAAATAAAATAACAAACGACGCAATGATAATCTGGTTAATTGCAATAATTAATCAAATGCGGTTGAGTCTAGAATTATAAAAAAATACCTACTCGTGCAATACGAGTATAGTAGGCATTTACTTAACGAACCAACAGTAGTAGTGTATCGTAAAATAATCAATGTCATTCATTCTGCAAATCTCGACTAGAAAAAATATACAAACGTTTCCAATGCGTAAATAAAAATTAACCGTACGATAACAAGAACTGGAATATTCCACAGTCACGTAGGCCAATTTGAACGAATGTTTTAACAGACTACCCACAATTTTCAAACACGAACAAAAAAATATGTAATTACGCCGAAAATTAACTGATTTATTAAATAAACTTATTTAGCGATGTGAACCAACGTTGATATTCAATTAAATGTATTTTTCGGAGTTTCAATTAGTGAAATTAAAGATTTACGTTAACAATTAATTTGCCGGTAGAAAGTACTACACGCAAGGCAGCCAGCCTTATTCCCAACGCAATAGAGGCGAGAATTGTGTGATGATCTGCAATTAATATGGAAATTTCCCAAACTTTTTGCTTATATTTAGACTTTTAGGACTTAAAATTAGGCTGTAAATAGGCCCAAATTTAATTTATCCGGCTCGAAGGACCAAAATGGTGCGTATAACCTCTAGAAGATTACTAGTAAAATCACACGCGATTGAACCTAAATTATTAGAGTAATCTAGGCTATAATTGCTGATTCAGCAGTGCTAAATTAAAGGAGAAAAGTACGCAGATGAGACGAAAGGCAATGGATAAAGTTCAATTTACTAATTATGCCACATACCTTTGAAACAGCGATTCCCATGCAGATGCAGATGCCACGTTCGAGAAGTTCAGCTCACAGATTAGGTACACTATGCTGGCCAGCGGTACACAACACAGTAGGTCTAGGTAATACAGATAACACTTTCCATGTAGGTTCAATTAAGAGTTTTGGGCGAGTGGGTGATTTAGTGCGCGCACCTCCGCCCTGGTTGGTAAGAGACTGACCACCATCGCCGGCGGCCATCGTTGGCTTTGACGTAACGACCGTAGCGGCACGGCGCGGAATACCACCAAAACAACGATAGGTGACACTAATTTAATAAATTGGAACTAGTATACCAATGCCTTTCAGTCGCCCTATGGTGATGTAATAAAATATGAACTATAAATTAGGAAGCGTAACCAACTATATATATTCCTCATCCAATGTTCACCATCATTACCCCATCTATTGAAAAACAAACTAAACATGGTGTTATTTATTTTGACACTTCTTTGATTTATAAGATAAATAGACGTAACGTTGATTACGTAAGTAAGGCCTTACGACAGTTTCAAAATTGGTTCACTGCTAATCATTTAGTCTTCAATTCTTAAAAGACTAAGTGTGTGAAACTTGCCTTGCCGAATGTCAAAAGTACTGATTGAGTACTTTTGTCATTCGGCAAGGCAAACTTCCTATAAACAGGGAGATGCTAGAATTCGTCGATAAAACGGTTTGCCTGGGGATCAGGCTAGACTCAAGGTTACAATGGGGTCTTCATTTAATATCACTTGCAGGACGGCTAAGTTCGGCAGCTTATGCTGTTAGAAAAATTCGTCAATTTACTGATGTAGATAAAGCGAGGCTGGTCTATTTTAGTTTCTTTCATAGTATAATGTCTTACGGTATCTTAAATGGGGAAGGGCTGCACATACTGAGTCAATTTTTATTCAGAAAAACGAGCCATCAAAGCGATATACAATATTCACCAGCGCGATTCTTTAGGGAACTATTTACGGACATTAACATCATGACGGTATCTTGTCAATATATTTATGAAAACATCATGTAATTTAGAAAGAATTTATATCTTTTTAGTAAAAACGGCGACAGACATAAATATGTAACTAGAAATAGGGACCAATTAATTCAACTAGGTTTCAGGCTGGCTAAAGTAGCGTCATCGTTTATGGGGAAGTGTATAAAATGTTACAATAAAATACCCCCCCATATTCAAGAACTAAATGAGACGAAATTTAAAACTTGTATAAAACACACACTACGCAGGCAAGCATATTGTAAGTTGAGGGATTACATCACTGATAAAAATGCTTGGCTCAATGCTGGTCCTGCTCAGCAGCCAATAGGGTGCAAAAACAAGTGATGGACAGAAACGTTGTGAAGTATTGTTGGACCTGCTGCAGACTGTATGAATATATTTGTATTGTATAAACTCAATTTCTTTTAGTTTTATATAACTGCACAGCACATGTGTGAGTACTATATACCAACTGTAAATCTACCATTTACTATACCCATATGCCGTTCGTTGACTTGTGTGTGCCCTGGCAGTTGAGTGTGTCATTCTCTCTCAAATGTCTCTCTGATGGTGGCACATGTGTGAGAGCGAGTGATGCCAATCCATGCGTCATGTTCTTGAATGGAAGCTCATCAGTAGGGATGGGTCATAACTTGGTTGCCTCAGCCTGTTTTAATTAATTATTGTATTTTGAGGTTATTTATTTTACTTTAGATGCTTTTACGTGCACGTCTCTTACATCGTTCTCACATATATGTAAATTTCCAACAAGAATGATGTAACCAAATACTTTTATTTTAAACTTATTGATGGTAAAGAGTGTCCGTGGAGTTTCTTGCACAATCTTCTCTATAGAGACCCACTGACGCGACGCTTGCAAATGTGCAACTAGATTCAAATTTTTTTGTTCTTTGTCTATCCAAAAGTACCTCTAAGGTTTAATTGAAATACACTATTTTGATTTTGATTCCTTCTTTCAATTGTTAACCTTATTAACATATCTCATTGCTAATTTGATTATTATGTTTTATGATAATAAAATGAAAATATTAAATTTTTACTGAGAGGTACATAATTCGATTCATTTGTGAATTTTAATTAATCGGAATATCGGGGCTCAGAAAGAGCTCGTCACTTCATTATTGTAAGCGTCCATGAAGTATTGCATTTTATTGTTTGTTAATAATTGTGGAATTCTTCCTTCATAGGCGTGCACATGTCAAATGTAAAATTAAAGGCTGGAAATTTAAGGTTAGTCCGTTTTCGCCTAAATTCGGCTATCCCAGTTTAAGCCTTTCTAGATTTGCAAACAGAGGGGGATTAGAATAGCCCGCTTATTCCAACCTTCAGAGAAGATTAGTTCAAATTCCGAACACTAGTAATGGCTTTTGTGTTGCAAATCGGAAAACTAATGGGACAATAATTTACAACTAAGCTATATAAATATTTAGGAGAGCTTTCAATATTGCTGAAGTGAGTTTAGATCGAACAGTTTATCCGTTTGTAATACTGAAATATAGTTTCGTTAACTTTTGTTAAACTAGTTGGAAAGTTGGATCCATAGTTGTTTGGCAATACTTTGTAATGTAACATCCTTATTCGCCTGTGTTTTGATTTCAAAATCTACTAACACTGTTCTTGTTCATGTAATGTAATTTTTGTATGTCGTTTTGTGGCTATTAAATACTTTTTCTTTCTTTTCTTTCTTCAATTTATGTTTTAGACAAATAAATAAATGATCTTGTATCTTGTTGTTGTCTCAACTTTGACATCTTATTCTTTAAGCTAGTAGGTGAAACTAGCGGATGATCACCTAGGAGTGGATCAGAATTGTATTTTGTTAAGGATCAATGGGCACAGTAAGCCAGCTGCTAATAAATGTAATTTTTACCCGAGTACGGCGAAGCAAAAAGACGGGTTAATTATGTCTTTGACCAGTATGTGTGTATGTATGTATTCATCTGTTTCCTCATAACTTCTAAACTACTTATCATAATTTGACAAATGAGGATAACCGTGGTCGTATGTCACATTGCAGAATGTATTGTTTTGTTACGGTAGTTGGCATACGATCACGGTTATCCTTATCCTCTACGGAATAGTAGGTACATAACAAATTCAGATGAGAAGATTTCTTATTTCATACTTTTTAGAGCGTGGTTTTTCAGTAGTCGGTTTTACTTTTTGAACGTATTTTTATCTTCTCACAAATTCCTTTGATCACTCTGCATTTTTTGTGCAAGACATTTTTTTCTGGAAAAATTACCCAATGTCTTCCCAATAGATTATGTAGCGTTACTCCTCTCAGCATCATTTCATTGAATTTCGATAAATGGAGTAACAGGAACTGCGATTGTTCTTAATTCTTAAGATTACGAAAGGAAACCCCGCGGGTAAAGTACGTATCCATATAAATTCTTATGTTCGTTGAAAGGTTAATTAATGCCGTCGTTAACGAACATGCTTTGATGGTCTAGAAATCGGTTTTTATCAAATAATTGTGCTTCAATGTATATTTAATTCCAGTTCCTTATTTTAACGAGTGCCAATTTACATTCAGAGTACGTTTTGGGTACTCATTAATTTTCGGAAGCCGTTAATGCATTGTTAAAAATTTGTAAAGGGAATTAAAAATGAGGACTGAGAGAAGAAAAAAGGGCTTTTGTAAACTTGGGGTGAATTGATAAATCTTTCGAAAACAACCAAAATCATAGACTAGGACTATTTTAATAAATGCCAGTTTTTGAAACGTAAATTAATGTTACAAATCAAGCGTGCATAAACTACTGAGATATATTGCAAAAAACAATAACCTGGCGATAAAGATGTAATCTTTCTGTGGCAATTGTTACTTACATTTGATTTAGTATCATTTGGTCCCAAAATAAACTGAAAAACAGTGTATCATGAATAGTCAATCACATCACAGTAATTTGCGCACGCTTTACAATTTGGCACATTAATTTTGCGTTCTAAAAACTGAAGATCGGTATTTAGAATCTAAATACGGATAATGATCTAAATTTTAGATTATTATCAGTCTTGCCGACCCAACTAGGTTAGAGTGGTCGTCCAATCTAACCGATGTCGCAGATTATCAATATTTTACATTTAGCTTCAGCCATCTGACCTCCACGAGCCAATTACTGGGTGATACAGACATTATTATATGGTCAAACAATCTCTTTGACCATATAATGATCGAGTTGTATTATTTTATTAGGCGAGTCTCGTGGTTATAGTCAACGATCCAGCCATAAATTGTGATCGTATCGTAAAAAGGGCAGTATAGTAGTCCTTCTAACCCGTTGACACGAATAATATTTTTGATCTTATTCGACTTTTATTATCTGGCTCAAACTTGAAATTGCTGGGCATTGTTGGGGTTCTAGGTACGATATACAGGACGGGAGAAGTTGTGCTTTGTTTTAAATTCTCAGCAGTGTCTTGATGGTTTTCTTACTAACTTTGCATGGAGCATAAATCAAAACATAGTATTTTTGTTATAGCCATAAATAAGTTTGTTACTAACATAGTTTGTAAGTACCTATTGTGTTTGTGTGTGTGTCTTGTTTGTGTTGTTGTTTGTAACAAATGCAGAGACATTGTATCTATAAAGCATAGCATAACAATAAAACATCGTCGTGTTTATTAACTATATAAATAAAATGTTGTGTCTAAATGTTTTACTAACATAGTTTATTTAGTAATGTCGTGGGGTCTCATCCCTTTACAAAGAAACAGTCCCGACGTACTGTACTGAATATTCGATTTATCTATCGATATCGATTGATTATTAGATGGTTCGATTTATCTATCGCCTTGGAACGGAACCGAACGCGATCGATTTATAAAAAAGAATCGGTATAATCAGATGAAAAACGCTAGTCACGTGGCACGGTTTCTTCGTATGGGATGAGGCAAATGTATGCTAGTATTATATTATATGTGGTAATGTGTAATACTAACAAAACTATAATTTTTAGTCTCTAAAGAATATTTTTATTTATTTATTTATGGGTACACCGCAGCCTATCCTTTAGAAAAATTCGGGATGATGTTTCGGTTTGTTAACTTGTAATATTTATTACTAGAGGACGCCTCGCGGTTTCACCCGCGCATTTCCCGTTCCCGTGAGAATACAGGTATAAAAAGTAGCCTATGTAACCCGGCTTATTCGTTACATACAAAAATATAAATCTTTCCTCTTTATAATATGATAGTATAGAAGTATAGATATAGATGAACGTGTTGTCAATTTGTGTTCATAAATATAAAACGGCAAGTGTCATATATAGTGGCATCGTTTGTTCAACGTCTGGCGAAACAGCGACCTATATATTTAGTACTAACTTTTGCCCGCAGCAGCGCCCGCTTAAAAGTCGTTACTCGGAAGCTATTTCAAGGGAACGTATATCCAGATTACGGGCAACCTTTTCACCTTTGTCGCCCCCATAGGGGTTCAATTTCGAAATATCCTTTATTAATCCTTGTAAGTGTTATAATGAAAACCTCTGTTCAAAGTTTCATCTTTCGAGGTCCAAGGGCGTTGATGAATCAGGAAATTTCTTTTATATATATGAATAGATATAGAGATAGAAGATATAAGCATCGTTATCTGATGTCTAAAGACATTTACAGTACAACAATATTCTTAATGCCCCTCGGCAAACTTCGTGTTTCGTCAGTCGTCGGCTTTCTATCAGTTGCCCTTGGCACTTGGTGCAGACCGAACGCTCTCAATCAACTTGGAAGTAAATAAATAATTATTGTTAATAATACATTTTATATTGTATTGTTGAGTTGTTAATACCCTTTTAACTTTAATTTATTTAAAATGGAATGTAAGTTGCTATTTTTGCAGCTCTATATATTTCGCACGGAAATCAAAACAAAACAACAATAAAGTACTTAATTCTGAATTCAGATTATTATACACAATAAATCTAATAATTGATGGACATGAAATTTAGCATTTGTTTGTATTCGGAATTACGATGATTGCCGAGGGACGTTAAGAAAATATTTGTACTGTACACCAACTTGGTTCCTAAGATATAGCTACTTACGAAGTTACGAGGTAACTTGATATGTGTGACTAAACCTCATATATTTTGTATTAGATGTGGATGGATACATTTCCACGTGGGTGTAAAGGGGCGAAAAGTTCTCCGTATTAATATTATTACGTTTACTTTAGGCTCTAAATAACATTATTTTGATTAATACTTTCGCCGAAACGAGGTAGGATTTAATTTCAATAGCAATCACGGTTTGATAAAGCCATCAGGATTAATTCACGTATTAAAATGAAAACTATTCGTATACGTTGTCAGTTTTTACCTACTATGTTTTAAACGTTATATAAGGTACATTATTTTCATTTTTTGATGAAACTGGTTTTTCGCATGAAAATAATCGTTTATCTGAATTATATTCATATATTCAAACTAAGTATTGCCCACGACTTCGTCCGCGTAAAACTCGTAACATTTCCACAGGAACTGTGATTTTTTTAGCATATGTTACTCCTTATAACATCAGATATCTACCAGTGAAAGTCCCGTCAAAATCGGTCCAGTCGTTTCTGAGTTGACCCGGAATAAACAGACAGACAGACAGACAAAAATCTTAAAATTGTGTATTTGTTATTAGTACTGTATATTCTTTCACATGCATTTAATAAAATGTTGTTAATTTGATATTACATACAGACACCAGAATTTTATTTATTTGTATAGATATTGATTATATTCGAATATTCAATCAATCTACCTAGCATGTTGCCAACTACGTTGCTCGGCTACCTGTCTAACCGGAAGTATCTGGTATCAGTATTTTACATAGAGTAACTACCTATGTGGCCTGCACAACCCAGTATCTGGGTGACACAATTCTCTTTAGAAATACTGGTGGCAGAGAATCTGGGATTTGACTAACCGTAACAACTGTCAATAAGATCTAAAAAAACCTGGTCAAGTGCGAGTGGGACTCGTGCACGAAGAGTTCCGTACCATTATCGCAAAAAAACGCCAAAAAGAAACACATTCTTTGTATGGGACTTGGGAGCCTCACTTAAATATTTATTTTATTCTGTTTTTAGTATTTGTTATTATAGTTGCAACAGAAATACATTGTGTGTGAAAATTTCAACTGTCTAGCTATCACGGTTCATGAGATACAACCTGGTGACAGACAGACAGACAGACGGACACTGGAGTCTTAGTAATAGGTTCCCGTTTTTACCCTTTGGGTACGGAACCTTAAAAATGTCAGGCGGGACCAATAATTTAACGTTCTTGCCGAGGCACGGAGAAGTCTCGGTATGCAATACATGGCCACCCATCCAAGGGCCAACCTCGGCAAGCGTTGAACTTAACCCTAACCTTGAAGATCGACTCGGGTGACTGTTATTATTTGACCAAGAGCTACTCATAATTTACCAAAATAATGATAGCTTCATATTTTGTAGTACCTATCACAGGTAGGAACACTTATAAGTACTTACCTATGTACCTGTACCATACCAAAACAAAGGCAAACCACTGTATGGTAAACAGAGACGGCTATGTCCATAGTACTGAATGATTTGCGTTCGTTCCGACCTTGACCAAGGCCAAGTTTTTGCAAACATGCCATGTATTGTAAAGCTTTCTGCGTCATACTTGGATGAATTATGATGGGAGAGGTAACACCTTGATTTTACAATGGAAACTTCAGAACAGGTTATGGCACTAAGATATACTATTTCTTTTCGGGAGGAAATCTTCAAATGGCGCCTGTACTTTTCGGGAAAAGACCAGGGAGTGTAGTATTTTAACTCACTAAAACCACCCCGGTGATCACAATCAGGACATGGAAGGGTCACCCCGTCATCTCTTAAAAGACCACCCCGGATCCCCCTCTGAGCAACGCCAGTATTCGCTACTATGCCACGACGTTAACGCCAACGGGGAGTTCAACACGCAGGACCACATCGTATGCGAGATCCTACAGGAGAGGACCGAATACCGACCCCTGCGGAACCCCATACAACATCTCCCTCCGATGTACGCTACCATCCCGAGCATATTGTGACCCACATAGCGGATGTCCCGGTCGCGTAGGTAAGCCCCGACGATGCACTGCAGGTAAGGGAGCGTGATGTAATAGTGCCGCCCTAATGGTTTCCCAAGGGCAGGGAGTTAAAGGCGTTGACGATATCCAAACTGCCAACACCACCCCACATCGGGTCACAACCTGTTCCAAAATGCGAGCGGATGCGTAGGATTGCATCCACTGTAGACCTACTAAAGAAAACCCTTAACCAATAATTTTAATAAAAACAAAATAGTTACTTACTGGTATCGGGAAAAGGGTCCAAACTACCGCGGCGGTCAGGGCTCGAGAGAGAGGAACCGTTTAAAATTACGAGCCGTGTCCAGAAGTACCGCTTTCTAAATCAAGCCCTTGATCCATTCACCGATTACTATCAGTTGATTACGTTTATTGTTATAACTGTAAATATCACGAAATCTGTTTTGGCAGAATGCATAGTCGACGAGGGGTTACAATATCAAACCTCATACCGGGTTCAAAAGATTAACCAGTCAGCAACATTGGGCTGACTGCCCAGACGTGTCAATCTGAGAAAATTCAAATTTTCCCAATCAACTTGAAATGTCATTAATTCCTCATCTACTTTCAATTGTCAAACCAATTTATATATCATCATTGTTTTTATTATTATTGATGGGCTCACGTTTGACCACTATCTCACCTAAGCAAGCAATGCAATGATGGTCAGCGATGATGTGATCGAAGGTGAAGCTTAATAATAATAAATAATTAATCCGCAGTGCAGCTTTTTATCGAGCTGGTGGGCAGTGGCGACCCCACGAACCTGATCTCCAGGGAGGAGGATCAGGATCAACAACCTATCAGCCTACATAATCAGTACCTTTAGGTAGTAAGGTAGGTATATGTGAACTATCATCATCTAAGCTGACCCTAATCACTAAGCTCTCTCAATTATGAGTAGGTAATATAGTAAGTATAGCTGCATGTCATAAGGGGTACGTTGACTGTTCCTGCCTGCATTTGGTGTATGAAAATCTTGACCATACAGATTTTTAATTATACGATGCAAATGTCGATGCCAAAAACGAAAAATGGTTGCCTGCTGTGGAAGCACCTTGAAAGGGTGAATTTAGACTCATTCGAATTGAGAATATATTATTATAAGAGTAAGGTTGCCTTTCCACCAGAGATGTCCTATGCAGCTATGCTGAGAGGAACTGTTTCCACCAGTGCTATGGCTATATGAACCAATGAATATGATTGGTGGATATCAAACGCATCCATAGCAACGTAGCATTGCATATCTCTGGTGGAAAGGCACCCTTACAGCCGTAGGCTAAAAGGCGATTATTTTCCTGCCTCGTTGTACCACACACGAACACTTATGCTACCAAGGGCTGTTTAAAAACCCGAACTAAGCAACATACTTTAATCTCCGACATTTCCCCCTCAATCACGAAACATTTCCTGCAACCGGAGACAATATTACTCGTCGAAGTGTTTTGCGGACGGAAAATAAATCGAAACGGATTTTCATCAAGTCATATTTATTTAAACTTTATTTGTCATAAAAAGACCGTTAATCCATTGCACGCTATCGTGCAATGAAATAATGATCGCGTCAAGAGCTTAAATTTTATCATAAACCAAATACAGTCTAGGTTTTTTGTCTAGGTCTCAGGTTTATGAAAGAAATAATAATTAATAATAATTTTGTCTTTTGTCGTTCTTGATCATAAAGCCGCCTGGGTTTTTAATCAAAAACCTATTTTGTCATAAACCTGCGACATATATATTTCCTTAGCAACAGACTTGTTATAATACTCACAACAGATCTTTGTGTCTCTGAATTGGCTGCAAGAGCGTGCGCAGTAGCTATTTTTGTGTCAATATTGAATGTGAAGTTATTATTGTATAACTGTCTCTTTCACTCGCTTACGTTTGTCGCATCATCCTATCTCGCTTACTAAACTGCATAGTTAAACTGTTTTTTGCGCATTCATTTACAGAAGCAACTTCAGAGACACAAAGATCCACTGTGAATATTATATTGATTTAAATGAGCCAAGAGAGAGATGAGCAGATGAGATTCCAGCGAGATGGGTAATGGTCTCTATACCATTACCCATCTCGCTGGAACATCCATTTTAATGAAATGCTTCCATTTTAGTATCTGCTTGAAGTTTAATTATTTGGCGTTTTTATTAATATTTAAAAAATATCTTTTGAAACTATTACCTAGTTCGAATATTATGTTTCTATAAGCAAAAAAGAGCCCCCTCTCACAGAGGAGGCCTGCGTCCCAGCAGTGGGAACATTAATAGGCTGATGATGTGATGTGATGTGAAGCAAACAATGTTGAACGATAGCTTAATCCAAATTCATTCATTCGAAATATAATTACTGCTTTAAAATATAATGTTTTGAAGTTTTCAAACGGATTATCGGCTGAATGGGTCATGAATTAAACAGTTAGACTGTACATACATTTCTCAACTTGTTGAGCATCGTATAAAATAACTCTTCTACAGTATGGGCAAAAAATCGTGGATCAAACGAAATAGGGCGATAGATGGGATGATTTGCAGTAAAAAAATATGATTTTTATTTTTTTTATTGTTAATCTCCCCAACTATCGTCCTGTTTAGTTTGTTGTACGACTTTTTGCCCAACCAGTATATATTTTGGTCACCAATTCTGTTATAGTTTTAACTGTCTTCTCTTCTGCTGGGCGTATCATTTGGAAATATCTCACTACACCAGTATTGCCAGCATAAATGGATTAGGTTAGAAATACAAACAATTTGGTTATAACATTCATAAACTAAACCTAGCCCAGTATTGAGAAACATCCATGTATGTGCTTTTATAAGTTGTTCGCAGTATTCGCATCTGGCTCATACAGATATATATCTTGTTTTGAGTTCCAAATTTGATTTTCATTTTCCAAATTGCACTTTTCATAACATCACGACTAGATTTCCTGAAAGAGTGGGTAGATGCGTAGGCACCAACAACCACATTTCGCCAGAGATGTTGTAAGTCATAAGGGACGAGCCAGCACACATCCAAACTCTGAACTTGATAAGAAAATAAGTTATTCCGGGGATGGGGGATCAAACCCTGGATGCTCAGCAGTAAAATCGACTGGACTACCGCACGTAGGGCGATTGGCATATACCAGAATAACAGAATATTCTGGGCTGTAGGACAAACAAATTGTGGGCAAGAACAGAATGCCTCAATGGTATATATCATTTATTAATTTCATAGCAATAAGCAAAGGCGAATGTCCATTTTGTAAGGGAATTTGGGCCCCTTTGAATTTGGTATCTTGATGAATTTGGTTGTATATTGTAGAAAAACATGTTATATTCATAATTAGAAATCATTTTTATTTATTTTTCGGGGTTTACGAGATATAACGATGTTCCTGTTATTGAAATGAACCCTTATTACAATTCAATAAGGTGCATACAAATGTCCAAGTGAAGTAACCTAATCTGTTGTTGTCTGTACTTACTCGTATAAAGTAAAGGACACGGATGAAAAAAAACACAAAATTGAAATCCAATTTTTTGGTAATATTGAAATCGCAGACATGATACCTCATAAGGGGCCTGTTTATGGGCAATATCCTTTAACCTAAAAATAAACACGAGATTGAAATATATAAAGTAGTTTGCAAGATACAACCAATATCAATTTCTATAACTACTGACTAGATTAGACGCGAATGTGGGATTAAGCGCAAACTAATTCAAACTTGGTCGTATTCGTGCCCTCCATATCACACATCAACACGGTCTAGGGATATTTCATACTCAATTAAATAACTCGAAAAGTACTGGCCGCATTGGAATCTTTTATAAACCGATTTGTTTGTAATTTATCTTAGACTAATTCCAAATTCAAATTTTTGAATATTCTTTTGTTTCGGTGGCATAAAAATGTCTTGATGTGTAGGAGAGGGAATTTTCATTTGTGCGAAATTTAGAAAACAATACGAATAACGTTTAGTTACAGTTTTTTTTCATTTTTAAACGAAAGATAAAGTTAAAATTGAGGTATTGTAGCCATGCAACGCCAACATTTGACGAGGGCGGAGATGTTACGAGCTGTGGGAATGCTGGAAGCTGGGTCTGTTCAGCGTAATGTTGCTGAGGCCGTAGGGACCCACCAAAATGTAATTTCAAGATTGTGGACACGCTATCGTGTCACAGGTGAAGTAGCGGAGAGGCACCAGGGGCCAAGTCGCATCACTACCCCCAGACAAGACCGATTTTTGCAAATTACTGCGCGAGCTCAACCAAATGCAACGGCGACTCAATTGGTCCAAAGGCTGCGAGTGGAACACCAAGTGCTTGTGAGTGACCAAACTGTAAGAAGGCGACTACATGAAAGCAATCTACGCTCTCGTAGACCATTCCGGGTCCCACTTTTACGGAGAGGCAATCGTGGACGACGATTAGAATGGGTTCGGAACCACGTGGACTGGGGCCGTGAGCAATGGTCCAATGTGCTGTTCACGGATGAATCCAGGTTCGGCTTCCATCCAGATTCACGAAGGACGCGTGTTTGGCGAGTTCCTGGACGATGGAGCCGTCTTCAGAACCCTCAGGAAGTTCACCCATACCAAGGAGGAACAATTATGGTTTGGGCAGGAATTCGTCTTGGAGGACGGACGCATCTCGTTTGGGTGCGGGGCAATATGACGGCAGAACCATACGTCCAACAGGTGCTGGGGACCGTAATCTTGCCCCACAGAACACAAATGGGGCAAGATTTCCTGCTCATGCACGACAATGCCCGGGCACACACGGCGAGAACGGTAGCAGCTTGGTTACATACACACAATGTTAGGGCCTTAGACTTGCCTGCTCAATCGCCAGATCTAAATCCCATTGAGCATGCGTGGGATATGCTGCAAAGAAGAGCTCTGAAAGAAGTTCCTGAAAATCTGGCTACAGAAGATCAACTTTTTGCGCACCTCAGAAGGACATGGGACAATATTCCGCAGCAAGACATTGACAATCTTGTTCTGAGCATGCCGAATCGTTGCCGATGTGTTATGAACATCATGGGCGCTTTCTCAGACTACTAACTTCAAGTTTATAAACACAAATTAAATAATTTTTCAATTTTTTTCAGTTTTTTCTCATAAATTAAAAGTTAATTCATATACGGTTTCCGTCTATGCTTCATTTTTTTTCCATAAAATCCTGAAATTTTAATCGAAGTAACTTAACCATTATTAAAAAATGGTAGAATATTAAATAACGTATCTTTTAAATATATACATGTCATATAAATAATTAACACATTGATAGTAATTCGCTTTTTTTAAAATATCCCTATACCGTGTTGAATTGTTTACATTCAATGAAGGAAGCCGATAACTGGCAATATTCGTATATAACTAAGTAGGTACTCAGAGTTTTTCGCAGAATATTCTGTTCTATTCTTTGCTCTCCATCTTTAGCTTGACTTGGCTTTTAGTGTCCTCATCGCAATTTCTTGTTGACACTCATAAAATCACGACTGTATTCTCTTAGAACAGGGGTCACCAATTACTTTCATTAAGGGTTAGTTTCTTAAAAATAATATGACCGTCGCGGTCCGTAAGACCAACAACCCTCATCCCCCGGCCTTATAAATATTTTATTAAATAATATACCCAGACTTTTTTCAAATATTAACGTGAAAAATGTTTTGCCTTGAACTATCCGTCCGAAGTTTAGACTAACTATTGTCATTAAATCTAGGACATTTACAAATTATAACGCGGACAATAGACCTGCGGAAAAACGTGAAAATATTTTATATTATACTAGAGGACGCCTCGCGGTTTCACCCGCGTAGTTCCCGTTCCCGTGGGAATACAGGGATAAAAAGTAGCCTATGTCACCCGGGGATAGAGTAGCTTCCCAATGGTGAAAGAATTTTTGAAATCGGTCCAGTAGTTTTGGAGCCTATTCGGTACAAACAAACAAACAAACAAAAAAATCTTTCCTCTTTATAATATTGGTATAGATTGTAAGCCTAATTTTATATTGGAAAAAGGATTTTCATTATAATCATCCCGTACGTAGAATTCAGAGTAGATATTTGGGATATTGGGATGGGTATGGGATCTACCTCCTAGCGGTCCATCCCGGGCAACGGCACCACGGGCTTGCCTGTGGTACGGCTGAATGTGCCCACTTAAGCGGTGGTAGGCTCCGCAAGGGGCCACCTGGCTCGCGACCACCATCCCACCGGAGTCCGGCGCCAAGCAGCTTGCTGTGTTCCGTCGGAGTGTGGGACTGCCAGTGCCTTTGGGGGAGAGGGAGGATGTCAGTTGCGCTGTTCAGAACCGGTCTTGGGCTCTGGGCAAAACTTGCCGGGTAACTCATCTTGGAGGGTAGCGGGATCCGAAGCACGGTGCCAGCCGTTGGCCGACCGCAGTCAGTAGGGGGCCCAAGTAGCACGCCAGCCACGTGCCAAAGGCTGCCCCGCCAACTCGCGAAAAATCCCGGTATGCTCCACCGTGCCAGCTGGAGACTGGATGGGAGGACCCGGTGGCCATATCCGGGGGGGTTCGGGCGTCCCCGCAGTCTCCAAATGAGTTCCCCACAGGTTGGGTTAGCTCCAGTGTTCCACTTGGTTCACTGAGCAGCGCCTCGACAGTTTAACTTCTTCCCCAGCAAACTCAAAAAAAAAACACATGACAAAAGCAAAGAAGAATATGGTGAAACAACGGCTGCACTTCCTCCCACTAAAAGAGCACCTCACTAACATCAGGGGGTTGCACTCTAATCTCGATCCGGTCCACTACCACCTTGAGACCGAGAAGCCGCACCTGTTTTTCCTAACGGAGACGAAGATAACAACCCCGTCGGACGTGGCGTACCTCAACTACCCGGGTTACTCTCTTGAACACAAGTTCAAGAAGCAAGCTGGGGTCTGTGTGTACGTCCGCGATGACATTTGTTGTCGTCGTCTCCGTTGCTTTGAGAAATCGGGTTTTTCTGCCATATGGCTACTTGTCGAAACTGGCGTGGAGAAGTCTCTCTACATCGGCGTCTACCGATCGCACACCGGTGACCAGGAGACGACAGCGCTCTTTAACTGCCTCATGGAGTCGGCTGACATGGCCCAGCAACGGTACCCAACAGCGAAGCTTAATTTTCTGGGGGACTTTAACGCCCATCATAAGGAGTGGTTGTACCCGTACCGGAAAACTGACCATGCCGGGTTAGAGGCGCGCAAGTTTTCTCTATCGCTAGATCTAACCCAGCTGGTGAATGTGGCAACGCGGGTACCGGATGTTGACGGCCATACACCCAATTGCTTAGACCTTCTGCTGACAACTGATCCGGACAGTCATTCGGTATCGGTCTCAGCACCGCTGGGAACGTCTGACCATTGTCTGGTGAAATCCGTGTCGACTTGCTCTCCTCCAGATGAGAGTCCTAGAGGCACGAGGCGAGTATGGCGATACGAGTCAGCAGACTGGGACGAGATGCGGCACTTTTTTGCGCCTTATCCTTGGCGACATGTGTGTTTCTCCTCGGGTGACCCCTCGAGCTGTGCGGACGCGGTTGCGGATGTGATTCGGCAGGGAATGGAGTATTTCATTCCATTCTCCGACATTCCGCTCGGTCACAAATCCCGACCTTGGTATAATTCAGAATGTGCCCACGCTGAGGCCCAAAAAGAGTCTGCCTACCAAGCCTGGGTCGGGGCTCGCGACCGCAAAGTTAGAGCGCGTAGGGTTCGTGCGAGGAAAAGAGCTTTTAATTCAGCCACCAAGTTCTGCAAGCGGGTTTTGCGTCGGGCACGTTTTGACCATATTGGACGTATTGGGGCCAAGCTGGCATCGCACCCTCCGGGTAGTAAACAGTTTTGGTCCCTGTCTAAAGCGGTTGAATCGAATTTCTGTCGTCCCACTTTACCTCCAATGCTGAAACCTGATGGGTCGCTGGCTCACTCTGCAAGTGAGAAAGCAAATTTATTTGCATCTCTGTTTGCTAGCAATTCACGTCTGGACGCTGGATCCAAGCAACCACCTACTGTTCCTCGTTGTGACTCTTCGATGCCGGAGATAGCTGTGCACACCAAAGAGGTCCGAAGAGTATTGTGCAGTCTAGACGTGAACAAGGCCAGCGGGCCTGACGGCATTCCAGCGAGAGTACTGAGGCTGTGTGCGCCCGAACTTTCTCCTGTGTTGATACGCTTGTTCCGCCTCTCTCTTGTAAAAAGAACGGTACCAAAGTCCTGGAAGCTTGCAAATGTGCAACCTGTGCCCAAAAAAGGCAACCGTGCAGACCCTGGCAATTACCGTCCAATCGCCATTACCTCCATTCTGTGCAAAGTTATGGAAAGGGTACTGAACAGTAAGTTGCTGACCTACCTTGAAGACAATAATCTCCTCAGTGACCGTCAATATGGCTTTCGCCGGGGACGGTCTACTGGCGATCTTCTTGTGTATGTCACGCACTGCAGGGGCGAAGCCATCGAGAGACACGGAGAAGCACTTGCTGTTTCGCTGGATATCTCGAAGGCCTTTGACAGGGTCTGGCACGCAAGTCTACTTAGTAAGCTTCCTGCGTATGGCATCCCCGCTGGTTTTTGTAGCTGGATATCAGACTTCCTTTGCGAACGGTCGATCCGAGTAATCATAGACGGCTGCTCCTCTGACCTTATGGCTATTGATTCCGGAGTTCCTCAGGGGTCTGTTCTCTCTGCAACTCTATTCCTGCTGCACATCAATGACCTACTTCAGCTTGGTATTGTTGGGTACGCAGATGACAGTACTGTTTCAGAGAGATACCTGTCCAGCGCAAGAACCAGCGTGGATGAAATTCGTTCCTTGAGAGAGACTATGGTAGAGCGGACAGATTTGACCTTAAGCCTTGTCTCCCAGTGGGGTGATGACAATCTGGTCTCCTTTAACGCCACCTAAACACAGGCGTGTCTTTTTACCGCTAAAAGGAGTCTTTTCGATCGGACGCCTACTTTTCGGGATGCGTCTGTTCCAGTGACTGATCGGCTTGAGCTCCTAGGCATGGAGTTGACATCCAGTCTTAACTTCGGCGCCTCCATTGAGTACAAGGCCCAAATTGCGGCAAAAAAACTGGGCATCCTAAATAAGATGAAGCGATACTTTACGCCTGGACAGCTTTTAACCCTGTACAAAGCGCAAGTCCGATCCTGCATGGAGTATTGCAGCCACCTCTGGGATGGCTCAGCAAAGTATCAGCTTGCCGCGCTTGACTCGGTGGAACGCAGAGCCAAGAGGCTCATCGGTGACATTGAACTGGTGGATACCAAGCTTCACAGCTTGGCTCATCGCCGCAAGGTTGCCTGTTTGTCGGTCTTCTACAGACTGTATTTCGGTGAGTGTGCTCAAGAACTCCACGACCTCATCCCACCAGCCCCCTTCTACCATCGGACTTCTAGACGCACTGCAAGTTACCATCCTTACCTCGTTGCCATCCCACCAATTCACACCAAGCGCTTCCAAACATCCTTCATAATGCGCACAGCGAATGAATGGAACTCACTACCTGCGTCTGTGTTTCCGAACGCATTCAACCCGAATCTCTTCAAAGTTAGAGTAAACAGGCTCCTTCTGGGTAAGCTCACTCCATCGTCGACTCTGTCTCTGTCACCTATGACTTAGACTAGAGTCAAGAGCAAACCCATCTCAAATAAAAAAAAGATATTAAATCATATGAAATCATAAATATTTTACGACATTCTGTTAATTTCATGAATATTTTTCAAGCGAAAAATTCGTTGTTTCGTATCCAATTCTTCAGGATTTTACTCGATTATCTTGTTTCCTATTCCTAAAGTCGCTGTATTTTATTTGATTAACAAAACGTCGCGAATGTGAGAACAAATAAACACCGTCAGGTGAAAATAAACAGACAGACAATCATGGCTTCTTTGTTTATTTTGTCCCTTGACTCTACTCGTCTGTCGAGTTTGGATCTGACACAGACATTCAGGTATTTTGCCCGTAAATTCAATTATCTAGCGTAAATTATTTGATGTTCGCTTTCCCACTTCGGCGCTAAATCAAATTTAAAGTCCTCTTGTTAGATTAAGGATATCGAAAAATAGTAGTAACCTACTTAGATATTTCTAGGTACGGTAGATTAAATTGAAATTATTATGTTTTTTAATGATAGGATTAGGAACAATGACACAGACAATTAGTATCTCGATCGCTCTGGGGACCATAGATTAATTTGAGGTATTTACAAAATATAGACATTAATTATTCAGTTAATTTTAATAGTCTTCACCTTCGATGAAGAGAAGGTCTTCACAAATTATATATGTGCAATATTTATTATATAAATTAGTTTTATTCAATTAAGTCCTTATTTCTAGTATCTCGAAAATAATAACGTAAGGCAGCATAAATAGTAAAATAATTCCAAAAGCCAAATTAATTTAATTACCAAGAAACAAAGCTGTAATAACGCAATAGCCGTTTCATAGAAATATTAATTTATTAGTTTTATTGTTACTGTTGTACTTGTAGATATGCATTAACATTATATTCCCTTAGGATATTTCTTCAAATGTAGATTCCCCAATAGACAAAAATTACGAGGCCATGTAGGAGGCCTCTCATATATTTGTTTCGTCTAGGAATCGAACCTACTTAGCTATGATTGGTTTTTCAGCCACTACAGGATGATAAAAGATAGGCTATACATGAGTTTGAATTGATCATATTGTTAGTAAAGTGAAGTTCGTGGTTATTTTACAAACTTTTATTTCACTTGCAATATGTAAGTGCGCACGCAAGTGTGTAGTGTGTGTGCACGTATGTAAGTGTGTTCGGATCAAATCTTGCTACTGAATTTTGAAGCAATGAACCGCCACCGGTTAAGATGAAATTTTGCATACACGTTTAGTTTGGATGAAAATGCATGCTTAGCTGGGTGACGTCATTCTCAATAAAATATGGTGAATAAAATACGGCCCAAGATGGCGGGCTAGTTATTTTATGTGCACTGCCATGATATGGGTATCAAATGAAAGTATTTGCCGAGAAGAGTATGAAAAAAGCGCGTTCAAAAAAATATTCTATTTTTATTATTATTTTACTTAGGACCGCTTTAGAATTGAGTGTTTGGTGTAAATAAGAATGTGACATACCCTACTGAAATGCCAAAGATTGACAGAGTTTCAGGCGATAGTAGAGATTGACAAATACTGAATTTCAAATAATTGTATTCCGTCCAGCCTTTAACACATTTGAGAGCTCAACAACTTATCATTAAGTGATGACAAACTGTATGTAACTCTGTATGTTTTTGGAAATAAAGATATATTATTATTATTATATGTCCTAATGCGTTACCGATTCAATTTCATACAACTATCGATTTTATTTAAAATATTAATCGATTTAACGTATTATTATTTTTTGTTCAATATTTTGTATTGTTTTATAAAAGTAGGATGTTTAAATGATTATGTTTTAAGTATTTAAATGAACTGTTACATTTTGTATAACATTTAACTATATAAAATTATTCAATATTCACCATCATTACTCCATTTTTTGAAAAACAAACTAAACATGGTGTTATTTGCTTATGACACTTCTTTGATTTTTAAGATAAATAGACGTACGAGTGACGTTGATGACGTAAATAACGCCTTAGGACAGATTCAAAATTGGTTCACTGCTAATAATTTAGTTTTAAATTCTTAAAAGCTTCTTAAAAGACTAAGTGTTTAAAACTTGCCTTGCCGTATGTCAATTGTACCTACTGATTGAGTACTTGTGACATTCGGCAAGGCAAACTTGAAACTTCTTTAAACAGTGAGAAGCTAAAATTTGTCGATAAAACGGTTTGCCTCACTCTAGAATCAAGGTTACAATGGGGTCTTCATTTAATATCACTTGCAGCATGGCAGTTAGAAAAATTCGTTAATTTACTAATGTAGATAAAGCGAGGCTGGTCTATTTTAGTTTCTTTCATAGTATAATGTCTTACGGTATCTTAAATGGCGAAGGGCTGGACACATTGAATCAATTTTTATTCAGAAAAACGAGCCATCACAGCGATATACAATCTTCGCCGGCGCGATTCTGTAAGGGAACTGTTTAAGGTCATTAACATCATGACGGTACCTAGACAATATATTTATGAAAACATCATGTACGTTAAAAGAATTTACATCGTTTTAGTAAAAACTAGAAATAGGGACCAATTCATTTAACCAGTATTCAGGCTGGCTAAAGAAGCGTCATCTTTTATGGGGTACTATATAAAATGTTACAATAAAATACCCCCCCACATTTTAGAACTGATTGAGACAAAATTTAAAACTTGTATAAAACACACACTACGCAGGCAAGCATATTGTATGTTGAGGGATTACATCACTGATAAAAATGCTTGGCTCAATGCTGGTCTTGCTCCGCAGCCACTAGGGCGCAAAAACAAGTGATGGGCAGAAAAGTTTTGAACAAATCGGGGTTATTGGGGTCAAGGTTTACTTCGTTCTCACATATATGTAAATTTCCAACAAGAATCATGTAACCAAATACTTGTATTTTAAATTTATTGATGGTAAAGAGTGTCCGTGGAGTTTCTTGCACATTCTTCTCTATAGAGACCTACTGACGCTTGCAAATGTGCAACTAGTATCATATGTTTTTTTTGTTTATCCAAAAGTACATCTACGGTTTAATTTAAATAAACTATTTTGATTTTGATTCCTTTCTTTCAATATTTAACCTTACTTACATATCTCATTGATAATTTGATTATTTTGTTTTATGATAATAAAATGAAAATATTTAATTTTTACTGATAGGTACATAATTCGATTAGGAAAGAGCTGTCACTTACTATTTTAAGCGTCCATGAAGTATTGCATTTTATTGTTTGTGGATGGCTGTTAAAATTGTGGAACTTCATAGGCGTGCATATGTCAAATGTAAGATTAAAGGCTGGAAATTTAAGGTTAATTCGTTTTCACCTAAATTCGGCTATCCCAGTTTAAGCATTTCTAGATTAGCAAACAGAGGGGGATGAGAATAGCCCGCTAATTCCGACCCTCAAAGAAGATTAATTCAAATTCCGAACACTAGTAATTGCTTTCGTGTTGCAAATCGGAAAACTAATGGGACAATAATTTACAACTAAGCTATATAAATATTTAGGACAAGTATTAATAGAGCTTCCAATATTGCTGAAGTGAGTTTAGATCGAACAGTTTATCGGTTTGTTACAGTAATATTGAAAGATAGTTTCGTTAACTTGTGTTAAACTAGTTGGAAAGTTGGATCCATAGTTGTTTGGCAATACTTTGTAACGTAACATCCTTATTCCCCTGTGTTTAGTTTTCAAAATCTACTACTACTGTTCTTGTTCTTGTAATGTAATGTTTGTATGTCGTTTTGTGCCAATTAAATACTTTTTTTTCTTTTCTTTTTTCGATTTATGTTTTAGACAAATAAATAAATGAACTTGTATCTTGTTGTTGTCTCAACTATGACATCTTATTCTTTAAGCTAGTTGGTGAAACTAGCGGATGATCATCTAGGAGTGGATCGGAGTTGTATTTTGTTAAGGATCAATGGGCACAGTAACCCAGCTGCTAATAAATGTCATTTTTACCCGAGTACGGCGAAGCAAAAAGGCGGGTTAATTATGTCTTTGACCAGTATGTGTGTATGTATGTATTCATCTGTTCCCTCATAACTTCTAAACTACTTATCATAATTTGACAAATGAGGATAACCGTGGTCGTATGTCACATTGCAGAATGTATTGTTTTGTTACGGTAGTTGGCATACGATCACGGTTATCCTCTACGGAATAGTAGGTACATAACAAATTCAGATGAGAAGATTTTCTTGTTTCATACTTTTTAGAGCGTTGTTTTTCAGTAGTCGGGTTTTACTTTTTGAACCTATTTTTATCTTCTCACAAATTCCTTTGATCACTCTGCATTTTTTGGGCAAGACATTTTTTTCTGGAAAATTACCCAATGTCTTCCCAATAGATTATGTAGCGTTACTCTTCTTAACATCATTCCATTTAATTTCCATAAATATGTAAAGGAAACTGCGATGTTTCTTAATTCTTAAGATTACGAAAGGAAACCCCGCGGGTAAAGTACGTATGCATATAAATTCTTATGTTCGTTGAAAGGTTAATTAATGCCGTCGTTAATGAACATGCTTTGAGTGTCTACAAATCGGTTTTTATCAAATAATTGTGCTTCAATGTACATTTAATTCCAGTTCGTTATTTTAACGAATGCCAGTTTTCATTCAGAGTATGTTTTCGGAAGCCGTTAATGCATTGTTAAAGTTTTGTAAAGGGAATTAAAAATGAGGTCTTAGAGAAGAAAAAGGGTTTTTGTAAACTAGGGGTGAATTGATAAATCTTTCGAAAACAACCTAAAACATTTCATATATATATAATAATAAAATCCTTTTTATTTCCGTATCCTTATTGTTAAACTTCAAATGTTGTTAGTAGGTATTTGTTAGTATTTTGCTTCCATATTTTTTTTTTGTATTGTTAGCTTCTTTATCATTTTTACTTATAGTTTTACATTATATATTTAAACCAAATGTGTTTCTTTATAGCGGTTATTTTCTTGATATACTTAATTATTTCTAAGATAGGGACCTGGTTATAGGCCTTCTCCAGGTTATTCCAGTTTTCTCTATATTTAGCACGTTTTATCCACTCTTTTCCTGCTGTAGCTGTTATATCACCCAGCCATCGTTTCGTAGGTCAGCCTTTTCGTCTTTTCCGCTAGGTCCCTTCCATCTCGTCGCTTCTTCTGTCCATCGCTTGTCGCTGTTTCGTGCTACATGGCCAGCCCATCGCCATTTTAACCTTAGACTGTAGTGTAGAACGTCAATCAGTTTTGTCTTCTATCTTATTAATTCACTTCTTACTTTGTGTATTCTTCTTATTTTTAGTAGGCTGCTTTCCATCGCTTTCTGGCATCTGACTAGTTTTGTTTTTATTTTAGTGGTGTAAGTACTCGTCTGGCAACCATACGTGAGAGTCGGTAGAATGTATGTATCCGTAAAAACATCACATAGGACTATTTTAATTAATGCCAGTTTTTGAAACGCAAATTAATGTTACAAATCAAACGTGCAAAAACTACTGAGATATACTGCAAAAAATAAGTAATCTTTCCATGGCAATTGTTACTTACATTTGATTTAGTTTCATTTGGTCGCAAAATGAACTGAAAAACAGTGCATCATGAACAATTAATCACATCACAGTAATTTACGCACGCTTTACAATTTGGCACATTCATTTTGCTTACCATCAACTAAAGATTAGTCTATTATTTAGAATATAAATTTTATATCATTATCCGTATAATTGCCGACCCAATTGGTCGTCCAATCTAACCGATGTCGCAGATTATCAATATTTTACATCTAGCGTCAGCCATCTGACCTGGACCAATTACTGGGTGAAACAGTCTGTTTGATGATCATCGAGTTGTATTATTTTATTAGGCGAGTCTGGTGGTTATAGTCAAGGATCCAGCCATAAATTGTGATCGTATCGTAAAAAGACAGTATAGTAGTCTTTATAACCCGTTGACACGAATATCATTTTTGATCTTATTCGACTTTTATTACCTGGCTCAAACTTGAAAATAACTGCCTGGGAATTGTTGGGGTTTTAGGTTCGATATACAGGTCGGGCGAAGTTGCGCTTTGTTTTAATTTCTAGTGTCTTGATGGTTTGCTTGCCAACTTGCATGGGAACTAAATAAAAAAAAAGCTCTGTTATAGCCATAAATAAATTTGTTAATAACATAGTTTGTAAGTATTGTGTCGTGTTTTTGTGTGTGTATTGTGTTGTTTATACATTTTATTTATATTGTTAGTACTAACAATATACTCGTAAATAAGGCATATCATAACAACAAAACATAGTTAGTCGTGTTTACTAACTATATGAATAAAATGTCGTGTCTCGTTACTGACATAGTTTATTTAGTAATGTGTAATACTAACAAAACTATGGATCTATGTTCTTCAAACAATATTTTTATTTATTTATTTATACTTACACCGCAGCCTACCCTTTCGGAAAATTCGGTCGTGATGTTTCGGTTTGTTAATTTGTAATATCTATTACTAGCGGACGCCTCGCGGTTTCACCCGCGCGTTCCCGTGGGAATACAGGGATAAAAAGTAGCCTTTGTCACCCGGGAATAGTGTAGCTTCCCAACGGTGAAAGAATGTTTGAAATCGGTTCAGTTTTTAAGTATATTCGTTACTTACAAAAATACAAATCTTTCCTCTTTATAATATTATTAGTATAGTATAGATAAGTATAGATGAACGTGCCTTCAATTTGTGTTCATAAATATAAAACGGCATAAAATTGTCATATTTAAGTGGCTTCGTTTGGTCATCGTCTGGCGAAACAGCGACCTATATATTCAGTACTAACTTTTGCCCGCAGCAGCGCCCGCTTAAAGCGATATATACGCCCCAATGTTAAAGCAGTTTGGCCGTGCGCCCGCTCGATGCCAAAATATCAATATTCAACCTCCTTTTGAACAGTTTTGTTTGCAAAATATTATTTGATTTACATATGCTATGTTAGTTAAGAAGAAATGCCAGCCATCAATTTTTCTATGTAAAAATATTTTAAAGATCCAAGTCGTTTTGGAGGAGTTTCCTAAAGTTGCGAAAAAGTATCGTGTAATTAATCATTTTTTTAAAGCAAAACTATTAGTTACACGAAAAAACCTTGTGTTCAAAATTATGTACATGAATCAATAATAAATAAATATTTTTTTCAAACCTTTTAACCTAGCCGTTACTAAGGAGTATGCTTTAGAAAGTTGCCGTTTCGTTTTCAACTTAAAAGTCGGTACTCGGAAGCTATGCCCAGGGAACTTATATCCAGATTATGGGCAACGTTTTCACCTTTGTCGCCCCCATAGGGGTTCAATTTCGAAATATCCTTTATTAATCTTTGTAAGTGTCATAATGAAAACCTCTGTTCAAAATTTCATCTTTCGACGTCCAAAGGCGTTGATGAGTCAGGCATTTTCTTTTATATGTATAAATATGTACATGAAGAGTAGAGATCGGGTCGTCAACGAATTTTCGTTAACGAAACTAGACCGTCCATTTCCGTTGATCGACTAGCTCATAACGTAAACTATGTTAAGTAGACGTTCTTTATAAACTTTGCGACGACACGACGCGCGACGTCTACGGCTCGACAACTTTTTAACCGACTTCAAAAAAAGGAGGAGGTTCTCAATTCGTCGGAATCTTTTTTTTTTATTTTTTTTTATGTATGTTCCCCGATTACTCAAAGACGCCTGGACCGATTTCAAAAATTCTTCTTTTGTTTGAAAGGGTATACTTCCTAGTTGGTCCCATAATCATCAAGTCAGGATCTGATGATGGAATCCTAGAGAAATCGAGGGAACTCCTCAAATATTATAGGCAAACATATAGTGATTTTGGTATTTTCATCAACAATGCAATTATTTGCACTCAGAAAGTATCATTTGGTGAAGTGGAACTGATGAAGAAGACCACAGATGGCCACTGGATCTCCTAAATGCTAAATATGTTACGGGCATAAGATATCTCGAATAGTTAACCGACTATAATAAAGCAAATACTTATAAATAAATGGTACTGGTGAAAATGACACCCTCGAACTGATCTGATGATGAAGCCGGAAGGTAGGCACTGGAACTCTAATATAAAACAATGTATCCTAGTCGTGTTTGGGCTTATTGGAATCGCCATGAGATGTACTTTGGCTATAAATGATAATCATGTTAATTGGAGGTACCTACCAAAACTAAAAACAGATAAATAAAAACTTTTTAACAAAAAATTAAACCGACTTCCAGAACAAAAAACTACAAAGCAAAAAATAAATTTCTTTTCCGAAGTCGGTGTCGAAAAACGGGAAAGAATGGGTAGGCACAAAAGACACCGACTTCGGAAAAGAAATTTATTTTTTGCTTTGTAGTTTTTTGTTCTGGAAGTCGGTTTAATTTTTAACTTTAAGATTGAACGTACCAAGTACAAACCGGTTTAACTCGCATCGTTCGATCGGTCAATCACTTTTACTCTTTTGCACACGTGAAACTATTGGCGTACTTTTTTTCTTAACACAATGCATTTTTAACTCCAAAATGGGCTTCGGCCCATAGAAATATCAACTATTTGCATCTAGAGTTAGAGTTCAAATTAATTTGCTCGATGTTCGTCCGTTGTTGTTATTTTTTCGGACGTATGTACTTGTACTACCCAACTAAATTCTCGCGTCGGTCGTCGCGTTACAAGTCGACATGAACATAGTCGAGTCTCAGTTTAGCCGTCTACGAATTCAACTAGTTCGTTGAATATCGGTGAACCGTCGAATCGTTCATTGTACGTCGACTCAACTATTTGCATCTAGAGTTAGAGTTCAAATTAATTTGCTCGATGTTCGTCCGTTGTTGTTATTTTTTCGGACGTATGTACTTGTACTACCCAACTAAGTTCTCGCGTCGGTCGTCGTGTTACAAGTCGACATGAACATAGTCGAGTCTCAGTTTAGCCGTCTACGAATTCAACTAGTTCGTTGAATATCGGTGAACCGTCGAATCGTTCATTGTACGGTGACGATCGAACTAACTAGTTCGTTCATTCAACGCCTATCGCTAATAGAGAGATAGAAGATATAAATATCGTTAGGTGATGTGTAAAGAAATTTACATTACAACTATTTTCTTAATGTCCCTCGGCAAACTTCGTGTTTCGGCAGTTGTTGGATTTCTATCAGTTGGCTTTGGCACTTGGTGCAGACAGGACGGATATTGTTAATTGTTGAGTTGTTAATACTCTTTTAACTTAATGTAATTTATTTAAAAAGTGGGAGGAAAGCTGCTAAAGCTGCTATTTTTACAGCTCTATATATTTCACACGGAAATCAAAATAAAACAAGAATAAAGTACTTAATCTAAATTCAAATTATTATACACAATAAATCTAATAATTGATGGACATGGAAATTAGCATTCGTTTGAATTCGGAAATACGATGATTGCCGAGTGACGTTAAGAAAATAGTTGAACTGTACACTAACTTGGTTCCAAAGAAATAGCTACTTACGAAGTTACGGGGTAACTTGATATGTGTGACTAAACCTCATATATTTTGTATTAGATGTGGATGGATACATTCCATGTGGGTGTAAAGGGGCGAAATGTTCTCCGTATTAATATTATTACGTTCACTTTAGGCTCTAAATAACATTATTTTGATTAATACTTTCGCCGAAACGAGGTAGGATTTAATTTCAATAGCAATCACGGTTTGATAAAGCCATTAGAATGTACATCAGGATTAATTCACGTATCAAAATGAAAACTATTCGTATACATTGTCAGTATTTACCTATATTTTAAACGTTGTATAACTTATATTATTTAATTTTTTTGATGAAACAGGTTTAATGCATGAAAATAATCGCTTATCTGAATTATATTCAAACTAACTATTGCCCACGACTTCGTCCGCTTAAAACTCGTAACATTTTCACAGGAACTGTGAACTTTTAGCATATGCTACTCCATATAACATCAGATATCTACCAGTTAAAGTCCCGTCAAAATCGGTCTAGTCGTTTCGGAGATAAACCGGTACAAACAGACAGACAGACAAAAAAAAATGCATTTTTATTATTAGTACCGTATATATTTTCATTGCACATGCATTCAAAAAAATATTGTTAATTCGATATTACATACAGACACTACAATTTTATTTATTTGTATAGATATTCATTATATTCAAATATTCAATCAATCTACCTAGCATGTTGCCAACTACGTTGGGGTCGGCTTCCTGTCTAACCGGAAGTAGCTGGTATCAGTATTTTACATGGAGTACCTATGTGACCTTCACAACCCAGTATCTGGGTGACACAATTCCCTTTGGCAAGACTGGTGGCAGGTAACCTGGATCTTGACTACTCGTAACAATTAGGCCATTTATTCACGACGCGACACACGGCACAAAAAAATGTGGTCACGATTCAGATTTCCATATATTTGTATGGACCGTTTGTTTATAGCACGACACGGCACCACACGCGACACGATTAACAAACGGTTTATCGGCTAATTCGTTGATGCTGCTATGTCGTCACGACTTTTTTGCACTGGCGATTTAGCTGCTGTACCAAACAAGTATGAGCTTGTTGAAGACACTTCATACCGCACCGCACGGCTCGTGCGTGGTTCGTCACTCACACGCTTATAGAACAATACAAGTGCACGGCAGTGTCGTTGCAGAATCGTATCTAGTGAACAAACGGACGGACGACAGACCGCCTGCAGTGTGTCGTGTGTTCGCAAATCGTGTCGTGCCGTGCCTCATGAACAAACGACCTACTTACTGTCAAAGATCTAAAAAGCCGGGATCAACAGCTTAACGTGCTTTAGGAGGCATGGAGAAGTCTCGGTATGCAATACATGGCCACCCATCCACGGGCCAATTATTGAATTATTTGCGTTCGTTTTGACCTTGACCAAGGCCAAGGTATGCAATACATGGCCACCCATCCACGGGCCAACCTCGGCAAGCGTTGAACTTAACCCTAACCTTGAAGATCGACTTGGGTGACTGTTATTATTTAACCAAGAGCTACTCATAATTTACCTAAATTATGATAGCTTCATACTTTGTAGTACCTATCACAGAAAAGAAGACTTATAAGTACTTACCTATGTACCTGTACCATACCAAAACAAAGGCAAACCACTGTATGGTAAACAGAGACGGCTATGTCCATAGTACTGAATGATTTGCGTTCGTTCCGACCTTGACCAAGGCCAAGTTTTTGCAAACATACCATGTATCGTAAAGCTTTCTGCGTCATACTTGGATGAATTATGATGGGAGAGGTAACACCTTGATTTTGCAATGATAACTCCTGAAGAGGTTATGGCACTGTTTTTTTCTTTGGGATTGGCACAGATTTTTTTGGACCGGGGATTGTGGGATTTTTACCTCACTAAAACCACCCCGGTGATCACCACCAGCATATGGAAGACACCTCCGGCACCAAAATAAGAGCCGTGTCCAGGAGTACCGCTTTCTGAATCAAGCCCTTGATCCAGTCGCCTATCAACTGTTTATGTCTATTGTTATTACTAGGTTAGTTCCGCTATGCTCTAGTCCCGCTATGGTCGACTCGAAAAATATCTACTGAAAGGTGCCGCTATGCCCGATTTCAAATTCGCGGGCTGTGATGAAGAAAAGTGTTACAGTGTAATGTTTTATTTAACCATTACAGTTAAAAAACTTAACTTAACTTATTATGAATACAGGTGATTTGACTTTGAGAACGGACTTTTTATCTACGCTCTTTTATATTTTGCTACTTTTCTGCCCACGACTTCATCTATATGTTCATTCGGGATGAAATTTGTTAATATATATGTTACAAATTGCATCCCGATCCTTCCATAGAGCATAGCGGCACTGACCGAAATTTCTCTAACGAAAGCTGTTCGGTCTGTCTCGATATCTGTTTTGGCAGAATGCATATTCTCTCGTGTCGATGAGGGGTTAAAAGATTAAACCTCATACAGGGTTCAAAGATTAACCAGTCAACAACATTGAGCGGACTGCCTAGACGTGCCAAACTGAGAAGATTCTAATTTTCCACCAATCAAGTTGAAATGTCATTAATTCCTCATCAATTTTCATTTGTCAAAAAAGATTGACCAATCTACACAATAAAATTAATTTAATGATCATTTTTTATTAATATTATTGATATTAATAAAAAATTATCATTTAATTATATTTATTGTGTAGAGATTATTGATAAGCTCGCGTTTGACCACTATCTCACTTAAGGGGCTGTAGTCGAACAGTTGACAATCGACATCTGAGGTTCTACGCCACGCCCACTGTCATCGATAGCTTAGGGGCAAACTTTAAATTGGAGGGAAAATTATTTGAAAATTAAACACACAAGGCCGACCACAGAGGCCCACATCATAAACGGACTCTTCCGATGATTTTACAAAAATATTACCGCGCAAGTTCTTATTTCAAACTGGCGGCTAGCATCTGACATCAGATCGTTCACTGTTATTTTGCCTATGAATGCAACCTTATTGCTGCGAAAATAAAGATCACTAAAATAGGTAATCTGGCTAGTGTCATACGAGTCTTTGCCTCGCAAATTGAATAAATATTATAATTATGTCTGCTTCTATGTGACTGCCACATATAAGAACACAGTACGTTACATTTTTTTATATTGTTTTAATAGCTAGATAATTTTATATAAATTATTTTAATGAGTTTTACTATACTGAAATGGACTGTGCAATATTAAACTGGAAACTTTAAATTTGAATTGAGATTTGGTGCTTTCAGTAATCAATTTTATCATTATTTACAATAGGAAAGTCACATCAAATTGTAAAGACAACTTAAATTAGCAAATATCCAAAACTTACTAGGTTTGGAATTGTCTTTTTTAGGCATGTTTAAAATATGCAATAGAATGTATGACGCTATTAATATCATTTGTACAATTAGTAGGTTCTTATTCCTTGTTTAGTATTCTCTTGAAATCTTAATATATCATTTAGTTACTAATACAAGACGACTTTCCGCTCTCCTGGAATATAATAATTACAAAGCACTTACTGGGTTTTGATATACATCAGCCCTCTGTGGTGAGGTCACGTGGTGCCGCTTTTCTGTATATTAGAGTTAAAAAACAAATAGACAGAGCGCAAAAAACACGGTCATGTAAACTTTATCTATCTATATAAATAAAAAACCGGCCAAGTGCGAGTTGCACTCGCGCACAAAGGTTCCGTACCATTATTGCAAAAAAAGGAAAAGAACACATATGTTGTATGGGAGCCCCACTTAAATATTGATTTTGTTCTGTTTTTAGTATTTGTTGTTATAGCGGCAACAGAAATACACCATCTGTAAAAAAAAAAATTGCCTTGCTATCACGGTTCATGAGATACAGCCTCGTGACAGACGGACAGACAGACAGGGAGATAGACGGAACCCTAAAAATGCTGTATGTGATTGTAAGCGTCTCACTAGAGAACGGCTGAAACTATTTGTTGCTATTGTTTGTTATATATCAATCAATCATTTATTTGCTATAAGTATTGGTACAGTGTAGGTGTTTAAAGATAATATAGAAAGAAAGAAAATGTTTATATGCGCCAGGCACAACGCATGCCATAAAAAAAACCGGCTAAGTGCGAGTCGGACTCGCGCACGAAGGGTTCCGTACTTGTTAAATTGTGGTTTACGATTTATGACGTATTTAAAAAAAACTACTTACTTGATCTCGTTCAATCCAATTTTCGGTGGAAGTTTACATGGTAATGTACATCATATATTTTTTTTAGTTTTATCATTCTCTTATTTTAGAAGTGTCAGGGGGGGGGGGACACATTTTACCACTTTGGAAGTGTCTCTCACGCAAACTATTCAGTTTAGAAAAAAATATATTAGAAACCTCAATATAATTTTTGAAGACCTATCCATAGATACGTTTTACGTTTTACGTACAGTTTTTTTCTATTTTTGTTTGAAAATCTTAATGCGGTTCACAGAATACACCTACTTACCAAGTTTCAACAGCATAGTTCTTATAGTTTCGGAAAAAAGTGGCTGTGACATACGGACGGACAGACAGACAGACAGACAGACATGACGAATCCATAAGGGTTCCGTTTTTTGCCTTTTGGCTAGGGAACCCTAAAAGGAAAACATAAATACTAAAAACAGTGTATGCCTCACAACCACGTATATGTTACTGTAAAAGCCGAACTGTTGTTTCAGTTTAAAAAAAAAAAACTATGATGTAACTTATTATTTATCGGTAAAACAGATTTACTAAGTCTTACCGGTAAAAGTCTGAAATCGTCATCATCATCATCTACTTGCCCTTGTTCCATGTTACTTGGGGTCGGCGCAACACGTTTTCTTCTTCCATATTTCCGCACCACGCTATAATTTACTCCCTTTTCTTTCATATCACTCCTCACACAGTCCATCTATCTTTTCTTTGGTCGTCCCCTCCCTCTTCATCCATCCCCAATTAAATTCATAAGAGTACACCTAAGTCATTCCAGACATTCTTTTCCCGCACCGTCTAGAACCAGCCCTCACGGTACGCGTCTAAATCATCGCGGCACCTATTTCTGGACCGGCCTCAACGGTGCGTTCCATCTTCAAGATTGTGGAGGCTTGCCCAGCGCTCAATTTGCATGCTACTAACGTGAGCCGTAATGGCATTGGCCCATTTGAGCCGAACAGCCTTTTTACCCACGTCTATTATGCCCGTTTGGGAACACAGCGTGTTCCGTATTCGGTCTGTTCTTTTTACATCCAGAATGCTGCGTAAATCTCTGGCAATCCCCAAGTGTAAGTCTTTGCGTTTACTCTCCAGGGCGATCGGTGGATTTTTTGTTAATAAATAAGAATTGTCAGTGCCGATTTGGCAAAATGATAAGATCAATTAATAATTAGCTTAACAATATTAATAGACTAACAAACTATTATTGTAGCCCGTTATTGCAATTAGGATAGTTAATTGCGAGAAATACAGGACTGATCAATGTGGTGATTCTTGGTGAGCTGTATGTCCACATGTGGACGATTTTTGGTTGAAACGACGAAAAATGTCAAATTCATGAAAAATAGATTATCATTTCTCACGAATTTGACATTTTTTGGTCAGTTCTAGGTGCCGTATGTTAGAAAGAAACAAAGATTGAAACAAATGGATACGAAGAATTTTATTAGTTCTGTCATTTCAAGACGAGTTTTCACATGAACGAAGAAGGTTAAAATAGTATTCGACCTTACCTATATTTTAAATATTGTTTAATTCAAATTGAGATAACATTTGTTGTATTTTCAAAGAGGTTCAAATACTTTTTAGTTATGGACTTAGTAAGTAAACTAAACGACGTGAGTCGTTTATAATACAACAAAAATATAGATGCCAGTGACAGCGGTAGTGCCAAAAAATAAAAATAATACAGACTTTGACAATATTACTTGTGATTTCGTTAGTTCCAATTAAAGCCACCAGGCTACATGATCTGGCTGCATTATACCTGATATTTTTTTGACAGATTGAATTGACGAGAAATAAATTGAATATTATTTTTGCTTTTTGCGGAAAAAAGCGACATACGTCCACCTAGCAACGCCGCAAAGCGGTCACTGTCGAATTGCACTGGATGGAAAGAGAAGCACGATGTAATTTGTATAGACTTTTTTACAAAACATAATAATATGAATTACTTAAAAATAATGAATGAAACTTCAATATATAAGACAATGAAGTTTTGCGTCCTTTTATGATACGTTATTGTTGTTAATTGTACAAATGTACGCTGGTCAGTATTACCGGAAAAATCTTTTGAAGATCAGGTAAGAGGTTACTTTGCCATTCAATTGTATCGAGGTTTTTGTGCGTAAACGTGTTTCGGCCACAACAAAGTTTTCGGAAATATGATCAAGATTAACATATCTTTTTTCTGCTGCCACATCTTCAATAGATTTGGCTAAAAAATGTTTAAAAGAAAGCCTATTTTGAGTATTCAGCACCTTAAGCAGGTGAGATAGTGGTCAAACACGAGATAATGATGGTAAGCGATGATATGATCGACGGTGAAGCATGCTTGCCTGCCTAGAAGCAACCTATTCACTACTAACGATTCATTTGTTTCTTCAACAGCTTGTTTATTTAGTAAACGAATTCTAACTTAGTACAAACACATTGTACTTGCGAGGTTCTTGATCTTTAATAGGTACTTCATCAAAACACAACACAGCACAAGCACTCAACCAATTTACGCTCTAAATTGACGTTGTTGTTTATTGTCATTTACATACATTATATTGAAGGTACCTACTTCTATTAGGCGTCCCATACAACTACAATATTATTGCGCAATATATAAATAATATTGATACCCGCAATGTAAAAATATTGGCATAAAATTTAATCAGCAACTAAAACTAGTATGAAATACCTGGAATAACCTAATTTGATACTTTAGAATTATTTATTTTATTTCGTCTGAATAAAAATACTATAGGTACTTTAGTAGGTAATAACTTTAGATATTATGTATTAAACTGAATAATAAAAAAAATCAGTATTCTATAATAAGTTTGGTTTATTCACACCATACGTAAACAATCTTGTTTTTGTTTGAAATCAGCGTCTTTCTCCTGTTGTTTTTCTTGATATTTAGACATCAAGCGAAACAACATATCCCGAAATCCACTTTTAATTGTTTTATTAATTTTTCACTCTCACCATAACAAATCAGTTTGTCATTAGTATAGCATTGCCATATAAAAAGTTTGCAAATAATTCGAGTGTCTACTTTCGTTTGCCGGACTCTATCCCCTAGACGTTCAATTGTATTAGGCAAACGTCAATATTGTGCAATTATTTTTTATTTGAGATGGGTTTGCTCTTGACTCTAGTCTAGGTCAGAGGTAGTATTGTAGGTATATGGGACGCCTTAGTAGCATCAACAGACATATATAAGAGTTCAAACTGCAGCGCAGTTCGTAGCAACAAAAGGAACCTCTATTATGCAGTCATATGTGATTGTTATCACTGATTGTTGTGATAAGTCGACACGCTATGCTACGGTCGTGTTTACAGACGCCTGTCACATAGACTATAGAGTGCTATAGAGGTGTTTTCAGGCAAGCGTCGCTCGGTAAGTCGTAGCTGCAAGTCAGTCGTGTTTCGCATGCCCGTCAGACCCCACGCGCGCTCACTTTGCTACGAGCTACGCCGTAGCACGTCCCGGACTTTCGTAGCACTAATAAAAGTACGAATGTTTTTTGTCTTCTAAAGTGACCCTAACTTAATTTGTTAAAGTTCCCCAGTGAAGTTTTACATTTCGAACTTTAAAACTAATCTATGTAAACTAAAACTATTTTAATCGTATAGTGGTTTAATTGTTTCAGTAAATAAATAGATCGAGGATTTGATCTTTTTAATTTATGTGATGAAAGTGAACTAGTGAGTTTTGTGTTTGTGTTTTTAGATTTAAGTTTTAAATTCTGGTGAGTATATATATATTCTTAGAGTAATTAATTATAGAGGTATTTTCTGAATTAATTTTCCATAGTACACGAGGAAGAACAAATTCATTAAGTTGCTGACAATTTATGGTAATTAGCGTATTCGTTAGGTGCTGACGTCAAGATTGCCTTATCTTGAAAGTAATAAATTACGCGTGTAATTTGATTACATTTATCACCACACTTTCATTCATGATGTAAAACTCACGTTTTATTACTTGTTTCCGATTCAGCTAATTTTAATATGAGCGTGAATATGTTTACAATTTACATAAATATATTTATATCTACGATACTACAAACCTTCTACAAACATAATGATCAATAAAAAAATAAAAAAATAGCTTCTAAAAATTGAATCTTCTAAATTAGTCATCAAGCTGGAGTCGAGTTTGATTCATCTCTCCGTCACTCCTCTTACTGTGGGCAAGATACACTATAGCCTTACATGTCCTGTTGTCCTGTGAGTTTTGAGAGATTTCCTGTGTACATTGCACGACGTACACAAACCCCTATTCCTACCCAACTTCCGTCTGTTACAGTAGGTCTCCTTGTAACAGACTTCCCGCACGTAAAACCAACGTAACCTACGTTTGGTGTGGTTTTTTATGATAGGCTAGGGCGTTAGGATAACCAGGGTGCTAGGTAATTATTATAGAGCTAGATTTGTAGTCAGTGGGACCTTAGGTATCTCATAGGTGCCAGGCTAAATTAGTGCAAACATAGCCACACTGTACGCAGTTGGCATAACGGCTGTACTAAGCTGTAAGTCCCGGAGCGCACACTTACCCTTATTAAAAAAAAAAGTCAGTACTATTTAGCAAATTATTAATAGATTCTAAATTCAAATTTTCAGCACAGAATTTGAATTAGGAATCGGCTAATCAGTTGCTAGCCTGTCCAGAGATTTTTGGAAATAAAGCCCATTGAATTTTGAAGTTGCACAAAAATACTCCAAATATCAAAGGGCCCTTATTTATCCTTATACACTCATCTTACTTTCAAATTATCTCATTATTCTCAATATTTTGGCACTGAACCTTGTTTGGAAATCCAATATTGTTTGTAAAACAAATGACTAATACTAATAAAGCAATCCATCACCATGTAGAACAAATTTTTCTTGCAAAATGATATTAAAAACATCGGCAAAGTGTGCCCAATATATAAATTTATCTTAAAACTTTATGGTTGTTTTTTTCTTATAATATTATAGAAAAGGAGATCCATCAAACGACGTGATAGGTTAATTCATAATAGCGGAGAAGAGACAGAAAATAGATAATAAACTCTTTATTGCCCACCATAAATACTTTCTAAGTTTATATTCGCTGACATCGGTGAAAGAAAACATCGTGATGAAATCTGGACTTATTTATTAAAACTTTATGCACAAGTACAAAGGCGGACTTAATGTCTTAGGCATTTTCTACCAGTCGACCTTAGGTTGGTGCAGAGATAAAACAAGGCAGGTGCAACAAAATGATAGAATGAATACAAAAAAGTCTGTGTTTATTTAGAAAAAAAAAGAATAATAAATATGTTCTTAGATACATACATACATATAAACAATGTTATAGAGAATACGAAAACAAATCAATTTTGTGATGCTTCTGCAAACTTCTTGCGAATGTGCTCACGTGCCTTCTATTTGAAAGAAAGCCGACTGGTTGCCATCCTGATGTTCTGAGGGAGCGCTTTCCAAAGGGAGATTTCCTGGACAAAGAAGGACGAGTGGATAAACCCAGAACGGTGAGACGGACATTGTAGAAGACGATTATTGGTGGAGTGAAGATTCTTACTTATATAGATGGAAATCGTCTACCCGCCTTGAGTACGCTTATGCCTTCTCTTTATGAGAAGAGGCTTGGCTTTTGCCCTGCAATGAGACAGAGATAGGCTGGTATTATTATTATGACAAATACAATTAGGAACTTGAATGGGTGTAACAGTGGGCGGTCTTATCGGACTAAAAATAAAAATTACAAAAAAAAATACTACTGACGTACCGACTTCCAAATAAGAAAATTACAAAGTGAAAAATAACTTTGACTATAACTTTCGTTTTTTTTTTATTTTTTCTTGTATTTTTGTATGTAACGAATAAACATAAAAACTACTGGACCGATTTCAAAAATTATTTCACCGTTGGTAAGCTGCACTATCCCCGGGTGACATAGGCTACTTTTTATCCCTGTATTCCCACGGGAACGGGAACTACGCGAGTGAAACCGCGAGGCGTCCGCTAGTGAGTTAATAAAGGTAAACAATAAAAAACCAGATTCTGTCTTAAAACGAAAATAGAATTTGTATTATAGTAAGTAGGTACATAACTCACTGAATCAAGTAAAACCGTGTAATAATTTCACTTTAATATAATTACTTCATTACGAAGGCGTTATATTTTCACGAACTAAAAGCTTGGAAACGATGGGAGTTGAGACTTTAATTAAGAGTTACAGCCGTAAAAACCAGCACAGTTTCACGCAATTTATAACTCATTAATTAATGAAATCAAATCATTTCTAACATCATCTACAGAATGCCGTCGCTTTTCTAATATAAATGTTCGAACAAACTTATGTAATTATAACCAAGAAACTTTCTGTGGACACCATTTACGGATATAGACTTTATGTAGGTAATCATTTCTGTCGTATAATAGACTAGCTATGGCTCCGGTTCTGCTCAAGTTGATATTTACTAAAACCTAGCTAGTGAAAATCATGAATCGGGTAAGTGGTGATGGAGATGTTACCACACTAATGAACACACTACGAACAAATACGTTGCGTTCTTCGACGTATTCCACATTGGGCACCCGCATTAACAGCACCTGAGGTATTCCACATACGGCACCAGATATCGATATTTTTCGCAGATGCCATAAGTGGAATTCTCTAAAACTCTACTGATTTTAATCGAATTTTAAATGTTGACTTCCTAAAAAATAAAAACGTCCCAACACTAGTACCTACTGATCCGTAGGTGCCAAATGTGGAATAAAATTTTGAATAATAAATTATTCCACTTCTGGCATCTGCGAATAATATCGGAGTGGAAATATACCTCAGGTGCCATTAACTCAGGTGCCCAATGTGGAATACGTGCGTTTTTCGTTCTATGCTTACTTTGCTTCTTTGTTGTTGCTTTCAGTTGCAATGAATATACGTGTACAGAAATGAAAATCCAGTCAAAAGCTGAAACAGGGATTGCAGATCACAACCAGTCATCCGATTATTTGGATTTTCTGTGATAGTCAAACAATGGGCGTCCATTATTTCAAAAGGTTTTTAAAGTAAAAATCCATTTGTTCATTGTTCACACTGTCGTACAATGTTAGTATCTAAAACTATGTTTCATCTGTCTGATTATATTACTCGCACAATTTTGTACTAATCCTTAGATCCGCGGCCCGGGTCATTTGATAACCAGAAGGTATCAGATATCAAATATTGAACGCTATTATATTGTACAAAATCGATGGATTAAGTGACAAATTGGTTACCATTTAGATGTTTGATTTAGTAAACAAGTGATCGATATTTTGGCCGGGGTCAGGACTATGGAGTAATGGAGGTACATAGAACATGCAAAAGGCGAAGGGTAGTTGAAATAGGTTAGGCTGAAGGGGCCGATTGAACACGCGTTAGAGTATTTCAAGTGTAATGTCTAAGTTGGAAAAGTTTTGGAGACAGGGATTGCCTCTTGGAGAGACAAACAGGTATATACAGGAAAATATGTAGATCCCTATCTATACTCTGTAGGTAGGTAATGGAGTGTTCGATTTTCATTTGTTTCCCCTAGGTAGGGAGTGTGGCCGGATATTTGGCAACCTCGGAGTAAACGAGTATATTCGTACGTAGTCTTGTGGGTACTTAGGCACTTACATAAGTCATCGGCTTTGGTAATAAAAATGTAGTTGTAAAATTTTATCGCATCACGTGTCGGTTTACGTTTGGCGCTGTCCGAAATAAAGAGTTGGGAGAAGGATTTATGAATGTTTTTACATTTACATATTACCCAACGAGATCTTGGCTTTCAGCCGTTCTTTATTGGGCCATATAATGGTTTATAGAGGATAATAATAATGTAGGTTCACAGTGAGATGGTATGTAATATTCTAGAAAAGTGATAATGCCTAGGAATGTTTTGAAATTTATGAAAAGTTTACATCTTCCGTCATATTTTGACTGCCGGCTTCTGTGCACGGCACTGTGATATTTGCCTCTTTGTTCCCCCAAGCGCAATCACGTCCGAAAGGTTTTGGTAAAACAGGATGGTTCCAATGTTTTCGGGTGCGAAAAAATCCAATTTATCTAAAGGGCCAGCGCAAACACGTTTATATTTCCCGGTCGCACTTTCATCCCTCAGAAATGCTCTATTAAATGTACAATAGCTGTCAATTCAATTAATTGCTTTACGCTCTTTCATTTTATAACATTTTCACAAAAACGATTTACGATATTTTGTACTGAAATTCAAAACACGTGCCTCTTTGGAATCATTCAATGGAGCGGCAATTTTGTGACAATGTAACGATACATTCAATTTAAAATATTACATGGAGCTTTTAAGGTATCTTTTTGTACTCTTATATAGATGACTTGATTGAATTGATCTTCAAAGGCTCACAATGCACTGGAACACTTATCCGCTCGCTAGTGGAGGCGAATCAACTTTGGATTTTATCGATATTTCTGTGCCAACCTAAGTCAGTACAGTGTAAAAATGAATAGGTACCTAAGTGAGTTGAGCGAACGAAGTTATACGCTCCAGTGACTTGTAAAGTAAGTTTGGGCTATATATTTGCATCGTAATCTTTATTCGCTAAACAGTGGCGACTGAACAACTAGGCAACTTTCGTCGTTTACAGTGACTCATCCCAATGTACTTCTTATTGAAAGTAAACAGATTCTTTTAAGACTTTAACGATCATACAAATAACAGATCACAATAACGCAACATGAAAGGAATCCGTGTTATTGTGTTATCGCTATATAAATTTAAGAAAGGCCTTGAGAAATGGGACCATTGACGCAATTCATTTTAAATTCTTGCCCGGTAGAGGTGGAGAAAAGTGGATAACGATCATGAGATTATAATTCTATTAGCGTCATCATTATTTATCCATTTAACAGGAATGGGGCGTTTTTGCTGCATTATTTATCTTTGACCTGTATTTTTAACCGACTTCTCAAAAAGGAGGAGGTTTCTCAATTCGACCGTATATGAAGACCGCATGTGTGTATTTTTTTATGTTTGTTATCGGATAACCTCGTCGTTTTAACCTATATTGATTATGTTTTTTTTTGTTGGAAATGAGATATCCCAAGGGTGGTACCATGATAAGGAAACCAGGATCTGATGATGAAATCCTAGAGAACTCGAGGGAACTCCTCAAATATTATAGGTATATTATATGGCGATTTTGGTATTTTCATCAATAATGCAAATGAGTGCAAATGATTTTTGCACTTAGAAAGTATCATTTGGTGAAATGGAACTGATGAAGAAAACTACAATGGCAACTGGAACTCCGAAATAAAACAATGGTCGTGGTGGCCCAGTGGCTAAGACCTCGCCTCTCGTGCTTGAGGTTGTGGGTTCAAATCCGGGCAAGTACCAATGTGACTTTTTCAATTCATGTGTACTTTCTAAGTTTACCTTGGACATCGCTGACAACGGTGAAGGAAAACATCGTGAGGAAACCTGGACTTTGTAAGTTTGTGCTCCATTGGTGTTATTGCTGCAAAGCATTCCAGTTCGAGGGTAAACAAATAAATAATAAATAAATAATGTATCCTAGTCTTATTTGGGCTTGTTTCAATCTTCATGAGATGTACTTTCGCTATAAATTATCTTCTCTATCTAATATATTGTTAATTGGAGTGGAGGTACCTACCAACACAAAAAAGAGGAAAATAAAAAACTTTTTAATAAAAAATCAAACCGACTTCCAATACAAAGCGAAAAATAACTTTCTTTTCCGAAGTCGGTGTCGAATAACGAAAAACAATGAGTACAAAAGACACCGACTTCGGATAAGAAAGTTATTTTTCGCTTTGTAGTGTTTTGTTTTGGAAGTTGGTTTGATTTCTTACTATAAAGGTAACTCAAATCTTTATCTGGTCACAAGTGAAGCGTGAAGAAACATAAACTCGACCTAACCGGCGATCGCCTGAGGCGTCATTTTAATTAATTGAAAGCATGTAGCATTTCGCAAGTAAAAGTATTTTAAGGTGAACGAGTCGAGTGAATGGCGTTGTTATTTTAGCAAAGCATTGTAACTCACTCCAGACGTTAATTTGTGAGGTAACATGTGATGAAGGTCTGACAATGGTGCCCAAGTGACTGGAATTGATGTTGGAAAAAGTTAACCGTACAGCAACATACGGGAAATAAAGTATACTATGTAAAGCTGCATGATTACCGCTTAATAATTCATGTTAATGAGTCTTTTTATTTGAGTTGTATTACGAGTTACAATGTTTCACGATATTAATCTACTTTGTATTGTTTGTTGCTGGTTACATATTAAGGTGGTGACTGACATGAGCATTTGCTCGATTTGAATATTCACATCGAGATTTTGTTCGTTGTGAGCAAATGCTCATGATACCTGAATTTTCGTAACGAATATATGCTTGACTGTGCTCCATCCCCAGCATTAGCGAGCGCGGGTTTGGACTCGAACTCGCAACATGCCAGGTCCAGAGGACCACCCAGCGACGGTTTCGCTGTTGCGAGTGCTGCACGCGCGGGCAGGGAACAGAGTTCCGCGACCAATCGCTTCAAGGAAGTCCCCAGCATTACTAGCCAAAATGCAAAGAAGAATGCAGTGCTCTTCGCAAAGAAGAAAGCAGGGTAGTCATTTTCTAATGCATTCTTCTATGTTTTCGTTTATTTCATTAGCCATTTCGACCCATGCGTCGCTTTTCTTAAGTTTATTTAAATGGTCTTGATGTGTAGGGTCCCACAGTTGGGGATAACTGCGGTATTTATCAATAAACAAAATGGTGGACCGGTGACTCCCGGTATGCAGTCACAGTATAACAGTGCTCGCGCTAGCGACTCATTTGTAATCTAATATTCAAGATTCAAGGGGCTTCGCCAAAAAACCGACAGCTGGGTGGAGCGTGCTCGTGTGCTCGGCGCTAGTCATCGAGCCGCTCGGCTCGCTGTACTGACATGCCGAATATTCGACTTGTAACAAGCTCACATCGAGCGAATATTCATTGTTAGGTTACAGTAGAGCGAATAAATCGTTGTGGAGGCCTAGTGGCTAAGACCTCGCCTCTCTTGCTTCGTGGGTGCAAATCCGGGCAAGTTCCTTCCAATATCACTTTATCAATTCATATGTACTTTCTAAGTTCATATTTTCCGACGGAAAATGTCGTCCGTAAATCTGGACTTATAGTTAATATAAGTACGAAATCGCCAACTTGCATTGAGCAAGCGTGGTGACTACTGAACGTGCCTTTTCTGTATGAGAAGGGGCCTATGCCCTGTAATGAGACAGAAACAATCTGGTATTATATTATTAGTACTTATAAGTTCGTTTCAAACGCGCTGTGGTAAAGCTTTCTGAGGTTAATCAAATTAATTAATGACAGCAGGTCTAGTGAGGCAAAGAAGAGACTGTGGCTCCTCAAACATCCTCCTCCGACTGACTATGTTGAGCCTGCTGAAAAGCTCCCTGCAGGCCACCAACTTCCATGGCCCACCTGGAAATCTTTAAAACACCTCCGAAACCAAGTTGGTCGTTGCAGGCACAACTTAGTTAGATGGGGTACTCCAATGACCCGCAGTGCGATTGCGGAGCTACGTACCAAACAATGTCTCACTTCCTATCTGTGCGACAACACCTGCACCCTGAAGGACCTTTGTGAGGCAAATGAAAACGCTGTTGCCGTGGCTGAGTTCTGGTCAAAACTTATATAATTGTGGTATCATATATACGAAGAAGAAGAAGCAAAGTACTTGGGCCCTGCAGAATTGTGTCCTTTTGCTCCGTTCCTGAAAAGGCACGAAATGCAAAGTCTAATTTATTCTAACTTCGCTAATAAAAGTGGGTATTTACCAAGCCACGTGTTGTTGAGAAGTCTTGAATTCTTAGCAAAACTAGTTGAGAGGCACGGAGTCCCAAGTACTTACCAAGATTTGCTTATAAATACCTACTTAGTGAAGTTTGCTGACGAGGGTTTTCATAGCTAGGTACCCTAAAACCAAGTAAAGTTATGAAGTTACTTTTAAATAGCGTGGCGAAATAATTATGTAGTTTGCGTTAACATATTTATGACTAAATAATATGTTAGTATATAATAATATGTTGTGACTTATAATTGAAATAAATAAGGTACCTACACCTTTTTATTTCATTTATAAGTAATTCGTAAAAAAAAATAGATAATTATGTAGGTACTTAAAGACTTTTTTGAAGGTCGTTCGCCGTGTTGTCTCATCTTTGGGAATATTTTCAGTTATAATAGTCATAATGTGTTTTATTAATTATTCCTAAAGGTTTTCAATAGACTGGGCGTTTCGTTAGTTATTACCCGAAAGTATTAATTAATTAATTAAGTTCGTTTATGACGTAATTAGTGACAGTTATTAGGTACTCAAGTTTTTTATGGCTGTTAAATACCCTTTAGTGAAATATAATGAGGTCAATCGATGGTGATATCGGAGTTTAGGTAATATGCCTAAATACTTTTAGTGATCCAATTATTATTACGTTTATTTACTTTAATGTATCTATCTATTTATTCATATATTTTTTTAATCGTCTGAAAACATTAAAAAATATGAAAAACTCTAGGAAAGTTTGCTTCACCGTCGACCACATCATCGTTTACCATCAGGCGAGATAGTGATCGATAGCGAGCCTATCGTTAAATAAAATAAAATAAAAGGAGTAAAAACACATTTAAAAAAATAGAATAAATACTCTAAATATTATTATGTCAAAGGTTTTATTCACCTGTCGAGCCTAACGTCAAGAGGTGGTCACGGGTTGAGGTCAAGTGTTGAAGTGATTGATATCGATTTGTTTGATTTTATCTAGTTAGATGAGGTTTCAATATATTGGTGAAAGGCTTACAAGAACATTTAAAAAAAAATTGAATCTCCATACAAGGCACCTACTAAACAAGGGGCTATTTGGGCCGTCGTTTCACCCGGAATAAAATCATTTCTTTGTTTTTTTAATTCACTTTTTTACCACGAGGGACTAATCTCACTTTTTAAGTAAGTAATTACAAAACCTCCAAAGCTTTTAAAAAATTACTGTAGGCTCTGTAATAGCTAATACCCTAAATAGATTCAGGCAAAGTACTTGGGCCCTGCAGAATTGTGTCCTTTTGCTCCGTTCCTGAAAAGGCACGAAATGCAAAGCCTAATTTATTCTAACTTCGCTATTAAAAGTGAGTATTTACCAAGACACGTGTTGTTGAGATGTCTTGAATTCTTGGCATACCTAGTTGAGAGGCACAGAGTCCCAAGTACTTACCAAGATTTGCTAATAAATACCTACTAAGTGAAGTTTGCTGACGAGGGTTTTCATAGCTAGGTACCCTAAAACCAAGTAAAGTTATGAAGTTACTTTTAAATAGCGTGGTGAAATAATTATGTAGTTTGCGTTAACATATTTATGACTAAATAATATGTTAGTATATAATAATATGTTGTGACTTATAATTGAAATAAATAAGGTACCTTCACCTTTTTATTTCATTTATAAGTAATTCGTAAAAAAAAATAGATAATTATGTAGGTACTTGAAGAATTTTTTGAAGGTCGTTCGCCGTGTTGTCTCATCATTGGGAATATTTTCAGTTATAATAGTCATAATGTGTTTTATTAATTATTCCAAAAGGTTTTCAATAGCCTGGGCGTTTTGTTAGTTACTACCCGAAAGTATTAATTAATAAATTAAGTTCGTTTACGACGTTATTAGTGACAGTTATTAGGTACTCAAGCTTTTTATGGCTGTTAAATACCCTTTAGTGAAATATATTGAGGTCAGTCGATGGTGATATCAGAGTTTAGGTAATATGCCTAAATACTTTTAGTGACCCAATTATTATTACGTTTATTTACTTTAATATCTATCTATTTATTCATATATTTTTTTAATCGTCTGAAAACATTAAAAAATATGAAAAACTCTAGGAAAGTTTGCTTCACCGTCGACCACATCATCGTTTACCATCAGGCGAGAGAGTGATCAATAGCGAGCCTATCGTTAAATAAAATAAAATAAAAGGAGTAAAAACACATTTAAAAAAATAGAAGAAATACTCACATCATCATCATCAGCCTTTTAAAGTTCCCACTGCTGGGACACAGGCCTCCTCTCATAGAGGGAGTGGGCTATAATCCACCACGCGGGCCCAGTGCGGATTGGTAGATGTCACATGTCTTTGAATTTTTGGTTCAAGGACATGCCGGTTTCCTCACGATGTTTTCTTTCACCGTTTTGAGAGCAGTGTTGATGAAATAAATTACACAAAGAAAAGCGCCTGCTCGGGTTCGAACTCACGACCTACAACTCTTAAGTCGGGACCGTAACCACTGGGCCACCACTGCTCTCAAGAAATACTCTAAATATTATTATGCCAAAGGTTTTATTCACCTGTCGAGCCTAACGTCAAGAGGTGGTCACGGATTGAGGTCAAGTGTTGAAGTGATTGATATCGATTTGTTTGATTTTATCTAGTTAGATGTGGTTTCAATATATTGGTGAAAGGCTTACAAGAACATTTAAAAAAAATTTGAAACTCCATACAAGGCACCTACTATACAAGGGGCTATTTGGGCCGTCGTTTCACCCGGAATAAAATCTTTTCTTTGTTTTTTTAATTCACTTTTTTACCACGAGGGACTAATCTCACTTTTTAAGTAAATAATTACAAAACCTCCAATGCTGTTAAAAATTTACTGTAGGCTCTAGTAATAGCTAATACTCTAAATAGATTCAGGCAAAGTACTTGGGCCCTGCAGAATTGTGTCCTTTTGCTCCGTTCCTGAAAAGGCACGAAATGGGAAATTCTTGGCATACCTAGTTGAGAGGCACAGAGTCCCAAGTACTTACAAAGATTTGCTTATAAATACCTACTAAGTGAAGTTTGCTGACGAGGGTTTTCATAGCTAGGTACCCTAAAACCAAGTAAAGTTATGAAGTTACTTTTAAATAGCGTGGCGAAATAATTATGTAGTTTGCGTTAACATATTTATGACTAAATAATATGTTAGTATATAATAATATGTTGTGACTTATAATTGAAATAAATAAGGTACCTACACCTTTTTATTTCAATTATAAGTAATTCGTAAAAAAATTTGATCATTATGTAGGTACTTGAAGAATTTTTTAAAGGTCGTTCGCCGTGTTGTCTCATCATTGGGAATATTTTCAGTTATAATAGTCATAATGTATTTTATTAATTATTCCAAAAGGTTTTCAATAGCCTGGGCGTTTCGTTAGTTAATATTACCCGAAAGTATTAATTAATTAATTAAGTTCGTTTATGACGTAATTAGTGACAGTTATTAGGTACTCAAGTTTTTTTATGGCTGTTAAAGACCCTGTAGTGAAATATATTGAGGTCAATCGATGGTGATATCGGAGTTTAGGTAATATGCCTAAATACTTTTAGTGACCCAATTATTTTTTAATGTATCTATCTATTTATTCATATATTTTTTTAGTCGTCTGAAAACATAAAAAAATATGAAAAAATTCTAGGAAAGTTTGCTTCACCGTCGACCACATCATCGTTTACCATCAGGCGAGATAGTGATCAATAGCGAGCCTATCGTTAAATAAAATAAAATAAAAGGAGTAAAAACACATTAAAAAAAATAGAAGAAATACTCACATCATCATCATCAGCCTTTTAAAGTTCCCACTGCTGGGACGCAGGCCTCCTCTCATAGAGGGAGTGGGCTATAATCCACCACGCGGGCCCAGTGCGGATTAGTAGATGTCACATGTCTTTGAATTTTTGGTTCTATTTTGTTTTCCTCACGATGTTTTCTTTCACCGTTTTGAGAGCAGTGGTGATGAAATAAATTACACAAAGTAAAGCGCCTGCTCGGGTTCGAACCCACGACCTACAACTCGTAAGTCGGGACCGTAACCACTGGGCCACCACTGCTCTCAAGAAATACTCTAAATATTATTATGCCAAAGGTTTTATTGACCTGTCGAGCCTAACGTCAAGAGGTGGTCACGGATTGAGGTCAAGTGTTGAAGTGATTGATATCGATTTGTTTGATTTTATCTAGTTAGATGAGGTTTCAATATATTGGTGAAAGGCTTACAAGAACATTTTTAAAAATTTTGAATCTCCATACAAGGCACCTACTAAACAAGGGACTATTTGGGCCGTCGTTTCACCCGGAATAAAATCTTTTTCTTTGTTTTTTTAATTCACTTTTTAGCACGAGGGACTAATCTGACGTTTTTACTAAGTAATTACAAAACCTCCAAAGCTTTTAAAAATTTACTGTAGGGTCTAGTAATAGCTAATACCCTAAATAGATTCAGGCACAGCTGAAATTTGTGTAAACATATAGTCTTTTCTGCATTTTGAGAGACATGAACGTAACAATTTATTGTTAAAATGTTTACCTACATTGTATTTGCTAATAGTTCTTGGCGAAACATAATAGTTTTTTCGTGAGGAATACGTTTGGGTTTCCTCACGATGTGGCGATGTTTTCCTTTATTGTTTGAAGCTCGTGATAAATTGGGCACACATGTTTGAAAACACGCTATGGCCGAACTTGCCATTTTGTTGGTGCGATCGACGTTCAACACCACAATTCACAATAGGTATATGAGGATAGGTAGATACTAGTTAGACAGCAAATCAATAGCAGAACAAAGGGTACAGTACCTATCCTAATCGATAGTTTATTAAAAAAAACTTATAACGCGGCTAGAATGATAGGATGCAAAAATATTATTTTTTACATTGCCTATTTGAAAATTTTAATAGAATATGTCGAGAACAGTGAGGTTCGACGAATATGTCGTGATATGAAATTTAGAACATTCGGGCCAGCCTTTAGTCATAGAGAGTAGGTAGCAAAGCATTATTAACTGACTTTTTTAATACCTGAGAAATAAAGATAAGATTCAATTTAAAAACTCGGCTAATGAGAATGAATCCTACTATAAAATGAAACGACGCAATAACGATTGCCTGGACGCTGCGATTGCTTCTACAGGCATCGTAGTAAAAAGTACCTATTAGTATTCCCTGAGAAAACTAAGTGCTATGAAGCAACTAAATTACAGATTGCAATGGTACACAAGACCGGACAAATTGCTTGGACGCCTCCGCGAACTGAATTTCCACTTCCCGCCTATATTTATTTAAATGGCGTGAATTGCGATGGCACTGACCGAGAAAAGTAAATAGAAGATTTCAAATGTATACAGAGATAATATTTTGTAACTCTGCCGACGTGAATCAAAACTACACTGAATATTAGTATACCTATGTTTGACCCAAAGATTTCTTTGATATAATTATGCAAAAGGTTGGTGTTCATTGACCTCGAGAAGGCATACGACCGGGTGCTTCATGAGGTTTTGTGGTGGGCCCTTAAGAAGAAAGGTATGTCTGGGAAGTATTTACAGTTGATCCAAGCGATGAACAGTCGATACAGTATACAGTGTAGCAGTCAGTCAGTGTAGCAGTGCACCAAGGGTCGGCCCTCAGTCCTTACCTCTTCGTGATGGTAGTGGACGCTCTGACGTCGGACATACAGGAAGAGGCACCCTGCTGTACGCTGTTTGCCGATGGCATTCTGCTGGTTGCCGAGAGTTCCAGAGCAGGGTGGAGGTGTGGTGACAAAACAGAATACTTGTTCTGCGATTTTGTCGGTCTCTCCAGTTCTGTGCCTATAGCTCACGCTGGAACACCCATACCGATCTGCTTCAACTTCTGGTACCTAGGGTTGCAATCAACCTAGGAGGGATGAAAAGGCGCGAGGTCAACGGAACAACTTGCGACCCACGAATCCGGCCCCACAAGTTCAAGGGGAAAAATTACAAGTCCGTGATAAGACCTGGCGTACTGTATGGATCAGAATGTTGGGCTATGCAAAAGATGGATGAAAATAGATTGCATGTAGCAGTGATGAGAATGTTGAGATGGATGTGCGGAGTGACGAGAATGGATAAAGTGAGAAATTATATATTAGAGGAAGTTTGAAACTGGCGCCAGTAACAGAAAAGTTGAAAGGAAACCGTTTGTCCTGGTAAGGAGGAGGGATGCAACGCACGTTACTAAAATAGTTATGAACATAAATGTGGATTGATGGAGAGGGAGGGGACGGCCAAAGAAAAGATGAATGGACTGTGTGAGGAGTGGTACGAAAGAAAAGGGAGTCAGTGATAGCGTGACGGGGGCAGGACGGTATGGAAGAAGAAAACGTGTTGCGCCAACACGAAGTAACATGAGAGAGATGATGATAAGTTAAGACTGATCGATTACGGCATCGCCAATGTATCATGTAACGTCTTCACCGACCTTGGTTGACTGACAGAGAATGTCTCGTCAAAATAAATCAATATTAAAAAAAACCGGAATCCCGGCAAATGAAAACATTTGATTCAACAAGAAAACCGCCACATAACCCGTAAATAAACAGTAATTTTACTGCAGTTAACACTCATAAAAGTTTACAACACTGTTTTAAATGAAACAGTAAAGTGTAAATTAACATTTATGTCCATTAAAGTCAGAGTTCACACAAATTACATAATAGAAGTTAGTTCAAAATTTGTGTAGTTAACAACAAAGTTTAGGACAGCATTTCATATTATTAATCTGTATTAAAAGGAACGCCAAAGTTGTTTAATCTGTTTTCAGGGGATAATGAACAGAGATAATGCAATTGAGCCTTTAATGGAATTAATTGGGGAACGTTAGGCCACGTCATTAGATAAAGTGTTGGATAGGACAATGTAAAAGCTTCTCGTGTGTATACTGCCTCTAAATTGATTTTCTCAATTATTTTAATTAGATACGAAAATCGGAGTTGAGCATGCGTTAATATCGTCCTCATTATATGATGATTTTCATGACGCATTAAAAAATCAGCCCCTGCTGCTTGCACAAATATTAATCTATCGACACAAATAAAAATCAATGCTGTGTCCGTGGAAAAGTTTCTCGGAAAATTGAAAATTTCAGGCAACACTAAAAATGCTTTATTATTCATACGAAAATTTCTTATGAATTCGGTTTAAACTGGATTACGTCAGCTAATTTATAATAATTATTTAGTATTAGGTTTTAAAATTACAATTAAGGTCCTAAGCAAGGCATTTTTTCTTATCGTAGAAATCCGGAAAATAAACTGTGTATCGTTTTTCATTATTTAACAAGTAAAGTTTAAACATTCGAAAACCCTCGACACATTTTTATTTAATGCTACATAATTGATCTATTATTAGACACGCTTCGATCGACAATCTATTGAACCTGTAATTATGACACGGTATATTGCGAAAACCGTCCTATTCAAACAGTATAACGTACATAACTTTTGAACGGCTGAACGGATTTTCTCTAAACATAGCTAAGAACATAACCTAAAAAACACATACACGGTTATGGACACGGTCTACTCGGGACCACGGTCGTTGCAACACGGCCGAAACTTCGGGTGAAATAGGTAAATAAACTATCGAAATCATCGCGTTAAATTTTCGTGATATATTGTTTTTCATAGCTAAGAAAATTCTCGATAAAGTCAACATAAAAAAAAACTAAATTAAAATTTGTTCATCCGTTTAGGAGCTATGATGCCACAGACAGATACGCAAATACACGCAACTTATAACTTATAACACCTCTCTTTCCGTCGTGGTTAAAAATGTTAAGGTTCTACTTAGATATCGATTTGTGAAGGCATTATTTCTTCATCTAAGTGGGTCAATGACCGCTACAGGCATGTTAAAACCAGTAAGTATATTATAATTATATTGAAAACATTCAACAATCGAATTATCATGTTTCGGTTTCGTATCAAATACAACTGTTACTTCAGTAACAAAAGTTTTAACATAATGAACTTATTAAAATGTTTTTGTAGGTACCATTTTTTGCGTTATGGAAACCGACTTCCAAAAAGAAAGTTATTTTTCACTTTGTAGTTTTTTATTTGGAAGTATTTTTTGTAAAAATGTTTTTTATATTTTCACTTTTTTGTTCTACCTACCTAATAGGCAAGTTGTTTAATAAGATACCTATAATGCCAGAATATATTACCCGAATATCATGAAACTTGAACATAACCAGTGAACTGAGAGTGTACCAAAGTGAACTGTACACATCTGCGTACCCCTTTAGAGCGTACTGGCATGATGTTATGTTATGAAATGGTATAAACAATAAACAGATATGCGATTGTAGCAATCCCGAGAGGTTTGCAAGAGTTCTGTTGTATATATCTCCAAAGTTCTTCATCAGATTTACAACAAATCAAAATGGGATTCGGAACATACTCTTTCAAAACAAAAAATAATTTTCAAAATTGGTCGTCAAATGACGTAGAAATCGGTGACAATACACAAAAAAAAAAATACAAACGAAGTCGAACATAGAACCTCCTCCTTTTTGTAAAGCCAATTAAAAATAGGTGAAACCAGGCATCAGTACCTAGTAAATTATCATGTCGTCGTTGATAGTCCAATTCCGCGTAACTAACATTGTTAAATACAGCGAATGTACACTCTCGCTGATTTTACAGGAGGACCAAAAAACTAATTTTCTAAAAAACTAATCGGCAGAACTTTGAACGAACTTGATACAAACCATAATTGAGTTGTGGTGAAGTTGTGCATCTACCGAACATGTAGTATGTGCACTGTGCAATATTGAAGTTTTGTAATCCAGCCAAAAATACCGTCCAGTGGTTAGCCTCCTTTCACTTTAACCATGAACCATTGGCTCGACATTCTCCTCGTACCTATAATAAATTATACTACATAAGTGACATAAGTTCAACCTTTTACCCAGCCATTCTTACAAAGTAAGGGGTAGGTCACACCAAGACGCTACGCTGTGCGCATAATTTAAGATCGCGATACAATATGGAACTTTACTTACGATACGACACCATAACCCTGAAATAAACGTACCTATAACTTGCATAAAGTGTGCAAGCAAAGCTACTTGCACATTTTTATACAAGTTTTAGTTCGGTGTTTTAAGTGATAATAAAGACATTCATTAATCAGCTTCACCATGCGATGATGAACGTGATTGGTGTATGTCATAATGGCATGTACTTGAACACTTTTATGTTTTGTAAAAGTTACAGGCGTGTGTATTTTCGCCATTATTTATAAACATTTCTAAACTTTGTAGCAGGTTCAACTAAGGTTTCAAAAGTAAGGCCCAAAAAGGCACACATATCAGTGGCAGCATTAAGACGCCGATAGCCGCCAACGACCTTGAGGGAACAAAGTGCACACCCATTTCACACCCTTTTAAAAAATACCTCTGTTCAAAATGTAGATAGTTAAATTGTGTTTGAGAAGGAGACAATTTCATTAAAATACGCCCGGCTATTTTGGTGCGATTGTTGTTTTTGTCCGATTTAAACATAACTTTACAAATTATTTACACTATGTTATACAAATAAAACTCAAAATTTTCTTAAATCAAATTATTAAGAAAATGGTTTGAAGATGATGAAGATTATATTATTTCCAAAAAAATACGAGCCGTTTAGATGTTATTCTAACGCCTTCATATGTAAGAAAACACACCGCGGCGTCGAAACAATTGGCATTTTTTAATCCTCGTCTGTTCTCGGTGTGAACTGAGCCTAAAGCTCAAGAAATTAAAACGCTAAGCGCATTAAAATACTCTTACAAGACTTCCAGTTAATTGTACCTTTAGTAGTAGATATAGTAACTTTACAACTGTATAATGAAGAAAGAAATTAAAAAAGGCTTGTCCTTTGAAGGGTATAACTTAAATGCGACGTAATTTACCTCGCCTTTATATTCATCACGGTTTTACCGATCTTTGCTCAGAAAATGACTTTATATTTCCACTGATTTTGAAATAAACGAATAGCTAGTTCGGTTTTATATTAAACTAGCCCGCGGCGTTACAGTCTAAATATACACACAGTATGGAAACTACCTACAAACGCTCGAAATGGCACACTCACACAAACATGCGCATCGACGAGACCCCTAAGCGGCTCGCACTACTGACAGCACTGCAGAAGTGCTTAAATGGTCTCGTTGGTGCGTAAAAATAACCAGTACCCTAATTGCGTATCTGTTTCGACAACATGTAGCACGCTCGGGAGCGTGCTACATGTTGTCAAAATTGTGCTTTAATTTTGATAACAGTATTCATTGCGAGTTTTACGCTGTCGAGTAGACGGATTTTTGAACATAAGAAGCAATGAATACAAGGAAAGCGTGCCGTGCCCCATTCTTTGAATTTACGCAATTAGGATGTAGGTCATATTCTACATGTGCGCAAAGTTTCATCAAAATCAGACGTTCAGACGTTGAAGCGTTATTTATCAACAAACATCCAGAGTTACATTTATTTTGTAATATTAGTAGGATAAAATAGTACCTTGGTAGGTTTTTGATCTGGTTTCATCATAGATAAGCCTTCAAAAAGAACAGTTACGAATATTTTACACGGTTTGTAGATTGAGCATGCGCAGTGTGTGGACAACGTATCACAGTAATTATAAGTGTTTTTTTTTTTATGGCTCTTCGACAACATAATTCTGGGGTCTTATTCTTGTGTGTATGTCAATTACAGATGTGCACAGCACTTTCATAAATAATATCACATGTCAAAAATCTGAATTCATCAAAGAAAAAAATATATTATAATTTTAGTTTTTATTAATAACTTTTTAGTTCATTTTATATAAAATATTTTTTTAAATATTTAAACATATAATCTATACTAATATTATAAAGAGGTAAAGTTTGTGGGTTTGTGAGTTTGTGACGTTGTAAGGGGTAATCTCTGGATCTATTGAACCGATTTTGAAAATTCTTTCACCAGTAGAAAGCTACATTATTCCTGAGTGTCATAGGCTCTAATAAATTTTCAAAAAAAATAGAGATCCTTATGAAAATTGCAATAATGTAACCCAAGGTAGGAAAATGTTGCCTATAAAATTCATTCTTTGGCGTGCGCTAAGAAAAACATTGATGATAGATAGAAATAGTAGGTAAGTAGGGTAGGCAGGGTAGGCAAAGTAGGCAGGGTAGGTAGGGTAGGCAGGCTAGGCTGGATAGGCAGGGTAAGCAGGGTAGGCAAGGTAGGCATGGTAGGCGGGGTTGGCCGGATAGGCAGGATAGGCATGGTTGGCAGGGTAGGCAGAGTAGGCAGGGTAGGCAGAGTAGGCAGGGTAGGCAGAGTAGGCAGGGTTGGCAGGGTAGGCAGGGTTGGCAGGGTAGGCAGGATAGGCAGGGTAGGCAGGATAGGCAGGGAAGGCGCGGCAGGCAGGGTAGACAGGGTAGGCAGGGTAGGCATGATAGGCAGGGTAGGCAGGGTTGGCAGGGTAGGCAAGGTAGGCATAGTAGGCAGGGTTAGCAGGATAGGCAGGGTTGGCAGGATAGGCAGGGTTGGCAGGATAGGCAGGGTAGGCAGGGTAGGCAGGGAAGGCAGGGTAGGCAGGCTAGGCAGGGTAGGCATGGCAGTCAGGGTTAGCAGGGTAGGCAGGGTTGGCAGAGAAGGCAGAATAGGCAGGGAAGGCAGGATAGGCAGGGAAGGCAGGGTAGGCAGGTTAGGCAGGATAGGCAGGGTAGGCAGGGTAGGCGAAGGGGCAGGGTAGGTAGGTAGATAGCCAGTTGACGGGAACGAAGCCCCGGGGGTCAGCTAGTTGTTATATATTTTTGTAATCATCTCTAAAAACCATTTATTTTTATACCCCACACGATGTATTTGGCAGAAAAAAATATATTGACGCAGCAATTATCGTGGCCAGCTACTGAGTCCAAAGTATTCAAAAGTCTTCATCGTCTTGAAAGAAGAAACCTGTAAAATATCAAATTATAAATTTTAAGAAGAAACCAGGATGTTCGTATTTCTCTCAGCAAATCCTTTCATTTGATACCCAAATCATAGAGGTGGATAAAAATAATGGGCCTGCCATCTTTGAGAGTCCGCCATATTGGATTTAGAATGACATCACTGGCGTGAATTGTCATCCATACTAACCATAAATAAAATTTAAAAAAAACTAACCAACTCGCTTTAATAGAAAACCAAACTAAAAAGTAGGAAATAATTTTCAACAAATTTTAAATTAAGAGTAGTGTGTATTTGTCAATAAAATATTATAACAATTGACATTAAGCACCCCACGCTTTTTTACAATAATATTTTTTTGGTAGTCACCAATGATATTCAAATAAAATATATATTCTTTATATTTATTTGAATATCATTGGTAGTCACACTATTCTTAATTTAAGTCTATAGAAAAATATTTTCTACTTTTAGTTTGGTTTTCTATTAAAGCGTTTTTTTTTACTATGATTTATTTTATTTTTTTTGTTCAATCGCTAATGCTGAAGATCCTGGTAATGATAATGGGACAAACTATTTAAATTATTGCATTGTCATAGGTCCTTGATAAGTGTGCAAAGTTTCAAATTAATCCGACGCTTTGAAGGGGTTGAAAATCACGTTCAAAGTAAAAATAACTAATCAACAAACCTTTTAGGCCTTAGTAGGTTGGCATGTTTATGTAGGTTCCAAAATACGGAAAAAGATCAATATCTATTTGTCTGATTGTGTCATTGTTCCATACTGTGCCTTTATTTCCCCTACAAAGAAAATAAACAATGGGCAATATTGTTTGTGTCTCTGTTTTCAATATTATTTACGAGTATACGCTGGCACAAGCCTTTTATATTATTTTGTATTTATCGAATTTTGTGTGGTTGGAACAGACGTATTGTGAAATACAACGCGAAAGGTTCAGAAAGAAAAAATAATCCATTGACGAACCATGGTTTTACCGAACACGAACCGACTTTCCAAAAAGATCTTAATTCGGATGTTTTTATTTATGTTATATGGGTATGTTCGGGCATATCTCCGTCATATATAAACGGATTTGCAAAATTCTTTTTTTTGTTCGAAAGAAGTTTATTCCGAAATGATCTCATTTAAATTTGGTAAAAATCTGATGAAGAACTTCGGAGATATACAAGAGAACTACAAAATACAAATAGTTTATTTTCTTTAACAATTTTTGTAGTACATAGCTAGTGTCACAGAAGTGTCATTTTAAGCAAATAAATGCTCGTATTAGGACACTCCACTCTTCTGCAACTTAAACTTTTTTAGAACTCTTCAATAAATGACGGCAAATCTTTCGAGATTGCTGCAATCGCACGTCTGATTATTGTTTACACCATTTCATAACATACCATCACGCCAGTATACTCTAAACGGGTATGCAGATGTATACAGTTCGTTCTGGTATACTCTCATCATACATGTTACTCGGGTCATCTATTCATCCCTGTGGACATTATAGGTACTCGTACCTTACTATAGAACTTGTCCAATATGTACAATTAAAAGTGAAAAATAACAAAACTTTTTTACAAAGAAATACAACCAACTTCCAAAAAATTATTATCAATTTTGGAAGGCGGTGTCAAACCACAAAGAAACGAAAACTGGAACACCGACTTCCGAAATAGAAGTTATTTTTCACTTTGTAGTGTTTTTATTTTTTGGAAGTCGGTGTATTTTTTTGTAAAAATGTTTTTTCTTATTTCATATCAGCTATATCTGTCAGATCGGCTGTCATTTCAGTATTCATCTTAACTATAGCAATAGCTTTCGCATATTCTATTTATTATTTTTTGGGTCTTTAACGAATATCGAAATTGCTTGCACTTGAATAATTATAATCCTGTGAGCGTTCTATAAATCTTTATATAGGTTAAAGTTTATATGTTTATAACGATATAAGCTGTACTTATATATTTTTATTTATATTAAAAAAGTCAATACTGAAATCTCTAGAAAACATATACCTAATTATTCATTTTATTTTATTTATTTATTCATTTACACATACAATTATCTTTACAGGTAGAACCCAAGGTAACAAAAGTAGTCATACAATGCGACACAGCGATGCCCCGTAAAAACTGATCACACACCTACTCGCGTCCATGATTGACCAGTCCCAGGTAACGGCTCCGGGCGTCCGCACAAGTTAACTAGAGGACAACATAGTAATTGTCACCCTCTGGAATTCCGCCAAAGAGCAGGAAAAAATGTCCAAACGCTGAGAGACGCTATTAAGAATCATAACAGCCCGACACACTGGTGCAAATTTTAATAGGTTTGTACGGGCTACCGGAGTTTCGAACAGACTCTGCCTCGGCCCCAACCTTAGCCTACTGTTTGGAACGAGTAATCTCAATGATTCTAGGATTTGTGGATTGTTTAGCATCCCCCGAAAAACCTCCAACCTATAGTACCCAACCATCCCTTAGCGGATAAAACGGATAGACGCCAAATTGCCTCATGTATAAGTACCGTGTAAATTTATTCTGCATCTTTTCCACCATCTGAGAATATTTAATTTCATAAGGATTCCAGATGATAGCACTAGTTTAGTATTATGTTATCGTTAAGGAAAATAATCTTGATTATGAAGAACAATCAAACGTACTCTCCGATGTGACATAATAATAATCACTATAATTACGTAATGTTGTTTGTTAACGCGTCACTTTCTTAATAATATTAGATAAAATGAAAATGTTATAAATTATTACAGGTATTCACAGACATTTATCTATGTCAGACAAATGTTTACAGGTATAACTCAAAGGTGTATTCATTTATGTTAAGGAAATGTCGTTAAGTTTTCGATAGTTCACGAAAAGTTTATTTTCAAATGATTTGTTTTTATTAACACGTTTTTAATTGCTTGGTATGTATGAATCTAAGTAACGGAATCTTTGAACATGATTTTCACCCCCTTCAAAACGTCGGATTAGTTTGAAACTTTGCACACTTATCAAGGCCCGATGATAATCCAATAATTTAAATAGTTTGTTACATTATTCTAACCGATTATTATAACCATTATTCTAGCGATTGAACTAAAAAGGAAAAATAATAGTTTAAAAAACAAAAAAAACACGTTTTTTTTTGTTAACCACACTATTCTTAATTTAAATTCATTGAAAATTATTTTTCACTTTTTCGTTTGGTTTCCTGTTATAGCGTGTTTTTTAGTTTTTTTTAAGTCTATTCCACATAGAATTTCGCAGTTTCGGCCCAGATTTATGCCCGGTTGATGGCAATTGGTCCGCCCTCTTTTTTACATAGAACTTAAACATAACTAGTGAAATGCGTGTGTACTATGTGCACCTCTGCTTAACCTTTCGTGGAATGGGATGTTGATATGTTAAAATACCTATTTAAAAGAACTTTCTGAACTAACATTAGAAATTAGCCATTACTAATTCCCTGCCCGAGTCTGTGTTTCCCGATAGCTACAACCTCGGGGTCTTTCAATCAAGAGTAAATAGGTTACTTCTAGCCAAGCGTGCGATACCATAGAAAACATCATCGCTTACCATTAGGTGAGATAGAGGTCAAGCGCGAGCCTATCAGTAATAAAAAAACCGGCCAAGTGCACGAAGGGTTCCGTACCATTATTACAAAAAATGGCAAAAAAGTCACATTTGTTGTATGGGAGCCCCACTTAAATATTTATTTTATTCTGTTTTTAGTAATTTTTGTAATATCGGCAACAGAAATACATCATCTGTGAAAATGTCAACTGTCTAACTATCACGGTTCATAAGATACAGCCTGGTGATAGCAAGGCAGACGGACGGTGGAGTCTTAGTAATAGGGTCCCGTTTTTACCCTTTGCGTACGGAACCCTAAAAAAAATTACCCTTTATGGTAGGTATCCAATTAACACAGACATAGATATATACCTGTTACCTGAAGTAGGTCTTTTGGGAACCATAAAGACAGAAACAAAAGAAAACACAGAAGTTTGAAGATTCGAGTTGGTATATCGTTTTAAGAGCGACCGCAACCATGTGGAGAAAACTTTGCTTTTCGCCATCTGCTAAAACCAGACACAAAAACTTTACTTAGAAAGTACATTTTCAGATTTGTTGAACCAAGACCGAGTTGACAGGGACTTAACAAAGTTAAAAGTCATTTTAACCATTAATCGCCTTAACAGAAAATTTAACTAGGTCAAACTTTGTATTGGTCGACAGTTTTAAAATATTCAAATTAGGTCATCGTGTAAAGTGTCATGGGGGCACGAAAAACTTTTCCAGCTGTTACACACGAGACATTGGAAGTTTTAGTAAAAATCAATAGACACAGTCGAAACACACTTTTTAGCCGTTTTTTAACCTATCAAGGCTTTAGTAATCTAATGGTTTTAGTTTGGATTCCTGACTCCCACAAACCATTGTACCTCCAATATTTGTAACATAAAATAGAAACAAAATTGTACTTTGTGGGAGATAAATAAATATATTATTATTATTAAAAAAAAAACAAAAAACAAAAAAAAAAAAAAAAATGGTGTGATAATGCGAAACCCGGGTGTGCAACGCGCATTTTAAAGTTGATTAAGTAGGTATCAGCTGGGCGAGCACGGCATCTGTGATAGGCTTGAATCACGCAATTTGTCACGGTTTAGCTCCTAAACTGTGATAAAAATGTGTGACTCAAACCTGTTACAGTAGGCCGTGGTCGCCCGGCAGGCCGTGGCTCCGCTCGTGTGAATGTATTTTATACTATCCTAAGGCTGCAGGGTTAATACTAGCTTATCCCGCGGCTTCGTTTGCGTGAAAGTGTTGCATTGTCCTTAGGGAACATATTACCGGGATAAAAAGTCCTTTTTCAGGTCATGTTCCACCAGGGTACTTCTTTTTCTTAGTATGTCGGTGGCAAATACAGTTTTTAGGGTTCCTAAGTCAACAAGGAATCCTTATAGTTACGCTCTGTCCGTCTGGCTGTCCGCAGCTTAGCTCAGAGAATCTAACTACTAGAAAGCTATAATTTGGCATAGATATACATATTAATAATTCCGATAAAGTGGTAAAATAAAATCTAGAAAAAAAAAATTTTGGGGCTCTTGAATTTAATAACAGATAGTAAATATATGCTTATGAACCATGTAAAAATATACAAAAATAAAATCATAACATATTTAATAATAATGATTTCTAAATTAATAGTGTTTAAGCTCGAATAACGCATTGGAGTGGCCGGAGTCGTTGTCAGTACCGGCCCGTAGTCCATACGGCGCATGCGCGCGGTAGAGTCTATTTTGTGTTGGTGCAGAAGTATTTTCAAGGTTTTGTAATCTAAAATCAAATTAGATTCGATTGCCAAGCAAATTACTTATTTTCTTTTGTGGATATATCCATCTATAAAGTCAATATTCGACCCGACTACATCACTAATTGAGTAGAGTAAAACTTTGCAGAACGAAATAGTGAATATCGCAGATTAGAGGTATCATACATACGATTTTTTTCAAATTCCGAAAGATAAATAAACAAGGAGCATGCGCGCAAGGATCTAGAAACGAACCATAGCATTCCCCGTGGCTCTAACGCGGTGGTACTCAAATAGATAATATTTTTCTAACTTCAGTTGCGAAGTTGGATTTTATTACTCCTTCTTCAGTTACAAGTTAGTCCTTCTTTAGTTTAAGTCAAGAGTGAATAGCTTACTTCTAGGCAAGCGTACTTCACCGTAGACCACATCATCGCTTACCACCAGAGTTAGCGAGATAGTGGTCAAACGCGACCATATAGATTTAAAAAAAACATCATCCCATGTAGGCCCGTTTTTAGACTTTGTGTGCCGCTGAAACCGTTTTAATGTTCATGGAACAACAACAAAACCCTCTTCTTAGTCCGCATTATTATGAAACAACGGAACCCTATTACTGCGCATGTTGTTTATTTAAATACTATTTTTGACTCAGTTACGTTTAGCTACGGCAACACCATTCCAGGGTACTAAGTTCTACCTAAATCTGTTTAGCCGCTTCACAAATGAATGGTTATGGCTTGATTAATAAATAAACAATCATTAAAACTTTTACTTCTATAACACAGAATAAATATACAAACAGTATGGAAACTAACAACAAACGGTCGAAACGGCACACTCACACTAACATACGCAACGAAGAGACCATTAAGGCACTTCTGCAGTGCTGTCAGTAGTGCGAGCCACTTAGGAGTTAGGGGTCTCGTCGATGCGCATGTTTGTGTGTGTGCCGTTTCGAGCGTTTGTCGGCGAGTTTCCATACTGTTTGTATATTTTTACTAAGTCTATAATAAGTAGGATTACGAAATCTATCCATGTGCATAAACCCTTAATTATTCGTCCCGTATCAGATGCAATTTCCCCCGAGTAGTTCAGAAGATTATTAGCAACTTTAAAGTGAACGTGAGCCATTAAAGTTTATAGCTGGCAACTTTCACGCGGCACTACTTCCAGTATGCTTTTAGCATTTGCATTTATTTTCTTCTCCGTGGTATTGGATAGGCTACGTTTACGGATGTAATAAAAAGCAACCATCTTGGTACGGGTGTGACATGTGGTGTGTATGTATGCCAAACAACAAAGTATTATTACATCTCCCGAAACTTGTGAATAAAGGCCCCCACACACAGGTTCGAAGAAATAATCCGAGGACATGGTTTCGTTGAAGTTATTTTACGGATTACAACATTTTCAGGGCATAAAAAAGTTAATAAAATCAAATAACCCGACTGCAAAGATGTAAACAAGAAAAAAAACATGCTGTGCAGTCGGAGGATACATATTCGCGAGCTGGCTGACCAAAACTATAAATATCCTCCGACTGCACAGCATGATTTTCTTCTTGTTTACATCTTTGCAGTCGGGTTTTTTGATTTTATTATCTTTCTAGTTATTTTTTTTCGAATGACTTTTAAACATATAAGTGGTATATATTTATGTAATCACCTCTATAAATCCTTCATTTTGATATACCACTCGATGGGTTTGAAGAAAAAATAAAATTTCAACCCCTAAAATATGGCGCCCAAAATCCGCCAAGTTCCTTTTTTTGTAACGGCACTTATCTAAGAACACTTGGGCGGCCAAGACCTATGTAACGATGTAATAATTATAAAAATGCGTAAAGTGGTTTGAATGATACGAGGTAATAAAGAATATTACATACATACATACAAGTTACGCGCGAAAAATGTATCCCTTTCCTTGCAGCCGGGTAAAAAGCGCTGTCGCATGGTTGCCGTATTGTCGCGGTTCAATGAACGTTAACCCGTGCCCATTTTTACCAGCAGCATTTTATGGACAGTTAGGAAAAACCCCTTACAAATTGTTTCAACCGAGAAATCGTAGTTTATGTTACAATTATTCCGGGATTCCCAAGCCCCCGGGCCAAACCTGCTGTATCTAACGTACCATACAGATTGTTTTCCGGCAAAACTGAACCAACATTTATTTAAAAGGGAAACTTTAAAGTTAAATGTATTTTGTATCGGCGCAATGTGAGGTAAATGGATAAATAGAATTTTATTTTGCGTAAAACGAAATTGTTTGCTGTTGGGATGGTTTCGAACACATTTATATCAATATTTACAAAGAGTATACGATCATGAGTTACGACATTTTTTCGTGGAAATAAAATGAGATTTATTATGTTATAGCTGAAGAAAATAAAAATATCATGGAATACAGGAATGTGATTGACGTTGAGAAGTGTTCATAAATAACACAGACATCATAGGACAAGAAGGAAACTCATAAAAAGACTGGGTTCTGAAATGTGTCATCCTTATCATCTTCCTGCCCTTGTCTCATGTTACTTGGGGTCGGCGCAACACGTTTTCTTCTTCCATATCCTCCTGTCCCCCGTCACGCTAACACAGACTCAATTTTACCCGACTGCCGAAGGAGGGTAATGTGCTTATCAGTCTATGTATGTATGTATGTTTGTTCCTATGTGGCGTTCTAGAGACCAACCGCGTTGGCCGATTTTATGATTCTTACGTCAACAGATTCGTCTTAACCCTGCAAGTGTCACTGGCTACATTAAAATTAAAAAAAAAGAAAAATGGCGGATTTTGGGCGCCATATTGAGCGGGGACAAATTTTTTTTTTCTTCCAACCCCATCGTGTGGGGTATCAAAATAAAGGGTTTTAAGAGGTGATTTCAAAAATATATTACACTTATATGTTTAAATGTACCTAATTAAAAAAAAATAACTAAGATGTTGTAAATAAAAAAAGTTAATTTAAATATCAAAAAAACCCGACTGCTTTAGAAGCGAACTAAAAAGACGTAAACAAGAAGAAAATCATGCTGTGCAGTCGGAGGATACATCTGGTTTTGGCCAGCCAGCTCACGAATATGTATCCTCCGACTGCACAGCATGATTTTCTTCTTGTTTACGTCTTTTTAGTTCGCTTTTAATGCAGTCGCAGCTCTCTTCAAAGTTAGAGTAAACAGGCTTCTTCTGGGTAAGCTCACTCCATCGTCGACTCTGTCTCTGTCACATATGACTTAGACTAGAGTCAAGAGCTAACCCATCTCAAATAAAAAAAAAAAAAAAAACGGGTTTTTTGATTTTTAAATTAACTTTTTTTATCTTTCGTATAACTCCTCACACAGTCCATCCATCTTTTCTTTGTCCTTCCATATTCACATTTATATTCATAACTGTTTTAGTAACATCCATTTTATCCCTCCTCATCACATTACCATACCAGGGTACCTACCCCCACCTTTTACAAAACAATACCAATTTGAGTACGCTTTGTTTCTAGCTCTTATTGAGACTTTTCATTATCGTACCCTCACCTTAGTTAAACGATATCAAATTGATGCCGATTAGTGTTGGGAATGAACGAATGATTTGAAATATTTATCTATTTCCCGATATAGAATTGCTAGCGAAGTAAAAAAAGGTTTTTAGAATGTCGTTTTTGCTATCACTAAAATTTAAAATAAAAATTATCATGAGATGTTTATTTCATATAAAAACCAAATAGAATTATATACCATACTAAACATTCATGTCAAACATTTACACTATTATTTTCTTAAGTGTATTTTACAACAATATAATAAATTTAAAGAAAAAATAAGTATTATTGAAATCAAAACCAATAGCTGACACTGTAAAGCATCTCAAAAGACTGAGTATGATATAATTTATTACCTGTGGCTTGACTTTCCATATTATTATGATAACAAATTAAAGAGTGCAACAAATCTTACCATTTTACTTTGTAAGCTTGTATTTTTAAATTGGTCGGATTATTTATAACCTCCATTTTTTGTCGTATGAGCTCTGTTTACAAGCGTACCTTATTATTTTCGTTGTTTTAAAGTTATTTACAATAAAGTTGTTGTGTGTTTGTTGTGAGTTGTGTGACAAAAGGATTGCCATATATTCTATGAACAAAGAGACGCTTACATATATCTACAAACATGTCCAATAGTTGTGACCTAAAGATTGTTATCCAAAATTGCCGCTATCACAATGTTATCACGAATTTCTGTCTTCAAAACTCTCCGTGGTGACAAGGGGATGTATTATACCCTAGACGAATTGGACGATATGGAGCCAAGTCCATGTTTTTTATAAATAATGATTTGCCTACAATTTTATTTGGATGCTGTAAATGAAAATGATTTGTTGTCCAACTACAACAGAGCGGCACGTACAAATAATGAAGAAGCTGTAAATAAGTTAATCGCAACCGGAAAACCTTGACAGAGATGATAAAGTCCTCTGGCGTGAAAAATAATTCAATAACATTGTGCTCCTTTCCGCTAACTTGGCTTAAAGAAGGTAATCTATAATCTTATTCTTAAAAGATTGGTTATTTTGTAGAAAATAAAACAATATACTTACTAACTCATTAATTAAGTGCACCTGTTTTTGGTTAATACCTAACACAATATTCAAATTTTGTTATAGGATACACTCGTAGCAAAGTATGGCAGGACCAAACCATAATGATGTTCTGTTAAAGACCCCATCATAAAGACATATCCGCAGGATTAATAAATCTGCTATTACCTCCTTTTATTACATCAATGGCTATTACTGTGTATTGGTAAGTTTTAGTTAATATTATTATGCTATTCTAAATGCAAAAACTTACTTTAACCCCTTGAGTGCTAATTAGCAGACACAATAATAGACAAACAAGTGCCTTTTGGAAACTTTGGTTCCCAAGACAATCACCATAATATTTGATGTAATAGTTTACATCTTGTACCATTTAGCCTGGCCAGAGGCACAGATAATATAATACTGGTCTTGGGTTTCTTCTTCTGGGTGCCAACTGAAAACCAGTGCTGGGTGTCTGACGACCAGCAAATGCTGAGTTGGTAACCCTTTCGTTATGGCCAAGTTTATTGCAATTTGTCTCGGTATTTCATTACTGTCATTTACACTGTTGCTGGTGGGTTGTGACTGTCAAATAAACGTATCTTGTTTTTCAGCTATCACCTGCCTACTCTATAAAACTCAGGACTCATATTTCATTATTTGTCTACAGGATCAGATACTGGCTTTTTGAATGGAGGTGAGATGAAAGGAAGAAGCCATCATCTTCACCATTCACCATTGATTATCACTCAGAAATGGATACCTACAAATATGAAAAATTGTTCATCAGTTCACCACAATTTTGCCAAACAAGAGCCCAACTCTGTTGTGGTTATATACAATGAAAAACCTTACCATTACTAAAAGTAAGAAAAAGTACCATTGTCCACTGACAAAAAAATATTATGTAATAGGCCTGGTTTCTAGAGAACAGTCATGACATCATGTATATGTCATCAAAAACCAGAAATATTCTGAAATAATCAGTAAATTATTTAAGCACCTAATAGTAAGAAATGAAGAAAGTGAGATGATGAATTTGTATGTTTTTTTTGTGGCAAATAAACACTTTTTCTTTCTTTCTAAGTTACAGTTTTATCCTAATTTGCTAAAGAACTTAATAAAACCAGCACTTTCTATTTTGGCCCCAGAACCGCCTTGAAATAAAACAGGTTAGCATGGGGTTAGACTACTACAAATGTTCTATGTTCCTTGGAGTGTAAGAAAACAATGATATGTGTCCAGCATGGAGCTCGTTGAAATATGTTAATTTAACTATGACTTATTCCCTTTATCAGTAATGCATTTTCTGTTCAAAGTAGACCTACCTAATAAATAATTGTGTTTAAAAACAGTGTTATGTTTTATTTTATTGAAGTATTTGTAGTGTTTGATGTAATAAGACAGCATTAGTTGGTTTCGTCATGTTGACCAGATTTATTTATCAAAGGTAGTGGAGAGATAACATTAAGTAAAATGTGTACACATATATATATTGTTGCGGTGGCGGTAAGGTGCCTGGATGTTGTAAGTACCTATCCACGGTCGCCCCCGCTGGGACAGTATCCCACTTATGTTTGTCGTGCGTTCCCTACTTACTCAGCTGGTGGCACACGTCACCACGCACCCCTGAATGCGTATGTAGGGTAGTACGAGAGGACAACCCAAGGATCCACGTTTTTGACTGAAAAAAGAACCAGAAATAAAAGGCGGATTTTCTTGAGAATTGGTTCCGCGGATTTCGGCTTTTCTCCTTCCGGCTGAGCTGCGACCAGTTTATAATAGTAATCTCTGGCTGCGACTTAATTCATCTGTCCAGTGGCCCGTCTCCCTTCTTATTATGGCCCGCTCAGACCAACAAAAAAAGAATGGCCCGTCATTCCCAAATTGACGCCCGCGTGTTTATGGACCATCCTTGCGTTCATTTTGACTTAGCCGAAATCTTTGGAGCCGTGTATTTTATTCAATTTTCTACATAATCCTTACAAATTTGGCCTTAAATGATAGGCTTTAACCACGTACATATAATTACAATAATAAAATTTACACATTTTACCATAATTAAAAGTTTTTAGAACAAAAACGAAAAATTCTGGTTTGTTTACATTTTGATTATAATGATATGCGATTATCTTGGAAACGTGTGGACCGATTTACATGACTCAAACGGATAAAATGGTTTTAGACCCAGACCTTTCATTTGACACAAACCTCAACAAAAAATCTCCACAAACAAAAAATCATGTTTTCAAGTTCTGCGCGTAATTATTAACATGTAGGTATCTCATGACAATTATTTAAAAACTATCTTTATCATCTTTTAACATTCGAATTAGGATTATATAAGTTTGTACATGCTAATTAGATAAAAAACAAAATAATTACAACTCTAATTAATATCTAACAAAAAGTAATTACACTTAGGTACTATACTTCGACATTTACTTACAATCTGTTTAGTTATCTTAGGTACTTACTAGTCAATTTTATTAGATGTACTTAACTATCACTTTATGTACTAAGGTGCTTTCATGAGTAGGTAGGTATTACATAAACTTCGTTGTTTTATCAGCGTGCAGATGGGGTTTTTTAAAATAGGCATACCTACGTATTACGTATAAATTAACTAAGTATAGTAAATACCTCTAAATATAGGTAGTTATATGATGAATAAAAGGCGACTAAGAAAAGATATTTACAAGGCAGATGTGAGTGAAAACGCCACCCGGTAGGGGACGTCCTAGGTCATACACGGATCGTATGGATGTAAATGAAGCAAAAGTAGTATGTTAGGACCGTAGCAGGTGGCGTTGTAGTTTCTGCTTGCCCACATGGGAAAGAGGCGTGAGTTTGTTTGAATATTTTCAGGGTACCTAAGTAGAATGGATGAGTTTGACGATAATAATAAATTATGTACAACACGTGGGGTATAAAAGTATATTGATTCTCCAGCTGCAAAACATTTATTACCTGATTACATCACAGTAGGTGCACAAACCAACACACAATATTGTTAACGCAGTCGGGTAAGATGCAGATGGTTATCAGTTATCTACCACCATTGAGATTATGTCCATGGTTATCACACACAACAATACTAGGCAGTCATCACAAGCACATTAAGGATTAATACAGCAAAGCAGCCATAAGCAATAACGTGAGACACTAGCACACGCATCACAAAACACCTAATTTAATGCATTCTTCGTTCGTCGTACGTAGGTTTTACAGGTTTCATATATTTTAGCTCCCTCAGCTTCACGATGCGTTTGTTGGCCTCTATCAGCTTTCTTTTATTTCTTATTTATCCTCGAACTCGAACAGTTTTATACACTTAGAGCCTTTAATTATATCATGTGCTGCTGTTTTGGTTATCTATCCCAAGCATTGTGCTTATTGTCGGTAGACACAAGCTGACGGCGCGGCGGTAGTAGGTTGCGATGGCTCACGTAGCGTCTGCACTGCCCTCCATGATTTCATAGGTTTACTCGCCATTCATAATGTATTCGCCACCTAGAATCAAACAAGAAATTTAGTCCACATATGTTAAAATCGCATGAGATACACAAATCAATCGACAAGTTTACCTACGTAGATAGGTAATAACATAACATGATGCCTGTAGCTCTGTAGGGATTGGCAGAGGTTATGTATCCAATAAATGTGTAAATAAATACGTTTTACTTACCGTATGATCACGGAAGTGATAATTTTTGTATATATTTTGGAAAATGTTGATAAATCGAGCCCGCCAAAGCAATTTTTTTTAACTGTCAAACAAAACCAAAAATTGTAGTAAAAACGATATCGCTGGTTGTCAAAAAGCAGGCTGTGGTTTGAATTTTGAATGAACTATAAGAAAATCGGTATCCAAATATTATCAAAACCTAAACAAAAGCAAACTTTGTAGCGTTATCAAATTGAGCTTTCTTAAACGACGTCATGGTACGAAAACGTGAAACAAGGTCAAATTGATACCGCTCTAAGAGCTTGTGGTAACCCCCCAGGACAAACGGTTTCGTTACAACTTTTCTGTCATTGGCGCCACTTTCAAACTTTCTCTAATATACTCATTTCTCACTTCATCCATTCTCATCACTCTCGTCATCCCTCATTCTCGTCTGAAATAAGTCAGTCTCTCGACATAAATAGACTTTCTGAAGTGACTCGCTTTGTTCTCTAGATCGGAACACACAACGCTACTGTATGCGTTACTGTATACAGAACTCTCCTTACAACAGACATCCTAATTTTTCATACGATTGTGTATCCCTGGCAACGCAAATCGCATACCACAACGTTGTGCGTTCCGATCAAGAGACCAAAGCCTTAGTTAGCGTCCACGTTCGAGTATGTTAATATTTAAATCCGGTTTAAGTATGTAAGTGGGTTATGAGGCATTTTCGCGTACGTTACAATAAATATGGAAGCAGGTCGTAACGAGATCTGACCCCAATTAACAAAAAAATTATATCTAAATCTTTGGCAACCTCGAATGGGATTTAGGAGCTTCAAAAGCGACCATACGTTCTAGCTTTACGTACCAACAACGGTTCTAGAAAAACAACTATTACACTAACTAACTAACTAAAACAACTATTACATGTTATTAGGGCTGGGGAAATGTGGGTACTATAGAGAAATATTGGAAATGGTATCTTTACCTAACCTTGTATATACTTATGATAATAAGATATTATTTTATATAAATAACCCTATGTTTAATATTGTACCATTCTGTAAATATTACCCTTCCCCAGTTAAAATAAAATAAATAACTCAGCTTCCAATAAATTACAGATGAACCTATTGGCAAGTTTTGTAATATAATTAAGCCAATTTACATTAATTTACTTGCAATAACTACTGTCGATTGGAACTGAACTAATTAATTCAATTATTGGATCATTCATAACTATAATATATCAATGTTTAATTATTAATTGGTGTAGATAACTGTATTCATTAGCACACGATCATTGGCTATTTACTTATTTGTTTATTTTCCCAGCCTTTAATCGATGCCCATTTAGATGCATGGTACCTAATACTTACGTTTGTATTGATATTGTTACTACGAAGCTGGGTGGGCGCTGCAGGCACTACACACTACTGCGATGGACCACAGTGCGATTGTGGAGCTACGTCCCAAACAAACCCTCACTCACTTCTTGTCGTGCTCTCTGTGCAACAACACCTGCACCCTGAGAGACCCTTACGTGGCATTTGCTTTGTGCTAACGCTGTCAACGTCGGTGAATTCTGGTCTAAACAGATTTCATTTGGAATCATCGATAAATACGACGACGAAGAATATATGTTTTTAATACGTGGTGTCTTAAAGTTAAATCATACGATTTACTATCTGCTTAACCAGTCTTCCCTGTGGAGACTAATCTATAACCTCCAGCCAGGCACAAAAAGCTTAAACTAAGCGACCACGCTGAGGGCTACCCCCTATGGGGTCGAACCTCGGCTCTGGGTCTCGCTGGGGGACAACAAAGGCTGGATCGTGATTAAGTGATTCTACGATCCGTTTAGAAAATACCTACAAAGAAGAATAAGTTCTTACTGTAGTGAAATAGTTATTCATCAATAATTTCTCCTGTCCTCTCACCAATGTATTTGGTGTGCGGGCAACACGTCTTTTTTCATATCTAAACGTAGAGGCTCGGCAATATATATAAGTTATGACCTTATAAAATATATTGCCGTGTCTCCATTTTTTGGTGATACTTGTCTTGTCCTCTCTTGTCCTTTCTGTAGACTGGCTAATCCTGTATTCCACAAAGAGTTAAGCCGTGGTGTACCTAATAGTACACCCAAATTTCAACGTCTTTTTACCAAGATGTCAGCACAAACTCATATAATTACATATATAATTTGTGCCTATACAAGATCAGAAGAAGATTAATACAACATGGATGTGTCTCATTATTTTAAGCTGTAGTGTTTTATCGTACAATAAGTAATGGTGAGAGAGTATACTCTCTCACCATTACCTATTGTACGATAAAACACTACAGCTTAAAATAGATGCAAGAATTAGGTGTGTAAACAGAATACACGCTCATAATGAACATGCAAATTGTGAAAAGTTCAACTAAATATGTGCACTGAGATAAGATAGCGTCCACACAGTTTGCGCATGTTATCAGTTATATCTAGTACATCGAGTACAATGAGTGTAAACATTCATTTTGTGTGAGACAGACTTTCAGGCGATACACATTTAGCGAACATAGAAAATGTTTAGGAGAATCAAAAACAAATTAGGATTGTAGTTGACAGGAAGGAATCTCTTATCTGCTTCCCTTTTATGAGGAGGGTCACTAGCTTCAACATATTCTACTATGTGAATGTTATATGTACTTACCAATCCGTCTGCCTCCCGGGGAAGGCTAAACAATATTAATTCAATTGTGACTTTGAGGGCAAAGAACAAAATATTGTTAATTTTCATCTGTATTATTGGAAAGTAACAGTTCATTAAATATTCAATATCTGGACGTTTATCGTCTCAATTTTCTCAGAATATACTTTAAGATGAGGATTCCAAGAATACAATCTTATACAGAGGACGGCAGATCTCAATCGGGGACAGTGGATATTCAGAATCAGTCAGCCAACGACCTAATGGTGCTTCTACACTGCTGTTGAAATTTTTACAAACATTTCCTAACACTAATACATTTGCTAACAAATTTTTGGAATCATTACATTCTGTTAGGAATTGTTAGATGTTTTGAGTAATGCTTCACTGATAGAAAATGTTTACCGGCTCGCAGTTTGGATTTACGTTCCGAGGCGTCTACACGTAATGGAAGAATATTTGCTTATCAGATTAGCTTTTAACTTTTGTAAAAAAAAATATGTGTGCTCTAACTGAATGCAACAAACGCTAAGAACTGACTAACTGACAATTTTGTGTTAACTAACGTTACCTAACATGAAAACATTTTCTTAACATTGTGATCAAATGTTTTTTAGAAAATGTTTACTAATGTTTGTAAAATTTATAACAGCAGTGTGGGAGCACCATTAGATCAAAATAAGAGAGTTAATTTGTTTTTAGATGGTGAAAATTTCATTAAAATACGCCTGGCGATTTTGGTGAGATTGTCTTTTTTTGTCCGTTTTAGACATAACTTTACAAATTAATTACACTCTGTTATACGAATAAAACTCAAAATGTTCATCGATTAAATTGTTAAAAAAATGGTCCGATGTAACATATATCTTTTCCAAAAAATTATGTCTAGCCGTTTAGACTTAATTCATTTTAAAATCAGCTACTGAGGTGTATCTGCGCCTTAACTAACCATCTTGTTACTTCCCGAAACGGGATTGGGATTCACAATTTCAAAGTTTTAACTCACTCTGAACCTGAATACAACCATTATGTACTAAGAAATATGTATGAATACGAAAGCAAAGACTACTAAGAACTTTGAAAAATATACTGACCTATGTATGTCTATAGAGGTTTGGAACTTCATTTTCATAAGATTTATTTCGTTTACGCTGTCTCCAGAGGAATTTCAGTCCATCTTTGAGTTCCACTTATTTAGAGGCTAAAAGAGATTTGAAAATAAGTTTAAAAGAAAACATATCTATCTCTGTATATCGTAGTTTTAATCTTCAAATTAAAGCAACGATATTTTTTACAGAACATTTTAGGCAAACATTAAATAAAGTAACATTTTCGAGAGACAATAAATTAAGCCTGACATCAAGATGGCCGCAGAAGAGATATTAAATTAATTCCGCAAACAACAAAAGCATTTAAATGGGGATTTGTTTCAGAGTCCATTCAATGACAAATGCCGGATACAATACTGTCCACAATAGTAATGTGCATAAGCACTAAAGTGGCTTGTACATTTGAAAAACAAATTTAATAAAGTGCTCAAAACTTTATAGTTGGTAATAGGTCAAGTTTTCAATCAAAGTTTAAAAATCAAAGTTATATTGCAATGATTGAATGACCGAGTTGTTTTTACAATGGATAAAAGAAAATCTTTGCTTTTGTCTGTCTTACTGGTGACAGTAGCATGAAGTCAGGAGTGTCAAGAAGGAAATTCTCTTTTCTCACTTACTGTGATTCCACGCAGAGGAATTTGTGGTCTGATTATAAAATGTGAGTTTTCAAGTGAGCGTGGATGGCTTAATCCGAAACTATCAGGAATAGCGAAAAATCTCAAAGGTGTCCCGGGGCTGATTTTGACGATAACTGAAACTAGAACATTGGATTGGATTGTCTTGGAATATTTATTTATTTTACCGACTTCAAAAAAAGGAGGTACCTAATCAATTCGACACGTATGTATGTAATATTGTTGGAACTGCACAATATTCATATATGTTCACTCTATGTGGGCTTCTAAACACGTGTGCCATATTTCATAAGTGTATGTATCTTTGTATGTATATGTCTATGTTTGTCCACGCATTTCTCCAAAATTACTTAATGGATCGTGATAATTCTTACCTCGTATCTCTCAACTTATGGAATAGTAAAAATTGCATCAAAATCTTCCCAGCAGTTTTTAAGATATGGCGCATACAACCGAACTCCTTAGCGACAAATAGCACAAAATATGTGCAAATTTGTTTTTTTTTAGGGTTTTTTCAATCCTTTAGGTACCTTACTACAGAACTTGCTCATTTGTAGTGATGGTGTACTAAAACTAAAAAGAGCAAAATAAAAACTGTTTCACATTCAAAAGCAAAACACAAAAAAAAGTGCAAAATATCTTTCGTTTCGGAAGTCGGTGTCAAAAATGATAAAAACAAGAGCTACTAAAGAACCGACTTCCAATACGAAAGTTATATTGCACTTTTTAGTGTTTTTCATTTAAAAATGGGTTATGTTTTTGTGAAAAAGTTTTTATTAATCCAATGATAGTACAGGGTATCGGGTACAGGGTATTTTATCTGTAGGTATAAACATATATCATAATAATTTTGGCAATTATTTAGTTTAAAGCTTTAATGTAAAATCCTATTGTAATAATAAAGACTATAAACGGAAAGTGTGCTACGCATATAAAAGTAGATCCTTAACCTAAGGACGCCTATGAAATTAATTAAATAAATGGTTTAGCTAAGCTTAGTGTTAGCATAAATATTATCTTGTTAAAGCTCGTGGGTTACAGAAATGAATATTATTTTATTTGAGCCTAATACAAAGATAGGCAGTCTTCATTTGATTTATTTAATTTTACTAAATTAGTACCATCTGTTGTTTTTTAAATCACCTGTTTGAATTCTCTAATTTAACATTTTCTCTAAAAATAAAATACTTTTTATTTTTTTGTATATACAATATATTTCTATTACATACCTCTATATATTACTTGTATTATTAACTGCACTGCTCTCAAAACGGTGAAGGAAAACATCGTGAGGAAACCGCCATGTCCTAGAACTAAAAATTCGACATCCACCACCCGGGCCTTATTTTTTTTTTTTTGGTTTGGAATTCATCCAGTGACTTCTCCCGCTCTGGGTGAAGCGGGAGGGCGTGTCAGACTTTTACTGACTAAAACCCACCCGTGTTCCTTCAGTTGCTTGAGCCAGGGCCGCGGCAACTCTTTTTCAAATTTATCCGCGACCCAGACAGGCATCGGCCCTAGCGGACCCCGTCAGTTTTGCTAACATCTCATTGAGGCGCGCGTGGAACACTACGCGCCGTCGACACGGGCCTGGTCCTAATCGGACGGCGAGCTACCCGCTGCTCGCCGTCCGCAAGCCCGCGCCTACGGTGGCCGGAAATCGTCTTGCGACGCCAGGTGGTGGATTAGGTACGGCCCATCTTCTCTCACAGAGAGGAGGCAACAGCAGTGGGAACATTAAAAAGGCTGATGATAGTGATGATAATATATTTATTATATTCGAATTTTCCTATATTCAAATCATTATGTAAATTCATGATTTTACTTGTCTACCAGAACCCTAGGGTGAGTAATGGCCTCCTCCATTTTCTTTGTAAGTATACCCATATCCTGACAGTAAATAAGTACCCCATCCTAATAAATGAGCAATATTTGTATATACCTATATATAAATGATCATTTTCTCGAAAACGGGAATACAGGGGTTTTCGGGGGAAAAATCGATCTACTAAGGGTTCATATATGGGAAAATTCGTTTTCCATATTTTCAGGTAAAAAATAGGCCTTGCAATGTGGTTCGTAATTTCCGCCGCCGTCACCGCTGCTGCCGTCTGCATAGCCTAATGACAAACGCGGTGGACCACTACGCCCAAGGTCGCGGGTTCGAATCCCAGCTATGGATGGATTCTTCTTTTTGTTTTCGTTTCGTTAGTTTTTTTGATTTTATAATAATTTTCCTTTTTGATTTTTTAATGTTCTCTTTTTTGAAAAAAAACAAAACTCTATTTTCACCCGAGCAGAGCTCGGTCTCCTAGGTACTTATAATTTCTAATTAATTACTAATGACACGTGCCTAAAAGTGACGAAGGTTTAATTAATTATTTGGTGGATTAACTTTTTTGGCAACAGTACCTACACACACATAATACATAAAACATCACGCCTTTTCTCAGAAGGATTCCTACACGTTTTTGTCAAATGCCAGAAAAATGTCGCTGAAAAACAATTTGTATAATTTCGGACCAAGTTCCGGTTACAAGGTAATAATAAAATTTCATTTGGTTTTTCCAACTAAAATTTATCAGTAGTAGCTTGGAATCTAGATTTGTTCCAGGTTGATGGGAAGAGGTACAACATCATCATCAGACTTTTAATGTTCTCACTGCTGAGACACAAGCCTCCTATCTGTGAGAGGGAATGGGCCGTAATCCACCACGCGGGCCCATTGTGGGTTGGTGGATGTCACATGTCTTCGAATTTTCGGTTTTAGAACATGCCGGTTACCTCACGATGTTTTCCTTCACCGTTTTGAGAGCAGTGGTGTTGAAATAATTTACACAAAGTAAAGCGCCTGCCTGGGTTCGAACTCACGACCTATGGGCCACCACTATCTCACCTGATGGTAAGCGATGATGTGGTCAACGATGAGGCACGCTTGCCTAGAAGTAACCTATTCACTCTTGACTTAAAGACTTTTAGGCTTATGGCCGATTTCTGAATTTGGTATTTGGAGTTAAGAACGTGTCAAACCATACCGAAATGCCAAATTTTGACAGGTTTTCTGGCTTAAGTCCTCCACCTTGCGTCGTAGTTCCTCAGTATTGAGGGTCGCGACCTCCCTTCTGCATTACCTTCTCTAGAATGATCTTTCTCCATCTGTTCCTATCTCTGGCGGTTTGGAGAGCGTGTTAAACTGAAGAGTCAAGAGCGGTGCGGATCTGGTCAGACCATCGTATTGGGCTGCGTCCACGAGGCCATTTCCCATCTAATTTGCCGGTCACGATGAGCCTCTCGAGGTTGCCACCGTCTTTCCATCCTCAAGTAGAGATTGACAAATACTTAAAACAGAAATCGGTGTATACGTATGTAGCTAGTTAATTAAGGGAAGGAATAAAAAATATTTATATTTGTATTTTTACTTTGTGTATATTTTTAACTATGTAAATAAATGTCCCCGCCCTAAGACTCCCAGGTTGTAGCTATCACGAAATACAGACACACATACATAACTGGTGAATTTTGGGTGGAGGTACCATATGTAGATCTCTGTCCAACCCTTCAGGAAATACAGACGTAAAGTTATGTTATTGCCAAGTCGGACCTTAAGATTGAAATATAGGGCGTTAATAAATTAACTCTAAGAATTTTAAGGAGTTGTGCAACATAATATTTAAAAAATTATCACGAAGAAAATAAAAAATAGCAACCGTTCCCAAGATATGTAATTATTTGTATTACGCTTAATTGATAGAATTTGCGCTCCATACAACGCCCGACCTGCGCCACAGAGCGCAGTGGGTACTGGAATGCGTCTATACTAAATGTACCTTGTGGAAACTCCAAGAGGCTTTCGAAATCAGAGTATGCACATTGTGTAATCATGGGAGACTTCAACACAGACCTGTCTCGCCCTTCCTCTCGTTCCCGAAAACTCCTACACATCATTGAGTCCGTCAGCCTTCATGTCCTTCCTCTGCAACCTACTCACTTCAATGCCTCAGGTGATGACACTTGGCTCGATTTAATCCTTACGTCCACTCCCTCCCTTGTTTCCTCTCATGGTCAGTGTCCCGCCCCTGGCTTTTCCAATCACGATCTTGTATTCCTTTCCTATACCCTAAAACCACCTAAACTTCCCTCTTAAGTTCTGCACATGCGTTGTTTTGCCCGCATGGATACAGGAAAACTGCGGCAGGATGCGTCGGAACTGGATTGGGGGAACCTTGCTGCGGCTACGACTGTAGATGATAAGCTAAGTTTGTTTAATAGGACGGTCCTTGAACTCTACGACAGACACGCTCCTGTCAAGAGGGTTAAACTTAGGCGTCCACCTGCCCCTTGGATGACGACAGGGGTTCGTATGGCGATGAGGCGCAGGGATCGGGCCTTCCGAAAATTTAGAAGGGATCGCTGTGTTGAAAACAGGAACCTTTTCAAAGCTGCAAGAAATCGGTGTAATCAGTTGATACGCAATGCTAAACGCCGCCATATTCTCGAAAACATATCCTCTTCTTCCCCTGCCGATATCTGGAAATTCCTTGGAACTCTTGGTATCGGTAGGCCACGTTATGTGGATTTCCCTAAGACAATCGGCCTTGATGATATCAACCGTCACTTCACAACAACCTGTCTCTTGGATTCCCAAATGTTATCTCAGACGGTTGATTTCATTACTGGCCTTCCTGGTCCTATTATAGAAAAGTTCCACTTTTCACCGGTCACCTTGGATGAAATCAGTAGGATTATCCTCTCCATAAAATCTAAGGCTGTGGGCCATGATGACATCAGTCGTTACATGGTCACCTTGATCCTCGACTTTCTTCTCCCACCGATTACCCACATCATCAACTTTTCCCTCGATTCCGGTCAATTCCCATCCCTATGGCGAATGGCCTATGTACGTCCTCTTCCTAAAAATTCAAATCCCACCCTACCTAATCATTATCGGCCAATCTCCATTCTCCCTTTCCTATCCAAAGTGCTCGAGGCCTGCGTCCACAAACAGTTTTCAGGGTATATTCATCGGAATAATCTTGTTAGCTCATTCCAGTCTGGATTCAGGCCGGGTCACAGTACTGCCTCTGCTCTCCTTAAAGTGACTGGCGACATTAGAGAAGCCATGCAAGATACCAAGGTTACTGTTTTGGTCTTAATTGATTTCTCCAATGCCTTTAATGCCGTCAGTCACGATATTCTCCTCTCTATCCTTTCACATCTTATGGTTTCTTCCGAGGCACTGGAATGGTTCTCTTCCTATCTTCGGGGACGACAGCAGTCGGTTCGGGTTGACGAGAGCTCGTCAAGTTGGTGTGACCTGGCTGCTGGTGTTCCGCAAGGCGGTATTCTTTCACCATTGTTATTCTCCATCTTCATAAATTTTATAACTCATTGTCTTCGGTGTTCCTATCATCTTTATGCCGATGACCTTCAACTTTATGCAGCTGCGCGGGTGGAGAGTTTGTCGGACGCTATAGACGATGTGAACCGGGACTTGGAGGCTGTCAAGGACTGGTCTGATAGATTTGGGGTGTCTGTAAACCCCTCAAAATGTCAGGCCATTGTGATTGGAAGCACGCGCATGATGGGTCGATTGGGGATTAGCTCTCTTCCTCCTATAATTTTTAATGGTACTGTCATCCCCATCAGCCCTAGTGTAAAAGATCTCGGTCTACATCTTGATTCGACGCTAAGCTGGCAAAGTCAGGTTTCTAGTGTCAGTCAAAGGGTGAATGGGACTTTGCGTTGCCTGTATCGTCTGAGAAACTTTCTACCTGCAAAAACGAAGACTATGCTTGTGCAGACTTTAATTTTCCCTTTGATCGACTATGGTGACGTGTGCTACTTTGACCTAAACGCGGTATTCCTGGATAAGCTGGATAGGCTCTTAAACAACTGCATTCGGTTCATATTCAACCTCCGGAAATATGACCATGTGTCAAGCTGCAGAACTGAACTCAAATGGATGCCCATTCGGCAAAGAAGATATTTGCGCGCCTTGACTACGCTTTTCTCTCTACTCAACTCTCCCACTCCTCCTTCTTATCTCATACCTCACTTTCAATACCTATGTAATTCACACGCGAGGAATCTGCGTTCATCTAACAATCTTCTCTTGCTCTGTCCTTCTCATACTTCTGATTTTGTTCATTCTTCCTTTCATATTCAATCCATTCTTCTCTGGAATGCGCTTCCTCTTGATATCAGGACGGCCACCAGTCAGTATGCATTTAAGCGGAAGTTGCGGCATTTTTTTCTAAACGAATAGCAGAGTCGTCTCATTTTGCGCCTTTCTATTAATTTATATATATATATATCATTTTATATATAGTATTTATTATAGGAAATATTTAAGTATATTTATTCTAACTATATACTTTTGTACTAATTTTGCGTTTATAATATTATTATTTCTATTTTTATGCACCTGCCATGCTATTTCTTCACCGCCCTTGGTTGACTGGTAGAGAATGCCTAAGGCATTAAGTCCGCCTATGTACTTTTATGTTGCATGAAGTTTTAATAAATAAATAAATAATCGGGTATATTTATGACCTCGCGTTGCTTAATTACGTACTACTAAATATACCCGGCCTGTGTCTGTAATGTAATGAATGATGAAGTTGCAATTGTAAAGTAAAAGCCAGTTCTTTGCAAGAAGATTTTTTGAGATCAGGGATTAAAATAAGTTTACCTACTTATAATATCTAGCGGACGCCTCGCGGTTTCATCCGCGTAGTTCCCGTTCCCGTGGGAATACAGGGATAAAAAGTAGCCTATGTCACCCGGCGATAGTGTAGCTTCTCAACGGTGAAAGAATTTTTGAAATCGGTCCAGTAGATTTTAATTTTATTCGGTTACATACAAAGATACAAATCTTTTCTCTTTATAATATTAAGTATAGATAAACATAATTATTTTGCTTTAGGCACATTTAAAGTAATACTAGCGAGGAGGCTGTGTTGTCTTTTTCGGTAAAAAAAAATGCTTAGGTCAACACTACAGAGTAGGTAATGGGTGAGAGTGACGAATCCTGCTCGGGTATACATAGTACAGCTTGTGCGCTTTTTATAGTAGCTACTACATATATCCGATTTCAATCAAGCAAGTTATTCTTATTGAAATAGGGTATATTTAGTCATGCTACTAAATATAACGTGTGATCTAATTATACCCGAAATCGGCCAGGTCCGTGACGTCACTGGCGTCCTCACAAGGAATATGTAGGTAGTGTTCGTAGATAGGTAGATTATTTTTGTAAAGTAGTAAGTCGTCTTTTTTATTTTTGTATTCGTTTTGTTTATCGATACCGAGTATTCTCAAGAAATTCTTAGAGTCAATTTTTTAACACCTTATGTAGATATTATAACGAAAAAAAATTTGCTCAAGGGTTGTGTTTAATGTATTCGAAACTAAGTCAATTGGAATCTCAAGAGCAAGTATTATCAAAATTCCGATTGATATTGGCTCAGACTTTATGCCTAGCTCAAAATATATACCGAACTAGAATTCTTGTTCGATGTTTAGAGTAATGAGCAATATTCAAGCGGCGTAATTTTAGCATCATAATAATCATGAGCTTGTATAGCGTTATCCAACAGCTACGCCTGCGTGGAAGTCGGATATTATCCCACGGGAATCTACTACCGGGATGAAAACTTTTTTTTATGTTCATGGTTATTTCTATGGTCTCCGATATCCGAAGTCGTTGGTGTGTAACAGATTTTCACATTATTTTGTAATATTTGTAGGATTTACTACTGAAATTACCAATCATTTTGACAAACGTGGCGAATAATCGCTCAATGACAAAATTCGTCGCATCTCCAAAAGTTCTCGGGATGAAAATGAGGACTCAAACAGTTACGTTTCATTTCAAACCCTATTGACTTCAGTGTTTATTATACCCGTTTTTCCCTCAACATTAAATACCATGACACCGTTACGGGTATTTCACGAACTTAGAAGACATTTCGAATCCCAAAGCGAAAGGATTTGGGAACTTTCGTATTTTGTGTTACAAACTTTGTGTCGTCAAGAAGTTTTAAAGAACAAAGTAATATATTGTAGAATACACATGTTCTGTAATTAAACTTGGAGTAAACAGTTCCAAACGTTTATTACGCTACTTAAAAAGTACTCTAAGATAATATACAAGAGTTACAATTGTTTGTTTATCGTTTTTATAATATAATCTCTGGAATTACAAACCAAAACTGCGGACAGATCCGACTTTTCGTTTCGGTCACAGTACTGTGGACGTTTCGTACAAGTCGTACACCCTAGAACCTCGTAACTGTATCTGTTTGGTTACAGTAAAGGTCTATCCACACATATCAGGGCCGTGCCCGGGACGTGGACGGACCGTGCTCCGTCAGGGGCTCAAAAAATATATTTGTGTACATTTTATATGAACTCGTTCACACACATCCGGGCACGAGCCGTGCACGGGCCAGTGACGAATCTTTAATGATTGGGCCCGGCCCTGTCACGTCCCGGACACGGCCCTGATATGTGTGGATAGACCTTAACAGCTCGCTAAATGAGTACGCTTGGTGAAAAGGTTCGGTTGACGTCATGAGCCTAAACATTAACACACGAGCTTCTAGTGTGTACTAGAAGCTCGTTATTGTATCACGCTAGTTACAGTTACAGCTCGCAAGTGAGTACCCGGCTTTAGAAAATTATTTCACTGATAGAAAGGTACATAATCGTTGAGTGTTTTACTTTGGTCTTTCTTAATCAAGGAGATAGATAGCGCTACCACTTCAGCAAATGGTTCTACTACTAAAAATAAAATAATAAAAACCGTAGTGTTTTACCCGAAGCAACAAAGATGATTGATAAATAAAATGAAATTAACTGTGGACAAGTGGTATTTACTATAGGTATTGTTTCCTTAATCATATTAAGTTTTTAATGGCAAAATATGAAATAGCAGATTAATTTGTTTGACTAATTGCATATTTACGTATATGACTACAAGCGTTTATAGCCTCTTTCGACAGATCTATTTTCGGGTCTAAAATAATTTAGACTTCGAAAGAATTTTTCCTTTTCTTTAAAAAGATTTTAAAAGCAACTGAATTAATAAGGCTTTATTCTTTGTGTCTGAATTTTTGGATAACCCCTTTATATTAAAATTTGTCTATACAGATTCTGAATTTGATCGAAGTTGTAAAGAAAATCGGGCTTTAAATCTAGCCAACGTAAATACGTCTTATAACACGTGTCTAGAAATATGTACATATATAAAATACTTTCACGCATGTATGCCCCCCGAAGGTTTGGGCAGTACTAGTAGTACGCCCACATTTCGACGCTAAGCGGGGTGTACCCAATTGTTGCGAAGTACATTACCGCGATGTACGGTATTGCGAAAGTTTACTATCGCGACGTTCGTTGTTGCGTAAGTTCTTTACTGCGATGTACGTTACTGCGAAAGTTTACCATTGCGACGTACGTTGTCACGAAAGTTCTTAACTGCGATGTACGTTACTGCGAAAGTTTACCATTGCGACGTACGCTGTCGCGAAAGTTCTTTACTGTGACGATTGCAGTTTCAATAACACGCTATTGCGATTTAGGTCATCTAGGAGGGTTGCTTATACTGGTGTTAGTGGAAATATTATATTGTTAGACATGACTAACAAATAAGCAAACATTGTAAGCAAATTTAATTATAAATGAACCAAAAGATAATAATACTAAAATAAAAATAAACAAAATTCATGTACCTATCTATCTAAGTCAACTTATTAATATTTATATTATGTATTGTTCACAAAACAAACATATATAAATACAGAAGGATACGCAAAATACGCGCTTGGTCGTGGAGTTGCGGAAAACAGCCCGTTTTAACCTAAATACAGAAGGACAACTTATGTACAAAGGCTTACCAATAATTGGAAATAGAGGCCCATCGGTATCAGGAACAGGGTCCAAGCTACCGGTGGTTAGGGCTCCAGAGAGAGGAACCTCCTAACAATACGAGCCGTGTCCAGCAATATTGCTTTCTGGATTAGCTCCTTGAGCCAGCCGCCTTACAAAAGCCTCATAAGGTGTTGGTCGAGGCTCGTGGCTATAAACTTTCGCGACAGCGTACGTCGCAATGGTAAACTTTCGCAGTAACGTACATCGCATTAAAGAACTATCGTGACAACGTACTTCGCAATGGTAAACTTTCGCAGTAACGTACATCATAGTTAAGAACTTTCGCAACAACGAACGTCGCGACAGTAAACTTTCGCAGTACCGTACATCGCAGTAATGAACTTCGCAACAATGGGGTACACCCGCTAAGGCGACACTATTACCAAGTACTTTGGACTGCTACTGAAAAAATAATAACAGAAGTAAAACCCAATTACACTTGGCCCGACATGGGAATCGAACCCAGAGTCTCAATCTCAAGGCTTGCGACCAATGGACCAAAGAGACAGTTTTACCTAAATCTCTCTTCTTCTTATTCGTTTCGCTCTTGACAGAGCGGTCGTGGTCACGATGAATTTTGTCCGATCGCTGGTGTTCTTGTCACTCGCCTCACGATCTCTCTCCATTTGGCTTTTTAATTTGGTTGGTCCACCTCATCGGTGACCTCCCGCGTGACCTGTTACCGTCCACTCTGCCCTGCACCACCAGGCGCTCAACCTACCTAAATATAGATCAATATTATCTTGTCCTTTACACTATTCCACAGCTAAGAAAATCTGCAATTTTTAACTTAATTTTCATGAATGCTACTTGATAGTTGATTATATTGCAGCAGGGTTGCCTAGAAATATGTAGCTACAATTATCCTAATTATATAAATTAAAATTTATGTTTGAGACTCAACTTGGGGTTATATAAGATATAGGTTATATATAAGATCTTCAAATTAATCCAACGTCATTTGACAGAAAGTGCTGTAGAATATAGGAAAAATAATGTTGCCAGGTCTGAGTTAGCCGCAATCTGTGGGTCACCAGTTTATCTGTGAAATCTGGTAACCCCTAAATGGGGGTTAATTGAGAGCTAGATGAGGTTGCATACGCACACACGATACAAGAGAAATTACAAGTGTAAGGACAAACTTACAAGATACGAAAAACTAGTGGCGACTATATGCGGCCAGCAACCCTGCAGTAATGTATTCTACTATCAAGAATCATTCATAAAAATCAAGTTTAGTGTAAAATAAAATACCAGCAGAATCTTGCAGTGGGATCTCATACTATTAAGAGATAATTTCCACCTCGTATTAACGAGATAATTTATACCTCGTATTTTGCACATGATGTTAGTCAAGAAGTAGTCGTTTGATTGAAGCCACGTAATTGGAAATGTTATTTAGTGAATAACAGTTTCCACCATTTTGTGGCACGCGGATGTTATTGACATTGCTAATTGTGTGAGCTTACAAAGGATTTGTTGATTTCGATTATTATATAGTACTAGCTCCTGCCAGCGGGTTCACCCGCGTGAATGTCGAATATTATCCTATGTGCTATTCCAGACTATAAGCTATCTCTGTGCCAAATTCATCCAGATCCGTTCAGTAGTTTTTGCGTGAAAGAGTAACAAACATACAAACACACACACCCACAAACTTTCGCCTTTATAATATTAGTGTGATTTTGTCTGCTACTTACCTATTAAACAGTTCTCTTGTAGGTTTACTTCACCACTTCTTCACCGTCATCTATTCTTCTTCGTGTTGATGATATATTGTTCTTAATTTAAATTTTCTTCGACGTGCTTGCCTTATCATCATTTTTGTCGAAAGATGTGACTGCTGGAAATATGCCTCTCCCAAGAGTCGCCTCATCAAACGGCCCTGTGCTTCTCGCATCTAGTGAATTCTCCTGGTCTCCATCAGGCCATCAGTGTAGTGGATGAGAGACCTCTCCACGAGGTGGCCTTAGACAGGATCTCCAATACTAGTTCCAGTGGCGGTCGATATAATAATCAGCGAAAATAAAATCTTTCGAATTTGAATTAACGCCAGTTAATTTAATCATGTCTTGAAAATGCTACGATCCGACATTATGAAAGTTCACCTTCTTTACTCATACTGACACGAAAGTGGTACAGAAAGTCCATTAGGAAATCGATATCCAGCGGACGTTTATAACCGGAATTATGATGAATGTGACAAAGACGTAGTGTTCGGCAAAGTTCGGTTTGATGGGAACTACGAGTACTAAACTTTAGTGGTGTACAGGCTGACTCAAACTCATTAGCAATCTATCAAGTGGATGAAAGTACTCGTAAATATGATACACTTTTAATATGGGATCAACTTCAAAATCTATGTAAATAAAAATAAATAATTTTTTTTTTTGGTAAACACATCGTTTGAAAATGTTAGGTCTGGTTTTTAACCGACTTTCCAAAAAGGAGGAGGTTATGTGTTCGGCTGTATGTTTTTTTAAATTTTTTGTATATTTTTACCGATTTCTCCGTCATTTGTGGTTTGAAAGGTTGTTTCCGAATTGGTCCCATTTAAATTTGTTGAAGATCTGATGAAGATCTTAACTCTTTAATAAACAACGGCTAATCTCTCGGGATTGCTGCAGTCGCATATCTGTTTATTGTTTACGCCATTTTATAACATAACATCACGCCGGTACGCTCTAAAGGAGTACGCAGATGTATACAGTTCACTCTGACACACTCTCATTTCAACGGTTATGTTCAAGTTTTTATGCTATTCGGGTAATTTATTCTGGCATAACTTTGGGCATCATAGGTACCTTACTAGAGAATTTGCTCATTATGTACCACAACTAAAATATGAAACATCAAAAAAAATACAAAGTAAAAATATCGCTGATTTCCAAATAAAAACACTACAAAGTGAAATATAACTTCAATTTCAGCAGTCGGTGTCAAAAACGAAGAAACAAAAACAGGATCATGTTTTTATTAGGAAGTAGGTTGTATTTTTTTGTTTAATAAGTTTATAAGTTAAATAAAAAAGGCAATGATTCCCGGAAACCTTCTTTCTGTATGGATGGTCGAATTATTGTATAAACTCAAGGTCAGGACAGCGTCTGTCGGACAAGTTAGTCTAACAAAAAAAGCAGTAAAAAAACATGCTGTGCAGTCGGAGGATACATATTCGCGAAATGGACTCCCTGATCCTCCGACTACACAGCATTTCTTTTTCTTGATTACCTGCAGCTTTTAGGCCGCTTTTTTTTTCGAAATACTTTTAAACATATAATTGGTATATATTCTTGTAATCACCTCTTAAACCCTACATTTTGATACCCCACACGATGAGTGTTATAGCGGTTTGAGAAACCTCTTCATCCTTGTGTCTATTATGAAAAGTGGACTGTATTTGAAGGGTTCTGGCAATAGTGCGTTGAAAATAAGCGGGAAAATATTCACGGATCAATTCGGGCGATCTAGTATGGAAATGAGGGAAGTAGTACGCCTTACCTTGTGGTGGTCGATGCCAGCCCACGTGTGGCAGCGAGCTGGTGTTCTTCTACTCCAAACTGGCGACCTTCAGGATCCACACACTTCACACAATTGTTTTATATCCGCGAGGCGGGTGAATAGACACGGTTCACAAGGTTCTCAGCAATCTAACTAATTAGATGCATCAGTCTCCAGCCTTGGGGCTTGGAAAGCTGGCGGTTGAGATACGAGGCCCGTTCACGTTGAAGTTTCGGTTCGTTCTGGCGACCTGTCATTAAGGCGTACATAAAGGGAAAAGGAATGAGGAAGGAACGAGATAATTAGGATATCGATCGCCCGCGAAATCTCAAATGCGTTTGTCTATGTGTTTTTGGTCATTGATTTATGACATTTACAAGAGATGGCGTTACCATTTTCCCGGCCTTAAAGGGTCACCTTTAATGAAAATTAAACTTAGCCCTATGAGGTGTACTACCGTATACCTATTCAGCAATACGGACTAAGATTTAAGATAAATACTGCGAGTTGCATAATACATTAATTTGCATACCTATAGTTAAATTTTAATAGAAAATTATGTTGCGTCGCTAACTAACTAAAACTAAGAGACCTAACTATCAAGCCAGGCCTTATTGAGTCGGTAATGGACACAGACGCACAACAGGGCGCACATAGCTACCCTTTGCGGTTTTCACAGTAACAACACGGGTTGTACCGTCCTTGGAGGTATGCTATTTATCAATAATGCCTAACGGCCATGAAAGGGGCGGAGAGTTATCAGTAATGATAACTACAATAGTACCCTCTTGTATAGAAGGTGCAGGACTATTCCATTTGGATCTAGCCTGAAGTTGATGTAAGTATTCTGAACGCCAGCGCTGCCAGAACGACTGCACCAGTTTGTCAAGTAGAGTATGTCGCTGAAGCAAGCTGAGCGAGTCTGCTTCAGGAGCGGGAAGGGACAACAATGGCGCGGTGTGCAAGAAATGCGCAGGGGTCAGTGCTGATGGTTCAGTAGGGTCACTCAAAGCAGTAAGTGGCCGCGAATTAACTAGAGCCTCAACTTGACTAAGGACAGTTATAAGTTCCTCGTAGGAGAGGATTTGTTGACCTATAACTTTAAAAAGGTGAGTTTTAACTACCTTAACCATACTTTCCCAACATCCTCCAAAATGTGGGGAAGCAGGCGGAATAAACTTCCAATCTATATGATTGAAGGAAAGTTCTTCCTCAAGATGAGGACGAAAATCTTTAAGAAATTTGTGAAGGTCGCGTAAATAAGAACTTGCACCTACGAAACAAGTACCGTTATCGGTATATAAGCATTTAATAGGACCGCGTCGCGAAAGAAAGCGTTTTAAGGCTGCAAGGAAAGTCACTGTACTTAAATCTGTTGCCACTTCAATGTGCGTGGCACGCGTCGTCAAACACGTAAAAATGCAGAGCCAAGCCTTACGGCTCTTAACACCTCGACCACGAAATGGTGTGTACTGTAGCGGGCCTGCATAGTCACAGCCGGTGTGAGTGAACGCCTTGTCGACTTGGTTAACACGCTGGCTAGGTAGATCTGCCATAAGTGGAAGAATAGGACGCGGGCGGAACTTAAAGCAAGTGTTACAGTTGTGGATTCTGTGACGAATTATTCGACGTGCAGCTAAAATCCAATAATTATGCCTGAGTAAGGACATAAGCAACTCCGGACCGGCATGAAGATGTTTCTTGTGACAAAAGTCAACAAGAAGATCAACAATATGGTCATGACGTGGTAGAATACAGGGATGTTTATATTCGTAGGGTTCGCCGAATTTGTGAGACGACCACCAACTCGTATGATGCCGTGCTCATCGAGAAACGGCTTAAGCTTATGGATGGCGGGAGTACATGGTTTATTGTTTTTTAAATTTAAAATATCGTTACGGAAATGAACATCCTGTACAGCTCGCAGCAATTTATTTTTTGCATATTTCAGATCAGAGCTTGATACAGTACGTGCACTAGGCAGTTGTCTTAAAAACTTATAGACGTAAACAATAGCGCGTAGCAACTTAGACCACGACGAAACACGTAGTGCTAGCGCGTAAATTGGTGATTCCGTAACCTCAGAAACCACGGCATGAGCGACTGATTTCTGTTCGGGTACGCCCTCATGCAGTGCATTGTGTTCGAAAGTATGTATGGGCCACTCAGATGGGTCATGAGAAACCCACGATGGTCCACGATACCACAATGGATGCTGCAAGAGCTTAGCTGGCGTGACACCACGAGACAGACAATCAGCGGGGTTCTCAGTACCTGCGACATGGTTGAAACAATTAGCGGGTATAAGCTCTATCAGCTTAGTAACCCGATTGGCAACAAAAGTTTGCCAGCGGTGCGGTGAGGAATTTATCCAGGCGAGCACTACTTTAGAGTCAGTAAACGCGTATACCTTATGGATGCGGTAGTGGGGCGATATTGTGTCTTGTACCTTGCGAAGCAACTTAGACAACAGTAGGGCCGCGCACAACTCTAGTCTAGCCACCGAAATGGTTTTCACAGGTGAGACTTTAGACTTCGCACTAACTAACTGCACGGAGTAGTTAGAACCATTGTATATTTGCATGTATACGACTCCACCGTAAGCACGCTCGCTGGCGTCAGCGAAACCTACTAAATTCATGGTGCATCCGTCGACCAACCCCAGATGACGCGGGATAATAATTTCATTAAGCGTAGAAAGCTCAGTACAAAACTGCTTCCAAGCGGTGACTATATGTTCAGGTGGTATGTCGTCCCAGTCACACTTTGCTAGCCAAAGTTCCTTAATTAAGAGCTTAGCGTACAGAATAGTGGGGGCGACAAAACCCATTAAGTCCCATAGCCGAGCCACTGTGGAAAGCATGGTTCGCTTGTTACATTTATCATCTGGTGTGGTGACGTCAAAGCGGAAACTGTCACAAGACTTGTCCCAGCGTAAACCCAGGACCTTATGCGGTATAGACTTCTCATACTCGATATCGGGCGAAGCCTTATGAGTATCAGGTATGTGTGCGAGAACCTCTTTCGAGTTACTTGTCCATTTGACAAGGTCGAACTGGCCTCGCTTGAAGAGCTGAATAAGCTCATCACAAAGCGAAATTGCTTGCGGTATGGACATGACACTACAGGCAATGTCATCCATATATAGGGCGGAAGAAGCAGCAGCAGACGCTGCAGGGAAATTATCGCCTTCATCAGCGACTAACTGGCGGACTACACGTAACGCGTGATATGGACTAGACTTAAATCCGAAGCAAACACGATTAAATTGGTAGACCATTATAGGTTCATGTTTACTGAATCTGTAAAAGATGCGTTGAAATCTACGGTCCGATTCACGAACGCCGACATTGAGAAACATTTGGCGGCAATCAGCAGACAGGGCTATTTGAAAGAGACGAAAACGAATTATAATATTAAATAAATCACCCTGTAGATTAGGGCCTGCATGTAGAATGTCATTGATCGACTGTCCCGATGTAGTTTGACTACTAGCGTCTAAAACTACGCGAAGTTTAGTGGAAGTCTTATCTTCGCGAACGACACCGTGATGCGGAATGTAATATGACAGATTAGAAACGTTGTCATCTTTTAAAACCGGACTCAAATATCCCTTGTTAATGTAGTCCCGCATGACGTCATTGTAAGCGCTGCGTAACCCTAAGGACGCATCAAGTTTGCGCTCCAAACAATGAAAACGCCTAAGTGCGGCAGCGTATGAGTCGCCTAGCGAATAAGGGTCGTCGCAAAATGGCAGCGACACAATATATCTACCACTGTCATCGCGAACAGTGGTAGCGCGAAAATGTTCTTCGCACTCGAGATCCTTACGGCTCTGCGAGGGCGAGGCGGAAATTTCTTCAAGCTCCCAGAATCGCTTGAGAAGCGAATCTAAACTGGGATCTTGAAGAACAGAACAACATGAAGTTGTACTCGTACAGTGTGAAGTATGTGCCGTAGGTACGGAACCCATAACCACATACCCCAACACAGTTTCAATAGCGGGAGGTATATTATATTGCTCGCTATGCACTATGTTAGGCAAAAGCAAGCGCGGGAATATAGCAGCACCAATCAAAACATCGATACCGCTCGGCTCCGCAAACTTCGAATCTGCGAGCGGTAATGTTTTGAGATGTGTAAGTTTAGAGACATCGACGAGAGCGGTCGGCAATGTCTCCGTTATACGTTCAACAATAAGCGAAGAAACGTTAAAATTAATATCATTACTAAAACGAGAATATAATTTAATATCTACGGAATCTTTAACTGGTTTTTCCGACCCACCGATTCCTTTAACTATTAAATTAGAAGTATGAAAGTTCTTCCAAAGTCCTAGACGCTTAAAACATTCAGAAGTAATAAAATTACTTTGTGATCCACTATCTAGTAAACAACGTATTATGTGCGGCTTATCATTTACATCGTAAATTACGACTTGAGCAGTAGCGAGCAGAACGGTTGTGTACGCCGTACATTGCGGGCTATCTCTCGCCGACGGCGACGCCGCAACGCACCGAGCGTCAATCGAACGCGATCGAGCGGCGCCAGCGACTGAGGTCGTACACAACGATACCTCAGACTGTGAGGTAATAGAAGGTACAGTCGGCATAGGCGTTGGGACCGGATTCGGCTGTGACGTCACTACAGTTGATAATTGCGGGTTTTTATTAAAATGTAACAATGTATGATGACGTTGATTACATGCGCGACACTTTAATTTAGAAGAACAGTTAACCGTTTTATGTTTAATACTCAAACAATTGACACAAGCACTGTTGTCTTTCACACATTTGAAACGAGCTGTCGGAGTCAAATTATCAAAAGCGGGACATTTATATAAGTGTTCATGGATATATGCTTCGCACAGACACTTGTTTGAATTATTTGACTCAGAGCAAGCTACATAGGATTGTGGATTAGGAGCGGTCATTTTATTATTAAAACTACGCGATTTATTAGACTTATGTGAATTGTCTGAACTATTAGGCTTATTATTGTTAGCTAAGGGTGGTTGGGTATTACGGAATATCCGACACTGATCATTGATGAAGGTGACAAAACTATCTAGAGTGGGAATCTTACGATTACGTTCTGTCATCTCGAAAGCGCGAATAGTTTCAGTGTCAAACTTTTTTATTGCGAGGTGCAATAAATGAAATCCAGAAGGTCAACTAATTTTAGATTCTTTAGGGAATTAATTGCGGTGACGAACTTGTCCACAAATAGCTGGTAATTCGAAACAGACGCGGGACCGGATAATTTAAGATTTAAAGCTTGATCCAAATAGGTAGACGCGAGGACACGAATATCCTGGTACCTATCGAGGAGTGCCTGGAACATGACTTGGTAATTCTCAGCACACGGTGTGACTCCCGCGAACACAGACTGTGCCTTCGGCGACAGCTTACCTATTAAATAGTACAACCTGTCTGCATCCGTCAGCGACTTATTGTCATGAACTGTAGATTTAAAACTTGCATAAAATAATGGCCAGTTTCGTATATCACCGTCGAACGTCATGAGTTCGATTGGCGGCAACCTTGGTCTACATGTTGCGCAATCACTCATACTGTGCCTCCCGGACGGCTTATCTTCCAATTGAGACATCACACGTTTCACGGAACAATACATATCCTCGAATGAGGCGTAGGCTTGATAGCTAGGCTTCGCATCGGGATATATAGCCAGTAACCTAGCATTATAATCATCCAATAATTTATGAAAGTCCGTTCGAATATCATCTATTGTTACACAAGAACTGAGAAAGCCTTCTCTCACCGATTCGGAAGTATTAGCGACTTTAGAGCGATCATAAATTGACTGAATACGCTCGAAAAGTATATTACGCTTAGCTTCTAAAATCACTAACTGTTGATCTTCCGAAGAAGCGATTGCTTTCGCATCACGCGGCATTGTTATGTTATGTAGTTACAAATAACCACACAAACAAAACAATGTACGGTAATTATTTAAACGAACAACTATATGTAGAAAAGTAATACTACTGATTGTGACTGTACTGTGACAACGGGTTTCGCAATATTTGCGTAATAACGAAATAAGTTTTTTCGTAGTACCCACTAACCAAAGTAAATAGATAGTACAAAATGTTAATAGCATTACTATCCTAACCAGTTTTATTGTTAAGTTTGAATATTGTTTAAGATAAATGAATAGGTATAAATATGCAACTTATAGCCCTCAATCGTCTAAACGTATTCGGTAAAGTTATGATATTTATACTGCGTAGGTACCTACAAGTAGTACACCTATTTTATTTTTCTCTTATAGAATGAATGTCTACCCCGCGGTATTCGGAAAGTAACTTATTCCTAACAATTTATAATTGGAGGTAGGTGATTCCTATAAGGGCGGTTAAACTAAAAGACGTTTGAAATATGGAAATTTACAATACGAAAAGTTAGTTTTTTAATAATATATTTATTATTTTTAATAATAGCAGATACGTAATTATGAACCTGCTATAACGGCGTTGATGGAACCACGTATTGGGTTTACAACTTGATTATGTGGGTAGGCGGCTAGGTGCCACGACCCTAGTAGGAATTTATAATTGATTCCTACGTAAGAAATAAAGGAAAATGGATATATTATAGTAATATATCGGGCTACGAAGGACCAAAAATGTTATAGCGGTTTGAGAAACCTCTTCATCCTTGTGTCTATTATGAAAAGTGGACTGTATTTGAAGGGTTCTGGCAATAGTGCGTTGAAAATAAGCGGGAAAATATTCACGGATCAATTCGGGCGATCTAGTATGGAAATGAGGGAAGTAGTACGCCTTACCTTGTTCCCCCCCCCGACCGGACTCGGTGTCAAGCGGACGTGTTTCTGTACTCGAGAGCATTTTTATTTCGGAAAAATTGTCTAAAGTGTAGTAAACAGTTTCAAAGTTACACCAGTATTTGCGCAACAAAAGCATTAACAAGCAGTGAAAAAACTGTAAGTGTGCACAGACTATCACCGGAGATATTAACAAAAACAATTTCAAGTTTCTAAAAGTGAACGTTAAAAATTTCTTTGTCTCTGTGTCGAAGTGTGTGACCTTTGAACGGGCCTATGACACACGTATCGATCCTAAAAGGTATCAGCAACGGAACATCAAATTCGACAAAACTTACATAGCTTCGGTGGTCTAGAGGCGTAAGCCGCTACCACTCGACGACGACGTGAGAAGTCGTGAGTTCGAGCCTCACTGTCTGCAAGCACTTTTTGTGGAACATTGAAGAATTCTTTGAGGATTGTTTGATAGTGCCCTGCTCGCTCACGCAAAATTTCCGTCCACCGGCAAAAGACAAAAGTATTAATACGTTTACCTCCTGCGCGAGTGAACGCTTGGTACTTGACATCACTGCGAGCTACGTGTGTCAGCGCTCACCCCACAGAAGCGCTAGTGCAGACAGACATCCACCACTGCTCCTTTATACTACTGTGCTCCTAGCACTATGAACTCGCAACTAAACAAGTCTGCGTCGGATACGGAACTTAATCTGGTGGGCAGTGGAAATATAACACCGACTAATTATGTATTTAGAAGAATGAAGAGAAGCAGAGAGGATATGGACGACAGTCTGACTGAGCAATTAAATGAATTTAAAGAAGAAATAAGAAAGATGATGACACTTTTTACAGCTAACCATGGCAGTGAAATGATGAAAATCACTTCAACTCTGAAGGAAATTCACCTATCTAACTGTAACATAGAAAACTCGATCGCATCTCTTACTGCACAAAATGAAGAATACAAACAGAAAATTATTCAGTTGGAGAACCAAGCCACAGAAGATAAAAAAAATTTAGTTATATTGGAGAATAAAATAGAGGAGATGCAGATTGGAAGTAGAAAAACTAACTTTGTTATAAAAAACGTTCCGAGGATAAATAATGAAACAAAAGAAGATCTGATAGCATATGGCCTTATTTTTATCCCAAACGATTGGCTGTAACGTAAACAGATATGACATCAAGGACATTTACAGAGTGCGCGGTAGAAACTTGGAACAGCAAAGATCCCCTATAGTTGTGGAAACGGGCTCCACCCTTCTAAAAGCTGAAATAATGAAAACAGCTAAGGTTTTTAATATAAAACAAAAATCTAAACTTTGCTGCAAGCATCTTGGCTTTAAAACGCAAGAAGATGACCCCATATTCTTATCAGAGCATCTGACTACCAAGGGTTCCCGTCTGCACTTTCTGGCACGAGATTTAGTTAAATCTGGATCCTATAAGTACTGCTGGACGTCATACGGCAACGTGTATGTAAAAAAGGAAGATCAAGCACCAACCATCATTATTAAAAGCGAGGAGCAAGTCCACAAACTAACACTAGCTAAATGACTATTTGTACGTTGTAGCTTTTATTACTATTTTTTTCATGTACTACATAATGTAAGCTCACTAGTATTATCTTGTATCGTTAAAATGTATAACAGTTCATTTTATATAGGATGGCTGTATTTTTATATTGTCTTTGCGCTGGTTGCTATAGTTGTTGATCTAGTTAAAAATATGTTTGATTTATTGTTGTCTAACATCTTTGTGTCTCACTCTCACAAATACAATTCATACATGCATACATATACTCCCAATATACATCCATACGACACACTCTCAACTTTCACACAATGTTACACCACATACACAAATCACGTACACTTCTATACCCTATATACCTTATTGTACACTAAATATATAAAAAAAACAAGAGGACAAGATCTCTCAGATAATATAATATTTGCTTGTAATCCTGATTGTAGCTTGGTTAATAACATTGGACACAAACGCTCTGAAATGACGTTGTACTCTAGCATGCCCTTAGAATGAGTGATTCATTACAAAATATTACTGAGATAGATAAAATAGAGGCTGCACGAGCTTTTGAATGTGACTGCGCAGAGCTCAATAAACACATTTTAAATGTAAACAAAAATGACTTATCCATTTTATCTCAGAACATAGGGAGCATATATTGTAATTTTGATGATTTCTTGTTGACGGTATCTGTCATGAAATTTGAAGTGGACATCATTATTTTAACAGAGTGCAGGCTGAACGCAAATAAACCTATTCCACAATTAAGTAACTACCAATCGTATATGACTACACGGCAGCTGAACCAAAATGATGGAGTCGTAGTTTATGTTAAAAGCACACTAAAACCCCGAGTTAAGGAAATCTCACTATCACAAGCCTCTTGCCTACAGCTAGACGTATTAAATAACATTATCCTATGTATCTATCGATCTCCATCAAGTACTAATACTGATAGTTTCATAGACTCACTCAATACTCATCTAGACTCCATAACTTCACAAAAAAGTATTGTTATCGCGGGTGACATAAATATTAATATTATAACGAAGCCGACCGAACAGTCTCATGAACAGAAAAATAGAACAAACTACCTCAACATGCTGTCTCTTCATGGTATCCTGCCTGGGCATTTGCTACCGACTAGAGATAAAACCTGCCTAGATCACTTTATGTTAAAAATAAATAAGAAAAAGTTTTCCGCTATCATTGCTATCCTACATTCTACCATCACAGATCATTTCACAACTCTTTTAGTTTTGTCTAAGCAAAAATATAAACAGGCTATACCTAAAACTACTACTTCACTTAACTATGAACAGGCTTTAACACAGTTACAAGAGAAGAACATGAGTGATTTGCTTTTTTGTAATGATCCGGATGACTTATGTAAACTCCTGTTGCAATCTCTTACAGATACTATTAACTCGAACACAACTACAATCAATATTCCCAGCAGCAAACGCATTATCAAACCATGGATAACTAAAGGAATATTGCGCTGCATACAGAATCGTAATAAATTTCAAAGGAAGCTTCGGCTTGACCCGGATAACTTAATTCTAAAAATAACTTACACACGATATAGGAATTATTGTAACAATTTACTAAAAAGTTTAAAAAGAAAATACGAAAAAGAGCTTCTTTCAAATTCAATAAAAAATTCAAAACAACTCTGGAAAAATATCAAATCTATAACATACACTAATAAAACAGATAATCAAAATACAGAATTGCTAAACTTAAAGTCATCCCCCACCGAATCTATAAATTTCATCAATAATTATTTTGCTAATATAGGCTATGAGCTAGCTCAGCAAATTCAACCTGAAACTACGAATTACCCTACTCCACTCAGTGATGCACTAACACAAGCTAATTCTTTTGTGCTTCTCGAAACCGACTGTGATGAGGTATATAGAACTCTAATGAATCTTAGGTCCAACAGTGCTTCGGGCTGGGATAATATATCCACAAAGTTTTTAAAACACACAAGCATGGTAGTGGTCCCCATCATCACACATCTTGCAAATCTGTGCTTTACGAAAGGAATTTTCCCGGCCCCGTTAAAAGAAGCCATAATCACGCCAGTGCACAAGGGTGGAGATAGAGACGATATCAGTAATTATAGACCAATTTCAGTTTTAACTGCTTTATCAAAAATTATTGAAAAACTAATAAATACTAGACTACTAAATTATTTAAACAAATTTAATATATTATCCGACTCGCAATACGGCTTCAGAAGAAATATGTCTACGGAAGATGCTGTTAGTGCTCTGTCCTCTCTAATAACCAAACATCTAGACAATGGACAAAAGAGCCTCACTGTCTTTTTAGACCTCAAAAAGGCGTTTGATACCGTCTCTACCTCTATTCTTGCAAACAAACTGGAAAAGATTGGCGTTCGGGGAGTAGCTCTTGACCTTTTAAAGGACTACCTTTCAAACAGGACGCAAAGAGTGAAGATTGGCCAGCATATCAGTGGTGACGCGGCTGTATTGTTCGGAGTTCCCCAGGGAAGTGTTTTGGGCCCAACCCTCTTCTTAATATATATAAATGACCTCTGTAGTATGATAATACCTAATGCTAAAGTTTTCTCCTACGCCGACGATACAGCCGTTGTCTTCTATGGGAGCTCTTGGCACGAAGTCAAGGATCATGCTGAGGCAGGTATCTCTCGTGTCGCTGAATGGCTAAAATTCAATCTCCTAACGCTAAATACCTCCAAAACCAATTTTATATGTTTTAGCATTTCTAAGCGTAATGAACCAACTGATGAGTTTGGTATCGTTATACATTCATGTAAGGGTGCATACGGCAATAACTGTGACTGCCCAAATATTCGCAAAGTTACCGAAGTTAAGTATTTGGGTGTAGTAGTGGATAATAGACTAACCTGGTACCCTCATGTAGAGCAAGTTACCGCCAGAATTAGAAAGTTAAGTTGGTTGTTCAAAACCCTAAGACATGTTGCACCAGTGGTAAAAGCGAACAACCAAAGCCCGTCAAAAAATTTACTCACACAAGTTTACCTTGCACTTGTACAATCTGTGCTCGGATACTGTATTCCGGTTTGGGGAGGTACAGCAAAGACCAAATTAATCCATCTAGAACGAGCACAACGCGCACTCCTAAAGATTATGCATTTTAAAAAGCTTAGATTTCCTACTGTGGACCTTTATCAGATCAGTGATGTACTCTCTGTCAGAAAGCTGTTCATAGTTCGAACAGTATTAAAAAAGCACAAGTCTTTGCCCTTTAATGCGGGTATTACCGCGAAAAGAAGAAAGTTTAGCATAGCGGATATACCTTCAACTAAGACCAAATTTGCATGTAATCAATATAGTAAACGATCAGCTCAATTGTATAATAGAATAAATAAAAAGCTAAATATACACTCGAAAATAAAATATGATTGTCAAGAAACACTAGTTAAGTGGATAAAACCACTTACGTATGAGGACACAGAAGCATTGTTATAGTACGGAATTATTCACATACACACAGACACACACACCCACTTATACTGACAGACACGCCCATACACACACACACACACAGACACACACAGACACACACACACACAGTCTTTAATATACTCTCTTTTTAAATTCTTATTTTGTTAAACTAGATTTAGTATTCTGAACTAAACTTTAACTTTAATTTTAAAATATTGTGTTAAGTATCACGCTATACAAAATAGGGAGGGGCGGAGTCTTCTACTACAGGCATTATTTGTCTAAAAGAAGATTCCGAACACAACAATTGTAAACCAATTATTTGACACAATAATTTTTTTTTTTTTTTTTTATTTTTTATTATTATTTACCTTGTGGTGGTCGATGCCAGCCCACGTGTGGCAGCGAGCTGGTGTTCTTCTACTCCAAACTGGCGACCTTCAGGATCCACACACTTCACACAATTGTTTTATATCCGCGAGGCGGGTGAATAGACACGGTTCACAAGGTTCTCAGCAATCTAACTAATTAGATGCATCAGTCTCCAGCTTGGGGCTTGGAAAGCTGGCGGTTGAGATACGAGGCCCGTTCACGTTGAAGTTTCGGTTCGTTCTGGCGACCTGTCATTAAGGCGTACATAAAGGGAAAAGGAATGAGGAAGGAACGAGATAATTAGGATATCGATCGCCCGCGAAATCTCAAATGCGTTTGTCTATGTGTTTTTGGTCATTGATTTATGACATTTACAAGAGATGGCGCTACCAATGAGTTTGGATGAAAAAAAAATTAGATCTCGCACAATAATATGACGCCCATTTTGAACTTCACCTATTTAAGTACACTTGGGCGGTCAAGTCGTATCTAATGATGTCTTAATTATATCAATCCGTCAAGCGGAAGTTAATAATGAATATTACATACAAGATACTCGCGAAAAACATAAACCTTTCCTTGCAGTCGGGTAAAAATATACATCAACTGTTGCTTACATATTGTAGGAAACAGCAAGTATTTTTGGGACAGGGTGGGTGCCATAGCAAAAGTTGCTGAAATTCATGAGTACTGCCACTCCTGACATGTTGTCAGTGAAATAGTTACCCTGCATTATATTATTATGATACATGCTCAGAAACTGGGTCAAATAAGTAAAGTTGTCTGTGACGGATTGTCAGATGTTAGTATTGTGTAGAGAGGTAAACAAAGAGATAGTGGGCAATGTTTACTGCGGTATGATTTAACGTTCCTTGTCATCCAATGGAGGTTATTAAAAGAAAGGAATACAGAGGAGTACCAATTTGAACAACGAAGGCAATCGCTAGAATTAACAAGTAATTTTTAGTAAAAATAAATATACTTTTTTAGAATCTTTGTGGTACATGTTTTTTACAGAACAATAATGTTGCCTATTTAGGTTTATATTATGTTACATGTAATGTTATTATAAAAAACCGGCCAAGTGCGAGTCGGACCCGCGCACGATGGGTTCCGTACCATTATCGCAAAAAACGGCAAGAAAATCACGTTTGTTGTATAGGAGCCCCACTTAAATGTTGATTTTATTCTGTTTTTAGTATTATCAGAAATACATCATCTGTGAAAATTTCAACTGTCTAGCTATCACGGTTCATGAGATACAGCCTGGTGACAGACAGACAGACAGACGGACCGTGGAGTCTTAGTAATAGGGTCCCGTTTTTACCCTTTGGGTACGGAACCCTAAAAATCCAAGCTATATTAAAACGTGGTTTTGTCACGAGAAACGAACGTGTGTGCAAATTTTCAGCTTTCCAGATACTTGGAAGTCGATCAAATTTAACTTGCAAGATTTGATTACAGACACCAGGGCACGTGAAAGTAAATAAAAGCTTGTATAAAAAGATCTACTATACAATTGAAGAGAGGAGAACTATTCAAGAAATCTTTTTTGGACCAGTGTGAGTAGCTATCTAAACAGGAGGGAATGGGCCCGGGCCCGTGCGGGTTGGTGATTGTCACATGACTTCGAATTTTCGGTTCTAGGACATGCCGGTTTTCTTCACGATGTTTTCCTTCACCGTTTTGAGAGCAGAGGTGAGGAAATAATTTACACAAACAATGTAAACTGCCTGCCTGCGTTCGAACCCACGACCTACAACTTATAAGTCGCGGCCGTTACCACTGCTGTCCAATTAAGAACGTCTATTCAGTATGTGTGGAGCGTACCGGACACTCAAATTGTGACGAGGAGTAAAGAAAAGTTCAAAAAATACAGCTTTATGTACTGGATATCAAAAGAAAAGATGGCCAAAATTAAAAAAAAGGGCTTATTATTAAAATCTATACAAATAAGTTGCCGGGGCTTCCCAGAAAGTAGTCCGAAGATACTTGTGATGGGATAAAACAAAAAAAAATACAAAAAAATTATCAACTAATTCTGGCTTTCACATGGAACCCTATCAAGCTTTCGACTTCTTTAGATGTATACTGTTCTGAATAAACGAATGGATGATAGATCAAGTCAATCAATCGGTGTGGCTAACTGCATTTTCCAAACCATGTTGTGGTTGGCTTCCAGCCCAAGTGGATGCTGCAGAGTACCAGCATTTTGCCTGGAGGGACTGCCTATCAGACCTCTACAACCCACTAGCTGGCTAACACTTGGCAAAACTGGAGTTAGATTTTCTGTCTTCTGACTACCCGTAAAGACAATCAAAAATCAATGACAGCAGAGCCCAACGGTTGAATATGCTTTCCGAGACTCGGAGGAGTATCCTCAGTATTCCCAATATGAGAATTTGTTAATTCAATCCAAGTGTAAAACTGCTTTACTGAAAAATAGTTTTTTTGGTATTGCTTCAGATATTTATAATAAAATACCTGATATTATTAAATGTATATGCCTCTAAACAAATTAAAAAAGTTACAGTGTAATGAATTTTTAAACGATATTTCGCTTGTGTAGAATTCTGAATGTGTTTTTTTTCTGTTTGTCTTACTCAAATTAAATAAAAACTGTTGACATAGTGATTATTGATTGAATTAAAATTTTGACATAGTGATTTTTAATTGAATTTAAATTTTGAAATAGTGATTTCTAATTGAATTTAAATTCCGACATTGTAATTTCAATTGAATTTAAATTTTGACATATTGATTTCTAATTGAATTTAAATTTTGAAATAGTGATTTCTAATTGAATTTAAATTCCGACATTGTAATTTAAATTTAATTTACCATCCATGCACCGACCTCGGCAAGCGTTGCTTAACCTTGCAGATCGACCCGTGCGGTTGTTCTTATTTAGCCACACGCACTTAGTTCAAGTAGCACTCCTAAATTCCTGTCAACTACTAACAAACTAATCAACATGTAAATATCTATCTCAAGTGGCAAATTCAATGTCTACCAAACACACAAAGGCAGTAGAACTTCCTCAGAAAATTTACAGTTCTCCAGGGGAATCAGAACAATGGAGCTTAATACCGCAACGCAATTAGTTGTCGTGCGGAGTATTTTACGTGAAATAGAGTGTGTCAGCAGCATCTATCAAACCGTATGATTTGTATGTTTCTGGTGGCTTATCTGTAAAGAATTCCGCTCTATAGTGTTGTGAAAGATGAAGGAACATTCGATTCCGAATTCGGAAAAATGAAAAATGTGAAACCACTAATCTGTTAAATGGTACAAATTGTAATCGCAGTGCATCTTGCAAAATATGGTTACACTACTTTTCGCAAATAAATGATTGTTGACACATTTTTAGGATTGTAAGTTTTCAGTACAACTGATCATTTATTTGTACGAATAACATTTTCAGTATCTGCGTTAAATAATATCGCTTTCGTTGAATATAAACATTAATAAATAGTACATTGTGTATTAAGGGCGGTAGGTAAGGAATTACGATCGAGGCTCTAGTAGAAGCCCGAAGTCGAAGTCTGAGGGCTTTCTGAGTCGAGGTTCGTAATTCCCGTACCGCCCGTGATACATACAATGTTTTTCATCACATTTGCGAGTAATAATTTATGATTAAACGAACTTACCCTAAGTGAAGTTCTATCATAATTATACGAAGTGCCTCGTCCGAAGAGATTAGTACCTGTAATTAATGATTATTATTTACATGTAGTACCGGCTACGGGAGGCTACTCAAATCACTATGTTTTAGAGACAATATTATTTTTTTCTTTCCCTGGCAGCTCTGTGTCGGCTGTCAACTTGTCATTTAGTTTAGAGTTATGATGTTTTATAGATATTTCCAGAACGCTTCTGGGTTATACCTTAGGATTGGGAGGGTGTAACTAATCTCTTCGGACGAGGCACTTCGTATAATTATGATAGAACTTCAATTAGGGTAAGTTCGTTTAATCATAAATTATACTTTGTGCCTCGTCCGAAGGGATTAGTACCTGTAATTAATTATTATTATTTACATGTAGACTTTGAGAGTTAAGTTCTGGAATTATCACATACACTATGATGAATTTGTGAAGTAAAAGCTTTCTTTCTTTAAAATTCTTAATTATATTTTTATAGACTAACCATCATGGTTGTCCATAGGTTTCACACATAGGTTCTTAATCAGTTCATTCAGATATGTTCTTAATTATTTGTTTTGGCAAATTTTTTATTTACTTTCTTATTCTCATTGTTATATATTAAATATTCTTTGCCTATTATTTATTGTCATTAAGTATTAAAGTTTTTTATAGACTAACAATCACAGTTGCTTTTAAGTAACATAGGTTCTTAACCAAAATGTTTATATATATTCTTAATTATCTTTTTAACAGAATATTTGTTGCCAACTTAATATCAATATTAAGGTTTGTTTATAGAATTACAATCATAGGTGTCATTGGAAAACTAAAGTTCTTAATTAACCATTCAGTTAATATTATACATATATCTGTTTTAACAAAATACAGTTTTGCTTTTTTATTACTATTGTTAGTTTCCTTAACATTACATTTTATACTGATACTCCTTCCTTATAAGTTAAAGTTGCTGGTTGTTGTATTAGTTAGTACATGTTAGTTAAATAACATATCTTTAAAGGTATTTTATAAAATTTTCAGATGTACTTGAGTTGTAACTCCAGCCTGCTATTTTTAGTATCTCATAAATTGTCACACCTGTCTTTAGAAGTAGCAGCGTGGCATGTGCTGTGAGCTAAATATATGTGTACCTACATCAATACTGCTAGTCTTTAAAGTACACTTAATCCAACGACTGATAGTCTGTTTGGACATTAATGTGGTATGGTTTCTTGGTGCCTAAAATAATTCTTATATGTTAATTAATGTAGGCTACAAGGGTTTCAGCTGGATATATTACTGTTCTTTGTCTGAAGTATTGATTGATTTAGTTCATATATAAGAGATTTTTTGAGATCTGAAATTTTGTTGGTTTTATGCATTCATTCTATTTCTATACTTTGATTTTATTTTTGACAGTTGTTCTAGAGACAACATCTCATTTGGGTACCAAATTCCTAATACTTCCAGAATCTGGGATGTTTCCCAGGTGGCATTGTATTTTTGGCCAGGTAAAATGTAGTCTGAACACGCCCTTAAAATATTTTCAGAGTACATTAATGTTCAAGGTATTATCAGTGATAATGCCAATTTGTGACAGTTAAGCATTTGTTATATTTTTTATTAGAATTAGAAAGTTCTGTTAAGAAATTATATTAACATTGCTGTTCAAGATGTTATTATTATATTTCTAAAAAAAAATTATACCAGTTTATTACACATGAGTAAATTTTTTGAAAAAGTTTTCTGATAGAGATGCTATCATAATTTCTATTGATGATGGTAGTATGCTTCGTCATAATAGACTTCACTACCTACACACTAGACTCCGACAGCCAGAGTAAGGTTGGTATGGATTTTTCCCTTGCTGTGAGATACTTTATTATTTTCATTAGGTTTAAATATGATCATCTCTAAATTATGAGAAGTGCCCAATCGGGCAGATTTGGCCATGGTGACCACTATGATGCCCTTAGCCTTATCCATTATGATTTTTCGTAGATATTTTAATATGATTGAGAATGGTGGAAACGCAGAAAAGAAAATTGGTTACCAGTATACTGTAAATGGTTCAATTGTAAAGGCATTCGGGTTGTTATGTATTTGTCATATTTTTTGTTAATGTGACTTGCAAATAGGTAAATTTCAGAATTCAAAATTTATCTTTCAATTATTAATCATATGCATTTTCTTTTAGTTCCCATTCTACATCGGGATGTGACTTCTGCAATACAGTATCAACTACTTGATTTTCAGTCAACCTAATGTAAGGAGCGAAAATGAAATATAATGGTTTTCATACCAATGCCGCTGGCTAAGTTGAAGAGATGAGGGTAATGAATTCCACCCATTCAATTAATACAGCCTATATTGCTGTTGGATTGTTTATATACAAGAGTATTTCACAATTATTGAAAAGTTTACCAAATATTTAAAAAGACAAAGAATGATGCTAATAAATCCAATTAAAATTCATTTGATATTCACATTCCTTGTCTGACCACTGGCCCCTAGCAATCTCATCCCCACAGGCAGTCCCTCCCCCCCCCCGAATGAATGGCATATGGCCACCATTCAGGGAATTATTGTAGGGATATCTACGAGTATGTATTTTTCATAATTTACTTCATCTTGGAGGTTTAGGATTTTACACATTCTAGTTTTTTGGTATATATAAAGCCATCCATATTCAATAGTAGGGCACGCTGAGAGCAGTACCTAGTCCTACAAAACATATAAATTGTCAGATTTCATAATAGATAAGTTTTTCTTATCTGTAGGTAATGTTACATGACTTTTATAAGTCTTTTATCAATAATATATATCCCAAAAATATACCAGTATTAGTGGGTGTAAGTTTGTTATTTACTAACTTGTGATTAACTTCTTAGTGTTTTCAATATTTTCAGTCAACAATTAATGGCCACAGGATCTTAGGTAATTTGTTGGCAGATTTCATGACTTTAGTAAAAATGTAAGGTGCAGTGTTTTACCCAAATGGCAGTAGATCGAACTAATACAATTTTCCAAGAGAGTATTCTAGATATTTGCTAGAATTTTTGTGATATTTTATAAGAGACTGCATCTTTAATGTATTTTATGTATGGCCATGGAACTATCATTTGATATCATTTTTAATTCTGTGCACAAGTCTTCAAGTTTGAAACGACTTACATCAATGCACTTATTAAGGCTTTATTGCCATTGGGTTTTTGTCTTAAGAAAAACTTGAGACAAATTTTCCTTATCAAGGCTCTCACTTAGATATTGCATCTTATAGTGTTTTTTGCAGCTGGGCTATCTTAAAGTGTTGTGGATACCCATGAAACCCTCCATCCATGATAACATGGTCTTATCATCAGTGATAAATTACCACCATTTATAAGAATTTATAAGCAACCAGGGCACCTTACTGAGTTTAGCGGCGTCGAGGTTGAGATGTAATGACCACCTAAAGGATATTGTATGGCTGACTCAGGCTATAGACAGTCTCCCTGTTCTCCTGTCGCCCTTGTGGCGCTAGTGGAGCTTTCGAGTATTTTGCTTAGAATGTGTTGGGTTCTTTCTTGGCTATGGGTGCTGTTGCAGCACCTGATTTAGAAGCCACTTTACCAGCTCGAAGAGTTTCAGCAAGTGTTTACCCGAACAGATATTTTTCTATCTTTGTGTTTTGAATGTGCCCTTAAGGTCCTTTTTTATTGAGCCGCAGCAAAATTTGCATCTAGTAATTGAGTCACAACTCACAATGTTGAACTTCACAAAAGGTGCGAGTGGTATCCATTATTCAACTTAATAGATCTGTATCATTTTCTTTTGTATCCAATACTTTGGATAATGTTGCTCCTACGATGGAGATGGTGCTGAGTAGTCTTTGTCTTGCTTCTATGGCCTTGTTTATCATTTTGCTATCTTTGGCATTTTGCTGTATAGCATAAGAGCCCCAAGTTTTGTCACGTTCAATGTCAGCGGTTATTTTCCCTGCGCAAAGAGCTGTAGGGGAAATGCCCGCCTGTGGTCTCTATGGAAACAGGCCTCATGTTGCAAGATGTTCCAGACAGCTGGCCACTTCCTTGTGGAGTTCGGCCCCATCACCATACTCTGTGTTCAATGTTGGGTCAACCCAATAAATTTTGAGAGCGTCTGTGTGTTTCCGGCCTGGAATTGTGAGGGAGATCACTAGTGTTCGTGGTTATTTTGGTATTTTCTTGGTCATATTCGACTTTAATTGTTTCCATTTCATTTGTGGCATCGTCGTCTAGGACTTTGCCTGGAATGATTACAAACCATTGTTTTACTGCCGGTTGATAACTGAGTTATACAATCTGGTGGGTGTAGCAATTCCAAAGAATTGAACGAAACCAGTGAATTATTGAATGTTGTGAGACAGTCCAATGATCTGCTCGAGTGCATTCGTTAGTATGCGGTGAGACAGCCCGATGGCTTGCCCGAAATGCATTATTCGTTTGAGAATTATTGAATGTTGTGAGACAGTCGGATACTCTGCTCGGGTAACATAATTAAATTATGATGATCTCGTAAGTATGCGGTGAGACAGCCCGATGGCTTGCCCGAAATGCATAATTTGTTTGAGAATTATTGAATGTTGTGAGACAGTCGGATACGCTGCTCGGGTAAAATAATTAAATTATGATAATCTCGTCAGTATGCGGTGAGACAGCCCGATGGCTTGCCCGAAATGCATTATTTGTTTAAGAATTATTTGATGTTGTGAGACAGTCCCATTTTCAGCTCGAATACAGTCGTTAGACAATAGAAATACATTTCTTTTGATTGATAATCTCGTGAATATGCAGTGGGACGGCCCGACGGCTTGCCCGAAGTGCATTATTTGTTAGAGATGCAAGTTTAAGCCATAGGATTGGTAAAATAGTTGTAGATATATGTACAATTAAATCAAAATATATTTTTACAGAGTTAGGTACCTTGTGGGTCTAAATATGGCGTCGACTCTTGAGACGATTTATCACGATTTTGTTTTACTTCGTTTATGTCGAGCATGTTTTAAATTGTTTCCAGGTTTTTTCATTTTTCACCTGATTCTCTCGTATTCCTCGGTTGACAATGATGTTTCCTTTTTGGCATTTTCAAACTTTTTAAAAACTGTTCTTTGTATTTAAAAGTTTAGTTAAGTGTTGAATAGCGCCGCACTAAAACCGCGAATGACAAGTTGACAGCCGACACAGAGCTGCCAGGGAAAGAAAAAAAAAATATTGTCTCTAAAACATAGTGATTTGAGTAGCCTCCCGTAGCCGGTACTACATGTAAATAATAATCATTAATTACAGGTACTAATCTCGAGGACGAGGCACAAAGTATAATTATGAATTATAGCTCTAATACACAAGTCAGCACAGCTTTTATTACGAAATACGTGAACTTTTTTTTAAGCGGTTGGTGAATGTTTGCCCATACCACAGATTATACAGTGTTTCGTTCAGAAACTTTAAGGGCAAATAGTTACGTAGGTATACAGCCATGACGGAGTGTAAAAAGAATTAAATAATTTCGACGTTTTCATACTATAACTATTAAAATCGATTATTAAGAACATTAGTTGAGTATTTAAGTAACATGTAGCGAGATTGCAAAGAAGTTCCTGTTTAGATAACATTTTAAGACAATTTTTCAATTGCGTGTAAACTCCTTGCTTGAACTTGCATGACCTGTGTGCTGTGTCATAAATTAAAAAAAATATTACTTACCGCCCTAGGGTTTCATGACAAAAAGAAAGCCCGAGGGTTTTATATGGGGCATTACGGCCAAGTTAACCTGTATGTTTAGATACTTTTTACGTGCAAGTGTGATGAAAAAAAATAAACAACATCACTTGTTAAATAATAGGTTAAAGCTGTAACAACAATTAATTCAGCGCACGGAACTTTCCGAAAGCTTTGCTATGTTAAAATAAAAATTAGATTTACCTTAACATTTCGCAATAAAACATAATTTATTGTCAGAAATCTTTTATTTTCCTGTATGGAGTCCTTGATATGAGCGGCTGTTGAATTCAATGCGTCGAATGGAAGGGAAGGTATCGGATTTGTCACAATAGGCTCGTCCCGTTGATTGCGACCCGGTCTCATTGTACGGCTCGCTTCAATAGGCTCAGTTATATCAATATACGACAGACTATCAATTTCTGTTAAGTATCATTGCCATGGGTTTCCGGGGGGTTGTAAACAGGAGTAGGGTTTTGATGGACTCTCGATGATGGCCTTATACAGGTAACAAAACAGAATCAGTGTTCAAGTGTGTGATGAGACCTTACTTATAGTTTACGAAGAAGAAGACCGCGCCAGTAACAACCACCGACTTGAAAGAAAAAGTTAGAATCCAACAGTGTGTGCTTCTGGTGAGATACAATTTCTGTTAAGTACTCGTGTCATTGGCATGGGTGTCTGGGGGATTGTAAACAGGAATAGGCTTTTGATGGACTCTCAAAGATAGAAGACAGTAATGTAAACATGAAAGGTACACTATAATTTTTTCCTTTAAATTTGACTCACCTCTGAAAAGTGTGTGTGTGTGTGTGTGTGTTATGAAGAAGAAGACCGAGCCGCAACTATTAGAAACAAATCGTTTAAACTTAACATTGCCTTTTGCACAGTTTCTGAAAGTGAATACTTTTAGTAACACTTAACTGACGAAGGTTCACCTCTTCAATTTAACCTATATCTAAGAAAGGCTTTACTCTACTGAATAAGGTGTTCCATCGAACCTTAAGTGTCTCTACGAAAAATGGTGTCACTAAAACGAGACATTTTTATTAACCGACTTCAAAAAAAGGAGGAGGTTCTCAATTCGTCGGAATCTTATTTTTTTTTTTTTATGTTTGTTCCCCGATTACTCAAAGACGCCTGGACCGATTTCAAAAATTCTTCTTTTGTTTGAAAGGGTATACTTCCTAGTTGGTCCCATAATCATCAGGTCAGGATCTGATGATGGAATCCTAGAGAAATCGAGGGAACTCTTCAAATGTTATAGGCAAACATATAGCGATTTTGGTATTTTCATCAACAATGCAATCATTTGCAGTCAGAAAGTAACATTTGGTGAAGTGGAACTGATGAAGAAGACCACAGATGGCCACTGGAACTCCTAAATGCTAAATATGTCACGGGCATAAGATATCTCGAATAGTTAACCGACTATAATGAAGCAAATACTTATAAATAAATGTAACTGATGAAAATGGCACCATCAAACTGATCTGATGATGAAGCCGGAAGGTAGGCACTGGAACTCTTATATAAAACAATGTATCCTAGTCGTGTTTGGGCTTATTGGAATCGTCATGAGATGTACTTTGGCTATAAATGATAATCATGTTAATTGGAGGTACCTACCAAAACTAAAAAGAGAAAAATAAAAACTTTTTAACAAAAAATCAAACCGACTTCCAGAACAAAAAACTACAAAGCAAAAAATAAATTTCTTTTCCGAAGTCGGTGTCGAAAAACGGAAAACAATGGGTAGGTACAAAAGACACCGACTTCGGAAAAGAAATTTATTTTTTGCTTTGTAGTTTTTTGTTCTGGAAGTCGGTTTGATTTTTTGTTAAAAAGTTTTTTGTCTGTATAGGCAGAGGGTAAATGTGTCGCCACTTTTATAAGGAAGTAGGCATTAGTGCTGATGCTGGGCCTGTATCATCAAGATATCGGATTTACCAGCACCGTTCGCACGTACTGTCAACAAAAGACTTAGGTATATAGGCAGAAAACAAACATCTTTCTGCAAAGCTAATGTTCATTGTTATTCTGTGAGGAAAAGTTAAAAAAAGGACATAAAAACTTTATTACTTACCTCGTACAAGCAAAACGATTATGTACATGCTTGTCTCTTTTATTGACTGTACCTACGTGTGAAGTGTGACCTGTGTTTTTATGTTCAGTCCTGTCCTTCCAAAGTTATTTCATCCGTGCTTTTCATCACAGTGACCTTTAATCCCGTTGCAATAAGGTTGTTGTTACAGGTAACTATCAAATATCCTAGTTTGTAGTTACCTATGGGTATGTCAGTTTGTTTGTATCGCTCTACAAAATAAACGGCCGAATCGATTTTGGTGGGTAACGTTTCCCGATGATTTGTCTTGGTCACGCGAGTGACACGGGCTTTGGATATCCTGTCAGAACACAAAATTGAGGTCGGTTAGAATCGTATTACACAAAGCTTGGTGAATTTTGTTCTCATTCTGTAGAGGCGTAATACGGGTTGATATATTGAGATGGATCAGTAGCTGTTCTACCATGATATTATAAACGCTACACAGCAAATAAAAGTATTTATGAATCTGATGAAACTTTCATGCTCTGAATCAAGGTACTCAAAAATACTTTGGCCAACAAACAATGATGATTATCTGATTCTCTAGTTCGCAAACAGTGAGTTTTGTGTATTCACAGCTATTTTGAGCGAAACTTTTGAATGTCAAAAAATAACTATAACGGATTCTGCTGTCAATTCGTAAAGGTCGAAGAAAATGAAGAAAAATGGACAAGAAACGCCACACTTTTTAGTTAAGGCGTATATATTCCATAATGTTAACGCAGTACTGACCGTGCGCCCGCTCGGAGCTATAATATCAATATTGAATTGAATTTATATATGCTCTTTCAGTTATGAAGAAATTCTAGCCATAAATTTTTCTGTGTAAAAATATTTTCAATCATCCAAGTCGTTCTGAAGTATTCAAAAGTAGGGAAACAAATCATGTTATTTTTTTTTTAAAGCAAATCTATTAGATAATCGAAAAAACCCATATTTCACAAATAATGTGCATGAACAATAATGAATATACTTTTTTTTCAAATCTTTAAACGAAGCAGATACTGAAGAGTATGCTTTAGAAAGTAACCGTTTACGGCACTAAAGCGGTGGAAGGCCCTTAAGGTATTTAGTAAAAATCTTCAAGAAATTCTATAGACACATTGAAGGGTTTTCCTTAGCGAAATAACTTCCAAGAAGGGACAAGATCGTCGTTAAGTTCGTTAAGACTAGTAATCAGGTGTACACGAGTTCTCACTTAAGCACCATCATAATTCTCATTAATACTAAATGGATATCATTTCGTAAGAAAAGTTAAAGAGAAAACGAATATTGAATTAAAACTGACAGTTACGAGACTTACGGGTGCTTCAGAAGAATTCCAAAACAACCAAAGTTCGAAATTCTTACATGTTGCTAAGACACGTTCGCACTTAGAATTAATAAAAGGTACTTAACTTGAAAGGTTTTTCGCCGCCTTTATTCATATGATTTAGCTCAGTGGGAATCATAAAGTTGTATAATTATTTGCATGTTTAATGCGCTAAGTGATTTCAAAACCGCTGTTTAATTATCAATATTATAGTGGAAACAAAGTGGTCCGTGGCAAGGTTCGATTACGATAGTCAATTTTAATATAATTCAATAAGAACATTGTATAGACGTGACATACAAACTATCTTAAAATGATCTTTGATTTACATGACAAGCTTTACTATTCAGTAATCAATGAAAACTTTGGTGGAGTGAGCTTGGAAGAACTCTCATTTCACCTCGAGTGGATAGATTGATAGCTCCCTTCATGTTCAGTTCAACAAAGTTTTACGGAAGATTATTGCAGAATAACACTATTGTGCCTAGTGAGAAACGACTTTCTCTAAGGCTACGACCTTCAACTAGAACTAGAACTCGGTAGTAATGCGTTCATTGTGGGATGCCAAGGTATAATGTGATAAATCGCTCGATCGTGCCCGGCAATGTAATTAAAAATACACACGAGCTGCATGCAGGTGAAAACGCGGCCTAAGTGTATGATGAGATCGGACTTAATTAATGAAGCTCTATCAGTGACATGCGATGGTCAATTGAGCGGCATTGCAATTCCACTACTTCATTTAAGTTCTTCAGCTGAATGAAAGAAGGTTTGCACGAGTAAACAATTAAAAGTTATATCTTAACGAACACAAAATCTAATAAACTTCTAACTATTTAAGTGAGTCGTCGGTACTAGTTTAACTAAAGATGCCTTTTACTTATTAAGGGTGAATGTCACGCCTGTCTTCATCGCTTTAATTATACCTGTAACAATGCGAAAATAAATCGCAATCACAGTGTCTCGTCTGTGACGTCACAGGAGAGGGTAGACGCAAGACACAGGCCATTAGCATTTATATTAACCCTTAAGAAAACAGGTTTGTGGAAATTACAGTAAATTAGATTATAACTCCATTCCCTTACGCAGAGTGAACGATGAAGATATAGAATTTATTTTGTGCCATGTTTATTGGGTTATATTATAAAGAGATAAATTTAAACAGTCTGTGATATCTCTAGATGTTTTATCTTCATGACCCGTCTTTTTACCTATGTTTGTGTCTATATAACATACATTAAATATATACGTATACAACAAATACACTACATTTAATAATGTAATACATATACATACAATCTATAAACATTTTACATACATATAACTGGAGTACGATGCTTGACAGTGATCGAATACACTTTCAGACTCACGTAATGGGTAATCAGTGCATACAATGTAGGTATGGTCAGCGACAAAAGCAGAAAAAAATCTGCTACTTATAATTTTTCTATATGAATAATAATAGTACATTACTGCAGAATCCAGTAAGTAAGACTTCCTGGCCAAGTATGAGTTAACGGGACCGAACCGCAGGTGAGGTCTGGTTATATACGAGGCCAGGATGTCTTTCTTACTGGTTGAGGCTTGTATAATGCTTTTCTCAAAAATGAAAGAAAGTTTAACAACAAATTCGTTTAATTAATATTTTAGGTTACATTCATAATAGAGCAATTTCTGATAGACATTGTGATCGATTTGATTTGGAAATATGAGCATTATTTTGACAACCTTCTTCGAGATAAATCGAAATTGCAGTACAGGCCAAATACATGAGGGCAGCGGCCGGCAAAAGTTGTATGAAAATACATATCCGTCATGTGTAGCGGCTAAATAAATTAAATAGTAAACTCATATCTGTTGTGTAATTTAAAAATGAAACGATCTTTTTCACCGAAACATGGCAACCAAGGAGGTAACTTATCAAAGGTTTTATTTAAATTTCTAACTGGCTTGCAAATAGAAAGCTGTTTAATGAAAAAAAAACAAATGAACACTAAGGCTTAGCACGCTCTGCGGATTTTTGTAGTTTTTTACCGCAATGCGTGCAGCTTCATATCGATATCGATAACGTTATCAGATATCGATGTCAGTAGTACAGTTTGCAAAAGTTAACATGTTATTTAGATGAGCTACTAACAACGAACGCGAAATAATACTTAGAAAGAGAGGTAGCGCATAATATGGTTCCTATCGTTTGTAAAGTTTGCGTTTTGTTCGTAGTTCTTACGTATTTGCATTGTTACGGTTTTAATTTTTGACTTATTCGTTCTCGCACGCTAGTAAGGTTTTTATTAGATACAGTTTTTATAATATCGGTTATTTTGATATAGATATCGATAGGATATGATATCTAACACATATCCGATATAAGTTACTTTTTGATATTTCGGACCCATCCCTACTACTGTCCAGTAAGTAAATTACATACTTACTGGACAGTAGGAGATCCCAAATTTAAAATACCGCTTCTTACTGGACAGTTGTGAATAAGTCTCCGGTAGAATTCACTTTCTGGATACTTTTTAGAGATGTTATGCCAACATTACATACCATTTTTGAGAAAATAAAATTTTGTTATTAATTTTATTTTTGTTCCGATTTTAGTTAAGTATTTTGCTCAGTGCTAGTCGAAAATGTTGCTGTCTGTACAATTGTACATATCCATGTTGCATGCGGAATCCAGCAAATTATTTTCAGTCTTAGGTGCCGAGGGTAGCGTCGGGATTACGTGAGGAGAAGCATCAGCAAGCATCTGCTCAAAACAAATTGCCATCATTAATCCAACTTCTAAGCGTAGTAAACTATTATCTATGAAGAAAGATCACTAGTTCTAGTATTAGCTAAATCATTAGTTTGCCACATCATGCATAAGAAATAGGTGACCGTGACCGCAGTTTTTGTTTATAAACAGAGGTGTCTCATTCGCACTCAACGCTACTCCTCCACATTTAGTCATTCCACACGCTCTCTCACCTACGTTTGTGTCCCCCACCACCTATAGCCTCAACGTTCAAAACAAGAGAGAGCCATCTTCTGAGCATGCTCGTTCCATCGTAGTCCGTAGACCTCATCCATCGCTTTCCATAGGTGGCATGGCAGGTGAAATTGAGGTTAAAAACTGGCTCATCACGAAAACAAAATGTGTTTTTCAGTGGTACACCACTGCTGACAATCTGAGTAGACCAGTTAATCTTAAGATACGCTGCAAAACTAGAGTACTTATACTTACGTCTCCCAAATCATAAACTTTTCGAGCTAGTTATGATTTGATTCGGTTGATTAGTAAAACCTACAAATAACCTCGAAAAATTGCGATACTTTTTAAGTAGTACTGCCGACACAACCTAAAAACATATTGCCTGATCAGCGAAATGATAGCGGAGCAGACCCTCGAATAATTTTACCTAAAAAAGCTATTTATTTTACAAGAGCATTTAATTTGTATCTCATTAACGTTTAGGTGGTTTATTTATGTTTAATCTAACGGTTGTAAAACTGTAATATCCATGCAGGTAGTGCACAGAACTGGCAGTATAAAGTAACGACAAGGATTACCTTTGTGTATTACCCAGTGAGAGCTTAGTGGCTCAGTATTCCACTTCTACGTTATTATTCCGAATAGATTGCATGGACATCTACTAATCTAGACATTCGTTAAGCTATAGGGAAGTAACATTGCATATACATTGTCAGTTAAATTTCATGTGCTTCGAATTCAGATGACACGTTAATATAGATTGAAATATTTGTATAACAACATTGTAGATTAAACAAAACATCATGAAAGAGTTGGAGCAGAATTGTAGTAAGCCAATAATTTAACAGCCCTATGAAAGCCAGTCTATTGAATTAATTAATTTCTCAATAACCGCCTTGTTACTGAGAAATTCTTCGAAATATTAGAAATTCTGTATGGCAATAACCAATAACACCTCAGCCGACTTTGGAGATTGAATCAAAGCCTCGCCTCTGCGGGCCACTACCTCGGGTTGGGGGGAGTGAGGTGTTGGACTCCCCCCGCAACGTCTAAGAGGGGCGCGCGTGGAACACTACGCGCCACCACCTCTGGTCCAGATTCCTGGAGGGCGACGGACGTCCCCGAGTCCATCGCCCCTGGACCCATTTAGGGGGGCTGGAAGAGGGCGTTGTCCGCCCTCCGCCGACGCCCGGCGCGTCTGCTGCGGATCGGGTTAGTGGATGAAATCTCCCTCTCCCTCTCCGCAGCTTCCTTCTGCGAGACGACTGTTTCGCAGAAGGATACCACCGCGTCCCAGGACTCCTCGCTGCCGACCATAGACTCGACTACAGCCGGCAGCGACAGGTCACTGCCTACTTCAGAGACGAGGGCACGGCGTGGCTCCTCCCAAGCGGCACACTCTGCCAGTGTATGCCGCGCCGTGTCCTCCCGGCAGTCGACGCAGTGGTGACACCGGGCGTCCGGCTCCCTGTTTATGCGACACAAGTACTTCCCGAAGCAACCATGCCCCGAGAGCACCTGCGTCACCCGAAACGACAGGGAGCCGTGCCTTCTCCCGAGCCAGCGCTCGAGCACTGGCCGGACCGCCTCGATGGTAATGAGGCCGGCGGTAGGGCGTGAAAGCCTGTCCCGCCATTCCGCCACCAGGACCTCACGAAGCTGAGACTGACGCAACTCCATGTGTCGCTGCATCAGCCTTTCGCACCGCGCCCGCGCTTCCTCGCGCCACCGATACAATGACGCGAGTACCTTCGCCTCCAGGTCCCAGGGCGGGGATCCGGCCAGTGCACAAGCCGCCTCGTAGGAGATCGTGCGATACCCCCTGATGACTCTGACGGCCATCGCTCTCTGCGGCTTTCGCAGAACAGCGATGCTGCCGGCCGTCAGGTCAGCCGCCCAGATCGGGGCCCCATACAGGGCCATCGATCGCACGATCCCCACGTAGAGCCGCCTACAGGCAGCGCTCGGGCCCCCCAGATTGGGAAGCAGCGTTGACAGCGCCCCAGCCGCGCTCAACAACTTGGGCGCCAGCCGCCGGAAGTGGGGTCCGAAATCCCACCGGCTGTCGAGTACCAATCCCAGGTACTTCATGGTTGACTCGACAGCGATTCGAGCCCCCCCGACGACGATGTGGGCATCGGGTGGTGGCGCCCGCCGGGGGCCATGAAAAACCATGGCCTCCGACTTGTTGAGCGCCACCTCCAGGCCAAGGCGCCGTATGCGGCTCACCACCTGTGAGACCGCAGCCGTCGCCAGCAACGCTGCCTCCCTGTACGAACTCCCCCGGGCGGTGACCAGCGTATCGTCCGCGTAACACGTCAAGTCTACGCCCGGTTGGAGTTCACTCCTCAGCACCCAGTCGTACCCGATGTTCCACAGGGGCGGGCCCAAGACCGAGCCCTGCGGAACACCGCACGACATGCGGTGCTGGCTTTCGACGCCATCACGTCCCACGTATAGGTGACACACCTCTCCGACAAATAAGCCCCGACGATGCGGCGGAGGTAGGGAGGCACTCGATGATACCGTAGTGCCTCCCGAACACAACTCCAGGGCAGGGTGTTGAAGGCGTTAGAAATGTCCAAGGACACCGCCAACATCACTCCACCCTGGGACACCACTTCCTCCGCCAGGACTCTCACCTGCGATATCGCGTGGTTGGTGGAGCGCCCATGCCGAAAGCCGAACTGGCTTTCGTCCAGGTCCGGCCCCTCTCTGTACAAGTGGCTGACGAGGCGGGCAGCGATTATCCGCTCGAACAGCTTACCCACCTCGTCTAGCAGCACTATGGGCCGGTACGCGGACGGCGAGTCCGCAGGGCGCCCCGCCTTCCTGAGCAGGACCAGACGACCAGATTTCCACAGAGTAGGAAACTGGGGGCCACTAACCTGACCCAACACAGGGGACCAAGGGTGCCTTAAACAGGGTCGTCTCGCGCCCATGTGCTGATATGATCACTAAGGTAGTATATGGGGGGTACATCCCAGAGGAGGGTTAGGTGATGGACAGCCGCGGAGGGTTCGTGGTGAGTGCTAACGTGTGTCTGTGTTCCCGCCATAAGCAGCACAGGAGGACACCGTGGAGTTTTAGTGGATTGGTGTCCCACATAACTGAGCTATGTGCCCGTGGTAGCACAGTATGTATGAGCATATCTCGTGACAAAAAAAAGCCTCAAAACCTTGTGAACAATGGGATTATATTGTTGTCTTTCTTTATTAAAATTACATTAAATTAGCATGTTGTGAGATGCATTTTAATTAATTGACATAAGTATCGTTGAATCGCTAAAATAATGTTTACCTTGTGAAAAATGTGAATGTTGTCTTGTCATAATAATAATAACTGTTTCACAACAGGACAAAGCTCTTCTCATACAGAGAAGGCAGTAGCATTTATCACCACGCTTGTTCAATGCGTTGCCATATTTTATTAAAATTACGCGATATTAATTTGTGAGATACACCTTTATTACGATCTCTGTGTGTCAATGGTGTGAAGAAGGGTAGTCAGTGACAATCCGGGTAATCCATTTGGCTAAAGGGTCAACACCTTATTTTTAGTCCAAAACACCCGTTAAGTACGTCTGGCTGATTTACAAATGGCTACGGTTTACTTACCGGTCTTATACGGTATCCGTTATTTGGAAAGTTATGAATTAAAAGCCCGCCAGTCTTAGCAAGGGGTATCGTGTTCCTCAGTTACTGGATTATGTAGGTGATTTAAGTAGTTGCTTAACAACTTTTTTTTTAAAACACTTAAAGTGAAAAATAACTTCAATTTCGGAGGTCGGTGTTCTTGTTTTAGTTTCTTCGTTTTATGACACCGACTTCCGAAATTTTTAGTTGTGATACATGTCTAATGCCCACAGATAAGTCAGAATAGATTACCCAAATAACATGAAACTTAAACACCGTTGTAATTAGAATGTACCAGGGTGAACTGTACACATCTGCGTACCCCGTTAGAGCGTACCGGCGTAATGTTATGTTATGAAATGGTGTAAACAAGAAACAGACATGCGATTGCAGTAATCCCGAGAGATTTGCTGAAGATCATCGTTTCTTGAAGAGTTAGCTGATATATATCTCCGAAGTTCTTCATTAGGTCTTGATCAAATTTAAATGGGAAAAAAGAATCATCAAAATCAGTTCATCCACCTCGTACTTTTTGAAGTCAGTTAAAAAACCGGCCAGGTGCGAGTCGAACTCACGCACGTAGGGTTCCATACCGTTATTGCAAAAACCGGGAAAAAAATCACGTTTGTAGTATGGCAGCTCTACTTAAATATTAATTTTATTCTGTTTTTAGTATTTGTTGTTATAGCGGCAACAGAAATACATCATCTTTGAAAATTTCAACTGGATAGCTATCCCGGTTTATGAGATACAGCCTGGTGACAGACAGACAGACGGACCGCGGAGTTTCAGTAATAGGGTCCCGTTTTTACTTAGGGTACGGAACCCTAAAAAGCAGACCCGTTTTGTGAGATTGGAGGCCTATCATTACGAAAAGGATAAGCATGTTATGAATTAAAATAACACATACAGCAAGTACTACCTACTTATTACAGATAATATCTACATCAGCCTAAACCGACCTTCTCGAATATGTATTGCCTGGTCCTGTTCCAAAATCAACCAAGATCGAAAGTAATTCTGTCTGCTTGTCTGTTACCTTTTCCCGTATTAACGGCTGAAAGGATGTGAATATAACTTGTCCTGAACATAGGATATTTTATTCCGGGAATATGTTCCTAGAGATAATCTACACGCGGGTGAAGATTATCTCGAAGACTCTGCAGAAGCTAGGGAATTTTGACAACACAGTTGGTGCAGTGGTTGAGCGATCGACTGCTGCGCTGCGTGTCGCGGGTTTAATTCCCGCACGGGTAAAATATTTTTATGGCCTACAGATAGTTGTTCTGGATCTGGGTGTCTTACGTATATGATACAGGAAGAAATGCCTAGTGTGGGACAACGTCTTCAAAAAAGGAAAAAGCATATTGTATGGGATATTCACGTCCCAAACACGTGTTCACATACTCATACCTAGGTACCTACTTTATATTACCGGTATGTAGAAAACCTATACTATGTACCGGGAAATGAAATGTAATTGACAATTTTCCAGATAGTAATCTTTGAAGCTAGTAGTGAAATTCCGAGAAATGATATCGCATACTTCGACATTTTAGTATTAGGTGCTGACGTTACTGGGTATAATAATCTAGTGGTAAATGAAATGTCTTGTCGTCGCCTTTGCGGTTTCCTGGAAATACCGAAACATAACCTAACTCTTTTTCCCATGGGGGTACGCAGAAACTACAGAACGCCACCTGCTACGATCCTTAATTACATATTTTGGTCCTTTTTCTGGAGATAGAGAAAAAAATATCTATATCCTTCTATTAAAAAATGTATCGATAGCATAGTTCGAAATTCAGACCTGCATATAGTCTTTATAATAGGACTATTTTGTGTCAGAGATCAGAGGCAGTACTTCCTACAGGAGAAATTACATTTTTGTAATGTTTGCGTCTATGAAAATAAAATAGTTGACGAATAGATTCATTGAAAAAAAATTACGGCTTCGGTAACGTGAGAGAAAAAAGAAAAATTGGAAGGCGATGAGTCAGCCAATCTTCATTTATGATCTTTACGCGGAAAGCGGTAAACGTCAAAATAAAGTAGAAGATTTATAGCTTGCAGTAGCTATAAACTATAGAAACTGGACGTAACATTGTAAGGAGCTAGTGTTAGTGCTAAAATTATAACATAAAATCGAAAGCCAAAATTCTTTAATTCAATTAGGATATTAAGCGGTACTTTCGAACGTCAAAAATTTAAATTTAAAAGTGTTATAATTGATTCTACGGTCCATTCGGAAAAATAGCTTGTTATGGAGAAGAACGGACAAGAAATGCCACACTTACTCTATAAAAAAAGTGTTTTACAACATTGTATGTAAAAGTTGTAAACCACTTTTTTTTAACCACGCTCTGCTACCAAAATGTTGAATACACGCCTGCGGATCACAAACCAAGAGGCAACACTGGGGCCCATGAACAATGCTGGGAGTCTTGGATCCTACAAGGTCTATACCCGAGAAAACCGCGATACACGGCAGCGGTAATTAGGGGTTTGTTTTTTGGGATACCGGTTCCCGTATAAGTGGAAAGTGATACAAGAATACACAAATTACAGCTACAACTCACATTTGTCACCGTGGTGGTCTCCTGGTCTCGTTTAATCCTGTGTCCGCCAAAAACCTCACATTCGCGTAGCGCTTAGTCAAAAGTTCCCGGGCAGTAGGGTAATTTTGATCCGTAACCGCTAATTGGTTAATTAGACCTATGGCCTCTCCTCTCAAAGTGTAGAACAAATAGGCCTGCCTTTGACTAGGCGACAAGTCTGACCTAGCATCTACCAAGCTGTTAAACAGGTCGAAGTAGGCAGTCCAACAACCTAAATCTCTACTAAAGTGTGGCAAGTCCAAGGTAGGCAACCGTCCCAATAAAGCAGAATGAGTGGGAGACTTTGTCTCCACCTTCGAAACACCATGTGCAGAACCCCTCAATTTACCGGTTGCCTCAACAATGTCGTCCGAGAAATTGTAAAACTATGTGACTTCTGCCTCAACCGCAGCGGTTAACTCAGTGTCTTACTAATATTATAAATGTGAAAGTTTGGATGGATGTGTGTGTGGAAGTGTGGATGTATGTTTGTTACTCAATCACGCCAGAACGCCTGTACAGCCGGATCTGGATGAAATTTGACACAGAGATAAATTATAGTCTGGAATAGCACATAGGCTACTTTTCATCCCGATATTATGTTCCCTTAGGATAAGACACTTTTCACGCGGGCGATGCCGCTGGCAGAAGCTAGTTAATTCATATACGTGAGGGCGATGCACCCAGACTAACACTACTATACTACTTATAGGTATAAAGTATTACAAGCACTTGCACGTAGGTATGTGGTGATTCAAGTATGACAAAGTAATTTTATGACCAGTACCTAAAAATATATACTTATATAATTTATTTTTATATTGGCCTAAACGGCCCACTGCTGGGTAAAGCCAAATCCATCTAGATATTCTTTTCCTAGCCACCTCAAACCAGCCTATGCAGATAGTTTGAACAAAAATGTTTGTTTTCTTTTAATTGTGGAATATAAAAGCCATTCAGCGTACTATTCGGCAAGCTCTATTGGTGATATTGATGCCAATGTTTTCTTCTTTTTTTTGTGAAGCTTTGAATCGGTAACTTGCGCTGATGAACCTACAACATGATGTGATTCCCGCATTAAAAAGATCAATCATTATAAGATCAATATATTTTTTGTAAGTATAGTAAAATTATGTTCAGCATAAATAATATATGATACTATGATTAATAATTTAATTAAGTTTGCTTCGTTACGCTACTAGCACAGCGTTATCAGGTTTTAAACACGGAACAGTATTCCCTCAAATTTCCTTTTCATTATCAATGTATTACTCTATTATAAACTATTAGAGAACTTCTTGATGGGGTGACGCATTTTAAAATGCGTCAATAAGCGATATCGGTCGGAAATCACGTACACGTAATTTCTAAGCACGAGTGCAAATAATACATTGCGTCCAAGTGAATGTAATTGCAATTTAAATATCGGTGTGATATCGCAAATCGTGTCAACCCATCATGTAGGTCGCTTAGCAATTGGCCTTTATACTTATTTATATTATTTCTGAATAGGGCATTGTTTGTAGTGCTAACAAAAAACCGTCGGAAGGCATAATTTTGTCGACTGAACGTAATCGTCTTTTGTTACTACTCAAATATTGAGTTTTGGGCAAATGACAATATATTCTGTGACCTTGTTGACTTATAGGCTTTTGTTGAGCTTAGAATCCAATACGTATTTAATTTATGTTTAAGGTGAGCAAAGTCGATAATGCCTTAGTAGCAACACAAGTGCCCAGTGGTTAAACTGTGTACGCAATGTTGGCAATTCGTAGTCAGACACACATATATAATTTCTGGCTGTATTTTGATGAATGTGAATGTCTAAGAGCCAATTTCACCTATGAAACTGAACGCAATCAGCACATGAAGCGTTCACTAGCTGTCAGTGTACTTGTCAGTGTCTATAACAATGATGGCGCTGACAGCTCTTAAACTCCGTTTAGATCTGCTGATCGCGTTCAATTAATTTGGTGAAATTGCACCGAAGAAGACCATTAGTGAATAGTATGTCAGGATAAAGTTAACAGTTTAAGATTGAAACTGTTAACGATTGATTAGTCCTACTCGGTGGCACGAACTATTTTGTGGCCGGGTTTAAAATGCATGCTATATCATCTGACAACACGTACAAAAGTGATGAGCAGTAAGAAGCTAGTGCGCTTACGAATGGTATAAAAATAACAAATGAATGATGATTTAGAATGAAAAGGAGCGTGCGAAATTTTATAAACAGACCTTTGGGAGTATGATTATCTTGAAAAACTACTAAATGTATTTGTTTAAAATAAAATTATTAACATTTTTTACTGCTAATATATCTCTGTATGGCGTCTGTTTTGCAATTTGCCTTCTTTTTATAGTATTTATTTCCGCCAAAAGATGCGTTGAAATGAGTGTTGAAATGTGGGGCTTTCGACGCTCATAACTTTCAAATACACTTTTTTTTTCTTTTTTTTAAATACAGGGCTAGATAATGATGAGATAAATTGATATAATTTTTTATTTTGATTGTGGTGTACGCTGGGTCAAACAGTGGAGTAATCACCATACTACGTCTGTATGAAACAGTGACTGACTAGGGCAACCTTAAACATGAAATGAAAATGCTGATTTGCAAAGATAGCAGAGGCTCTCTCGATATGACTTATGCAGATCCAGAGCCACAAATCAGGCAGCGATCGACTTGGCAGAGACTGCGGTCTTCGCCAGAAGCCATTATTTAAGCTAATACCTTGAGGAACTAAGTCATTGGGTGACCAGAAGAAGCTTAAGATATTCAACGATTTCTTGAATATTTGTATGGATACTTATTTGTTGTAGGTATGCCGTTAGGCAACACTATAAAATATGAAAACCCTTACACGCGTCTTTACTTTTTAACCTCTGACGGAAAAATAGGGGTGTTATAAGTTTGAAGTAAACACACCTGTGTGTTTGTGTATTTTTGTATTGGTGTATCTGTCTGTGGCATCATAGCTCCTAAACAGATGAACCGATGACCGGTGATTTTATCAAGAGTGTTCTTAGCTATGTATGATGAAAAACGGTTCAGCTGTTCTAAAGTTATGGTTGTTTTATTGTTTGAATCAGGTTTTTTTTTGCAAGATATAGTGTCATAATTACTTTTTCAATAGATTGTCGATCCAAGCATGTCTACTACTAGATACATTATGTAGCATGAATAAAAATGTGTCGGGGGTATTTGAATTTTAAATTGTATTTGTTGTGAAAATAAAATATATGTCTGTTGCATTTCAACATGATAGCATATTAATATTATTATGTGGATCATTGACATTAATATTGAAATTCTTAATTTGAAAAATCGAAATAAAGACAACAAAAAGCCGTCAGGAGTTAACGTTTATTGTGATCGTCAAAATTCTATACTAATAAAAATCGACACAAAATTTTATTGTTCAGGGGTGCTCGAACAATAAAATATGTGTCGATATAAAGATATATAAGGGTTATTGCAATAACCGTTATTGCCATGTTATAACGGAAACAGCTAAAGGCACCTGTATTCCTTAATTTTCCTGCTTACTTATTTCCCCACATAGCGGAAGGTGACAAACTATCATTGATCACTAATTGCTTTCTGGGTCCGACAGACTATTACGATAAACCAGGAAATCGAGCAGTGTGTAATAGGTGATGTCACCCTTTATATACTCGAATACTAAATTACTTTTGCTCAAGCCGAAATGAGAAACATTAACGTTTTTATGTTGTTGTAGAAAAGTGTGAATGATATGTGTGTGTGTGTGGATAACGAGAATGTAGAGTTGGACCGACTAGGCAAGCAAGCCAATGTAACGTAGGATCGGTTCGGGAACAATAATACGCCAAATACTGGAATGACAGCTTATTCGCGGTACCCCCGAAGCACGTCACAATAATAAATTTTGTAAATGAAGGGTCGCTGGTTGCAGTGGGCTGGTCAAAGTTTTTATATACTATTTTATATTCATTTAACGGTTGAGGGTGGATGAATAAAAATAACAAAGACAGGAGGCCTGTTGCGTCCGAGCACCGCAGCCAGCCAACTCCACTCCACGACGCCATGCCTCGAACGGGCCGCGTCAGCCTTAGCCGAACCCTCGGTCTTAGCCGAACAGTCGGTATAGCTGCCAGCCATATTTATAGTAGGCGACTAATTGGCGAAAGGAAGCATCTTTGGCAGACTAGTCGCTGAAAACTAGTCATCTGAAAACTGCGACTAGTTGGCATAAAATGTATTGTTTGTCAGTCACCTGGCAGTTAAAGTGTTTAACATATAAGTGATATATATTTTTGTAAATATCACTAAAACACCTTCATTTTGACTCGATGGGTTGGGACGAAAAAAAATTGGGACCTCCACAATATCACGCCTAAAACCTGCCATTTTTATTCAAACACTTTTCTAAGGACACTTGAGTTTTTAAGACGAATATAACGATAACTTAACTGTCGAAATCCACCCAGCCGTTTGGAGAATACGAGGTAATATAAAGAAATTTACATACACGATACACGCGAAAATCATGACCCTGCCTTGGCAGTCGGGTAGAATGAACTACTATAAACTTAAAGAGAGAAGAGCTATTCATGACAAAGTTCTTGAACAAATGTGGGTAGCTATCTAATTAAGAAAGTCTATTCAATATTTTTGGAGCGTAAAGAAACGTTAAAAAAATACAGATCAAAAGAAAAGATGGCCAACATTTTCAAAATTATTATCAACTAATTAGATGCTTTCACATGGAACCCTATCAAAGGCTTTCGAATTTTTTAGACGAAAACTGTACTCAATAAACAAATGGATGAATGAGTCAATCAATCGATGTGGCCAGCTGCATTTTTCATACCATGTTATGGTTGGCTTCCAGTCCAACCAGAGCGACTGCGTAACTGACCTCCACAACCCACTAACTAGGTAACAGAACACTCTTGGCTAGACTAGAGTCAGATGTTCTGTCTTCTAACTACCCGTAAAGACAGCCAAAAATCAATGACAGCCAGGACCAACAGTTTAACGTGCTTTTCGAGGGTCGGAGGTAGTGTTCGACCGAAAGATCGGTTTCGGTTTCGGTCGAGTTTCGGCGAAAAAACGAATTTGGGTTTCGGCGGCAGACCTGCCAAAACTACGATCGATATCGAAATTGAATTCGGGAGTTTTCATGCTGTGATCGGTCATGTTCCGCGCGTTAAATTCTAAAAAATAATGACTGATTATAATAACGTTTTCTTTATTTTTCCCTCTAAATATGGTGCTTGTAAGGAAGTTTCGGTTTCGATTTCGGCCGAAACTGAGACTAAAGCTGAAATTCGGTATCGGTTTCGGTTCGCGTCGTAAAAACCAGTTTCGGTCGGACACTACTTGGAGGAGTATCAAAATCATTTTTTTTTATTTCACATTGGTAGACCAATGGGCACTTATAAATCGTCGACAAAAGGTGCACGGTTCGGGTTGGTCGTTTCCTATGAAGAAGAACCGGCAAGAAACTTCATGGTTACTCTTTTGAAAATGGTTTGGTTTCACAATATTTCCATGTTACAGCTTTAGTACTTAGATATGGGGGGACAACGTAGGCCCGACAATAAGTCGTAAAAAAGAAAAAAAAAAAAGTATATATGATATAAAAAAGTTAACAAATGTTAACTAGCATCTAGAAGGCCTACAATGTTCACCGATTTACAACATAATCGGTAAAATAATCTATACAAAGGTAAAAAACAATGAAGTATAACAAGACTAAATTTAACATGTGGCACAAATGTTGTTATCAATGCTGTCACAATTCTTAGCAAAGGGCTATAAAGATGATTGAAAACCATTGTAAAAACTCTAATTAAAAGAAGGCAAGAAAAAATGAGATTGAGAATAGTTAGAGACATCCACATATTTGTGCCGATTACGAGTTACCAGAGATGCTGCATGCGCAGAAGGATCTAAAGCCAACATTTTTATCTTCAACGTAGTCCTTGATTTTATAATATGCGTTTTTAATAACGACACGTTTGATGTAGTTTTTGAACTTTCCATCGGTCAGTTCTATAACTGACTTTGGCAACTTGTTATAAAAGCGTATACTGTTTATAAGAAAAGACTTGCTAGTTTTCGTTAATCTGAATTTGGGTATTACAATTTCGTGCTTACTGCGTCTATTTAAATTATGGAAGTCGCTTCTAGTTTTGAAAAGCCATCGATTTTTACGGACATACTAAATACATTCCAAAATAAAGTGAAGGTAGAGTCAGTATATCGATCTCTTTAAATTTTTGTCTGAGGGACTCGCGAGGACCCATTTTATAGATCGCTCGCGATCCTCAGTATGTAATGGATGGTCACCCATCCATGCATTGACCTCAGCAAGCGTAGCTTAACCTTCAAGATCGACAACGTGTGGTTGTTATTACTTAGCCACAAGCACTTAGTTTAAGTAGCACTCCTAAATTCTTGTCAACTACTAACAAACTAATCACCATGTAAATATCTATCTCAAGTGGCAAATTCAATGTCTACCAAACACACGAAGGGAGTAGAATTTCCTCAGAAAATTTACAGTTCCCCAGGGAAATAAGAACAATGGAGCTTAATACCGCAACGCAATTAGTTGTCGTGCGGAGTATTTTACGTGAAATTGATTGTGTCAGCAGCATCTATCAAACCATATGATTTGTATGTTTCTCGAGGCTTAGCTGTAAAGAATTCCGCCCTATAGTGTTGTGAAAGATGAAGGAACGTTCGATTCCGAATTCGGAAAAATGAAAAATGTAGTGAAACCACTAATCTGTTAAATGGTACAATTTGTAATCGCAGTGAATCTTGCAAAATATGGTTACACTATTTTTCGCAAATAAATGATTGTTGACGCATTTTTAGGATTGTAAGTTTTCAGTACAACTGATCATTTATTTGTACGAATAACATTTTCAGTATCTGCGTTAATTAATATCGCTTTCGTTAAATATAAACATTAATAAAAAAAAATAACAACATCACTTGTTAAATAATAGGTTAAAGCTGTAACAACAATAAATTCAGCGCACGGAACTTTCCGAAAGCTTTGCTATGATAAAATAATAATAAGATTTACCTTAATATTTCGCAATAAAACATAATTTATTGTCAGAAAACTTTTATTTGCCTGTACGGAGTCCTTGATATGAGCGGATGTTGAATTCAATGCGTCGAATGTAAGGGGAGGCATCGGATTTGTCACAATAGGTTCGTCCCGTTGATTGCGAACCGGTCTCATTGTACGGCTAGCTTCAATACGCTCAATTATATCAATATACGACAGACTATCAATTTCTGTTAAGTATCATTGCCATGGGTTTCCGGGGGGTTGTAAACAGGAGTAGGGTTTTGATGGACTCTTGAAGATGGCCTTATACAGTTTACTAAAACACAATCAGTGTTCAAGCGTGTGTTGAGAGCTTAACTATAGCTTACGATGAAGAAGACCGCGCCTGTAACAACTTCCGACTTGAAAGAAACAGAATTCAACAGTGTGTGCTTCTGGTGAGATACAATTTCTGTTATGTACTCGTATCATTGGCACGGGTTTCCGAGGGATTGTAAACAGGAATAGGCTTTTGATGGACTCTCAAAGATAGAAGACAGTAATGTAAATATAATTTTTTTCATTTAAATTTGACTCACCTCTGAAAAGTGTGTCTGTGTTTTTGTTACGAAGAAGAAGACTGAGCTGCAACTACTAGAAACAAATCGTTTAAACTTTACATTGCCTTTTGCAGAGTTTCTGAAAGTGAATACTTTTAGTAACACTTAACTGACGAAGGTTCACCTCTTCAATTTAACCTATATCTAAGAAAGGCTTTACTCTACTCAGTAAGGTGTTTCATCGAACCTTAAGTGTCTTTACACTTAAGGTTGCTGATTCTCTGCCTTGGCATTCGGGTAAAAAGAACTACTATAAACTTGAAGAGAGAAGAGCTATTCATGACAAAATTCTTGAACAAATGTGGGTAGCTATCTAATTAAGAAAGTCTATTCAATATTTTTGGAGCGTAAAGAAACGTTAAAAAAATACAGATCAAAAGAAAAGGTGGCCAACATTTTCAAAATTATTATCAACTAAATAGATGCTTTCACATGGAACCCTATCAAAGGCTTTCGAATTTTTTAGACGAAAACTGTACTCAATAAACAAATGGATGAATGAGTCAATCAATCGATGTGGCCAGCTGCATTTTTCATATCATGTTATGGTTGGCTTCCAGTCCAACCAGAGCGACTGCCTCACTGACCTCCACAACCCACTAACTAGGTAACACAACACTCTTGGCTAGACTAGAGTCAGATGTTTTGTCTTCTGACTACCCGTAAAGACAGCCAAAAATCAATGACAGCCAGGGCCAACAGTTTAACGTGCTTTTCGAGGGTCGGAGGTAGTGTTCGACCAAAAGATCGGTTTCGGTTTCGGTCGAGTTTCGGCAAAAAAACGAGTTTCGGTTTCGGCGGCAGACCTGCCAAAACTACGATCGATACCAAAATTGAATTCGGGAGTTTTCGTGCTGTGATCGGTCATGTTCCGTGCGTTAAATTCTAAAATATAATGACTGATTATAATAACGTTTTCTTTATTTTTCCCTCTAAATATGATGCTTGTAAGGAAGTTTCGGTTTCGGTTTCGGCCGAAACTGAGACTAAAGCTCAAATTCGGTATCGGTTTCGATTCCCGTCGTAAAAACCAGTTTCGGTCGGACACTACTTGGAGGAGTATCAAAATCATTTTTTTTTATTTCACATTGGTAGACCAATGGGCACTTATAAATCGTCGACAAAAGGTGCACGGTTCGGGTTGGTCGTTTCCTATGAAGAAGAACCGGCAAGAAACTTCATGGTTACTCTTTTGAAAATGGTTTGGTTTCACAATATTTCCATGTTACAGCTTTAGTACTTAGATATGGGGGGACAACGTAGGCCCGACAATAAGTCGTAAAAAAGAAAAAAAAAAAGTATATATGATATAAAAAAGTTAACAAATGTTAACTAGCATCTAGAAGGCCTACAATGTTCACCGATTTACAACATAATCGGTAAAATAATCTATACAAAGGTAAAAAACAATGAAGTATAACAAGACTAAATTTAACATGTGGCACAAATGTTGTTATCAATGCTGTCACAATTCTTAGCAAAGGGCTATAAAGATGATTGAAAACCATTGTAAAAACTCTAATTAAAAGAAGGCAAGAAAAAATGAAATTGAGAATAGTTAGAGACATCCACATATTTGTGCCGATTACGAGTTACCAGAGATTTTTATCTTGAACGTAGTCCTTGATTTAATAATATGCTTTTTTAATAACGACACGTTTGATGTAGTTTTTGAACTTTCCATCGGTCAGTTCTATAACTGACTTTGGCAACTTGTTATAAAAGCCAATACTGTTTATAAGAAAAGACTTGCTAGTTTTCGTTAATCTGAATTTGGGTATTACAATTTCGTGCTTACTGCGTCTATTTAAATTATGGAAGTCGCTTCCTGTTTTGAAAAGCCATCGATTTTTACGGACATACAAAATACATTCCAAAATAAAGTGCCGTAGAGTCAGTATATCGATCTCTTTAAATTTTTGTCTGAGGGACTCGCGAGGACCCATTTTATGGATCGCTCGCGATCCTTAGTATGTAATGGATGGTCGCCCATCCATGCATCGACCTCAGCAAGCGTAGCTTAACCTTCAAGATCGACCCGTGTGGTTGTTATTACTTAGCCACAAGCACTTAGTTCTAGTAGCACTCCTAAATTCTTGTCAACTATTAACAAACTAATCAACATGTAAATATCTATCTCAAGTGGCAAATTCAATGTCTACCAAACACACGAAGGGAGTAGAACTTCCTCAGAAAATTTACAGTTCCCCAGGGGAATCAGAACAATGGAGCTTAATACCGCAACGCAATTAGTTGTCGTGCGGAGTATTTTACGTGAAATTGAGTGTGTCAGAAGCATCTATCAAACCGTATGATTTGTACGTTTCTCGTGGCTTAGCTTTAAAAAATTCCGCCCTATAGTGTTGTGAAAGATGAAGGAACGTTCGATTCCGAATTCGGAAAAATGAAAAATGTAGTGAAACCACTGATCTGTTAAATGGTACAATTTGTAATCGCAGTGAATCTTGCAAAACATGGTTACACTATTTTTCGCAAATAAATGATTGTTGACACATTTTTAGGATTGTAAGTTTTCAGTACAACTGATCATTTATTTGTACGAATAACATTTTCAGTATCTGCGTTAAATAATATCGCTTTCGTTGAATATAAACATTAATAAAAAAAATAAACAACATCACTTGTTAAATAGTAGGTTAAAGCTGTCACAACAATTAATTCAGCGCACGGAACTTTCCGAAAGCTTTGCTATGTTAAATAAAAATTAGATTTACCTCAACATTTCGCAATAAAACATAATTTATTGTCAGAAAACTTTTATTTTTCTGTATGGAGTCCTTGATATGAGCGGCTGTTGAATTCAATGCGTCGAATGGAAGGGAAGGTATCGGATTTGTCACAATAGGCTCGTCCCGTTGATTGCGACCGGGTCTCATTGTACGGCTCGCTTCAATAGTCTCAGTCATATCAATATACGACAGACTATCAATTTCTGTTAAGTATCATTGCCATGGGTTTCCGGGGGGTTGTAAACAGGAGTAGGGTTTTGATGGACTCTTGAAGATGGCCTTATACAGTTTACTAAAACACAATCAGTGTTCAAGTGTGTGTTGAGAGCTTAACTATAGCTTACGAAGAAGAAGTCCGCGCCAGTAACAACCACCGACTTGAAAGAAAAAGTTAGAATCCAACAGTGTGTGCTTCTGGTGAGATACAATTTCTGTTAAGTAGTCGTATCATTGGCATGGGTGTCTGGTGGATTTTAAATAGGAATAGGCTTTTGATGGACTCTCAAAGATAGAAGACAGTAATGTAAATATGAAAGGTACACTATAATTTTTAACCCCCGACGGAAAAAGAGGGGTGTTATAAGTTTGAGGTGTGTTGCTGTGTATCTGTGTATCTGTGTATCTGTGTGTCTGTGTATCTGTGTATCTGTGTGTCTGTCTGTGGCATCATAGCGCCTCAACGGATGAACCGATTTTGATTTAGTTTTTTTTGTTGGAAAGGTGATTGTGTCGAGAGTGTTCTTAGCTATGTTCAAAAGTTATGGGCGTTTTACTGTTTGAATCGGGATGTTTTCGCAAGATAAATGTGTCGGGGGTTTTTAAAATTTTTAAATTTTACTTGTTTCCTTTAAAGGACATCGGGCATTTTTGTATGGGACACTTACCTACGGCGAACAAAAATAAAATTAGGTACGGTGGATAGGCAATTAAATCTAGTTTACAATGGTATAGTTCCCATATCTGTGGGTCGTGGCAATAAGGAGAAAATGGACATTTAAAAAATATTTATAAATGTTTTTGGGAAATAATTGAAGAGGAAAAAGGGAATCAAAAATAATTAAAACAACATATTTTTCTGTTAACTTTTATTCTGCTGCATCTAAATCTAAAATAGTTTCGTCTAAAAACGCCGCAGGTGTGTGAAATTCGTCTTGATATACAGCCCAAGATAAAAAGTATACCACACTGGCGATGTGCGCGCAACTCCCAACAGTGCGGCGGCCGTGTATACAGGAACAGTAATAGCCCTCGAGGCTTTGTCTTCCCTGCAATGCCGGATTTATTAGTAGATATGTATAATAGCGTTTTGCTCTTATGTGACGGGACTGTATTCTGCCTCGTATTAATATTTTATTTTCGACCAACTCTCTGCGATGGTATAATTCCATTATATACACTCCGTTTGGCCGCATGTGTTCGTGGCAATAAGATTTGGCCAGTTTCAAATGGTATATTCCCAAGGTAAATAAAAGTAGCTCGTCGTAAGTCAATTGTGGGAAATCTCTTAATTCGGGATTGTTTGCATCTAGCGGCATGAATGCGACTCTTTGTCTGTTTAAATTGTTTCGAATCACGTAATCAGCCAATTCGTTTTCTCTATTTATGTTCTCATTTATTATATTTATAAACTGTGCGGCATGAGCGTTATCTCTATATGGTCTTTCGAAAAACATTTGAGTAAGACGGTGTCTTCTACGACGTAGAACAGATCGCTCACACGACACACAACTATTTTGTCGTTCCATTTCACAACAAAATCGAACTCGAAAGCAAACGAAATCCAGTAAACAAGCAGTAGGTAATTAGTTGACTCAGACCACAATGGGAACACAGTAAAACACAGATCGCTACGACGGATGACAAAGGACTGCGATGTAGTAAGATAAGCTAGCTACCTGCGCGAGCGCAACATAAACCAGTTTTAGGACTATGGGCGAGAGTGAGAACGAAACATGCACATCAACTTGACGGATTTAGTCTGATTGGGTTTACAAAAATACCACGGAGTGATATTTTAACTTACTGAGCGGTCGTTTAGTAATTAGGAAAAATAGTCAACATAAAATATGTTTTTCATTTTACTAATTATTTCCATTTTCCCATTATTGTGAATCAAAATAACTACACAATATTAAATATGATTGCAAACACTATCATTTAAAAATGTTTTGGTTTATGTTCGCGACTTTTAAAAAATCGGGTAAAAAACGCCCGATGTTCTTTGACTCACCTCTGAAAAGTGTGTATGTGTTTGTGTTACGAAGAAGAAGACCGAGCTGCAACTACCAGAAAAAATCGTTTGTAACTTTAAATTGCCTTTTGCACAGTTTCTGAAATTGAATAATTTTACTCTACTGAATAAGGTGTTCCATCGAACCTTAAGTGTCTCTACGAAAAATGGTGTCACTAAAACGAGACATTTTGTCTGTATAGGCAGAGGGTAAATGTGTCGCCACTTTTAGGCCTCGGTCTCGAATTCCGCGGGCAGCGGGGCGGCGGCGGCAGCGGAGCGGGAGCGGCAGGATCTTATGCGTATCGTCAAATGGACCGGGTCTCGAAAACAGCGGCGCGGGAGCGGCGCGGCGGGAGCTCTCCCGCGCCGCCGCCGCTGCCGCTCCGCCGTCCGCAAAATTCGAGACCGAGGCCTTATAAGGAAGTAGGCATTAGCGCTGATGCTGGGCCTGTATCATCAAGATATCGGATTTACCAGCACCGTTCGCACGTACTGTCAACAAAAGACATAGGTATATAGGCAGAAAATAAACATCTTTCTACGACGCTAATGTTCGTTGTTATTCTGTGAAGATAAGTTAAATAAAGACATAAAAACTTCATTACTTGCCTCGTACAAGCAAAACGATTATGTACATGCTTGTCTCTTTTATTGACTGTACCTACGTGTGAAGTGTGACCTGTGATTTTATGTTCAGTCCTGTCCTTTCAAAGTTATTTCATTCGTGCTCTTCATCACAGTGATCTTTAATCCCGTTGCAATAAGGTCGTTGTTACAGGTATCTATCAAATATCCTAGTTTGTAGTTACCTGTAGGTATGTCAGTTTGTTTGTATTTGCTCTACAAAATAAACGGCCGAATCGATTTTGGTGGGTAACATTTCCCGATGATTTGTCTTGGTCACGCGACTGACACGGGCTTTGGATATCCTGTCAGAACACAAAATTGAGGTCGGTTAGAATCGTATTACACAAAGCTTGGTGAATTTTGTTCTCATTCTGTAGAGGCGTAATACGGGTTGATACATTGAGGTGGATCAGTAGCTGTTCTACCATGATATTATAAACGCTACACAGCAAATAAAAGTATTTATGAATCTGATGAGACTTTCATGCTTTGAAACAATGTAATCAAAAATACTTTGGCCAACAAACAATGATAATTATCTGAGTGTCTAGTTCGCAAACAGTGAGTTTTGTGTATTCACAGCTATTTTGAGCGAAACTTTTGAATGTCAAAAAATAACTATAACGGATTCTGCTGTCAATTCGTAAAGGCAGTATGTTATGAAGAAAAACGGACAAGAAATGCCACACTTTTTAGTTAAGGCGTATATATTCCAGAATGTTAACGCAGTACTGCCCGTGCGCCCGCTCGGATCTATAATATCAATATTGAATTGAATTTATATATGCTATTTCAGTTATGAAGAAATTCTAGCCATAAATTTTTCTGTGTAAAAATATTTTCAATCATCCAAAACGTTCTGAAGTATCCAAAAGTAGCGAAACAAATCGTTTTATTTTTTTTTAAAGCAAAACTATTAGCTAATCGAAAAAACCCATATTTCACAAATAATGTGCATGAACAATAATGAATATACTTTTTTTTCAAACCTTTTAACGAAGCAGATACTGAAGAGTATGCTTTAGAAAGTATAACCGTTTTACGGCACTAAAGCGGTGGAAGGCCCTTAAGGTATTTTGTAAAAATATTCAAGAAAATCTATAGACACATTGAAGGGTTTTCCTTAGCGAAATAACTTCCAAGAAGGGACAAGATAAGATCATTTAGAGTCTAGTAATCAGGTTTACTCGAGTTCTCACTTAAGCACCATCATAATTCTCATTAATGCTAAATGGATATCATTTCGTAAGAAAAGCTAAATAGAAAACGAATATTGGATTAAAACTGACAGTTACGAGACTTACGGGTGCTTCAGAAGAATTCCAAAATTACAAAAGTTCTTACATGTTGCGAAGACACGTTCGCACTTAGAATTAATAAAAGGTACTTAACTTGAAAGGCTTTCCGCCGCCTGTTTTCATATGATTTAGCTCTAAGTGGGAATCATAAAGTTGTATAATTATTTGCATGTTTAGTTCGCTAAGTGATTTCAAAACCGCTGTTTAATTAACAATATTCTAGTGGATACAAAGTGGTCCGTGGCGAGGTTCGATTACAATAGTCAATTTTAATTTAATTCAGTTAGAATATTGTATAGACGTGACGTACAAACTATCTTAAAATGATCTTTGATTTACATGACAAGCTTTACTATTCAGTAATCAATGAAAACTTTGGTGGAGTGAGCTTGGAAGAACTCTCATTTCACCTCGAGTAGATATCCCTTCATGTTCAGTTCAACAAAGTTTTACGGAAGATTATTGCAGAATAACACTATTGTGCCTAATGAGAAACGACTTTCTCTAAGGCTACGACCTTCAACTAGAACTAGAACTCGGTAGTAATGCGTTCATTGTGGGATGCCAAGGTATAATGTGATAAATCGCTCGATCGTGCCCGGCAATGTAATTAAAAATACACACGAGCTGCATGCAGGTGAAAACGCGGCCTAAGTGTATGATGAGATCGGACTTAATTAATGAAGCTCTATCAGTGACATGCGATGGTCAATTGAGCGGCATTGCAATTCCACTACTTCATTTAAGTTCTTCAGCTGAATGAAAGAAGGTTTGCACGAGTAAACAATTAAAAGTTTTATCTTAACGAACACAAAATCTAATAAACTTCTAACTATTTAAGTGAGTCGTCGGTACTAGTTTAACTAAAGGTGCATTTTACTTATTAAGGGTGAATGTCACGCCTGTCTTCATCGCTTTAATTATACCTGTAACAATGCGAAAATAAATCGCAATCACAGTGTCTTGTCTGTGACGTCACAGGAGAGGGTAGACGCAAGACACAGGCCATTAGCATTTATATTAACCCTTAAGAAAACAGGTTTGTGGAAATTAAAGTAAATTAGATTACAACTCCATTCCCTTACGCAGAGTGAACGATGAAGATATAGAATTTATTTTGTGCTATGTTTATTGGGTTATCTTATAAAGAGATAAATTTAAACAGTCTGTGATATCTCTAGATGTTTTATCTTGGTGACCCGTCTTTTTACCTATGTTTGTGTCTTTATAACATACATTAAATATATACGTATACAGCAAATACACTACATACTATAATGTAATACATACACATACAATCAATGAAAATTTTACATACATAACTGGAGTATATATAGTAGTCACCGCGGATCTTTGTGTATCTGAAGTTGGCTCTGCGAACCATTGCGCAAGAAACAGTTTGTCATCGAGTATACTGCATAGAGTAAGTGAGATAGGACGATGCGACAGACGTAAGCGAGTGAAAGAGGCAGTTATATAGTATATTGTTCAGTGTTGAATGAATCCAGCAAATTATTTTCAGTCTTAGGTGCCGAGGGTAGCGTAGGGATTACGTGAGGAGAAGCATCAGCAAGCATCTGCTCAAAACAAATTGCCATCATTAATCCAACTTCTAAGCATAGTAAACAAGATATTATCTATGAAGAAAGATCACTAGTTCTAGTAGTAGCTAAATTATTAGTTTGCCACATCATGCATAAGAAATAGGTGACCGTGACCGCAGTTTTTGTTTATAAACAGAGGTGTCTCATTCGCACTCAACGCTACTCCTCCACATTTAGTCATTCCACACGCTCTCTCACCTACGTCTGTGTCCCCTACCACCTATAGCGTCAACTTTCAAAACAAGAGTGAGTCATCTTCTGGGCATGCTCGTTCTATCGTAGTCCGTAGACCTCATACATCGCTTTTCATCAGGTGAAATTGAGGTTAAGAGCTGGCTCATCAGACAGAAGACTAACAGAAAGTTTTATTCAGTGGTGTAAGCTGACCATCTGAGTAGATCAGTTAATCTTAAGATACGCTGCAAAACTAGAGTGTACCTACGTCTCCCGAATCATAAATTTATACAGTTAAGATTTTATTCGGTTAATTAGTAAAACATACAAATAACCTCGAAAAATGGTGATACTTTTTAAGAAGTACTTTCGACACAACCTAAAAACATATTGCCCAGTCAGCGAAATGATAGCGGAGCAGACCCTCCAATAATTTTACCTAAAAAAGCTATTTATTTTACAAGAGCATTTTATTTGTATCTCATTAACGTTTAGGTGGTTTATTTATGTTTAATCTAACGGTAGTAAAACTGTAATATCCAGAACTGGCAGTATAAAGTAACGACAAGGATTACCTTTGTGTATTACCCAGTGAGAGCTTAATGGCTCAGTATTCCACATCTACGTTAGTATTCCGAATAGATTGCATGGACATCTACTAATCTAGACATTCGTTAAGGAGGTCCCTATCACCTGCGGCCGAAAACTGTTAGGTGGCGGGGCAACTGACCTGACCCGACACAGGGGACCAAGGGTGCCTTAAACAGGGTCGCCTCGCGCCCATGTGCTGATATGATCACTAAGGTAGTAGATGGGGGGTACATCCCAGAGGAGGGTTAGGTGATGGACAGCCGCGGAGGGTTCGTGGCGAGTGCTAACGCGTGCCCGTGTTCCCGCCATAAGCAGCACAGGAGGACACCGTGGAGTTTTAGTGGATTGGTGTCCCACATAACTGAGATATGTGCCCGGGGTAGCGCAGTATGCATGAGCATATCTCGTGACAAACAAAGCCTCAAAACCTTGTGAACAATGGGATTATATTGTTGTCTATCTTTATTAAAATTACATTAAATTAGCATGTTGTGAGAAGCATATTAATTAATTGACATAATTATCGTTGAATCGCTAACAATAATTCTTACCGTGTGAAAATTGACATAATAATAATAACTGTTTCACAGCAGGACAAAGCTCTTCTCATACAGAGAAGATACGAGCATTTATCACCACGCTTGTTCAATGTGTTGCCATATTTTATTAAAATTACGCGATATTAATTTGTGAGATACACCTATGTTACGATCTCTGTGTGTCAATGGTGTGAAGAAGGGTAGTCAGTGACAATCCGGGTAATCCACTTGGCTAAAGGGTCAACACCTTATTTTTAGCCGAAAACACCCGTTAAGTACGTCTGGCTGATTTACAAATGGCTACGGTTCACTTACCGGTCTTATACGGTATCCGTTATTTGGAAAGTTATGAATTAAAAGCCCGCCAGTCTTACCAAGGGATATAGTGTTCCTCAGTTACTGGATTATGTAGGTGATTTAAGTAGTTGCTTAACAACTTTTTTTTAAAACACTTAAAGTGAAAAATAACTATTTAGGAACTCAGTGTTCTTGTTTTAGTTTTCTAGTTTTTTGACACCGACTTCCGAAATAGAAGTTATTTTTCACTTTTTAGTTGTGATACATATGACTAATGCCCACAGATAAGTCAGAATAGATTACCCAAAAAACATAAAACTTGAACACAAGCGGTGAAATAAGAGTGTACCTGGGTAAACTGTACGTACATCTGCGACCTGCGTACCCCTTTAGAGCGTACCGTCGTGATTTAATGTTATGCAATAGTGTAAACAATAAACAGACATGCAATTGCAGCAATCCCGAGAGATTTACTGAAGATCAGCATTTATTGAAGAGTTAGCTGTTATATATCTCTAAAGTTATTCATCAGATCTTAATCAAATTTAAATGGGATCACATTAGAAGCAATAGCTTTCACATAAAAAAATAATCATCAAAATCGGTTTCACCTATCTAGAACCTCCTCTTTTTTTTAATTCGGTAAAAAAACAGACCGGGACTGTGAGATTGGAGGCCTATCCTTACGAAAAGGATAAGCATGTTATGAATTAAAATAACACCCACAGCTGGTACTAACTACTTATTACAGATAATATCTACATCAGCCTAAATCGACCTTCTCGAATACGTATTACCTGGTCCTGTTGTGTGGGGCAACGTCTTCAAAAAAAGAAAAAAATTGTGTGGAGTATTCACGTTCCAAACACGTGGTCACATACTCATACCTAGGTACCTACTATATATTTTAGGTACGTATTAAACCTATGCGATATACCGGGAAATGAAATCGAATCGACAATTTTCCATAAAGCTATGAAGCTAGTAGTGAAATTCCGAGAAATGAATTTTCGTATACTTCGACATTTTAGTATTAGGTGCTGACGTTACTGGGTATAATAATCTAGTGGTAAATGAAATGTCTTGTCGTCGCCTTTGCGGTTTCCTGGAAATACCGACACATAAACTCACTCATTTTCCCATGTGTACCTACCCCGCAGAAACTACAGAACGCCACCTGCCAAGATCCTTAAATACATATTTTGGTCCTCTTTCTTTAGATAGTGACACAAAAATATCTACCTCCTTCTATTAAAAATTATATCGATAGCTTAGTTCGAAATTGAGCCCTGCATCTTATTCTTTATAATAGAATTGTTTAGTATCAGAGATCGGAGGCAGTACATCCTACAGAAGGAATTACATTTCTTAAACGATTGCGAGTATGAAAAAAAATATTTGACGAATACAATAAAACGTGAGAGAAAATAGATAAATTGGAAGGCGATGAGTCAGCCAATCTTCATTAATTATCTGTACCTGGAAAGTGGTAAACGTCACAATAAAGTAGATGATTTACAGCTTGCAGTAGCTATAGACTATAGAAACTGGACGCAACATTGTAAGGAGCTAGTGTTAGTGCTAAAATTATAACATAATTCCATTCCATTCGCCTAGCATCCGAGATTTAAAGGCTGTCTCACTATTTAAAACACGTTTAAAAGAGCATTATCTTTCTTCTCAAATCTGATCTTTATAATCATATGTATAAATATTAAGAATCCATACATTTTAAAATATGTATTTATGTAAGTATATATTCACCATTACATTATTGTGTAGGTGCCTATGTTTTTATATCTTAGTTTAATTCGTTCACTTTTCTTCTCTTCCTGTTCTCACACACTATTGTCTCATTTTTCCTTTTCGCGGGTCTACTGGTAGAAATTTCTTCAGAAATAACCAGTTCCTTTGTACTCTATTGTATTGACGTGTTGTCTTTATGTATTTACTGTGTGTACATTAATTATAAAATAAATAAATAAATAAAGTCAAAGTCGAAAGTCAAAATTCTTTATTTCAATTAGGCCATTAAACGGCACTTCTGAACGTCATAATTTTAATGTAATAATAATTGATTCTACCGTCAATTGTTATGGAGAAGAATGGACAAGAAACTCCACACCTACTCATTTAAAAAAAATGTTTTGCGACATTTACAAACATACATTAATTCATATACGTGAGGACGATGCATCCAGACTAATACTACAAGCAGTATGGCAAAGTAATTTTATGACCAGTACCTAAAAATATATACTTCATCATCATCATCATATCAGCCGAAAGACGTCCACTACTGGACATAGGCCTCCCCCAAGCGTCGCCACTTTGACCGGTCCCGTGCGTCTCGCAACCAGCGTATCCCTGCAACCTTCACCAGGTCTAAAATATATGCTTATTTAATTTATTTGATATTGGCCTACACGCCCCACTGCTGGCTAAAGACAAATCCATTTAGATATTCTTTTCCTAGCCACCTCGAACCAGCCCATGCAGATAGTTTTAACAAAAACGGTTGTTTTCTTTTAATTGTGGAATATAAAAGCCATTCAGCGTACTATTCGGCAAGCCATATTGGTGCCAATATTTTCTTCTTTTTTTGTCAAGCTTTGAATCGGTAACTTATGCTGATGAACCTACAACATGGTGTGATTTATGCATTATAAATATCAATTATTATAAAGTCAATTAAAGCTTGTATAGTAAATGATAATAAATGATACTATGAATTATGATTAATAGTTTAATTAAGTTTGCTTCGTTAGTAGACGCCACTGCGCCACTGCGTTAACACGGAGCAGTACCTATTCCCTAAAATTTCCTGTGCATTATCAATCATCATCATCATCATTTCAGCCGAAAGACGTCCACTGCTGGACATAGGCCTCCCCCAGGCTTCGCCACATTGACCGATCCCGTGCGTCTCGCATCCAGCGCCTTCCCGCAACCTTAACCAGGTCATCAGTCCACCTAGTGGGAGGCCTTCCAGCGTATCGTCTTCCGGTTCGCGGTCGCCATTCCAGAACTTTTCGGCCCCATCGGCCATCCGTTCTGCGAGCAATGTGCCCTGCCCACTGCCACTTAAGTTTGGCAATTCTTCGGGCTATGTCGGTAACTTTGGTTCTCCTGCGGATATCATCATTTCTGACGTGATCACGCAAGGAAATTCCGAGCATAGCCCTCTCCATTGCCCTTTGGGTGACTTTGAGCTTTCTGATAAGGCCCTTTGTGAGCGACCACGTCTCGGTTCCATAGGTGATCACTGGCAACACACACTGGTCATAGACTTTCGTCTTGAGACACTGCGGTAAATTGGACGAGAAGATACCACGCAACTTCCCGAACGCCGCCCAGCCGAGTCGAATTCGACGGTTGATCTCTTTCTTGAAATTGGACCTACCCAACTGGACCGTTTGTCCCAGGTAGACATAATGGTCTACAACTTCGAGTGTAGAGTCTCCGACCTTGATAGAAGTGGGTGTTACATGGGCATTCACCATGATCTTGGTTTTGTCCATGTTCATTTTAAGACCCACTCTTTCGGAAGCTCTACTGAGGTCATCGAGCATTTTACTGAGGCTCTCCATGGTCTCAGCCATGACCACTATGTCGTGGGCAAACCGAAGGTGAGTAATGTACTCGCCATTAACGTTGATGCCTAGCCCCCTCCAGTCCAGAACCTTGAAGACATCCTCCAGCGCAGCAGTGAACAGTTTCGGAGAAATGACGTCTCCCTGTCTCACGCCGCGCCGGAGAAGGATTGGTTTCGAGGTCTGATCCTGAAGACGGACTGACATGGTGGCGTTTTTGTACAAACACTTCAACACCTCAATGTACCGGTAGTCGATCTGGCACCGTTGGAGAGACTGCAGTACAGCCCAAGTCTCGATCGAATCGAAGGCTTTCTCGTAGTCCACAAACGCTAAACATAGAGACAGGTTATACTCTTCGGTCTTCTGTATAACCTGCCGCAGCGTATGTATGTGGTCTACGGTGCTAAAGCCTTTTCGGAATCCGGCTTGTTCGGGGGGCTGGAAATCGTCAAACTTGCGCGCGAGACGATTCGTGATGACTCTTGAAAACAACTTGTAGACATGGCTAAGAAGTGAGATGGGCCTTTAGTTCTTCAGCCGGGCATTGTCGCCCTTCTTGAAGAAGAGTACCACCACACCCCTGCACCATGCCTGTGGCGTTTTGCCCTCGAGTATGACGGAATCAAACAGCTTCTGAAGGGCCCTAAGGACCGGTTTGCCACCCGCCTTCAGGAGTTCGGCCGTAATTCCGTCATCACCCGGCGCCTTGTTGTTTTTGAGCTGTTTCAGAGCCATCCTAATCTCGTACAGGCTGACGTCCGGGATATCTTCGGTATAGTGCCGGGTCAATCTAGCTCTTGGGTCGTTTGCTAGACTCGCAACGGGCTTGCTGATCGATGTGTACATCTGCCCATAGAATGTCTCGATCTCCCTGAGAAGCTCCGGTTTGGCGGATACGATCCTGCCATCGTCGGTCTTCAGTTTCGTGAGTTGGCTCTGCCCAATAGCCAGATCCCTTGCAAACACCTTGGAGCCTTTATTTCGCTTGATCGCGTCTTTAATACGCTCGGTATTGAATCGGCGGAGGTCTCTTTTCAAGGATTTAGAGATCTGTCTATTGAGCCGCCGGTATTTGCACGCCTCATCTGAAGACTGCAGGATCATCTCACGCCTCTCCTTCATAAGCTTGAGGGTATGATCAGAGAGCTTTTTGTTTCAATCTGTACGACGGGTCTTGAAAAACTTAGACGCGACCGTATGGACAGCTTCCACGAACCCGTTGCTGTATTCATCCACGGAGCTCCCTAGGCATTCGAAACGATTCTGGAGTTCGAGCTGAAAGCTCTCGGGGTTTTGGACCTGGATCTGCGCTGGCCGGAGCGTGGACTTCATCAGTCGAGTCCTTTCAAGCTTAATATTAATGTTCAATATGCCTCTTACCATGCGGTGATCGCTCCCGGTTTTTACCGAATTGATCACAGAGACATCATTGAACATTTGCTTCTTGGTTGACATGATGAAGTCGATCTCATTTTTTGTTGCACCATCTGGGCTCTGCCAGGTCCACTTCCTGTGTTCACGCTTTTTGAAGAAGGAGTTCATCATATAGAGGCCCTCCTTCTCCATAAAACTGGCCAGTAGGTGACCCCGGTGGTTCCGTTGTCCAACTCCAAATTGCCCCACTTGCAGCTCATCCTCGTCTCGTTTGCCCAGTTTCGCGTTGAAGTCCCCCATGACAACGGTGAAGTGAGTCTTGAAACCATGCATGGCTCTGGAGATATCCTCATACATAGTGTCTACCTCATCGTCGGGGTGTGCCGAGGTTGGCGCGTAGACCTGTATGACCTTCAGCGAATATCTTGAGGATATTCTGAGTATAAGGTACGCCACCCTGGTCGACACACTCTCGATCTTCACCACGTTGTTCACAAGGGACTTGTGGACGATAAACCCGACACCACCCTGGGACTGCCGGTCACCCTCTCGGAAATAGAGCAGGTTACCGGATTTGAGGATTATCGAGTCCTCCCCCTCTCTTCGGACCTCAGATAACCCTATAATACTCCATCGCAACCTGCTCAATTCTTCCTCGAGTTCGGTGATCTTCTCGTCGGTCCGAAGTGTGCGCGTGTTGTACGTTGCTAGGTCCAGTCGTCGGTGATTGTTGGGGTAGCCGGATCTCGTCCGCAGATTCTTAGCACCCCTTGCCATGCCGTAGCCTCGACCGCTACCGTAGTCGAGGGTAGGCAAGCTGCCGGGTACTAGGGGCCATTTTTTATTTGTGCTATTAATTGGGGGGTTTTGCCATAATCGCCACGCTTGGCAGGCGGGTTGGCGATCGCAGTATGGTTGTTATAGAAGCACAGAGAACGCTGCTGCCCATTCTCTGGTTTGTCCCTTAGTCGCCTCTTACGACACCCACGGGAAGACATGGGATGGTGAAATTCTTTACGTCCGGCACCATACGGCATTATCAATGCATTTCTCTATTGTAAACTATTGGGGACCTTCCTGATGGGGCGAGGCATTTTAAAATGCGTCAATAGGCGATATCGGTCTGATATCACGTACACGCGATTTCCAAGCACAAGTGCAAATAATGGAATTGCAGTACTTTACGTCCATGTGAATGTAATTTCAATTTAAATCGCATATCGGTGTGATATCGCAAATCGTGTCAACCCATCAGGAAAGTCGCTTAGCAATGGGCCTTTATACTTATTTATATTATTTCTGAATAGGGCATTGTTTGTAGTGCTAACACAAAACCCTCGGAAGGCATAATTTTGTCGACTGAACGTAATCGTCTTTTGTTATTACTCAAATATTGAGTTTTGGGCAAATGACAATAAATTCTGTGACCTTGTTGGTTTATAGGCTTTTGTTGAGCTTAGAATCCAATACGTATTTATTTTATATTTAAGATGAGCAAAGTCGATAATGCCTTAGTAACAACACAAGTGTCCAGTGGTTAAACTGCGTACGCAAAGTTGGAAATTCGTAGTCAGACACACAGATATAATTTCTGGCTGTATTTTGATAAACATGAATTTCTAAGGGCCAATTTCACCTGTGAAACTGAACGCAATCAGCACATTTCAACTGCGTTCTCTATCTGTCAGTGTCAATATCAATGATGGCACTGACAGCTCTTAAACTCCGTTTAGATCTGCTGATCGCGTTCAATTTATTAAGTGAAATTGCACCGAAGATCGTTAGTGAATAAGTATGTCAGGACAAAGTTAACAGTTTCAATCTTATACGATATAAATGCTAATTGCAAAGATAGCAGAGGCTCTCTCGATATTACTTATGCAGATCCAGAGCCACAAATCAGGCAGCGATCGACTTGGCAGAGAATGCTTTCTTCGCCAGAAGCCATTATTAAAGCTAACACCTTGAGGAAATAAATCATTGGTTGACCATAAGAAAGTTAAGTTATTTGACTATTTCTTGAATATTTGTACCTATGCTTATTTGTGGTAGGTATGTCGTTAGGCAACACTATATTAATGAAAACCCTTACATGCTGTTTTAGGTAATATTTAACCCCCGACGGAAAAAGGGGGTGTTATAAGTTTGTGTACCTGTGTGTTTGTGTATTTCTGTATTTGTATATCTGTCTGTGGCTTCATAGCTCCTAAGCGGATGAACTGATTTTGATATCGGTTTTGTTTCAAAAGGTGATTTTATCGAGAGTGTTCTGTGTGATGAAAATCGGTTCAGCCGTTCAAAAGTTATGGGCGTTGTACCACATAATAAATAATACTTGGTTTTACTGTTTGAATCAAGCTGTTTTGCAAGATATCGTGTCATAATTACGTGTCCAATAGATTGTCGATCCAAGCGTGTCTACTAGTAGATACATTATGTAGTATGAAATAAAAATGTGTTGGGGGTTTTTTAAATTGTGTTTGTTGTGAAAATAAAATATATGCCTGTTGCATTTCAACATGAAAATTGCGGTCGTTGACCCACATAATGATATTAACATTGAAATTCTTAATTTGAAAAATGGAAATAAAGACAACAAAAAGCCCTCAGGAGTTAACGTCTATTGCGATCGTCAAAATTCTATACCAATAAAAATCGACACAATATTTTATTGTTCAGGGGTGCTCCAACAATAAAATATGTGTCGATACAAAGAGATATAAGGGCTATTGCAATAACCGTTATTGCCATGTTAAAACGGAAACAGCTAAAGGCACGTGTATTCCTTAATTTTCCTGCTTACTTATTTCCCCACATAGCGGAAGGTGACAAACTATCATTGATCACTAATTGCTTTCTGGGTCCGACAGACTCTTACGATAAACCAGGAAATCAAGCAGTGGGTAATAGGCTTGTCACTCTTTATCTACTCGAATACTAAATTACTTTTTCCCAAGCCGAAATGAGAAACATTAACGTTTCTATGTTGTTGTAGAATAGTGTGAATAAGGTGTGTATGTGTGGATGACGAGTATGTAGAGTTGGACCGACTAGGCGGGAAAGCCGACAACCAGCTATATTTATAGTAGACTAATCGACGAATAGAATTCTTTGGATTTTGATTTGAATGTTTTTTTTTCAATTATTTTGATATTGTATTTTATATTTTTATGACTTTGATTTTTGAGCTTATGATTTTGATTTTATAGTTTATTTTTTGATTATTGACATTATGACATTTATTTTTTTATTTTCTTTTTATATATTTTTTTAATGATTTTGATTATTTTAATGTTAACTTTATAATTTTGATTATTAATATTGTTTTTTTTTTGTTTTATTATAGTTACTATTTTAATTACTGTACTAATTTTGACCTGCATTTAAAATTATTACCTACTCGTATTTTTTCTAATTGATATATGTTTTAAATTGTGTCTATGTAGTTATTAGGGGGCGGAAATGTTATCATGATAAGTGCTATGTACGCCGTACTTGTCATGTGCATTGGTTCTGTAATTGTTAATTTCTTTTTCATGTGATGTGGCTGTGCTTATTTAAATAAATAAATAAATAAAAAGAAGCATCTTTTGCAGAATAGTCTCTGAAAGCTAGTCATCTAAAAACTAATACTAGTCGGCACCAAATGAGCTACAGAAGAATACGAAATAAAATAAATTAATCACTATAATCGGGGGATACAGACGTGATGTATGTAAATCGTGTAGGAGATGGACTGACTAGTTGGGCAACTATCGGGCTATATTTTTATAGTCGTCGGCTAGTCGCCCAAGCGCACAGTCAGCCCATCTCTAGTAAGTACCTTTGTGTGTGTATTACGACCCAACTAAGCGTGTGGACTTATTTAGCAGGTCTTTGTTTGATTTGCTTAAAGAGGTGAAGATTACCTTCACAAATGTTTAAATTACACGTTTTTGGAACGGTTATTTTGAATAGTAAGAGCGCTAGTGTGAAAAGAGTGTTCGTTCGTAATAAAAACGTATGGTCGACAAAAGGTGCACACGTAAAGTTACTTTCTTGCCTCTTTACTAAAAAACAATGCAGTTATTTCCTAATTAGTATGTAAAGTAATCGTAGGTAACTGGAGTATTGCCTGAATGAAACTGAGATAGAGACAGGCTTACAACTACTTCATTACACGTGTTACATTAGGAGGTAGCATTGACGCAAATAAGTGTTTTTGCAGGGCACCAATCATATACAACTACATACCTAGTTCAATTAAAGATTTAGACATAAACTTACAGAATCTCGGATTTTTGGCAGACAAAATGTGATGACTGTTGTTAACCATAGTTTGTAATCGTTGATCTGGTATATTATTAGGCAAATTTCTTTCTTTTAAGCATTGCACGTGACATTTTTTTATTATTTTAATTTTCCTCTCTTTATTGTTTAAACATTATTTGAATATTGACTTAGCTTATGTTTGACGTGAAATAACTTATTCTGCATGGGATCGGTCAATGTGGCGACGCCTGGGGGAGGCCTATGTCCAGCAGTGGACATCTTTCGGCTGAAATGATGATGATGATGTTTGACGTAAGATTATGACACGATGAGTACCTATATATTTATTTTTCATAATTTAATTATTTTGTGACCTTATTTTATATTTATCCTTTTAATATTTTGTATTTTTTTTTTTTAAATAAATTCATTCATTCCATTAATGTAATTATGTTATCAATGTTAATATCAAATAAATCTATGCATATTTGTACGCCTCCTGGCGTAATATGTGTTATTAACAAATGTATAAATGACTTATGAGGTAAACTGAACAGGATATATTTATTTCGTAAGTACAACTCAGAAATGCTTTCAAAGCCAATCGAACTATAGTAATACCATTATGATTTCATATTTGTATTTCATGTATTGGGATAAGCTGCGTTCCTTCGTGGCCTACCTTCCACCTCACGCAACGTTCCGAACAATCGATAATCCATTGACCCTTGTAATATTGCTGCTAGAATTACTGTTCTATGATTCATGTTCGATTACTGATGTTTGATTTCGGATTGTTGAAATGTCAATTGTGATTTAGGTATTGTAAGAACTAAATAAACCGTGGTAACTTATAATTTCAACAACAGCCGACTAGAATCCACTACCGCTGGTAGTGTCGTTACCTGAAATGATGAGTTTTTGGTTTTATCTTTATTAGAGATGATCATTTGCGCATTTTGAATTTGATTGGAGTTAGTTTTTAAGCGACTTGTGATGTGAAGGTCTACTTGTCGCTGTGATCATAATCTTGTATTAGCTGAATTGTTGTCTTGTCTGTATATTAATTGTATGTATGTATGTATTTTTTTGTATTTAGTACCTACTTTCTCAATAAACTAATAATTTGTTGAAAATTTGCACCAAGTGCAACTCCATATTGTGTCCAGGCTGTCTCTTTCCAATCAAGGTTGCATGGAAGAGATAGCGGAACGTGATAAGGTCGCCTGCTGTATGTTTGTTTTTGTTATAAGATGTCTTTTTGAATTATTTTATCTTGGTGTACATTCTAGTATATATAAATAAATAAATTGGACCCTGTATTGCGTCTTGCAACTACGGTATTTCCGTTAAGACATTCCACAAGCCATTTCACCCTTTAAAACCACTATACAACCACCTACCTATAATATCACCTTAGGATTCCTTCCGCTTTAGCCGTAAAAACAGATCTAACCTGCCTATAGATTTCAAATCTTTAGAAGTATTTTCAATATGGTTTTAAAAAAGAAATAAGTATCAAAACGTGGTTGGTACAGTTTCTTAGAAAAGCTGAAAAGAAATGATTACATAAATAAGTTGTACCAAGGCCAGCCATGTGTTACAGTTAGTAATTATACTAAAGATTAATGACCACTGCGGTAAATGACATAAAGAAACTATGACTAAGCTTTTTATTGGCACTGCTTGGAGGACTGCCCAATTTGATAGGGATAACTACACAAAAGGCATAATTTGATAGTAACTTAATATGTAGTATCTGGACATAAGCTTTCCCCAAGCGTCGTCACATCGAACTGTCCTGTGCGACGTGCACCCAGCGGATTCTCACATCCATCATCAGGTCATCCACCTTGTGGGAGGCCGACAATGTACGTCTTTCCTCGAAAATGAATATCACACTTCACACTAACATTATAAAGGCGAAAGTTTGTGAGTGTTACTTCACACTAAAACGGCTTGACGGATATGGATGAAATTTGGCACAGAGATAGATTTATTTGTTAAAAACATACAATTAAAACCAACAATCAATTTACAAAGAAAAAAGATAATTATACAATCATAAGAACCGTAGATCTGGTTTTGAATTCACTATAAGAATCGCAGCTGACATCCTAGCTAGGTTACAAAATAACCTGTGTTAAGGATGCCAGTTCCATTCCCCAAGAGGTTAACATTATAGATATAACAATTTAAGAGGTGCAAAGATATTGAAATCTAGGGCTTTATAGATATCAGACTTATATCACAACTTAAAATTAAAATAAAATTAAACTAAATTTAAATTTATATATAACATCACAATTTAATATAAAAATAAGATGCAATTAAATAAGAATTAAAATAAAACATCATAATTTAAAATTAAAATAAAACGGTTCGAGTATTAAGTTTGAGTTCATATCAGACAACACAATTTAAAATTAAAATCAACATAAATGGCATTAAATTTGAATTAATATAAAACAATGATAATAACTTTGTAATTGGTAAAAATAAATAATTCATTCATTCATAAATGTGATTTAAACTAACATTCAATTATTTCATGGATTAAATAAAAACTATAATAATTTAAAATGGAGTTACAATTCAATGATTTTGTTATTAAAATATCAGAAATTTATTGTGCTTTAGCCTATTTAAAATTGAAATTTGTATATAAGAATAATTAAAAAAACAACAAAAAATGTATACAAAACCAAAATTTAAAACTTTCCATTGTGGTGGGTTTGTGCGTGTGTGACAGTGATGTTGTGTTTGTGTAGGTGAATATGTAATTGATGAGGGTAATATGCGTTGATGTAACACTAAGACCATCTAAAAGACCAATAGACTCTCTGTCTCGTCGTAGGATAAGCAAAAGAGCCACTTATTAACTTCTTTTTTACAGGCCTGGCTAGGGAGTTGATAAACAGGCAGCAGCTTATTTACTTTATTATATAACGTATAGTCAAACTAACTTCACATCAAAGAGAGATTATCGTCGACTGTTCAAATACGAATACTAAAGTTCTTTGGGCATATAACTCGGAATGAAGACTCAATGGAGCGTCTTGTAATCCAAGGCAAAATGGAGGGCAAAAGATCCCGAGGTCGCTCTCCAACCAGATGGGCAGATCTTATTAAAAGCATCACCAAAGCTACGATGACCGACTGTTCCCACATTGCGTCCAATAGAACCGAATGGCGACGCATGGCAAGAGCCATCTTGCATCAGGACCCACTCATGACCACGACCACTCTGCCAAGAGTGCCCGACTAAGAAGAATAACGTATAGTCAGGATTAGCACATAGAATACGTTTTTTCGCTGGAATATATCGTCCGGATAATTTTCTACGTTAACGCGGGCGAAACCGCTGCCAGAAGTTAGTAGTGATGATAAGTAGATTTCTGTTTCTATCTGGCAATGTAAGTCCCTATCACACACAAGGCTGACAGAAGACCTGATGAGAGCCGCGGGATTCGACTGGATGCGATAAGCTCAGGGCCAGTCAATGTGGCAATCCCGATGTCCAGTAGCGGACTACTATCGGCTTTCTTAAATATTGATGATGACCTGCTTCTAAAGGTACGAGTACCTTCATCTTCTCATCTAGTACTATCTAAAATAGTATATGGGCATTTCGGAAACCGCAATGAAATGATAAGGTATTTTCTGCTAAAGAAGGGTTTGGACCACCAGTAAGAGGTATTTGGGAACTAGCGGATGCCCGGCGTGTGATACTACGCTAAAAAAGAAATACATTTTGTTTATTTTTTGAAAAAAGGTTTTTTTAAACCTTCGCATTATTGCATTTCTAATGAAACCGGTTTGGGGCACATCGGTTGGATGGTGTCAAAGTCTTTAATGGACATGGGTAGAAACAATTTTGTGTTTTATATGTTCAGAGGATTGGCGTAAGTTTATGAAAGGCAAATCTTTTTCTGAGGGGAATAAAACTGACTTATGGTGACGATAGTTTTTCTACTTTTTTTCATCCTACTATCTCTCTGTCACACACACACACAACACCACACCACGCACACGACACCTTCCACTTCACACTTCGCATACTAACAAACATACACAAGCGTTTTTAATTTTTATTAATTTATGGTTAAAAAAAAAATTGTTGCCCTTTTTTTTGTCATTGTTTCTTACAATAGTCCTACATGCCTAAGTTCTACATTAATTTGTGTAAATCCCAATCTCGGCGAGGGGGGCCAGGAGTCCATAGCACAGGGTATCCTAGTTTGGATTCCTGACTCCCACAAACCATTGTACCTCCAATATTTGTAACATAAAATAGAAACAAAATTATACTTTGTGGGAGATAAATAAATATATTATTAGTTTTTCTTACCATAATAAACTTTGCGGAGTTTCATGCAAAATATGGTGATGATTTTTTAAAATATTTTTATTGTCAAGTTTTCAGGCCGTTCTGTTACCAATTTACTGTACAATTAAGTTATAACTTGCCTTTACCTTATCATTTACCATAAAACAATCAAAATTATACCTTCAATAGCTCAAATAATTACGCAAATTACTAGGAATTACCTAGGCTAGGATTACCAGCACGATTTTCAAATTAAACTGTACACGCTTGCAATTTTCATTCATTACTAGCTGTCCCACGCGGCTTCGTTCCCGTCAACTGGCTACCTACCAAGCTAGCCCACCTACTCTAAATACGTTGCGTCTCAAAAAGAATAAATTTTCCCCGTTTTTTGAACATTTTTCATTGATGCTCCGCTCCTATTGGTCGTAGCGTGATGTTATATAGCCTATAACCTTCCTCGATAAATGGACTACCCAACAAAAAAATAATTTTTCAATTCCAACCAGTAGTTCCTGAGATTAGCGCGTTCAAACAAACAAACAAACAAACAAACAAACAAACAAACTCTTCAGCTTTATAATATTAGTATAGATTAATCTTTTTGTACGCCGAATCGATTACATTATTCATATTGAAATTATGCTTTTCCTAGTAGCAGCGCGTAGGGCGGAATAACGAAACGATTTTATTTTCCAGCTAGCGGTTTCCGTGCAAAGCTGTGCCAAAATGCAAATGAGTTAGTATTAAAATCATAAGCGGTTCAGGCAACGTGGCGTTGCCAAGACTGTGTTCAATCATTGTACGGCTGTGTTGTTGTAATTGTTCATTGTTATTGTATGCAGAACTTGAATTTGATAGTTTCGATCCTGTAAATCACTTTCTTTACGCTTTGTGAAGGACGTTGACCGAGGAAAGAACTACTCGTACTTTCCCCATTTTTAGGGTTCCGTACCCGAAGGCCAAACGGAACCCTATTGCTGTCACTCACGTGTCCGCCTGTCTATCCGTCTGTCCGTCCTTTGTCACACAGGTTTCAAAGCCTGGTTGGAGCTACATTCTTCAAATTTTCACAGTTTTAATTAATTATTATTTATTAATTTTCATCTTGTTGACAAAATATTTTTAAATTTACATAAAATAAAATCATCGAGGGGGTATCCTTGTTTAGAACTCGTTGAGTAGATAGTGGTTTTTTTTTAAATATTGCAATACAAAGGAATGAGATGCCGTGAAAGTCGTCTTTTTTTACAAAATTTTGTTCCGTAGAACTTTTTAACTTCCCATTGATCTATGATCTTGAAATTTTGGTAATAATGTTTATTATTACGTTTATTTTACTAACAAATACCAATATATTGATAAATCAGACTTTTCTTTGTTATTCCCTCATTTTTACTATTACAACCAACTTGATTTTGCGTTCAAAGTACGGAACCCTTAATGTGTGAAGACCAACACGCACTTGGCCGGTTTTAATTTCATTGGCAAGCAGTGTTGTTGTGTTCTGGTCTGAAAGGTATCGGTACTGGTTAATTATATCAGCTTTGTTTTATATAAAACTGTAACGACGTATTCTGTGTGTAACTTTACAATAAAAATTAATTAATAGTGAAAGTCAAGGGTTTTCAATTCCACCAAGAATCCTCGACCTGAATACAGCCTCCACACTATATCATACAAGGAGCAAAGCCCAACATGGTTTTGCATCGCAGGATTTGCAGGTGTGTTGTGGCAATACACCTGCAAATCCTGCGATGTCTCTGACTCTCTGGTACTGTAGATGTCCTTAGACGTCAGTGACTTACCATCAAGTATGTCCGGATAATTAGGGGAACTAAAGTTTGTAACCCTCAAGAAGCTAATGCCACGGAGAATACCTATATATATACCTTGCTGAATCCTAGAAATAAAGGGTCGTCAAAGTGGTCTCTTTTCGTCATCAATATCTACTAACCTTATTTTAATGTTAGTAGCTTTGCTTTAAGCTCTCGTTAAAATTAATTAATTTATCTACTAACAAGATCAAGATTTTGAGATTTGAGTCGTTTGGTCGATTGTTTTTCAATTTTAATTGAATTAGTTATAACCTGATTAGCTTTTTGAGAAATCGGCTCTATCGGTTGGGGATAACTGTTTTAAAATTCAATTGCAGACTATGTCCTAAATATAAGTACTAATTAACTAGATAACTAACAAGGCAATTTCTCATAAACACAACACAACACAGTTGCTCATAAAGTGGCTCTAATTTCACCGCAATTAAGCACATAATGACACCTGTAATCAAACTGTGACTTTTTCATTGCTATTAATCACAAGTGAGTTATTGAGTTTTTTATTTTTATTTATTGGTCGAGTTGCTTTGTTCTTAAAAAAGTTTCGATACAAAAAAGATCGTGCTCAATAGTACAAACAAATTAATGTACCTATTGCTTGCTCATTTCATGCAACTTCGTATTTAAATAGATAATTTCAACTTGTACGTGTTTAATAAATAAAATTTTCACTCAAATATAACTTTCGCTTTTTCTGTTATAAAGTAAACTTGAAATGCCCCATTTAGTACGTGGCTAAAACGCTATCCGCGAAAAGCAAAAAAAAAGAAACCTCATTCTTTTAGTCTATAGCCGATCGCCATTGATAGATGCGCGCGCATAGGAAAACTGATTAAATTTTCCCGCCATTGCCAAAATTTTTTCACAACATTTTCCCCGTTGAAAATGATTGTTTTAGTATTATTTTCTTCACAAGTGTGTTGAAAAACGTCGTATGATACACGTATGTATTGAGGATTACCGTCCTCGGCTCTCTTAAGACCCTCACCTAACGGCTCGGGTCTCAATGGTGCCTCAGCGGTAATCACCAACATTACACACTTGTACCATAATGTACTATTTTCAAGCGAGTTAAATAAAAGCTTGTTTAAACAGCTATAATAGTACATTGTGATACAAGGGTGGAAAGTAGGTTATTGCAAACGAGTTGTCATTAACAAGCCCGAGCCGAAGGCGAGGGTTTTTAATTACACGAGTTTGCAATAACCTACACACCCGTGTATCACACGACGTTTTTCAATACAGTTGTGGGAAATAGTAAAAACAAGTCAAAGAATTACATTTTATTTTTCCATAAAATAAAATTAACGTAAGTCGCCATATATCTTTCTCGAGATTTTGGAGGCAAAATTTCATCTTGCGCAGTGTTGGCCTCAGATAATATATCGGGTGGAGTTAATTCCATTTCATCACTTGTACTTGAACTCACATTAAAAAAAAAAAATATCATACAAAAAAAAAATTATACCATTCCTCCTCTAAAAAGCTTATTTTATTTTATACTGAAAACAGTGAATAAAAAGCTCTTTTAATCACTGTTTTGGTGTTTGAATTTAGAACACCAATATAATATTGAAACTCCATCTCAATGCTATACAACCTCCTTGCGCATAAAATATTCGATACAAACTTAGATAGAGATAGAGTTAGAGATAGAGTTATACAAACTTAGATAGAGATAGAGTTAGAGTTAGAGATACAGTTAGAGATAGAGTTATACAAACTTAGATAGAGATAGAGTTAGAGATAGAGATAGAGACAGAGTTAGAGATAGAGTTAGAGTTAGAGTTAGAGATAGAGTTAGAGTTAGAGATAGAGTTAGAGATACCAATATTTTTTTTTACAACGAAAACAGCCTATACAGCCTATTTGATTTTTGATAAATGTTTATGTGAAAATAATGAAATTAAAACTGTTAATTCAATATATTAAACAACCATTTAATAAAGTTTTGAGAATTTTATGCTAAGACGTACAGACTCATTCATTTTGGCCTCGAATAAAATCCCATTTTATTTTAAGTATGAAAACTCCTTGCTACTAAACTTTATTGAATTGACTAAAACATTTAAAACTTAACTGCAAAACTAATGATCGAGCTCGTAAACAAAAGTCACGACCGCGTAATAGAAAGATGCCTGTGCAAAAGATTTAATTTTCGAATCATATACTACTACTATAGCCTCTGAAAGTACGCCATGTTTAACAACTGTATTGAAAAATAATTTATAATTTTGACTCTTCGAAGAATTTTTAACTACATACGTAGTTTCGATATTATTTACGAGATACTTTTAAATCATATGCGTTATGTAAACCAATATCTATTTCGGTTTGTTTGTTGTGTATGTATGTATATAGTAACCGGTGCCGTGGATCAACACATAATAGGGATGATGACTAATAGTAGTTTATGCAATGGTTATATACATGAGGCGAAGCCGAATGTGATAATAATAACACGCGAGTGTTTTAATACCTAATTATATGCCGTTTCATACACTATTTTATCTTCACTCATACAGTTGAAATAAATCAAAAGTGGAAACGGAAAAATATGTGTTAAGGCGATCAATTTAGATTCTCATTAACTGCGCAGCGCGCGCCTCCATAGACAATGACAATAAATTAAAAAGTAAAAGTGTGATATAAAAATGTAAAAGTTATTTTATGGTGCAATTGTTTGAAAATCGAAGGAAAATGTTGCACTGTAATATTTTCTTTTTAAATTTTACTTATCCACGAATATAAAGTACGTGTTTATACAATATTTATTGAATTCATTTTTCTTATTTGGAACATTACGTTGTGAGTGTAGATAAAATTATGTAGTAGACAGTCAGGTAGATTATTAAGAAACATTTATTGGTCACGTATTTCTTCTTATATCACGTAAACAAAAAATAACTATTTAATAAAAGTGCATTAAAATTTCGCGTGACATCACGTTTTAGTACACTTTGTACTCAAAAGTGACGTATCAAGCCCTCACCCCTGAACTTAGATACCTACGCTTTATCTTTGTCAATTTTCATTTATTTGATAAAGCAAGAAAATAAGTGTCCAATATTTTATTCTAATCTAACTGACGGTCTCAATAGATTTATGATTTTTATTAGTATTCAAGATGTTTGAATAACAATATTTCTACTGTCTAGAACATTCAACAGTGAACAAACGCTTTGATTCATTAAGGTGATGACATGCGGCAAAAACGGGCTTTGTAATTTATTTAGTTAAATACTCACTCATTTCTGTACATCTCTGTGTAACCTTTCGGGGAAAATAGGCATTATGTTATGTGTTATGTTTTAACCTAATCTATTTAGTTTGGGGCTGCGGAATAATGTAATGTTCCTGAAAATTTGATATATTATGTCTTAACTTTATTTCTGAGAACTTGTTTGTTTCCGAAACACATGTTAGAAAAAAACCCGATACAAAATGATCGGCTTAAAAATGTTATCTGTATTACTCGCCAAAAGCGTTACGTCGGTAAAATTAACAATAACGAATAAAATTTTAAGGTTACCCTAGTCGAAGGCACGAACTATTTTGTGCGCGGTTAAAATGCATGCTATCTCATCCGACAACATGTGCGAAAGAGATAGATGCTGTGATGAGCAGTAAGAAGCTAGTTCGCGTACAAATTAGCACTTTTGCAAATTTGTTTCGAAATGGATGATGATTTAGGATGAAAACGAGCGCGCGAAATTTTGTAAACAGACCTTTGCGAGTCTAGATATCATGAAAAACGACTAAATGTATATTTTCAAAATAAAATTATTTGCATTGTTGAAATACTAATCTATCCCTGTATGGAGGCCGTTTTGCGATTTTCTTCTTCATATGGTATTTATTTCCGCCCAAATATGCGTTAAAATTAGTTTTGAAATATGGAACTTTCGACGCTCATGACATTCATATATTTTATTTTTTTACTTTTTTTTTCCATACAGGGCTAGATAATGATGAGACAAATTAATATCATTTTTTATTTTGAATGTACATCGTCAAACATTGGAGTAATCGCCAGACTACGTTTGTATGGAAGAATGATCGACTAGTGTAACCTTAATGCGGAAATGCGATAAAAAAATATATAATATTTTTTTAATCAATCGATAAAATTTTCATATTTTGTAATAAATTGCACAAATCTCTTTCTTTTATATGCAGTCCAACAGTGACCGTGATTTACGTCTTGTCACGGCAAAACAATATTCAGGTAGATACCTATGTATATATGTATGGTGTTTGATGGTTCAATCTTTGGTGGCCTTCCCCGATACTACGCTGTGGATAGCTGGTAACTCAATAGCTCCAATCAGTTCAGTGTGATACCCAATCATGTGGGTAGAACGTAGGTAGATAGATAATTTCTATATCCTAAGTACAAAATGATGTTAGGTAGGTTGGTGCACATAGCTGATCATGATTTAGGTAATTTCTTAGGTCTTAAATTATTGCAGGTATGCAGTTCTTCTTAGTGTGCCTATAGCAATAATGTTTCAATGTATATAGAACAGTGTATCTATACTAATATTATAAAGAGGTAAAGTTTGTGAAATCGGGAGAAATCTCTGGATCTACTGAACCGATTTAGATGAAATTTGGCATGGACATAGTTTGAGACCATGGGAAGGACATTGGTTAGTTTGTATTCCCTTGGGATGATAACGCACTAACTACGCGGGCGAAGCCGTGGGCAGAAGCTAATTTTACGATAAAAACGTTGCCTTTGGCACTTGGCGATAGAATAGATAGTGAACGAATTGTAATCGGCTCATTAACTAATTAAAGAGATTATCTTTGTCAAATAAACGAATGTACTTCTTTGTTTTATTAGTCAAGATAAAATTACAAACAATTTCTTTGAACAGTAACGCGAAAACTGTTTGCTGGCCAGCATTTAGACTAGCACAGGTGTAGTTGACACAACTTTAAAAATGGAACATGCCTTCTTTGGTTGTCACTTTTAATTTCGAACAAGCCGAAATGCGCCAGTATGCGCCTCCGTCCGCTCCGATGCATTCACGTTCTACAATGCCCTTCCGTCGTGCAAAAATGTGACAGTAACTGAAGAATCATTCGCACGAAAGCACATTTGAACTCTAGACCATTTGACAATGTCAAAAGACGCAAGGTTATCGTCTTCTAAATTATTTAATATAAAAAAGTGAATCAAAAATAATGACAGCGCCCGTCTATTTTTTATTAGTTAGTTTTTGGAATCACCGAAACCGTTAGATTTTGAAACAGTGTAATTGAATGCTATACTCGGAATATTAATTCGATTCCAGATTTGACAATTTCAGTGTTGCAACGTTATGACAAGTACTAAATAGTGACTTTGCAAAATTATTCGATATGGAAATGGAATATTTCCGGATCGATTCTTCTCGTTTATAATTTTACTCTCGTAAAATAAGTATATCAGGAAATTAAATATTTCTGAACCGATAATTTAGTTTTGACGATTAATTAACGATCTGAGACTTTTCTTTTATAATTGTGTGTGAAATAAATAAAAAAATGTGATCATGAGAACAAACACAACGTAACAACACTTTAACAAAAACCCAACAAAATATCGATTCGCAATGAAATAAGATATTCGTGCAGTCACACTGGGAGAATGAAGCCGAATGACACGATAAACAAAATGGCGATAGCTGCACGAGCGCGCACGGGTTGCCAATACTGAAAACTATCGAGGCTCTTGTAGTATAAGTTTTGTTTTTAATATAAAAACAAAAATATTAACTTTTTATAAAATAGAGCAGCGATTACTAATTAATAAATAATTATGTATTTATTTAAATAAAAATCAATAATTTGACTAAATTGGCACACTGATGGCACACACACTGATTGTTTATCGATTTTTGTGTTCATCACTACACTATTATATGTGGTATCATTATTTCACAAAATGACAGTAGCTAATGTCAAATCTGGAATCGAATTAAAATTCTGACTATAATTGTCGTTACGTGGCGGCAATCTACTAGTGTCAGCTAAATTCGCAGGAGAGTTGCTTTCGTTCGTACCACGCATTGACAACGAACTGCTATTCCGTAATAATGCTACTAAACCACAAATTAGATGACCACATCTCGTAAATGTCATCCTGCGATGATAAATCAATAAAATAGTCTAACTTAATAACTATATTCAAGCACTTCTAAGATTGTAATCGGTGTCTTAATATTTGATCCCATTCCATCAGGTATTAGGTTGGTTTTATCAGAGGGTTTTATAATCTAAAATTACAGGATTTTCGTAATCTTTTGACCTTTGCTGTCTTATTTATTATTCTATTCTATATTTTTAGACGGCAAGCAAAGCCGATGTCGTCTATTCTGCCAATGTCGAAAAATTAAGTCTTATTTTCAATGTTCTTATTTAATTAGTTTGGGTGGGAGTTTGCTTAAAAAAATGGCCTTATTTTATTATCATGAGTTTCAGTATGTAATTGTTTTGTGCCTTTCATGCCAATCTACAAAAATCTATTGGACAACCCTCAATTGTTGGAAAATGTACTGACAAAATGTATTATAGGTACTAGAGCCAAAGATTGTAGAGCTAATATTAGTAGATTCATTAATTTCTTTTGGTTCACACTTTTTGGTGTTATTTGTTTTTTTTATTTTATTTCTTAATTGTTCAGCTCTAGTCTTATAGCTACATGACTTCACTAAGCCGTGCCATAAGCTTTTGCTTCATTTTATTCAAAAATAAAAATACAAGAACATATTTCTCTACTTAATGTGAGTAAGAAATAGTAACGCGAATCGACATTATGTATATCAGATTTGCCGCAGATTTAATGCGTCCATTTGGCTCAGAAGTCTTTTAACTTATCAACGTATTTTCTGTTTATTTTCATGTTAAAATGAATATGGTTTCAGTTATATTTTTGATTCAACGCATTTTATTCTGAATAGAGATAATTCCAGAAACTCTTATTGGCAATTCAGACATAATTCTCGTTATAAAAAATAAAGTATTCTTAAGATTTATCTCTGTTACTCTGTGTTTATTGCTGTTGTGTTGTATCAGTATCGAATAAATGTCTTTTTAATCTTTTCTTTCCTTGCTAATCTTAATCTCAATCAGTCAAAAAAGCTCTATTTTACAAGCTTTAAAATATGTATATAAGTGTGTTCGAGTCAAACTCTTGCAACTGAATTTTAAAGCAGCTATCCTCAACCGATTTTGCATATACACGTTTGGTTTGGATGACAATGCACGGTAAGCCAAAAAGCTAGTCTAAAAAAAAATAAGTGTTTATTTTTTCCTACATTCTGAAAAGTTTTTGACATTGATTGTTGCCGAGATGAGATCGCCATTTGATTTTTTTTTAAGTACAAGGAGAAATGGCGTCCTTATTTCTATTGTTCCATTCCGATTCCAATTAGTTATTCAAAAGTTTTAATGACTTATTACTTACTGAGTACTCGACATAAAATAGTTTAGAAATTAATAATGGAATTTGGCTGTTTGTTCGGGAGAAGTGGGACACATCAATATGATCAAGTTTGTTACGATAGAATTGATATTCAGTTTAGTTACGTTTGATACACGAAATCAGGGCGCACCATTGGCGTTTTCACACTGAATTATGTCAAACCTATGTGCTTATGATCAAAATTGTATATACCCGTTCATCTATATCTATACTTTTAAACTAATATTATAAAGAGGGAAAATTTGTATTTTTGTATGTAATGACTAAACCTAAAAAGTACTGGATCGATTTCAAAAATTCTTTCACCGTTGGGAAGCTACACTATACCCGAGTGACATAGGCTACTTTGTATACTTGTATTCCCACGAACACGGTAACTACGATGAAACCGCGAGGCGTCCGCTGATGTGATGTAAATATCTCAGTAGATAAGAATGCTTCATCAACTAGTTTCTTCCCAAAATTGCCGGAGTCAGCTTCTAGTCTAACTAAACGTAGCTAAATACTAAGAAAGAAAGAAAAAAATGTTTTCGTACCACTTGCTCAAAAAAGTGACATTCTATGCCACAAAAAGCGAACATAACAATAGTCATTTTTAACCCCCGACGGAAAAAGAGGGGTGTTATAAGTTTGAGGTGTGTTGCTGTGTATCTGTGTATCTGTGTATCTGTGTGTCTGTGTATCTGTGTATCTGTGTATCTGTGTATCTGTGTTTCTGTGTATCTGTGTGTCTGTCTGTGGCATCATAGCGCCTCAACGGATGAACCGATTTTGATTTAGTTTTTTTTGTTGGAAAGGTGATTGTGTCGAGAGTGTTCTTAGCTATGTTTAAAAAAAAACGGTTCAGCCGTTCAAAAGTTATGGGCGTTTTACTGTTTGAATCGGGATGTTTTCGCAAGATAAATGTATCGGGGGTTTTTTAAATTTTTAAATTTTACTTGTTAATCTGTTAAAAACAGGGAAAGAAAATTGTACTGAATTTCTTTCATCCTCTAGGGGGAGAATGTGATTTACATTTGGAATACTTACCGAAATTTATACTGAACTACATCTGTGTTTACACCATTGAGTTTGTATATAAAGCATTATAGTTACATCTTTTTGAACAAGTAAAATTTCAAAATTTAAAAAAACCCCGACACATTTATCTTGCGAAAACATCACGATCTAAACAATAAAACGCGCATAACTTTTGAACGGCTGAACCGATTTTATTCAAACATACCTAAGAACACTCTCGATACAATAACCTTTCAAACAAAAAAACTAAATTAAAATCGGTTCATCCGTTGAGGCGCTATGATGCCACAGACAGACACACAGATACACAGATACACAGACACACAGATACACAGATACACAGATACACAGATACAGAAATACACAGATACACAGCAATACACCTCAAACTTATAACACCCCTTTTTCCGTCGGGGGTTAAAAAAGAATACGCATTTATTATGCAGTTATGATTATTAAATATAAAATTACGAAAACCGACGAGGCCGTATGAGATTGATGCCTTTGCTTTGCCGACAATAAAATATAAGTCTAGGAATTTGCCGCGTTTTTGTTTTCTTCAAATACATAAACGTTAATGCTTATCTCATATTATTATTGTATTAATTTTTTCGCAAATGGTACGAAAGGTAGAGTATTTTCCTCGGTGATAAAGCTGTCTTAGTCTTGGGTGAACTTAAATCCCTCGCTACACTCAGGACTCGTCTTAAATCCCTCGCTTCGCTCGTGATTTAAGTTTTTAACACCCTCGCTACGCTCGGGAGTAAACCACGAGTCCTTCGTTACGCTCGCGATTTAAATCGTCACCCGCGACAGAAGACACTGCTTTATCCCCTTGGTTAATAATCTACTATTATTTGCGCCCGGTATGGTGTATACCATAAATAAAAGGTCTTATAGACACCCGGTTGGAACTGAGTTCTATTAATTAAATTTACAGTCTTTCAGTTTCGTAAAATACGATTAAACTGAAATACACAAGTCAGCACGCGCTCGTACGTCTTCGGGTTTCTTCGTGCGCCTCCGGCTCCCTCCTCGGCGTCACCTTTTTGTGCGGGTCTTCGCTTGTACTATCCTGCATGCATTACGCTGTAAGAATGTACCTCGCACAAATTATCACGCAAAAATGACTATTTATATTAATAAAAAGCGTATACGTTGAAATTAGAAATATTTTAGCATATTCTCAAAATTCATGGCAAGCTGAATCGATTCCCTCTATGAGAGGAGACCTGTGTACCAGCAGTGGGAACATTAAAAAAGGCTGATGATGTGATGTGACGTATCGATAAAAAAAAAATAGTTTCTTAGGTGATTGGGAAGTGTCTCAAAAATTACTGTAAAAAGGTGTCAGTTTTTGGTGTCGTTTTTTTCATTGTTACGCTTTTTTCGGTCTAGCCCCTTAGTCCGCTAACCAATCAGAAATATAACATATTATGTGATAAGGAACTCCGTTCCAAAACTTAAATACAAATAGGGAAAGTATGCGTTTACATTGAGCGCCTATCTGACTTCTACAACCCATTCAATGAGTAAAACATCGATATACAGGCTGGGCCAGAGATCGTGGATCATAGGAAACAGGGTGATATTTGGGGCTATTTGTCGTAGGTCACAAAGTACCAATTCTTTTATAATTGTTTTTTCTTCTAATCACCCCAACTATCGCCCTGTTTCGTTTGATCCACGATTTTTAGCCCACCTTGTATATGTTCTACGCACAGAAATTTGGCGGTCCGAATACTCACTCTGTTCGACTGCAATCCGTACACCTTTCTTACACTATGTTCATTGCTCTGACGTTTTGATCGCGAGTAAACTAAACTCTATAAGCGATCTAGCACTGCATGTTTTAATTGTTTGATTAGACAACATAAATAATGTTTTAGCGCTGCAGCGAACTTTAGTTCTAACTCGCCAGCATTTTACCAAAGATGTTTTTTTTAATTTTCTTGTCTATCTGTAGAATGTATGTCAATGAAGTAGAACGGTACCACCTGGTAAAACTGCTTGTCAAACTTTCTGACACTCCGCTCCTCTCTAATCTAAAATAGAATAGAAATTATTTTAAAGATGAGAGAATCTCAAATTACTTTCTCGCTCGTTACAATTGGATTTAAACTTAAGGAATAATTGGCTACTAATTACTGTTGAAAAATATAACAAATGCGTGATGCACTAACCTATAAACGAAATCATAAACCGGTTTTATTAGTTTAGATTTTGCTTCAAAAGTTAGTACGCCTGTACTTACCATTTAGGGGGCATTAAGTAGATTTCGCGGTGAGCGCTAACGCGTGCCCGTGTTCCGCCATAAGCGGCACAGGAGTACACCGTGGAGTTGTAGTGTGTTGGAGTCCCACATATCTGCGCTATATCACCGTGCTAGCGCAGCGCAGTATGCATGAGCAATTACCCAATTAAAAGGGGGAAATAGATGTGATAGTACACCCATTTCACCAGTTCTTAAAAGAAGAAATCATTTGACTCAGTTTATGAGTAACGATACACAGTACTAAAATTATAGTGTCAAATCACTCGCTTCATGTAAAATACTGTTATTCTGCTACATCCGGGTAGACGGAAAGTTGACTCCAACAATAGTTATAGTCGTGACAATCTAAGAAGTCGGATTTGATAGCTATAAATTAATCTTGGTGCTTATAAATGATACTCGTTGTTATATGTAGTGTTTAAGTAACATAGTAATTAATAAGGATAATGAATTTAATTATTCAATTTCTTACGTACAAAGTTATCGCGGCATGTAAAATGGAAAACGTCATCGGACTTCTTATGGCGCGTTTACATTATGTCGGCCACCGTATACGGCGACCGCGATCGGTTGAAACGGATCGGTTAACCGAAAGGGCTGTTTTTATTAAGTCGGTGGCAGAATACGGCAACCGTATTCGTTTTAGTTGTCGGTTTACCGCATTCAGCCGAACTGTGTACACTCTTGTTGAAAGCATCATCATGAATAGACATAGTTTGTTACGACATGGAATGACTAAATGTGTAACTGTAAAAAGAAACACATTACTTGATGCGTGCGTCATCTGCGCTCTTCGATTGAAGAATAAGTAGCGCGTTTCAACAAGTCCGCCGTATTCGGTAAAAGTTTCAGTAAATTCTGATACGCCCTCCCGGTTGACCCAGAGTTGGATAAGTCATAGGATGATTAAACAAACAAAAAAAAAAAACCCGTGTTTGGTCACCGAAAACGGTCTGCGGCCGAATACGGCTAACCGAAAACCTGCTTACACTAGTCGGTGACCGAATACGGGCTGTGGTCGAATACGGCTAACCGAAAACCTGCTTACACTAGTCGGTGATCGAATTCGGGCTGCAACCGAATCGGTCAAAAGGACCTAATGTAAATGAGCCATTAGATTGTTACGATTATAGTAGAAAAATGTTAGGCAGATGATAGGACCGGAAACGTTACTGAGTTTATTTAAAAGCTGCACAAAATGATACAGTCGCAGTTAACCAAACACAAATAGTATAAATCCTGGTGACATTATATTTCCGCGCGAACGGTAGCCAAGAATGAGGCCAATTTCGTTGTGGATACAAAAGCTTACTGTTGAAGAAACTTGAAAAGCAATTTGGAAGGTATTATTATTGTGTCTATACGCTCCGAGGAAAATTTTAGCCAACAATTTAATTCCTGGTGTACATACAACTGCAATGTAGTGTACATTGATATATATAATTTAATTCCTGGAGTAAACTGTGCAAAGGTAATACTGCAATTAAGTATAGTGTACAAACTTAATTACACGTGTAAACTGTATTACTAATAGTGTAGCGAAATGTATTATTGTATTTTATTAAACTGTACTTTGTTAACTTGTTTATTTACTGTAATGGAATGTATTTTAGTTCCTTATGTAAACTGCATTACTAATACTGCAATGTAAAGAAATTAGTTCCTTTTTTGCCTTACTATATAAAAAGAAGTGATACTAATTCTTTGAATACTATAATTTTTAAGCTTTGCGAAATATTGCTATTTTGATAACAAAGTTAATAATAGCTATGTGTGGAACAACCAGTTTAGGATACAAATTTTATGTAGGCGAATTGATGGAAAATAAAAATTTATTTGGATTTTAGAATATAAATTGACGTTTATTCGGCTCGAATCGTAGCTGAAGTGTTGAGCATATTTACGTCATAAATAATGTTCTCAAATCAACATCTTTTCTTCTCTCTCTCTATCTCTTCTTCTTCTTCTCATCGAGAGATATCTCGAAGAGAGGATAAGCTAATATTTTGAGGATAAGCTCGTTAATGACAAATAATTAATACTTCAACAGAAAATTATTGATGAAATTATAGATTGTTTTTTTAAAACAATCTTTTTTCGTATTATTCCCAGGAAACCCTTTCATTTGATACCCATAGCATGGCAGTACACAAAAAAAAACTAGACCGCTATCTTGGACCGTCCGCCAAATTGGATTTAAAATGAAGTCACTTAGCTAACAATGCATTGTCATACAAACTAAACGTGTATGCAAAATTTCATCTAAATCGGTGGCGAATAACAGCTATAAAATTCAGTTACAAGATTTGGCCCGAATATATACATGCATACATTGCAAGTTAAATAAAATCTTGTAAAATAAAGTATATCATAGTTTTTCATAATAATACATAAAATAATAAGTAGGCGGAACGTGTTTATTTCCCTTCCTACAGCTTAAATTGGAAAGCCACTGCACAATTTGATTCCGCCTAGCCCTTTCCATCATCGGAATACAAGACGTACGGCCATGCGCCATCGGTACATGGTTGACATCCCTCCCATACGCACAAAGCGTTTTGCTAATACTTTCATTGTGCGCACAGCTAAGGACTGGAATTCCCTTCCGGAGTCTTTGTTCCCTGATAGCTACAACCTAGGGGTCTTTAAGTCAAGAGTGAATAGGTTTCTTCTAGGCAAGCGTGCTTCACCGTAGACAACATCATCGCTTAACATCAGGCGAGATGATGGTCAAACGCGAGCCATCTACATAATGCAGGTACATTTCCATTTCATGTGAAATCGTAAATCTTAGCCCTGTATCCCAGGAGCATATTAAAGCGAACTAGTTTCTATGTTGCCCCTAAACGTGCGGTATAAATGAATCATTATTGATTTTCCCAACCTGGGTAATACTCGTAGGTAATATATCCCATCGTGGGAGATATCCCATGTGGGGTGGATCAAGGTGTTAAATAGTTGGCCACCTTCTATGAACAGTAATTTTCCCAAATCGCTACCATTTTACACATAAATGAAATTTTATATCAGACTAGCTTCGCCCGCGTGAAAGTCGAAAATTATCTCGAGGGAACATATTCCCGGGAAAAAAAGTAACCTATGTGCTATTCCTGACTATAATCTATCTCTGTGCCGAATTTCATTCGGACCCGTTCAGCCGTTTGAGCGTGAAGAAGTAACAAACATACACACTCACAAACTTTCGCTTCTATAATATTAGTGTGATAAGTTTAGGTCATCATGCCTTTACCAGGGATTATAATCGCTATACAGGGTGTAACAGAAAGATGCGATCATATGTTAAAAACGGCTTCTGCCCTTATATGTATCAAAATTTGTATGGGAGATACGGTTTTGTTTTAGAGAATTCGCTATGACTTCCTTGGAGAAAGTTGTTACCTTACTGGGGCTGCCTCAGTTTATGTATGACACAATGTTTGAGATGAAATATATATTATTGTTTTGTTTTATATACACGGGCAGAAGCAGTTTTACACCCTATATACGCGAACCAGCCTATGTTAAATCCTTAAAATCAGTTGAGAATGCGCCTTTTAAAGCAATCTTAGAAAAAATAACAATACTTAACTGACTTATTTATTTATTAAAACTTCATGCAACATAAAAGTACATAGGCGGACTTAATGCCTTAGGCATTCTCTACCGGTCAACCAAGGGCGGTGAAGAGATAGCATGTAGGTGTATAAAAATAGAAACCTACACCTATACCCACCCTACACCAACAACTATAACTTATATTACATTAAACACCTGAGTTTAACTTAACGATATTATCATAATACTGCAAGGATAAAGCTGATATTGTGTAATATAAAAGCAGGAAAAAGTGTGAAAATATCTTGAGAAAATATAAAAGAACCGTCTATCAGACAGAGAGCGGTCAAGCATTGAGGTCAGTTTTGCGTTCGTTGCGTTGTATTACGTTACATAGACCTACGCAGGAGGCATTCTGACCGCGTCGGTCAACCGGAACGCACGCGTTCGCGCGTTCACTGCTGTTTCGGTGACCAAATTTGAAGAAAGCCGAGCAAAAGTAGCAGAAGCATGGTTGGAAATTGTTGTTGGAATTTCTTCATATTTAACCCATTTAGAAAAAAGTCTATGAAATTCTCCATCTTGTTCTCTATCCTTATTATCTGGGCGCGCCCAATATTTGCATTTCCGTCTTGATGCTGATGTCCATAAAATCAATCATCCGTCTGCCGATGAAGAACTATTGTCCGACCGTCTAACAGCGGGGTTCGTGAGCAACTGCACGCTCGAACGCAAAACTGACCTCTTGAACGCTTGACCGCGTGACCACTTTCTGTCTGATAGTACTCTGAGGTGGCTTAAAAAATCTAAAATGATATTGACAGATCTTTCCGTGCCTTTTTATGTGATTGAGGTAGCAAGCGACAAAGTTTGTATTGTTTATGTTCTCCCTCTACTCGACTCCCGAGACAATGTGGGCGTTTCATCCCTTGAAAGCTTATTCTTAGAAGAGCTGAAACTAATTCTTAGAGTGCAGGTACATAGATACAGCATCAGAGCTTTCTGAGCTCGTGTTATTGTAAAGTTTCAAGGAATAAGTGTAAATAAAGTGGTGTTTTAAGGTTTCCGTACCCTTTGGGTCCAAATGGAGGCCTATTGCTGTTACATACGTGTCTGACTGTCCTTCGTCTATCACACAGGTTTTACAGACAAACGGTTGGAGCTACAGTCTTTAAATTTTCTCAGTAGGTATAAGCATTTTGTTGACCCAATGCCAAACAAATTGTCAAAACATCCCATACAGTTAAAGGAGGGGTATCAATTTTTTTTTGATCTACCCCATCGAGGGGGTATCGTTGTTTAGAACTCGTTGTGTAAATAAATACTGTATTTTTGTTAAAATCCGTCGAACTTTTTAATTTCCCATTGATCTATTAACTTGAAATTTGGTGATAAAGTTTATTATTACGTATATTTTACCAACACATACCAATATATCCCCTCATTTATCCCATAGAACCAACTTGATTTTGCCGTTTGGTATGGAACTCTAAATGTGCGAAGTCCAACACGCACTTGGCCGGTTTTTTTTTTCAAAGTAAATTATTAAGGTTTTAAGATTAACTGGACTCTTATTAAAAAAATATGATAAAGATGTAAACAATTTGGTTTATTTCTGGAAGACTATTACATTAATGGAAAGCTACGCAATCGCTAAGCGTCATAGGCTAAATATAATCCCGAAAAACTGCATGTTTTGTATCCTAGGATAGGATACGGCAGCCACCTAAAAAACTTAGCATTCTATAAGAATAGGTAACATGAAAACAAAACAATGAATGTACCACGAATCTGATCTATCTTATTCTTTAAACGAGCAATTCTTGTATATATATAATCTGAATCTCGGATACGGCTCCACCGATTTTCATGAAATTTAGTATGCAGGGGGTATTCGGGGGCGATAAATCAAAACGTACAAAACGTCGTTTTCTCTATTTTCACCCGAGCAGTGCTCGGTCGCCCAGGTGGTCAGTTGGTCCGGTGGTCATCAGGCTAAATGTTGGTATACTATATATAAATGAATATAATGTAATTTTATAAAAATACTTTTCATAGAATCCGGTGAAATTGATGTTTAAATATTGAAATAGTAAAGACTGTTCTATATTGCATATAAGTAAATCCAACTAGGTTGCAGATATAATAATTTAACAAAAGCTGGAAAAGTTGAGCTTGGAAAATAGATGAGTCGGAAACCCAGCGGGATAACTGGAGTTAGAAATCACGATAAAATGAATATAAATTGCATACAAGCTACTCTCAATTTATTTTGTGTTATAAACTTTCTAGTTGGTTGGTTTTGATCTTGAATAATAATTAAGTTATAAAAATCAATTTAAAATGTCTATTGACAAACCAAATTTTTATTCTGGATAAATGTTGATGGATTTTGGAATCATTATTTCTAATTAGTTTTGACCTATGTGCCAATTGTATGAAGATTATAACTTCAATTTAAAATACAATTTCTAGGGCAACTTGTATCTTGTCTCTCAAGATACAGGTTGCCCTAGTTTGAGAGGCAGGGTTCATTACTCTAAATGGTTACAATGGAATAACTCTCACAATATATCTGTACCTAAACTGTAATGTAACCGTTTTTGCACCAATAAACATTTTATTATTATGTCTTTTATTTAACTTTTTTCTTATTTATTACATTTTTAAATATTTTTACAAAACACACAAAAAAGAAAAACATTTAAAAATATAAAAAATAGAGGCCCACCGGTATCGGGAACAGGGTCCAAGCTACCGGCGGTCAGGGCTCCAGAGAGAGGAACCTCCTAACAATACGAGCCGTGTCCAGCAGTACTGCTTTCTGGATCAGGCCCTTGACCCAGCCGCCTAACGAGAGCCTCCTAAGGTGTTGGTCGAGGCTCGTGGCTATTAAGCCATGGGCTGACACGACTATCGGTACAATGATCGCTGAGTCCACATCCCACATGTCGACAACCTCGCGAGCCAAGTCAAGATACTTGATTTGCTTATCTTTCTCGGCTTTCACGAGGTTCCCGTCATGCGGGACAGTTATGTCAACAATCATTGCACGCCTCTCGATTCGGTCCACCACCACTATATCAGGCTTATTAGCGATAATAGTTCTGTCAGTGATGATGGACCGATCCCAGTACAATGTGATATTGCCATTCTCGAGAACTGGGTCGGGCACATACCTGTAGTACGGCACCTCCGACGCCACAAGAGTGTATTTCAGAGCAAGTTGCTGATGGATAATCCTGGCTACAAGGTTGTGCCTATGCAAGTACTCTTCGTTAGCTAGACGAGAACAACCAGAGATAATGTGGCGGATCGATTCACCCGGACGGTGACATGCCCGACAGATGTCAACCGTGCCATCCTTTACAATAAATCTCCGGTAGTTATTCGTCATGATAACTTCGTCCATAATTGCACAGACGAAACCTTCGGTTTCCCCAAAGAGGTCACCGAATCGCAGCCAGGCTACGGACGCTGATTGATCTACTTCGGACCCATGTAGGGCCCGGAAAAAGCGTCCGTGAAGCTCCTTACTCTGCCATACCTCCTTGCGGTCGTTAGTGTCAAGCACTACAGGCTTGCGCCAGTTCTCATTCGCCAAGGAGAGCGGGGTGAGTCCCTTGTCCACTGCTACTACATCTCGATGAATACCCACGTCGGTGTTTAGAAAATATTCTCTGAGATTGCATATCTCGCGGTTGTGGAGGTTTTTGGCATTTAAAAAGCCTCGGCCTCCACACTTCCGCGGGATATACAATCTCATGACTGACGATCGTGGGTGATGCATTCGATATGCAGTCAGCAGTGTACGGACCCGCCTATCCAGGGCGTCAAGTTCCGTTTGAGTCCATTTGAGTATGCCGAAAGAGTACATCAGCACCGGCATGACCCAACCGTTGAAGGCGCGCACCTTGTTTCCGCCCGAAAGAAGGCTATTGAATACCTTCTTCAGGCGGCCAAAGAAGCGTTCCCTCAACGATTGCTTCATGTCTATAGTACTGATACCTAACGCTTCCGACATACCCAAATACTTATAGGTTTCGTTTGGAGAGAGGGATCTCAGGTTTATGGAATCCGCAAGTTGAATTCCTACGGATTCCACAATCTCCCCTCGCTTTACATGCATGACCGCACATTTGTCCACACCAAACTCCATCCTGATGGCGCTACTAAAAGTTTCAGTTACCTTTAGTAGCTCCATCAGCTGAAGATTGCTGGGGGCAAAAAGCTTCAAGTCATCCATGTAAAGGAGGTGAGATATAACCTGACCACCTCTCTTCAACCGATAGCCTAGCCCTGAATTCTCCAGCATCATGCTTAGAGGATTCAAGGCTAGGCAAAACCAAAGTGGACTCAAACTATCGCCCTGGAATATACCTCGCTCGATCCTTATAGGTTCGCTATTCCTCTGGATATTTCGACATCCTGGATAGCGAAGGACTGTGCTCCATTGCCTCATACACGACATCAGGAAGGTGCGTAGAGTTGTATCTATTTTATACAATTCTAGCACCCTCATGAGCCATGTATGCGGCACCGAGTCATAGGCCTTCTTATAATCTATCCAACATGTCGACAGATCCTTTCGGGAACGCCGAACCTGTTGGCTAATGGCCATATCAATAAGGAGTAGCTCCTTAGTACCGCGGGATCCGTTCCTACATCCATTCTGAGAGACCAACATGATGGAGTTATTGTCAACATGTTTATTAATTTTTACTCTCAAAATGGATGTAAGAACCTTATAGACCGTTGGTAAACATGTAATTGGTCTATAATTTTTGGGTTCCGCGGTGCTACCAGACTTGTGGAGCAGGTGGGTTATTCCTGTTGTAAGGAACTTGGGTAGCGAACCAGACTCTAAGGCTGCCTGGTACTGAGATGCCAAACGAGCGTGCGACCTTTGTAGCCACTTGATCCAAAAGTTGTGCAGTCCGTCCGGTCCTGGAGATTTCCAGTTCGGCAACGGACGGACTGCACGGGCTACATCTTGGGGGCTGATCGTGATAGCCCCCATTTCTTGTATTGGATCACACGCTCGTTCGACCTCCCGAGTCCATTCACCTTCGGTGTGACTGACAGGCACCGACCAGATGCTGCGCCAGAATGAAAACATAGCGTCATCATCCGGCAGGTGCGTATCAGTCACACCTTGGTCGGGTCGCTCCCAAGCCCGATAAACCCACCTTTCATTACTTTGGAATGTGCGATTCTGGGTGTATCGCTCCACTCTTCGCCTGTACCTACGAATACGGTTTGCCCATGCATACACTTTTTGCTTCAGGAAGTCGATGCGCTCTGTGACATGGGATATATAGTCTCGGGGGCTGACATCAGTCCCCGAAAACGCCCGTCTCACAAAGCGCATCACTCTTGGGCGACTATTGCCCTCCCTGAAACAAATTAGTTTTCCGATGAGTGCTCTGGCCCCACCAATACGACGTTCGATCCTGCACTGCCAAGCCGGTACGGCTGGTTTCGGTCGTGTAGCTCTGTCATCTGCAAATTTGACATGAGCTACACGACATGCCGCTACAGCCGCGCAGTACATAATCGAATGTGTATCAGTGAGGTCTTCGCAGTCATCAAAATAGTTTGACAACTGCGAATCCAGAACAGCCACCAGCGCCCTATTTTTGTTATGCATGGGCAAACGAGGTAATCGTGGCCTAAGTTCGGGTGGCATGTAGCGATAATCCCGAATAGCACACTCCAAAGCACTCCTCAATTCCTCATTGCACTGGGTACTTACGTTTGTAACCCTGTCACTACTCTCCACGTCAGCATTGATGGCAATATGGTTTGACTGTGGTGGTACCACAGCCTGCGACGATGGGGCAGTGACACGGTTACCCATTTCCGTTCGGAGGCGATCAAGTACAGTATCATCCAACATACGATTACGCTGGATGACCCGCACCTGATCCGAAAGTCGTTGGGCCGAAACGTTGACGGCTGGCTCAAGCACCTGAAACAAAGAGAGCATCCGGACACGGTACGCGGTCAGGTTGTTTCCTCCCTCTGTAGCCCCAAAGTATGCGCGCATGACATTTTCATTGATTGATGGTGTCCATCTCATGCGCTGCACACTTCCGCCGGGTGCTGGGACTCTATCAGAGACGGGTAGGCCTCGAGGTCCTAAGCGGTCCGGCGGCCGGCGTCCTCCCCGACGACGCGCAGGTGGTGGTGTCGTCGGCGGCGAGAAATACTCGTCGCTCGAGCTCGACGCAACTGCCGCGGCCGATGTCACAGCACTCACGGTGGGGCTGGGTTCCGGCGGTGGCGAGGCGGAGCTGGGCGACGAGGCCGGAGGTGGTGGGCGTGCATTGCGTGCTGCAGCTCGCGTCAACATGACGTCTATTCCATTTTTCTCGTTTCTTGTTGTAATTCGGTCATTTCAATTCGGTTAATTCGGTCAGCTTTCATTATATTATTGTTTAGTTTTTTTTTTTCTTGGTTTCATTTTGTTTATTAGAATTTAGGTAGTTAAAATTAAATATATTGTAAGAAATTACGAAGAGAATATTTTTTGGCAACCGTCTGTCAAGTTGAGCCACAGATTATTATTATTATTATTATTTATAACTTTCAAAATTTTGTAGCTTGTAATATGAACTAGGTCTCAAAATGAAAGTCTATGCCAGTCTGTCTATGTCTTTGTCTAGTCTGTGTTGACCAGTGTGTGTTGCCAGTGATAACCTATGACTCTGAGACGTGGTCGCTCACAATGGGCCTCATCAGAAAGCTTACAGCCACCTAAAGGGCAATGGAGAGGGCTATGCTGGGTGTTACCTTGCGTGATCGAATCAGAAACGTAGAGATCCACCGCAAAAGAACCAGGGTAACCGATATAGTCCAAAGAATTGCCAACTTAAGTGGCAGTGGACAGGGCACATTACTCGCAGAATGGATGTCCTATGGGGCAGAAAAGTTCTGGAGTGGCGACCGCGAACCGGAAGACGTTGCGTTCGAAGGCCTCTCACTAGGTGGACCGATAACCTAGTGAAGGTTTCGGGGATCCGCTGGATACGAGACGCACGGGACCGGTCAATGTCGCGACGCTTTGGGGGAGGCCTATGTCCAGTGGACGTCTTTTGGCTGACATGATGATGATGATAGGAACTAGGTTACGCGGAAGACATTTGAGGCTTCCATTACTGACCACGCGCTTTCACTGAAATTGTTCTAATATTGCTCTACAGACAGATAAACATATAACTATATATATGAAAACTTGTTATTGAATCGTTATATTGTCGCGTGGGGCTTGTCTGTGGGAGCCTTTAGATCTTTGTAGAGTAACATATTATACACAGGTTTCAATACCGCAGAATGCTGTTCATGATATTGATTTCAATACTGTCGGTAGTATTACTAATTGCATCCAACCGCAAAACGCATAGTAATCCAGTTCTGTAATTTGTTAACTAAATTAAATTAGAAACGGGTTTGTACAATTGAAATAATTTGTTAAGCTGCAATTTTTTGTAGGATCTATCTATAATCTTCATCATCGTCAGCCTTTGTAATGTACCCACTGCTGGAACTCAGACCTCATCTCTGTGAGAGAGGAGATGAGCCTTCCACCACGCGAGTGTAGTGCAAATTGGTGGATTGGATCTATCTAATAGTATGAGAGAAACTTATTTTTTTATGAAATATCATAAGAATCAAATAAGTAAAATTTCAAAATTTTAAAAACCCCCCGACACATTTATCTTGCGAAAACATCCCGATACAAACAGTAAAACGCCCATAACTTTTGAACGGCTGAACCGATTTTATTCAAACATAGCTTAGAACACTCTCGACACAATCACCTTTCAAACAAAATAAAAAACTAAATCAAAATCGGTTCATCCGTTGAGGCGCTAAGATGCCACAGACAGACACACAGATACACAGCAACACACGTCAAACTTATAACACCCCTCTTTTTCCGTCGGGAGTTAAAAAAAAGAAATACTTCTTCAGATTTTAGCGGTAAGAATTTAGACTACAAACTAGCTTAGTAGCTATTTAGTTTAGTAGGAAGTATTCCATAGAAGTGCTGATCCCGGTTACGGATCATTTTTCACTGATATAAGCTACTATACTCATCATCTCATCATCATCTTCCTGCCCTTATCCCATGTTACTTGGGGTCGGCGCAACACGTTTTCTTCTTCCATACCGTCCTGTCCCCGTCACGCTGTCACTGACTCCCTTTTCTTTCATATCACCTCCCATACAGTCCATATATCTTTTTTTTAGCCTTTTCTCAATTGTATTGAGGTTAGCTTCCAGGAACCGGATGTAGCCGAGTACCAATATTTTACATGAAGCCACTGCCTATCTGACCTCCACAACCCAGTAACTGGGTAACATGATACCCGTTGGCAAGTCTGCTGTTAGATTTCCTATAGGGCTAACCTAAGCTCTCAGAGCAAGGTTATTTCTACAGTGCGTAAGGGACAGATATATCCAAAGACATCCGTCTCTTACGCATTATTTAAGTAATCTTGCTCTAAGAACTCTTGGTAACCTGACTTCTGATTATCCGTAACAATTGTCAGACAACTTTATTGGTTCATTCGTGTATAGTGGTAAAATTATGTCAGTAGATATGTTATCATGCTATGTTATTATGGGCTATTAAACTTTGTCCCCTGTCACATGGCGATATCACCTGCCCATAAATTAACGTCTAATGGAAATAAAACTGACTATTTATTTATGGAACGCCCCAAATGAAACACATGTCGTTTTTGTAACACGAATTTCGGATCGGTTAAATATTTTCATGTAAGGGAAACAAATAAGTATTCCACTGACATATATTCCACAAGTCATTGTTGTAACACTGTTGCCTGACGTCTTAAGGATAAGAAATATTTTAAGGGGTTAAGTGAGTAGGTAAGTTTCTCAAATTCCCTACTTTCAAGCATTGATTTCCGTTATCCAAAAGCTTTCATTAATCAAATCAAGCGTGTTCCGTCTTAACGTTATGATGAAATATTGATTATTTGAAAGACGTAATGAAAATGATGGAAGTGGATATTTTAAATCTATCAGATTGAAATCTCTGTATCTCACCAGCAAAGGGCTTTATATTCATACATAACAACACAACTTTATTTTTTAAAGGATTAGGCTGAGAGGGTAGCGGGTACTTTAGCACACTGACATTTTGGCATTCTTGGCAAATATAAAAAGGTTAAATATTGTGTTTGGTCCTAAATTCAGTCACGGCAACACCATTCGGTGACGCAGTCATAAGGTCTTCGTAAGAACAGGTGATAGGGCATGCTTCGCACTCCGTGAGATGGGCCATGATCTGCGGAGAGCACACACTGCACTGCACAAGCACTGAAGATTAGTGCCATCAGAGAACACCCAACTGTGGCGGTTGTCCTTGCTGCGGCCAACCCGAGTTCGGAGTCTATTTAGGGTTTTCAAGGTCGACTACGGCAGAGAGGGCCCAGGCGAAAAGCTCTCCGATAGCCCGATGAAATTGTCAGGAGACTTGAGTATCTCTCGCCAAAGGTTGTATCTGGCCAAATATGAGTTGCCATCACATAGACCCACGCATTCTAGATTGTGCTAAGTCCATGTTATAGGGACGGAAAACCTTATAATAATCTTTATCCTACATGGGAATCGATCTTGCTTAGCAGTAGTGCTTACAACCACTAGAGTTCACTTAACCTTAGCTGTCTTAGATCTTTAAAACATTTGCTCTTTTTTAGATGACGGCCAGTTTCCACCCAGTATGTCACGTACACTGCTCCTACATCTCGTAGTAATGTTCCACGGCACAACACTAAAGGTCATTTTGTTAGGTTACGCTCGGGACGTGCAATCTCGCTGAGAGCCAACACCTTGTCGTGCAGTACAATAAAACATTAAGCCATTTGTTATTTAACACGCTGTTTGCCAAGTACGTGTGGTGTTTGAATTGACGGGAATGGACGGAGCTGATGTGTGGAGTGTGTCGGTTGAAAGTGAAGCGTAAAAGATTTGCTAAGTGAAGTTTTACGGTACTAATTTCTCTTTTATGAATGGGAAGCGGATATATTTATTTAAACTCTATGCACGCTTAGTGTACATAATTCTCTGCCAGTCCATTCAGGAAAGAAAGAAAGCATATACGCACAAACTCAAGGCACACAACAATATTTCAGGACAAACGTATCGAAGGAAACAAAAATACTCGTAAAATCGACTACACACGCGTGCCCGTGTGCCCGCCATAAGCGGCACAGGAGGACACCGCGGCGTTTTTGTGGGTTGGAGTCCCAGATAAAAAAAAAGAAAGTTTTACAACGAAAAATAATTATATGGCGTTTACACATATAAGTTCAAAGTTTCAGAATGGTTTATGAATGAACACTTCCAATTAATATAATATATATATATAATTTATATACTTAACAATAGTATAACTTTTTAGCGGTGAAATAAATTTTATTATATGACTAGCACTTTCAGAGATTACATACTATTAACAAACAATTTTACTTGCAACTTTGATTATGAAAGTGTTCATCTTCAAAATCTCTTTCTAATGCAATATATGTTATAGCTATTGAGCTTTGAGGTAGATTCTCAAAGTATGATGCCCATTATATTTGATTGAGGAGTAGGGAAAACAATGGAGAAAAGTATTGTTATTTAAAACAAAAATAAGTTCAACGATTTTTCACTGACTTTACCTGCCGATACAGACATTAACGGTTAATTCGAGCTGAAATTTTGTTTCAACCCAGATTATGTGATGTGTTTCAACATGGTTTCAACACTTAACAGAATTGTGACAGACTGTTCGCTGTAGGCCTTATTTCGACGTTCTTTTAACTGGATTTCATGGAACTAGAAATTAGCTTTCGCTCGAGCTGCTTTGAGCCTGGGTCTTAGTTTGGATTTTCAAAGTTATTTACAGTTCCTTCAGATGTTTAACGGAGACGGTTAGTTATGGCATTACGCATTCTCAAATTTTGTGGTCAATTATAGTTTGTTGCCCTGAGTTCTGTGAAATACGCGGAAAACGGTTTTCATTCTATCGCCAGTAAATGAAAACAACACGGTACACTTTGATGGGTTTCGTTTTTGATTATAATCGATTTGTTGAACCATTTTCACGCAAAACACAGATGCAATATGGGGTTGAAAAAATATTTGAATTGAGAGTTTTATATTTCTTTTTGAGAGCTGTAGTAGGAAGTGGGCTGTTTTTCCTGAGATTCAGTGATTGGAGTATCGGGACTTAGATATTTTCAGGGAAAATAAATGATTGCCGGTAATATTGTAAAATCCCATTGTGTGTGTTGTAGGTATTGCGTTCTTATTAATATTGACCTCCTTTCTAATAATAATTTAATGAAGGTAGAAGCAATTAATTGTCTTGACTCTCTTTGTCTCTGTTAATTGATTGAGAATATTATTTTCGTCAAGGTTTTGTATTAAATGGGAGATTGGTCGGTAAGATGTTATTACGTATGATTAAGGTGGGAAACATTTGTAGGATTTACTTAAGACATTATTTTTGTCCCGTTTTCCTTATTAAGTAGAGAAAATATTACATGTTATTTTGCCACTTTCTGCACTTATGCGTGTATATATTTCAGCAAAGGGTTCCATAGCAGCGTACACTTAAGCTGTTTTATTCATCAGCGATTTAGCATATAATTCGATTGAAAACATCAAAACATTAAATATTTTTTGTTATACTGTATACCACTTAAGACATATATATATTTTTTTATAAACTGGGTCATTGTTTAGGACAGGTCATGAATCAAACCTGTCGAAATTACATATTCAGTTCTCCAAAAAGCTCTTTGAAATATAGCTGTGCCGACAGCCAAGCTATACGCTACCCAAGTTAAGAATATTTTAAATTTACCCACATTTTAAGTCTCAAGTTTATTTAACTTAGCATGCAAATGTTGTTCATAGCATTTTCTAAACGACTTTTCACAAAGTCTATTCAAAAACTCACACATAAACATACACACCTATATACAAGAATTCATTCAAAACATTTCACCGAAATCTTCACTCAATAATCCTGAATGCTCGCTCCGTGAATATTATTTCACATGAGTTCACTTTTCGCAATACTGGAACGTAAAATTACTTTCTGAAAGGTAAAACGTACAAAATAATGCTAGAGTAAATCTGAAATAGGTTAACTTTTGTAGAAAGTATGGTAAAAACCTTTCTTACAAAGAATACAACCGACTTCCAAATAAAAACACAACAAATTGAAAATTTACTTCAATTTCGGATGTCGGTTTCAAAAAACGATGAAACGAAAACAGGAACACCGACTTCCTAAATTGAAGTAATTTTTCACTTTGTAGTGTTTGTATTTGGAAGTCGGTTGTATTTTTACAACATTTCAGTAATTTTTAGGGTTCCGTACCTCAAAAGGTAAAAAGGAACCCTTATAAGATCACTTTCTTGTCCGTCTGTCCGTCTGTCTGTCTGTCTGTCTGTCCGTGTGTCCGTGTGTCACCACCGATTTTCTCAGGAACGGGTGGACCTAGCATGTTGAAATTTATACCAGATACTGATGTTTATAGTCCTTTTTAGGTGTATAAAAACCAAGGCCCTGACTCACCGCGATAAAAAGATATAAGCAAATTTAGCTAGATTCACACGTTCCTGAGAAAATCGGTGGTGACACAATTTCAAGTTTTCGGGATAATCTAGATTTGCCTATATCTTTAAAACTTAGCCACCAAATAACCTATTTTTTATGGCGTTAAAATTCAAATTCTAAATTTTTTATTTCGAGCGAAGAATCTTGAAGGGTTAGTAACAATGTGATAGCATTTAAACTAATTATTAGAGTAGGATCAATACGAGAGAAGAAGAATCTAAATTTTGGTCACCCCGCTAACAAAATGAATGGCTTCAACGATCCCCAGAAAAGAAGTAGGTCCATTTCCATTTTCAGGAAGGATACCGAATCATGTACTTACGTAGCGACTCCTGCATTTGTTTGAAACTCTGACAGTAACCAATGTCGAACAATTTGCGTGATGACTGTCCATTATGCGAACAAGTAGGAGCTTATTAGACTAGACATGAAGTAATGGCTCATGTCGCATCTTCGTATATCTGGCCATGAATAAACTGGTGTTTTGGCTTAGTTGTATCTTCTCACTTGGTAATAGATAATATTATGCTGTATTACTGTATTCCCGTTTCACCGGTTATGTTTTAGTTCCTTGTAGTTAGACGACGAGCTTATTTCATTATACTGGGGCAAATACAGATTTCTTAACAGGTAGAAAATAGCACTGCCCGCATTTGGGGATCGTACTCAGAACTCAACCAAATTCGCAGCAATTACATTAGGCTTTAGGGGGAATACCTCTTTGATTCATATATATATGATAGTGTTGTATAAAAATAAGAATCATATCGCCTTTGAAAAAGATTTTTGACATTTGATATTTTGGATAAGACCCTATGTATGATGCCTTGGCAGTTTAAAGTGTGTCATGCTCTCTCTAATGTCTCTCTGATGGTGGCATATGTATTTGGATCATTCGGTTCCCTTCATGATGGTTGAGCTAAATGGTGCCAATCCAAGCACCATGTTCGTGAACGGGTGCCATCGGTTTGGATTGGTCATAACTTAACTGCTTCGGCCTGCTTTTAATTACTTACTTATTTGATTTTTGAATTGTTTGTTTTACTATACACGCTTTTACGACTAGGTCTTTTACGTCCTTCTCACATTATGTATTTTTCCAACAATAATGATGTTACCAAATAATTGCAATTAAAACTGATGGACAAGTGTCCGTGGAGTTTCTTGCACATTCTTCTCCATAGAGACCTACTGATGCTTGCGAATGTGCAATTAGATTCATATTTTGTTTGACAATTCAAAAGAACCTATAAAAGGTTTAGTTGAATTAAAATACCTATATTGTTTTTTTATTTTTATTTTAGGATATATGATAGTGATTGTTTCAGCGATATAGATCTTCAGAAAGTCCAAATAGTATGGGATTTACACCGTGCTACTGAAATATCATGTGATTGACTATGACCATTCAAAAATCATTTTCTTTGATAGAAAGTAATTTTGTCTAGGCAACGAAGGGTAGTCAAAATAATAATATTTAATGAATTTGTTCTTTTCTAGAATATTTTACATAGGCTTCTTTGTACGAGAAATGTATACGAGACTGGCATTTGTATTCTGCAATCAACGTAAACGTCTGAAAATGAGAAAATTTTATTAAACCTCATTTGAGCCCATTTGATTGAAATGTTAAATAACGAAATAAAAAGTAGCTGAAGGCTGCTAAAATATCGTATATTTTCAACTTGTTGCTAAAAAGCAAATAACTTATATATCATAATATATCTTCAGAATCTTATATTCTTCTGTCAAAGTAAGCATTTTCCAAGTTTATAAATATTTTCACGTCGGATACTTTTTCACTTTTAGAACCTAACTTAATCTTATACTTTTAGAAACTATAACAGTAAACCTACGTCGTAATACAAAATACCTTCAACCATTATATTCAGAAATAAACTCAGACGAAGACCCTTTTCTGGTAAGCACCACACACTTCATTTAAGCAGTTTCCACAAGAAATTGACCACCTGCCGTGTCTTAACTTACGATCTCTCCATCTATTATGTACTCACTCTATTAAATGTCAGCTTATAAAGACAATATTTATGGAGGGAGATACAAATCAACAGGGCATGAAGGCGTCCTGTTTGTTTATACCAATTTAACTGTAATTGCTTCGAAGGCTTATCTTATTGTTATTTTATTGACGTTAATAACATAATCGCATCTAGAATTTTCTGGCATGAGATAAATACATATACTTCCTACATTTTGCTTGTATTGATCAAGCATATTATTATAATCTATATACTACAGCATACAGAGTTCTAGCTGATAATTAATATCCAGGGTATGCCACAAAGCGAACCAAATGAAGCGCACCAAAAGTATTCCTCGAAACGCACCAACGATGCAACATTGAGAAGAGCTTGAAGAATTCGTAATAAATGATATCGATAGACGTTTTAAAATTCAACTGTCTTAATTGATTATTTAATAAAACTACCAGGAAAGCAGAAATGAATTGGAACTAGGTGATTAAGCGAATTACTACTTACTACTTCAAAGTTGGTGCGCTTCGAGGTATACTCCAAATTTCTATTTATGAAAAATGAATAGCCGAATATATAGTATATCTGACGTCCTTACAAAAAGGGCAATAAATAGATTTTGGGTTTAAAATCTATTTATTGCCCTTTTTGTATGTTGCATCGTTGGTGCGTTTCGAGGAATACTTTTGGTGCGCTTCATTTGGTGCGCTTGGTGGCATACCCTAGATATTAATTATCAGCTAGCACTCTTTATGCTGTAGTATATAGATTATATTAATATGCTTGATCACTTTCTTCTTAGACACGTTTTTCGTATCTGTCACCAATCCGGTTTTTTACTTAACAAAATGGATGGAATGGTAGTTTAATTATGAAAAGTACTTGGTAATATTACTAACAATAACCACAATAACTTCATTACTAGTGATAAGCCCAATAAGCTTGAGTTAAAACCTAACCTAACGGGAGACTAAATACGAAAAAGTGGTCCATCTATCCTACCCTATCCATGAAGTGAGCGTTGTACGATAGGTAGTGCATAATGTGGTCTTCTATTAAGTCTTCTATTATGGTGACGGCTGGATGCAAGAACCACATGATCGGTCGTTGTGGCAACGCTTGAGGGAGGCCTATGTCTAGCAGTGAACGTCTTTCGGCAGATGTGATGATGATGGTGAGATGTGTAAGAAGTAGGCACCTTAGTTAGTAATTAAATTTGTAAGAATTTAATTTGTTGGAAATTCCTTTACAAGTAAATCCTTATTCATAATGTATTCGACTGGATATAACACAAAGCTATCATTACGTATTTCAGATGCGAAGTAATTAGTAAAGGGAATATGCGACATCTAATTTCTAATTAAAGCTCGTTGGTTCTGAAAACGTAATTATTTTGGTCTTGTTATTTAAGCTGCTTATTATTGTGCCTGTTGTCTGGTTTTTAGGCGTTCCGTTAATTTGTTAAAAATAATGATGTACAGTTTTTCTCAAATGCTTTTTAGCTACCTGCATTCGAAGTATGACCACTTCTGTCACTACTCTACAAGAAATAGACAGTCTCTTTTATTTCTTCACTAAGATTCTTTGATCTATCATTTTGATTTTCGTTTGTGCGGGAGCAAAACGAAAATCACTTTTTGAATATAGGTGATTGCGCTAAAGAGTTGCTTGAGTTCCTGTTCCCGTACCCTGACGTGTCAAAAGTATCATAGTTCGACTGTAAATAAGGTACAGATGTATACAAGTCAGATACATCTGTCCCTTACGCACACTCAAAATAACCTTGCTCTAAGAGCTTAAGGTCATCTCCCTATTCATTATTTTATGTCAATCTTGTACAAAATACAAAGAAACTATACATTCACATTACAAGTATTCGTTAGTCTGGAACGAGCATATTCACCTACACTGTCACAATAACTTTATTGTGACTTGTGTATTGGGACGTCTGAATACACAAGTTCAGAGGGAAGTTTTACTAAAACAACATACGTAGGCACTACATCTGTATTTTATAATCATTAACTCATCGCCGTTTGTGTAGGACGGACGTGGCTTTTTCCCGAAATCCTCCAGTAAACTGAGAAAACTTAGTGCAAGGCCAGACTGATGTAGTCGCGCGGCATCAAGCAGCGTCCGGTGTGAACTCGCGTGAGGCACGCCATGCTGTATCTATGATCTTTAATGTTCTAAGTTTTGCTTTTATAGCTTTTTAAAGCGCATACGTCGATAAAACTCGAGCTGAGTAGTCGTTATTCAAGATGCTCTCGATTTACTTGGGTCCATGAGGCGATATTATCAAAATGACACAAGTGCGATAAAATGACGCTGTGCAAGAGAGTAAAAATAATTTACACTATAAATTTGTTGTGTTAGGAACTCTTGTAAATCACATCATGAAAAGCCATTGGAAAACCTTTATGCGTCATCTATATTGACCGTATCCGGAGATATCCCGTAGTGATCATTTATTTTAGAACCAGATATTAAGTTTCAATTTAATTTATTTCAATTTCATTTGAATGTGTTTTCAATTATTTATTTCAATATCATTTTAATTTATATTCAATCATTTATGTTACCTACTCATATCCTCATGACTAACTAGTTTTAAGATAATGCAATAATAACAAAATATAGACATTTAAAATGTCTGAATTAATCCTTTTTATTATTCTTTTTAATATTAACAATAGACTGCTGTAAAGAGGAATTTTAATAAAGGAAAAGATAAGCGTCAACGCTAAAATAGAATTGGGCTGGACACAACTGCCTCATGTGAGACGACCACTGAGGAATGGAAAGAGATATGGAAGGCTTTTGCCTTACATTGGGTCACCATAGGCTTTTAATAATAACAAAGAAAGAAAACGCAATCCTTAGGCCCAGCCATTTCTATAAACAATTTCAGAACGGTTAGACTCTTGTTCAAAGGCATAAGTAACTGAAGAGGATTTGTAATGCGTTTGTATCGTAGAAGAAGATATAGCTTAGCTAGGTATGTAACACTGGAAGCCGACTTCAAAGTTTTATATGAATTTTTTATAAGCTTTTCTCGACCTCTTTAATCTAATTACTGGCGATCTCGTTATCTGCGAGTATATTAATCGAGAAAAGATAAAAAAGCTTGTGATTTAAAATATCTCTTGTAATTTTTAAAATAACAATGTCTTACCAGGCTGTTAGTTCTATAGTTAAAGATAGTTGAGCGTTGGTATCGCAGGAACTCTTGAACAATTTGTGAATTTATCGGAACCTACTTTGCTAGTGCAGATAATCCTTCACTTGGTTGCAACAACATTGCATACATGGCAATTTATACTTTGAAAATTTATAGGATACCTATTATATACCTACGAAGTAAAGCCTCCATATATTGCCTTCATTACAGTTAAGCCTTAATAAATGACTCGTTTAAAAGCGCCCCTCGTAAGTACCTGTCTTTGTGTGATCGCCACAATTTCAAGTCTCATCACTCACAGACTAAAAGTTATTAACGCTAATGACAACAATCACAAACTTAGACGTTTACGTTAAGAGAAGTAAGCACACGGACTACGGGGCCAAAAGAAAACTTCTGTAATAATAACTTACTTTGTGCGACACAGTTTTCTATTCCCGACTACTGTTACACGAATCGAATAAAATTCCACCACACGGTAAAATTGATTTTCAACTTTGTTGGAAACAATAGAACAAAATATACGGACGTCATAAAGTCTGAAAGGTTCACGCGTCACAAGTAGTTTGGTTGTGAATATCGTTTTAGGTTTTGACCTTAGAAAACTGATTTGGACTTTATATTCCCATTAAAATACGTAAGTTTATTGGAACTTTACCGAATAAACAGCCTATGTTTGTCGAAGGTCGCCGAAAACATGTCATGATTTCTTGACAATCTTTCCTAAAAGTATCCACGCAAAACGCTGAAGGAATCATTCTTAAGTATCAAAAGCTAAACTGCTGTTAGATACAAAACTGCTATCTTTTTTACCGACTTTAAAAAAGGAGGTCATCAAATTGACACGTATGTATGTAATATTGTTGGGACTGCACAATATTCATATATGTTATTCTATGTGGGCTTCTACACACGTGTGCCAAATTGTGCCAAGTCATAGGAGTATATATGTTTGTTTGTATGTATGTATGTATGTTTGACCACGCATTTCTCCGAAACTACTGATCGGATCATGATTATTATTTCTGTGTTGGATTGAGTATATCTCAACTTAGGGAATAGCGCAAGTTTCATTAAAATCGGTCCAGCAGTTTTCATGATCTGGAGCATAAAACTGAACTCCTTAGCAAGAGACAGCATGAATGGGTAAATTAAGTTATTATGGGTATTTTGTCAATCCTTCAGGTACCGTAGTATAGTAATGGTGTACTAAAACTAAAAAGAGAGAAATAAAAACTATTGCACAAAAAATAAACTGCCTTTGTGTAAACTAATTTTCATTTCGGAAGTCCGTGTCGAAAATGATAAAACCAAAGATGTTTTGCTTATTGCTACTTTGTTGCGCATCAATTCAAAGTAAGCTTGTATAAGCGAAAATACTTTGTATAAAAATACTGTAGAACACATAAATGATGGAAGACATAAATTAACTTCAGTGAAGTGCACTAACATTTCTCCATCACTGTCAGCCGTAAACAAGGTGCTACGTTACAATTACGAACAATACCGCAAATCTAACTTTTACATTAATTGTAACTTCAAAACACGTATCTCATACCCGAATGAAAACTTCGACAGTAGAAGAAAACTTTTCTTAGGTACTTATAGTTTTCCTTAGCTTCCTGTACTAATATAATTCTGGGAAATCTTATACTTACCAGATATAATCTCTAAAAATACCTACTATCTAGATTTTATATCTGTCGGTACTATCGATAAGTTTGATTCATAACCCGTCATAAGGTTATTTTATTGCAAATATTCTTACTACACACTTTTCTAATTATTAACTTGTAATTATCTGGCATTTACATAGGTACATATTATGTAAATGAGAAGTTACAACTTTTCATTTCAATTGTGCTGCATTTGGTAAGTTGTAATAGGTAGGTATATTGCTCGCATATAAACTTTTCACAGAAAAAGCGAGTACCTAGCTTTTGGGTGAGTGACGTAAAACCAACATACTGTATATTTATACTTGTTGCTTTGTTTCCCACTTAAGAGAAAAGCCTGTACGAAATACACATCTTTTTACCCGTTTTAAGCATAATGTAACGTTTGAAGTGTCTTTTCAGAATTATATTTGGGGCATACCTCCTCGCCTTTTACTTGGAAACAATGAAATTATAAATATTCTTGCTTGAGACAGGTTCACGAATTTGATATTTTCAAACGTTGCTGGGGTTTAGAATAATGGATTAAAAATAAAACTAAAAGCTGAAGGACCAGTGTTTTGCTAGTCCTTAACGACAATAGATTTTTCACCTAGTCTTATTTATGTCCCACTGCTGCACAAATACCCTCTCTTTCTCCTTCCAAACCTATCAGTCGTGTCTGAGGGAGGACGTCACCATCAAGGTCGATCGCGTCAAAGGTGGTTTGATGATTTTATCACGTTTGCGGGTCAAACTTGGCCAGAAATCACGCAATTAATATTAATGTAATAAAAATACTACTTATTGTAACCACATGCGGCAAACTGTATGTTTCCTTTTTATCGAAAAAGGGGAGCAAAAATAAGAATGCTTTTGTATAGTTGTTGCGTGCCAAGGTATACCTTGTGTGTCCCACCATGCCATTCGTTCAATAGCAGTTGCAAGGAAAGTTCAATTTTCAAATTGGAATCGTATTTTTTCCAATTCAAAAAAATGAGGTAATCGATTCGACACGTATGTTTTTAATATTGTTGGAATTGCCCAACATTCACATATGTTACTCTAATTGAGCTTCTAAAGCATGTGTGCCAAATGAGTGTATGTATGTTAGTTTGTATGTAAGTATGCTTGTCCACGCATTTCTCCAAAACTGCTTATTGAATCGTGACCATTCTTCTTTTATTTGATTAGGTAACTCTAAACTTATGGAATAGTGCAAGTTTCGTCCAAATCATTTGAGGTATATTCAAGATATTGAACATACAACAAAACTCCTTAGCGACAATAGCACGAATGTGAAAATTCCTACCTCTCATAGTGAGAAGGCCTGGGACCCAGTGGGTACATTATACAACTGTATAGCATTATGCATGCATATTTTGAAGTCCTAGTGTTAAAATGCGTTTACAAAGAAACTAGGTTTTCACAAAGCTTCTGTTTTGCGATTTCTAATTAGTGAGGATCCCATTCATTTTACAATACGTACATTTGCATTGGTTTGAAATGAAGTGACTTCGCACAATACAGTTGGGTCATGGAATACTAACGTTTCTAAGCCAAGTGACAATAAAGGCTTCGCTTTATTGTCACTACATAATTATTGTAGCCGATTTCGAAGAAGAATTCAGTGTGGAAGTGAATTGTGGTGTTTTGTATTTTTAGCAGCAACATTAATATCGAAGTTCTTACCTACTTATAAAATACCTGTGAGTTTGATTTATACCTATGTGGTATTGAGTATTGAGACTTGATTTCATCTCGAGGAAATCCGGTGTATTCATCAAATCCCGAAACCAGTTATTTGTTATGATGAATGAGAGTTTCTTGCGATCAAAGGTAAGAAAATCTCTCCTTATTTATTTAATAATATTCCGGAGAAGATGAGTTAACAAACATCGAGTCTAGATTGAATATATTCCCGTTTATATGAAACTCATTAATTTTACTTAGACAATTCGGGTTATATTTAATAACAAAAATAGAAGAAGTTTGTTTATAAATAGCTTCTTTTTATAATATAAAGCTTCAAATAACTTTTTCGTAGGTATTTTGTACCTGTGTTAATTAATTTCCTTATTAATTAAAAGAGATTGAAAACTTCTTATTAAAGAGTTCAGTGATAAAAAAATTGGGATGAAAGTTTTTAGTCAATACCTTCAATAAAGATGAGTATTTCATCATCATTATCATTTCAGTTGAAAGACGTCCACTGCTAGACATAAGCCTCCCCCCGGCGTTTCCACATTGACCGATCCCGAGCGTTTCGCATCCAGAGCCTTCCCGTAACCTTAAGCAGGTCATCGGTTGAGAGGCTTTCCAACGCATCATCTTCCGGTTCGCGGTCGCCATCCCAATTTTTTCGGCCCATCGGCCATCCGTTCTGCAAGCAATGTGTCATGCCCACTGCCATTTAAGTTTCGCAATTCTTCGGGCTATGTTGGTAACTTTGGTTCTCCTGCGGATATCATCATTTCTGACATGATCACACAAGGATAGTCCTCTCCATTGCCCTTTGTGTGGCTTTAAGCTTTCTGATAATTGTGAGACCACGCCAATTGTGAGCGACCACGTCTCAATCCCATAGATGATCACTGGCAAAACAAACTGGTCATAGACATTTGTCTTGAGACACTGCGGTAAATTGGACGAGATGATACCACGCAACTTCCCGAACGCCGCCCAGCCAGTTTCGGCGAAAACACCTCTCCCTATCTCACGCCGCACTGGAGAAGGATTGGTTTCGAAGTCTGATCCTGAAGACGGACTGACATGGTGGCGTTTTAGTACAAACACTTCAATACCTCAGTGTACCGGTAGTCGATCTGGAAACGTTGGAGAAACTGCAGTACCAGCCATGGCTCTATCGAATCGAATGCTTTCTCGTAGTCCACAATCACTAAACAGAGAGGCAGGTTATAATCTTCGGTCTTCTGTATAACCTGTCGCAGCGTATGTATGTGGTCTACGGTATATTGAGCTGCCGGTATTTGCACGCCTTATCTGAAGACTGCAGGATCATATCACGCCTTTCCTTCATAAGCTTGAGAGTAGGATCAGAGAGCTTTTTGTTTCTATCTGTACGACGGGTCTTGAAAAACTTAGACCCGATCGTATGGATAGTTTTCACGAACCCGTCGCTGGTGAGTATTTATCTCGGCTTAAACTTAGTCTGAATTATACATAGGCTTAATTTCGGTGAAAGGACTGACCAGCAATATCAGTGGTCAGATGTGTGTGAAAAAAAGAGAGAGGCCTTTGCCCAGCAGTGGGATATTACGAGCTAGTTAGATAAGATGAGATTATTTGCTTGTTAAAGATGAAAAATACTCGCGAGGAGAGCTGAAGACAATGCTAGTAGGTAATACATGTATATTCAATGATGCCAATTCCTATCTTTAGTTTATAGCATCGTCGTAAAAACATGATAGGATAAGTTCCTCGGATCAAGCTTCAATATTTACCAGCCTCCAAGTGACAGTATTGATTGACATACCAAAGACGAGCTTTGAAAGAGAAGCCATAAATTTTTTCACTTTATTAACTGCCATTATTGGAGATAACTTTTGAAATTTGACCGCGCACCAGTGTAAAAGGGATTTTTTTTTCGGGAAGTTCGGGAAGAAGATTAATGGCGCTAAACATTTTAAACATAATTTACTAAAAATGTCACCTACGTACCGTCCTTTTTGTCTGAAAAAAGGGTGATTATTTTATTTATAATTATGGATGAAATCTATTGTTTCAAAAATACCAATGAATTGAACTTGCCTAGACTTTACCGAACTTTTTTGGGTTCCTCACTTTTTTTATCTTCTTCTAAGCGAACGGATGCGGAGTATACTCAAAATTTAGCAACGAGTTCGGTGCCATCGGAAGCGACCAGCAGTACTTGTAACATCAGGGCTATCAGACATATCATTGTTTGTGGAACAGCACAATATCAGAAGTCCAGTCTGGCATCACCTAGGTATAAATCTAGGCAATCTAGGTATAGATCTAGGTCTAGTTATAACCTGAGCAGTTTTTCCTCACTCGACCAGCCTGTTAAAAAAGACGACATTCATAAACAAGAAATGCTGGCAATTCAGAAAGTGTGGTAATATCTACGTAGGTACCTGATACATGACTTATAAATTGTTATAAATCAGAGGTTTATAAACTTAATCAACAGGTCTTGATATTCTGAGGTTCTAATCACTAACTTTATAGTAGAAATACCATTTAATTATTATAATTACCTCTTGAGCTGAGTCCGTGTAACTGAGGTCTGAGGTATCTAAAGAGATATATATATATATATATATTTATATAGGCAAAGGCCTACTATAGAACCAGATCATAACTAAATAATCATTGGTGATTGGAATATTTGCAAGCAGTCTGTTCAAGAGCGATAACAATACTCGTATAAACGTTGAAATTTTATGATAGTCTTTATAGATGGAATAGCCCAGTAGAAATCGATATTGAAATCGCAAAGATTGATGTAGTTCTGGATTTTAGTATGTGGTAAGGACCAGTAAGGGTAGTGTTAATCCAAATTTGCAACTTCGAAAAATGTTTGCTTGCTGAGACCGCACGAAGATCTGAAAAATGTTGGGACCTTTTTCACTGTTTGTTCTAAAAGTCAAAAACTATGTGAAGTAAAGCTCCGTACTTAAAGATCTATAATCCCTACAGGGTCCAAGCTATAACCTTCTCAAAATCAAAACCAACAAATGGAAGAAGAGATGCAGGGGGGAGTGTACTTGGCGGAGACCGGACTGAAATGCCTTTTTATATGATTTTATGCCTTTTCCTTTGGTAAAGTACACTTCAAATTTTCAGTCTCATTTCTTCAAAAACAATTTTAACTTTCTGTTTGTTGTCATTTCATTAATTTGCAGAGTTTCGCTACTTAATTTGTCCCTGTACCTTTCGTGCCAAGATGAAAGAAATATGTATGAAGGCACAGTCACATTTTCTTTTCTTCGCTGTACAAATCTCTGCGACTATTTAATATTTGACATTGATACTATAATTCAACGTTAGTTCAAACTAACCAGCTGTGAGAATTTCTCTTCATAACGTCTGAATTTGTCGGCGGTAATTTGATTTTCTAGGGCGAATATTTTGAAGTAATAGCCTCGGTAGATTTTCACAGACTCATAAAATTTTCGCAGTTGAAAATATTACAAAGTTTTAACTTTATTGAATGTTTGTGCTTTGATGAGATGTATTCGTCAAATCTTTTTCACTATGCATACTCATTAAGTTTTGTAAATTACAAAGTTTTTATTTATTATAGTTTTTATTTCAAATTTATTATTTTACAAGGGCCTTTGAATATGTTTTACTTAATTCGATAGTTGGATTAGAGTTTGTACACGACACAACATGATAAATTATTTAAGACTTAAGATAAAAAACATATTACCTTTTTTTTTTTTTAATTCTAATTTTCTATGGAGAATTAGAATTTAAAATGTGCTAGTCAGTATTTCAACTTATTAAATCTTAAAAAGATTTTATACGTTATGTAATTTTCTTTAATTTTCCCCCAAGCTAAGTTAATAACAGTACCAAACTAAAATGGGCGTATTTAATAATAGAGGAAATGTTCGTTTGTAGCGTGGAAGTAGGTCGGGTATCGAACCGAATTAACAAATCTATCCAACACCAAATGAAGGTGATTATTTTACCAATCTAATATGTAATTACTTCTATTATTTCAAAAAAGAAACGTTGGATTCAGCTTAAATAAGTGTTGAACATGCAATTTGCTTATCAACTTTAATTAACAATTTTTTTTTTTCATCTTCATAGAGTGGTATAATTTGTTAAACTTCGTCCGAGTCTTTACAAAAGTGGCTATCCATTTCTTTTTCCTTTATGAATGGAATTTAAAAAAATCCATACTTTTTTGCAGACTGCAATCGTGCAATTAAGTGGCGAGTCTTTTCGTGGAAGCACTTCAGTAATTAAGTTAATTGTAGAATGTCATAAATATTGTTGGTTGTAGTTTGGCATCACGAAGGCGCGCGTGGTATTTCCTACCCGAGCGGTCGGTGCCCCGTACGACCGTTAACCTCTCAAATGCGACTGCATTTAAGGGGTTACCTGCAACATCTAACCCTATTATGTATTTTCTTAAGAGCTCGACGATGCGCTATTTTCGTCTTTATGCCTTAAAGTCTCTTCAAATATAGGTCGTGACGAATGTGAGGACTGAACTGTCTTAGTAAGGCATTCCGCCTACTCCCTTTTTGGGATATGGTGAACTGTCGCTGTTATAATAGTACATTATGGTAAAAGTGTGTAATGCTGGTGATTACCGCGGAGGCGCCAAGAGAGCCGAGGACGGTAATCATCAATACACACGTGTATCATCCGACGTTTTTCAACACACTTGTGAAGAATGTATACAAAAAAATCATTTTCAACAGCGAAAACGAGTTGAGAATTTTTTGTCGCAATGGCGGGTAAAATTAATCAGTTTTCCTATGCGCGCGCATCTAACAATGGCGATCGGCCATAGACTAAAAGAATGAGATTTCTTTTTTTTTTGGCTTCTCGCGGATAGCGTTTAAGCCACTAAAAAATTAAGCATTTCAAGTTTTCTTTATTACAGAGAAAAACAAGTTATATTTGAGTAAAACTTTTATTTATTAAACACGTACAAGTTGATTATCTATTTAAATACGAAGTTGCATGAAATGAGCAAGTAATAGGTACTTACATTAATTTATTTGTACTATTGAGCACGATCTCTTTTGTGTCGAAACTTTTTTAAGGACAATGCAACTCAACCAATAAAATAAAAATAAAAAACTCTAAAACTCACTTGTGAATAATAGCAATGAAAAAGTCACAGTTTGATTACAGGTGTCATTATGTGCCTAATTGTGGTGAAATTAGAGCTACTTTATGAGTGTGTTGAAAAGTATTATTTTTATTGCTCTGGTCCTTTTCATATCTTGATTTCATATCTTGTTGTTGTCTTGTTGTATATGATATTATTGTTTTATTTATTTCTCGTCTTTACTAACTTAATTTAAGTACTACTAATACTATTGTAAATGGTTTAGCATAAGCATGTACCTAAATGTGTATGTCATTTTGTGACAAATAAACACTATTTCTTTCTCTCTTCTTGTTTTTTGTTACGCGATGAATATATCTTACAGAAAAAGGAGGATGGTAAAGTTGTTAAAAAAATTCCTTATTTCACAATATTATCGTATTATTTATGTATCTTTTACCCGAGTATTACTGCCTTCAATTAGAACTTTAATACTAATTAAATACGAGTAGTTACTCGTATTAAATTATTAGGTATTTCGTAGAAAACTACTTAGGGAATATTGGTTTCCTTACCAATTATTTGGAGCTAAGTTCTTTTGTAATATGGTATCATGGAGTTTATGTCTTAGTTATTGAATTAGTTGATTCAGTGTGGTGGAGGTGTAACGGTATGTGTTAGAAAACATTTCTCCTTGATTGTAAGCCTGTTTTAGTCTCGGAGAATTTACGATTACGAGTTTATGAGTAGATGTGTTAAGCTAAACTAGTCGTTTGGCGGTAAGGGTAATAAAAATTTAACAATTGCAACAACGGCAACGTAAAATATTTATGTATGGAATACAATATGCAAATATTAAAGTAGTTATGTATAATTACAACTTGTAGACGTCTTATGAAATGTAAAAAGCTTTTTTTTCTATATTGCTAAAAATTAAAATTCTTAATAATAGATAACAATCTAGGCTTAACAGACTAATATGCAATTTAACTCTAACTTATTATTATATTGTATAATGTTATGACTAAGAATAGTGTCTATTTGCACGTTTAAACAGTTCGGTAGCACTTTCTTAGAGTCTGATACGTTAAAACACTTAGTTGACGTGTTACATGTATAGCACTGTATTGTTGCTATTATTTTCACTATTTATATTCTACACTAAATCAAATGGTTTAGTTCGCTTTAGCCTACGCACTTTGTGCGTGCTATCTAGCAGCAGGATAGCTTCCACTTTCACATATCGATGAAGTCTGTGTTCGTGGGCTTCAGCAATGTTTTGGATTACGGTGGTGAAGAGTTTTATTTTAAAATTGCGGTGAAGGTCGTCATTTCTGATGTGCCACCGTGCATTAACAGCACTTGCATGCCGTTTATATAGACTAAGTAATCGCAGTGTTTATTATTGAAGTCAATGTGAATCGATTTTGACTCATTCAGTTTGATCTTCCACTTTTGTGTCCAGTCGTAAACTTTGTTCACAGCTAGTAGAACTTTTTATCTATCCACATTTAATTTTGTAAAACCTATAGTATACTAATATAATAAATAAAAAGGTACCGTTGTTTGCAGTATGTAATCTCAGAAAGTGCTGATCTGAAAATTATTTCACTGGAAATGCTTCATATTGCTGGGGCTAATTTTGTGGTCGAAAAAAGGAACAGGTAGGATAGGATAGCCCACGGGAGGGAAGTCGCGGGCAAAAGCTTGTTCATACCATTTTACGTTTTTAGAACGTACGGTAAGTCATGTGTCAATCAATCTGCGTAGACTTTTCCCAAATGTATTGGGATTAGCTTCCAAAAAACGGATGTAGCTGAATATCAATATTTTACATGGAGCCACTGCCTATCTGACCTCCACAACCCAGTTACTGGGTAACATGATACCCGTTGTCAAGTCTGTATATAGCCAAATACATCCGTCTCTTACGCACTGGATGGAAATAATCTTGCTCTAAGAACTCATGGTAACCTGGCTTCAGTCTATCCGTAACAATTGTCAAAGAACTTTATTGCTTCATTCGTGTATAGTGGTGAAATTATGTCAGTAGATATGTTATCATGCTATGTTATTATGGGCTATTAAAGTATGTCCCCTGTCACATGGCGATATCACCTGCCCATAAATTAACGTGTAATGGAAATTAGACTGACTATTTATTTATGAAACACCCCAAATGAAACACTGTATGTCGTTTTTGTAACACGAAGTTCCGGATCGCTTAAATATTTTCATGTAAGGGAAACAAATAAGTATGCCACTGACATACTTTCCACAAGTCATTGTTGTAACACTGTTACCTGACGTCATAAGGATAAGAAATATTTTAAGGAGTTAAGTCAACAGGTAAGTTTCTCAAATTCCCTACATTCAAGCATTCGCTATTCAAAAGCTTTCATTCATCACATCAAGCGTGTATGTTATGATGCAATATTGATTTTCTTATTACATCATAACATACACGCTTCCTAAAACCTGAGAAGAGGTTCTTTTTAAGATATCTTTTGAAATTTGACCGCGCACCAGTGTAAAAGGGATTTTTTTTTCGGGAAGTCCGATTAATGGCGCTAAACTTTTTAAACATAATTTACTATAAATGTCACCTAGGTACCGTCCTTGTTGTCCGAAAAAGGGTGATTATTTTATTTATAATTATGGATGAAATCTATTGTTTCAAAAATACCAATGAATTGAACTTGCCTAGACTTTACCGAACTTTTTTGGGGTCCTCACTTTTTTTATCTTCTTCTAAGCGAACGGATGCGGAATATACTCAAAATTTAGCAACGAGTTCGGTGCCATCGGAAGCGACCAGCAGTACTTGTAACATCAGGGCTATCAGACATCTCATTGTTTGTGGAACAGCACAATATCAGAAGTTCAGTTTGGCATCACCTAGGTATAAATCTAGGCAATCTAGGTATAGATCTAGGTCTAGTTATAACCTGAGCAGTTTTTCCTCACTCGACCAGCCTGTTAAAAAAGACGACATTCATAAATAAGAAATGCTGGCAATTCAGAAAGTGTGGTAATATCTACGTAGGTACCTGATACTCGTACATGACTTATAAATTGTTATAAATCAGAGGTTTATAACTTTAATCAACAGGTCTTGATATTCTGAGGTTCTATTGTATTAAATCACTAACTTTATAGTAGAAATACCATTTAATTATTATAATTACCTCTTGAGCTGAGTCCGTGTAACTGAGGTATCTCTTTGCCTACTATAGAACCAGATCATAACTAAATAATCATTGGTGATTGGAATATTTGCAAGCAGTCTGTTCAAGAGCGATAACAATACTCGTATAACCGTTGAAATTTTATGATAGTCTTTATAGATGGAATAGCCCAGTAGAAATCGATATTGAAATCGCAAAGATTGATGTAGTTCTGGATTTTTAGTATGTTGTAAGGACCAGTATGGGTAGTGTTAATCTAAATTTGCAACTTCGAAAAATGTTTGCTTGCTGAGACCGCACGAAGATCCGAAAAATGTTGGGACCTTTTTCACTGTTTGTTCTAAAAGTCAAAAACTATGTAAAGTAAAGCTCCGTACTTAAAGGTCTATAATCCCTACAGGGTCCAAGCTACAACCTTCTCAAAATCAAAACCAACAAATGGAAGAAGAGATGCAGGGGGGAGTGTACTTGGCGGAGACCGGACTGAAATGCCTTTTTATATGATTTTATGCCTTTTCCTTTGGTAAAGTACACTTCAAATTTTCAGTCTCATTTCTTCAAAAACAATTTTAACTTTCTGTTTGTTGTCATTTCATTAATTTGCAGAGTTTCGCTACTTAATTTGTCCCTGTACCTTTCGTGCCAAGATGAAAGAAATATGTATGAAGGCACAGTCACATTTTCTTTTCTTCGCTGTACAAATCTCTGCGACTATTTAATATTTGACATTGATACTATAATTCAACGTTAGTTCAAACTAACCAGCTGTGAGAATTTCTCTTCATAACGTCTGAATTTGTCGGAGGTAATTTGATTTTCTAGGGCGAATATTTTGAAGTAATAGCCTCGGTAGATTTTCACAGACTCATAAAATTTTCGCAGTTGAAAATATTACAAAGTTTTAACTTTTTTGAATGTTTGTGCTTTGATGAGATGTATTCGTCAAATCTTTTTCACTATGCATACTCATTAAGTTTTGTAAATTACAAAGTTTTTATTTATTATAGTTTTTATTTCAAATTTATTCTTTTACAAGGGCCTTTGAATATGTTTTACTTAATTCGATAGTTGGATTAGAGTTTGTACACGACACAACATGATAAATTATTTAAGACTTAAGATAAAAAAAAAACATATTACCTTTTTTCTTAGATTTTAATTCGAATTTTCTATGGAGAATTAGAATTTAAAATGTGCTAGTCAGTATTTCAACTTATTGAATCTTAAAAAGATTTTATACGTAATGTAAGTTTCTTTAATTTTCCCCCAAACTAAGTTAATAACAGTACCAAACTAAAATGGGCGCATTTAATAATAGAGGAAATGTTCGTTTGTAGCGTGGAAGTAGGTCGGGTATCGAACCGAATTAACAAATCTACCCAACACCAAATGAAGGTGATTATTTTACCAATCTAATATGAAATTACTTCTATTATTTCAAAAAAGAAACGTTGGATTCAGCTTAAATAAGTGTTGAACATGCAATTTACTTATCAACTTTAATTAACAATTTTTTTTTTTCTTCTTCATAGAGTGGTATAATTTGTTAAACTTCGTCCGAGTCTTTACAAAAGTTGCTATCCATTTTTGTTTCCTTTATGAATGGAATTTAAAAAAATCCATACTTTTTTGCAGACTTCAATCGTGCAATTAAGTGGCGAGTCTTTTCGTGGAAGCACTACAGTAATTAAGTTAATTGTAGAATGTCATAAATATTGTTGGTTGTAGTTTGGTATCACGAAGGCGCGCGTGGTATTTCCGACCCGAGCGGTCGGTGCCCCGTACGACCGTTAACCTCTCAAATGCGACTGCATTTAAGGGGTTACCTGCAACATCTAACCCTATTATGTATTTTCTTAAGAGCTCGACGATGCGCTATTTTCGTCTTTATGCCTTAAAGTCTCTTCAAATATAGGTCGTGACGAATGTGAGGACTGAACTGTCTTAGTAAGGCATTCCGCCTACTCCCTTTTTGGGATATGGTGAACTGTCGCTGTTATAATAGTACATTATGGTAAAAGTGTGTAATGCTGGTGATTACCGCGGAGGCGCCAAGAGAGCCGAGGACGGTAATCATCAATACACACGTGTATCATACGACGTTTTTCAACACACTTGTGAAGAATGTATACAAAAAAATCATTTTCAACAGCGAAAACGAGTTGTGAATTTTTTGTCGCAATGGCGGGTAAAATTAATCAGTTTTCCTATGCGCGCGCATCTAACAATGGCGATCGGCCATAGACTAAAAGAATGAGATTTCTTTTTTTATTGGCTTCTCGCGGATAGCGTTTAAGCCACTAAAAAATTAAGCATTTCAAGTTTTCTTTATTACAGAGAAAAACAAGTTATATTTGAGTAAAACTTTTATTTATTAAACACGTACAAGTTGATTATCTATTTAAATACGAAGTTGCATGAAATGAGCAAGTAATAGGTACATTAATTTATTTGTACTATTGAGCACGATCTCTTTTGTGTCGAAACTTTTTTAAGGACAATGCAACTCAACCAATAAAATAAAAATAAAAAACTCTAAAACTCACTTGTGAATAATAGCAATGAAAAAGTCACAGTTTGATTACAGATGTCATTATGTGCCTAATTGTGGTGAAATTAGAGCTACTTTATGAGTGTGTTGAAAAGTATTATTTTTATTGCTCTGGTCCTTTTCATATCTTGATTTCATATCTTGTTGTTGTCTTGTTGTATATGATATTATTGTTTTATTTATTTCTCGTCTTTACTAACTTAATTTAAGTACTACTAATACTATTGTAAATGGTTTAGCATAAGCATGTACCTAAATGTGTATGTCATTTTGTGACAAATAAACACTATTTCTTTCTCTCTTCTTGTTTTTTGTTACGCGATGAATATATCTTACAGAAAAAGGAGGATGGTAAAGTTGTTGAAAAATTTCCTAATTTCACAATATTATCGTATTATTCATGTATCTTTTACCCGAGTATTACTGCCTTCAATTAGAACTTTAATACTAATTAAATACGAGTAGTTACTCGTATTTAATTATTAGGTATTTCGTAGAAAACTACTTAGGGAATATTGGTTTCCTTACCAATTATTTGGAGCTAAGTTCTTTTGTAATATGGTATCATGGAGTTTATGTCTTAGTTATTGAATTAGTCGATTCAGTGTGGTGGAGGTGTAACGGTATGTGTTAGAAAACATTTCTCCTTGATTGTAAGCCTGTTTTAGTCTCGGAGAATTTACGATTACGAGTTTATGAGTAGATGTGTTAAGCTAAACTAGTCGTTTGGCGGTAAGGGTAATAAAAATTTAACAATTGCAACAACGGCAACGTAAAACGTAAAATATTTATGTATGGAATACAATATGCAAATATTAAAGTAGTTATGTATAATTACAACTTGTAGACGTCTTATGAAATGTAAAAAGCTTTTTTTTCTATATTGCTAAAAATTAAAATTCTTAATAATAGATAACAATCTAGGCTTAACAGACTAATATGCAATTTAACTCTAACTTATTATTATATTGTATAATGTTATGACTAAGAATAGTGTCTATTTGCACGTTTAAACAGTTCGGTAGCACTTTCTTAGAGTCTGATACGTTAAAACACTTAGTTGACGTGTTACATGTATAGCACTGTATTGTTGTTATTATTTTTCACTATTTATATTCTACACTAAATCAAATGGTTTAGTTCTCTTTAGCCTACGCACTTTGTGCGTGCTATCTAGCAGCAGGATAGCTTCCACTTTCACATATCGATGAAGTCTGTGTTCGTGGGCTTCAGCAATGTTTTGGATAACGGTGGTGACAAGTTTTATTTTAAGATTTCGGTGAAGGTCGTCATTTCTGATGTGCCACCGTGCATTAACAGCACTTGCATGCCGTTTATATAGACTAAGTAATCGCAGTGTTTATTATTGAAGTCAATGTGAATCGATTTTGAATAATTCAGCTTGATCTTCCACTTTTGTATCCAGTCGTAAACTTTGTTCACAGCTAGTTGAACTTTTTATTTATCCACATTTAATTTTGTATACTAATATAATAAATTAAAAGGTGCCGTTGTTGGCAGGATGTAATCTCAGAAAGTGCTGATCTGAAAATTATTTCACTGGAAAAGCTTCACTATTGCTGGGGTTAATTTGTTATCCCGAAAAAAGGAACAGGTAGGATAGGATAGCCCACGGGAGAGAAGTCGCGGGCAAAAGCTTGTTCACACCATTTTACTTTTTTAGAACGTATGGTAAGACATGTGTCAATCAATCTGCGTGGGCTATTCCCAAATGTATTGGGGTTAGCTTCCAATAACCGGATTTAGCTGAATATCAATTTTTTACATGGAGCCACTGCCTATTTGACCTCTACAACCCAGTAACTGGGCAACATGATACCCGTTGGCAAGTCTGTGTATAGCCAAATACATCCGTCTCTTACGCACTATGGAAATAATCTTGCTTTAAGAACTCATGGTAACCTGGCTTCAGCCTATCCGTAACAATTGTCAAAGAACTTTATTGCTTCATTCGTGTATAGTGGTGAAATTATGTCAGTAGATATGTTATCATGCTATGTTATTATGGGCTATTAAAGTATGTCCCCTGTCACATGGCGATATCACCTGCCCATAAATTAACGTGTAATGGAAATTAGACTGACTATTTATTTATGAAACACCCCAAATGAAACACTGTATGTCGTTTTTGTAACACGAAGTTCCGGATCGCTTAAATATTTTCATGTAAGGGAAACAAATAAGTATGCCACTGACATACTTTCCACAAGTCATTGTTGTAACACTGTTACCTGACGTCATAAGGATAAGAAATATTTTAAGGAGTTAAGTCAACAGGTAAGTTTCTCAAATTCCCTACATTCAAGCATTCGCTATTCAAAAGCTTTCATTCATCACATCAAGCGTGTATGTTATGATGCAATATTGATTTTCTTATTACATCATAACATACACGCTTCCTAAAACCTGAGAAGAGGTTCTTTTTAAGATATCTTTTGAAATTTGACCGCGCACCAGTGTAAAAGGGATTTTTTTTTCGGGAAGTCCGATTAATGGCGCTAAACTTTTTAAACATAATTTACTATAAATGTCACCTAGGTACCGTCCTTGTTGTCCGAAAAAGGGTGATTATTTTATTTATAATTATGGATGAAATCTATTGTTTCAAAAATACCAATGAATTGAACTTGCCTAGACTTTACCGAACTTTTTTGGGGTCCTCACTTTTTTTATCTTCTTCTAAGCGAACGGATGCGGAATATACTCAAAATTTAGCAACGAGTTCGGTGCCATCGGAAGCGACCAGCAGTACTTGTAACATCAGGGCTATCAGACATCTCATTGTTTGTGGAACAGCACAATATCAGAAGTTCAGTTTGGCATCACCTAGGTATAAATCTAGGCAATCTAGGTATAGATCTAGGTCTAGTTATAACCTGAGCAGTTTTTCCTCACTCGACCAGCCTGTTAAAAAAGACGACATTCATAAATAAGAAATGCTGGCAATTCAGAAAGTGTGGTAATATCTACGTAGGTACCTGATACTCGTACATGACTTATAAATTGTTATAAATCAGAGGTTTATAACTTTAATCAACAGGTCTTGATATTCTGAGGTTCTATTGTATTAAATCACTAACTTTATAGTAGAAATACCATTTAATTATTATAATTACCTCTTGAGCTGAGTCCGTGTAACTGAGGTATCTCTTTGCCTACTATAGAACCAGATCATAACTAAATAATCATTGGTGATTGGAATATTTGCAAGCAGTCTGTTCAAGAGCGATAACAATACTCGTATAACCGTTGAAATTTTATGATAGTCTTTATAGATGGAATAGCCCAGTAGAAATCGATATTGAAATCGCAAAGATTGATGTAGTTCTGGATTTTTAGTATGTTGTAAGGACCAGTATGGGTAGTGTTAATCTAAATTTGCAACTTCGAAAAATGTTTGCTTGCTGAGACCGCACGAAGATCCGAAAAATGTTGGGACCTTTTTCACTGTTTGTTCTAAAAGTCAAAAACTATGTAAAGTAAAGCTCCGTACTTAAAGGTCTATAATCCCTACAGGGTCCAAGCTACAACCTTCTCAAAATCAAAACCAACAAATGGAAGAAGAGATGCAGGGGGGAGTGTACTTGGCGGAGACCGGACTGAAATGCCTTTTTATATGATTTTATGCCTTTTCCTTTGGTAAAGTACACTTCAAATTTTCAGTCTCATTTCTTCAAAAACAATTTTAACTTTCTGTTTGTTGTCATTTCATTAATTTGCAGAGTTTCGCTACTTAATTTGTCCCTGTACCTTTCGTGCCAAGATGAAAGAAATATGTATGAAGGCACAGTCACATTTTCTTTTCTTCGCTGTACAAATCTCTGCGACTATTTAATATTTGACATTGATACTATAATTCAACGTTAGTTCAAACTAACCAGCTGTGAGAATTTCTCTTCATAACGTCTGAATTTGTCGGAGGTAATTTGATTTTCTAGGGCGAATATTTTGAAGTAATAGCCTCGGTAGATTTTCACAGACTCATAAAATTTTCGCAGTTGAAAATATTACAAAGTTTTAACTTTTTTGAATGTTTGTGCTTTGATGAGATGTATTCGTCAAATCTTTTTCACTATGCATACTCATTAAGTTTTGTAAATTACAAAGTTTTTATTTATTATAGTTTTTATTTCAAATTTATTCTTTTACAAGGGCCTTTGAATATGTTTTACTTAATTCGATAGTTGGATTAGAGTTTGTACACGACACAACATGATAAATTATTTAAGACTTAAGATAAAAAAAAAACATATTACCTTTTTTCTTAGATTTTAATTCGAATTTTCTATGGAGAATTAGAATTTAAAATGTGCTAGTCAGTATTTCAACTTATTGAATCTTAAAAAGATTTTATACGTAATGTAAGTTTCTTTAATTTTCCCCCAAACTAAGTTAATAACAGTACCAAACTAAAATGGGCGCATTTAATAATAGAGGAAATGTTCGTTTGTAGCGTGGAAGTAGGTCGGGTATCGAACCGAATTAACAAATCTACCCAACACCAAATGAAGGTGATTATTTTACCAATCTAATATGAAATTACTTCTATTATTTCAAAAAAGAAACGTTGGATTCAGCTTAAATAAGTGTTGAACATGCAATTTACTTATCAACTTTAATTAACAATTTTTTTTTTTCTTCTTCATAGAGTGGTATAATTTGTTAAACTTCGTCCGAGTCTTTACAAAAGTTGCTATCCATTTTTGTTTCCTTTATGAATGGAATTTAAAAAAATCCATACTTTTTTGCAGACTTCAATCGTGCAATTAAGTGGCGAGTCTTTTCGTGGAAGCACTACAGTAATTAAGTTAATTGTAGAATGTCATAAATATTGTTGGTTGTAGTTTGGTATCACGAAGGCGCGCGTGGTATTTCCGACCCGAGCGGTCGGTGCCCCGTACGACCGTTAACCTCTCAAATGCGACTGCATTTAAGGGGTTACCTGCAACATCTAACCCTATTATGTATTTTCTTAAGAGCTCGACGATGCGCTATTTTCGTCTTTATGCCTTAAAGTCTCTTCAAATATAGGTCGTGACGAATGTGAGGACTGAACTGTCTTAGTAAGGCATTCCGCCTACTCCCTTTTTGGGATATGGTGAACTGTCGCTGTTATAATAGTACATTATGGTAAAAGTGTGTAATGCTGGTGATTACCGCGGAGGCGCCAAGAGAGCCGAGGACGGTAATCATCAATACACACGTGTATCATACGACGTTTTTCAACACACTTGTGAAGAATGTATACAAAAAAATCATTTTCAACAGCGAAAACGAGTTGTGAATTTTTTGTCGCAATGGCGGGTAAAATTAATCAGTTTTCCTATGCGCGCGCATCTAACAATGGCGATCGGCCATAGACTAAAAGAATGAGATTTCTTTTTTTATTGGCTTCTCGCGGATAGCGTTTAAGCCACTAAAAAATTAAGCATTTCAAGTTTTCTTTATTACAGAGAAAAACAAGTTATATTTGAGTAAAACTTTTATTTATTAAACACGTACAAGTTGATTATCTATTTAAATACGAAGTTGCATGAAATGAGCAAGTAATAGGTACATTAATTTATTTGTACTATTGAGCACGATCTCTTTTGTGTCGAAACTTTTTTAAGGACAATGCAACTCAACCAATAAAATAAAAATAAAAAACTCTAAAACTCACTTGTGAATAATAGCAATGAAAAAGTCACAGTTTGATTACAGATGTCATTATGTGCCTAATTGTGGTGAAATTAGAGCTACTTTATGAGTGTGTTGAAAAGTATTATTTTTATTGCTCTGGTCCTTTTCATATCTTGATTTCATATCTTGTTGTTGTCTTGTTGTATATGATATTATTGTTTTATTTATTTCTCGTCTTTACTAACTTAATTTAAGTACTACTAATACTATTGTAAATGGTTTAGCATAAGCATGTACCTAAATGTGTATGTCATTTTGTGACAAATAAACACTATTTCTTTCTCTCTTCTTGTTTTTTGTTACGCGATGAATATATCTTACAGAAAAAGGAGGATGGTAAAGTTGTTGAAAAATTTCCTAATTTCACAATATTATCGTATTATTTATGTATCTTTTACCCGAGTATTACTGCCTTCAATTAGAACTTTAATACTAATTAAATACGAGTAGTTACTCGTATTTAATTATTAGGTATTTCGTAGAAAACTACTTAGGGAATATTGGTTTCCTTACCAATTATTTGGAGCTAAGTTCTTTTGTAATATGGTATCATGGAGTTTATGTCTTAGTTATTGAATTAGTCGATTCAGTGTGGTGGAGGTGTAACGGTATGTGTTAGAAAACATTTCTCCTTGATTGTAAGCCTGTTTTAGTCTCGGAGAATTTACGATTACGAGTTTATGAGTAGATGTGTTAAGCTAAACTAGTCGTTTGGCGGTAAGGGTAATAAAAATTTAACAATTGCAACAACGGCAACGTAAAACGTAAAATATTTATGTATGGAATACAATATGCAAATATTAAAGTAGTTATGTATAATTACAACTTGTAGACGTCTTATGAAATGTAAAAAGCTTTTTTTTCTATATTGCTAAAAATTAAAATTCTTAATAATAGATAACAATCTAGGCTTAACAGACTAATATGCAATTTAACTCTAACTTATTATTATATTGTATAATGTTATGACTAAGAATAGTGTCTATTTGCACGTTTAAACAGTTCGGTAGCACTTTCTTAGAGTCTGATACGTTAAAACACTTAGTTGACGTGTTACATGTATAGCACTGTATTGTTGTTATTATTTTTCACTATTTATATTCTACACTAAATCAAATGGTTTAGTTCTCTTTAGTCTACGCACTTTGTGCGTGCTATCTAGCAGCAGGATAGCTTCCACTTTCACATATCGATGAAGTCTGTGTTCGTGGGCTTCAGCAATGTTTTGGATAACGGTGGTGACAAGTTTTATTTTAAGATTTCGGTGAAGGTCGTCATTTCTGATGTGCCACCGTGCATTAACAGCACTTGCATGCCGTTTATTAAATATAGACTAAGTAATCGCAGTGTTTATTAGTGAAGTCAATGTGAATCGACTTTGACTCATTCAGTTTGATCTTCCACTTTTGTGTCCAGTCGTAAACTTTGTTCACAGCTAGTTGAACTTTTTATCTATCCACATTTAATTTTGTAAAACCTATAGTATACTAATATAATAAATAGAAAATGCTGGTCTGAAAATTATTTCACTGGCAAAGCTTCACTATTGCTGGGGCTAATTTGTTATCCCGAAAAAAGGAACAGGTAGGATAGGATAGCCCACGGAAGGGAAGTCGCGGGCAAAAGCTTGTTCATACCATTTTACTTTTTTAGAACGTACGGTAAGACATGTGTCAATCAATGTGCGTAGGCTATTCCCAAATGTATTGGGGTAAGCTTCCAAAAACCGGATGTGGCTGAATATCAATATTTTACATGGAGCCACTGCCTATCTGACCTCCACAACCCAGTAACATGGGTAACATGATACCCGTTGGCAAGTTACTAAAAATTAAAATTCCAAATAGCTAAATACATCCGTCTCTTACGCACTATGGAAATAATCTTGCTCTAAGAACTCATGGTAACCTGGCTTCAGTCTATCCGTAACAATTGTCAAAGAACTTTATTGCTTCATTCGTGTATAGTGGTGAAATTATGTCAGTAGATATGTTATCATGCTATGTTATTATGGGCTATTAAAATATGTCCCCTGTCACATGGCGATATCACCTGACCATAAATTAACGTGTAATGAAAATTAGACTGACTATTTATTTATGAAACGCCCCAAATGAAACACGTCGTTTTTGTAACACGAAGTTCCGGATCGCTTGAATATTTTCATGTAAGGGAAACAAATAAGTATGCCACTGACATACTTTCTACAAGTCATTGTTGTAACACTGTTACCTGACGTCATAAGGATAAGAAATATTTTGAGGGGTTATGTGAGCAGGTAAGTTTCTCAAATTCCCTACTTTCAAGCATTGATATTCGCTATCCAAAAGCCTTCATTCATCACATCAAGCGTGTATGCATCGCATAATGTTATGATGCAATATTGATTTTCTGAAAGACGTAGATAATGATGGACATATTTAATATTTGATGTCTATCTGATTGAAATCTCTCATACTCTCACTGTATAACTGTATTTCTCCATAAGTTTCATCACAAATTAACCATTCAATCAAACTCGCCTTTTTCTTACTCCTCGATCCTTGACCTCTCTCCTTTCTTCGCGCCAAAAACTAGTGCTTAGTGTTACGTCAAGTTGACATCTGTCAAAGTCGTTACGAGTAGTCAGAAGCTTGAGATCTGACACCAGTCTAGCCAAGGGGTACCGCTGTTACCCAGTTACTGGGTCGTGGAGGTCAGATAGGCAGTCGCTCCATGTAAAACACTGGTACTCAGCTGAATCCGGTTAGACTGGAAGCCGACCCCAATATAGTTGGGAAAAAGGCTAGGAGATGATGATCTGATTGAAATCTCTATATCTCACCAGCAAAAGGCTTTATATTCATACATAAAATCACGACTTTATTCTTCAAGAGATTAGGCAGAGATGTAAATTTAGCACACTGTCATTTTGGCATTCTTCTTCTTAGCGTGTCGATGGCAAATATAAAAAGTTATATATTGTATTTGGCCCAGAATTCAGCCACGGCAACACCATTCGGTAACGCAGTCGTAAGGTCTTCGCAAGTACTGGTGACAGGGCATGCTGCGTACTCTGTGAGATGGGCCATGGTCTGCGGAGAGATGATGCACAAGCACTGAAGACTAGGTCATCAGAGAACCCCCAACTGTGGCGGTTCTCCTTGCTGCGGCCAAACCGAGTGCGGTGTCTAAATCTTAAGGCTTTCCAGGTTGACCACGGCAGAGTGTGCCCAGTTGGAAGGCTCTCCGATGGCCCGATGAAATTGTCAGGAGGCTTGAGTTTCTCTCGCCAAAGGTCATATCTCGGCGAAGATGAGTTATCTTCACATAGACCCACGCATTCTAGATTGTGCTAAGTCCATGTAATAGGGACGGAAAACCTTATAATAATCTTCATCCTACATGGGAATCAACCTTGCGTAGAAGCAGTGCTTGCAGCTACTAGAGTTCACTGAACCAACGCGACTGTCTTAGATCTTTAAAACATTTGCTCTATTTGAGATGACGGCCAGTTTCCACCCAGTATATCACGTACACTGCTCCTACATCTCGTGCTAATGTTCCTCGGCACAACACTAAAGGTCATTTTGTTAGGTTACGCTCGGAACGTGCAATCTCGCTGAGAGCCAATACCTTGTCGTGCAGTACAATAAAACATTAACCCATTTGTTATTTAACACGCTGTTTGCCAAGTACGTGTGGTGTTTGAATTGACGGGAATGGACGGAGCTGAAGTGTGGAGTGTGTTGGTTGAAAGTGAAGCGTAAAAGTTTTGCTAAGTGAAGAATTACGGTAGTAATTTCTGTTTTATGAATGGGAAGCGGATATATTTATTTAAACTTAATGCACGCTTAGTGGTACATAATGCAACAAGGCATTCTCTACCAGTCAATCTTCGGATAAGATAGAAACCATATACGTATATTTGGCACAAACTCAAGGCACACAACAATATTTCAGGACAAACGAAGCGAGGGAAACAAAAATACTCGTAAAATCGACTACACACGCGTGCCCGTGTGCCCGTCATAAGGGGCACAGGAGGACACCGTGGAGTTTTAGTGGGTTAGAACACATAACTGCGCTATCTCGATGTGGTAGAGCAGTATGCATGAGCATTTCTCCATGATAAAAAAAGAGTGGCATCAAAAAATAATTATATTATTACGGCGTTTACACATATACGTTCAAAGTTTCAGAATATTTTATAAATGAACACTTCCAATTAATATAATATAGGCTTATGATACTTAACGATAGTATAACTTTTTAGCGGTGATATAAATTTTGTTATCTGACCAGCACTTTCAGAGATTTCATACTATTATGAAACAATTTTACTTGCAACTTTGATTGCTTTTAACTTTTTAACGATGGTATTGTGAAAGTGCTCTTCTTGAAAATCTCTTTCTAATGCCATATATTATCTTATGGCTATAGCAAAGTATGATTCCCATTGTCTTTTATTGAACAGTAGGAAAAACGATGGAGAAAAGTATTGTTATTTGAAACAACAATACGTTCTACGATTTTTCACTGACTGTACCTGCCGATACAGACGTTAACGGTTACTTCGAGCTGAAATTGTGTTTAACATGTATTTAATTGTATTTCAACATGGTTTCAACACATATCAGAATTGTGACAGATTGTTCGCTGTAGGCCGTATTTCGACGTTCTATTAACTGGATTTGACGGCACTAGAAATTATATTTCGCTCGAGCTGCTTTGAGCCTGGGTCTTAGGTTGGATTTTCAAAGTTATTTACAGTTCCTTCAGATGTTTGACGGAAAGGTTTAGTTGTGGCATTACGCATTCTCAAATTTTGTGGTCAATTATAGTTTGTTGCCCAGAGTTCTGTGAAATACGCGGAAAACGGTTTTCATTCTATCGCCAGTAAATGAAAACAACACGGTGAACTTTGAACATGGTTTCGTTTTTGATTATAATCGATTTGTTGAACCATTTTCACGCAAAACACAGATGCAATATGGGGTTGAAAAATATTTGAATTGAGTTTTATATTTCTTTTTGAGAGCTGTAGCAGGAAGTGTGCTGTTTTTCCTGAGATTCAGCGATTGGAGTAGCGGGACTTAAATATTTTCAGGGAAAATTATTGATTTCCGGTAATATTGTAAAATCCCATTGTGTTTGTTGTAGGTATTGCGTTCTTAATTGATATTGACCTCTTTTCTAATAATAATTTAATAAAGGTAAACCAATTGACTTGACTCTCTTTATCTCCGTTAATTAATTGAGAATATTATTATCGTCAAGGATTTGTATTAAATGGGAGATTCGTAGGTTAGAAGATATTGCGTAGGATTAAGATGGGAAACATTTGTAGGATTTACTTAAGACATTATTTTTGTCCCGTTTTCCTTATTAAGTAGAGAAAAAATTACGATGACATATTATTTTGCCGCTTTCTGGACTAATGCGTGAACCTGTGTAATTCAGTAAAGGGTCCCATAGCAGTGTACAGTTAAGGTATTTTATTCATCACTCATTCAGTTGACAATTCGTTTGAAAATTTCAAAACATCAAAGAGTTTCTGTTATACTGTAATACTTAAGACGTTTTAAATAATGTTTTTTTTTTATACTGGGTTATTGCTTAAGACAGGTCATCAATCAAACCTGTCGAAAAGCTCTTTCAAATGAAGCTCTACCGACAGCCAAGCTCTACGCTATGCAAGTTAAGAATGTTTTAAATTTACCCACATTTTAAGTCCCAAGTTTATTTAACGTAGCATGCAAACGTTCCTCATAGCTTATTCTAAACGACTTTTCACAAAGTCTATTCAAAAACTCACACACAAACATACACACCTATATATACAAGAATTCATTCAAAACATTTCACCGAAATCTTCACTCAATAATCCTGAATGCTCGCCCCGTGAATATTATTTCACATGAGTTCACTTCTTCTTCGCAATACTGGAACGTAAAATTACTTTCGGAAAGGTAAAACGTACAAAATAATGCTAGGGTAAATCTGAAATAGGTTTACTTTTGTAGAAAGTATGGTAAATAAACTTTTTTACAAAGAATACAACCGACTTCCAAATAAAAACACAACAAATGGAAAACTAAATTCAATTTTGGATTTCGGTTTAAATAAACAAAGAAACCAAAACAGGAACACCGACTTATTTATTTATAAAACTTTATACACAAGTACAAAGGCGGACTTAGGCATTTTCTACCAGTCAATCTTAGGGTGGTGCAGAGATAAAATATGGCAGGTGCAACTTAATGAAAAAACAAATAGAGAAAAGAAATATAAATAAAACAATTTAATATATAAATATATACTAAGATACATACATACATTAAAAATCATTTTATTGAGAAACCGAATACAACAAATCAACAATGTGTTGATTCTGCAAACTTCACAAACTTCACCTATCTAAGAATACTTGGGCGGTCAAGACGTATCTAACGATGTCGGCTTGTCTATCTAGCGGTTTCAAATATATTACAGTAATAAAGAATATTACATCCATAAACACAAACAAAAATACAAACATACAAGATAAACCCTTGCTTTGCAGTCGGGTAAAAAGAGGTACAATGTCCTCATCAATCATCATTATAATAAGCCCTTTAATGTCCACACGGTTCTAAAATGACGGTCGCGAGGGATTAAACATAGATCATCACTCCTCATCACAGTAAGTAAATGGATTGATGACCTGCAAACGTACATAATGCACATTACTACCAACTCGCGCCACCCATGCGTTGCGGTGGGCGAACCTATGCAGGGGCAGTATAAATAAAAAAACAATTTAAACTTTAAAATTATCTGGTTTTAATGTAGTAAAAGTAAAATGAACCTTATAACTAATATTAAAACGCAAAGAATACTCATAATAATAATTCGCATCGCTACTTGCAGGTAAATTCAGAGCATCAAAACCAATAAACGCTTTGCCAGCGTGAGCACCATTAACAATATCAGGAGTACCCATGGCCACAACTAACTCACCAATACGACTCTTAGAATTTAATAAACTAGTTTCAACACGCTTTTTACATCTAGGATAATACACCCAACGAATACTAGCGTCTTTCTTCAAAGACGTCCTCTTAACATTCTCATAAGAACCAGACAATTCAGGGGTACCAAACGACCCATGATTGTTTACAATATAAGTACAAATATCAAAAGTATCTTGAGCAAACTCAAATCAAAAACAAATCTTGTTCATACTGTTGAGTGTAGACTACCTCTCCAACAGGAAACAAAAAGTAAAAATAGGACAGTACTCCAGTGACGAGGTAGATGTATCATACGGCGTCCCACAGGGTAGTGTTTTAGGGCCTACCCTCTTTCTCCTGTACATTAACGATCTTTGTACTATGGAAATAGAAAATGCTAAAATATTTTCGTACGCAGATGATACATCTATTGTGTTCTCTGGTTCATCCTGGCATGAAGTAAAACTGAGAGCAGAGGCAGGAATGGCTCGGGTAGCTGAATGGCTGAAAAGTAACTTACTTTCCCTAAATACTAATAAAACTAATTACATATGCTTTAGTGTCAGTAACCGAACACAGCCTGTTGATGAGTTAGATTTAAAGGTACACATTTGTGGAGACAGGTTTACTGTAAGCTGTAATTGCCCTTGCATTGAGAAGGTGGCTAAAACTAAATACCTTGGGGTTGTCGTAGACCAAGCACTGTCCTGGTACCCTCAGCTTGAGCAGATTTCTGGGAGGATAAGGAAACTCAGTTGGATCTTTAAAACCCTCAGACATATTGTGCCAACTAAAATAGAGAGCTGTAAAAACCGTCCCAGAAATCTCCTAAATGAAATATATGTGGCACTGGCCCAGTCTGTACTATTATATTGTATCCCAATCTGGGGCGGTATAGCAAAAACAAAATTTATAAACATAGAACGAGCGCAGCGTGCATTAATAAAAATCATGTACTTTAAAAATAAAAGATTCTCCACTGCAAGCTTATACCAAATAAGTAATTTACTCTCTGTAAGGAAACTGTACATAACCCAAACCATACTAAAAAAACATAAAAACGTACCATATAACGATAAGCAAAAAGCTAAAAGAAGAAAAGATTTAATTCTCAACGTTCTCCAAACTAAAACTAGATTTGCATGCAAACAATTCAATAAACGCTCTACCCAGCTGTATAACAAAATTAACAAACACGTTTATATATACAATAAAAGTTACTACGACTGTAAAAAAAGTGTAATAGACTGGATAAAACCACTTACCTATGAGGAAACCGAGGCACTCCTGGAACACGTTGAATAGGCGAAATATACCACATATATATACCATAACATAGAACTACACACACCATACCACACCACACACCTCATCACACACACCACACCATACCACAAACCATACCACACATCACACACCTAACAACACATAACGCACCACGCCACACATCACACACTCCACATACCAAACATAATGCCATACTACTTACCAAACCACACTTTACCTCACCTGCACAGACTGGGAATAAGTTTTATTTTACTATTTTACTGTTAATAATTAAAATTGCAACTTTACTGTATATTCTTATTTATTTAGGATTGTATGTTTAGTTAAAAATAAATACAGAAAAGTGTACTTACATTGCATATTTACCCTTAAGGTCACAGTTCACTATAATACTCGTATCAGCTCGAGTTAGAATAAGAATAAGACAATGATGTTGAAAGAGCGGAGCCTTCTAATACAGGCATTGTTTGCCTAAATGGGGACTCCATTCACATTAACATGTAATGTAATTTCTAATTGAAATAATAAAGTATTTTGTATTTTTGTATATGTATTTTGTATTTTTGTATTATTTGTTATTAAGGTACTCATCATGGTAAATAGCCTAACAAGGATTCATTACAAACAGCCTCCATGAATGAATGGTGATGCTTAGTTCATTCTTTTTACCAGACAGACTTGCCCTGGCCTGCTGACTGGCCAATATTTTTACCAAAGCTATATTTTTATACTCGTAATTATTTTGTGCAAATACGAGAGACAAAATTAATGGCTTCAACGATACCCAGAGAAGAAATTTGTCCACTTCCATTTTCAGGAAGAATATCGCCAAAGCATGTACTTATGTAGCGAAGCCAGCATTTGTTTGAAACTCGATGACTGTCCATTATGCGAACAAGTAGGAGCTTATTAGACTAGACACGAAGTAATGGCTTATGTCGCATCTTCGTATATCTGGCGATGAATAAACTGGTGTTTTGGCTTAGTTGTATCTTCTCACTGGGTAATAGATAATATGCCTGTATTCCCGTTTCACCGGTTATGTTTAAGTTCCTTGTAATAAGGGACGAGCTTATTTCGATTATACATACATATACAGATTTCTTAACAGGTAGACAATAGCACTACTGCCCGCATCTGGGGCAATCGGGGTCTCAATTGTACCTAGAACTCAACCAAATTCGCAGCAGTTACATTTGACCTTAGGCTTTAGGGGGAATACCTCTATGATTCATATATATATTCATATATTGATAGTGTTATATAAAACATATGAATCATATCGAAAAAGATTTATGACATTTGATATTTTGGATAAGACCCTATGTATGATCCTAGACTTGTGTGCGCCTTGGCAGTTTAAAGTGTGTCATGCTCTCTCTAATGTCTCTCTGATGGTGGCATATGTATTTGGATCATTCGGTATCCTTCATGATGGTTGAGCTAAATGGTGCCAATCCATGCGCCATATTTGTAAACGGGTGCCATCAGTTGGGATTGGTCATAACTTAATTGCTTCGGCCTGCTTTTAATTACTTACTTATTTTATTTTTGAATTGTCTGTTTTACTATAGACGCTTTTACGACTAGTTCTTTTTACGTCCTTCTCACATTATGTATTTTTCCAACAAGAATGATGTTACCAAATAATTGCAATTAAAACTGATGGACAAGTGTCCGTGGAGTTTCTTGCACATTCATCTCCATAGAGACCTACTGATGCTTGCGAATGTGCAATTAGATTCATATTGTAAGTAAATAACTTATTTATCATATTATATCTTCAGAATCTTATATTCTTCTGTCAAAGTAAGCATTTTGCAAGTTTATAAATATTTTCACGTCGGATACTTTTTCACTTTTAGAACCTAACCTAATCTTATACTTTTAGGAACTAATAACAGTAAACCTACATCGTAATACAAAATACCTTCAACCATTATATTAAGAAATAAACTCGGACGAAGACCCTTTTCTGGTAAACACCACACATTTCATTTAAGCAGTTTCCACAAGAAATTGTCCACATTTTTTTTTTTTTTTTTGGTTGGGAATTCATCCAATGACTTCTCCCGCTCTGGGTGAAGCAGGAGGGCGTGTCAGACTTTTACTGACTAAAACCCACCCGTGTTCCTTCAGTTGCTTTTGCCAGGGCCGCGGTAACTCTCTTTCAAATTTATCCGCGACCCAGACAGGCATCGGCCCTAATGGACCCCGTCAGTTTTGCTGACATCTCTTTGAGGTGCGCGTGGAACACTACGCGCCGTCGACTCAGGCCTGGTCCTTATCGGACGGCGAGCTACCCATTACTCGCCGTCCGCAAGCCCGCGCCTACGGTGGCCGGGAATCGGCTTGTGACCCCCGACGCCCAGGGCGTCTCCTGCGGTGGCTAGGGGCGCGAGGGAGTCTCCGTTGCGTCTCTCTCACGCGTTCCGCCTCCTCCTTCGCGAGCATTACTGCTTCGCAGAAGGAGGTGACAGCTTCCCATGCCCTCCCGCCCCGTACCATGGACTGGACCAGGGCCGGACGCGAGAGGTCGCCACCGCTTATCGCCTCCACGAGGACACGGCGGTGGTCCGCCCAAGCGGGGCAGACCTCCACCGTATGCTCCACCGTGTCCTCCGGGCGATCCACACAATGGTGACAACCGGGCGTTTCCTCCCGCCTTATCCGGAACAGGAAACTCCCGAAACAGCCATGTCCGGTGAGGACCTGCGTCAGGCGGAAGGTGAGGACGCCGTGGAAATTCCTTTACAAGTAAATTCTTATTCATAATGTATTCGACTGGATATAACACAAAGCTGTCATTACGTATTTCAGATGCGAAATAATTAGTAAAGGGAATATGCGACATATAATTTCTAATTAAAACGCGTTGGGTCTGAAAACGTAATTATTTTCGTCTTGTCATTTAAGCTGCTTGTCATTGTTCCTGTTGCCTGGTTTTTAGGCGTTGCGATAAATTAAAAAAAATAATTATGTAGATTTTTCTTAAAGGCTTTTCAGCTACTTGCATTCGAAGTATGATCACTTCTGTCACTCTACAAGGAATAGACGATCTCTTTCTCTTCTTATTTCTTCATTTAGATTCTACAATCTATCATTTTGATTTTCATTTCATCCATTTCTTCGATGGTCGTGCAGGAGGAAATGAAATTAATAAAAATACTTTTTGATTAAAGGAGATTACGCTAAAGAGTTGCTTGAGTCATATTCCTGCCGTTATTTTAATTTTAATCTTGTAAATACCAAAAAACTATACATTCACATAATAAGTATTCGTTAGTGTGGAACACAGTTAATATAATACTAGCATACAGATGCCTCATCCCATACAAAGAAACCGTGCCACGTAACTAGCGTTTTCCATCTGATTATACCGATTATTTTTTGTAAATCGACCGTTCCACGGCGATAAACCGAAAATTCACCATCTAATAATCAATCGATATCGATAAATAAATCAAATAATCAGAATAATCAGTATAGTACGTCAGGACAGTTTCTTTGTATGGGATGAGACTCCACGGTCTGGAACGAGCATATTCACCTACACTGTCACAATAACGTCCCAATACACAACAAACAATTTAGAGGGTAGTTTTACTAAAACAACATACGTAGGCACTATATCTGTATTTTATAATCATTTACTCATCGCCGATCGTGTAGGACGGACGTGGCTTTTCCTGAGATCCTCCAGTAAACAGGAGGTTAATGAGAAAACTTAGTGCAAGGCCAGACTGATGTAGTCGCGCGGCATCAAGCAGCGTCCGGTGTGAACTCGCGTGAGGCACGCCATGCTGTATCTATGATCTTTAATGTTCTATGTTTTGCTTTTATAGCTTTTTAAAGCGCATACGTCGATAAAACTCGAGCTGAGTAGTCGTTATTCAAGATGCTCTCGATTTACTTGGGTTCATGTGGCGATATTATCAAAATGACACAAGTGCGATAAATATAGCTATTGAAATGATAGATTTCCACTGCAAAATAATGTACACTATAATTTTGATATGAAACTTGTAAATAAAAACTTAATTTAAGAAGTAAAATATTACATTACATTTCAATGCGTTACGTGTCTCACCAAATGTTAGAAACGTAAAAGAATGAAGAATTTATTCATGTTCGCTATCATGTGAAACACTCTTATTTTGCTTTTGTTTTTGAATGAATTAGATCCGTAGTTTAGGGAAATTGAAAGCCAGTTTTTATAAGTATCTGCCCGAATATTGAGTTTCCTAGCCCTGCATTATCTCGTTGGGTGTGGCAACCATGTTACCTATTTTTTTTTGTAATACCTAGTTTTATTTGTTTTGATTTAGTTTAATTAATTTATTAACTGTAATTTAGTGCAAGTTGAAAGTTTTGTGTGCATGCAGAGTTTACCTGTAACTGATTGTTACACTTTATTCTGATTTTTTGCTTCCGTTAATTTGTTTGTGTGATTGTGTATACAATTTTCGGTAAACCAATTAGTAAATAAAATAAAATCCGTGCTCAGAATTTAATAAACAGATCAGTTCTGACTGCCTAGATGTTTAAAAAAGAAACAAGATATCTGTTCTTGATATGTGTATGTATGTCAATAGGTCTCCAGATTACAAAGAAATTTATTTCAAAGATTTGTTTCGTTTATGTCAAACTTTTATGTTTGTCATTTATATATATTAATAATTTTATTAATAAATCTCTATATTCATAATTTAATTTAATTAATGAAACTATATATATTAATAATTTAATTAAATAATAAAACTATACATTAATAATTTAATTTGCCTGGATGCTTTCGACTGATTTGCTCTGAGACAGAGAAAAACGAAGTACTAGAGATAAATCTCTTAGTAATATTATTGAATTGACACGAGAGAGTGAGAATACAAGTACCAATCAAATCAATTAATCAATCATCAACAAACAAGAAGGTCCTGGGTGGGAACGTATAAATCGTTTTACAATATTATGTGTCTATTGTTAGAACACATTACTTGATGAATCTCTTTCCCACAAACTATCACACGCTTTTGTGCACGGACACGTAGTTTACGAGGAACCCTTTCAAAAAAATTAACGGATTCCATATTCATGAAGTACCTTTGAGAAACCTTTATGCGTGACCTATAATGACCGTATCCGGAGATATCCCGTAGTGAACATTTATTTTAGAACCAAATATTAAGTTTGAATTTAATTTATTTTCATTCATTTATTTCATTTTAATTTATATTCAATCATTTATGTTATCTACTCATATCCCCATCACTAACATAGTTTTAAGATAATGTAATACTAACAAAATATGGACATTTAAGTTGTCTGAATTAAACGTTTATTTTTTATGATTAAAAATAGCCTCCTGTAAAGAAGAATTTTTATAAAGGAAAAGATAATCTACAACACTAAAATAGAATTGGGCTGGACACATCTGCCTCATGTGAGATGACCAATGTTCTTAACTTACGACTGAGGAATGGAAAGAGATATGGAAGGCAAAGGCATAGACAGAAGGCGAAGGCGAAGGCATAGGCTTTTAATAATAACAAAGAAAGAAAACGGAATCCTTAGGCCCAGCCATTTCAATATTAAATTGCACAGTTGTTAGAGTATTGTTCAAAGGCATAAGTAACTGAAGAAGATTTTTAATGCGGTTGTATCATAGAAGAAGATATAGCTTAGCTAGGTATGTAACACTGGAAGCCGACTTCAAAGTTTTATATGTATTTTTTATAAGCTATTCTCGACCTCATTAACCCAATTACTGGCGATCTCGTTATCTGCGAGTATATCGATCGAGAAAAGATAAAAAAAAACTGGTGACTAAAAATATCCCTTGTAATTTTAAAAATAACAATGCCTTCCTAGGCTGCTAGTTCTATAATTAAAGATAGTTGAGAGTGGGTATCGCAGGAACTCTTGAAGAATCTGTGATGTTATCGGAATCTGCTTTGCTAATGCAGATAATCCCTCACTTGGTTGCAACAACATACGCGGCAATTTACATTTTGAAACTTTCTAGGATACCTACTACATACCTACAAAGTAAAGCCTCTATATATTGCCCTCATTCGAGTTAAGCCTTAATAAATGACTCGTTTAAAAGCGCCCCTCGTAAGTACCTGCCTTTGTGTGATCGCCACGATTTCAAGCCCTCATCACTCACAGACTAAAAGTTATTAACGCTAATGACAACAATCACAAACTTAGACGTTTACGTTAAGAGAAGTAAGTACACGGACTACGGAGCCAAAACAAAACTTCTGTAATAATATCTTACTGTGCTTACTGTTTATAATAGAAAACTGTGTTACTGTGCGACACAGTTTTCTATTCCCGACTATTCCACCACACGGTAAAATTGATTTTCAACTTTGTTGGGAACAATACGAACAAAATATACGGACGTCATAAAGTCTGATAGGGTCACGCGTCACAAGTAGTTTGGTTTGTGAATATCGTTTTTGGTTTTGACATTAGAAAACTGATTTGAACTTTATATTCCCAGTAAAATACGTAAGGTTATTGGATCTTTGCCGAATAATCAGCCTATGTTTGTCGAAGGTTGCCGAAAACATGTCTACGATTTCTTGACAAACTTTCCTTAAAGTATCCACGCAAAATGCTGTAGGAATCATTCTTTAGTATCAAAAGATAAACTGCTGTTACATACAAAACTGCTATCCTTTTTACAGACATAAAAAAGGAGGTAATCAATTCGACACGTATGTATGTATTATTGTTGGAACTGCAGAATATTCACATATGTTATTATGTGGGCTTCTACACACGTGTGCCAAATTGTGCCAATTCATAGGTGTATGTATGTTTGTTTGTATGTATGTATGTTTGACCACGCATTTCTCTGAAACTACTTATCGGATCGTGATTAGTCTTTTTTGTTGGATTGAGTATCTCTCAACTAAGGGTATAGTGCAAGTTTCATTAAAATTGGTTTACCAGTTTTCAAGATATGGAGCATACAATCGAACTCCCTAGCGAAAAACAGTAAGAATGTGTAAATTAAGTTATTATGGGTATTTTGTCAATCCTTAAGGTACAGTTCTATAGGGATGGTGTGATAACACTAAAAAGAGACACACACAAATCAACCGACTTCAAAAATAAAACACTAAAAACGGCAAAATAATTTTCGTTTTGGCAGTCGGTGTAGAAAAATGATAAAAACCAAAGATGTTTTGCTTAGTGCTACTTTGTTGCGCATCAATTCAAAGTAAGCTTAAAATAATGTAGAACACATAAATGATGGAAGACATAAATTAACTTCAGTGAAGTCCAGTAACATTTCTCCATCACTGTCAGCCGTAAACAAGGTACTACCTCACAATTACGAACAATACCGCAAAGCTAGCTATAACATTAATTGTCACTTCAAAACACGTATCTCATACCAGAAGGAAAACTTTCGTGGTAAAAGAAAACTTTTTATAGGTACAGTTATTCTTTAGCGAAATGTACTAAAATAATTCTGTGAAAAATTATTTATACTTACCAGTATATCATTATGAATTTTCCTATTAAGTATGTTAATAGAAAAATCATAATTTTCTATTATATCGATAGGTACTATCAACAAATTTGATTCATAACCAGTCATAAGCGTATGTTATTACAAATATTCTTACTTATTCTTACTACACTTTTTTCTAATAAGTAAGTTGTAGGTATATTATATAGTTACATATTATGTAGATGCGAAGTTACAACTTTTCATTTCAACGGTGCTGCATTTGGCGAGTTGTACTAGGTAAGTATATTGCTCGCATATACACTTTTCACAGAAAACCGAGTAGCTTTTGTGTGAGTGACGTAAAACCAACATACTGTATATTTATACTTGTTGCTTTGTTTCCCACTTAAGGGAAAAGCCTCTACGAAATACACATCTTTTTACCCGTTTTAAGCATAATGTAACGTTTGAAGTGTGTTTTCAGAATTATATTTGGGGCATACCTCCTCACCTTTTACTTGGAAACAATGAAATTATAAATATCATTGCTTTAGACAGGTACACGAATTTAATATTTTCAACCGTTGCTGGGGTTTCGAATATGGTACTAAAAATTAACCTAAAAGCTGAAGGACCAGTGTTTTGCTAGTCCTTAACAACAATAGATGTTTCTCCTAGTCTAATTTATGTCCCGCTGCTGCACAAAGGGCCTCTCTTTCTCCTTCCAAACCTTTCAGTCGTGTCTGAGGGAGGACGTCACCATCAAGGTCAATCGCGTCAAAGGTGGTTTGATGATTTTATCATCAGAAATCGCGCAATTTACATTAATGTAATAAAAATACTGCTTATTGTAACCACATGCGGCAAATTGCATGTTTCCTTTTTGTCGAAAAAGGGGAGCAAAAATAAGAATACTTTTGAATGGTTGTTCAATAGTAGTTGCAAAGGACAATTCCATTTTAAAATTGGGACCGACTTCAAAAAAAGAAGCTAGTCAATTCGAAGCGTATGTATGTAATATTGTTGGAATTGCCCAATATTCACATATGTTACTCTAATTGGGCTTCTAAGCACGTGTGCCAAATTTCATAAGTATTGTATTGTATGTATGTATATTTGTCATTGCATTTCTCGCAAGCTACTTATTGAATCATGACCATTCTTTTTTTATTTTAGTACAAGTTTCAGCCAAATCGGTTCAGCAGTTTTCAAGATATGCAACTTACAACAGAACTCCTTAGCGAAAAACAGCATGAATGTGTAAATTGAGTTATTTCTTTTACTTTTCGAACAGTTTTCGTAATGAATTATAGCGTTTTTAGTTAATGATTGAAGAATGATGAAGATTTAATAATGGTATTTTGTGCTTTTTTTTCCGGACATTGTACTGACCAAGCAAAGAGAATCTAGAAAGGATGCCCTAGTCCGCGTGGTGAATTACGTTTGAGAAAGCCTAGGACCCAGTGGGTACATTGTAAGTTGTATAGCATAATACATGCATGTTTTGAAGTCCTAGTGTTAAAATGCATTTACAAACAAAATAGGTATTCACAAAGCTTTTGTTTTGTGATTACTACTCCTCGAGGATCCCATTCAACCTACAATACGTACATTTGCATTGGTTTGAATTGAAGTGACTTTGCACAATACAGTTGGTTCATGGAATACTAACGTTTTTAAGCGAAGCAATTAAGGCTTCACTTCATTGTCACTACATAATTATTTTATCCGATTTCGAAGAACATTTCAGTGCAGAAGTGAATTGTAGTGTTGTGTATTTATAGGAGCAAAATTAATATCGGAGCCTACTTATAAAATACCCAGGAGTTTGATTAATAATATGTGGTATTGATTATTGAGACTTGATTTCATCTCGAGGAAATCCGAAAAGAAATGTTATGATGAATGAGAGTTTCTTGCGATCAAAGGCAAGAAAATTCTCTCCTCATTCATTTCATAATATTCCAGAGAAGATGAGTTGACAACATCGAGCCTAAATTTAATATAGTCCCGTTTATATGAAGCTCATTAATTTTATTAAGAAAATTCGGGTTATTTTTAATAACAAAAATAAAAGAACGTTGTTATAAATAGGTTCTTTTTATGTTATAAAGCTTCAAATAGCTTTTTCGTTGGTATTTTGTGCCTGTGTTAATTAAGTTCCTTTTTAATTAAAAGGGATTGAAAAGTTCTTTTTAAAGAGTTCAGTGATTTAAAAATTGGGATAAAGGTTATTAATCTATTGGGCATTTGATTATAGTCAATACCTTCGATTTAGGTAGGTAGGTATTTATCTAGGCTTAAACTGTAGACTAGATAAATTATACATAGGTTTAATTTTGGTGTAAGGACTGATCCGTAATGGTCAGATGTGTGTGAAAAACAGAGATAGGCCCTTGGCTAGTAGTGGGACGTTACGAGCTAGTTAAATCTAACTTGAAAGATGAGATTATTTTGTTGTTTAAGATGAAAAATACACGCGAGGAGAGCTGAAGACAATGCTAGTAGGTAATACATGTATATTCAATGATTCCAATTCGTGTCTTTAATTTATAGTCTCGTCATAAAAACATGATAGGATAAGTTCCTCGGATCAAGCTTCAATATTCACCAGCCTCCAAGTGATAGTATTTATTGACATACCAAAGCCGAGCTTTGAAAGAGAAGCCATAAAATTTGTTAACTTTATTAACTCCCATTATTGGAGATACCTTTTGAAATTTGACCGCGCACCTGTGTAAAAGGGATTTTTTTTCGGGAAGTCTAAAAAATGGCGCTAAACTTTTAAAACATAATTTACTAAAAATGTCACCTACGTACCGTCCTTGTTGTCCGAAACAAGGGTTATTATTTTGTTTATAATTATGGAATGAAATCTGCTGTTTTAAAAAATACCAATGAATTATATATGCATAGAATTTAAGGGACTCTTTTGAGTTCCTCACTGATTATATCTTCTTTTAAGCGAACCGATGGAGAGTAGAATCACAATTTAGCTACGATTTCGGTGCCATCGGTAGCGACCAGCAGTCCTTATAACATCAGGGCTATCTATTTTAAACTAAATATAAAGGTCTTGATATTCTGAGGTTCTATTCTATTAAATCACTAACTTTATAGTAGAAATACCTTTTAATTATTATAATTAACTCTTGAGCTGAGTCCGTGTAACTGACGTATATCTTTACCTACTATGGGTAGGTATTCGAACCAGATAATAACTGAATAATCATTGGACATTGGATTATTTGCAAGCAGTCTGTTCAAGAACGATAACAATATTCGTATAAACTTTGAAATTTTATGATTGTCTTTATAGATGGAATAGCTCAGTAGAAATCGATATTGAAATCGCAAAGGATTTTTAGTATGCGGTAAGGGCCAGTTAGGATAATGATAATTCAAATTTGGGACATTTTTCACTGTTTGTTCTAAAAGTCATAAACAATGCATTTTTGACAACGTAAATACCGTACATTTTAAAGTTCATTAAATTTGAGCCCAACCGCAGCTCTTTAATCCCTACAGGGACCAAGCTATTATAACCTTTTCAATATCAAATCTTCTCAAAGCTGCAAATGGAAGAAGAGATGCAGGGGGGAGTGAACTTGGCTGAGAGCGGGGCTGAAATGCCTTTTTATATGATTTAATGCCTTTTTCTTTTGGCACAATGTACACTTCAAATTCTCAGTCACAATTCTTAAAAACAATTTTCGCCTTTTTATTTGTTGTCATTTCATTATATTTGCTGCGTTTCGCTACTTAATTTGTCCCTATATTTTTTTCCTCCGTTGTACAAATCGCTGCGACTATTAAATATTTAACATTGATACTATAATTCAGTGTTAGTTTAAACTAGCCAGCTGTGAGAATTTCTCTTCATAACGTATGAATTTGTCGGCGGTAATTTCATTTTCTCGGGCGAATATTTTGAAGTAATAGCCTCAGTAGATGTTCACAGACTCATAAAATTTTCGCAGTTGAAAATATAAAAAATATATATTTTTTGAATATTTGTGCTTAGAAGATGTATGACAATTTGTTTTTTGTATAAAATCTCTTACACTATGCATACTTAAATTATTTATTATTATTTATAAAAAAGTTATTATTTATTATGGTTTGTATTTCAAATACTTTGGGTAGGGCCTTTGAATATTTTTTATTTATTTGGATAGTTGGATTTTAGTGTTTGTACAAGATACAAAAATGTTAAGACAATGTTTAAAACTCTGTATTTCTCGGTTATTAACAGACTTATTTAAAAAATCTTTTTATTTGTAGATTCTTAATTACAATTTTCTTTGGAGAATTAGTATTTAGAATCTGCTAGTCAGTATTTCAACTTACTGTATGGTAAAAAATATTGTATACGTAATATACAAGGTTTTCCATTTCCCCCATACTAAGTTAATAAACAGTAAGTTAATAACAGTACCAAACTAAAAGGGGCGTATTTAATAATAGAGGAAATGTTCGTTTTTAGTGTGGAAGTGGGTCGGGTATCGAACCGAATTACCAATGCTACCCACCACTAAATGAAGCTGATTATTTTACCAATCTATGGTATTACTTCTATTAGTTCAAAAAAGAAACGCTCAAATTAGTGTTGAACATTCAATTTACTTATCAATTTTAGTTCACTATTTTTTTTTCGTCTTCTTAGAGTGTTATAAATTTAAGTTAAATTTCGTCCGAGTCTTTACTTACTTACTTTAAAAGTTGCCTACAATTTTCCGTTATGAATGGAAATTAAAAAATTCCATACTTGTTTGCAGACTGCAATCGTAATATTAAGGTTCAACTAGTCGACGGCACGAACTATTTTATGCGCGAGGTTAAAATGCATGCCATCTTATCCGACAACACGTGCGAATGAGACGAAGAAATTATGCTGTGATGAGCAGTAAGAAATTAGTTCGCGTACGAATTAGCACTTTTTCAAATTTGTATCATAAATGGATGATGACTTAGAACGAAAACGAGCGCGCGAAATTATATAAACAGACCTTTGGGAGTCTAGATATCAAGAAAAAACTACTAAATGCATATTTTCAAAATAAAATTATTTGCATTGTTGAATTACTAATATATCCCTGTATGGTGGCTGTTTTGCAATTTTCCTTCTTCTTATGGTATTTATTTCCGCCCAAATATGCGTTAAAATTAGTGTTGAAATATGGAACTTTCGACGCTTATAACTTTCAAATATTTTGTTTTTTTACTTTTTTGTTTCCAAACTGGATTAGATAATAATGAGACAAATTGATATATTTTTTTATTTTGAACGTACATCGTGAAACAGTGGAGTAATCTCTAGACTACGTTTGTATGGAAGAATGATCGACTAGTGTTACCTTAAGTGGCAAAGTCTTGTCGTGGAAGCACTTCAGTAATTAAGTAAATTGTGGAAAGTCATAAATATTGTTGGTTGTTGGTTGGTATCACAGAGACGCGCGTGGTATTTCCGACCCGAGCGGTCTGTGCCCCGTACGACCGTTAACCTCTCAAATGCGACTGCATTTAAGGGGTTACCTGCAACATCCAACCCTATTATGATTGGATTTAATGTTTATCGCGCAAACATCCCCGCCTGTCGGTTAACCAAAGAAGCGCGTATGTATAGTATTTAACAATGGTAGGTGAACGTAAGCAACTGAGTGTCGCAGCTACTATTATGTATTTTCCGGAAGAGCTCGACGCCGTGCTATTTTCGTCTTTATGCCTTAAGACATTCTTCAAATAAAGGTCGTGAATAATAGAATGTGATGATTGAACTATCTTAGTAAGGCATTCCGCATACTAACTTTTTGGGATATGGTGAACTGTCGCTGTTGTAAATTATTATTTTTATTGCTTTGTTGCTCTGTTTTCATATCTTGTTGTTGTCTTGTTGTAGGTAGTTAGGTAGTGTAAATTAGTATTGTTTTATTTATTTCTCGTCTTTACTAACTTAATTTAAGTATTACTAATACTATTGTTAAGAGTTTAGCATAAGCATGCACTTATATATGTATGTCATTTTGTGGCAAATAAACACTATTTCTTTCTCACTATGTTCTTTGTTAGGTGATGAATATGTCTTACAGAATAAGGAGGAAGATAAAGTTGTTGAAAAAAATCTTAATTCCACAATATTTTCGTATTATTTATGTATATTTTACCCGAGTATGACTGCCTTAAATTAGAACTTTAATACTAATTAAATACGAGTAGTTACTCTTATTAAATTATTAGTTATTTCGTAGAAAAAGACTTAGGGAATAACGGTTTCCTTACCAATTACTTGGAGCTCAGTGCTTTTGTAATATGGTATCATGGAGTTTATGTCTTAATTATTTAATTAGTCGATTGAGTGTGGTGGAGGTGTAACGGTATGTGTTAGAAAACATGTTTCCTTGATTGTAAGCCTGTTTTAGTCTCGGAGAATTTACGATTACGAGTTTATGAGTAGATGTGTTAAGCTAAGCTAGCCATTTGGCGGTAAGGGTAATAAAATGTTAACAATTGCAACAACGGCAACGTAAAAATATTTATGTATGGAATACAATATGCAAATATTAAAGTAGTTATGTATAATTACAACTTGTAGACGTCTTGGGTTGACCTGTAAAGTCTTATGAAATGTAAAAAGTTATTTTTTCTATATTTCTAAAAATTAAAATTCTTAATAATAGATTACAATCTAGGCTAAACAGACTAATAAGCAATTTAACGCTAACTTATTATTATATTGTATAATGTTATGACTAAGAATAGTGTCAATTGGCGCACGGTTGGCGCAGTGGTTGTTCGATTGACTGCTGCGCTGCAAAATACAATATTTGTAAGACCTACAGATAGTTGTTCCGGCTCTGGGTGTTTGTGCAAGTGAGTTTATATGTTTGTAAACGCATCCACGATACAGGAAGAAATTCCTAGAGAGGGGCAATGTTTAAAAAAAATGCTCGTTTAAACAGTTTGGTAGCACTTTCTTAGACTCTGATACGTTAAAACACTTAGTTCACGTGTTACATGTATAGCACTGTATTGTTGTTATTATTTTTCACTATTTATATTCTACACTAAATCAAATGGTTTAGTTCTCTTTAGCCTACGCACTTTGTGCATGCTATCTAGCAGCAGAATAACTTCCACTTTCACATGTCGATGAAGTTGTGTTCGTGGGCTTCAGCAATGTTTTGGATAACGGTGGTGACAAGTTTTATTCACCGTGCATTAACAGCACTTGTATGCCGTTTATATAGACTAAGTAATCGCAGTGTTGTATTAGTGAAGTCAATGTGAATCGATTTTGACTCATTCAGTTTGATCTTCCACTTTTGTGTCCAGTCGTAAACTTTGTTCACAGCTAGTTGAACTTTATATCTATCCACATTTAATTTTGTAAAACCTATAGTATACTAATATAATAAATAAAAAGGTACCGTTGTCTCAGAAAGTGCTGATCTGAAAATTATTTTACATGGAGCCACTGCCTATCTGACCTCCACAACCCAGTAACTGGGTAACATGGTACCCGTTGGCAAGTCTGTATATAGCCAAATACATCCGTCTCTTATGCACTATGGAAATAATCTTGCTCTAAGAACTCATGGTAACCTGGCTTCAGCCTATCCGTAACAATTGTCAAAGAACTTTATTGCTTCATTCGTGTATTCGTGTATTTGAACGCATAATTAATAATAATAATATAATAATAATCTTTATTCAAACTTGAAATTGGTAAAATATAATAATTGGTCTTATACATAAAGTGGGTATAAGACCAACCTAGTATTCAGCAACCAACCGCAGCAAGCATACGGAAGCTTCATGACGTCATGATGGAGTGCTTGAACGGGCTCAAAAACATCGGGCTAGACATCACCAACTGGGATCCGATCGTGGTCCACCTATTGATTCAAAAACTAGATAGCGTTACGTATAACGAATATATAAAGGAGATCAAACATCCCAGGGAATTTCCCGAACTAGAAGAGTTCGCCGAGTTTTTAGAATCAAAGTTCATGTCACTGGAAGCTCTGCAGGGAAGTAGCCAAAAATTCTCGTCATCAAACAAACCATGGAAATCGGAAAAGCAGCCTCATAAGGGATCAGAAAACCGAAATTACAACTACAAGAATAAAACGCAGGGGTCATCGTACTTTAACAAGTCACAAAACTCACCAAAAACCTTCTTCACGACAGCAAAAACATGCCCAATATGCAAAACTAATCACGTATTGATGAATTGCGAACAATTCTTGGCTATGGACACAAACAAACGGAATGACGCAATTCGCAACTTGCATATTTGTAAAAACTGCCTATTCAACCACGGAGAAAAACAATGCAAATCACGAAAGACGTGTAAATTGTGTCAAAAGGCACACCATACACTTATGCATCAAGATGTAACTGAACTATCTAGCAAAAAACAAGCAACAAGGGAGGAAAACCCATCGTCGACCCTTTCGACTTCCTATGGGGTCAACAACATAACGAACGAACAAAGGGAAGTGTTGTTGACAACTGTACTTCTGAAAGTCAAAACAATTGATGGAAACTTCATCAACTTGAGAGGCCTACTAGACCAAGGCTCTCAAGTGAGCCTAATAACGGAAAACGCGGCACAACGCCTCCGATTACAGCGACGTAAAGTGAGCGCTGTTGTATCGGGTGTCGGAACCCTTAGCGGCAACTGCAAAGGGGCAATGAACTTAGAATGCCAGTCAATACATTCAGACTACAGACTAAACTTTGAAGCATTAATTATGAAAAAACTCATAAGCAACTTACCTACCGCATCGTTCCCAATCAGCAACTGGGACTATTTAGAAAACTTAAAACTAGCGGATCCACAGTTCAATCTGTCGGGCCCGATCGATCTACTCTTGGGCGCGGACATCTACTCAGAACTTATCCTAAACGGCGTCATCAGGAGTGAGAGATACCCCGTAGCTCAACAAACGAAAGTAGGCTGGATTCTATGCGGGAATGTAAAGACATTCAACTGCTTGGTGACACTAAACGATTTCGAAAACATGGCAAGATTTTGGGAAACCGAGGAAATTCCAGACAAGTCATCATCAACTAGTGAGGAACAACACTGTGAAGATTATTACAACGCAACTACCACAAGATTGGCAAACGGACAATATGTGGTACAAATGCCTATGAAGCCTAACTACGAATCAAACTTAAACAATGCAAGGTCACAAGCATTAGCACAGTTCCTTCAACTGGAAAGGAAAATGCTAAAAAACAAAGAACTCAGTTACGAGTACACGCGTTTTATGAACGAATACATCGCTATGGGACACATGAAACCAGTCACAGAAGAAAGTAGGGGCCGAGTTTACCTACCTCACCACGGCGTGATGAGAGCTGAGTCCACTACAACAAAACTAAGAGTAGTGTTCAACGCCTCGTACAAGACAAAAGGAGACAGCAGCAGTCTCAATGATCACATGTACTGCGGTCCGAACTTACAAAAGGACATACTGACACTACTAATTAATTGGAGAACGTACAGATACGTCTTTACGGCGGATGTAGAAAAACTTTATCGGTTCATCTGGCTAAACGAAAATCAACAACATCTGCAAACTATAATCTGGAGATCTTCCCCTAAGGAACCTCTACAATATTGGCAGTTGGGCACAGTAACTTACGGAACAAAAAGTGCACCTTATCTGGCAATGCGCACTCTACATAAACTCGCAGAAGATGAAAAAGATACCTATCCGGAAGCTGGAAACGTCCTGAAAAACTACTTCTACATGGACGATTTGGTTTACGGACAGGATACTGTCGACGCATCGAAGACACTGGTCACACAGCTAATTGAGTTGCTGAAAAAAGGAGGATTTAACTTGAGAAAATGGAAAACTAACGAACCGAGTATCTTGGAAGACTTGCGAGATGATCAAAAGAGCCGCAATACGAACATCGACTTTAGCCCAGAACAAACAACTAATTTAAAAATGTTGGGCATGAGGTGGAATCAAGACAACGATAGCTTCACATACCAATGGGATCTACCAATCAAGAAAATACTGACAAAACGCGTGCTACTGAGCGAAATAAGCAAGCTATACGACCCACTTGGATTACTATCGCCACTTACAATAAAAACCAAACTTCTGTTCCAAAAAATCTGGATAAGCAAAACCAACTGGGATGAACGCTTAACCGACGATCTCGCTACAGAATGGGAAACAATTAGAAAAGATATCCCGTTGCTAAACAAACTTTCCATACCACGATGGTTACAATGTCAAGAAAACAATCTAGAGATACACGGGTTTTGCGACGCAAGCGAAAAAGCTTACGCGTGCGTCATTTATAGCCGAGTGAAAACTGAAGCCGGCGAATACAAGACTACACTAATTACTGCAAAAACAAAGGTTGCACCAATCAGCAACAGGATAACTGTACCTAGAATGGAACTTTGCGGGGCCGTTTTACTAGCCAAACTGCTAGAAAAGGTTCGGAACACTCTCAGCACTAAAAATCTACATTTAAGGTGCTGGAGCGACTCCAAGGTCGTTTTAGCCTGGCTGCAGGGCGATATAAACCGATGGGAGAAATATGTAGCTAACAGAGTAAAACAAATAAACAGCATTATCTCAGCAAACTGCTGGAACTATGTGAAGTCAGAAGAAAATCCTGCTGACTGTGCAACTCGAGGGCTTACACCTTTTCAACTCCTAGATTTTAAACTTTGGTGGAATGGACCAGATTGGTTAAAAACAAACATGCCAAAAATTCATCAGGACAATCACCTGACCTACACAACAAACACTGAGTTGCAGGAAATAAACTGCTGCGCAGTCACATACAAGCATTGTGAAATAATTGATACATTACTTAATAAAAACAGTAATTATAAACGCGTAATACGAGTGCTTGGATGGATTGTACGAATAAGCAATATTCGTAAGCAAAAACGCACACTAAACTCAACCAATAAGTTAACCGACTGCGGTAACAAAAAGGAGGTTATGTGTTTGTCACCACAAGACATTATGGGAGCAACAGAATTGCTCATCAAAAATGTTCAAAATGAAAACTATGGCGACGAAATTGAATGTTTAAAGAAAAATCGACCAATATCAACAAAAAGCAGCTTGCTGAAGTTAACCCCAATCCTTGACGACCGTGGAATACTGCGCGTGAAGGGCCGACTAGGCTACTCAACTTTATCTCCCGAAGCTAAACATCCTATTATTCTTCCGGATACAGGAAGATTAACGGAGCTTATTATTCAAGAGGCTCATCGCAACACTCTCCACGGAGGCGCCCGACTCACTTTGGCCCATTTACGTCAAACATTATGGGTCATTGGAGGTAGCAGAACAGTCAAGAAGGAGCTACGACAATGCGTCCGATGTCATCGTTTCAAACCAAACCGAAACGTACAACTGATGGCAGACTTGCCAAAGGAGCGTGTAACTCCATCAAGACCATTCACAAACACAGGCGTAGACTATACTGGGCATGTTGATGTGAAAATCAACAAAGGAAGAGGCGTTAAAACTTGCAAGGCTTACATAGCAATCTTCATATGCATGGTGACCAAAGCTGTGCATTTGGAATTGGTGTCGGACCTGACTACGCAAACGTTCCTCGCCGCATTCAAAAGGATGTGTGCCCGCAGGGGTACACCCAGACACGTATTCTTCGACAACGGAACGAATTTTGTGGGCGCAGCAAAACTACTTCAACAGGAATTTGAAAAACACAATACGTTTAAGAATTCAGAATTCTTCGATGAGATGAGCCACTTACAAATTGAGTGGCATTTCAATGCACCACTTTGGCCAACAGCTGGAGGCCTGTGGGAGGCTGCTGTCAAAGCCATGAAATATCACCTACATCGAGTACTGGGGGAACAGAAGCTTACTTTCGAACAATTTACTACTTTACTAAATCAAATTGAAGCCTGTCTTAACTCTCGTCCGCTGTGCCCATTAACAGAGGATGTCGAAGACCTGGAATATCTAACTCCCGGCCACTTCCTCATTGGTGGCCCCCTACTGTCACTACCACAAGAAGAACAAGATTTTGCTGAGCACGATCTAAGAAACAGATGGAGGCTTGTTGAACAAATGAACGTACACATCTGGAAGCGCTGGTCGAACGAATATCTACATCAACTGCAAACCCGAAGCAAATGGCAGCAACCAAAAGAAAACCTGAAACTAGGAACCCTAGTATTAGTCAAAGATGAGCACTTACCTCCTGGCCGCTGGGCTATAGGAAGAGTCCAGGAACTACATCCAGGCGCTGATGGTCGAGTACGGGTTGTTACCTTAAAAACAAGGAAAGGGTCACTTAAGCGACCAATAACGAAGCTAGCACCATTACCACTTAAACCCGAAGAACCTAGGGTAAACGAAGAGGAAGAGCAAAGGAGACCTACTCCGGAAACTACAAAACGGGGAGGCACAGCAAAAAATAAGAACAATTGGCTATCACTAGTTCTCCTAGCCATGCTAGCAATGACGGGGCTTGCACAATCAGCGCCAACGAATAACTTGAACTTGAAGGTTACACCTATATCAATCAATCATCCGATTTACTTCGATGAAGCTGGGCAAATGAAACTAATACATGACGAATGGACCCTATTGGTTTACTACAACTTAACCTCATACTGGCAAGCAACTGGTCAGATCAATGATTATGTGAACCAAATAGATAAACTATGCCAAAGAATATCACATGAGTACTCGCCTTGCGAAACAATTGTCGGCCACCTACGTCATGAACTGAGTCACCTAGCCGACTACAACTCTATGCTGCTCACTCAACACTCAAGACCAAAACGAGGTTACTTTGATGGAGTTGGGAAATTAGCAAGAACTCTTTTCGGAGTGCTCGACGCAGACTTTGCCGAAAAGTACGAAAGAGACATACAGAATCTACAATCAAATGATGACTACCTACTACAACTTATGAAAAACCAAACATTAATTGTAGAGGCTGAAAACAACGTTATAAAAAAGAACACTGCCTTTATGGATGAACAATTCAAAACATTGCGCATCTACATGAACCAAACTTGCAGCGAAATCACAAAAATAGTGAACAAGGCGCAAATGCTATTCACAATGAATGACATAAATTCCGCTGCCGTGACGTCAACTCTGATTATAAGTGATCTAATCCGAATATTGGAAATGCTGATAAACACTCTCGCCAACATTTACAGAGGGCATTTAGATACCCATCTATTTCCTGCTAATCAACTGATCGAACAGCTAAACATAATATCCGGAAGGTTGCCACAGGGATTATCGTTACCTGTAAAGGGCACTCAAAGGGATTTGAAAAATATCTATGACCTGATCCATGTGAAGGCTCGAATAACAAACAACTACATGCTATTTGAAATACACAACCCCTTGCTGAGCGATGAAGACTACAAGATATATCGAGTCATACCAATACCGTTCCTTAGACAAGGACAGTTAAAACTCGTACAACCAAGTTCAAGCTTCATCGCAATCAACTTTGTAAAAAACTCTTACATAACAATGGAAGACCAAGACATGCGCCAATGTACTGCATACGGAGAAGACGAATTCACTTGTGTCTCACGTAATCCAGTCTACAACATGCACGATAAAGACGCCCCATGTGAGGCCCAAGTCTTCAACCAACAAGAGTCTTTATCATGCGTCCTCAATGATGTAACATGCAAAGAAACCTGGACAAAGCTTCACAAATCGAATATGTGGCTATTTACATTGTGCGGGAAACAGCTGATGCGCGTCATATGTAACGATCAAGTTACGCCAGCGGTCATTGACGGGACTGGAGTGATTTCCTTGAAATCAAAGTGCTTACTACAGAAAAAGGACGCCACAATATTTACACACAATCAGCTGGGAAGTACTTTTAACATGGAACCAGAGATAGAAATACCAACTATTAATTCGACTATTAACCACATCTTTGACCTCGGCTGGCAGAATGCAAAATTAAATATAACTGAACAAGAAACGCCAACTGCAGTAGAAATAAGAAAAGTAGACCAGCAGTTGGAATTCCAGAAAAGCAGAGAAATATTACCGAAGGCGTCTCACATGTCAAGTCACGACATTTATCTCTACTCGGTTACTTCTTTGATGTTGGGAGGAATCGCTGCGCTTGCCCTCTATATTATTATTAAACGATGTTTGAAAACGAAAACAAAGGAAGACGTCAAAACACTCTCTGCCGAAAGAGGAGTGACACCTAGAGGAAGGGATAACTTTGGAAGGGACATCGAGCTACAAGAAATGCATTCGACAGCAGCGGAGCCCGTTTACAGCGAAGCAAGACAGCCGATGAAAGCATTTCACTTTGACTAAATTGAGTGTTATAACCTATACCTATATTTTTACATCTTTTACCAGGACACATTAACTATTGTTTACTATTTAACTTTAAATAACTACTTTTCACTTTAATTATATTATTATTTGCTTTGTAATGGATGCTCATCCCACTTTTCCCTCGGGAGCATGTACGGTTCACGTACAGGCAAATTGCTTACGCCGCGACCTACTTTTAACTACTCGTTTTTATTTACTTTATTATTATATTTAGTTAGTTGACCAATAGCTGCCGTAGCGCTATAATCGCGGATTAGCATCCAACCTAACTTTCGTGTAACTTTTACGAATAAACTTTACTGTGGTGTAATCTGTGGTTTTCTGATCCCTTATGAGGCTGCTTTTCCGATTTCCATGGTTTGTTTGATGACGAGAATTTTTGGCTACTTCCCTGCAGAGCTTCCAGTGACATGAACTTTGATTCTAAAAACTCGCCGAACTCTTCCTGCTGAATACTAGGTTGATTCAGGAGTGTATTCATGTATGATGTAAATAACAGCCGTTTGTTATCGTAGCGGTGGGTCAGCATGTCCCAGCAAGATGCATAGTTTTCAGCACTGATGCCAAGATGCTGAACCAGTTTCTCTGCTTCACCCTTCAGTTTTGTTTTCAAGTGTTGCATTTTTTGAGCCTTCGAAAGTGTCGGATTGTTGTGTACACTTTCGAGGTAGAGGTCTCTAAAAGTCAACCACTGGTTATAGTTGCCATGGAAATCGGGTATTTGAATTTTTGGCGTAGATTTCTCATAATGTGCATTGTTCCAGATGTTGTGTTGTAGTTTCCTTTTCAGGTCATCATAGAAGTTTTCTGCTGTATTGTATTTCTGTTGATAAATTGAGTCCTCATCTTGTAGTAGGTACTCTAGTTCCCAATTTGCCTTTTCGATTTGCTCCCATTTAGTTTTCAGGGTGCTTAAGTTGTCTTCTAATTCCCATTTTTCCATCGGTACTGCCAATGCTATGTTTACCTTTTCCACAGTGCGTTCAAACGCTCTAAAGTTGCAGTATTGTTGACGCAAAAGAACTTGTTGCTTTTCCGCCGACTCGCTTGCTTCCCGAGGAGGTACGTGGAATTGGATATCGTCGAAAGTAAATTTCGATTGTCCCTTACCTTGCTTAGGCGTAGCAGGTGGTTGTTCCGTCTTACCAGCAGGTGCAGACGGCAATTCCGATTTACGTTTCAACATGTCTTGCAGCACTTCTTCATACATCTTCTTCGTACAGTTGAAAATGTCGTCGTTGAAGTATTGAAGGTCTGTTGCTCCAGACTCTTCCAGTAGATGATGGTTGTGAACAAACTTCTCCCAGTTATTGTTCAGCCGAGAAAGACGCTCCTCCAGGTACGCCAAGTTCTTCCTGGTGGGACTGTCCTTCTTGTAGTTGGTGCAAATAAGCTTCAAGTCTCTGAAGGTTGTTTCTTGATGGCTTATCAGTTCCGTTACGCTCTGAACCATGGTTATTAGTTATTGGCTTGACCGTTGGTGGAGTAGAGTTGTATCACCGCAGGTACTAGTTCACCAAAGTTGCGAAGTTTCCGCAAGTTTTGGATATCAAGTGCGTTAGCGCCCCACTAACGCGATCCGCTCTTCTGGGACTCCAGCTAGACAGATTCGCTAACGTTAACAGAGAGAATACGCACCTGTTATATCCGGCTCGAAGGACCAGTTTTATGTACGGCTCAGAGGTAGCCGGTTACTTACAGTTGAGTTGTTTGATGTGAGTTGACGAAAACCACAGATTACACCACAGTAAAGTTTATTCGTAAAAGTTACACGAAAGTTAGGTTGGATGCTAATCCGCGATTATAGCGCTACGGCAGCTATTGGTCAACTAACTAAATATAATAATAAAGTAAATAAAAACGAGTAGTTAAAAGTAGGTCGCGGCGTAAGCAATTTGCCTGTACGTGAACCGTACATGCTCCCGAGGGAAAAGTGGGATGAGCATCCATTACAAAGCAAATAATAATATAATTAAAGTGAAAAGTAGTTATTTAAAGTTAAATAGTAAACAATAGTTAATGTGTCCTGGTAAAAGATGTAAAAATATAGGTATAGGTTATAACACTCAATTTAATATAATTAATATAATTTAATAACAGGCTAACAAAATACTTAGAAGAACATAACTTATTTTCTGATGCGCAATATGGATTTAGAGCTGGTCGTTCTACTGACAACGCAGTACTCGATCTTGTTAACTTTTTAGTTAACAAACTAGATAGCAAAAATAAGTGCTGGACTATATTTCTTGACCTAGCAAAAGCATTCGACACTGTCTCTGTTCCCCGGCTTGTACAAAAACTTGAAGATCTTGGTATTAGAGGCGTTCCACTGGCGTTACTAACGGATTATTTAAAAAATAGAACCCAATCGGTAAAAATTGGAGAACACATTAGTGACGAATTTCCAGTGGATTTTGGGGTGCCACAAGGCAGTATATTGGGCCCTACTCTTTTTCTCTGCTACATAAATGAGCTTTGTACTCTCACTATCAAAAACTGTCGCACCTCCGCATATGCAGATGACACTGCCTTAACCTTCTTCGCAGACTCCTGGAATGAGCTTTTTAATCTCGCACAGGATGGTTTTAACACTGTCTGTCACTGGCTATCATCAAATTCTCTCACTTTAAATGAAGATAAAACCAAATACATTATATTCTCTATTCGTAATGAAAAAGATATTGCTAATCTCACCAATTGTAATTTCTATGCACATAAGTGTACCTTTCCTCCAACTCCAAACTGTAGTTGTCCAAATATTAGTCCTTCTAAATGTGTAAAATACCTCGGTATCCAAATAGATGTAAATTTAACATTTGAAAGCCACATTAATGTTTTATCCAAAAGAATAAGAAAGCTCACATATATTTTTAAGGAACTCCGTGGTGTAGCAGAGAGGGAAACGATGAGGATGGTATACGAGGCTCTGGTTCAATCAATCATTGGATACTGCATCACGACATGGGGTGGTGCATGCAAATCTAAGCTGATAACTGTTGAAAGAGCCCAATGAATGTTTCTAAAAGTTAGCTTATCCAAACCGCGTCTTTTCTCCACCACAACACTTTATGAGGAAGCGCAAGTGCTAACGGTACGCCAGCTGTACTTACTGCTTACTACAATGCTCCAACGTTCCAAGTTATCCGAAGAAAGGAGGAAACGCATAGCCCTCTCTAGAAGAAACTACACAATATGTGGGACGACTGCGGTAAATACTTCCTTCGCGCAAAGATTCTTCCCATTCCGTGCAGGTGAATTGTTTAATAAATTGAATAAAATTACAAATATAGCGAACTCTCAATATAAAGTTGAATGTAAAAGTAAAATTATAAAATGGTTACTTAAACTTAATTATATGGAAACAGAAAAATTACTCGATGTAGCAAAATAGCAGGGTGTGTCAATTATAGGTATTCTTGTTTTTTTTTATATACATACGTTCTATGTATATTTACATAATATTTAAATAACAAAAATTATTATGCATTATACACAAACACACATATATACAAACACACCACACACTCACGCACTCACAAACACACACATACGCACCATCCACACAGACCATTTGCCCATTTGTTCCGTGTTGACAATCTTTATGTTTAACGATGTAATAGGGGACCTGGAGTTCTGAAATACAGGCCTAGGCTTAGTTTAGACTCCAGATCTCTCACAAATTACCATTTTATTTTTGTCTAAATATCTGTCAATATAACAGCTAAGCTATGTATGTAATTTGTGGAGATAAATAAACATTTTTATTATTATTATTATATTATTATTATTCATTCAAAACATTTCACCGAAGTCTTCACTCAATAATCCTGAATGCTCGCTCCGTGAATAATATTTCACATGAGTTCACTTTTCGCAATAATGTAACGTAAAATTACTTTCGAAAAGGTAAAACGTAAAAATAATGCTAGAGTAAATCTGATATATAGTCAGAATTTTAATTCGATTCCAGATTTGACATTAGCTACTGTCATTTTGTGAAATAATGATACCACATATAATAGTGTAGTGATGAACACAAAAATCGATAAACAATCAGTGTGTGTGCCATCAGTGTGCCAATTAAAGACTAAATTATTGATTTTTATTTAAATAAATACATAATTATTCATAATAATTATTTATTAATTAGTAATCGCTGCTCTATTTTATAAAAAGTAAATATTTTGTTTTTATATTAAAAACAAAACTTATACTACAAGAGCCTCGATAGTTTTCAGTATTGGCAACCCGTGCGCGCTCGTGCAGCTATCGCCATTTTGTTTATCGTGTCATTCGGCTTCATTCTCCCAGTGTGACTGCACGAATATCTTATTTCATTGCGAATCGATATTTTGTTGGGTTTTTGTTAAAGTGTTGTTACGTTGTGTTTGTTCTCATGATCACATTTTTTTATTTATTTCACACACAATTATAAAAGAAAAGTCTCAGATCGTTAATTAATCGTCAAAACTAAATTATCGGTTCAGAAATATTTAATTTCCTGATATACTTAGTTTACGAGAATAAAATTATAAACGAGAAGAATCGATCCGGAAATATTCCATTTCCATATAGAATAATTTTGCAACGTCACTATTTAGTACTTGTCATAACGTTGCAACACTGAAATTGTCAAATCTGGAATCGAATTAAAATTCCGAGTTTAGGTATACTTTTGTAGAAAGTATAGTAAAAAAAACTTTTTCAATGAATACAACCGACTTCTAAATAAAAACACAACAAATTGAAAATAAACTTAAATTTTTTGAAATAATTTTTGAACTTTGGTATATATTTTTGTAATCACCTCTTCACTTTATACCCCACTCGAAGGGTTTGCATGAAAAATATAATCGGACCCGCACAATATCGCGCCCAAAATTCGCCATGTTTGTTTTTTTTTACTTTCACCTATCTAAGAACACTTGGGCGGTCAAGACGTATCTAACGATGTCTTAATTATATAAATCCGTCTAGCGATTTCAAATATATGAGGTAATAAAGAATATTACATACATACACAAAACAAACATACTTACATATAAGAAAATGTCCTCATCAATCATCATTACAATAAGCCCTTTAATGTCCACATGGGTCTAAAATGACGGTCGCGAGGGATTAAACATAGATCATCACTCCTCATCACAGTAAGTAAATGGATTGATGACCTGCAAACGTACATAATGCACATTAATGGTTATTAAGGTACTCATTATGGTTAATATCCTAACAAGGATTCATTACAACAGCCTCCATGAATGAATGGTGATGCTTAATATTGTAGGTAAGTCTGGTTCATTCTTTTAACCAGACAGACCTGCCCTAGACTGCTGACTGGCCAATATTTTTACCAAAGCTACATTTTTATACTCGTAATTATTTTGTGCAAATACGAGAGACAAAATTAATGGCTTCAACGATACCCAGAGAAGAAATTTGTCCACTTCCATTTTCAGGAAGAATATCGCCAAAGCATGTACTTATGTAGCGAAGCCTGCATTTGTTTGAATCTCTGACAGTAACCAATGTCGAACAATTTTCGTGATTACTGTCCATTATGCGAACAAGTAGGAGCTTATTAGACTAGACACGAAGTAATGGCTTATGTCGCATCTTCGTATATCTGGCCATGAATAAACTGGTGTTTTGGCTTAGTTGTATCTTCTCACTGGGTAATAGATAATATGCCTGTGTTCCCGTTTCACCGGTTATGTTTAAGTTCCTTGTAATAAGGGACGAGCTTATTTCGATTATACATACATATACAGATTTCTTAACAGGTAGACAATAGCACTGCCCGCATCTGGGGCAATCGGGGTCTCAATTGAACCTAGAACTCAACCAAATTCGCAGCAGTTACATTTGACCTTAGTCTTTAGGAGGAATACCTCTATGATTCATATATATATGATAGTGTTATATAAACATATGAATCATATCGAAAAAGATTTTTGACATTTGATATTTTGGATAAGACCCTATGTATGATCCTAGACTTGTGTGCGCCTTGGCAGTTTAAAGTGTGTCATGCTCTCTTTAATGTCTCTCTGATGGTGGCATATGTATTTGGATCATTCGGTATCATCATTATGGTTGAGATAAATGGTGTCAATCCATGCGCCATATTTGTAAACCGGTGCCATCAGTTGGGATTGGTCATAACTTAATTGCTTCGGCGTGCTTTTAATTACTTACTTATTTTATTTTTGAATTGTTTGTTTTATTATAGACGCTTTTACGACTTCTTTTTACGTCCTTCTCACATTTTTTTTTTTAACAAGTATGATGTTACCAAATAATTGCAATTAAAACTGATGGACAAGTGTCCGTGGAGTTTCTTGCACATTCTTCTCCATAGAGACCTACTGATGCTTGCGAATGTACAATTAGATTCATATTTTGTAGATAACTGTAAGTAAATAACTTATTTATCATATTATATCTTCAGAATCTTATATTCTTCTGTCAAAGTAAGCATTTTGCAAGTTTATAAATATTTTCACGTCGGATACTTTTTCACTTTTAGAACCTAACCTAATCTTATACTTTTAGAAACGAATAACAGTAAACCTAAATCGTCATACAAAATACCTTCGACCATTATATTCAGAAATAAACTCGGACGAAGACCCTTTTCTGGTAAACACCACACATTTCATTTAAGCAGTTTCCACAAGAAATTGCCCACCTGCCGTGTCTTAACTTACGATCTCTCCATCTATTATGTACTCACTTTATTAAATGTCAGCATATAAAGACAATATTTATGGAGAGAGATACAAACCAACAGGGCATGAAGGCGTCCTGACCAATTTAACGGTAATTGCTTTCGAGTACTTATCTTATTGTTATTTTATTGACGTTAATAACAAAATCGCATCTAGAATTTTCTGGCACGAGATAAATTCATGTACTACCTACATATTGTTTGTATTAATCCAGAATATTAATTATCTATATACTACAGCATACAGAACGCTTTCTGAAATAAATTTCTGTGTATGCAAATTGAATATACCATACTCAGGTCCTTACAAAAACTGCAATAACTCGGATTTTGGGCCTCACAAACTTACCTTAGAACCAAAATTACTCGAACTGGGCCCGCATGGTGGATTACGGCCCATTCCCTCTCACAAGGAGGAGACCTGCACGCAACAACGGACCAAATGTGAGTCTATGTGCGGAAAAGAGGTCCATCTATCCTATCCTATCCATGTGGTGAGAATTGTTCGATGGGTAGTGCTTGTGATGTGGTCTTCTATTATAGAGACGGCTGGATGCAAGAAGCACATAATCGGTCGTTGTGGCGACGCTTGGGGGAGGCCTATGTCTAGCACTGGACTTGTTTCGGCAAAAAATATGATGATGGTAAGATGTGTAAGAAGTAGGCACCTTAGTTTGTAATTAAACATGTAAGAATTTAATTTATTGGAAATGCCTTTACAAGTAAATTCTTATTCATAATGTATTCGACTGGATTTAACACAAAGCTGTCATTACGTATTTCAGATGCGAAGTAATTAGTAAAGGGAATATGCGACATCTGATTTCTAATTAAAACGCGTTGGTTCTGAAAACGTAATTATTTTCGTCTTGTTATTTAAGCTGCTTATCATTGTTCCTATTGCCTGGTTTTTAGGCATTCCGGTAAATTGTTAAAAATAATGATGTAGATAATGTTATGATATATTAATGTTTTCTCAAAGGCTTTTCAGCTACCTGCATTCAAAGTATGATCAATTCTGTCACTCTACGAGGAATACACAATCTCTTTCACTTCTTCCTTTTTTCATTTAGATTCTACAATCTATCATTTTGATTTTTGTTATATCCATTTCTCAGATGGTGTGTAGGAGAAAACGAAAATAATAAAAATACTTTTTGATTAAAAGCGATTGCGCTAAAGAGTTGCTTGAGTCATATTCCTGCCGTTATTTTAATTTTAATCTTGTAAATACCAAAAAACTATACATTCACATAATAAGTATTAGTTAGTCTGAAACACAGTTAACATAATACTAGCATACAGATGCCTCATCCCATACAAAGAAACCGTGCCAAGTAACTAGCGTTTTTCATCTGATTATACCGATTATTTTTATTAAATCGACCGTTCCACGGCGATAAACCGAAAATTCACCATCTAATAATCAATCAATATCGATAAATAAATCAAATAATCAGAATAATCAGTATAGTACGTCAGGACAGTATCTTTGAATGGGATGAGACTCCACGGTCTGGAACGAGCATATTCACCTACACTGTCACAATAACGTCCCAATACACAACAAACAATAAAATTTAGAGGGTAGTTTTACTAAAAAAAACATACGTAGGCACTATATCTGAATTTTATAATCATTTACTCTTCGCCGATCGTGTAGGACGGACGTGGCTTTTCCTGAGATCCTCCAGGAAACAGGAGGTTAATGAGAAAACTTAGTGCAAGGCCAGACTGATGTAGTCGCGCGGCATCAAGCAGCGTCCGGTGTGAACTCGCGTGAGGCACGCCATGCTGTATCTATGATCTTTAATGTTCTAAGTTCTGCTTTTATAGCTTTTTAAAGCGCATACGTCGATAAAACTCGAGCTGATTAGTCGTTATTCAAGATGCGCTCGATTTACTTGGGTTCATGCGGCGATATTATCAAAATTACACATGTGCGATAGAATGAGGCTGTGCAAGAGAGTAAAAATAATTAACACTATAATTTTGATATGATAGAAACTCTTGTAAATAAAAACTTCATTTAAGAAGTAAAATATTACATTACATTTCAATGCGTTACATGTCTAACCAAATGTTAGAAACGTAAAAGAATGATGAATTTATTAATGTTCGCTATCATGTGAAACACTCTTATTTTTGCTTTTGTTTTCGAATGAATTAGAACCGTGCTCAGCATTTAAAAAACAGATCGGTTCTGACTGCCGAGATGATTTCAGAAAAACGAGATATTTGTTCCTGAAATAAAAATTAAAAATTGAATTCAAAAATCTGTTTTGTCTATGACAAACTTTTATGTTTTTCATTTATATATATTAATAATTTCATTTAATTAAATTACCTGGGGGCTTTCGACTGCTTTGCTCTGAGACAGAGATAGGTGAAGTACTGGAGATAAATTGCTTATTTTATTTAATTGACACGAGAGAGTGAGAATACAAGTACCAATCAATCAAAAACAAAAAAGAAGGTCTTTTGTGGGTAAGTATGAATCGTTTTACAATATTATGTGCCTATTGTTAGAACACATAACATGATGAATCTCTTTCCCACAAACTATCACACGTATTTGTGCACGGACACGTAGTTCACGAGGAATCCTTTCAAAAAAATTAATGGACTGCATATTCATGAAGTACCATTGGGCAACCTTTATGCGTGCCCTATATTGACCGTATCCGGAGATATCCCGTAGTGATCATTTATTTTAGAACTAGATATTAAATTTCAATTTAATTTATTTCAATTTCATTTTAATCTATTTTCAATCATTTATTTCAATATCATTTTAATTAATATTCAATCATTTATGTTACCTACTCATATCCTCATGACTAACATAGTTTTAAGATTATATAATACTATCAAAATATGGACATTTAAACAGTCTGAATGAAACGATATTTTTTTTACTTTTTTATTAACTAACTTGCTGTAAATAATAATTTTAATAAAGGAAAAGATAATCTACAACGCTAAAATAGAATTGGGCTGGACACATCTGCCTCATGTGAGACGACCTATGTTCTTAACTTACGACTGAGGAATGGAAATAGATATGGAAGGCCTTTGCCCTACAGTGAGTCACCATAGGCTTTTAATAATAACAAAGAAAGAAAACGCAATCCTTACGCCCAGCCATTTCAATATTAAATTGCAGAGTGGTTAGAGTATTTTTTAAAGGCACAAGTAACTGAAGAAGATTTTTAATGCGGTTGTATCATAGAAGAAGATACAGCGTAGCTTGGTATGTAACACTGGATGCCGACTTCAAAGTTTTATATTTATTTTTTATAAGCTATTCTCGACCTCATTAACCCAATTACTGGCGATCTCGTTATCTGCGAGTATATTGATCGAGAAAAGATAAAAAAAACTGGTGAATAAGATATCTCTTGTAATTTTAAAAATAACAATGTTTTCCTAGGCTGCTAGTTCTATAATTAACGATAGTTGAGAGTGGGTATCGCAGGCACTCTTGAACAATCTGTGATGTTATCGGAATCTGCTTTGCTAGTGCAGATAATCCCTCACTTGGTTGCAACAACATACGCGGCAATTTACATTTTGTAACTTTCTAGGATACCTACTACATACCTACAAAGTAAAGCCTCTATATATTGCCCTCATTCGAGTTAAGCCTTAATAAATGACTCGTTTAAAAGCGCCCCTCGTAACAACCTGCCTTTGTGTGATCGCCACGATTTCAAGACCTCATCACTCACAGACTAAAAGTTATTAACGCTAATGACAACAATCACAAACTTAGACGTTTAAGTTAAGAGAAGTAAGCACATGGACTACGGGGCCAAAAGAAAACTTCTGTAATAATATCTTACTTTGTGCGACACAGTTTTCTATTCCCGACTATTCCACCATACGGTAAAATTGATTTTCAACTTTGTTGGGAACAATAGGAGCAAAATATACGGACGTCATAAAGTCTGATAGGGTCACGCGTCACAAGTAGTTTGGTTTGTGAATATCGTTTTTGGTTTTGACATTAGAAAACTGATTTGAACTTTATATTCCCAGTAAAATACGTAAGGTTATTGGATCTTTGCCGAATAATCAGCCTATGTTTGTTGAAGGTCGCCGAAAACAAGTCTACGATTTCTTGACAAACTTTCCTTAAAGTATCCTCGCAAAATGCTGTAGGAATCATTCTTAAGTACCAAAAGATAAATTGCTGTTACATACAAAACTGCTATCCTTTTTACAGACTTAAAAAAAGGAGGTAATCAATTCGACACGTATGTATGTATTATTGTTGGAACTGCAGAATATTCACATATGATATTTTATGTGGGCTTCTACACACGTGTGCCAAATTGTGCCAATTCATAGGTGTATGTATGTTTGTTTGTATGTATGTATGTTTGACCACGCATTTCTCTGAAACTACTTATCGGATCGTGATTAGTCTTTTTTGTTGGATTGAGTATCTCTCAACTAAGGGTATAGTGCAAGTTTCATTAAAATCGGTGTAGCAGTTTTCAAGATATGGAGCATACAATCGAACTCCCTAGCGAAAAACAGTAAGAATGTGTAAATTAAGTTATTATGGGTATTTTGTCAAACCTTAAGGTACAGTTCTATAGGGATGGTGTGATAACACTAAAAAGAGACACACACAAATCAACCGAATTCAAAAACAAAACACTAAAAAGGGCAAAATAATTTTCGTTTTGGCAGTCGGTGTAGAAAAATGATAAAAACCAAAGATGTTTTGCTTAGTGCTACTTTGTTGCGCATCAATTAAAAGTAAGCTTAAAATACTGTAGAAATACTGTAGAGGAGGCTTGAGTTTCTCTCGCCAAAGGTCATATCTTGGCGAAGATGAGTTGTCTTCACATAGACCCACGCATCCTAGATTTTGCTAAGTCCATGTAATAGGGACGGAAAACCTTAAGATAATCTTCATCCTACATGGGAATCAACCTTGCTTAGAAGCAGTGCTTGCAGCTACTAGAGTTCACTGAACCAACGCGGCTGTCTTAGATCTTTAAAACATTTGCTCTATTTGAGATGACGGCCAGTTTCCACCCAGTATATCACGTAGACTGCTCCTACATCTCGTAGTAATGTTCCACGGCACAACACTAAAGGTCATTTTGTTAGGTTACGCTCGGGACGTGCAATCTCGCTGAGAGCCAACACCTTGTCGTGCAGTACAATAAAACATTAACCCATTTGTTATTTAACACGCTGTTTGCCAAGTACGTGTGGTGTTTGAATTGACGGGAATGGACGGAGCTTATGTGTGGAGTGTGTTGGTTGAAAGTGAAGCGTAAAAGATTTGCTAAGTGATGAATTACGGCAGTAATTTCTGTTTTATGAATGGGCAGCGGAAATATTTATTTAAAATGTATGCACGCTTCACATCATCAGCCTTTTTTTAAAGTTTCCACTGCTGGGACACAGAACACACACAGGTATGCACGCTTAGTGGTACATAATGCAACAAGGCATTCTCTACCAATCAATCTTCGGGAAAGAAAGAAACCATATACGTATACTAGAGGACGCCTCGCGGTTTCACCCGCGTAGTTCCCGTTCCCGTGGGAATACAGGGATAAAAAGTAGCCTATGTCACTCGGGGATAGAGTAGCTTCCCAACGGTGAAAGAATTTTTGAAATCGGTCCAGTAGTTTTGGAGCCTATAAACAAACAATCAAACAAACAAAAAAATCTTTCCTCTTTATAATATTGGTATAGATTTGTCACAAACTCAAGGCACACAACAATATTTCAGGACAAACGAAGTGAAGGAAACAAAAATACTCGTAAAATCGACTACACACGTGTGTCCGTGTGCCCGTCATAAGCGGCACAGGAGGACACCGTGGAGTTTTAGTGGTTGGTCTCCCCGTGGTAGAGCAGTATGCATGAGCATTTTTCCATGATAAAAAAAAGAATAGCAACAAAAAATAATTATATTATTATGGCGTTTACACATATATGTTCAAAGTTTCAGAATATTTTATGAATGAACACTTCCAATAAATATAATATAGGCAAGGATACTTAAAGATAGTATAACTTTTTAGCGGTGATATAATTTTTTTTATCTGACCAGCACTTTCAGAGATTTCATACTATTATGAAACACTTGCAATTTTGATTGCTTTTAACGATGGTATTGTGAAAGAGCTCTTCTTGAAAATCTCTTTCTATTATCTTATGGCTATCTCAAAGTATGATTCCCATTGTCTTTTATTGAAGAGTAGGAAAAACAATGGAGAAAATTATTGTTATTTAAAACAAAAATACGTTCTACGATTTTTTACTGACTGTACCTTCCGATATAGACGTTAACGGTTACTTAGAGCTGAAATTGTGTTTCAACCCTGATTATGTGATGTGTTTCAACATGGTTTCAACACATATCAGAATTGTTCGCTGTAGGCCATATTTCGACGTTCTATTAACTGGATTTCATGGGACTAGAAATTAGATTTCACTCGAGCTGGTTTGAGCCTGGGACTTAGGTTGGATTTTCAAAGTTATTTACAGTTCCTTCAGATGTTTGACGGAAAGGTTTAGTTGTGGCATTACGCCTTCTCAAATTTTGTGGTCAATTATAGTTTGTTGCCCAGAGTTCTGTGAAATACGCGGAAAACGGTTTTCATTCTATCGCCAGTAAATGAAATTTTGTTTATAATCGATTTGTTGAACCATTTTCACGCAAAACACAGATGCAATATGGGGTTGAAAAAATATTGGAATTGAGATTTTTATATTTCTTTTTAAGAGTTGTAGTAGGAAGAGGGCTGGTTTTCCTAAGATTCAGCGATTGGAGTATCGAGACTTAAATATTTTCAGGGAAAATTAATGATTGCCGGTAATATTGTAATATCCCATTGTGTTTGTTGTAGGTATTGCGTTCTTAATTAATACTGACCTCTTTTCTAATAATAATCTAATAAAGGTAGAATCAATTAATTGACTTGACTCTCTTTGTCTCTGTTAATTGATTGAGAATATTATTTTCGTCAAGGTTTTGTATTAAATGGGAGATTGGTAGGTAAGATGATATTGCGTAGGATTATGGTGGGAAACATTTGTAGGATTTACTTAAGACATTATTTTTGTCCCGTTTTCCTTATTAAGTAGAGAAAATATTACATGTTATTTTGCCACTTTCTGGACTAATGCGTGTATGTATTTCAGCGAAGGGTCCCATAGCAGTGAACAGTTAAGCTGTTTTATTAATCACCCATTCAGCTCACAATTCGTTTGAAAACTTCAAAACATTAAAGATTTTTAGAACTTAAGACGTTTTAAACAATATAAAAAAAACTGGGTAATTGCTTGGTCATGAATCAAACCTGTCGAAAGTAAATACTTAGTTCTCCAAAAAGCTCTTTCAAATGAAGCTCTACCGACAGCCAAGCCCTACGGATAGCGTAAGTAGTAAGTTAAGAATATTTTAAATTTACCCACATTTTAAGTCTCAAGTTTATTTAACTTAGCATGCAAACGTTTCTCATAGCATATTCTAAACGACTTTTCACAAAGTCTATTCAAAAACTCACACACAGACATACACAAGTACCTATACATACAAGAATTCATTCCAAACATTTCACCAAAATCTTCACTCAATAATCCTGAATACTCGCTCCGTGAATATTATTTCACATGAGTTCACTTTTCGCAATACTAGAACGTAAAATTTCTTTCGGAACGGGAAAACGTACAAAATAATGCTGGGATAAATCTGGAATTGGTTTACATTTGTAGAAAGTGTGGTAAATAAACATTTTTACAAAGAATACAACCGACTTTAAAAATAAAAACACAACAAATTGAAAAATTACTTCAATTTCGGATGTCGGTTTCAAAATCCAAAGAAACGAAATTGAAGTTATTTTTCACTTTGTAGTGTTTTTATTTGGAAGTCGGTTGTATGTTTTACAACTTTTTAGTCTTCTTTTTTTTCGAATTACATTTGAACATATAAATGGTTTATATTTTTGTAATCACCTCTTCATTTTGATACCCTACTCGAAGGGTTTGCAAGAAAAAGATAATCGGACCCGCACAATATGGCGCCCAAAAGCCGCCATGTTTGTTTTTATTAACTTCACCTATCTAAGAACACTAGGGCGGTCAAGACGTATCTAACGATGTCTTAATTATATAAATCCGTCTAGCGGTTTCAAATATATGAGGTAATAAAGAATATTACATACATACAAAAAAACAAATATACTTATATATAAGAAAATGTCCTCATCAATCATCATTACAATAAACCCTTTAATGTCCACATGGGTCTAAAATGACGGTCGCGTGGGATTAAACATAGATCATCACTCCTCATCACAGTAAGTACCCTATGTCTATCTCCTCTCGTTCGGTCCATCCAAAGGTTGTCTGTAAGAGATTGCCCTGTGCGATAAGACCGCCCATTGTACACTTATCTTTATAAATGTTTTGTTCTGTAATTATTTAAGTGGTGTACAATAAAGTATATAATAAATAAATAAATAAATAAATGGATTGATGATCTGCAAACGTTCATAATGCACATTAATTGTTATTAAGGTACTCATCATGGTAAATAGCCTAACAAGGATTCATTACAAACAGCCTCCATGAATGAATGGTGATGATGAACCAGACTTACCTACACTATTAAGTATTGTAGGTAACTCTGGTTCATTCTTTTTAGCAGTCAGACCAGCCCTGGCCTGTTGGCTGGCCAATAATTTAACCAAAGCCGGTTGAATGCCGTTATTACCGAAATAATTAAAAAGTCATTGTTCCGCGTGGATCCACGGTTCGGGCACTCAAGGGGTTAAGCAATAATTTTAACTCGTAATTATCTTGTGCAAATACGAGAGACGAAAAGGATACCAATTTTGATCACACTGCAAACAATATTAATGGCTTCAACGATTCCCATAGAGATGGAGGTCCATTTCCATTTTCAGAAAGTATCAACATCTGCATTTTTTTTAAACTCTGACAGTATCCAATGTCGAACAATTTGCGTGATGACTGTCCATTATGCTCCTACTTGGAGCTTATTAGACTAGACACGAAGTAATGGCATAAGTTGCATCGTCGTATACCTGGCCATGAATAAACTGCTATTTTGGCTTTATCTTCTCTCTGGGTAATAGATAATATTATGCTGTTTTCCCATTTCACCGGTGATATTTTAGTTCCTTGTAATAAGGGACGAGCTTATTTCGATATATTGGAGAAAATAGAGATTTTTACACTGCCCTCATCTTTCAAAAAAGATTTTTGCCTTTTGATATTTTTGATAGGATCCTATGTATGATACCGTTGTTTGCCTTGGCTGGGCTGGGCTTTGATAAAATGTGGGTAGGGCAGTCAACATAATAATATTTAATGAATTTGTTAATTTCCTGAATATTTCACATAGCCTACTTTGTACGAGAAAAAATATATACCTACGAGACTGGCATTTGGATTCTGCAATCAATGTATATGTCTGAAAATGAGAAAATTTAATTAAACCTAATTTCATTGCAATATTAAATAAAGCAATAAAACTAGCTGAAGGCTGCTAAAATATCGTATATTTTCAAACTCGTTGCTACAAAGTAAATAACTTATTTATCACATTAATCTTCAAAATCTTATATTCTTCTGTCAATGTAAGCTAAATGCATTTTGCAAGTTTGTAAATATTTTCACGTCGGATACTTTTTCACTTTTAGAACCTAACCTAATCTTCTTTTAGAAACTAAGATCAGTGAACCTACATCGTAATACATAATTCCTTATCGACCATAATATTATCTGAAATAAATATACGCGAAGACTCTTTTCTGGTTACACCACGCACTTCATTTAAGCAGTTTCCACCAGAAATTGACCACCTGCCGTGTCTTAACATTCGATCTCTCCATCTATTATGTAGTCACTTTATTAAATGTCAGCTTATAAAGACAATATTTATGGAGGGAGATACAAACAAACAGGGCATAAAGACCTCCTGTTTGTTTGTACCAATTCAACGGTAATTGCTTTCGAGGTCTTCTCTTATTGTTATTTTATTGACATTAATAACAAAATCGCATCTAGAAATTTCTGGCACGAGATAAATTCATATACTACCTACATTTTGCTTGTATTGATCAAGCATATTAATATAATCTATATACTACAGCATACAGAGTACCAGCTGATAATTAATATCTAGGGTTTGCCTCAAAGCGCACCAAAATTATTCCTCGATATCATCGAGAAGAGCTTGAAGGATTCGTAATAAATGATATCGATAGACGTTTTAAAATTCAACTATCCTGGTAGTTTTATTAAATAAACATATTTAATAAAACTACCAGGCAAGCAGAAATGAATTGGAACTAGGTGCTTAAGCGAATTACTACTTACTACTTCAAAGTTGGTGCGCTTCGAGGTATGCCCCAAATTTCTATTTATGCAAAATGAATAGCCGAATATATATATCTGCCGTCCTTACAAAAAGGGCAATAACTCGGATGTTGGGCCTCAAAAAGTTACATATGTATCCGTAATGGGCAAAACGAGTAGCACATTTTCTTCTTAGAAAAGTTTTTTGTATCTGTCACCAATCCAGTTTTTACTTAGCAAAATGGACATAATATTAAGTTTAATTATGAAAAGGTTTGTTCAAGTACTTGGTAATATTACTAACAATAACCACAATAATTTCATTACTAGTGTAGTTACAAGTTATTGTGGTATTATTACCGCTTGTTATTATTTGCACGCACAACGGACCCAACGGGAGTCTAAGTGCGAAAAAGGGGTCCATCTATCCTATCCTTGTGGTGAGCCCTGTACGATGGGTAGTGCATGATAGGGTCTTCTATTAAGGAGACGGCTGGATGCAAGAACCACATGATCGGTCGTTGTGGCGACGCTTGGGGGAGGCCTATGTCTAGCAGTTAACGTCTTTGGGCAGAAATTATGATGATGGTGAGATGTGTAAGAAGTAGGCACCTTAGTTTGTAATTAAATTTGTAAGAATTTAATTTGTTGGAAATCCTTTACAAGTAAATCCTTATTCATAATGTATTCGACTGGATATAACACAAAGCTGTCATTACGTATTTCAGATGCGAAGTAATTAGTAAAGGGAATATGCGACATCTAATTTCTAATTTAAACGCGTTGGGTCTGCAAACGTAATTATTTTCGTCTTGTCATTTAAGCTGCTTATCATTGTTCCTGTTGCCTGGTTTTTAGGCGTTCCGTTAAATTGTTAAAAATAATGATGTAGATAATGTTATGATATAATAATGTTTTCTCAAAGGCTTTTCAGCTACCTGCATTCAAAGTATGATCAATTCTGTCACTCTACGAGGAATACACAATCTCTTTCACTTCTGCCTTTTTCATTTAGATTCTACAATCTATCATTTTGATTTTTGTTACATCCATTTCTCAGATGGTCGTGTAGGAGAAAACGAAATTAATAAAAATACTTTTTGATTAAAAGCGATTGCGCTAAAAAGTTGTTTGAGTCATATTCCTGCCGTTATTTTAATTTTAATCTTGTAAATACCAAAACACTATACATTCACATAATAAGTATTCGTTAGTGTGGAACACAGATAATATAATACTAGCATACAGATGCCTCATCCCATACAAAGAAACCGTGCCACGTAACTAGCGTTTTCCATCTGATTATACCGATTATTTTTTGTAAATCGACCGTCCCACGGCGATAAACCGAAAATTCACCATCTAATAATCAATCGATATCGATAAATAAATCAAATAATCAGAATAATCAGTACAGTACGTCAGGACAGTTTCTTTGTATGGGATGAGACCCCACGGTCTGGAACGAGCATATTCACCTACACTGTCACAATAACGTTTTACTAAAACAACATACGTAGGCACTGTATCTGTATTTTATAATCATTTACTCTTCGCCGATCGTGTAGGACGGACGTGGCTTTTCCTGAGATCCTCCAGTAAACAGGAGGTTAATGAGAAAACTTAGTGCAAGGCCAGACTGATGTAGTCGCGCGGCATCAAGCAGCGTCCGGTGTGAACTCGCGTGAGGCACGCCATGCTGTATCTATGATCTTTAATGTTCTAAGTTTTGCTTTTATAGCTTTTTAAAGCGCATTTGTCGATAAAACTCGAGCTGAGTAGTCGTTATTCAAGATGCTCTCGATTTACTTGGGTTCATGTGGCGATATTATCAAAATGACACAAGTGCGATAAATATAGCTATTGAAATGATAGATTTCCACTGTAAAATAATGTACACTATAATTTTGATATGATGACTTCTAAATAAAAACTTAATTTAAGAAGTAAAATATTACATTACATTTCAATGCGTTACATGTCTCACCAAATGTTAGAAACGTAAAAGAATGAAGAATTTATTCATGTTCGCTATCATGTGAAACACTCTTATTTTGTCTTCTTATGTTCCGATCCGTAGTTTAGGCAAATTGAAAGCCAGTTTTTATAAGTATCTGCCCGTATATTGAGTTTCCTAGCCCTGCATTATTTCGTTGGGTGTGGCAACCATGTTACCTATTTTTTTTGTAATACCTAGTTTTATTTAGTTTAATTTGTTTTGATTTAGTTTTGAAAGTTTTGTGTGCATGCAGAGTTTACCTGTAAGTGATTGTTACACTTTATTCAGATTTTTTGCTTCCGTTAATTTGTTTGTGTGATTGTGTATACAATTTTCGGTAAACCAATTAATAAATAAAATAAAATCCGTGCTCAGAATTTAATAAAGAGATCAGTTCTGACTGCCTAGATGTTTAAAAAAGAAACAAGATATCTGTTCTTGATATGTGTATGTATGTCAATAGGTGTCCAGATTACAAAGAAATTTATTTCAAAGATCTGTTTCGTTTATGTCAAACTTTTATGTTTGTCATTTATATATATTAATAATTTTATTAATAAATCTCTATATTCATAATTTAATTTAATTAATGAAACTATATATATTAATAATTTAATTAAATAATAAAACTATACATTAATAATTTAATTTGCCTGGATGCTTTCGTCTGATTGGCTCTGAGACAGAGAAAAACGAAGTACTAGAGATAAATCTCTTAGTAATATTATTGAATTGACACGAGAGAGTGAGAATACAAGTACCAATCAAATCAATTAATCAATCATCAACAAACAAGAAGGTCCTGGGTGGGAACGTATAAATCGTTTTACAATATTATGTGTCTATTGTTAGAACACATTACTTGATGAATCTCTTTCCCACAAACTATCACACGCTTTTGTGCACGGACACGTAGTTTACGAGGAACCCTTTCAAAAAAATTAACGGATTCCATATTCATGAAGTACCTTTGAGAAACCTTTATACGTGACCTATAATGACCGTATCCGGAGATATCCCGTAGTGAACATTTATTTTAGAACCAGATATTAAGTTAGAATTTAATTTATTTTCAATCATTTATTTCATTTTAATTTATATTCAATCGAATGATTGAATATAAATTAAAATATGGGATATGAGTAGATAACATAAATTATGTTATCTACTCATATCCCCATGACTAACATAGTTTTAAGATAATGTAATACTAACAAAATATGGACATTTAAATTGTCTGAATTAAACGTTTATTTTTATGATTAAAAATAGCCTCCTGTAAAGAAGAATTTTTATAAAGGAAAAGATAATCTACAACACTAAAATAGAATTGGGCTGGACACATCTGCATCATGTGAGACGACCAATGTTCTTAACTTACGACTGAGGAATGGAAAGAGATATGGAAGGCAAAGGCATAGACAGAAGGCGAAGGCGAAGGCATAGGCTTTTAATAATAACAAAGAAAGAAAACGGAATGCTTAGGCCCAGCCATTTCAATATTAAATTGCAGAGTTGTTAGAGTATTGTTCAAAGGCATAAGTAACTGAAAAAGATTTTTAATGCGGTTGTATCATAGAAGAAGATATAGCTTAGCTAGGTATGTAACACTGGAAGCCGACTTCAAAGTTTTATATGTATTTTTTATAAGCTACTCTCGACCTCATTAACCCAATTACTGGCGATCTCGTTATCTGCGAGTATATCGATCGAGAAAAGATAAAAAAAAACTGGTGACTAAAAATATCCCTTGTAATTTTAAAAATAACAATGCCTTCCTAGGCTGCTAGTTCTATAATTAAAGATAGTTGAGAGTGGGTATCGCAGGAACTCTTGAAGAATCTGTGATGTTATCGGAATCTGCTTTGCTAATGCAGATAATCCCTCACTTGGTTGCAACAACATACGCGGCAATTTACATTTTGTAACTTTCTAGGATATCTACTACATACCTACAAAGTAAAGCCTCTATATATTGCCCTCATTCGAGTTAAGCCTTAATAAATGTCTCGTTTAAAAGCGCCCCTCGTAAGTACCTATCTTTGTGTGATCGCCACAATGTCAAGTCCTCATCACTCACAGACTAAAAGTTATTAACGCTAATGACAACAATCACAAACTTCGACGTTTTCGTTAAGAGAAGTAAGCACACGGACTACGGGGCCAAAAGGAAACTTCTGTAATAATAACTTACTTTGTACGACACAGTTTTATATTCCCGACTATTCCACCACACGGTAAAATTGATTTTCAACTTTGTTGGGAATAATAGGAACAAAATATACGGACGTCATAAAATCTGATAGGGTCACGCGTCACAAGTAGTTTGGTTTGTGAATATCGTTTTTGGTTTTGACATTAGAAAACTGATTTGAATTTATATTCCCAGTAAAATACGTAAGGTTATTGGATCTTTGCCGAATAATCAGCCTATGTTTGTCGAAGGTCGCCGAAAACATGTCTACGATTTCTTGACAAACTTTCCTAAAAGTATCCACGCAAAATGCTGTAGGAATCATTTTTAACCGACTTCAAAAAAAGGAGGAGGTTCTCAATTCGACTGTTTTTTTTTTTTTTTTTATTTGTTTTACCTCAGAACTTGTTACTGGGTGAACCTATTTTGATGATTCTTTTTTTATTTGAAAGCTGGTGTTTGTCATGTGGTCCCATTTAATTTTCATCAAGATTTGATAAAGAACTTCGGAGATACACATCAGAACTCTTCAATATATGACGGCAAATCACTCGGGATAACTGCAATCGCATTTATGTTTATTGTTTACACCATTTCATAACATAACATCACACTAGTACGCTCTAAAGGGGTACGCAGGTGTAAACAGTTCACCTTGGTATACCCTTATTCGACCGAATTTGTTTAAGTTTCATGTTATTTGATAAATCTGTTCTGGTTTCACTTTGGGCATTATTGGTACCTAGCCTATATAAATTGTGTAGCACAACTAAAAAGTGAAAAATAAAAAAAAACTTTTTACAAAAAATACAACCGACTTCCAAATAAAAAAACAAAAAAGTGAAAAATAACTTCAATTTCGGAAGTCGGTGTCAAAAAACGAAGAAAATAAAACAAGAACAACGACTTCCGAAATTGAAGTTATTTTTCACTTTTTTGTTTTTTTATTTGGAAGCCGGTTGTATTTTTTGTTAAGTATCAAAAGATAAACTGCTGTTACATACAAAACTGCTATCCTTTTTACAGACTTAAAAAAAAGGAGGTAATCAATTCGACACGTATGTATGTATTATTGTTGGAACTGCAGAATATTCACATATGTTATTCTATGTGGGCTTCTACACACGTGTGCCAAATTGTGCCAATTCATAGGTTTATGTATGTATGTATGTTTGACCACGCATTTCTCTGAAACTACTTATCGGATCGTGATTAGTCTATTTTGTTGGATTAAATATCTCTGAACTAAGGGTATAGTGCAAGTTTCATTAAAATCGGTTTAGCAGTTTTCAAGATATGGAGCATACAATCGAACTCCTAGCGAAAAACAGTAACAATGTGTAAATTAAGTTATTATGGGTATTTTGACAATCCTTAAGGTACAGTTCTATAGGGATGGTGAGATAACACTAAAAAGAGACACACGCAAATCAACCGACTTCAAAAACAAAACACTAAAAAGGGCAAAATAATTTTCGTTTTGGCAGTCGGTGTAGAAAAATGATAAAAACCAAAGATGTTTTGCTTAGTGCTACTTTGTTGCGCATCAATTCAAAGTAAGCTTAAAATAATGTAGAACACATAAATGATGGAAGACATAAATTAACTTCAGTGAAGTCCAGTAACATTTCTCCATCACTGTCAGCCGTAAACAAGGTACTACCTCACAATTACGAACAATACCGCAAAGCTAGCTATAACATTAATTGTTACTTCAAAACACGTATCTCATACCAGAAGGAAAACTTTCGTGGTAGAAGAAAACTTTTTATAGGTACAGTTATTCTTTAGCGAAATGTACTAAAATAATTCTGTGAAAAATTATTTATACTTACCAGTATATCATTATGAATTTTCCTATTAAGTATGTTAATAGAAAAATCATAATTTTCTATTATATCTATAGGTACTATTAACAAATTTGATTCATAACCAGTCATAAGCGTATGTTATCTATACTAATATTATAAAGAGGTAAAGTTTGTGGGTTTGTGAGTTTGTGAGTTTGTGAGTTTGTGACGTTGTAAGGGGTAATCTCTGGATCTACTGAACCGATTTTGAAAATTCTTTCACCAGTAGAAAGCTACATTATTCTTGAGTGTCATAGGCTATAATAAATTTTCAAAAAAAATAGAGATCCTTATGAAAATTGCAATAATGTAAACCCAATGTAGGAAAAATTCATTCTTTGGCGTGCGCTGAGAAAAACATTGATGATAGATAAAATAGTAGGTAAGTAGGGTAGGCAGGGTAGGCAAAGTAGGCAGGGTAGGCAGGGTAGGTAGGGTAGGCAGGCTAGGCTGGCTAGGCAGGGTAAGCAGGGTAGGCAGGGTAGGCATGGTAGGCGGGGTTGGCCGGGTAGGCAGAATAGGCATGGTTGGCAGGGTAGGCAGAGTAGGCAGGGTAAGCAGAGTAGGCAGGGTTGGCAGGGTAGGCAGATTAGGCAGGATAGGCAGGATAGGCAGGGTAGGCAGGATAGGCACGATAGGCAGGGTAGGCGCGGCAGGCAGGGAAGGCAGGGTAGGCAGAGAGGCAGAGTAGGCAGGGTATGCAGGGTAGGCAGGGTAGGCAGGGTAGGCAGGGTAGGCATGGTAGGCAGGGTAGGCAGGGTAGGCAGGTTAGGCAGGGTAGGCAGGATAGGCATAGAAGGCAGGGTAGGCAGGTTAGACAGGGTTGGCAGGGTAGGCAAGGTAGGCATAGTAGGCAGGGTAGGCAGGGTTAGCAGGATAGGCAGGGCAGGCAGGGTAAGCAGGGCAGGCAGGGTAGGCAGGGTTAGCAGGATAGGCAAGGTTGGCAGGATAGGCAGGGAAGGCAGGGTAGGCAGGGAAGGCAGGGTAGGCAGGCTAGGCAGGGTAGGCATGGCAGTCAGGGTTAGCAGGGTAGGCAGGGTTGGCAGAGAAGGCAGGATAGGCAGGGAAGGCAGGATAGGCAGGGTAGGCAGGATAGGCATGGTAGGCAGGGTTGGCAGGGTAGGCGAAGGGGCAGGGTAGGTAGGTAGATTGCCAGTTGACGGGAGCGAAGCCCCGGGGCTCAGCTAGTTACAAATATTCTTACTACACTTTTTTCTAATAAGTAAGTTGTAGGTATATTATATAGGTACATATTATGTAGATGAGAAGTTACAACTTTTCATTTCAACGGTGCTGCATTTGGCGAGTTGTACTAGGTAGGTATATTGCTCGCATATACACTTTTCACAGAAAACCGAGTAGCTTTTGTGTGAGTGACGTAAAACCAACATACTGTATATTTATACTTGTTGCTTTGTTTCCCACTTAAGGGAAAAGCCTCTACGAAATACACATCTTTTTACTCGTTTTAAGCATAATGTAACGTTTGAAGTGTGTTTTCAGAATTATATTTGGGGCATACCTGCTCACCTTTTACTTGGAAACAATGAAAATATAAATATCATTGCTTTAGACAGTTACACGAATTTAATATTTTCAACATTTGCTGGGGTTTCGAATAAGGTACTAAAAATTAACCTAAAAACTGGAGGACCAGTGTTTTGCTAGTCCTTAACGACAATAGATTTTCTCCTAGTCTAATTTATGTCCCGCTGCTGCACAAAAGGCCTCTCTTTCTCCTTCCAAACCTTTCAGTCGTGTCTGAGGGAGGACGTCACCATCAAGGTCGATCGCGTCAAAGGCGGTTTGATGATTTTATCACGTTTGCGGGTCAAACTTGGCCAGAAATCGCGCAATTAACATTAATGTAATAAAAATACTACTTATTGTAACCACATGCGGCAAATTGTATGTTTCCTTTTTGTCAAAAAGGGGAGCAAAAATAAGAATGCTTTTGGATGGTTGTTCAATAGTAGTTGCAAAGGACAATTCCATTTTAAAATTGGGACCGACTTCAAAAAAAGAAGCTAGTCAATTCGAAGCGTATGTATGTAATATTGTTGGAATTGCCCAATATTCACATATGTTACTCTAATTGGGCTTCTAAGAACGTGTGCCAAATTTCATAAGTATTGTATTGTATTTTGTATGTATGTTTGTCATTGCATTTCTCGCAAACTACTCATTGAATCATGACCATTCTTTTTTTATTTTAGTACAAGTTTCAGCCAAATCGGTTCAGCAATTTTGAAGATATGCAACTTACAACAGAACTCCTTAGCGAAAAACAGCATGAATGTGTAAATTGAGTTATTTCTTTTACTTTTCGAACAGTTTTCGTAATGAATTATAGTGTGCTTCGTTAATAGATTTAATAATGGTATTTTGTGCTTTTTTTTTCCGGACATTGTACTGACCAAGCAAAGAGAATCTAGAAAGGATGCCCTAGTCCGCGTTACGTTTGAGAAAGCCTAGGACCCAGTGGGCACATTGTAAGTTGTATAGCATAATACATGCATATTTTGAAGTCCTAGTGTTAAAATGCATTTACAAACAAAATAGGTATTCACAAAGCTTTTGTTTTTTGATTACTACTTCTCGAGGATCCCATTCAACCTTACAATACTTACATTTGCATTGGTTTGAATTGAAGTAACTTCGCACAATACAGTTGGTTCATGGAATACTAACGTTTCTAAGCGAAGTAATTAAGGCTTCGCTTTATTTTCACTACATAATTATTTTATCCGATTTCGAAGAACATTTCAGTGCAGAAGTGAATTGTAGTGTTGTGTATTTATAGGAGCAAAATTAATATCGGAGCTCTTACCTACTTATAAAATACCCAGGAGTTTGATTAATGATGTAATGTGGTATTGAATATTGAGACTTGATTTCATCTCGAGGAAATCCGTTGTATCAAATCCCAAAACCAGTTATTTGTTATGATGAATGAAAGTTTCTTGCGATCAAAGGTAAGAAAATTCTCTCCTCATTCATTTCATAATATTCCGGAGAAGATGAGTTGACAAACATCGAGCCTAAATTTAATATAGTCTCGTTTATATGAAACTCATTAATTTTAACAAGACAATTCGGGTTATATTTAATAACAAAAATAGAAGAACGTTGTTATAAATAGGTTCTTTTAATGTTATAATGCTTCAAATAGCTTTTTCGTTGATATTTTGTGCCTGTGTTATTAAGTTCCTTTTTAATTAAAAGGGATTGAAAAGTTCTTTTTAAAGAGTTCAGTGATTTAAAAATTGGGATAATAGTACAAGTTATGGTACAAGTGTGTAACGTTGGTGATTACCGCTGAGGCGCCATTGAGACCCGAGCCGTCAGGTGAGGGTCTTAAGAGAGCCGAGGACGGTAATCATCAATACACACGTATATCTTACGACGTTTTTCAACACACTTGAGAAGAAAATAATACTAAAAAATCATTTCCAACAGTGAAAACGAAATGTAATTTTTTTTTTCGCAATAGCGGGCAAAATTAATCAGTTTTCCTATGCGCGCGCATCTAACAATGGCGATCGGCCACCACAGAACATTTTTACTCTAGCGATCGGCCACAGACTAAAAAGAAGGAATTATCATTTTTTTGGCTTTTCGCGGATAGCGTTTTAGCCACGTACAAAATGGGGAATTTCAAGTTTTCTTTATTACAGACAAAAATAAAAGTTATATTTGAGTGAAAGTTTTATTTATTAAACACGTACAAGTTGAAATTATCTATTTAAATACGAAGTTGCATGAAATGTGTTGCACAAATAGGAAAAGCTGGGAGTAGATATTCCCAGCTTTTCCTATTTGTGAATGTAGTCTTATTTTTTTAACAGGTTGGTCGAGTGAGTAAAAACTGCTCAGGTTTTACCTAGACCTAGATCTGACTGATGACAGAATGACTTATAAATCAGAGATATTTTTTTTAAACTAAATATACAGGTCGTGATATTCTAAGGTTCTACTCTATTCAATCTCGATAGTAGAAATACCTTTTAATTATTATAATTATCTCTGGATTGATGTAGTTCTGGCTTTTTTGTATGTGGTAAGGGCCAGTAAGGGTATAGTGTTAATCCAAATTTGCAACTTTTGGGCCTTTTTCACTGTTTGTTCTGAAAGTCATAAACTATGCAATTTTGACAACTAAAATACCGTACATTTTAAAGTTCATTCAATTTGCAACAATTTGAACCCAACCGCAGATCTATAATCCCTACAGGGACCAAGCTATAACCTTCTCAAAATCAAAAGCTGCAAATAGAAGAACGGATGCAGGGGGGCGTATACTTGGCTGAGAGCTGGCCTGAAATGCCTTTTTATGATTTTATGCTTTTTCCTTTGGTACTATGTACACTTCAAATTCTCAGTCACAATTCTTAAAAACAATTTTTACCATTTTGTTTGTTGTCATTTCATTATATTTGCTGCGTTTCGCTACTTAATTTGTCCCTATATTTTCGTGCCAAGATGAAAGAAGAATGTATGCACTGTCACATTTTTTCCTCCGTTGTACAAATCGCTGTGACTATTAAATATTTGACATTGATACTATAATTCAATGTTAGTTTAAACTAGCCAGCTGTGAGAATTTCTCTTCATAACGTCTGAATTATTCGGCGGTAATTTGATTATCTCGGGCGAATATTTTGAAGTAATAGCCTCAGTAGATTTTCACAGACTCATAAAATTTTGGCAGTTGAAAATATTACAAAGTTTTAATATTTTATTAATATTTGTGCTTAGAAGATGTATTACAATTTTTTTTGTACAATATTTTTCACTTTGCTTAATTAAATTATTTATTTATTTATAAAAAAGTTATTATTTATTATGATTTGTATTTCAAATCCTTTGGGTAGGGCCTTTGAATATTTTTTTTTTATTGGGATAGTTGGATTTTAGTGTTTGTACAAAATACAAAAATGTTAAGTTAGACAATGTTTAAAACTCTGTATTTCTCGGTTATTAACAGACTTATTTAAAACAACTTTTTTTTGTAGATTCTTAATTCGAATTTTCTATGGAGAATTAGAATTTAGAATCTGCTAGTCAGTATTTCAACTTATTGTATGGTAAAAAAGATTTTATACAAGGTTTTAATTCCGAAAAGTTTCTTTATTTTTCCATTTCCCCCAAACTAAGTTAATAAACAGTAAGTTAATAACAGTACCAAACTAAAAGGGGCGTATTTAATAATAGAGGAAATGTTCTAGTAATAGCGTGGAAGTGGGTCGGGTATCGAACCGAATTACCAATGCTACTCACCACTAAATGAAGCTGATTATTTTACCAATGTATGGTATGGTATTACTTCTATTAGTTCAAAAAAGAAACGTTGGATTCAGCTTAAATTAGTGTTGAACATGCAATTTACTTATCAACTTTAATTAACTATTCACTCGTCCGTCCATCATTCGTCCAAGTCTTTACAAAAAAGTTTAATTCATTTTTTTTCTGTTATGAATGGAACTACCAAATTCTTAACTTTTTTGCAGACTGCAATCGTGCAATTAAGTGGCAAAGTCTTTTAAAGAAGCACTTCAGTAATTAAGTTAATTGTAGAAAGTCATAAATATTGTTGGTTGTTGGGTGTTATCACGAAGGCGCGCGTGGTATTTCCGACCCGAGCGGTCGGTGCCCCGTACGACCGTTAACCTCTCAAATGCGACTGCATTTAAGGGGTTACCTGCAACATCTAACCCTATTATGTATTTTCCGGAAGAGCTCGACGCCGTGCTATTTTCGTCTTTATGCCTTAAGACACTGTCTCTTAAAATATAGGTCGTGAATAATAGAATGTGAGGACTGAACTATCTTAGTAGAGCATTCCGCCTACTCCCTTTTTGGGATCCGGTGAACTGTCACTGTTATAAAGTATTATTTTTATTGCTCTGGTCCTTTTCATATCTTGTTTCCTCCTGTTGTTGTCTTGTTGTAGGTAGTATATGATATTATTGTTTTATTTATTTCTCGTCTTTACTTAAGTACTACTAATACTATTGTTAAGTACTACTAATAATTATTACGTATGTCATTTTGTGACAAATAAAAACTATTTCTTTTTCTCTGTTTTCTTTGTTACGTGATGAATATATTTTACAGAATAAGGAGGAAGATAAAGTTGTTGAAAAAATCCTAATTCCACAATATTTTCGTATATTTTATGTATGTTTTAATCCAGTATTACTGCCTTAATTAGAACTTTAATACTAATTTAATGCGAGTAGTTACTCGTATTCAATTATTAGGTATTTCGTAGAAAACGAGTTAGGGAATATCGGTTTCCTTACCAATTACTTGGAGCTCAGTGCTTTTATAATTTGGTATAATGGAGTTTATGTCTTGGTTATTAAATTAGACGATTGAGTGTGGTGGAGGTGTAACGTTATGTGTTAGAAAATATTTTTCCTTGATTGTATGCCTGTTTTAGTCTCGGAGAATTTACGATTACGGGTTTATTTATTTATTTATTTATTTAAACTTCATGTACAATGGTGATACATAGGCGGACTTAATGCAGCAAGGCATTCTCTACCAGTCAACCTTTGGGTTAAAAAGGACAAACAGGTGGTAGGAGTACAAAATAAAAATGAACAATAATTAAAGTCGGATATTAATAAACTATCTAACAAATAAAATACATAAATAATTTCTAAAACAATAGACTAATAAATATTATAATAAATATCATATTCTAAATGAAACAGAAATTAAACATAATAACTAAGTTTATGAGTAGATGTGTTAAGCTAAGCTCGCCGTTTGGCAGTAAGGGTAATAAAAAAATAATAATTGCAACAACGGCAACGTAAAAATATTTATGTATGGAATACAATATGCAAATGTTAAAGTATAATTACAACTTGTAGACGTCTTGGGTTGACCTGTAAAGTCTTATGAAATGTAAAAAGTTTATTTTTCTATGTTGCTAAAACTAAAATTCTTAATAATAGATTACAATCTAGGCAAAACAAACTAATAAGCAATTTAACTCTAACTTATTATATAATGTTATGACCAAGAATAGTGCCAATTTGCACTTTTATACAGTTCGGTAGCAATTCCTTAGAGTCTGATACGTTAAAAACACTTAGTTCACGTGTTACATGTATAGCACAGTATTGTTGCTTTTATTTGTTCACTATGTATACACTACACTAACTCAAATGGTTTAGTTCTCTTTAGCCTATGCACTATGTCTGTGTTATCTAGCAGCTGGATTGCTTCCACATTCACATGTCGATGTGGTCTGTGTTCGTGGGCTTCAGAAAAGTTTTGTATAACGGTGGTGACAAGTTTAATTTTAAGGTCGCGGTGAAGGTCGTCATTTCAGATGTACCGAATTTTAAATAAAATACTCGGAAATGCTGTTAGTATAACATACATTAAGAGCATATCTGAGTACTTTATTTTGAAATTGTTGTAAAGTTTTAACATTGCTTTGTTTAGTACAGCTCCATAGTTGGATACCATACGTCCAAATTGGCATAAGAATAGGCTTGTATATTATAATTTTATTGCGTATTGATAGACAGGATTTCCTTACGAGTAACCAATGCATTATTTCTGTACCGTTCCTGTCTTTTCTTTTTGACGTGTGATTTAAAACGCAACTTCGCAGTTATGCCAAGGTATTGGCTGTATTCGCATAAGGCACTTGCATTCTGTTTATAAAGACTGGGTGGTAATCACAGTATTTATTAGTGAAGTCAATGTGAATCGATTTTGACTCATTCAGTTTGATCTTCCACTTTTGTGTCCAGTCGTATTCGACGCGTATGTATGTAATATTGTTGGAATTGCCCAATATTCACATATGTTACTCTAATTGGGCTTTCTAAGCACGTGTGCCAAATTTCATAAGTATTGTATTGTATGTATGTATGTTTGTCATTGCATTTCTCGCAAGCTACTTATTGAATCATGACCATTCTTTTTCTATTTTAGTACAAGTTTCAGCCAAATCGGTTCAGCAGTTTTCAAGATATGCAACTTACAACAGAACTCCTTAGCGAAAAACAGCATGAATGTGTAAATTGAGTTATTTCTTTTACTTTTCGAACAGTTTTCGTAATGAATTATAGCGTTTTTAGTTAATGATTGAAGAATGATGAAGATTTAATAATGGTATTTTGTGCTTTTTTTCCGGACATTGTACTGACCAAGCAAAGATAATCTAGAAAGGATGCCCTAGTCCGCGTGGTGAATTACGTTTGAGAAAGCCTAGGACCCAGTGGGTACATTGTAAGTTGTATAGCACAATACATGCATGTTTTGAAGTCCTAGTGTTAAAATGCATTTACAAACAAAATAGGTATTCACAAAGCTTTTGTTTTGTGATTACTACTTCTCGAGGATCCCATTCAACCTACAATACTTACATTTGCATTGGTTTGAATTGAAGTGACTTTGCACAATACAGTTGGTTCATGGAATGAATGATGGATGAATCGAATACTAACGTTTTTAAGCGAAGCAATTAAGGCTTCACTTCATTGTCACTACATAATTATTTTATCCGATTTCGAAGAACATTTCAGTGCAGAAGTGAATTGTGGTGTTGTGTATTTATAGCAGCAAAATTAATATCGGAGCTCTTACCTACTTATAAAATACCCAGGAGTTTGATTAATAATATATGGTATTGATTATTGAGACTTGATTTCATCTCGAGGAAATCCGAAAAAAAATGTTATGATGAATGAGAGTTTCTTGCGATCAAAGGTAAGAAAATTCTCTCCTCATTCATTTCATAATATTCCAGAGAAGATGAGTTGACAACATCGAGCCTAAATTTAATATAGTCCCGTTTATATGAAGCTCATTAATTTTATTATTTTTTATTAAGAAAATTCGGGTTATTTTTAATAACAAAAATAAAAGAACGTTATTATAAATAGGTTCTTTTTATGTTATAAAGCTTCAAATAGCTTTTTCGTTGGTATTTTGTGCCTGTGTTAATTAAGTTCCTTTTTAATTAAAAGGAATTGAAAAGTTATTTTTAAAGAGTTCAGTGATTTAAAAATTGGGATAAAGGTTATTAATCTATTGGGCATTTGATAATAGTCAATACCTTCGATTTAGGTAGGTACTCGTAGGTATTTATCTAGGCTTAAACTGTAGATTAGATAAATTATACATGGGTTTAATTTTGGTGAAAGGACTAATCCGTAATGGTCAGATGTGTGTGAAAAACAGAGATAGGCCCTTGGCTAGTAGTGGGACGTTACGAGCTAGTTAGATTAGATGAGATTATTTTGTTGTTTAAGATGAAAAATACACGCGAGGAGAGCTGAAGACAATGCTAGTAGGTAATACATGTATATTCAATGATACCAATTCGTGTCTTTAATTTATGGTCTCGTCGTAAAAACATGATAGGATAAATTCCTCGGATCAAGCTTCAATATTCACCAGCCTCCAAGTGATCAATCAATACTGATTGACATACCAAAGCCGAGCTTTGAAAGAGAAGCCATAAAATTTGTTAACTTTATTATCTCGCATTATTGGAGATACCTTTTGAAATTTGACCGCGCACCAGTGGAAAAGGGTTTTTTTTTCGGGAAGCCAAAAAAATGGCGCAAAACTTTTAAAACATAATTTACTAAAAATGTCACCTACGTACCGTCCTTGTTGTCCGAAACAAGGGTGCTTATTTTGTTTATAATTATGGAATGAAATCTGCTGTTTTAAAAAATACCAATGAATTATATATGCTAAGAATTTAAGGGACTCTTTTGGGTTCCTCACTCAACCAACCTGTTAAAAAACTGCTCAGGTTTTACCTAGACCTAGATCTGACTGATGACAGAATGACTTATAAATCAGAGATTTTTTTAAAACTAAATATACAGGTCTTGATATTCTAAGGTTCTACTCTATTTAATCTCGATAGTAGAAATATCTTTTAATTATTATAATTATCTCTTGATTGATGTAGTTCTGGATTTTTTGTATGTGGTAAGGGCCAGTAAGGGTAGTGTTAATCCAAATTTGCAACTTTTGGGCCTTTTTCACTGTTTGTTCTGAAAGTCATAAACTATGCAATTTTGACAACTAAAATACCGTACATTTTAAAGTTCATTCAATTTGCAACAATTTGAAACCAACCGTAGATCTATAATCCCTACAGGGACCAAGCTATAACCTTCTCAAAATCAAAAGCTGCAAATAGAAGGACGGATGCAGGGGGGCGTGTACTTGGCTGAGAGCTGGCCTGAAATGCCTTTTTATGATTTTTCCTTTGGTACTATGTACACTTCAAATTCTCAGTCACAATTCTTAAAAACAATTTTTACCATTTTGTTTGTTGTCATTTCATTATATTTGCTGCGTTTCGAAATTTGTCCCTATATTTTCGTGCCAAGATGAAAGAAGAATGTATGCACTGTCACATTTTTTCCTCCGTTGTACAAATCGCTGTGACTATTAAATATTTGACCTTGATACTATAATTCAATGTTAGTTTAAACTAGCCAGCTGTGAGAATTTCTCTTCATAACGTCTGAATTTGTCGGCGGTAATTTGATTTTCTCGGGCGAATATTTTGAAGTAATAGCCTCAGTAGATTTTCACTGACTCATAAAATTTTGGCAGTTGAAAATATTACAAAGTTTTAATATTTTATTAATATTTGTGCTTAGAAGATGTATTACAATTTTTTTTGTACTTAATTTTTTCACTTTGCTTAATTAAATTATTTATTTATTTATAAAAAAGTTATTATTTATTATGGTTTGTAATTCAAATCCTTTGGGTAGGGCCTTTGAATATTTTTTATTTATTTGAATAGTTGGATTTTAGTGTTTGTACAAGATACAAAAATGTTAAGCTAGACAATGTTTAAAACTCTGTATTTCTCGGTTATTAACAGACTTATTTAAAAAAACTTTATTTTGTAGATTCTTAATTCGAATTTTCTATGGAGAATTAGAATTTAGAATCTGCTAGTCAGTATTTCAACTTATTGTATGGTAAAAAAGATTTTATACAAGGTTTTAGTTCCGAAAAGTTTCTTTAATTTTCCATTTCCCCCAAACTAAGTTAATAAACAGTAAGTTAATAACAGTACCAAACTAAAAGGGGCGTATTTAATAATAGAGGAAATGTTCTAGTAATAGCGTGGAAGTGGGTCGGGTATCGAACCGAATTACCAATGCTACTCACCACTAAATGAAGCTGATTATTTTACCAATGTATGGTATGGTATTACTTCTATTAGTTCAAAAAAGAAACGTTGGATTCAGCTTAAATTAGTGTTGAACATGCAATTTACTTATCAACTTTAATTAACTATTCACTCGTCCGTCCATCATTCGTCCAAGTCTTTACAAAAAAGTTTAATTCATTTTTTTTCTGTTATGAATGGAACTACCAAATTCTTAACTTTTTTGCAGACTGCAATCGTGCAATTAAGTGGCAAAGTCTTTTAAAGAAGCACTTCAGTAATTAAGTTAATTGTAGAAAGTCATAAATATTGTTGGTTGTTGGGTGTTATCACGAAGGCGCGCGTGGTATTTCCGACCCGAGCGGTCGGTGCCCCGTACGACCGTTAACCTCTCAAATGCGACTGCATTTAAGGGGTTACCTGCAACATCTAACCCTATTATGTATTTTCCGGAAGAGCTCGACGCCGTGCTATTTTCGTCTTTATGCCTTAAGACACTGTCTCTTAAAATATAGGTCGTGAATAATAGAATGTGAGGACTGAACTATCTTAGTAGAGCATTCCGCCTACTCCCTTTTTGGGATCCGGTGAACTGTCACTGTTATAAAGTATTATTTTTATTGCTCTGGTCCTTTTCATATCTTGTTTCCTCCTGTTGTTGTCTTGTTGTAGGTAGTATATGATATTATTGTTTTATTTATTTCTCGTCTTTACTTAAGTACTACTAATACTATTGTTAAGTACTACTAATAATTATTACGTATGTCATTTTGTGACAAATAAAAACTATTTCTTTTTCTCTGTTTTCTTTGTTACGTGATGAATATATTTTACAGAATAAGGAGGAAGATAAAGTTGTTGATAAAATCCTAATTCCACAATATTTTCGTATATTTTATGTATGTTTTAATCCAGTATTACTGCCTTAATTAGAACTTTAATACTAATTTAATGCGAGTAGTTACTCGTATTCAATTATTAGGTATTTCGTAGAAAACGACTTAGGGAATATCGGTTTCCTTACCAATTACTTGGAGCTCAGTGCTTTTATAATTTGGTATAATGGAGTTTATGTCTTGGTTATTAAATTAGACGATTGAGTGTGGTGGAGGTGTAACGTTATGTGTTAGAAAATATTTTTCCTTGATTGTATGCCTGTTTTAGTCTCGGAGAATTTACGATTACGGGTTTATGAGTAGATGTGTTAAGCTAAGCTCGCCGTTTGGCAGTAAGGGTAATAAAAAAATAATAATTGCAACAACGGCAACGTAAAAATATTTATGTATGGAATACAATATGCAAATGTTAAAGTATAATTACAACTTGTAGACGTCTTGGGTTGACCTGTAAAGTCTTATGAAATGTAAAAAGTTTATTTTTCTATGTTGCTAAAACTAAAATTCTTAATAATAGATTACAATCTAGGCAAAACAAACTAATAAGCAATTTAACTCTAACTTATTATATAATGTTATGACCAAGAATAGTGCCAATTTGCACTTTTATACAGTTCGGTAGCAATTCCTTAGAGTCTGATACGTTAAAAACACTTAGTTCACGTGTTACATGTATAGCACAGTATTGTTGCTTTTATTTGTTCACTATGTATACACTACACTAACTCAAATGGTTTAGTTCTCTTTAGCCTATGCACTATGTCTGTGTTATCTAGCAGCTGGATTGCTTCCACATTCACATGTCGATGTGGTCTGTGTTCGTGGGCTTCAGAAAAGTTTTGTATAACGGTGGTGACAAGTTTAATTTTAAGGTCGCGGTGAAGGTCGTCATTTCAGATGTACCGAATTTTAAATAAAATACTCAGAAATGCTGTTAGTATAACATACATTAAGAGCATATCTGAGTACTTTATTTTGAAATTGTTGTAAAGTTTTAACATTGCTTTGTTTAGTACAGCTCCATAGTTGGATACCATACGTCCAAATTGGCATAAGAATAGGCTTGTATATTATAATTTTATTGCGTATTGATAGACAGGATTTCCTTACGAGTAACCAATGCATTATTTCTGTACCGTTCCTGTCTTTTCTTTTTGACGTGTGATTTAAAACGCAACTTCGCAGTTATGCCAAGGTATTGGCTGTATTCGCATAAGGCACTTGCATTCTGTTTATAAAGACTGGGTGGTAATCACAGTATTTATTAGTGAAGTCAATGTGAATCGATTTTGACTCATTCAGTTTGATCTTCCACTTTTGTGTCCAGTCGTATTCGACGCGTATGTATGTAATATTGTTGGAATTGCCCATATGTTACTCTAATTGGGCTTTCTAAGCACGTGTGCCAAATTTCATAAGTATTGTATTGTATGTATGTATGTTTGTCATTGCATTTCTCGCAAGCTACTTATTGAATCATGACCATTCTTTTTCTATTTTAGTACAAGTTTCAGCCAAATCGGTTCAGCAGTTTTCAAGATATGCAACTTACAACAGAACTCCTTAGCGAAAAACAGCATGAATGTGTAAATTGAGTTATTTCTTTTACTTTTCGAACAGTTTTCGTAATGAATTATAGCGTTTTTAGTTAATGATTGAAGAATGATGAAGATTTAATAATGGTATTTTGTGCTTTTTTTCCGGACATTGTACTGACCAAGCAAAGATAATCTAGAAAGGATGCCCTAGTCCGCGTGGTGAATTACGTTTGAGAAAGCCTAGGACCCAGTGGGTACATTGTAAGTTGTATAGCACAATACATGCATGTTTTGAAGTCCTAGTGTTAAAATGCATTTACAAACAAAATAGGTATTCACAAAGCTTTTGTTTTGTGATTACTACTTCTCGAGGATCCCATTCAACCTACAATACTTACATTTGCATTGGTTTGAATTGAAGTGACTTTGCACAATACAGTTGGTTCATGGAATGAATGATGGATGAATCGAATACTAACGTTTTTAAGCGAAGCAATTAAGGCTTCACTTCATTGTCACTACATAATTATTTTATCCGATTTCGAAGAACATTTCAGTGCAGAAGTGAATTGTGGTGTTGTGTATTTATAGCAGCAAAATTAATATCGGAGCTCTTACCTACTTATAAAATACCCAGGAGTTTGATTAATAATATATGGTATTGATTATTGAGACTTGATTTCATCTCGAGGAAATCCGAAAAAAAATGTTATGATGAATGAGAGTTTCTTGCGATCAAAGGTAAGAAAATTCTCTCCTCATTCATTTCATAATATTCCAGAGAAGATGAGTTGACAACATCGAGCCTAAATTTAATATAGTCCCGTTTATATGAAGCTCATTAATTTTATTATTTTTTATTAAGAAAATTCGGGTTATTTTTAATAACAAAAATAAAAGAACGTTATTATAAATAGGTTCTTTTTATGTTATAAAGCTTCAAATAGCTTTTTCGTTGGTATTTTGTGCCTGTGTTAATTAAGTTCCTTTTTAATTAAAAGGAATTGAAAAGTTATTTTTAAAGAGTTCAGTGATTTAAAAATTGGGATAAAGGTTATTAATCTATTGGGCATTTGATAATAGTCAATACCTTCGATTTAGGTAGGTACTCGTAGGTATTTATCTAGGCTTAAACTGTAGATTAGATAAATTATACATGGGTTTAATTTTGGTGAAAGGACTAATCCGTAATGGTCAGATGTGTGTGAAAAACAGAGATAGGCCCTTGGCTAGTAGTGGGACGTTACGAGCTAGTTAGATTAGATGAGATTATTTTGTTGTTTAAGATGAAAAATACACGCGAGGAGAGCTGAAGACAATGCTAGTAGGTAATACATGTATATTCAATGATACCAATTCGTGTCTTTAATTTATGGTCTCGTCGTAAAAACATGATAGGATAAATTCCTCGGATCAAGCTTCAATATTCACCAGCCTCCAAGTGATCAATCAATACTGATTGACATACCAAAGCCGAGCTTTGAAAGAGAAGCCATAAAATTTGTTAACTTTATTATCTCGCATTATTGGAGATACCTTTTGAAATTTGACCGCGCACCAGTGGAAAAGGGTTTTTTTTTCGGGAAGCCAAAAAAATGGCGCAAAACTTTTAAAACATAATTTACTAAAAATGTCACCTACGTACCGTCCTTGTTGTCCGAAACAAGGGTGCTTATTTTGTTTATAATTATGGAATGAAATCTGCTGTTTTAAAAAATACCAATGAATTATATATGCTAAGAATTTAAGGGACTCTTTTGGGTTCCTCACTCAACCAACCTGTTAAAAAACTGCTCAGGTTTTACCTAGACCTAGATCTGACTGATGACAGAATGACTTATAAATCAGAGATTTTTTTAAAACTAAATATACAGGTCTTGATATTCTAAGGTTCTACTCTATTTAATCTCGATAGTAGAAATATCTTTTAATTATTATAATTATCTCTTGATTGATGTAGTTCTGGATTTTTTGTATGTGGTAAGGGCCAGTAAGGGTAGTGTTAATCCAAATTTGCAACTTTTGGGCCTTTTTCACTGTTTGTTCTGAAAGTCATAAACTATGCAATTTTGACAACTAAAATACCGTACATTTTAAAGTTCATTCAATTTGCAATAATTTGAAACCAACCGCAGATCTATAATCCCTACAGGGACCAAGCTATAACCTTCTCAAAATCAAAAGCTGCAAATAGAAGGACGGATGCAGGGGGGCGTGTACTTGGCTGAGAGCTGGCCTGAAATGCCTTTTTATGATTTTTCCTTTGGTACTATGTACACTTCAAATTCTCAGTCACAATTCTTAAAAACAATTTTTACCATTTTGTTTGTTGTCATTTCATTATATTTGCTGCGTTTCGAAATTTGTCCCTATATTTTCGTGCCAAGATGAAAGAAGAATGTATGCACTGTCACATTTTTTCCTCCGTTGTACAAATCGCTGTGACTATTAAATATTTGACCTTGATACTATAATTCAATGTTAGTTTAAACTAGCCAGCTGTGAGAATTTCTCTTCATAACGTCTGAATTTGTCGGCGGTAATTTGATTTTCTCGGGCGAATATTTTGAAGTAATAGCCTCAGTAGATTTTCACTGACTCATAAAATTTTGGCAGTTGAAAATATTACAAAGTTTTAATATTTTATTAATATTTGTGCTTAGAAGATGTATTACAATTTTTTTTGTACTTAATTTTTTCACTTTGCTTAATTAAATTATTTATTTATTTATAAAAAAGTTATTATTTATTATGGTTTGTAATTCAAATCCTTTGGGTAGGGCCTTTGAATATTTTTTATTTATTTGAATAGTTGGATTTTAGTGTTTGTACAAGATACAAAAATGTTAAGCTAGACAATGTTTAAAACTCTGTATTTCTCGGTTATTAACAGACTTATTTAAAAAAACTTTATTTTGTAGATTCTTAATTCGAATGTTCTATGGAGAATTAGAATTTAGAATCTGCTAGTCAGTATTTCAACTTATTGTATGGTAAAAAAGATTTTATACAAGGTTTTAGTTCCGAAAAGTTTCTTTAATTTTCCATTTCCCCCAAACTAAGTTAATAAACAGTAAGTTAATAACAGTACCAAACTAAAAGGGCGTATTTAATAATAGAGGAAATGTTCTAGTAATAGCGTGGAAGTGGGTCGGGTATCGAACCGAATTACCAATGCTACTCACCACTAAATGAAGCTGATTATTTTACCAATGTATGGTATGGTATTACTTCTATTAGTTCAAAAAAGAAACGTTGGATTCAGCTTAAATTAGTGTTGAACATGCAATTTACTTATCAACTTTAATTAACTATTCACTCGTCCGTCCATCATTCGTCCAAGTCTTTACAAAAAAGTTTAATTCATTTTTTTTCTGTTATGAATGGAACTACCAAATTCTTAACTTTTTTGCAGACTGCAATCGTGCAATTAAGTGGCAAAGTCTTTTAAAGAAGCACTTCAGTAATTAAGTTAATTGTAGAAAGTCATAAATATTGTTGGTTGTTGGGTGTTATCACGAAGGCGCGCGTGGTATTTCCGACCCGAGCGGTCGGTGCCCCGTACGACCGTTAACCTCTCAAATGCGACTGCATTTAAGGGGTTACCTGCAACATCTAACCCTATTATGTATTTTCCGGAAGAGCTCGACGCCGTGCTATTTTCGTCTTTATGCCTTAAGACACTGTCTCTTAAAATATAGGTCGTGAATAATAGAATGTGAGGACTGAACTATCTTAGTAGAGCATTCCGCCTACTCCCTTTTTGGGATCCGGTGAACTGTCACTGTTATAAAGTATTATTTTTATTGCTCTGGTCCTTTTCATATCTTGTTTCCTCCTGTTGTTGTCTTGTTGTAGGTAGTATATGATATTATTGTTTTATTTATTTCTCGTCTTTACTTAAGTACTACTAATACTATTGTTAAGTACTACTAATAATTATTACGTATGTCATTTTGTGACAAATAAAAACTATTTCTTTTTCTCTGTTTTCTTTGTTACGTGATGAATATATTTTACAGAATAAGGAGGAAGATAAAGTTGTTGATAAAATCCTAATTCCACAATATTTTCGTATATTTTATGTATGTTTTAATCCAGTATTACTGCCTTAATTAGAACTTTAATACTAATTTAATGCGAGTAGTTACTCGTATTCAATTATTAGGTATTTCGTAGAAAACGAGTTAGGGAATATCGGTTTCCTTACCAATTACTTGGAGCTCAGTGCTTTTATAATTTGGTATAATGGAGTTTATGTCTTGGTTATTAAATTAGACGATTGAGTGTGGTGGAGGTGTAACGTTATGTGTTAGAAAATATTTTTCCTTGATTGTATGCCTGTTTTAGTCTCGGAGAATTTACGATTACGGGTTTATTTATTTATTTATTTAAACTTCATGTACAATGGTGATACATAGGCGGACTTAATGCAGCAAGGCATTCTCTACCAGTCAACCTTTGGGTTAAAAAGGACAAACAGGTGGTAGGAGTACAAAATAAAAATGAACAATAATTAAAGTCGGATATTAATAAACTATCTAACAAATAAAATACATAAATAATTTCTAAAACAATAGACTAATAAATATTATAATAAATATCATATTCTAAATGAAACAGAAATTAAACATAATAACTAAGTTTATGAGTAGATGTGTTAAGCTAAGCTCGCCGTTTGGCAGTAAGGGTAATAAAAAAATAATAATTGCAACAACGGCAACGTAAAAATATTTATGTATGGAATACAATATGCAAATGTTAAAGTATAATTACAACTTGTAGACGTCTTGGGTTGACCTGTAAAGTCTTATGAAATGTAAAAAGTTTATTTTTCTATGTTGCTAAAACTAAAATTCTTAATAATAGATTACAATCTAGGCAAAACAAACTAATAAGCAATTTAACTCTAACTTATTATATAATGTTATGACCAAGAATAGTGCCAATTTGCACTTTTATACAGTTCGGTAGCAATTCCTTAGAGTCTGATACGTTAAAAACACTTAGTTCACGTGTTACATGTATAGCACAGTATTGTTGCTTTTATTTGTTCACTATGTATACACTACACTAACTCAAATGGTTTAGTTCTCTTTAGCCTATGCACTATGTCTGTGTTATCTAGCAGCTGGATTGCTTCCACATTCACATGTCGATGTGGTCTGTGTTCGTGGGCTTCAGAAAAGTTTTGTATAACGGTGGTGACAAGTTTAATTTTAAGGTCGCGGTGAAGGTCGTCATTTCAGATGTACCGAATTTTAAATAAAATACTCAGAAATGCTGTTAGTATAACATACATTAAGAGCATATCTGAGTACTTTATTTTGAAATTGTTGTAAAGTTTTAACATTGCTTTGTTTAGTACAGCTCCATAGTTGGATACCATACGTCCAAATTGGCATAAGAATAGGCTTGTATATTATAATTTTATTGCGTATTGATAGACAGGATTTCCTTACGAGTAACCAATGCATTATTTCTGTACCGTTCCTGTCTTTTCTTTTTGACGTGTGATTTAAAACGCAACTTCGCAGTTATGCCAAGGTATTGGCTGTATTCGCATAAGGCACTTGCATTCTGTTTATAAAGACTGGGTGGTAATCACAGTATTTATTAGTGAAGTCAATGTGAATCGATTTTGACTCATTCAGTTTGATCTTCCACTTTTGTGTCCAGTCGTATTCGACGCGTATGTATGTAATATTGTTGGAATTGCCCAATATTCACATATGTTACTCTAATTGGGCTTTCTAAGCACGTGTGCCAAATTTCATAAGTATTGTATTGTATGTATGTATGTTTGTCATTGCATTTCTCGCAAGCTACTTATTGAATCATGACCATTCTTTTTCTATTTTAGTACAAGTTTCAGCCAAATCGGTTCAGCAGTTTTCAAGATATGCAACTTACAACAGAACTCCTTAGCGAAAAACAGCATGAATGTGTAAATTGAGTTATTTCTTTTACTTTTCGAACAGTTTTCGTAATGAATTATAGCGTTTTTAGTTAATGATTGAAGAATGATGAAGATTTAATAATGGTATTTTGTGCTTTTTTTCCGGACATTGTACTGACCAAGCAAAGATAATCTAGAAAGGATGCCCTAGTCCGCGTGGTGAATTACGTTTGAGAAAGCCTAGGACCCAGTGGGTACATTGTAAGTTGTATAGCACAATACATGCATGTTTTGAAGTCCTAGTGTTAAAATGCATTTACAAACAAAATAGGTATTCACAAAGCTTTTGTTTTGTGATTACTACTTCTCGAGGATCCCATTCAACCTACAATACTTACATTTGCATTGGTTTGAATTGAAGTGACTTTGCACAATACAGTTGGTTCATGGAATGAATGATGGATGAATGGAATACTAACGTTTTTAAGCGAAGCAATTAAGGCTTCACTTCATTGTCACTACATAATTATTTTATCCGATTTCGAAGAACATTTCAGTGCAGAAGTGAATTGTGGTGTTGTGTATTTATAGCAGCAAAATTAATATCGGAGCTCTTACCTACTTATAAAATACCCAGGAGTTTGATTAATAATATATGGTATTGATTATTGAGACTTGATTTCATCTCGAGGAAATCCGAAAAAAAATGTTATGATGAATGAGAGTTTCTTGCGATCAAAGGTAAGAAAATTCTCTCCTCATTCATTTCATAATATTCCAGAGAAGATGAGTTGACAACATCGAGCCTAAATTTAATATAGTCCCGTTTATATGAAGCTCATTAATTTTATTATTTTTTATTAAGAAAATTCGGGTTATTTTTAATAACAAAAATAAAAGAACGTTATTATAAATAGGTTCTTTTTATGTTATAAAGCTTCAAATAGCTTTTTCGTTGGTATTTTGTGCCTGTGTTAATTAAGTTCCTTTTTAATTAAAAGGAATTGAAAAGTTATTTTTAAAGAGTTCAGTGATTTAAAAATTGGGATAAAGGTTATTAATCTATTGGGCATTTGATAATAGTCAATACCTTCGATTTAGGTAGGTACTCGTAGGTATTTATCTAGGCTTAAACTGTAGATTAGATAAATTATACATGGGTTTAATTTTGGTGAAAGGACTAATCCGTAATGGTCAGATGTGTGTGAAAAACAGAGATAGGCCCTTGGCTAGTAGTGGGACGTTACGAGCTAGTTAGATTAGATGAGATTATTTTGTTGTTTAAGATGAAAAATACACGCGAGGAGAGCTGAAGACAATGCTAGTAGGTAATACATGTATATTCAATGATACCAATTCGTGTCTTTAATTTATGGTCTCGTCGTAAAAACATGATAGGATAAATTCCTCGGATCAAGCTTCAATATTCACCAGCCTCCAAGTGATCAATCAATACTGATTGACATACCAAAGCCGAGCTTTGAAAGAGAAGCCATAAAATTTGTTAACTTTATTATCTCGCATTATTGGAGATACCTTTTGAAATTTGACCGCGCACCAGTGGAAAAGGGTTTTTTTTTCGGGAAGCCAAAAAAATGGCGCAAAACTTTTAAAACATAATTTACTAAAAATGTCACCTACGTACCGTCCTTGTTGTCCGAAACAAGGGTGCTTATTTTGTTTATAATTATGGAATGAAATCTGCTGTTTTAAAAAATACCAATGAATTATATATGCTAAGAATTTAAGGGACTCTTTTGGGTTCCTCACTCAACCAACCTGTTAAAAAACTGCTCAGGTTTTACCTAGACCTAGATCTGACTGATGACAGAATGACTTATAAATCAGAGATTTTTTTAAAACTAAATATACAGGTCTTGATATTCTAAGGTTCTACTCTATTTAATCTCGATAGTAGAAATATCTTTTAATTATTATAATTATCTCTTGATTGATGTAGTTCTGGATTTTTTGTATGTGGTAAGGGCCAGTAAGGGTAGTGTTAATCCAAATTTGCAACTTTTGGGCCTTTTTCACTGTTTGTTCTGAAAGTCATAAACTATGCAATTTTGACAACTAAAATACCGTACATTTTAAAGTTCATTCAATTTGCAACAATTTGAAACCAACCGTAGATCTATAATCCCTACAGGGACCAAGCTATAACCTTCTCAAAATCAAAAGCTGCAAATAGAAGGACGGATGCAGGGGGGCGTGTACTTGGCTGAGAGCTGGCCTGAAATGCCTTTTTATGATTTTTCCTTTGGTACTATGTACACTTCAAATTCTCAGTCACAATTCTTAAAAACAATTTTTACCATTTTGTTTGTTGTCATTTCATTATATTTGCTGCGTTTCGAAATTTGTCCCTATATTTTCGTGCCAAGATGAAAGAAGAATGTATGCACTGTCACATTTTTTCCTCCGTTGTACAAATCGCTGTGACTATTAAATATTTGACCTTGATACTATAATTCAATGTTAGTTTAAACTAGCCAGCTGTGAGAATTTCTCTTCATAACGTCTGAATTTGTCGGCGGTAATTTGATTTTCTCGGGCGAATATTTTGAAGTAATAGCCTCAGTAGATTTTCACAGACTCATAAAATTTTGGCAGTTGAAAATATTACAAAGTTTTAATATTTTATTAATATTTGTGCTTAGAAGATGTATTACAATTTTTTTTGTACAATATTTTTCACTTTGCTTAATTAAATTATTTATTTATTTATAAAAAAGTTATTATTTATTATGATTTGTATTTCAAATCCTTTGGGTAGGGCCTTTGAATATTTTTTTTTTATTGGGATAGTTGGATTTTAGTGTTTGTACAAAATACAAAAATGTTAAGTTAGACAATGTTTAAAACTCTGTATTTCTCGGTTATTAACAGACTTATTTAAAACAACTTTTTTTTGTAGATTCTTAATTCGAATTTTCTATGGAGAATTAGAATTTAGAATCTGCTAGTCAGTATTTCAACTTATTGTATGGTAAAAAAGATTTTATACAAGGTTTTAATTCCGAAAAGTTTCTTTATTTTTCCATTTCCCCCAAACTAAGTTAATAAACAGTAAGTTAATAACAGTACCAAACTAAAAGGGGCGTATTTAATAATAGAGGAAATGTTCTAGTAATAGCGTGGAAGTGGGTCGGGTATCGAACCGAATTACCAATGCTACTCACCACTAAATGAAGCTGATTATTTTACCAATGTATGGTATGGTATTACTTCTATTAGTTCAAAAAAGAAACGTTGGATTCAGCTTAAATTAGTGTTGAACATGCAATTTACTTATCAACTTTAATTAACTATTCACTCGTCCGTCCATCATTCGTCCAAGTCTTTACAAAAAAGTTTAATTCATTTTTTTTCTGTTATGAATGGAACTACCAAATTCTTAACTTTTTTGCAGACTGCAATCGTGCAATTAAGTGGCAAAGTCTTTTAAAGAAGCACTTCAGTAATTAAGTTAATTGTAGAAAGTCATAAATATTGTTGGTTGTTGGGTGTTATCACGAAGGCGCGCGTGGTATTTCCGACCCGAGCGGTCGGTGCCCCGTACGACCGTTAACCTCTCAAATGCGACTGCATTTAAGGGGTTACCTGCAACATCTAACCCTATTATGTATTTTCCGGAAGAGCTCGACGCCGTGCTATTTTCGTCTTTATGCCTTAAGACACTGTCTCTTAAAATATAGGTCGTGAATAATAGAATGTGAGGACTGAACTATCTTAGTAGAGCATTCCGCCTACTCCCTTTTTGGGATCCGGTGAACTGTCACTGTTATAAAGTATTATTTTTATTGCTCTGGTCCTTTTCATATCTTGTTTCCTCCTGTTGTTGTCTTGTTGTAGGTAGTATATGATATTATTGTTTTATTTATTTCTCGTCTTTACTTAAGTACTACTAATACTATTGTTAAGTACTACTAATAATTATTACGTATGTCATTTTGTGACAAATAAAAACTATTTCTTTTTCTCTGTTTTCTTTGTTACGTGATGAATATATTTTACAGAATAAGGAGGAAGATAAAGTTGTTGAAAAAATCCTAATTCCACAATATTTTCGTATATTTTATGTATGTTTTAATCCAGTATTACTGCCTTAATTAGAACTTTAATACTAATTTAATGCGAGTAGTTACTCGTATTCAATTATTAGGTATTTCGTAGAAAACGAGTTAGGGAATATCGGTTTCCTTACCAATTACTTGGAGCTCAGTGCTTTTATAATTTGGTATAATGGAGTTTATGTCTTGGTTATTAAATTAGACGATTGAGTGTGGTGGAGGTGTAACGTTATGTGTTAGAAAATATTTTTCCTTGATTGTATGCCTGTTTTAGTCTCGGAGAATTTACGATTACGGGTTTATTTATTTATTTATTTATTTAAACTTCATGTACAATGGTGATACATAGGCGGACTTAATGCAGCAAGGCATTCTCTACCAGTCAACCTTTGGGTTAAAAAGGACAAACAGGTGGTAGGAGTACAAAATAAAAATGAACAATAATTAAAGTCGGATATTAATAAACTATCTAACAAATAAAATACATAAATAATTTCTAAAACAATAGACTAATAAATATTATAATAAATATCATATTCTAAATGAAACAGAAATTAAACATAATAACTAAGTTTATGAGTAGATGTGTTAAGCTAAGCTCGCCGTTTGGCAGTAAGGGTAATAAAAAAATAATAATTGCAACAACGGCAACGTAAAAATATTTATGTATGGAATACAATATGCAAATGTTAAAGTATAATTACAACTTGTAGACGTCTTGGGTTGACCTGTAAAGTCTTATGAAATGTAAAAAGTTTATTTTTCTATGTTGCTAAAACTAAAATTCTTAATAATAGATTACAATCTAGGCAAAACAAACTAATAAGCAATTTAACTCTAACTTATTATATAATGTTATGACCAAGAATAGTGCCAATTTGCACTTTTATACAGTTCGGTAGCAATTCCTTAGAGTCTGATACGTTAAAAACACTTAGTTCACGTGTTACATGTATAGCACAGTATTGTTGCTTTTATTTGTTCACTATGTATACACTACACTAACTCAAATGGTTTAGTTCTCTTTAGCCTATGCACTATGTCTGTGTTATCTAGCAGCTGGATTGCTTCCACATTCACATGTCGATGTGGTCTGTGTTCGTGGGCTTCAGAAAAGTTTTGTATAACGGTGGTGACAAGTTTAATTTTAAGGTCGCGGTGAAGGTCGTCATTTCAGATGTACCGAATTTTAAATAAAATACTCAGAAATGCTGTTAGTATAACATACATTAAGAGCATATCTGAGTACTTTATTTTGAAATTGTTGTAAAGTTTTAACATTGCTTTGTTTAGTACAGCTCCATAGTTGGATACCATACGTCCAAATTGGCATAAGAATAGGCTTGTATATTATAATTTTATTGCGTATTGATAGACAGGATTTCCTTACGAGTAACCAATGCATTATTTCTGTACCGTTCCTGTCTTTTCTTTTTGACGTGTGATTTAAAACGCAACTTCGCAGTTATGCCAAGGTATTGGCTGTATTCGCATAAGGCACTTGCATTCTGTTTATAAAGACTGGGTGGTAATCACAGTATTTATTAGTGAAGTCAATGTGAATCGATTTTGACTCATTCAGTTTGATCTTCCACTTTTGTGTCCAGTCGTATTCGACGCGTATGTATGTAATATTGTTGGAATTGCCCAATATTCACATATGTTACTCTAATTGGGCTTTCTAAGCACGTGTGCCAAATTTCATAAGTATTGTATTGTATGTATGTATGTTTGTCATTGCATTTCTCGCAAGCTACTTATTGAATCATGACCATTCTTTTTCTATTTTAGTACAAGTTTCAGCCAAATCGGTTCAGCAGTTTTCAAGATATGCAACTTACAACAGAACTCCTTAGCGAAAAACAGCATGAATGTGTAAATTGAGTTATTTCTTTTACTTTTCGAACAGTTTTCGTAATGAATTATAGCGTTTTTAGTTAATGATTGAAGAATGATGAAGATTTAATAATGGTATTTTGTGCTTTTTTTCCGGACATTGTACTGACCAAGCAAAGATAATCTAGAAAGGATGCCCTAGTCCGCGTGGTGAATTACGTTTGAGAAAGCCTAGGACCCAGTGGGTACATTGTAAGTTGTATAGCACAATACATGCATGTTTTGAAGTCCTAGTGTTAAAATGCATTTACAAACAAAATAGGTATTCACAAAGCTTTTGTTTTGTGATTACTACTTCTCGAGGATCCCATTCAACCTACAATACTTACATTTGCATTGGTTTGAATTGAAGTGACTTTGCACAATACAGTTGGTTCATGGAATGAATGATGGATGAATGGAATACTAACGTTTTTAAGCGAAGCAATTAAGGCTTCACTTCATTGTCACTACATAATTATTTTATCCGATTTCGAAGAACATTTCAGTGCAGAAGTGAATTGTGGTGTTGTGTATTTATAGCAGCAAAATTAATATCGGAGCTCTTACCTACTTATAAAATACCCAGGAGTTTGATTAATAATATATGGTATTGATTATTGAGACTTGATTTCATCTCGAGGAAATCCGAAAAAAAATGTTATGATGAATGAGAGTTTCTTGCGATCAAAGGTAAGAAAATTCTCTCCTCATTCATTTCATAATATTCCAGAGAAGATGAGTTGACAACATCGAGCCTAAATTTAATATAGTCCCGTTTATATGAAGCTCATTAATTTTATTATTTTTTATTAAGAAAATTCGGGTTATTTTTAATAACAAAAATAAAAGAACGTTATTATAAATAGGTTCTTTTTATGTTATAAAGCTTCAAATAGCTTTTTCGTTGGTATTTTGTGCCTGTGTTAATTAAGTTCCTTTTTAATTAAAAGGAATTGAAAAGTTATTTTTAAAGAGTTCAGTGATTTAAAAATTGGGATAAAGGTTATTAATCTATTGGGCATTTGATAATAGTCAATACCTTCGATTTAGGTAGGTACTCGTAGGTATTTATCTAGGCTTAAACTGTAGATTAGATAAATTATACATGGGTTTAATTTTGGTGAAAGGACTAATCCGTAATGGTCAGATGTGTGTGAAAAACAGAGATAGGCCCTTGGCTAGTAGTGGGACGTTACGAGCTAGTTAGATTAGATGAGATTATTTTGTTGTTTAAGATGAAAAATACACGCGAGGAGAGCTGAAGACAATGCTAGTAGGTAATACATGTATATTCAATGATACCAATTCGTGTCTTTAATTTATGGTCTCGTCGTAAAAACATGATAGGATAAATTCCTCGGATCAAGCTTCAATATTCACCAGCCTCCAAGTGATCAATCAATACTGATTGACATACCAAAGCCGAGCTTTGAAAGAGAAGCCATAAAATTTGTTAACTTTATTATCTCGCATTATTGGAGATACCTTTTGAAATTTGACCGCGCACCAGTGGAAAAGGGTTTTTTTTTCGGGAAGCCAAAAAAATGGCGCAAAACTTTTAAAACATAATTTACTAAAAATGTCACCTACGTACCGTCCTTGTTGTCCGAAACAAGGGTGCTTATTTTGTTTATAATTATGGAATGAAATCTGCTGTTTTAAAAAATACCAATGAATTATATATGCTAAGAATTTAAGGGACTCTTTTGGGTTCCTCACTCAACCAACCTGTTAAAAAACTGCTCAGGTTTTACCTAGACCTAGATCTGACTGATGACAGAATGACTTATAAATCAGAGATTTTTTTAAAACTAAATATACAGGTCTTGATATTCTAAGGTTCTACTCTATTTAATCTCGATAGTAGAAATATCTTTTAATTATTATAATTATCTCTTGATTGATGTAGTTCTGGATTTTTTGTATGTGGTAAGGGCCAGTAAGGGTAGTGTTAATCCAAATTTGCAACTTTTGGGCCTTTTTCACTGTTTGTTCTGAAAGTCATAAACTATGCAATTTTGACAACTAAAATACCGTACATTTTAAAGTTCATTCAATTTGCAACAATTTGAAACCAACCGTAGATCTATAATCCCTACAGGGACCAAGCTATAACCTTCTCAAAATCAAAAGCTGCAAATAGAAGGACGGATGCAGGGGGGCGTGTACTTGGCTGAGAGCTGGCCTGAAATGCCTTTTTATGATTTTTCCTTTGGTACTATGTACACTTCAAATTCTCAGTCACAATTCTTAAAAACAATTTTTACCATTTTGTTTGTTGTCATTTCATTATATTTGCTGCGTTTCGAAATTTGTCCCTATATTTTCGTGCCAAGATGAAAGAAGAATGTATGCACTGTCACATTTTTTCCTCCGTTGTACAAATCGCTGTGACTATTAAATATTTGACCTTGATACTATAATTCAATGTTAGTTTAAACTAGCCAGCTGTGAGAATTTCTCTTCATAACGTCTGAATTTGTCGGCGGTAATTTGATTTTCTCGGGCGAATATTTTGAAGTAATAGCCTCAGTAGATTTTCACTGACTCATAAAATTTTGGCAGTTGAAAATATTACAAAGTTTTAATATTTTATTAATATTTGTGCTTAGAAGATGTATTACAATTTTTTTTGTACTTAATTTTTTCACTTTGCTTAATTAAATTATTTATTTATTTATAAAAAAGTTATTATTTATTATGGTTTGTAATTCAAATCCTTTGGGTAGGGCCTTTGAATATTTTTTATTTATTTGAATAGTTGGATTTTAGTGTTTGTACAAGATACAAAAATGTTAAGCTAGACAATGTTTAAAACTCTGTATTTCTCGGTTATTAACAGACTTATTTAAAAAAACTTCATTTTGTAGATTCTTAATTCGAATGTTCTATGGAGAATTAGAATTTAGAATCTGCTAGTCAGTATTTCAACTTATTGTATGGTAAAAAAGATTTTATACAAGGTTTTAGTTCCGAAAAGTTTCTTTAATTTTCCATTTCCCCCAAACTAAGTTAATAAACAGTAAGTTAATAACAGTACCAAACTAAAAGGGCGTATTTAATAATAGAGGAAATGTTCTAGTAATAGCGTGGAAGTGGGTCGGGTATCGAACCGAATTACCAATGCTACTCACCACTAAATGAAGCTGATTATTTTACCAATGTATGGTATGGTATTACTTCTATTAGTTCAAAAAAGAAACGTTGGATTCAGCTTAAATTAGTGTTGAACATGCAATTTACTTATCAACTTTAATTAACTATTCACTCGTCCGTCCATCATTCGTCCAAGTCTTTACAAAAAAGTTTAATTCATTTTTTTTCTGTTATGAATGGAACTACCAAATTCTTAACTTTTTTGCAGACTGCAATCGTGCAATTAAGTGGCAAAGTCTTTTAAAGAAGCACTTCAGTAATTAAGTTAATTGTAGAAAGTCATAAATATTGTTGGTTGTTGGGTGTTATCACGAAGGCGCGCGTGGTATTTCCGACCCGAGCGGTCGGTGCCCCGTACGACCGTTAACCTCTCAAATGCGACTGCATTTAAGGGGTTACCTGCAACATCTAACCCTATTATGTATTTTCCGGAAGAGCTCGACGCCGTGCTATTTTCGTCTTTATGCCTTAAGACACTGTCTCTTAAAATATAGGTCGTGAATAATAGAATGTGAGGACTGAACTATCTTAGTAGAGCATTCCGCCTACTCCCTTTTTGGGATCCGGTGAACTGTCACTGTTATAAAGTATTATTTTTATTGCTCTGGTCCTTTTCATATCTTGTTTCCTCCTGTTGTTGTCTTGTTGTAGGTAGTATATGATATTATTGTTTTATTTATTTCTCGTCTTTACTTAAGTACTACTAATACTATTGTTAAGTACTACTAATAATTATTACGTATGTCATTTTGTGACAAATAAAAACTATTTCTTTTTCTCTGTTTTCTTTGTTACGTGATGAATATATTTTACAGAATAAGGAGGAAGATAAAGTTGTTGATAAAATCCTAATTCCACAATATTTTCGTATATTTTATGTATGTTTTAATCCAGTATTACTGCCTTAATTAGAACTTTAATACTAATTTAATGCGAGTAGTTACTCGTATTCAATTATTAGGTATTTCGTAGAAAACGACTTAGGGAATATCGGTTTCCTTACCAATTACTTGGAGCTCAGTGCTTTTATAATTTGGTATAATGGAGTTTATGTCTTGGTTATTAAATTAGACGATTGAGTGTGGTGGAGGTGTAACGTTATGTGTTAGAAAATATTTTTCCTTGATTGTATGCCTGTTTTAGTCTCGGAGAATTTACGATTACGGGTTTATTTATTTATTTATTTAAACTTCATGTACAATGGTGATACATAGGCGGACTTAATGCAGCAAGGCATTCTCTACCAGTCAACCTTTGGGTTAAAAAGGACAAACAGGTGGTAGGAGTACAAAATAAAAATGAACAATAATTAAAGTCGGATATTAATAAACTATCTAACAAATAAAATACATAAATAATTTCTAAAACAATAGACTAATAAATATTATAATAAATATCATATTCTAAATGAAACAGAAATTAAACATAATAACTAAGTTTATGAGTAGATGTGTTAAGCTAAGCTCGCCGTTTGGCAGTAAGGGTAATAAAAAAAAAATAATTGCAACAACGGCAACGTAAAAATATTTATGTATGGAATACAATATGCAAATGTTAAAGTATAATTACAACTTGTAGACGTCTTGGGTTGACCTGTAAAGTCTTATGAAATGTAAAAAGTTTATTTTTCTATGTTGCTAAAACTAAAATTCTTAATAATAGATTACAATCTAGGCAAAACAAACTAATAAGCAATTTAACTCTAACTTATTATATAATGTTATGACCAAGAATAGTGCCAATTTGCACTTTTATACAGTTCGGTAGCAATTCCTTAGAGTCTGATACGTTAAAAACACTTAGTTCACGTGTTACATGTATAGCACAGTATTGTTGCTTTTATTTGTTCACTATGTATACACTACACTAACTCAAATGGTTTAGTTCTCTTTAGCCTATGCACTATGTCTGTGTTATCTAGCAGCTGGATTGCTTCCACATTCACATGTCGATGTGGTCTGTGTTCGTGGGCTTCAGAAAAGTTTTGTATAACGGTGGTGACAAGTTTAATTTTAAGGTCGCGGTGAAGGTCGTCATTTCAGATGTACCGAATTTTAAATAAAATACTCAGAAATGCTGTTAGTATAACATACATTAAGAGCATATCTGAGTACTTTATTTTGAAATTGTTGTAAAGTTTTAACATTGCTTTGTTTAGTACAGCTCCATAGTTGGATACCATACGTCCAAATTGGCATAAGAATAGGCTTGTATATTATAATTTTATTGCGTATTGATAGACAGGATTTCCTTACGAGTAACCAATGCATTATTTCTGTACCGTTCCTGTCTTTTCTTTTTGACGTGTGATTTAAAACGCAACTTCGCAGTTATGCCAAGGTATTGGCTGTATTCGCATAAGGCACTTGCATTCTGTTTATAAAGACTGGGTGGTAATCACAGTATTTATTAGTGAAGTCAATGTGAATCGATTTTGACTCATTCAGTTTGATCTTCCACTTTTGTGTCCAGTCGTATTCGACGCGTATGTATGTAATATTGTTGGAATTGCCCAATATTCACATATGTTACTCTAATTGGGCTTTCTAAGCACGTGTGCCAAATTTCATAAGTATTGTATTGTATGTATGTATGTTTGTCATTGCATTTCTCGCAAGCTACTTATTGAATCATGACCATTCTTTTTCTATTTTAGTACAAGTTTCAGCCAAATCGGTTCAGCAGTTTTCAAGATATGCAACTTACAACAGAACTCCTTAGCGAAAAACAGCATGAATGTGTAAATTGAGTTATTTCTTTTACTTTTCGAACAGTTTTCGTAATGAATTATAGCGTTTTTAGTTAATGATTGAAGAATGATGAAGATTTAATAATGGTATTTTGTGCTTTTTTTCCGGACATTGTACTGACCAAGCAAAGATAATCTAGAAAGGATGCCCTAGTCCGCGTGGTGAATTACGTTTGAGAAAGCCTAGGACCCAGTGGGTACATTGTAAGTTGTATAGCACAATACATGCATGTTTTGAAGTCCTAGTGTTAAAATGCATTTACAAACAAAATAGGTATTCACAAAGCTTTTGTTTTGTGATTACTACTTCTCGAGGATCCCATTCAACCTACAATACTTACATTTGCATTGGTTTGAATTGAAGTGACTTTGCACAATACAGTTGGTTCATGGAATGAATGATGGATGAATCGAATACTAACGTTTTTAAGCGAAGCAATTAAGGCTTCACTTCATTGTCACTACATAATTATTTTATCCGATTTCGAAGAACATTTCAGTGCAGAAGTGAATTGTGGTGTTGTGTATTTATAGCAGCAAAATTAATATCGGAGCTCTTACCTACTTATAAAATACCCAGGAGTTTGATTAATAATATATGGTATTGATTATTGAGACTTGATTTCATCTCGAGGAAATCCGAAAAAAAATGTTATGATGAATGAGAGTTTCTTGCGATCAAAGGTAAGAAAATTCTCTCCTCATTCATTTCATAATATTCCAGAGAAGATGAGTTGACAACATCGAGCCTAAATTTAATATAGTCCCGTTTATATGAAGCTCATTAATTTTATTATTTTTTATTAAGAAAATTCGGGTTATTTTTAATAACAAAAATAAAAGAACGTTATTATAAATAGGTTCTTTTTATGTTATAAAGCTTCAAATAGCTTTTTCGTTGGTATTTTGTGCCTGTGTTAATTAAGTTCCTTTTTAATTAAAAGGAATTGAAAAGTTATTTTTAAAGAGTTCAGTGATTTAAAAATTGGGATAAAGGTTATTAATCTATTGGGCATTTGATAATAGTCAATACCTTCGATTTAGGTAGGTACTCGTAGGTATTTATCTAGGCTTAAACTGTAGATTAGATAAATTATACATGGGTTTAATTTTGGTGAAAGGACTAATCCGTAATGGTCAGATGTGTGTGAAAAACAGAGATAGGCCCTTGGCTAGTAGTGGGACGTTACGAGCTAGTTAGATTAGATGAGATTATTTTGTTGTTTAAGATGAAAAATACACGCGAGGAGAGCTGAAGACAATGCTAGTAGGTAATACATGTATATTCAATGATACCAATTCGTGTCTTTAATTTATGGTCTCGTCGTAAAAACATGATAGGATAAATTCCTCGGATCAAGCTTCAATATTCACCAGCCTCCAAGTGATCAATCAATACTGATTGACATACCAAAGCCGAGCTTTGAAAGAGAAGCCATAAAATTTGTTAACTTTATTATCTCGCATTATTGGAGATACCTTTTGAAATTTGACCGCGCACCAGTGGAAAAGGGTTTTTTTTTCGGGAAGCCAAAAAAATGGCGCAAAACTTTTAAAACATAATTTACTAAAAATGTCACCTACGTACCGTCCTTGTTGTCCGAAACAAGGGTGCTTATTTTGTTTATAATTATGGAATGAAATCTGCTGTTTTAAAAAATACCAATGAATTATATATGCTAAGAATTTAAGGGACTCTTTTGGGTTCCTCACTCAACCAACCTGTTAAAAAACTGCTCAGGTTTTACCTAGACCTAGATCTGACTGATGACAGAATGACTTATAAATCAGAGATTTTTTTAAAACTAAATATACAGGTCTTGATATTCTAAGGTTCTACTCTATTTAATCTCGATAGTAGAAATATCTTTTAATTATTATAATTATCTCTTGATTGATGTAGTTCTGGATTTTTTGTATGTGGTAAGGGCCAGTAAGGGTAGTGTTAATCCAAATTTGCAACTTTTGGGCCTTTTTCACTGTTTGTTCTGAAAGTCATAAACTATGCAATTTTGACAACTAAAATACCGTACATTTTAAAGTTCATTCAATTTGCAACAATTTGAAACCAACCGTAGATCTATAATCCCTACAGGGACCAAGCTATAACCTTCTCAAAATCAAAAGCTGCAAATAGAAGGACGGATGCAGGGGGGCGTGTACTTGGCTGAGAGCTGGCCTGAAATGCCTTTTTATGATTTTTCCTTTGGTACTATGTACACTTCAAATTCTCAGTCACAATTCTTAAAAACAATTTTTACCATTTTGTTTGTTGTCATTTCATTATATTTGCTGCGTTTCGAAATTTGTCCCTATATTTTCGTGCCAAGATGAAAGAAGAATGTATGCACTGTCACATTTTTTCCTCCGTTGTACAAATCGCTGTGACTATTAAATATTTGACCTTGATACTATAATTCAATGTTAGTTTAAACTAGCCAGCTGTGAGAATTTCTCTTCATAACGTCTGAATTTGTCGGCGGTAATTTGATTTTCTCGGGCGAATATTTTGAAGTAATAGCCTCAGTAGATTTTCACAGACTCATAAAATTTTGGCAGTTGAAAATATTACAAAGTTTTAATATTTTATTAATATTTGTGCTTAGAAGATGTATTACAATTTTTTTTGTACAATATTTTTCACTTTGCTTAATTAAATTATTTATTTATTTATAAAAAAGTTATTATTTATTATGATTTGTATTTCAAATCCTTTGGGTAGGGCCTTTGAATATTTTTTTTTTATTGGGATAGTTGGATTTTAGTGTTTGTACAAAATACAAAAATGTTAAGTTAGACAATGTTTAAAACTCTGTATTTCTCGGTTATTAACAGACTTATTTAAAACAACTTTTTTTTGTAGATTCTTAATTCGAATTTTCTATGGAGAATTAGAATTTAGAATCTGCTAGTCAGTATTTCAACTTATTGTATGGTAAAAAAGATTTTATACAAGGTTTTAATTCCGAAAAGTTTCTTTATTTTTCCATTTCCCCCAAACTAAGTTAATAAACAGTAAGTTAATAACAGTACCAAACTAAAAGGGGCGTATTTAATAATAGAGGAAATGTTCTAGTAATAGCGTGGAAGTGGGTCGGGTATCGAACCGAATTACCAATGCTACTCACCACTAAATGAAGCTGATTATTTTACCAATGTATGGTATGGTATTACTTCTATTAGTTCAAAAAAGAAACGTTGGATTCAGCTTAAATTAGTGTTGAACATGCAATTTACTTATCAACTTTAATTAACTATTCACTCGTCCGTCCATCATTCGTCCAAGTCTTTACAAAAAAGTTTAATTCATTTTTTTTCTGTTATGAATGGAACTACCAAATTCTTAACTTTTTTGCAGACTGCAATCGTGCAATTAAGTGGCAAAGTCTTTTAAAGAAGCACTTCAGTAATTAAGTTAATTGTAGAAAGTCATAAATATTGTTGGTTGTTGGGTGTTATCACGAAGGCGCGCGTGGTATTTCCGACCCGAGCGGTCGGTGCCCCGTACGACCGTTAACCTCTCAAATGCGACTGCATTTAAGGGGTTACCTGCAACATCTAACCCTATTATGTATTTTCCGGAAGAGCTCGACGCCGTGCTATTTTCGTCTTTATGCCTTAAGACACTGTCTCTTAAAATATAGGTCGTGAATAATAGAATGTGAGTCACTGTCACTGTTATAAAGTATTATTTTTATTGCTCTGGTCCTTTTCATATCTTGTTTCCTCCTGTTGTTGTCTTGTTGTAGGTAGTATATGATATTATTGTTTTATTTATTTCTCGTCTTTACTTAAGTACTACTAATACTATTGTTAAGTACTACTAATAATTATTACGTATGTCATTTTGTGACAAATAAAAACTATTTCTTTTTCTCTGTTTTCTTTGTTACGTGATGAATATATTTTACAGAATAAGGAGGAAGATAAAGTTGTTGAAAAAATCCTAATTCCACAATATTTTCGTATATTTTATGTATGTTTTAATCCAGTATTACTGCCTTAATTAGAACTTTAATACTAATTTAATGCGAGTAGTTACTCGTATTCAATTATTAGGTATTTCGTAGAAAACGAGTTAGGGAATATCGGTTTCCTTACCAATTACTTGGAGCTCAGTGCTTTTATAATTTGGTATAATGGAGTTTATGTCTTGGTTATTAAATTAGACGATTGAGTGTGGTGGAGGTGTAACGTTATGTGTTAGAAAATATTTTTCCTTGATTGTATGCCTGTTTTAGTCTCGGAGAATTTACGATTACGGGTTTATTTATTTATTTATTTATTTAAACTTCATGTACAATGGTGATACATAGGCGGACTTAATGCAGCAAGGCATTCTCTACCAGTCAACCTTTGGGTTAAAAAGGACAAACAGGTGGTAGGAGTACAAAATAAAAATGAACAATAATTAAAGTCGGATATTAATAAACTATCTAACAAATAAAATACATAAATAATTTCTAAAACAATAGACTAATAAATATTATAATAAATATCATATTCTAAATGAAACAGAAATTAAACATAATAACTAAGTTTATGAGTAGATGTGTTAAGCTAAGCTCGCCGTTTGGCAGTAAGGGTAATAAAAAAATAATAATTGCAACAACGGCAACGTAAAAATATTTATGTATGGAATACAATATGCAAATGTTAAAGTATAATTACAACTTGTAGACGTCTTGGGTTGACCTGTAAAGTCTTATGAAATGTAAAAAGTTTATTTTTCTATGTTGCTAAAACTAAAATTCTTAATAATAGATTACAATCTAGGCAAAACAAACTAATAAGCAATTTAACTCTAACTTATTATATAATGTTATGACCAAGAATAGTGCCAATTTGCACTTTTATACAGTTCGGTAGCAATTCCTTAGAGTCTGATACGTTAAAAACACTTAGTTCACGTGTTACATGTATAGCACAGTATTGTTGCTTTTATTTGTTCACTATGTATACACTACACTAACTCAAATGGTTTAGTTCTCTTTAGCCTATGCACTATGTCTGTGTTATCTAGCAGCTGGATTGCTTCCACATTCACATGTCGATGTGGTCTGTGTTCGTGGGCTTCAGAAAAGTTTTGTATAACGGTGGTGACAAGTTTAATTTTAAGGTCGCGGTGAAGGTCGTCATTTCAGATGTACCGAATTTTAAATAAAATACTCAGAAATGCTGTTAGTATAACATACATTAAGAGCATATCTGAGTACTTTATTTTGAAATTGTTGTAAAGTTTTAACATTGCTTTGTTTAGTACAGCTCCATAGTTGGATACCATACGTCCAAATTGGCATAAGAATAGGCTTGTATATTATAATTTTATTGCGTATTGATAGACAGGATTTCCTTACGAGTAACCAATGCATTATTTCTGTACCGTTCCTGTCTTTTCTTTTTGACGTGTGATTTAAAACGCAACTTCGCAGTTATGCCAAGGTATTGGCTGTATTCGCATAAGGCACTTGCATTCTGTTTATAAAGACTGGGTGGTAATCACAGTATTTATTAGTGAAGTCAATGTGAATCGATTTTGACTCATTCAGTTTGATCTTCCACTTTTGTGTCCAGTCGTATTCGACGCGTATGTATGTAATATTGTTGGAATTGCCCAATATTCACATATGTTACTCTAATTGGGCTTTCTAAGCACGTGTGCCAAATTTCATAAGTATTGTATTGTATGTATGTATGTTTGTCATTGCATTTCTCGCAAGCTACTTATTGAATCATGACCATTCTTTTTCTATTTTAGTACAAGTTTCAGCCAAATCGGTTCAGCAGTTTTCAAGATATGCAACTTACAACAGAACTCCTTAGCGAAAAACAGCATGAATGTGTAAATTGAGTTATTTCTTTTACTTTTCGAACAGTTTTCGTAATGAATTATAGCGTTTTTAGTTAATGATTGAAGAATGATGAAGATTTAATAATGGTATTTTGTGCTTTTTTTCCGGACATTGTACTGACCAAGCAAAGATAATCTAGAAAGGATGCCCTAGTCCGCGTGGTGAATTACGTTTGAGAAAGCCTAGGACCCAGTGGGTACATTGTAAGTTGTATAGCACAATACATGCATGTTTTGAAGTCCTAGTGTTAAAATGCATTTACAAACAAAATAGGTATTCACAAAGCTTTTGTTTTGTGATTACTACTTCTCGAGGATCCCATTCAACCTACAATACTTACATTTGCATTGGTTTGAATTGAAGTGACTTTGCACAATACAGTTGGTTCATGGAATGAATGATGGATGAATGGAATACTAACGTTTTTAAGCGAAGCAATTAAGGCTTCACTTCATTGTCACTACATAATTATTTTATCCGATTTCGAAGAACATTTCAGTGCAGAAGTGAATTGTGGTGTTGTGTATTTATAGCAGCAAAATTAATATCGGAGCTCTTACCTACTTATAAAATACCCAGGAGTTTGATTAATAATATATGGTATTGATTATTGAGACTTGATTTCATCTCGAGGAAATCCGAAAAAAAATGTTATGATAAATGAGAGTTTCTTGCGATCAAAGGTAAGAAAATTTTTACCATTTTGTTTGTTGTCATTTCATTATATTTGCTGCGTTTCGAAATTTGTCCCTATATTTTCGTGCCAAGATGAAAGAAGAATGTATGCACTGTCACATTTTTTCCTCCGTTGTACAAATCGCTGTGACTATTAAATATTTGACCTTGATACTATAATTCAATGTTAGTTTAAACTAGCCAGCTGTGAGAATTTCTCTTCATAACGTCTGAATTTGTCGGCGGTAATTTGATTTTCTCGGGCGAATATTTTGAAGTAATAGCCTCAGTAGATTTTCACTGACTCATAAAATTTTGGCAGTTGAAAATATTACAAAGTTTTAATATTTTATTAATATTTGTGCTTAGAAGATGTATTACAATTTTTTTTGTACTTAATTTTTTCACTTTGCTTAATTAAATTATTTATTTATTTATAAAAAAAATATTATTTATTATGGTTTGTAATTCAAATCCTTTGGGTAGGGCCTTTGAATATTTTTTATTTATTTGAATAGTTGGATTTTAGTGTTTGTACAAGATACAAAAATGTTAAGCTAGACAATGTTTAAAACTCTGTATTTCTCGGTTATTAACAGACTTATTTAAAAAAACTTTATTTTGTAGATTCTTAATTCGAATTTTCTATGGAGAATTAGAATTTAGAATCTGCTAGTCAGTATTTCAACTTATTGTATGGTAAAAAAGATTTTATACAAGGTTTTAGTTCCGAAAAGTTTCTTTAATTTTCCATTTCCCCCAAACTAAGTTAATAAACAGTAAGTTAATAACAGTACCAAACTAAAAGGGGCGTATTTAATAATAGAGGAAATGTTCTAGTAATAGCGTGGAAGTGGGTCGGGTATCGAACCGAATTACCAATGCTACTCACCACTAAATGAAGCTGATTATTTTACCAATGTATGGTATGGTATTACTTCTATTAGTTCAAAAAAGAAACGTTGGATTCAGCTTAAATTAGTGTTGAACATGCAATTTACTTATCAACTTTAATTAACTATTCACTCGTCCGTCCATCATTCGTCCAAGTCTTTACAAAAAAGTTTAATTCATTTTTTTTCTGTTATGAATGGAACTACCAAATTCTTAACTTTTTTGCAGACTGCAATCGTGCAATTAAGTGGCAAAGTCTTTTAAAGAAGCACTTCAGTAATTAAGTTAATTGTAGAAAGTCATAAATATTGTTGGTTGTTGGGTGTTATCACGAAGGCGCGCGTGGTATTTCCGACCCGAGCGGTCGGTGCCCCGTACGACCGTTAACCTCTCAAATGCGACTGCATTTAAGGGGTTACCTGCAACATCTAACCCTATTATGTATTTTCCGGAAGAGCTCGACGCCGTGCTATTTTCGTCTTTATGCCTTAAGACACTGTCTCTTAAAATATAGGTCGTGAATAATAGAATGTGAGGACTGAACTATCTTAGTAGAGCATTCCGCCTACTCCCTTTTTGGGATCCGGTGAACTGTCACTGTTATAAAGTATTATTTTTATTGCTCTGGTCCTTTTCATATCTTGTTTCCTCCTGTTGTTGTCTTGTTGTAGGTAGTATATGATATTATTGTTTTATTTATTTCTCGTCTTTACTTAAGTACTACTAATACTATTGTTAAGTACTACTAATAATTATTACGTATGTCATTTTGTGACAAATAAAAACTATTTCTTTTTCTCTGTTTTCTTTGTTACGTGATGAATATATTTTACAGAATAAGGAGGAAGATAAAGTTGTTGAAAAAATCCTAATTCCACAATATTTTCGTATATTTTATGTATGTTTTAATCCAGTATTACTGCCTTAATTAGAACTTTAATACTAATTTAATGCGAGTAGTTACTCGTATTCAATTATTAGGTATTTCGTAGAAAACGACTTAGGGAATATCGGTTTCCTTACCAATTACTTGGAGCTCAGTGCTTTTATAATTTGGTATAATGGAGTTTATGTCTTGGTTATTAAATTAGACGATTGAGTGTGGTGGAGGTGTAACGTTATGTGTTAGAAAATATTTTTCCTTGATTGTATGCCTGTTTTAGTCTCGGAGAATTTACGATTACGGGTTTATGAGTAGATGTGTTAAGCTAAGCTCGCCGTTTGGCAGTAAGGGTAATAAAAAAATAATAATTGCAACAACGGCAACGTAAAAATATTTATGTATGGAATACAATATGCAAATGTTAAAGTATAATTACAACTTGTAGACGTCTTGGGTTGACCTGTAAAGTCTTATGAAATGTAAAAAGTTTATTTTTCTATGTTGCTAAAACTAAAATTCTTAATAATAGATTACAATCTAGGCAAAACAAACTAATAAGCAATTTAACTCTAACTTATTATATAATGTTATGACCAAGAATAGTGCCAATTTGCACTTTTATACAGTTCGGTAGCAATTCCTTAGAGTCTGATACGTTAAAAACACTTAGTTCACGTGTTACATGTATAGCACAGTATTGTTGCTTTTATTTGTTCACTATGTATACACTACACTAACTCAAATGGTTTAGTTCTCTTTAGCCTATGCACTATGTCTGTGTTATCTAGCAGCTGGATTGCTTCCACATTCACATGTCGATGTGGTCTGTGTTCGTGGGCTTCAGAAAAGTTTTGTATAACGGTGGTGACAAGTTTAATTTTAAGGTCGCGGTGAAGGTCGTCATTTCAGATGTACCGAATTTTAAATAAAATACTCAGAAATGCTGTTAATATAACATACATTAAGAGCATATCTGAGTACTTTATTTTGAAATTGTTGTAAAGTTTTAACATTGCTTTGTTTAGTACAGCTCCATAGTTGGATACCATACGTCCAAATTGGCATAAGAATAGGCTTGTATATTATAATTTTATTGCGTATTGATAGACAGGATTTCCTTACGAGTAACCAATGCATTATTTCTGTACCGTTCCTGTCTTTTATTTTTGACGTGTGATTTAAAACGCAACTTCGCAGTTATGCCAAGGTATTGGCTGTATTCGCATAAGGCACTTGCATTCTGTTTATAAAGACTGGGTGGTAATCACAGTATTTATTAGTGAAGTCAATGTGAATCGATTTTGACTCATTCAGTTTGATCTTCCACTTTTGTGTCCAGTCGTAAACTTTGTTCACAGCTAGTTGAACTTGTTCTACTGCTGCTTTGTGGTTTGAACCAGTAGCCATAATAGCAGTATTATCAGCAAAGGTTGCTATGGTGTTGTTTTCCAGCTCTGGGTTATCACAAGTATACACCAAGAACAGTATTGGGCCTAACACACTTCCTTATGGTACTCCGGCCTTAATAGATTTTGCTGAAAATATGTCTTCTTGCCTTATCCTAAATACACTATTGCTTATATATGACTCTAGAATATCTGAAAATTTGGGGAGCATGCGTCTGAGTTTGTATATCAGACCCTCATGCCAGACTTTGTCAAAAGCTTGTGCGACATCTAGAAATACGGTGGCGCAGACTTGCTTGTTTTCGAGCGTTTTTTCGATGATGTTTGTTATTGCCAAAGTGATTGTTCGGAATAAGTTATTTTCCTTCTATTATTGGTTTTAGCCGTTTTAATAAGAGTTTTTAAATAGTTTCGATAATACTGGCAGCAGGGAAATTTGTCTATAAGATGATGCTTCATGGGGTGGTTGCCCACGCTTCGCAATCATAATGACTTCAGCAAATTTCCATGGCTCAGGTACATGTTTTTAGCATAAATTCAGCATTAATAAATCTGGTCAGCTTAACTATAGCTTTGCCCGGGAGGTGTTATAGAATTTCTCCTGTTACGAGGTCATAACCCGAGAGCTTATTTTGTTTTTAATTGGGCGCACGATTGGCGCAGTGGTTGAGCGATTGACTGCTGCGCTGCGTGTCGCGGGTTCGATTCCCGCACGGAACAAAAATTTGTATGACCTACAGATAGTTGTTCCGGCTCTGGGTGTTGTGTATGTGAGTTTATATGTTTGTAAACGTACCCACGATACAGGAAGAAATTCCTAGTGTGGGGCAACGTTTTCTTTTCTTAAACAATTTCTCTCACAAATTCTTTAGAAGTTACAAGCCGAATTGTTTGGTTTTGTGATAAATTTCCACTCTCAAATATTTCTATGGAATTTTCATTGGGTTGAAAAATATCTTCTAAGTATTGAACAAACCTTTTTGTTCATTGCTAATGATCCAATTACCATCGCTGTTTCTGATGGGAGGAATTTGCATAATCTGCCTTTTTTGTTTTCTTGTAGCTTTCCAAAGAGAGTAATCCGTTGATTGGTCGTAGGTTAGCTAGCTGCACAAGGTTGGAGTGAAGTTGAAAGAGGTGAGAGTGTAAGGCCCATTTTATTGATAAAACCTTTTCATGATCTTTATAAGAGGCATCATCTAAAAACTTTACAAAGTGAAAACGTATTTCAGCGTCAGCATGAGTAGGTTTTAAAATGTATCTTACTTCGTCACCTTTTTATCCTAGGTGCTATATGCTTAAAATTCAAACTAATATTATAAATTTGAAAGTAACTTTCGTTTGTCTGTTACTTTCTTACGATTAAACCGCTGAACCGATTTAGGAGATAATTTGAGACAATGGAGAGGACATAGGATATTAATTGCGTTAGTGTGTTCCCTTGGGATGATAAAACAATTTTTACGTGGACGAAGCCGCGGGCAAATGCTACTTAAAACGAAAACTTATTTTTATTAATTTATTTCAATCCTCCAGATCTTTTTTGAATTCTTCAATGGAGTGAGATTTAATAATAAAGTAGATCGTAGACCTCTGCGTTATTTTTATTCCTTCATAGTTAAATTTTAATCTGCGATAATATCGAGTCTGCAGGGCTTGGAGCTAAATGTGGTCGTGTTGGGTTATCTATTTCATGGATGACCTCTAGGTATATTTCAGAAATATACTAATGAAGTGAATTGCTGAAATGGACCTTTTTGGCGCAGTCCTGAGGCACTCACAATAGCCCATTTTATTTTGTGTATTTTATATAAATGTCGCCAAATGAATTTGATTCTTTATTTATTTTCACAACACAGGACTAAGAAACTGGGTGAATAATGTATTAGGATAAATATCCTAATACCTCTTTAGGTAAATACCTAAAGAGGTACTTAATTTATAGCTATTTTCATTGCACTGCTAGAGATTATAATCTGTAGATAAAAGTCCGGTTTCTGAATTTAGTATTTCAAGTTAACAACGTGTCAAACCTTAATTTAATGCCAATGTTTGACATGAAATGTCGCCAAATGAATTTGATTATTTATTTATTTTCACAACACAGGACTAAGAAACTGGGTGAATAATGTATTAGGATAAATATCCTAATACCTCTTTAGGTAAATACCTAAAGAGGTACTTAATTTATAGCTATTTTCATTGCACTGCTAGAGATTATAATCTGTAGATAAAAGTCCGGTTTCTGAATTTAGTATTTCAAGTTAACAACGTGTCAAACCTTAATTTAATGCCAATTTTTGACATGAAATGTCGCCAAATGAATTTGATTATTTATTTATTTTCACAACACAGGACTAAGAAACTGGGTGAATAATGTATTAGGATAAATATCCTAATACCTCTTTAGGTAAATATCTAAAGAGGTACTTAATTTCTAGTTATTTTCATTGCACTGCTAGAGATTATAAGTTGTAGATAAAAGTCCGGTTTCTGAATTTAGTATTTCAAGTTAACAACGTGTCAAACCTTACTTTAATGCCAATGTTTGACAGGTTTATCGGATTAAAGTTGAGTTTGACAAGTACTCAATATCAAATAATTAATTGAGGTGACTTCACTTTGGTAGGTAGTTTGACTGTCCCCATCTTCAGACCGCCTGTTGAGGAATTCCTGAAAGTAAATCACGATATCAATAATACACCGCCACGTCAAGGAATCGAAGCATGTAATCTCTCACACTGACCACAATTGCAATAGGGATGTTTCCTGGGTAGAGAAATAATAATTCAATTTAGTCCGTCAGTGAAATTATCAAACAATATTGGACACGTATTTTTTGCTTTACCATCATCATCTTCCTGCCCTTATCCCATGTTACTTGGGGTCGGCGCAACACGTTTTCTTCTTCCATACCGTTATGTCCCCTGTCACGCTATTACTGACTCCCTTTTCCTTCATATCACTCTTCACACAGTCCATTCATCTTTTCTTTGGCCTTCCTCTTCCTCTCCATCCATCCACATTTATATTCATAACTCTTTTAGTAACATGCGTTTCATCCCTCCTCATTACATGATCATACCAGGACAAACGGTTTCCCTTCAATTTTTCTGTCACTGGCGCCACTTTCAAACTTTCTCTAATATACTCGTTTCTCACTTTATCCAATCTCGTCACGCCGCACATCCATCTCAACATTCTCATCTCTGCTACATGCAATCTCCTTTCATCCATCTTTTTCACAGCCCAACTTTTTGATCCATACAGTATGACAGGTCTAATCACGGACTTGTAGATTTTACCCTTTAACCAATTTTTTGCTTTACCAAATCAATAAAAAATGATAAAGTTAAAGCACATCAAAGTTGGGGTGGATTGTAACGTCACTAGAGCTGTATAAAGTCTACTAGCGGCGTGACGTCACACGATATTTCAACGTATTAATATCGGCGTCACATTATGTTTACGTGTCAAAAGAAAAAATACGTGTCCAATATTTTTGTTAATCTACCTGATGGACAAAAAACAAATTTTCAGTAAAATACCCCATTGCCAGAGTGTATTAACTAGCCTTGGGAGAAGTTGAAATTTATCAGTTTCATGTCATAATTAAGTTAATTAAATAATGCATGGTGGTTACGGCCCTGACTTACGAGTATATCGACCATGTATTATTATATTATAAATCGCGGGTTCAAACTCAGGAAGGCGCACTATTTTGTATGATTTATTTCATCACCACCGCGCTAAAACTGTAAAGGAAAATATCTTGAAGAAACGAATGTGTTCATGTCCTAGAAGTACGAAGGCACATGGTGGATTACACAACTCTCCAAAAAGCGAGGAGGCTGTGCATTAGCAGGAGGGATCATTTTCATACTAACTGATATCATGTTCCATTGATATTTAAACTTACCTTTCAAACCCCCACTTATGTCGTACGTATATAATCTAATATAAATTACTATAATGCGATGTATCTTGTAATATGACAGGTGAAGTACTTCCTTCAAAACCAATTAGTGGTGACACGACGGCTTGGCGTTAATAGGCAACGGTTATTTTGAATAAATTATGTACTAGTAGATATAGGTGATACAAACTAGTGTTTAGTTATTAATTTGATAGGTCTGTTTGTCGGTTTTTTTCGGTAACATTTCGGGGAGTGTGCGGTCGAATTGCACAATTTAATTCCGCCTAGCCTTTTTCATCATTGGATTACGAGACGAATGGTGATACGCTACTGTTACTTGATGGACATCCCACCCATATGCAATAAAAAAATTGGGAATACTTTCATTGTGCGTACAGCTAAGTAATGTAATTCTCTGATGAAGTCTGTATTTCCTGATATCTTAGAGGTCTTTAAGTCAATAATGAATAGGTTATTTCTAGGCAAGCGTGCTTCGTCGTCAATGTCGATCGCATAACATGAAATGAGATACTGGTCAAACGCGAGTCCATTAAAATAAAAAATAGTACTAGCGATAATTCCTTATTGAATATTTGAACGATGTATTTCAATTTATATTTCCCATATCTCGTAATCATAGCAAATGCCGTGAATATATCGAATGTCATGATTTCACAGCGATGACGGGCATTCGATTAAATATTTTTGTGTACTCTGCAAGCAAAAACAAACTCGAAAATATTTGCTTTCGCGGTACTATGATACCAACATACATGGTCTTGATGTTTGAAGTCTCACTCAGTATTGCCTTCAACTTTTAAAAAGGACGATTTTTCTAAGAAAACACATTGAGGTAATAATGTACTACGCACGTACATATTATCTCAATGAGAAAACATGGCGGTTGAAATGCTTTACCTATAGTCAAGTAGACAGATAGGTCTTTATTTAATAAATTGCTGGTGCCTGTCCCAGGTGTAAATTCTCTTAAAGTAATGAAGTTTGTGTCAGAGGTTAGCGATAAACCGATCGTTGAAAACGACAAGGCTCGAAAATATGAGCATATTGGCGCAAAGGTAAATTTATTTGTGTAGAATAACAAATTTCTACCTGAGCCATTGTTTGACCGCGGGCTTACAAACTTTTCTATTAACATTGTCAGGGAATTAGGAGTTGTTTCGGGTTTAAAAACGAAGTTAATGACAGCGGGAAATATTCACAGAAGGGAAGGGTTGGACCAAAAGTTTGAGAGATTTGATGTTTATAACTCAGTTGATGTTTACAAGCGACGAACAATTTGTAGACAAACCCCCTTTTTAATAAAACAGGGAATCAAGGTACGCCAAAAGCAACATTAGTCTAACCATATATATGGTTAGACGAATGTTGTATACAGTTTTTGACATAAAATCTAATTTTACAATTATTTGGGTTTTGTATAGCGAAACTAGTATAATAAATAGATTAAATTATTTGTTTGTTTGTAAAATTGTAAGTTAATGATCCGGCAACGGAAATTCTTTCACTCACCGAGTGCTAGAGGGTAGGCTTTTAACCACATAAAAAAATCTCGGTTACTGTGAGTTAGACCTGTCAGCCAGTTAGGTGTAGAAAGCCAGTGAAAATTTATTGAACACTAGCTGTTGCCCGCGACTTCGTCTGCGTAGCATTAGTACTTCTAATAGCCTATTTCTTTATATTTCTCGCAATAATATTATAGGTTTTCCGTACAAACTTCCAATCTCCTTTCTAACCCCAGATGATTTCCGGGATAAAAACTATCCTATGTCCTTTCCAGGGTCTCAAACTATCTCCATACCAAATTTCATCTAAATGGGTTCAGCGTACTTGAAAAGGTAACAGGCAGACAAACAGACAGTTACTTTGGCATTTATAATATTAGTTAGGATTAAAATTACGTTGTTTGTTCAATCAAGTTTAGGGGATTTAGGTTTAAGTTTTTATTTATCTCTTTTTAGTTGAGTTTTTTTTTTGACCTATGAATCTTACAACAATATGTTTCTTTTTAATTTAGACTGGGCCATGAATATGAGATGGTTCTCTCATCGAATAGATATGTAAAAAATCACACAAAGGATTAATTTATTCATTCTTACAAAAGCGTTGGGAAATGTGAACCAAACATTTCAATAGACATCCATTCCGAGCCTAATATTCGACGTATCTTCAGTTATTGGTTATTTAGATGCAGGGTCAGGCAATCAAGTTTAATAACTCTGCAATCCGATCTACGATTTGACCTTTTGTGAATTCTACATGCTTTTTTGGCTTGGTTATATCAAATTAAACTGGAACTTTTTTACCCAACTGCCGAAAGAGGGTAATGTGTTTATCAGCTATTTTGAAAACTTATGTATTTAAAGTCTTATCAGCATCATCATCATCAGCCTCTTAATGTTCCCACTGCTGGGACACAGGCCTCCTCTCATAGAGGGAGTGGGCCACGCGGGCCCAGTGCGGATAGGTAGATGTCACATGTCTTTAAATTTTTGGTTCTAGGACATGCCGGTTTCCTCACGATGTTTTCCTTCACCGTTTTGAGAGCAGTGGTGATGAAATAAATTACACAAAGTTAAGCGCCTGCTCGTAAGTCGGGACCGTAACCACTGGGCCACCACTGCTCTCAAAAAGTAAAGTCATAGTGAAGTCGTATAGTAAAGTTTTATATGAATGTTTAAATTGATTATTGTAAAATTGTTAGAAATTGAATGAAATTATTTTGTTGTTTGTTTTATTAACTTGGTTATCAAGAGGTATTAATCCTATTAGAATTGTTTTGCAAAGTCTTAAAAGAAACAAAACATAATATCACTCCTGAATTTCCTGAAGGGTTAGGCGGAGGAGTACCTATGACACACTCACAACAAAACATAATATCACTCCTAAATAGCCTGAAGGTATCTATAACTCACTCACTTTTCATCAATAGAAAAGGCAACAAAACCTGCTTTGAAATAAACAAAATATAATATCAATCCTACATTTTCTGAAGATTCATAGATACTCCACTGCCTAACAGTGGAATATTCTATGACACACTCACTTTTCAGCAATGGAAAAGTAAACAAATCCTGCCTATAACAGTTTTTTCCAGTCTATCGCCTAATATTACTATATATATATTTTTTTAAACTTTGCCCCACACTAGGAATTTCTCCTGTATCGTGGGTGCGTTTACAAACATATAAACTCACATACACAAACACACAGAGCCGGCACAACTATCTGTAGGTCATACAAATATTTGTCCCGTGCGGGAATCGAACCCGCGACACGCAGCGCAGCAGTCAATCGCTCAACCACTACGCCAACCGTGCGCCCTTATATACATATATATTATATGCGAATGTTTGGATGGATGTATGTTTATTACTCAATCACGCTAGAATGGCTGAACGCATCTGGATAAAATTTGGCATAGAGATAGAGTATAGTCTGGCATAGCACATAGGCTACTTTTTATCCCGGTATAATGTTCCCTTGGGAGATAAAACACTTTCCACGCGGGTGAAACCGCTGGCAGAGGCTAGTTGGTCCATAATATCTCAATGTTTGGCGAAGGCTTTTTCCTTGATTACTAAGCCCTATTTCTTTAGCATTTTAATTAAAAGTTAATAACAGCCTGGTATTTATTCTCCATACTTATTTGTTCAGAAAATTGCGTGTGAAAATTATAATTACCATTTTGATTAATTGTAAACTTCATATTATACTCAGAATGATTAATATGAAAGATTTTATGACGCAGTAATATTAACGATTGCAACATTTTCTTTAAAATAATTACTTTTTTGTGTGGTTAGTTTCACATTAATGTAATCAGCAGTATCTTTATAATGATGTTTTTGTTTCAGGTTCTCATCACAGACGCAATTACATAACATAATTGCAATGAGAGAATTACAAAAACGCCAGTGATTTTAAGTGTATTATGATATTGAATTGAGTCAGTGAAGTTTAGTGAACGTAGCTGAAAACAGCCTCTTTAGTGAATCTATCGTGTCTCTGGAACGTGTCACAGTGATTTTAGTTTTGAATACTAACGGCAGTGCAGTGTAGTGACGTACCTAATTTGGAAAAGTGAATGAGAAAATCTATCTCATTGGTGAAAAATTTGCAGTGTTCGTAGCTGTAAACATTTGACAGGTGTCAAAAGTACACCGTGGTGTGGTGAAAATCTCTAGTGAACAAAAATAGTGATGTCTGCGTGTGTGGTGGAAGAAGGCAGGGAGGAGGGCGGTGGCGCATGCGCGGAGGCGGGGCCGAGCGTGGATCGCGACGAGATGCCCGAGCGCCCGCGCAGGGAGGTGTTACTCAGTGCCCGTGGGAGACGCGCCTGCTCCGAACAGGGACCACATCCTAGTTTGAATTTTCGTAAGTGTCATTGACGTTGACGTAGTGTAGTTGTAGAAAGAGTCCGGTTTTTTTTCTTGTAATGTTGTGAATTTTATGTTGCGACTTGCCAGCTTGTTTCGTAAGTGTCATGTAGTGTAGTGCTAAAGTGTCCTGTGTTGTTGTTGTTTTTCTTCTATTTTTTATAGTTACATCTTGCCATTATCAAATCAAAGCCTGAATTTTTGTAAGTGACATTGGCATATACGAGTATGTAGTGTTGGTTTTTGACGTAGTAATAATTAAGTTTTTGTCTACAGTTCCTGGATTTTTATTATTTTTGTTAATCAAATTTACTTGTTATTCCATTTAAGTTTAGACATTGGCAGAATAATCGATATCGGCTTCGCCTGCCATGTAAAAATATGGAATAGAATAGACGTAGTGTAGTTTAAAAAAGTATACCATTTTTATTCTAGGGAATTTTTTTTTTCCTTGCGTCTTGCTATTACCACATAAAAGCTTAAATTTTCGTAAATGTCGTTGACGTGAATAATAGTTAGATATAGTGTATATTAGAAAAGTGTTCTGTTTATTTTTTTATTTGCCTTAGGGGCAAATAAAAAAATAAACAGAACACTGCTTTATGTTGAGACTGTGTAAGTTTATGTTACTTTGTATTGAGTTAGAGTTTTTATAAAGTGCCGTGTTTTATTATTGTCCCTCTATTATTTTGTTGCACTTGCGACTTGCTTAATGCTGCTTTTATTATCAGCTGCATGAAAAGTGTTTCGGATACAAAAGATTCTTAACACACTTACTCCATTAATTCAGACTATAGCTTATCATCAACTAGCACTCCGCCCGCGACTTCGTTCGCTTGATTACGTATTTTATTCAACTAAGTACGAGTACAGATGATTGTATTATGTGTAGTTAGTAAAGGCGGCCAAAAATAAGCTATTGTTAATTCAATAATAAATGAGGCTTTACAAAGGGATCCATAGCGAGTACACCATTCACCATCTAATACTATGAAGAAGACAATGCATATGGATAAAACTAAGGTCATTTTAAATACCCATGTAGCACCCATTCTCATGAAAATCGGTGACTTTACAGAAGGTATTCAACGATTCTGACTCGGAAACACGGACAGGAAAACTGAGGTAACCGACATAGACCCAAGAATGACCAAAGTTTGGTTGCATTAAGCAGACCAGATTGTTTACTGAACAGATGGCCTATGGGAGTAAAAGGTTCTGGACTGGCGAGGTCATTACTGAAAGATGCAACGTTGCAAGGCCTCGCAAAAGTTGGACTGATGTCCTGGCGAGGGCCGCAAGTGTGCTGAATCCTAACAGCAGAAAACTGGTCCAGATTTTTGAGTCGCATAGTTTCAGGTGGAGCAAAAATTACTTTAGTGTAAAATTACTTTTATGAAAGCGAATACTGCGTAAATTATTTGACACTAAAACATCACTCCATCCATCATATCTTTGTATGGCCTTACACTTTTTGTCAATTTTTTATTGTGTTTTGTTTTTGTTGTTTGGCCTGAGACAAAAGGTCCAGTTTGATAGTTCCAAATCGTAGTAGAGGTCGTCTTAGAGACGTAAGATTCTTCAAAAAATCGTTGACACATCTAAATCATCTTCTTGGGCTAATTCTGAAAAACTAATGATGGCAATTCATTATTTGCTCAAGGAATAAAAATTTTCATACACATACTTGTCTTCCTTTTAAACTCTTTAAAGGTTGGATTTCCAAAAATTCCTCCATAGTGTTGCCCTACATCATAAAAAGAAGCTATGAGCAGTATAATAGGTACTTCAAAAATCTTGATCACCCCCTAAATAGTATTTAGGGGATAGTTCCGAAAAAGTAATAACTAATTATATTGCTTGGTCTATGACCAGACGTATGAACGTATGTGATAAAAGAGAGTAAGTATATAATATATAATAAGGAGCTTAGCTCGTGGCGTATTGTAGTTTCTGTCTAGACCCATGGGAAAAAGGCCCGAGTTTCTTGGTAAATTTTTCGTAGTAAACACTTGTTTAAAATCGGTAGGCAACACAACATGTGTTTTGGTTTTATTTACCTGCTCTATTAACAATATTTACAAGTTTAGTTTTGACATCATTTTGGTCATGTTTTGCACCTGCTGAAAATAAAATACCAACCTACTAACAAATCGTGACATAATAAATAACAACAAGAGCACTAAAATAGAATTACAATTGTTGAAGGAAAACCATAGGTTTTCCTTGAAATTACAAATAGTTAAAATTATTTACTCTATCACAATAACAGATAAATTTTCTCTCTTGTTTTATTGCGTTTAGATTAAGTATGAGTGATTAAGTTCAATATTAAGTAGTTTTATGGAATGTTTGTTAACTCTAATCAAATTAGTGGTAGTGATGTCACTTGATATTGGATATTATTGGGGTCGAAATACGATCTATATTATTTTTTGGATATTATCATGTTGGTATATCTGGTTGCTAAATGACATGACCTGTCATAGTGTAGTAGCATCGCAAAGAGTTGCCATGGGGACCATGGTACAAGACAAGTATGACTAAAGTATGAGTCACAAAATACAATGAAATTATTGTAAACAAAAAACACGGACCTATAAAAAGTTATGGAAGGGAGTAATACAATATAATGACGGCTGACAGAGATGTAAGCCATGGAACAAAATGGCATACATACATACTGCGCTGACCCCAAGGAATTGGGGTACGGTCGGGATAATGATGCTATATTATACCTCCTTGTATATACCTTACTACCCAAAATGTAAGAAAAATAAAACAGAAATACCTCTCATTGAACAATTCTAGTTTGGCGTTTGATTTTGGAATTCCATTTCGGTAGTTGAGAATTTCTGCAGTGAGAAAATTCATCTGTACAATTTTGTATTTAGAATCTGCTCACAGCTAGGTTGTCTCACTCTTTACACACATATTGAAAAGTGATGCAATATGTCGAAGCAACTAGCCAAAAACGTTATTACGAACTAGCTTTTGCCTGCGGCTTCACCCGCGTTAAAAGTGTAATATCATCTCAAAAGAATGCACTCCCAGGATAAAAACTATCCTATATCCTTTTCAGGGTCTCTAACTATCTCCGTTAGTAACAGAGTTATTTTCACATTTATAATATTTATTAAGTTACGTTTTATTTCTGAAACTTCCTACTCACACGTACATGTTAATTTTCTTCATGTTGTAATGTGTTTGGTACTTAAATTATCGCGTCAGTCAATATTGGTTGGTGACAAACGAGTGTAGTGTCCGGTGGAAAACTGTAATAGGAATCCAGTTTTACTCCTGCAGTAGGTAGAATCTATAATTTGACCGGATTTACATTTCTCGCTTTCCGCTTGAGAGTACATGTGTAGATTTTGGACAACAGATTTTGAAAATGGAAGCGCTAAAACTGAAGTTAGGTCTTTAGTGAAAAGCCTTATATTTTATTTTCTAATTCTTAATATAAATTCTCTATAGAAAATTTTAATTTAGTATCTAATAGTAGCTAAACCGTTCGAAAATTTAATAAATAAGAATAAAAATCATTTTACTAAGAAGTAGTTCATTTGGTTCTATTTGCTATTTGAAAAAGGAAGTGTAGTGTGTATGTTCAGTCATTTTGTGAGTTTTAGTGTTGTTGAAGTGTCGATTTATTTACACTGAGAATAGTGTTTACGTAATTTTGACATTGTGTGGTTATAGGTTTACCTTCACCTATATTGAGAAGGTAAGTAAATTTTCCTTATTTCATATCTCAGTCCGTCACAAATTCAGTTGACTGCTCTTCAATTCTTGTCCATCAACATAGTCTTCAATTAGTGAAATGGAGTTAGAAAGCGATAAATTTGAGAAATATCATTAATTGACTGTTGCCCGGGCAACGGGAAATGAATTCCTGGCGAGTTGCGCATGTCATAATGAATGACGAGTATTTTTCATTAGGCAAATGTTTATATTGAAATTAAATGTGGAACGGAACAACTATATTGCTCTCAGGAGATTTGGGATCGTTTACTTCATACGTGAGTCTTAAATAAATTGGCTTTAGACAGTTATACATTAGATGTAACTACTCTTATTTAAATCTGTAAATACACTGGCCTTCAAAACTTCGTACTACACTTATGAAATTGTCTCTGATTGGATAAGGTTCGTTGTAAATCAAACTCTTCATGTGTCCCCCATAAAAATCCATAGTGGTCAGGTCTGGACTTCTGCCACGATATGAGTCCACCTCTTCTGGTGTTTTGATACAGATAATAATCGATACGGCAAATAAAATAAGAAGGGGTTTAACAACTGGTGTATTAAAATGAATTAGACACAAAATGAGAGTATGTGTGCAAAACAGAGGTGGACTCGTGGAGCATGAATTGCAATCGTAGACTTTCTGAAAAATAGTAATAAACCTCATTTTGTACTTGAGTGGATTGTTTTAATTTTGTTTTCTGCTACCTGGGAGCCTTTTATCAAAGATTTTTCCTAAGAATTCTGATGATACCTTAGCTTGTTATACCTTGTTGGATAGATATTTAAACTTAGATATTTTTAAGCACATCTGCAGCATGACTGTGATAGACAATTTTTTAAATATTTATTGTAAGATAAAATATTTTTTACGAACTTATTTCATTTTATACCTATCAATGGTCTACTACGAACCAGTTAGTTTAATTACCTACAATTTTATGGTTTGGAATAATAAAGGAACTTATCTAATACACAAAAATCGCAAACGCAAATAAATTAGAGGCCAACAACCCAAAAAACGCCAATACACAGGCAATTTAAAAAAAACTCCAAATATCTTGAAAACGGTTAAGTTTGGGGTACAGTACTCGTATTTCATAGGCAAATCAGTCAGGAATGATGTAAACTACAACCTCTTAAAGGATCTAGGTCGACTAAACGTGTAGCCCTATATATTAGTAACGTTTTTATGTTAAATAGACAGGCAATTAAAATAAACTCCTAATATCTTGAAAACGGTTAAGTTTGGGTTACAGTATTTCATGGGCATATCAGTCAGGAATGATGGAAACTACAACCTCTTAAAGGATCTAGGTCGACTGAACGTGTAGCCCTGTATATTAGTAACGTTTTTATGTTAAATAGACAGGCAATAAAAAAAAACTCCAAATATCTTGATAACGGTTAAGTTTGGGGTACAATATTTCATAGGCAAATCAGTCAGGAATGATGGAAACTACAACCTCTTAAAGGATCTAGGTCGACTAAACGTGTAGCCCTATATATTAGTAACGTTTTTATGTTAAATAGACAGGCAATTAAAATAAACTCCTAATATCTTGAAAACGGTTAAGTTTGGGTTACAGTATTTCATGGGCATATCAGTCAGGAATGATGGAAACTACAACCTCTTAAAGGATCTAGGTCGACTAAACGTGTAGCCCTATATATTAGTAACGTTTTTATGTTAAATAGACAGGCAATTAAAATAAACTCCTAATATCTTGAAAACGGTTAAGTTTGGGTTACAGTATTTCATGGGCATATCAGTCAGGAATGATGGAAACTACAACCTCTTAAAGGATCTAGGTCGACTGAACGTGTAGCCCTGTATATTAGTAACGTTTTTATGTTAAATAGACAGGCAATAAAAAAAAACTCCAAATATCTTGATAACGGTTAAGTTTGGGGTACAATATTTCATAGGCAAATCAGTCAGGAATGATGGAAACTACAACCTCTTAAAGGATCTAGGTCGACTTAACGTGTAGCCCTGTATATTAGTAAAGATTTTATGTAAAAAAAAAAGATAGATATAAAAAAATACCACTTTAACATACTGGCAAAAACTAAAACAAAATTTATAAGTATGTTTTACGCCATTACATTTAATTACTGGTATTGCCTCCTCGGGCTCTGATGAAAAACTTTTTAAAACAAACTTTTTATTTTTCTTATTTCTCTAAACTAAACAAATGATAGAGTTTACTCTATCATTTGTTACCTACATAGGATTATTAGTTTTTGATTTCATTCTTTTTTAAGTTGAAAACGTTACCAATGTATAATAAACTGTAATTTTGAAGGAAGCTGATGATATTTTCTATAAAACGTTTTTACTATTTCAAAACTCTGCCTACTGTTTATGAGAAATTGCAATTTCAAAGTGTGGGACTAAGGTTTGAAGGCCAGTGTAATATACATACTTTTGCTTTAATGGTATGTATTAGAATATACATTTGCTTTAGTAGTATCAGCAGTATAATGCCATAGAAATTACATTTTCTTAAATTATTTAGCGGTTATGATTTGTTTTTCCTGATTATAAGTATATCTTCTGTATCTGCCTATTTATAGGACTGTATCTGATGTCTATAAGCTCAAAGTATATCAAATGTATTATGTAGCAATATGTTTTTAAATAAAATCTGCTCGGAGTTGCTACTGGCCATTATGAAAAGAAAAGCGAGCGTTCAAATATGCCTTCTATGTTCCCTTTTATAGCCAAACAATATGCACGGGTTGTTCCAGTGTTTCAAATGTGGACAGTTGGCTAATTTGCATGTCAAAAGCGATGAAAAGCTTGGCGTGCAGATCAATACGTCGTAAACAGGCCACGACTTGATTATACTGTGCTGGCCTAAACATTTTACGTCACTGTTTTTCATTCAGTGACGTCACCATAAGGATTTGACACTGTTAAATGTGTAGATGCTTTACTGTGTGTTGTGATTTGTTGAGAGAAATACTTCAAAGTCCTTGAACTGATAGAAAATGTTGACTGTAATTTATTACAGTTGTTTCTTAATATGTTTTATAGAGGTAACCTCTGGCAGTACTGATTCGTTTGCGAATTTTTCACTTTTTTTTTTTTTTTTTTTTTTAAACTTTGCCCCATACTAGGAATTTCTCCTGTATCGTGGGTGCATTTACAAACATATAAATTCACATGCACAAACACCCAGAGCCGTTATACTTATATAAACTTTATACTTATATAAAGGCCCAGTGGTTAAGCCAGTGGTAAAGGCCCTCGCCTCGTGTGCTCAAGGTCGTGGTTTCGAATCCGGGCAAGTATCAATGTGACTTTGTCAATCAATCAATACATACTAAATCTGTAGAAAATTCGATTTTGTACATCGAAAAAATATATCCATAAAAATAGCCAGGTTGTTAAGATAGCAAACAGAACCAGCGTTTTTGGCATTTCTGTCTGTTTGTCGGTTTTTTGGTTTGTCAGTTTATCTGTTTGTCTGTTTAGTGGTACACGCATCACGTAAAATGTACGAAGCCAATGTAGATAACTTTCATACAAAAAATTGTTGTGTTTTTGTTGCATCGCTATCGGTTGACACTATCAAAAGTTAGATGAATTTAAAGTGTTCAAGAAGTAAAATATCACAACACACAAAATTCATATACTCAGACAGTTAAACTCCATATTCGATAGATGGCGTTATGCATTTAACGTAATTTTCTGAATTGCGGTGATAAGATTCGCCGCGGAAGAATGACGCTAGAAAAAAATTGTAGATAGGTAAGTAGGGTAGGTTAAGTAGGTAGTAGGGTAGGGCAGGCAGTTGACTTGGCGGAAACGAAGTCGCGGGCACAGCTAGTCCATAATAAATGTACTTTTTAATTTTATCTGACAACGGTGAAGGAAAACATCGTGAGGAAACCTGCACCCTATTGTGTAAGTTCAAAGAGTTGGTTATGGATTGTTTCCCTTGCATACATTGCTACCTTGTTTATTATATCTATGATTGCTACATAATTATGTTAAAAAATCATGTTATGTCTACTCCGCAGCGCAGAACAAGCATTGAATATTGTTGAGGTACCAGAATGAAATTAAAAGAGTGTGTTCCGTGCTTGTAAAATAGATACGCAGTTAGGGGGCTGGATTTTATAGTTAACTAGCTACGGCCGGCGGGTTCGCCCGCGTTCAAAATAAAAAAAAAGTACCCGATCGCCACCAAACTTTACAGGATTATCCGCTGGGTCTTGGAGATTGTCTTAAAATTTTATTAGAACGTTTCGGAGTCTATAAGGAACATACACACATACTTTCTCTTTTATATAATACAGATATAAGTTTGAAATCACCAACCCGCATTGAGCAAGCGTACCTTCTCTGTATGAGAAGAGGCCTTTGCCCTACAGTGGGACAGGCTGGTAGTACTAATATCTATAAAGCTATACTATCGTGGCCTAACATACCTCAGGCCCTAGACAAGTGATACTCTATTATCGAAAGCGTGGCGATAGTGATAGATTGTCAAAAAGGCAAAATTGTATGGGATTGACAAGCGATATCGAAAAATCACGAGATCAATCCCTTACATTTTGACATTTCGACTAAAGCCTTCGTTGACATCGAATGCCACTTTCTAGAGCTATCATTATACGGCAACAGAAATACATATCATCTGTGAAAATTTCAACTATCTAGCTATCACGGTTCATAAGATGCAGCCTGGTGACAAACAGACAGACAGGGTGCCCTTTTTTACACTTTGGGTACAGAACTCTAAAAAATCTCTTTGTCTATTAAATAGGCCTCTGCAGCAAAGCCGTGATAAAAACTTAGTAAATAACAAATTGTTTGATACAATAACTAGGTGAAAACGAACTCACAAACAACACAAAACTTTGCAGACAACACAAACTTTTTGTTAGTCGATAACAATGACAGAGATACAATCGTGGAACGTAATTGAAAAGAGTATTGTACTCTAGCACGAATGAGAAGGCAAATAGAAGTCACAGCTATCGTGTTCTCATCGATAAATTTTGTGTAGATAGACATTCATAGTACTTGGAATCACAAATAAAATCTTCACAAACGATGAGTGGTTTCTGCAATTTTGCCTAATTCCAGACAAATTGTTTGTGAAGCGCACGATAGTACTGGGTTATATTACAACAGTCACGTGGACCCAGCGCTAACAAAGAAAATTTGGTTCAAATAAATGTCACTAGATGGCGCGATAAGCGTCGATTCGTTATTGAATTGTGTGTAAAATTAACATTTTCCAGATTTGATCATAAAAATTGTATGTTCTTTTTTAATCAACTGTCCTAAGCACAAAATTATGGAATATTGGGCGTCTAATTTACTTTTCAAAGATTATTTGAACGGATCATTTACAATTGATTCCAATTCGGTTTTAAATTTATGAGGCGAGACACTCGATTTTTTAAATTTGTATTTAACACATATTGGTACAATGAAACTATAAAAACTTGCAAAAACTACTACTATAAAACAAATCTTCACTTTATTTAAAGGAAAAATTGCCACAGACCGAGAAAACCCTTTTACTTGCAAGTCGCTGCTAACACCATCTATAGCCGTGGAACGGAACCGAAAACGATGGAAGTAGGTACTTATAAAAATAATCATCTGAATCAGATGAAAACGCTAGTTACGTCGGCACGGTTTCTTTGTATGGGTTGAGGCATCTGTATGCTAGTATTGTATTATGTTAGTATTATTATCAGTGCTACAGTCCTATTTATACTGTCAAGCAGAATTAAATGATGTGAGTATCTCTGTGCTTATAACTTAAATAAGACCACAGAGTACAAACGGTAGCAAAAGGGCCAAGCTTCATATTTTGACCAAGGTGTAGAGTTTGTGAAGTTAGGGCTTGTAGAGTTAGGGCGTTTAGTTTTAAAACCTTGGATTTTTATCAATTTTTAGACATCTAGCATCAAAGTTTACGGAAACCTCTTAAAAGCCTAATTTCTAGGGTTGGTGGGGAGGGGGGAAGGGGTGTGAAAGGTTTAATTTTTTTTTTGTTTGTGTACTGATCTGACTAGCTTATATACCAAATTTCAGCTTTCTAGAACTTCAAGAAGTACCTCATGAATTTTGATGATAATCAGTTACTGAGTCAGTGACGAAATCAATGGGTTTTTTTTAGATATCAATAAAATCTATAGTATAAGATCTATACAATTGAAACTTCATATGTTTAATAAGTCTACTATTGACATAATATTCTGAGAATTTTGTTTATCTGATGTAATCCCCAGCGCCCCTCGCGCTTCGCTTGGGGTCAAGCTTTCAATTGCTACTGGAAATTCTATATCGAAAAATAAAATTACACTTTGCCCGAACCGGAAATAAACCCAGGAACTTATACTCAGCAGCAGCGCTTGCGGTCACTAGACTAACTTGCCATACAAACTTACCGTGTGAGTTTCACCAATTACCTCCAGAAACAGACGGCCGGTTCAACCATAGTTAGAATATCCAGACATTCTAACTATGCCTCAACGCAATTTGCGCGTACATGAATATTTATCAGTACTGTGTTCTGTGTACATAAGAGACGGGTTTTTAACCCCCGACGGAAAAACTGCCCTCCTAATTGCAAAATGGCGGTTTGGAGATAAACTTAGTAAAGTTATTTATTAATACCTAAACAACAAGTGAATGCTATATAATTTTTAATTGTACCTAAAAAATAAGGAAAAAAACATGAAATATTTTTTTTATGAATCGGTTAATTAGCCCCTTGTGACGAAATTATGTGAAAATCCTAAAACAGACGAAAACTCATAATCATAATCATTTAATCATAATCATAATCATTTAATCATAATCATTTATTGGCACTGTTTAAAAATGGTTACATCAAAGTTTACACGTAGCATTAATTATCACTTATTTTAATTTGCAATTAGGTTGATGCGAAACTCTCTGACCCCCGTACTAGTTATAAACTGTACTACGGTGGGCCAGTTTTATTCTTCCCTGAGCACAATTTTAGTAATAATATAAATCCATGCATAAATTCATTATATAAATTCAATAGTAATCCAATAATTGTATAAATTCATTGACATAATTGATACCTTACACACAATTTATTAATTCTACACTCATTCGACAAGCATTATTTTTATTTGACATTGGTAATTTACACAGATTTTATAACAATACAATATTCTCATTTGCATAACTTTACACTTGATATTATACTTGATAATTACAAAGTATTTAAAGTTTTACTTTTATATGTATATCAATAAGGGTAAGCCATGGAAGAACAAATTATACGTAAAGAAATAAACAAATAGAACAGAATAATTTTCTTCTATACCCTCACGCCACTGTAAGTAAAAAGTGTCGGAAGCTTCTTTTTTATCCCTTGTTATTGCAGGTGTCCATACGTGGTAGTAACCAGATGCCATTAGGTAGACCAGCAGTTTATTGTCTACTTAAAACTATAAAATAAGAAATGAAAATAGAAGGAGAAGTACTATTTTTTATTACTTAACTTGACGCCAAGAACGATTGGCATTTAAAATTGTGAATTTACAGTTTTGTTAAATACTTCATTGGCCAAATTGAACGATAGTTACCTATATTTACCGCCTCTATTATCGTTGTACCATCAGCTTTAACAAAGGGCATATCTCAGTCCCCAGATGAAACGCTCAGTTTGCCAGGCTTCCATTCATTTGGTAAGTGAATGTTTAATCAAACGCTGATACTGTCGGGTTTGGTGAAGGTGCTTGTCTGAGGTTCTATACTTATATCGATGGCTCTCGATGTCTGGTTACCTTTACTATAAATGATTTTAGTGCCTGAAAGATGTCCTGAATCTTTAATTAGAAGTAGAATAGGTGTGCTATTAAAAATTAAATATAAGTGCTAGAAAATGTTCAGAACAAAATAATCATAATGAGGTAGGAATAGAAAGTCACAGTTTTGTTCCATGGTGGTTGGCAGAAACAACCGAATCACACCTGATTAAAATGAGATCAGGAGGTAGCTACAAATCACATATTATCATAACATAACGACTATATTGTACCAAAATAAATATTTAAAGAACATCATACCAATCTTTATTAGATATCATTTACATTTACCCTTATCATTGCTATCCATCAATAAGCTGGTAGAGACGACAACAGTAGATTAGTATCCAATTCACGGTTTGTAACTTATCCATATATTTAAATATTATTTAAAGATACGACCTCCCGAAATTTTGCTTATACGCGTTCACCATACAAGAAACACGGCATTTTAATGTCTCGATCACACTGTCACTACGCCACAATGTGGCTATGACCAAATAGTGGCTTCAGAGTGACGTGCGATCTGGCCTCATCATCATCATTTCAGCCGAAATGATGATGAGACATGATGACATTTAGTGGACGTCCACTGCTGGACATAGGCCTCCCCCAGGCATCGCCACATTGACCGATCCCGTGCGTCTCGCATCCAGCGTCTTGCCGCATCCTTAACCAAGTCATCGGTCCACCTAGTGGGAGGCCTTCCAACGTATCGTCTTCCGGTTCGCGGTCGCCATTCCAGAACTTGCCCTTCCCGATCTGACCTGTCCTTACTTAAATAAGTCAATGAAATTGTCTCTTAATTTGATCAAAGTTTAGGATTCTATTACTAATTTCAACAGGAAGTCTGAACCTGTATTAAGTTTGGGCCCTCAATCAGTTGTGGTTGAAGTAGCTTCGTAATTATAACTGGACGTCACAAAGCGTCGGTTGTTATGAGTTTGTCAAGTACGGTACAGATTAATCGTGGGTCATTTTCAATTGTCGATCATATAAAAAAACTTTTTGCTAAAAAATACTACCGACTTCCAAATACAAAACTACAAAGTGAAAAATAACTTAATTTTTTGAAGTCGGTGTCTTTCGTAGGTACCATTTTTTTGCGTTATGGACACCAACTTCAAAAAATTAAGTTATTTTTCACTTTGCAGTTTTGTATTTGGAAGTCGGTAGTATTTTTTTGCAAAAAGTTTTTTAATTTTTCACTTTTTAGTTGTACGTACATAATAGGCAAGTTAGTAAGGGAACCATTTCGCCAGAATAGATTTCATGAAACTTGAACTTAACCGGTGAAATGAGAGATCTGCTTACCCCTTAAGAGCGAACTGGCGTAATGTTATGTTATGAAATGTTATAAACAACAAACAGACATGCGATTGCAGCAATCCCGAGAGATTTGCCGTTATTTATTGAAGAGTTCTGTTGTATATCTCCGAAGTTCTTCGTCAAATCTTCACCAAATTAAAATGGGACCAATTTCGGAACATACTTTTTCAAACAAAAAAAGAATTTACAGAATCGGTCCATAATTGACCGAGTAATCGGTGAACATAAACAAAAAAAAAAAAACGAAAAACATGAAGTCGAACATAGAACCTCCTCCTTTTTGGGAAGTCGGTTAAAAATATGAGTTGGTGCTAGTAACTAATCAATTATTGAAAGAAAGATATAAAAACATTAATTTGGCAATAGTTCATGTACCATGCACGTACATCATTTTTTTTCAGCAAACCCTTTTTTTTAAAGTATCCTCCGTGTTTTAAATATTTTGGGCTCACGGTGGGCGCAGTGGTTGAGCGATTGACTGCTGCGCTGCGTGTCGCGGGTTCGATTCACGCACAGAAAAATATTTGTATGACCTACAGATAGTTGTTCTGGCTCTGGGTGTTGTGTATGTGAGTTTATATGTTTGTAATCGCACCCACGATACAAGAAGAAATTCCTAGTGTGGGGCAATGTATTTACAAAAATATATATATATTAGAATTTTCTTTATAACAGTCCGGAATTGGGGATTTTGTCCTGGTAAGACTTGAATTACTTGAGACTTTTATTATATACTAGCGGACGCCTCGCGGTTTCACCCGCGTAGTTCCCGTTTCCGTGGGAATACAGGAATGAAAAGTAGCCTATGTCACCCGGGGATAGTGTAACTTCCCAACGGTGAAAGAATTTTTTAAATCGGTCTAGTAGTTTTTATGTTTATTCGTTACATACAAAAAGTAAAAACACAAATCTTTCCTCTTTATAATATTAGTATAGAGTAAAGATTATAATTATGTAACTAGTGAAATGTGGGATGGAGGTACTTTATCATTGACTACTCCTGCGGAGAATGCAGGCATGATTTTATGTTTATGCATGTATGTCATTAAGTTAGTCCTTATGTAAGTAAGTACTGTCATTATTTACAGCAACAAAACCATTTCACCAAAGACTTCAAGGTATTCAATTCCATTTACCGAGAGACAAACTTAATGCTATTCCCGGACATAGTTCCCAACTTCGGGCTGTTTCTAAGAACTAATAACACTCCAACGGCAGTCCAGTTAACTACTGACCAAACCTTGCAAAAACTTTAAATTAAATTTCCTTTGTAATCTTTATTGATTTTGCCCGAAGATAAAAGAATAATGAAATAATAGTAGGTACCTTTTCGTGTTGCAATTACTACTATAATAAACTTTTTAAAGTTAATATTGTTTGAACAAGAAAGAAACGATAGTAAGAGCTGTCAACATAGAACTATTAACCCAGGAAATAAAGATATTAGCTACGGAAAAATAGTAGTTTATGTAATGGTCATATAATAGGGGTTATTAAAACTCGAGCGTAGGTTTATATAATAGTAATAAGCGAGTGTTTATGATATGCCGTTGCGTACACTATTTTATCTTCACTCATACAGTTGAAATAAAATAAAAGAGGCTAAGGAAAAAATGTGCGTGTACAGCGGGCAATTAGATTCTCATTGCACCATGACTGTCAATGTCAATGAGCCCATAAGTGCCAATAAATTAAAAAGTAAAAGTGTGCTATAATAGTACATTGTGTATTAAGGGCGGTAAGTAAGAAATTACGATCGAGGCTCTAGTAGTAGCCCGAAGTCGAAGACTGAGGGCTTTCTGAGTCAAGGTTCGTATTTCCCGTACCGCCCGTGAAACATACAATGTTTTTCATCACATTGGCGAGTAATAATTATGAATTATAGCTTTAATACACAAGTCAGCACAGCTATTATTACGAAATACGTGAACTTTTTTCTAAGCGGATGGCGAGTTTTTGCCCACACCGCAGATTATACAAATGTTTCGTTCAGAAACGTTAAGGGCAAATACTTACGTAGGTAGTCAGCAATGAGCGAGAGTAAAAAAAAATGTATACAAATAACTATTAAAATCGATTATTAAGAACATTAGTTGAATATTTAAGTAACATGTAGCGAGATTGCAAAGAAATTCCTGTTCAGATAACATTTTAAGACAATTTCTCATTTGCGTGTAAACTCCTTGCTTGAACTTGCATGACCTGTGTGCTGTGCTATAAATTTAAAAAATGTTACTTACCGGCCTTGGGTTTCATGACAAACAAAAAAGCTTAAGGGTTTTATATGGGGCATTACGGCCAAGTTAACCTGTATGTTTTGATACTGTTTACGTGCAAATGTGATGAAATAGCTATTTATGCAACTGTTACGTTATGGACGGTCTTTTAATACGAGTGCCATTTTCTGTACAAGCTTAGCGCGTACCGAAATAGGTGGGCACGAGTTATTAAAAGACCAATAACGTACAATATTTTATCTACGAAGGAAGGAATAAAACACAGATATAGACAATTAAGTATTTTTAATAGAAACTTAACTACACACTGATTATTGTTTATTTATATGTAGATTTTAAATTTCACTCAGTTTTTTTTTCCCGCGTCCACTTTTATTTTTTTATTTAGTATTTATTAGATACAAGGCAAAGATCTTGTAGCCGCAACATCCAAATAGCATACGATACTTTTGTTCTAAAGATGTTCCATTTTTAAAAACATCATTTACATTGTCTCGATTTCGAAGTAATATTATAGGTACCTGGCTGTATGTTCAGAATTAGTAGTGTTCAAGTAGCTATATGACAATAACTTGTTTAATGCTTTATGCTTTATATTTTAAGCGCGTTATTCTACACGCTTTATTATAACGCGCTTATTTATAATGCACGGGCGCGGGGCGGACACGAATAAAGCAAGCGCGGTGACTGTTAACTCGCAGCTGTTAGCGTTGGACTCGTTGGACAGACAGCGTGCTTAAAATATTACATCGCTTTTATGAATATATTACGTTAAAATGGAGCAGTAAAAATAAACAATGAACTTTCCTTCATACTTTTAGTTCTACTTCACTAATTTAAGTTCCATATTGGTAAATCACTATTTCTTTTAGACATTTTCGTCTGCTATACACACAAAAAAACAAAAGATTAAACTACAACACAATCTTTCAATCAATCGTCCTTATCCTTACTTACACAATATTATACTTAGTCAATATTACGTATCCTATCACTGTTTACAATAAAAAGCAGGAAGCAAAATAGCGTAGGTATATTACGTGAGCCGCGCGGGATCTACAATTACGCGCGCGACCGATAACAATCGCTAGCATACAACGACTGGCCGCCGCGCCCGCCCGGCGCCTTCAAGCTTATTGCTTTATTTACGTTATTGCGTTGCGCGCGATTCACGCGATACTGCGTTATAACGAATTAAGCAAATAGCACATAGCGCCAAGTGAGTTCCACGATAGCGTTTGCTTTATGCTATTTATAATAAACACGCTTTTTTAAGTTGCTTTACGTTATATTGACTACCACTATTCAGAATGTCTTTGCTTGTGTTTTAGAATTTATGACGATTCGCATAATGCAACCCGATGTCGTTATGGGTATCATAATGAAACCACTGTCAATTTTGTAATTTGAATATAACGAAACCGAAGTAGATAAAAATTAAAAAGTTATTTTATGATGCAGTTGTTTGAAAATCATAAAAAAACATAAAAACATAATAATAACTAGCCGAATCTCGGGGCTTCGCTCCCGTCAACTGGCTACCTATCCTACGCTGCCTACCTTGCCTACCCTGCTTACCCTGCTTACCCTGCCTATCCTGCCTACCCTGCCTACCCTGCCTACCCTGCCTACTCTGGCTACCATGGCTAACCTGGCTTCCCTGCCTACCCTGCCAACTTTGGCTACCCTAGCTGCCCTGGCTACCCTGGATACCCTGCCTACACTGCCTACCCTGCCTATCCTGCCTACCCTACCTACATTACCTTAGGTAGGTAGCCTACTAATTTTTATCTAACATTAATAGTTTTCTCAGCGCACACCAAATATAGCTTTCTACTGGTGAAAGAATTTTCAAAATCGGTTCAGTAGGTCCAGAGATTAACACTTACAACGTCACAAACTCACAAATTTTACCTCTTTATAATTATAGATAACATAATAAGCCTTAACTCCTTTATGCACAGATTTAGTACAGAAAAAAATCAGTATTACAATTTTCTCTTGGCTTATATTTCGAAAACAAATGAGCATTAGCGTAGGTATATTTTTTGACACAATTTAAGAAGGATTAAGCACAAATTGCAATAATACCAAAAGTTTATAAGAATTAAGCAAAAAAAAAAATAGATTTTAGGCCTTTTGAAAGTATTTTATTTTTGTTCCGATGGGATATTTAAGGACTTTTCAGGCCATATTACTAGTGCACACATAATTCCGGTGAAAGTACTTAACTAGGATTTTTTTCGCAGATTAACCTCTAATTGGAGTTATATTCCTGGACTATATTCTATAAAAACTCAGACATACTTGTCACTTCCAACTTATCTGTCGACTTACAAGTTAAAATTCAAACGTTTATTTTTATTTTTACAAACGAATCGCCGTCCTTTTCTTGCACTAACTGCATGTTTTTTTATTTATTTTTTATTTTCTTTTTTTTTAAATATGTTAAGCATAGCAATACTGTTATATTAGTAAAGGCGTATTTTACATTTCATGATCAGGGTCCCGTCAGTGTTGTGTTCGTATAGCATGCTGTGTGCTTATACCGAGTTTTTTAACGTACTCACTCGTGATAACGTAAACGATCTCTTATGTTCTATGTATGTGTGTAACGTCCGCTGACAGCGCTTATCCAATTTCAATACAAATTGACGTTAACGTTATCGCGATTGCGCGTGAGTAAAAACTCGCACACAGAGTTCCGTGACAGGTTTTTAAATATGCAAGCATTTTTTTCCTGTCCCTGACGTGACACTGATGATATTCTGATCCAAAAATATGCTGATTAGGAGAATTGTATCGAAAATTTGCCTTAGGAAATTGAACGAGAGGTTTAAACTTTGCATGGCTACACAACCAATAGCCATTACCATTAAAAATGAACTAACCTTATTCTATTTACAGAGCACGGCACATCCCACCTGTGGGGCGCGAATAACAGTCGTCGCGGGTGGAGTCGCAAGCGCACGTCTGCGCCGCAGATGAGCAACGTGCACGGTTCCATGCCGCGGGTGGCGCTGGTGCTGCGCTCCCGGCGGAGCTGGCCGGTGGCACCGCAGTCGTGTAGAAGGTAGGCAGTGTTAACTTACTTGGTGTGGAAGCAGAAGGCATAAACACAGTTGAACAATTATAATACTGTAGCAGTGTAGCATAATCATTCGCATTGTTCACTCCCAGCAATGCGACCGTTATAAATTTACAAAGAGGCCTCTGTGAGAGAGTGTCTTAATTGATAAGTAAATTCTAGTTTGACCACTATCTCAGCGGATGGTTAGCGATGATGCGAAGGTAAGTGGCAGAACACTAACACTAACGTTATCCACTACACAGGTCCAGTGCGTGTTGGTGGATGTCATTGTTGTCTTCGATTTTTCGGATTTTATGACATGCTGATTTCCTCACGATGTTTTCACCTAACCATTTTAGGAGTACTGGTGATGCAGTTAATTGCACAAAGCACCTATCTGAGTTCGAACCCAGGAGCTGCTGTCGTTTAGGAAGTGTGAGTAGTCGGAGCTGTTACCACTGAACCACCACTTAGTAGATGATAAGTTGTCAGCCTGAAAATGATGCCCGTTAGCGACAACGCGCGATGCAACTACTACATAAATTTCCTATTGAATAGAAAATGCATTGCTTGCCGATTTAGATTTCTGTTTGCATGGACAGTTCCTATAATTGGCCCTTAGTTAACTGAGATGCACTCCTAAAGTACAGTCCACTAAATACATGCTATTAATTAATAAAATAAATGAATACTATTATTGGCCGATAAATGAGATTGGCTTACGTGCTGATTGCTTTGCGGAAAGATACATAATTTCTATTTATGCAACGCGTCGTGTAGCGTAATGTTGTGGCTACATGGTATAATTATATTATACAACCCAAATGTAGGTTATTACATCGATGCTTTACCTTAGTGATTTTTATTTTATGGCTAGTAGATTAAGTGCCCTATAATTCACGTTATTAATTTCTTTTGACTGTTTTATTTGCGATAAATGTTGCGTGGGATTTTCTAGGATTGAGAATTTATGATCTGATACAAAACTTGATTTTTCTTTTTGCCGACGTTACGTGGAATATAAAACTAAGTTAAATTATATTTGACTTTTAACAGTCTGAGACGTTCAAGGTATTGCCCTCCAGACACCTTGTTAGATATCGAATTATATTCGAATAAAAGTTTTCTTCGTAAGTTCTCTGTAATAATATGTGGTGAGTTTTGTAATGATTTATTTTTGACTAGATGTTGCTTCACAACTTCAAAAGTTTTATTTTATTAAGCGGATTTCTAAGCTTAAGTTCATTATTTATATCATTAGTTTTCTGGCAGCGAAAGTCCCATCTAAATCAGTCCAGCCGTTTCGTAGATAAGCCGGAACAATCAGACAGAAAGACAAAAAATGGTATAAGTAGATACCGTGTAAACATTGATATAGTTACATTTAGCAAAAAGCTGACACTTCAATTTATGCGTATCTGTGTACGAGTATATAGATGTATACATATGAATGTTCTTGATCAAAAGTGTTCATCAGCGTCGTGCTAGTGTACAATAATAGCATCAACTTAACCTTACTTAAAAGTCAAGGAGCTCGGAGGCGTTGCCAAGAAAGCTGACTGCATTTCCTACAGCGTGGCCTGGGTTAGTAAGCGACTAAGCGCTAAGTTAACACTTTGCTAACATCGTCGGCATTTTAGGTTTGAGTATCGAATTTTTTTCACGTGTGAACATAAGTTTGTTTGCTAATCTTTATCGGTGAATTACAGCGTACGGAACTCGTCGCGATACTTCATAGGTATTCGCAGTTTTGGAAGTTTCTGTCGCCATACTTTATTGTTCTACTATACCAAGTATGATGGTTTTTTTTTTGAAATTGCGACACATGCACAATGTGCATTGCACATGCGAAAATTTGCTTTTTACATTATAAGATAAAACACAATGTGTCTAACCCTTCTAAAAAATACAGGCTCATGTTATATGGTTTGGTTGTGCGATAAAGGTAGAAATAGATTCACTTGAGATGTCATGATGATGATGCCCTGTGGCTAAGACTTCGCCTCTCATGCTTGAGGTCATGGGTTCAAAGTCGGGCAAGTTTTTTATGTGGTGGCTCACAATGGACCTTATCAGAAAGTCACCCAAATGGCAATGGAGAGGGCTATGCTCGGCGTTTCCTTGCGTGATCGCATCAGAAATGAGAATATCCATAGGAGAAACAAAGTTACCGACATAGCCCGAAGAATTGCGAAACTTAATTGGTAGTGGGCAGGTCACATTGCTCGCAGAACGGATTGCCGATGGGGCCGAAAAGTTCGCGAGCGCGAACCGGAAGACGATACGTTGGAAGGCCTCCCACTAGGTGGACCAATGACCTGGTTAAGGTTGCGGGAATACGTTGGACGCCTGGGGGAGGCCTATGTCCAGCAGTGGACGTCTTTCGGTTGAAATGATGACTAATGTGACTTTTTCAATTCATATGTAGGTACTTGCTAAGTGAATATTGCATATCGCTGACAACGGTGAAGCAAAACATCGTGAGGAAACCTGCACTTTAAAGTTATTTTATCATAATTTTGTGCTCTATTGGTGTAATTGCTGCAAGAGTTTCCGGTGCGAGGGTAAACGAATAAGCGCATGTATACTGCAGCGGCCAGCAAAAGAGGTATTGATGGACGAACGTGCGTAAGTCTATCAATGCCTATTTATGGCCAAGGCTTGTATAGTGCTTTTCCCAATAATGCGCAGAAATTAAAACTAAGTTACTACTTAGTTATTTGACAAAATGAGTTCTAGGTAATCCTAGAACTCATTTTGTCAAAGATTAACAATAATTATGCCCGTGTTAAAGTGTTATTTTTTTTTCTCTATACAGCTTTCTATATGCAAGCCAGTTCTAAATTTGAATAAAACCATTGATAAGTTACCTCCTTGGCAGCCGTGTTCTGGAGTAAAATATCGTTCCATTACATGTCAGGTATGAGTTTACTATGTAATTTATTTGGCCGCTAAACACGACAGATATGGATTTTCATAAAACTTTTGCCGGCCGCTGCTCGCATGTATTTGGCCAGTACTGCAATTTCGATTTATCTCGAAGAAGGTTGTCAAAATAATGCTTGTGTTGAAAAATAAATAAATGAACGATATTATATTACAGCTCTAAAGTGATACACGGATGAAACAACCGTGGTTTCCTTTGATCTTACCGTTGGTATGTGAGCGTTTGGAAACACGACACGTACAAATATTGTAAGAGGTAATATATTAAACACTGATGGATTTATTTTGTTTATTATCTTGATGCAAATTTGTGAAAATCCGTAACAGTTCCTTTGTACCTAGTTAAACATATAATATTCTAACACACGTCCAGTTATTTTTGTTTTTCTACGAAATATCTAGACTAGACAGAAATAAGTCTGTCTCTTGCTTGTTATAGACATCTATAACAAAAATTACTTACAAAAATACATTCAAAAGAGCTTGATAAATGAGCTGAAAATGACGGGTGGTACCCATGTGTGTTACCAAAGTTATTGTTATTTATTCCATTATAGCTCTTTTGGGAAACAGTCCAAAGAACCATATTTATATGAAACCTTATTATTAATGACAAAATAATTATTAAATTCACCTGAGGGATGTACTTTGCAAACTATACTGTCGTATACCAGCGCTTTTATTGCCGGAAGAAGTGTATATTACACCTACGTTTTTATTATTTTTTAACGCCGTGACACAACCAAAACCGTGTTTCGGAAACAACCAATATTTAAGAATCATAGTTAAGATTAACATACATTTATTTCGCAGCCGCAAATTAAATAGTTTGTTTTTTTATTGTTAATAGGCTCGCGCTTGACCACTATCTCACCTGATGGTAAGCGATGATGTGGTCGATGGTGAATCATGCTTGCCTAGAAAAAACCCATTCACTCTTGACTTAAAGACCCCTAGATTGTAGGTGTCGGGCAACAACTCCAGCAGGGAATTCCGCTCCTTAGCTGTACGCATAATAAAAGTATCCCCAAAAAGATTAGTGTGTATGATTACAATGTAAATAATTGAATATGATTTCCAAGCAAATGATGATTTTTAAGCTTTATTTTCTTCCTGTTTACATCTTTTTAGTTCGCTTCTTAAGCTTTAGGTTTTTGATTTTTTTAATTAACATTTTTAGGGTTCCGTACCCAAAGGGTAAAAACGAGAACCTATTACTAAGACTCCGCGGTCCGTCTGTCTGTCTGTCTGTCAGGCTGTATCCCATGAACCGTGATAGCTAGACAGTTGAAATTTTCACAGATGATGTATTTCTGTTGCCGCTAGAACAATAAATACTGAAAACAGAATAAAATTAATATTTAAGTGGGGCTCCCATACAACATACGTTATATTTATGCCGTTTTAAATCATAATTAAGTGTTGTTTGGTTAAGTTATGTGGTGCCTAATGTTTTTATCTATGATGCACAAATTGGACTCTGGAACTATACGCATTTACAAAAAATACTTAGTTTTACCGAATTGGGTACCGTACCTTAACTGGGTCCACACGCTTACAAAAAAGCACCACAAATTAGGTACAAGTAGGCACCGAAGCAATCCTCAAGAGTAAAACTTCCGTTAAGTAACACGCTAAACGCAATTTAAACCGTGTTTAACTCAACTAACCGTGTTTATTAATGTAATTAATTACCGTCTAAGTCACTTGCCAGTTCATCGATAAACTTCGGTAGTCCGTTTGAACCTTCTCCGAATATTGTCGGCTGTCAACCTTTTCCTCTAGAGACAGTTTCCGATAATCTGAAAAAGTTAAGTGCCTACGTTTTATTAAGCAATAAATTGAGGATGATCAAGCCGTTAATAATATTTTCCTCGTTGCCATGGTAACCAAATTAATCTTAATATATAAACTTGTTTTTCTTGTGACGAAATATTTTAATAATAGCATTATTAGTAACTCAATTTTACTAATATTATAAATGTGAAAGTTTGGATTGATGGATGTATGTTTGCTACTTAAACACACCAGACCGGCTGAACGGATCCGGATGAAATTTGGCACAGAGATAGATTATAGTCTGGAATAGCACATAGGCTATAATGTTCCCTTAGGATGATAAAACACTTTTCATGCGGGCGTAGCCGCTGGCAGAAGCTAGTTTTATCTAATAATGACATCGTTGATTTTATGTATTTTGACATCACGCCTCTGTTCCCCGAGGTAAGGCAGAGGTGTATCTTAGTGGATCTACATTTTGCCAATATAATTTCTATTTTATTTATAATTTTTTGCGTGTCTATTGCCAATAATCTGGCACAAATCCAGACAAATCTATTTTTAACCGACTTTCCAAAAAGGAGGAGGTTCTATGTTCGACATGATGTTTTTTTTTTTTGACTTTGTTCACCGATTTCTCGGTCAATTGTGGACCGTTCATGATTTTTTTTTAAAGATTATGTGGCCAGATTGGTACCATTTAATTTGGTGAAGATCTGATGAAGAACTTCGGAGATATACAACAGAACTCTTCAATAAATGACGTGAAAACTCTCGGGATTGCTGCAATCGCATATCTATTTATTGTTTATACCATTTCATAACATAAAATCACACCAGTGCGCTCTAAAGGGGTACGCAGATGTGTACAGTTGACCTTGGTACACTCTCATTTCACCGGTTATGTTCAAGTTTCATGATATTCGGTTAATCTATTCTGGCATTATAGCTTCCTTACTAAAGAACTTGCCTATTAGGTACAACTAAAAAGTGAAAAATAAAAAAATCTTTGTACAAAAATTACTACCGACTTCCAAATAAAAACATTACAAAGTAAAAAATAACTTTTTTTTTGGCAATTGGTGTCCATAACGAAAAAAAATGTACCTACCAAAGACACTGACTTCCAAAAAGAAAGTAATTATTCAATTTGTAGTGTTTTTATTTGGATGTCGGTAGTATTTTTTGTACGAAAGTTTTTTTTTTATTTATCAAAGGCTTAAACTATCCGAGCATTTGCTTACACACACACACTTACATAGAAAACACTTTTCTATGATAGGTTGATATCTCTTACCTAAATGATTGAGTGTCTCAGTCAAAGATTGTTTAAATTCTTGTTTTAATAATATTTAACTTTCCTATTACAGATAACAATAATAAAGGAAATTGGAATACGAATATTAAATTGGTTTTGAGACCGATTCTCACCTTCATTGAGTCGCTTTTCAAAAGGTTCTCTAAGATCCGTAATAAATTGCGGTCAAAAGGTTTGAATAATGATTTGTCACCCAAAAAAGATTTTAGTAGAAAGATGGACGTTAAAGATATAACTGGCTTAAATGGAAGAAATATTTCATATCTTTGCAGCCCAAGGCGATAAATAGAATTTCTCGCCTTTGATGGATTGAAGTTCTAATGGGGAGGAGCCTATCACTATAACTGAGCTTAAATAACCCCAGGGTCTGCTGACGAATCATATTTTCTTTGGCCAAACATTGCGGTATAAAGCATTCCCCACTGTTATTGTTATAGCCAGAATCCCAACCGCTGGGTAATTTCTAAAAGTCAATTTATTTAAGCCCTACATATAGTTTCGTGAAGATAACCTAAAATAAACTTTACAATTTAATTAATTTAAAATGTTACCTTACTAAATATACGTGTTACGGACTGCCAACTGTAATTTGCAATCCCTGCGTTGTAACAGGGACATCACTACAGTGTCATACATAGAGGTAGATACATGGTTCTTGATTGCCACATGCCATAAAACAATTACTGGGCCCAATGTGGTGGTTTACAAGGGGGTGGGGTATCCCTCGTTACCCCACCGTCTCATGTCGCGTTCGGAATTTAAATAAGACATTATCTTCTTGAAACAACACAGCTTTGCGTATTTGTATAACTAAACAATCAGATTGCGTTTCCTAATATTATTTTTACACGTTCCGTTCCGTACGTTTTAACTTTGTTTTGTGTTTCAGTTAGTTAGCTATATATAGGTAGAATAAGAATATATGGGTAAATTGGAACAAAACATTAGGGATTTTAGTTTATTTAAACTCAATTTTTTTATGAATTGATATAAAAAAAGGATGCTTTGTAAGCAATTATATTATATGATTGCATAATATGGTATTCAAGTGAAAACCCCATCAACGTATTTTTCGATTCACCCTTTTATTCCCATTCACTCAGTTTTACTGTAGTTGTTTTGTTATAAAACTTTTATGTTTGTTTGTTATACATAATACTTAAATATCCATTTTATCGATATTCATGCTTCTATTAAAACTTCACTGTAGTATTCGCTATCTTAAATTAATGATACATGGTCATCTCATGGGCACTCAGGATTTATTAGATACATTTTTTCCTTTTTCATTGTAAATTAAAATGTTTTTATATTACATTGAAAAAATGTAAAGTTACAAAACCTTTGGTTATTTCTTTAACCGAATAACGTTTAATTATTATAAAATATGAATGTCACGTGTGTGTATGTTTTTTTTTACATAATAGGTATATCTTTTTGTGACAATTAAACATTTTTCTTTGTTTTTCTTTTAAACTAACTATCAAATAGCAAAACTCTGTTTTGTTGCTAGTAAGACAAAGTTTGCAAGTCCCATTTTTTTCTGTGCAAATTCATTGCTAAACCAAACAAAAAATATCCGAACGTACCTGTTAAATCTGTCTACACACAATACACGTAAATCATTGTTAATTTCAATTCTATTCCATATAACAAACTGCACGTGCTCCAATGTGGAATAGTAGCACAAATCCGCCAAAGCTATCAGCTTTTGTTCCTATTGTTAATACATATAACGAATCATCTGCTAAGCCTTTAGTGCAGCCTCACGTTGACACAAGCATATCTGTAGGTGACAGATGTAATAAGCAAAATGGCGTCATATGTGGGTCACCTTATTTTAAAATGAGCCGTGTAGTCTGTAATGCTAGGTATTTCTCGGCCAGAAAGTGCCTGAGCCTTAGCTTTTTTAATTAGTATTTTGTACGTTCAGGTTTTTATCCTTCTATGGAATACGAAATGTTAATTTAGTTTAAGCTTGAATGTTATATTGTTTTTCTTTTTTAGGGTTCCGTACTTCAAAATGTTATTAATGCAACTCTTATAAGATCGCTCTCTTGTCCGTCTGTCTATCCGTGTGTCACCACAGATTTTCTCAGAAACGGATGGACCTAGCAAGTTGAAATTTATACCAGATAGATACTGACTTATATAGTTCCTATTAGGTGTACCAAAATAAAATCGAAATAAAGTACAGCACAAATGAAGGAAAAATATCAAAATTAAAGACAATTGAAAATTAAGGTAAAGCTTGGTTTAAAAGTTTTCGCGGCAATCTAAATTTGCCCATATCTTTATATCGTGACTAAGGACCTTAATTTTTATACCCTGTACTATCATATGTTAGCAACTCAACCATTACAGCACACACACACACACACACTTAAAACTTAGCAAACAAAAAGATAAAAAATGATACCAATTTTACTATGGTGGTATAATGGGTAGGTGCGCATGCATTTATTTAAATCCATCCAGCCGATAGGATACTTCAAGAGTGTAGTTCCAATATGCAGAGAAAGATACGTGTTAAAATATGACCATATCATTGCTGCCACGCAGTCGGGTAAAAAGCCGTAGTTTTATGGTTTTCCAATTTCAAACGGTTCTAGTCAGTGTGTCCAGTCATATCTCTCGAATCTTCAGATTGATTTTTCACCTATTTCCTGTAATCTGATAGAGTTGGAATTTAGGACACCCAATTTTGAGGACGGATAGGGTGCCATATAGACTGTCCAGTGATGAATATAAATGTGGTTTATAATAAATCCAAACTAATATTAAAAGAGGTTAGTATATTTGTTTATTAATAGGTTTATACAGGGAAATCTGTGAAAATATTCTGATAGTTCGATAGCAAAAATTCTTACAGTGATAGAAAGCTATACTATCGCTAAGTGTCCTGAAAAAAAAATGGTACCAAAATCTACTTTAAATTATATTTTGATTATAAATGTGAGCTAATGACTGACTAACAAACTAGGAACGATCGTTAGAAAAATATAAATATGCAAACAGAACAAAAAGATCACAATGAAAATCGCGAACATCGTTATCTCATTTTGTGAGGGCAATATCACAGTAGTTAATAATATCAAGGCAGGTACATTAGTAATAAGAAATACCAGTATTGCTGTATGGCTTGTAGAAATGTTTGCGACATCGATAGGTGATAATGCGCTCAGCATTTGCCGCATATTTCAAGAAAATGGAGCACCGTTTCCTTTTGTTGACTTTCCAGCTTGCGTTGAAAAATATTCTGAAATGCATTACACATTTATTAAACGTTATATTTCAAAGATACGAGCAGATACACATAATATAAAACAAGTATATCAGTAGATAACAAGAAACTAAAAAGTCCTGAAAGTTCTGTAAAATCACACACTTAAAAAACTACTACAACTTGTGAAAAAATAAATGATCCTCTTCAAAAAGCTAAAAAAATATTTATACAGGAGTGAGGTAGAACTCATAAAAATGAAATGTCAATCAGGGCTCTCCCCTACAAAGTGTAATCAAAATGTAGGGATCAGCTGTTTTTAGTTTAGTTGGTAAAAGCTGCTTCATTTTCATGATTACTCCATTAAAGTATGTCCCTCGTTACCCACTTACACTCTGTATTTGTTTTCAGTTCAAAAAAAACAAAAGTTGCATAGGTAGATATACCTATAAAAACAATTTAAAGAAGGTTCTAATAATATAATATTGTTTTACTAATGCAATATCTCAGAGGAGTTTTAAAACATGCCTCATCTTGATAGCATTTTACAAGACACGTAGACATAAATTCTATCGCCATTATTACATTTCCTTTATCTTCGTGTCTTCAAAGAATTAAGTTAAAACAACGCGCTCTGGAAAAAGGTTATTAACGCTCCATAACTTGTTGAAAATGGGAAAAGACCCTTCAGACCCCTTGGCTTAGAGTGGTCCCTGTAATTTGGACTTTCAAGTGGTTGACGTTTTGCATTCTATAATTTTAATTGATTTTCTCTAAAAGTTTAAGTCATTTATTTATTTAATACTTTAAGCACACAAATGTACAGAGGCGGACTTAATGCCTTAGGCATTTTCTAACAGTCAACCTTTGGGACGTTTTTGTCATTGCTGCTGCCCACAGTTTCACTCGTAAAATAACATTCAAATAAACAAAGGGATCTATTCTGGAGTACCTCTATATTTTAATGTCTAACTAATCACCTGAAAATATCGTAAAATAAAGCACAGCTTCAGGCTCAGATTGGTACTAAACGTACCTCAATCTAGAACATGCCGAACTAAATCCATTTGCACACCTAATATTTTTCATCGATTGTATTTCTTTGAAGTTTACGAAGTTTCTATTTTCATCCGAAAAAATAGGGTTGAAAATTACTCGGCAGAGTCGGTAAGGCAATAGCTGGTGGCATTAGAAGTTATATACCTAGTATGTGTAAATACGAAGGTACGATAGCATGTCCCCGTTCTCCGATTCTATACATCGCTTTAAGAATATTACCTTCTACGTATATGTCTATGATGGCTAATCAAATCTACCCTTTTAGCGAATATAACAAAGTGCGGATCAATGACAACTCTGGGGTCTCTCTAGCAATGAATGAATTGAATGATATGATTAATGACCTTTGAGAACGCGTCTAAATCACTCCAGATTATAATATTTTAAGTTAGTAGCTATACAAATATAAGAAATGATGGCGAACGCTTCAAGTGAATTATGGAATAAAGATTTATTATATTTCAAAGTGAATTGACAGCTATAATGTAGAATAACAAATTTTAAGTTACATTTTATAGCTTCGCGTTATATTTTATTGGAAAGTTCACCCATAAATATTTTAATGATATAAATCTCACAGCGTCTTGAATTTTACATTTTCATAGCTTGAGTAACATTATAAAATGATTTTGTATAATGTACGTAGTTAGGATTAGAAGTTAATGAATATACATATAATGTTACAATTGTTAAGCAAGAAAATACCATTAAAGAAAATGATTTTAAGTTTACGTACCAATTAAAAGTTATCATAAGACTAGGTTTTGTTTGAACTGAATTTAGCTCAGCTAGTGTTAGGTAAAGTAAAAAATGGTTTTGAATAAACTTTTCCCGCTAAACTTAATAAATAGGTTACAAAAATATTTTCGGTCACAATTTTTGAAGATTTCTAAAGGTCTATTAATGATGTGAGAAGAATGTTAAAAAAAAAATATTATTTTGTGTCAGCACAAAAAAAAACTTAAATCTTAAACATGAGACCAATACGGCTAAAACGTTTTGTTCAGGTGCCATACCAATAACAATACACGTCGTAGAAAGTATTTCACCAAACTCATAATTGGCTTCGTTTGTCACTCTTTGACTCCATAAGGGTCGCCATTATCTACTTTGGGGTTACGAAACCTGGCATGTATGTTAAGTTATGTATATAAGTGATGGTTTCGGCATGTAGCAAGGTTTAGATGTATAATATCCTGTATGTTTTTCGAGTTGACTAGAAAATCCTTCTGTTTATGACTTTATGTCATCTTTCCATATTATTTTTTGTATACAATAGCAACAAAATACACAGGACAAAATGTTTAATGATCGAGATGATCTCTTGATTGATTTGTCTAGGCTTTACAAGTTTACGACTTATATATAGTAGACCAACTTATAAAACGTACTTAGAAAAGTAAAAAAAAATATGTTCTCTAGAGCAATGTTCGGTGCTTTCATTGTTTATGAACTTCAGTATTTTTACCTAATTATGTTAGTGAATGTGGATGTTTGTACGGAACCCTCGTTGCGCAAGTCCGACTTGCACTTGGCTGGTTTTTGTATTATCTGTTTGCTACTTAGATAGACTTTGATAAAGCTTAGACTTGAGAAAAATGATGTAAGATTATATTAAAACGAAAAAATACTTAAATGTCACTTTTATTTTCTAGGCGTTATAGAAACTCTACTAGGTTAAATTAGTGAAACTCTGCAGCGTGACGTTATGGATACCTATGTAATGGTGATAAAACAAACAAATAAAAGTAAAGAAAGAAAATACATATATTAAGCACAAGCTTATTGCCACATTACAAATTTCCTGGACAAAAGACACAAGATAAAAAAGTACCGAAAAAAAAAAACAAAATCCTGATCATCATCATCATGATTATTTCAGCTGAAAGACATCCACTGCTGAACTTGGGCATCCCTTAAGTGTCGTCACATTGAACGATCCCGTGCGTCTCGCACCCAGCGGATGCCAGCAACCTTCCCTGCCGGAGTCTGTGTTTCCCTTATACTACAATCAAGGGATCTTTAAGTCAAGAGTGAATAGGTTTTTTCTAGGCAAACGTCCTTCACCGTCAACCACATCATCACTTACCATCAGCTGAGATAGTGGCCAAGCACGAGCCTATAAAAAAATAGTCTCTAAATAAAAAAACCTTTACCAAAACATGAGACCAAGTAAAAGAACAAAGTGAGAAGAGAAAACAGCTAACTGACAGCTGAAAAGCCAACGGAAATACATCTAACAATGTCCTTGAGATCTTGATAGATTTCCTTGATAGTGAGGGACCATCAGTAAGTCTGCGGATTTTCGATAGTTAATTTAACTTCAACCTCTATAAACTAACTTTAGACACAACTACGAGTAAGTCAAACAAACAGGTTAAAAGTTCTTCAAAATAGTACTAAGTGTGTTTGTTCAAAAACATTTAGGAACCAATATTGTAGTTTACGGTCAGAGCTCGCTGCTGTGTGGTTAACAACACCCTTTGCCGTATTTGCTTTTAATGTTTGTGAGAGAACAAGTTTCTCCAGATTGGAAATTTCGTGTTAAGTCAGAGGAATTGTTTAGCATTTTTGACAGCCCTTGCCAGAAAAATTTAAACTTTGACTCTATCTAACTTTCCAATAGATAAATAGACATTTATCTATTGGAAAGTTAAAGTAAGTCAAAGTTTGTGACGTCTAAGTGGTATCCAATCTTAAGCTGCGTCTTCGCTCGACGAGCCGAGCACGAACCGAGAACAAATTCGAACCGACAAAACACCGAAAAATAAAAATTCAACCACAAAAATATAACGATGTAATGTGTGAGTGTATGTGTAATGTGTGTTGTAATGTAAATGTGGACCGACTTACGAGCCTCGAAAGCCGCGGACAAAGACGCTGCGAATGGCTCCGCTCGTGCTCGGCTCGTCTAGCGTAGACGCAGCTTTAAGATAAAAATGCACATGCCTGTAACTTAGGTAAAAGTGTACAAGTTATGTAATAGCTATACACCATGGATTCAGAAGATTTTATTAAAAAAAATAGTTATAACGACTTAAAAATCCATCGCTAAAGGGTGCAGAATCATGTACTGAATCCATGGTTCTGCTTTTTGTGTTGGTGTCAAAGATACCATGTATAGTAGCTATTTAATTATGCCTACGGTGAACTTAATCCGGAGAAGTAGCGATAAATACTTCTACTGATACAGGAATAGCTACCGTACCTAAGTAACTGATGAACACTAGCAACATATTAATAATTGGGCTAACATAATTAAGTACGTGCCGTCGATACGATAGAGAAAGACTTGACCAAAACATACTACTTGATAAGTTCATACACCACTTACATAGATATTAAATTGTTGCCACGTGTAATAAAAGTAGTTCTCTATTAAATCTTTTCTTATAAGTGGAAAACGTTATTTCCAGATATAATAAAATGTTTTTCCTGTAAACTTTTTCACCATTGTTAATAAATCACCTCACTCCTTCCTCCTTCGCTAAAAGTTTGTACATTTAAGTACAAACTTTTAGCGATACGTTGCGGTAGGTTGCTCTAATTTAATTTTACTGTCGTTACGTACTTACCTACGTGTGGTGTAACTTTGGTGCATAGTATCACGCTGCTCCATCACCCCCTTTATTCGTATTCCTCGGTCATTACCCACAGGTCGTTACGAGCCACGCGTAAACCTACCTTATAGGAGGCTTTCCACACCAACTTTATGCACCGTTTTGTGAAAACCGTAAACATCACAACGAAATGGGAGAACATTGGTCGAGAGAGAGTTACGTAATGCCATTGTATTGATGTCATTATTGTCGAAACAAAACAAAATCGAGCCTTTGCTTCTCTGTGGGAGTTTGTAGATAGCATCAATTTCGTGGAAGCAAAGCGACGCCGACGCGACTTTGACGGGTTTCACATTCGCAACCGAAAATTCGCCAACGTTGCAACTGTCATGTCGTCTTTGCATTCCACTCTACGTAAGGCTCATTTTATTTTACTGCCACATCAGTTCATTGTCACGTTCTACGTGTCTCGACACTTCCGCAAAGGGACGCTCGGGGTCTTAAAATTTATAAGGCAGATGAATACACTATCTTTTGGAGAGCCAAACTGAATGTAATCAAGTTCAGTAGCAACAAGTTTACGAGTCGCTTTACTGCTAGAGACTTTGTTGATCACCAATAAGAAAGTGCTAAACTGAGACAACCTCAGCTCACTGAAAATATCTCAACCCTGTGTAACCCTCGTGTCACGAAGTAAAAGATTTCTTGTTCAGTCAGATTTAATAGATTTAAATATTTTCTGAAATCAATCTGCAATGCGTCTATCAAAAGATCTTGTTATTTTTCCAGGTTTTGCAATATTGAAAGAGCTTCGCATTTTAAAATCCTTTAATATTCAATGGATGCGAAATTGAATTTGATGTTGGCAGATTTGTTTTATAGGATGTTTTATCTAATTGTTTTTTTATTGGAAGTTGAAATCATAAACTAAAGATTTACTATGAAACATAGACTTTAAAATATATCAGGCTTTCAGCGATTTCTTAAACTAATGTAGAATCTACGCCATCTACGACTATTTGCAGAGAGTTTATCTCACAAATAAAGTTTATTTGGTCAACTTAAGCGGGGTCAAATTAGCGTTAACTCTATATAGCGATAGACTTAAGTATTGTACGTATGTAAATCGCTCTTTCATTGAAAGTGAGCCAGGACAGCTCACAGATTAAAAAGGTCAAATGTTATTTTGTTTTGCGCGTAATCTGTATGCCTATGTGATGAATTTTGGGCCCAACGGCAATTTTTTTTCATGGAGAAGGCTAAGTGTAAAAGGAGTTTAACAAAATGCATATTTCACTTTGCAAAGAGTCTAATTACTATTTAATTACTCGCGGACATTAGGTATTTAGATAGGATTATTAAACCTTTATGTATAGATAGCTACAACTGTTATCGGCTAATTGCACTTGGAAACATAATACTTAATACCTTTATTATTTTTTGCAAGCTGGTCGGGATAAGTGAGGGAGAAAAGAAAAACTTTTTCCATCTTGATTTTATCAACTTACTCTGATTTATTCTAATGTAGTTTTGAATTAGTTGAAGCTAGTTATAAAAATAAGAGAGAAAGATTTTCAGGATAAAAATCAGCTCGTTATTTTTCTTATGTAAATATAATAGGCAAGAACTGTTACAGGCTATTAATGAAGGTACATACACGTACAAAGATATTTGAATGTATGTGTGAATTAACTTTTTAATTTAAATAATTGGATCATCCAATAAGTGAAAAGTGCCCGAGGATAAAGTTAAAAAGTCGTTCAGCGTTTTAATCAAGTAAAATTAAACGTTTAATAATGTGGCTCTTAAAATAAGAACCCGGTGAGAATCGGCTGGGACAAATGAGGTACTTTTATATGAGATGCAACAGAAAAATTACACACATTAAAATTGTTTTGTTTGTGTAGATGTACGCTAGTTCTCTTGCGGATCTCTAGATTTCTGATTCGATCACGCACTGCCCTTTGGGTGATTTTAAGCTTTCTGATAATGCCCATTGTGAGCGACCACGTCTCAGAGCCACTGGCAATACACACTGGTCATAGACTTTGGTCTTCAGACACTGGTAAATTGGACGAGAAAATACCGCGCAACTTTCGACGTTCGACCTCATTTTCGAAGTTGGCTATTTCTCCCAGGTAGACATAGTCGTCCACAACTTCGAGTGTAGAGTTTCCAACCTTGATAGGAGTGGGTGTAAAATGGGCATTCAACATCATTTTGGCTTTGTCCATGTTCATCTTAAGACCCACTCTTTCGGAAGCTCTACTGAGCTCATCGAGCATTGTACTGAGGTCCTCCATGGTCTCAGCCATGACCACTATATCGTTAGGAGACCGAAGGTGAGTGATGAACTCGCCATTGACGTTGATGCCTAGCCCTCTCCAGCCTAGAACCTTGAAGACGTCCTCCAGTGCAGCGGTAAACAGCTTCGGAGATATTACGTCTCCCTGTCTCACACCTCGCTGCAAATGTACAGGTTCCGAGGTCTGATGCTGAAGTCGAACTGATATGGTGTCGTTATTGTATAAACACTTCAACACCTCGATGTAACGGTAGTCGATTTGGCACCGTTGGAGAGACTGCAGCACAGCCCATGTCTCGATCGAATTGAAGGCTTTCTCGTAGTCCACAAACGCTAAACAAAGTAGCAGGTAGTACTCTTCGGTCTTCTGTATAAACCGGCCGCAGCGTATGTATGTAGTCTACGGTGCTGAAGCCTTTACGGAATCCGGCTTGTTCGGGAGGCTGAAAAACAGCTTGTAGACATGGCTAAGAAGTGAGATGGGCCTATAGTTCTTCAGTAAGGCATTGTCACCCTTCTTGAAGAAGAGTACCACCACACCCCTGCACCATGCCTGTGGCGTCCTTCTCTCGAGTATGACGGAATCAAACAGCTTCTGAAGGGCCTGAAGTACTGGTTTTCCACCCGCCTTCAGGAGTTCGGCCGTAATTCCGTCATCACCCGGTGCCTTGTTGTTCTTAAGCTGTTTCAGAGCCATCCTAATCTCATACAGGCTGACGTCCGGAATGTCTTCGGTATAGTGTCGGGTCAATCTAGCTCTAGGGTCATTCGCTAGATTCGCGACGGGTTTACTGGTTGACGTGTACAACTGTCCATAGAATCTCTCGATCACCCTCAGAAGCTCCGGTTTGGCAGATACGATCCTGCCATCATCGGTCTTCAGTTTCGTGAGCTGGCTCTGCCTAATAGACAGATCTCTTGCAAAGACCTTGGAGCCCTTGTTCCGCTCAATCGCGTCTTTAATACTTTCGGTATTAAAGCGGCGGAGGTCGCTTTTCAAGGACTTTTGAGATCCGTCTATTAAGCTGCCGGTATTTCAGCGTATCGTCTGAATACTGCAGGATCATCTCACGCCTCTCCTTCATGAGCTTGAGAGTAGGATCAGAGAGCCTTTTGTTCCTATCTGTACGGCGGGTCTTGAAAAACTTAGACCCGACCGTATGGACAGCTTCCACGAACCCATCGCTGTATTCGTCCACGAAGCTCCCTAGGCACTCGAAACGGTTCTGGAGTTCGAGTTGAAAGGTCTCGGGGTTTTGGACCTGGATCTGTGCTGGACGGAGCGTGGACTTCATCAGTCGATACCTTTCAAGCTTGAAATTAATGTTCAATGTGCCTCATACCATGCGGTGATCGCTCCCGGTTTTTACAGAGTTGATCACAGAGACATCATTGAACATTTGCTTCTTGGTTGACATGATGAAAGAAAGAAAGAATGAAAGAAAAATGAAAGAAAGAAAGAAAAAAAACTAGTTTATTTGGCACACGCAGATACACACAATGTAGGTACAAATAAAACTTAATTACACAACATTTACATACATAGTTTGCCCCGCGGCTGCACCAAAAAGGTCCAGTTCAGCAAAATGCCAGACAACTGGGAGTTGCCTGACGCTGGTTTTCAACTGAACCTTACGTTGAAGTGTACGGATGTGAATCAGTTTTACGGTGTTAAATATGTACAGGTAAATAAATATAAGTTAGTGTGTTATAAACTATACAGGTATAGGTATGTATAATAATTTGGTGCGAAACATTATGCCATGAGCAGCTGAGCGAAATAGACGGATTGCAAGTAACTTTTAATATTAAAAGTTGTTTTTATATTCGGGTAGTTTGAGAAATATTGCGATCAATATGTACGTCATTTTTTAAATTTTGTCAGAGCGGCGAAACAAAGTGAAATAAGGAACCAACCTCGAGCGAAAGCATGTGTCAAGGATGGATGACACACCAGCCCGCGGCCGAGGGTACGAGGCAGCTATGTGAAGCAGCAGTTTATACGAAACGATAACCACCCGCGTATTTTAGCTATATAAAGACTCTTTTATAATTTATGCAACTTATACTACCGCACCCACACACGCACATAAGAAAAACCGGGCACTATCAACTGAGAACAGAATCGACATCATATAATTGAAAGGTTCAAGTGTATCAAATCTAGTTTCCGTTGCGCGTCCGTTAAATACTGCCGTAAACGTCTTCTAAATGTACTTATTGTGTTTATTGTTCTAATAGGCGGCGGTAAATTATTCCATACTTTGGATGCTGCGTAACGGAAACTTCCTCTGAATACTGCTGTACTGTGGGACTGCGATGATAGTTGTTGCGAACATTGCCTTCTTCCACATTCTCGTCTACCAGCGATCCAGTTCAACCTGTTGTACAGGTAGTCTTGCTTTTGAAGCTTAATGACACCGAAAACATTTAGCTGGCAGGAGGGGGGACACTTAACTCTAACAAATATTAGCAAATTAAAGCTTAATTTTACGCAAAACGAAACCCTGAATCGAAAATTGGTTTTCATAGATCTGTAATATTTTTGAATGGCCTTTCCAAGGATATCCCACTGCATGTGATAGACGAGAAAAAGTCATCCCCACTTTAAGTGTACAGTGGAAAACGGATCCCTGAATCGAAAACTGGTGGGTTTTACAAACCCGTAATATTTTTGAATGGCCTATCCAAGGATACCCCACACCATGGGATAAACGAGAAAAAAAAACATCTCCACTTTAAGTGTACAGGAGGTACAACAAAAAAAAACTTGATTTTATTTTATCACTTTGTCGACGTGATTGATATATATATGCCAAATTATAGCATTCTAGTACTAAGAGTCTCTGAGCTAAGCTGTTTACAAACGGACAGACGGACATGGTGAAACTATAAGGGTTCTTTGCCGACTACGGAACCCAAACTCTAAAGAAAAAGTAGCATAATTACAAAAAAAAACTTTAAAATTGCAAAAATATCGATAGAAGATTGATAATATAAAACTGACAGAAAACAAATCAATCAAGAGATCATCTCGATCATCAAACATTTTTCCTGTGTATTTTGTTGTTTTTGTATACCAAAACAATATGTTATGGATTTCCTATTCACCTCGTAAAATATACGAGATATTATCACCTTGGTACATACCCAAACCATCACATATATGTATACATAACTTTACATTACGTACCAGGTTTCGTAACTCCAAAGCAGAGAATGGCGACCCTTATGGAGTCAAAGAGTGAGAAACGAAGCCAGTTATGGGTTTGGTGAAGTACTTTCTACGACTTGTATTGTTATTGGTATGGCACCTGAACAACACGTTTTAGACGTATCGGTCTCATGTTAAAGATTTGAGTTTTTTTTTGTGCAGACACAAAATAATAAACTTTATTTTTAACATTCTTCTCACATCATTATATAGACGTACCTACAGAAATCTTAAAAAAAATGTGTGACGAAAATGTTTTTGTAACCTAAAACTTATGCTTGGCGTGAAAAGTATAACCAAAACCATTTTTTACTTTACCTAACACTAGCTAAGCTAAAGTCAGTTCCTACAAAACCTAGTCTTATAATAACTTTTAATAGGTACCTAAACTTAAAATCATTATCTTTAATGGGCTTTACTTGCTTAACAATTGTAACATTATATGTATATTCACTAACTTCTAAACCTAACGTTCATTATACAAAATCATTTTATAATTTTAACTATGAAAATGGAAAATTCAAGTCGCTGTGAGATTTATATCATAATAGTAGTTTATACAATGGTCATATAATAGGGGTTATTAAAACACGAGCGTGGATTTATCACATGAGGCGAAGCCGGATGTGATAATAATAACACGCGAGTGTTTTAATACCTAATTATATGCCGTTGTATACACTACTTTATCTTCACTCATACAGTTGAAATAAAACAAAAGTGGAAACGGAAAAAAATATGTGGTATGGCGGGAAATTTAGATTCTCATTGCGCATGACTGCACAGCGCGCGCATCCATAGACAATGTCATTACTTTTCTACATAAAGTCAATTAGCCCTTGGGCGCCAATAAATTAAAAAGTAAAAGTGTGCTATAAAAATGAAAAGTTATTTTTTGATGCAGTTGTTTGAAAATCGAAGGAAAATGTTGCACTGTTATGGTTTTTTTTATTTTCCTATCCACGAATATAAAGTAAAAATATTTATGGGTGAACTTTCCAATAAATCACAACGCGATGCTATAAAAATGTAATACAAAATATCCTACTTTATAGCTGCCAATTTAGTTTCAAATAAATCAGTAAATCTGTATTCCATATTTCACTTAAAGAGTTCGCCATCATCTCTTATATTTGTATATATATCTTATATGTGTATTATAATATTTTAAGGAGTTAGTTCCTTAAAATATTATAATCTGCAGTGATTTAGACGGGTTCCCAAAGGTCATCAATAATATCATTCAATTCATTCATCGCTAGCTAGCTAGCTATTCACTCCAGAGTTGTCACCGAACCGCACTTTGTTATATTCGCCAAAAGGGTGATTTGATTAGCCATCATATACATACATACGTAGATGGTTATATTGTTAAAGCTATGTATAGAATCGGAGAACGGGGACATGCTATCGTACCTTCGTATTTACACATGTAGATATAGAACTTTTAATGCCACCAGCTATTGCCTTTCCGACTCTGCCGAGCAATTTTCAACCCTATTTTTTTGCATCAAAGTAGAAACTTCGTAAACTTTAAAAAATACAACCGAAGAAAAATATTAGCTATGCAAATGGATTTGACTTTATTCTGCGTTTATTTCAGATGATTAGTTAGACATTATAATATAGTGGTACTCCAGATTAGATCCCTTTGTTTGTTTGTATGTTATTTTGCTAGTGAAACTGTGGGCAGCAGCAATGACTTAAACTTTTAGAAGAAATCAATTAAAATTATAGAATGCAAAAGGTCAACCACTTGAAAGTCCAAATTACAGGGACAACTCCAAGCCGAGGGGTCTGAGGGGTCTTTTCCCATTTTCAACAAGTTATGGAGCGTTAATAACCTTTTTCCATAGCGCGTTGTTTTAACGTAATTCTTTGAAGACACGAAGATAAAAGTAATGTAATAATGGTGACAGAATTTATGTCTCTATGTGTCTCGTAAAATGCTATCAAGATGAGGCATGTTTTAAAACTCCTGAGACATTGGATTAGTATAACAATATTATGTCATTAGAACCTTCTTAAAGGAAATTGTTCTTATAGGTATATCTACCTGTTATCCTTGTTTATATTATGTTTATCTGCTCATATGCATCTTTGAAATATAACGTATAGTAAATGTGTAATGCATTTCAGAATATCTTTCAAGGCAAGCTGGAAAGTCAACAAAAGGAAACGGTGCTCCATTTTCTTGAAATATGCGGTAAATGCGGATCGCATTATCACATGTCGATGTTACAAACATTTCTACAAGCAATACTCGAAATATAAGAAATACTAATGTACCTGCCTTGATATTATTAACTACCTTTAATGTTTCCTTCACAACATAAGGCAACGATGTTCCCGATACCATCGTGATCTTTTTGTTCTGTTTGCACATTTATATTTTGTGTTATATATTATAGTTTGTTAGTCAGTCATTAGCTCACATTTATAATCAAAATATAATTAAAACTAGCTTTTGCTCCCATATTTTTTTCCAGGTCACTCAGCGATAGTATAGCTTCTTATCACTGTAAGAATTTTCGTAACCGAACTATCAAAGCATTGCCAGAGATTGCCCTGTACAAACCTATTAATAATCAAATGAACAACTATGTTTATTTTTTATATAAAATTAGTTTGGATATATTATAAACCACATTGTAAATAGAGCGATATTCATTTCCTATTCAATACTGAACCGACCATATGGCACACAATCCGTCCTCAAAATTGGGTGTCCTAAATTCAAACTCTATCAGATTACAGGAAATAGGTGAAAAATCGATCTGAAGATTCGAGAGACATTCAATCGTAGCGTGAAACTGACTGGAACCGTTTGAAATTATCGAAATAAATTGGAAAACCATAAAACCACGGCTTTTTACTCGAATGCGTGGTAGCAATGATAGGGTTATTTTTTTACACGTACCTATCTCTGTCTATCGGATACTATACTCTTGTAGCATCTTAAAGGCTGGATGGATTTAAATAAATGCATGCAGTTGGAACCTACGAATTCTGATTTTTTGCAAACTAAACAAAAGTATACAAAGCCTCCGACTGCATATGTTAACATGCATGTATCGTCAACATCTTTTCATTTAGTTTATTTTCTACGGTAACATTTCCATCGTTTTAGTTCGCTTTCATTCAGTCAGGCTTTTACTTTTATAAATGCAATATCTATTAATATAAATACCCAGCATTACAAACTACATGGCTCATTTTAAAATAAGGTGACCCACATATATCGCCATTTTAAATTTTGTTTATTACATCTGTAATCTACAGATATGTTTGTGTCAACCTGAGGCTGCACTAATGGCTTAGCAGATGATTCGCTATACGTATTCACGTATTAACAATAGGTACAAAAGCTGATAGCTTTGGCGGATATGTGCTACTATTCCATATTGGAGCACATGCTGTTTGTTATATGGAATAGTAGATATTGAAGTAAACATTGATTTACGAGTATTGTGTGTAGATAGATTTTAAGGTACGTTCTGATTTTTTTTTGTTTGGTTTAGCAATGAATTTCCATAGAAAATAAAAGGGTCTTGCAAACTTTGTTTTACTAGCTACTAAACAGTTTTGCTATTTGATAGTTAGTTTGAAAGGAAAATAATAGTAGTTTAACATATGTTTAATTGTCACAAAAAACATACCTACATAAACAAACATATACGTACACACACAATACCCATACATATTATCTAATAATTAAAGTTTGATTTGATTTAAAATTACAAAAGTTATTCGCTTAAAGAAGCCTTGTAATATTTTTTTCCAATGTTTCGAAAATATTTTCATTTACAATGAAAAGGGAAAATATTATCTAATAAAACCTGAGTGCTAAATGGGAATGCATTTTAGATAGCTAATAATACAGGGAAGTTTTAATAGAAGCATAAATATCGAAAAAAAGATATTTGAGTATGATGTATATCAAACAATCATAAAAGTTTTATAACAAAACAACTACACTAAAACGGAGTGAATGGAAAGTGAAATACAGGAGTGAATTGAAATACTTTGATTGGGCTTTTCACTTGAATAGCATTTTATTGCAACCATACAATTTAATTGCTAACAAAGCATCGTTATTAAGTCAATTCATAAAAAAATGTGTTTATATAATAATATAAAATATATATTTTTTTTATTATAAAGTCGACGATGGAGTGAGCTTACCCAGAAGAAGCCTGTTCACTCTAACTTCACACTTACATAAAGAAAAATCCCTAAAGTTTTGTTCCAATTCACCCCTATATTCTTATTCACCCTGTATATACTAACTAACTGAAACGCAAAACAAAGTTTAAACGTACGGAACGGAACGTGAAAACGCAATCTGATTGTTTAGTTTTACAAATACGCAAAGCTGTGTTGTTTCAAGAAGATAATGTCTTATTTAAATTCCGAACGTGACATGAGACGGTGGGGTAATGAGGGATATCCCACCCCCTTGTCAACCACCACATTGCCCCCAGTAATTGTTTTATGGCATGTGGCAATCAAGAACCATGTATCTACGTCTATGTGTGACACTGTATGGTGATGTCTGTATGTTACAACGCAGGGATTGCAAATTACAGGTTCGTATCGATTGGCTTAGCAGTCTTAGTACGTTTATTTTGGTAAGGAAACATTTTGAATTATTTAAATTGTAAAGTTAATTTTAGGATACCTTCACGAAACTATATCAAGGGTTAAAATAAATTGACTTTTAGAAATTACCCAGCGGTTGGAATTATGGTTCTAACAATAACAGTGGGGAATCCTTCATACCGCAATGTTTGGTCAAAGAAAATATGATTCGTCAGCAGACCCTGGGGTTTTATAAGCTCAGTTATAGAGATAGACTCCTCCCCATTAGAACTTCAACCCATCAAAGGCGAGAAATTCTATTTATCGCCTTGGGCTGCAAAGATATGAGATATTACTTCCATTTAAGCCAGTATATATGTATATACCATATCTTCAACTGCCGTCTTTCTACTAAAATCTTTTTTGGGTAACAAATCATTATACAAACCTTTTCACCGCAATTTATTATGGATCTTAGAGAACCTTTTGAAAAGGCGACTCAATGAAGGTGAGAATCGGTTTCAAAACCGATTTAATATTCGTATTCCAATTTCCTTTATTATTGTTATCTGTAATAGGAAAGTTAACTATGAAATTCAGACTTACCTTTTTATTAACACAATAATTTAATCAATCTTTGACTGAGACACTCAATCATTTAGGTACGAGATACCAACCTAACATGGAAAAGTGTTTTCAAGTAAACGTTAGGGTAGTCTAAGATTTTGTATAAATAAATAATAAAATAGATTTGTCAACATATGTGCCTGATTGATGGCAATAGACTCGCACATACATGGAACTTAAATGAAATTGGCAAAATCTGGGTACACTATAGATAAATCACTCACACACACACACACACAGGCGTTATGTTTAAATACAGAAAAATCCACGATGTCATTATTAGATAAAACTAGCTTCTGCCAGCGGCTTCGACCGCGTGAAAACTGTTTTAACATCTCAAGGAAACATTATAGACTATGTGCTATTCCAGACTATAATCAATATCTGTGCTAAATTTCATCCAGATCCGATCAGCCGTTCTGGTGTGATTGAGTAACAAACATACATCAAACATCCTTCCAAACTTTCACATTTATAATATTAGTAAGATTGAGTTCCTAATAATGCTGTTATTAAACTGTTTCGACACGAGATAAACAAGTTTTTATATTTATACGATTAAGTTTGTTGCCGTGGCAACGAGGAAAACATTATTAACGGCTTGATCATCCTCAATTTATTGCTTAATTAAACGTAGGCACTTAACTTTTTCAGATTATCGGAAACTGTCTCTAGAGGCAAAGGTTGACGGCCGACAATATTGCTCTTTAGCGAAGGTTTAAACGGACTAGCAAGGTTAATCGATGAACCGGCAAGTGACTTAGACGGTAATTAATTACAAAGATAAACACGGTTAGTTGAGTTAAACACGGTTTAAATTGTATTTAGCGTGTTACTTAACGGAAGTTGTACTCTTGAAGATTGTTTCGGTACGTACTTGCACTTATTTTGTGGTGCAGTGGTATATATATATAATTGGTGGTACTTAAGCGTGTGTACGATCCCGATTATTTCCCAATTTGGTGAAACTGAGATATTTTTTTGTAAATGCGTAGAAGTAGCTCCAGAAGTCCAATTAGATTTGTTTTTTTTTTATCATAGATAAAAACATTATGCGCCATACAAATAAACGAAACATATCTCCAAAACTGTTGACCGATGCACTGGAGGATGTCTTCAAGATTCTAGGCTGGAGAGGGCTAGGCATCAACGTCAATGGCGAGTACATCACTCACCTTCGGTTTGCCGACGATATAGTAGTCATGGTTAAGACCTTAGAGGACCTCAGTACAATGCTCGATGAGCTCAGTAGAGCTTCCGAAAGAGTGGGTCTTAAGATGAACATGGACAAAGGCAAAATGATGTTGAATGCCCATTTTACACCCACTCCTATCAAGGTCGGAAACTCTACACTCGAAGTTGTGGACGACTATGTCTACCTGGGAGAAACAGCCAACTTCGTACAACGCTCAATGACCTCAGTAGAGCTTCCGAAAGAGTGGGTCTTCAGATGAATATGGACAAAACAAGGTGATGTTGAATGCTCATGTCCACTCCTACCAAGGTGACTCTACTTTCGAAGTTGTGGACAAACGATCTAGTTGAGTAGGGCCAACTTCGAGAAACAGGTCAACAGTTATTTGCACGGTATTTTCTCCAACATACCACAGTGTCTGAAGACTAAAGTTTATGACCAGTGTGTGTTGCCGGTGATGACCCATAGCTCTGAGACGTGGTCGCTCGCAATGGGCCTTATCAGAAAGTTTAAAGTCACTCAAAGGGCAATGCGTGATCGAATCAGAAATGTAGAGATATGCAAGAGAACCAGGGTTACCGACATAGCCCGATGATTTGTTAAACCTAAGTGGCAGTCGGCAGGGCACATTGCTCGCAGAACGGAATGCTGATGGGCCGAAAAGTTCTGGAGATGGTAACCGCGAATCGGAAGACGTTGCGTTGGAAGATCTCTCACTAGGTGGACCGAAGATCTGGTGAAGGTTGCGGGGATCCGCTGGATGCGAGACTGATGTGTATGATGATGATATGATGATGATGAGGCAGCTAAGATAAGTTAGAATAGTTCGCATAGTTGAGGTATTTCCCTTTATTGTTTAGATAGTTTGCGATATGCTTTCATCGACCACAGAAAATATTAGTAATACTAGCGTACATCCACAAAAACAAAAAATAATGTGTGTTTTTCTGTTGCATCGCATATATAAGCAACTCATTTGTCAGAGCCGATTCTCATTGGGTTCTTAGTTTAAGAGCCACATTATTAAGAGTAAAATTTAACTTGATTAAAACGCTGAACGACATTTTAACATTATCCTCGGGCTCTTCTCACTTCTTGGATGATCCAATTATTTCAATTAAAAAGTTAACTCACACATACATTCAAATGTCTTTGTAAGTGTATGTGCCTTCATTAATAGGCTGTAACAGTTCTTACCTATTATATTTACATAAGAAAAATAACGAACTGATTTTTATCCTGAAAATCTTTCTCTCTCATTTTTATAACTAGCGTCATCTATTTCAAAACTACGATAGAGTAAATCAGAGTAAGTTGATAAAATCAAGATGGAAAAAGTTATTCTTTTCTCCCTCACTTATCCCGACCAGCTTACAAAAAATAATAAAAGTATTAAGTACTATGTTTCTAAGTGCAATTAGCCGATAACAGAAGTAGATAGATAATACAAAAAAGTATAATATTCCTATCTTATGAAATACCTAATGTCCGCACGTGACAAAGAGTAATTAAATAGCAATTAGACTCTTTGCAAAGTGAAATATGCATTTTATTAAACCCCTTTTACACTTGCCGTTCTCATTGAAAAAAGATTTGCCGCTGAGCCCAAAATTCATCACATAGGCATACATATTACGCGCAAAACAAAATAACATTTGACCCTTATAATCTGTGAGCTGTCCTGGCCCAAATTCAATGAAAGAGATTTATATACGTACAATACTTAAGTATATCGCTATATAGAGTTAACGCTAATTTGACCCCGCTTAGGTTGACCAAATAAACTTTACTCGTGAGATAAACTCTCTGCAAATACTCGTTGATAGCGTAGATTCTACTTTAGTTTTAGAAATCGCTGAAAGCCTGATATATAGTTAAAGTCATTGTTTCATAGTAAATCTTTAGTTTATGATTTCATCTTTCAATAAAAAAAACAAGTTACTAAAGGAAACATTTGAGAAATAATCCTTCTATAAAAAAACATCTGCCAACATCTAATTCAATTTCGCATCCACTGAATATTAAAGGATTTTAAAATGTTAAGCTCTTTCAATATTGCAAAAGCTGGAAAAAGAACAAGAAGTTTTGATAGACGCATTGAAGTTTTGATTGATTCGAGAAAATATTTAACTCTATTAAAAATGACAACAAAAAATCTAATACTTTGTGACCCGAGGGTTAGACAAAAAAATTATTTAGTTGAGATATTTTTAGTGAGCTGAGGTTGTCTCAGTTTAGTGCTCTCTTATTGGTTATCAACAAAGTCTCTAGCAGTAAAGCGACTGGTAAACTTGTTGCTACTGAACTTGATTACATTCAGTTGGGCTCTTCAAAAGATAGTATATCCATCTGCCTAATAACATTTTAAGACCCCGAGCGTCTCTTTGAGTAAGTGTCGAGACACGTAGAACGTGACAATGAACTGATGTGGCAGTAAAATAAAATGAGCCTTACGTTGAGTGGAATGCAAAGACGTTAAGGTCGTTATACATGACAGTTTCAACGTTGGCGAATTTTCGTTGCGGTTGCGAACATGAAACTTGTCAAAGTCGCGTCGGCGTCGCTTTGCTTCCACGAAATTGATGCCATCTACAAACTCCCACAGAGAAGCAAAGGCTCGATTCTGTTTTGTTTCGAGTTCGACAACAATGTCATCAATACAATGGCATTACGTAACTCTCTCTCGACCAATGTTCTCCCATTTCGTTGTGATGTTTACGGTTTTCACAAAACGGTGCATAAAGTTGGTGTGGAAAGCCTCTTAAGGTAGGTTTACGCGTGGCTCGTAACGACCTGTGAGTAATGACCGAGGAATACGAACAAAGGGGGTGATGGAGCAGCGTGGTACTATGCACCAACGTTACACTACACGTAGGTAAGTACGTAACGAAGAATATGAATTTAGAGCAACCTACCGCGACGTATCGCTAAAAGGTTGTACTTAAATGTAATTCTAAAAGCTGAAACGAGTGAGGTGATTTATTAACAATGGTGAAAAAGTTTACAGGAAAAACATTTTATTATATCTGGTAATAACGTTTTCCACTTTCCACTTAATGAAAATATTTAATAGAGAATTACTTTTATTACACGTGGCAACAATTTAATATCTATGTAAGTGGTGTATGAACTTATCAAGTAGTAGGTATTGGTCAAGTCTTTCTCTATCGTATCGACGGCAGGTACTTAATTATGTTAGCCCAATTATTAATATGTTGCTAGCGTTCATCAGTTACTTAGGTACGGTAGCTATTCCTGTATCAGTAGAAGTATTTATCGCTACTTCTCCGGATTAAGTTCACCGTAGGCAAAATTAAATAGCTACTATACATGGTATCTTTGACACCAACACAAAAAGCAGAACCATGGATTCAGTACATGATTCTGCACCCTTTAGCGTTGGATTTTTAAGTCGTTATAACTATTTTTTTTAATAAAATTTTCTGAATCCATGGTGTATAGCTATTACATAACTTGTACACTTTTACCTAAGTTACAGGATGTGCATTTTCATCCTAAAGCTGCGTCTACGCTAGACGAGCCGAGCACGAGGCTTTAAGTCGGTCCACATTTACATTACAACACACATTACACATACACATATACACACACATTACATTTTTTGTGGTTGATTTTTCGGTGTTTTGTCGGTTCGAATTTGTGCTGGGCTCGTGCTCGGCTCGTAAAGCGAAGACGCAGCTTAATATTGGATTTCACTTAGACGTCACAAGGTCTAATTATCTATTGGAAAGTTAGATAGAGTCAATGTTTAAATTTTTCTGGCAAGGGCTGAAGTCAATGTTTAATTTTTTCTGGCAAGGGCTGTCAAAAATGCTAAACAATTCCCCTTGACTTAACACGAAATTTCCAATCTGGAGAAACTTGTTCTCTCACAAACACTAAAATCAAATACGGCAAAGGGTGTTGTTAACCACACAGCAGTGAGGTTGACTGAGGTTAAATGTTTTTAAACAAACACATTTAGTACTAATTTGAAGAGCTTTTAACCTGTTTATTTGACTTAGTTGTGTGTAAAGTCAGTTTATAGAGGTTGAAGTTAAATTAACTATCGAAAGTCCGCAGACTTACTGAAAGTCCCTCACTATCAAGGAAATCTATTAAGATCTCAAGGAGATTGTTAGATGTATTTCCGTTGGCTTTTTCAGCTGTCAGTTACCTGTTTTCTCTTCTCTTCTTGTTCTTTTACTTGGTCTCATGTTTTGGTAAAGGATTTTTTAGAGACTATATTATTTTATAGGCTCGTGCTTGACCACTATCTCACCTGATGGTAAGCGATGATGTGCTTGACGGTGAAGGACGTTTGCCTAGGAAAATCCTATTCACTCTTGACTTAAAGATCCCTAGATTGTAGCATAAGGGAAACACAGACTCCAGCAGGATAGGTTGCTGGCATCCGCTGGATGCAAGACGCACGGGATCGGTCAATGTGACGACACTTAGGGGATGCCTAAGTTCAGCAGTGGATGTCTTTCAGCTGAAATAATCATGATGATGATGATCAGGTTTTTGTTTTTGCGGTACTTTTTTATCTTGTTTCTTTTGTCCAGTAAATTTCTAATGTGCCACCAAGTTTGTGCTAAATATATTTATTTTCTTTCTTTACTTTTATTTATTTGTTTCATCACCTTTAGATTGGTATCGATATCGTCACGCTGCAGAGTTTCACAAATTTAACCTAGTAGAGTTTCTGTAACGCCTAGAAAATTAATGTTACATTTAAGTATTGTTTCGTTGTAAAATAATCTTACATCATTATTCTCAAGTCTAAGCTTTATCAAAGTCTATCTAAGTAGCAAACAAACAATACAAAAACCGGCCAAGTGCAAGTCGGACTCGCGAACCGAGGGTTCCTTACAAACAGCTACATTCACTAACATAATTAGGTAAAAATACTGAAGTTCATAGACAATGAAAGCACCGAACATTGCTCTAACGGAAATATTTTTTGTAACTTTTCTAAGTACGTTTTATAAGTTGGTCGACTATATATAACTCGTAAACTTTTAAAGCCTAGCTGCCTAGGAAACAAATCAATCAAGAGATCATCTCGATTATCAAACATTTTTTCCTGTGTATTTTGTTGTTTTTGTATACAAAAAATATATGGAAGGATGACATAATGTCATAAACAGAAGGATTTCCTTGACAACTCGTAAAACATACAGGATATTGTACATCTAAACCTTGCGACGTACCGAAATCATCACATATATACATAACTTAAAATACATGCCAGGTTTCGAAACCCCAAAGCAGAGAATTGCGAACCTTATGGAGTCAAAGAGTGACAAACGAAGCCAATTATGAGTTTGGTGAAGTAATTCTACGACGTGTATTGTTATTGGTATGGCACCTGAACAATACGTTTAAGCCGTATCGGTCTCATGTTAAAGATTTGAGTTTTTTTTTGATCTGACTCAAAATAAGAGACTTTCTTTTTAACATTCTTCTCATATCATTATATTATAGACTAGCACTCCGCCCACGACTTCGTTCGCATGATTTCGTATTTTATTCAACTAAATTAAGTGCAGTTAGTGAAGGCGATCAAAAATAAGCTATTGTTAAATCAATAATAAATGGCATAGATATCAACGGTTTAAGTTAGGATTTAGAGGACATAGATCCTCCTCCTTTTTGGAAAGTCTGTTAAAAATCTTATTCCTTGGGCAATAATAAATTGCCATCATGTTTTTCAGAATTACCCCCATAAGATGTTTTAGGTGTGTCAACGTTTTTTTGAAGAATCTTACGGCACTAAGATGACCTCTTCCTTGATTTGGAACTACCGAACTGGACCGTTTGTCCAGTGTTTGTTGACGGAGATATCGGTGAACATACACAAAAAATAATTAAGTACCTTACTAAAGGCAAATTGCCTATTAGGTCCACCTAAAAAGTGAAAAACAAAAAATCTATTTTCAAAAAAATACTACCGACATCCAACTAAAAACCCGTACACAAACACTACAAAGTGAAAAATAAATTTATTTTTCGAAGTTGGTGTCTTTGGTAGGTACCAATTTTTTTCGTTATGGACACCGACTTCGAAAAAGAAAGTTATTTTTCACTTTGTAGTGTTTTTAGTTGGAGGTTTTCATACAAACTTTCTACCCCCTTTTTACTCCCTTACGGGTCGAATTTCCAAAAACCAATATATGAATTAATTCTTTTTATCAACCAAGAGCGTAAATTTAAAATGTCAAGTGTTCTTATTACAAACTGTAGAAATTACATACAAACTTTCAACCCCCTTTTAACTCCCTTAGGGTTGGAATTTAGAAAAACCAATGAAAACATTAATTATTTTTATCAACCAAGTGCGTTATGTAAAATTTTATGTGTCCAATTTGCAAATTGTAAAAACTTCATACAAACTTTCAACCCCATTTTTAACCCCTTAGGGATCGAATATCCAAAAACTAATAATACATTAATTCTTTTTATCAACCAAGAGCGTAAATCTAAAATTACACGTGTCTAACTTACAAACTGAAGAAATGACAAACAAACTTTCAACCCTCTTTTTACACCCTTAGGGGTCGAATTTCCATAAACCAACAAATATATTAATTCTTTTTACGAACCAAAAGCGTAAATCTAAAATTTCACGTGTCCAACTTACAAACTGTAAAAATTGCATACTAACTTTCTACCCTTTTTTTACCCCCTTACGGGTCGAATTTCCAAAAACCAATATATGAATTAATTCTTTTTATCAACCAAGAGCGTAAATCTAAAATTTCAAGTATTCTTCTTACAAACTGTAGAAATTACATACAAACTTTCAACCCCCTTTTTACCCCCTTTGGGGTGGCATTTCCAAAAATCCTTTCTTAGTGCTCACTTACGCGACATGTTTCAAATTTCATTCTTCTAGGCCTAGCGGTTTAGGCTGTGCGTTGATCGATCAGTCAGTCAGTCAGTCAGTCCGTTTCTTCTTTTATATATATATAAATAGGTAGATGTACCTACAGAAATCTTAAAAAATTGTGTAACGAAAATATTTTTGCAACTTAAAATTGGCCTAGTAGGCGTTTCGGCCGCTGTGTTTCGTCCGATCCGGTTGAAACAGGAATTTCATTATTATTAAATTTTTTGAGTGGTGTTTCGAACTATAATTTTTTAAGCAAATTTTGTACAGTCAGAATGAAAAATCTTAGATAAGGTTATATTATTTTACTAAAATTCAGGCAATTTTTGGAAAAGTTAAAACTTAATATTATGTATATTCACTAACTTCTAAACTACGTACATTATACAAAATCATTTTATAATGTTACTCATATTATGAAAATGGAAATTCAAGATGCTGTGAGATTTATATCATTAAAATATTTATGGGTGAACTTTTCAGTAAATCACAACGCGAAACTATAAAAATCTAATAAATCCGATAACTTCAAAATATGTTATTCTCCATTATAGCTGCCCACAACTTGGAAATAAATCAGTATATTTGTATTCCATATTTCACTTAACGCGTGCGCCATCATTTCTTATGATTTTGTATAGCTACCTACTTAAAATCTGGAGTGATTTAGACGGGTTCCCAAAGGTCATCAATCATATCATTCAATTCATTCATCGCTAGAAATATCCTAGAGTTGTCATCGAACCGCACTTTGTTATATTCGCTAAAAGGGTAGATTTAATTAGCCATCATATACATATATACGTAGATGGTTATATTGTTAAAGCGATGTATAGAATCGGAGAACGGGGACATGCTATCGTACCTTCGTATTTACACATAGCTAGGTATAGAATTTTCAATACCACCAGCTATTGCCTTGCCGACTCTGCCGAGTAATTTTCAACCCTATTTTTCGGATCAAAGTAGATACTTCATAAACTTTAAAGAAATACAATCGATGAAAAATACACACATCAACACGGTCTAGGGATATTTCATACTCAATTAAATAACTCGAAAAGTACTGGCCGCATTGGAATCTTTTATACACCGATTTGTTTGTAATTTATCTCAGACTAATTCCAAATTAAATTTTTTGAAAATTCTTTTGTTTCGGTGGCATAAAAATGTCTTGATGTGTAGGAGAGGGAATTTTCATTTGTGCGAAATTTAGAAAACAATACGAATTACGTTTAGTTTCAGTTTTTTTTCATTTTTAAACGAAAGATAAAGCTAAAATTGAGGTATTGTAGCCATGCAACGCCAACATTTGACGAGGGCGGAGATGTTACGAGCTGTGGGAATGCTGGAAGCTGGGTCTGTTCAGCGTAATGTTGCTGAGGCCATAGGGACCCACCAAAATGTAATTTCAAGATTGTGGACACGCTATCGTGCCACAGGTGAAGTAGCGGAGAAGCACCGGGGGCCAAGTCGCATCACTACCCCCAGGCAAGACCTATTTTTGCAAATTACTGCGCGAGCTCAACCAAATGCAACGGCGACTCAATTGGTCCAAAGGCTGCGAGTGGAACACCAAGTGCTTGTGAGTGACCAAACTGTAAGAATGCGACTGCATGAAAGCAATCTACGCTCTCGTAGACCATTCCGGGTCCCACGGAGAGGCAATCGTGGACGACGATTAGAATGGGTTCGGAACCACGTGGACTGGGGCCGTGAGCAATGGTCCAATGTGCTGTTCACGGATGAATCCAGGTTCGGATTCCATCCAGATTCACGAAGGACGCGTGTGTGGCGAGTTCCTGGACGATGGAGCCGTCTTCAGAACCCTCAGGAAGTTCACCCATACCAAGGCGGAACAATTATGGTTTGGGCAGGAATTCGTCTTGGAGGACGGACGGATCTCGTTTGGGTGCGGGGCAATATGACGGCAGAACGATACGTCCAACAGGTGCTGGGGCCCGTAATCTTGCCCCACAGAACACAAATGGGGCAAAATTGCCTGCTCATGCACGACAATGCCCGGGCACACACGGCGAGAACGGTAGCAGCTTGGTTACATACGCACAATGTTAGGGCCTTAGACTGGCCTGCTCAATCGCCAGATCTAAATCCCATTGAGCATGCGTGGGATATGCTGCAATGAAGAGCTCTGAAGGAAGTTCCTAAAAATCTGGCTACAGAAGATCAACTTTTTGCGCACCTCAGAAGGACATGGGACAATATTCCGCAGCAAGACATTGACAACCTTGTTCTGAGCATGCCGAATCGTTGCCAATGTGTTAAGAACATCATGGGCGCTTTCTCAGACTAATAACTTCAAGTTTATAAACACAAATTAAATGATTTTTCTATTTTAATCAGTTTTTACTCATAAATTAAAAGTTAATTCATATACGGTTTCCGTCTATGCTTCATTTTTTTTCCATAAAATCCTGAAATTTTAATCGAAGTACCTTATCCATTATTAAAAAATGGTAGAATATTAAATAACGTATCTTTTAAATTTATACATGTCATATAAATAATTAACACATTGATAGTAATTCGCTTTTTTAAAAATATCCCTAGACCGTGTTGATGTGTTTATTAGCTATGCAAATGGATTTAGTTTGGCATGTTCTAGATTGAGATACTTGTAGTACCAATTTGAGCCTGAAGCTATGCTTTATTTGACGATATTGTCAGGTGATTAGTTAGACATTAAAACACAGAGGTACTACGGATTAGATCCCTTTGTTTGTATGAATGTTATTTTGCTAGTGGAACTGTGGCCAGCAGCAGTGACCTAAACTTTTAGAGAAAATCAATTCAAATTATAGAATGCAAAAGGTCAACCACTTGAAAGTCCAAATTACAGGGACAAATGTAAGCCGAGGGGTCTGAGGGGTCTTTTCCCATTTTCAACAAGTTATGGAGCGTTAATAACCTTTTTCCATAGCGCGTTGTTTTAACGTAATTCTGTGAAGACACGAAGATAACGGAAATATAATAATGGCGACAGCATTTATATCTCTACGTGTCTCGTAAAATGCTATCAAGATGAGGCATGTTTTAAAACTCCTCTGAGATATTGGATTAGTATAACAATATTATGTAATTAGAACCTTCTTAAGTTTGTTTTTATAGGTATATCTACTATGTAACTTATTACTTTATAAACTGATAACAAATACAGAGAGTAAGGTGCAACAAGGGACACACTTTAATGGTGTAATCATGAAAATAAAGCAATTTTTACCAACCAGTTTTTACTACCTAAATCTGGAACACAAAAAAAATTGATTGCATTTTGTAGGGGACAGCCCTGATTGACATTTCATTTTTATGAGTTCTACCTCACTCCTGTATAAATCTTTTTAGCTTTTTGAAGAGAATCATTTAATTTTTCACGAGCTGTGATTTTTTAGAACTTTCAGGACTTTTTCGTTTCTTGTTATCTACTGATATCCTTGTTTTATATTATGTTTATCTGCTCGTATCCATCATTGAAATATATAGTATAATAATTGTGTAATGCATTTCAGAATAACTTTCAACGCAAGCTGAAAAGTCAACAAAAGGAAACGGTGCTCCATTTTCTTGAAATATGCGGCAAATGCGGATGGCATTATCACATGTCGATGTTACAAACATTTCTTCAAGCAATACTCGAAATATAAGAAATACCTGCCTTGATATTATTAACTACCTTTGATGTTTCCTTCACAACATAAGGCAACGATGTTCCCGATACCATCGTGATCTTTTTGTTCTGTTTGCACATTTATATTTCTCTAACGGACGAATCTCACATTGACAAGTAACAATAGCTACATTATGTGCAAAAAATTGTATAACAAAATACCAAACTCCATAAAAACGCTACCATTTTCTAGATTTTTGGATATGTGAAAAAATTCACGGCAGTAGTATATATAACAAAATTAAAAGGAAAACTATCACAGCTAAGTAGGCTTTACAAGATTACGAGAAATATATAGTCGACCAACTTATAAAATGTAATTGTAAAATAAAAATAAACTTTTCGTTAGAGCAATGTTCGGTGCTTTCATTGTTTACGAAGTTCAGTATTTTTACCTAATTATATTCGTGAATGTAGCTGTTTGTACGGAACCCTCGGTGCGCGAGTCCAACTTGCACTTGGCCGGTTTTTGTGTTATCTGTTTGTTATTTAGTTAGACTTTGATAAAGCTTAGACTTGAGAAAAATTATGTGAGATTATTTTACAACGAAAAAATACTTAAATGTAACTTAATTGCCCTAATTAATTTATTTTTAACCTCTATAAACTGACTTTAGACACAACTAAGACAAACAAACAGGTTAAAAGCTCTTCAAATTAGTACTAAGTGTGTTAGTTTAAAAACGTTTAGGAACCAATATTGTAGTTTACGGTCCGACCTCACTGCTGTGTTGTTAAAACCCTTTCCCGTATTTGCTTTTAGGATTTGGGAGAGAACAAGTTTCTCCATATTGCAAATTTCATGTTATGTCAGGGAGAATTGCTTAGCATTTTTGACAGCTTTTGTCAGGCAAATTTAAACTTTGGCTATATCTAACCTAATATATAAATAGACCTTGTGACAACTAAGTGGTATCTAACCTTAGGACAAAAATTACGTAAAAGTGTACAAGTAGCTAAACACCATGAATTCAGCAGATTTAGTTAATTAAAAAAAAAATGTAAGAACCGACTTAAAAATCCAACGCCACCTGGTCTAGAATCATATACTGAATCCATGGTAGGTACTCTCCTTTTCGTGTTGGTATCAAAGACTCCCTGCATGGTAACTATTTGTATAAGTAGCCTTATCTAGACTAAGTTTACAGTAGGTATAATATACTTATACCTACTGTAAACTTAGTCTAGATAAGTAGCGATAAATACTTCTACTGATACTAAAGTACCTACCGTATCTAAGTAACTAATGAACACTTGGCAACATAATGGGCTAACATTTAATTAAGAACGAGCCGTCGATACGATAGAGAAAGACTTGACCAATACCTACTTCTTAATAAGTTCATTTACACCACTTATATAGATATTAAATTGTTGCCACGTGTAATAATAGTAGTACTCTACTAAATATTTCCTTATAAATATTGGAAAACGTTATTCCCAGATATAATAAAACGTTTTTCCTGTAATCTTATTCGCCGTTGTTAATAAATCACTTCACTCGTTTCAGCTTTTAGAATTACATTTAAGTTCAACCTTTTAGCGCTATGTCGCGGTAGGTTACTCTAAATTCATTTAACTGATGTTACGTACTTACCTACGTGTGGTGTAACTTTGGTGCATAGTACCACGCTGCTCCATCACCCCCTTTATTCGTATTCCTCGGTCATTACTCACAGGTCGTTACGAGCCACGCGTAAACCTACCTTCTAAGAGGCTTTCCACACCAACTTTATGCACCGTTTTGTGAAAACCGTAAACTCTCTCGACCAATGTTCTCCATTATCCAGAACATTGGTCGAGAGAGAGTTACGTAATGCCATTGTATTGATGTCATTATTGTCGAAACAAAACAAAATCGAGCCTTTGCTTCTCTGTGGGAGTTTGTAGATAGCATCAATTTCGTGGAAGCAAAGCGACGCCGACGCGACTTTGACGGGTTTCACATTCGCAACCGAAAATACGCCAACGTTGCAACTGTCATGTATAACGACCTTAACGTCTTTGCATTCCACTCTTCGTAAGGCTCATTTTATTTTACTGCCACATCAGTTCATTGTCACGTTCCACGTGTCTCGACACTTCCTCAAAGAGACGCTCGGGGTCTTAAAAGGTTATTAGGCAGATGGATACACTATCTTTTGGAGAGCCCAACTGAATGTAATCAAGCTCAGTAGCAACAAGTTTACGAGTCGCTTTACTGCTAGAGACTTTGTTGATCACCAATAAGAAAGCACTAAACTGAGACAACCCCAGTTCACTGAAAATATCTCAACCAAATTAATTTTTTGTGTAACCCTCGGGTCAAACAGATTTAATAGTGTAAAAGGGGTTTAATAAAATGCATATTTCACTTTGCAAAAAGTCTAATTGCTATTTAATTACTCTTTGTTACGTGCGGACATTAGGTATTTAGATAGGAATATTATACTTTTTTTTTTAAAGGTATCTATTTCTGTTATCGGCTAATTGCACTTAGAAACATAGTACTTAGTACTTTTATTATTTTTTGCAAGCTGGTCGGGTTAAGTGAGCGAGAAAAGATTAACTTTTTCCATCTTGATTTTATCAACTTACTCTGATTTACTCTATCGTAGTTTTGAAATAGATGAAGCTAGTTATAAAAATGAGCGAGAAAGATTTTCAGGTCAAAAATCAGCTCGTTATTTTTCTAATGTAAATATGATAGGTAAGAAACTTACTGTTACAACCTATTAATGTAGGTACATAGACATACTCGTACAAAGACATTTAAATGTATGTGTGAGTTAACTTTTTAATTGAAATAATTGGATCATCTAATAAGTAAAAAGAGCCCGAGGATAATGTTAAAAGGTCGTTCAGCATTTTAATCAAGTTAAATTGTACTCTTGATAATGTGGCTCTTAAACTAAGAACCCGATGAGAATCCTCTGGGACAAATGAGGTACTTTTATATGAGATGCAACAGAAAAATCACACATATGTTTTTTTTTTGTTGGTGTAGATGTACGCTAGTATTATTAATATTTTTTGTGGTCGATGTGAGCAGATCGCATACTATCTAAACAATATTGAGAACTATGCAAACTAATCTAAATCATCTTAGCTGCCACATCATCATCATATCAGGCGAAAGACCTCCACTGCTGGATGTAGGCCTTCCCCAAGCGTCGCCACATTTACCGGTCTCGTGCGTCTCGCATCCAGCGGATCCCCGCAACCTTCACCAGGTCATCAGTCCACCTAGTAAGAGGTCTACCAACGCAACGTCTGCCGGTTCGCGGTTGCCACTCCAGAACTTTTTGGACCATCGGCATTCCGTAATGTGCCCGGCCTACTGCCACTTAAGTTAGGCAATTCATTGGGATATGTCGGTAACCCTGATTCTTTTGCGGATCTCTACATTTCTGATTCGATCACGCATTGCCCTTTGGGAGCGACCACGTCTCAGGGCCGTAGGTCATTTCTGGCAACACAAACTGGTCATAGACTTTCGTCTTCAGACACTTTGGTAAGTTGGACGAGGAAATACCGGATTCGACGGTTGACCTCTTTCTCGAAGTTGGCCCTACCCAACTGCATCGTTTGTCCCAGGTAGACATAGTCGTCCACAACTTCGAGTGTAGAGTCTACGACCTTCATAGCAGTGGGTGTAACATGGTCATTCAATATCACCTTGGTTTTGTCCATTTTCATCTTAAGACCCACTCTTTCGGAAGCTCTACTAAGATCATCGAGCATTGTACTGAGTTCCTCCATGGTCTCAGCCATGACCACTATATCGTCGGCAAACCAAAGCTGAGTGATATACTCGTCATTGACGATGATGCCTAGCCCTCTCTAACCTAGAACCTTGAAGACATCCTCCAGTGCAGCGGTGAACAGTTTCGGAGATATGAAGTCCTTGTCTCACTCCTCGCTGCAGAAGGATAGGTTCCGATACCTGAACCTGAAGTCGACCTGACATGATGGCATTTTATTAAAAACACCTAAACACCTCGATGTACTGGTGGTCGATTTGGCACCATTGGAGAGACTGCAGTACAGCCCAAATCTCGATTGAATCGAAAACTTTCTCGTAGTCCATAAACACATAGCTGCCTGTCGCAACTAAAATAATAAATTGCTCAATAGTTGATCTTGGTATAAAATTATTGGTCTGCATCTATTTGTCTGGATTTTAAAATTGTGGGCAATCTTTACAGGTGCGTGGTAAAGTATCAGAATCCATTTCATTTTTATTTGACTTCAGGCCATCAGTTTACTTATACATAACATGGAACTATTTCTTTCAATGTTACGAGTAAATACCATCATGACTTACAAAAAAAGTATTATACGGACGAAATTATTATCATGAAACCATTTTCCAAATGGATTTTTCCACTGATATCCATCTTCAACCTTCTAGCAATAAATATAATATGTTTTATCCGGACATATTTCTATTGTGCGGTTATCACTCTATGAAATCAGGGTCTCATAAATACTTTGACAAAGGAAAACATTTTGTATTTGACGAGGGCACGACCTGACAAATGTTGAGTTCAAATACACAGGATATTGGTTACGCTGAATAATTAAACTCTGTGAAAACAACTTGGAGTTATGGCGTCATAACTGGTTTCATTGCCACGAAGTGCGAAATGGGAGCGTTTTATAAATAAGAAGATGAAATAGGAGTAGCTTTGTGTTTAGAGTCACAGCTGGTGGGAAATGTACAACAACGTACGCTGCTTGTGTACGGTGCACGCACCTACATGTTTTTTGTAAATAGGTTACCTATGTATTGTGTTGTCTCATAAGTAGACTCGCATATTTGCACTTTGAGCGCGAACTACTCGTACATGTGAGAGTAATCAATCAATCAATCAAATGTCAATCATACAGAAGAGCATAAATGACATTTTATACATAAGTTTCACTTAGATGTAGTTTGAGTCGGGCAACATGAATTTTTACAAGCTTTTATTTAACTTGCAATCTATTTATTTATATAAGTGTTCGGATCAAATCTTACAACTGAATTGTAAAGCAGTTATCCTCCACCGATTAAGATGAAATTTTGCATACACGATTAGTTTGGATGACAATGAATGACTGACGACTAAGTGACGTCATTCTAAATCCAATATGGCGGACGGACCAAGATGGCGGTCTAGTTATTTTTTGTGCACTGCCATGATATTGATATCAAAAGAAAGGGTTTACTGAGAAGAATACGAAAAAACCGGCCAAGTGCGAGTTAAACTAGCGCACGAAGGGCTCCTTACCATTATAGCAAAAAACGGCATAAAAATCACGTCGGTTGTTTGGGAGCCCCCATAAATATTTATTTTATTCTGTTTTTAGTATTTGTTGTTATAGCGGCAACAGAAATAAATAATCTGTGAAAATTTCAACTCTCTAGCTATCGTGGTTCTTGAAATACAGCCTGATGACAGACAGACAGACGGACCGCGGAGTCTTAGTAATAGGGTCCCGTTTTTACCCTTTGGGTACGGAACCCTAAAAAGCATGTTTTAAAAAAATAATTTCAATGTATATTTTTTTATAAGTTATATATGAAAAACTTATTAATTAGATGCAGGCCCGTTGAGCACTTACTGAGGTTCTTGAATTTTACTGTAGGTTTCTGCATACATTACATTGACAATCCTCAATGTTCAGGTGCATCCTGCATTTGCACCTTACAGCTCTCGCGAACCCATCGTCATTTTCCTCAAACCACGTGTTTCAATCACGCAATGGATACTGAAGATGGCGTTTTCACCCAGTAGTCCTCCATAACGTTTTCATAGGAACCTAAAATACTGTCAAATGAAATAGGCGTAGCTTTGTGTTTAGTCACAGCTGGTCGGAAATGTACAACAAAGTTCACTGCTCATTACAAACCTGTCGTATATTTTCTCAAACATGTAAATCACTCAATGGGTATTGAAGTTTGCGTTTTCGTCCAGTAGTGCCCAGATGTGCATAACGTTTAAATTTGTAGGCGACTAAAAATACGTTCAAAGCCCACAGTCATTACTCCGTGGTTCTGTTTGTTTATTACTGCAGTCAGCGCATGATGGATCGATGGCTTTATGATTCACTGTTTACTTTTTGATAAACATATTTTCTAAAATTGTATAAACATTTTAATGTAAAACAGAGCTGTTTTTGTCTGATTTTAGAATGTAATAACGTAATCTAGGAAGGTTTCGAGGTATTCAATGTTTATTTTTGCGGGTGCGTGTTATGAAACATGTTTCTGTTTGTGTGGTTACTTTGATAGAGATTTGAGTTTTAATCAAGGGACTGAGGGGAAAACTGGTCAACAATAGTCGTTCCATGTTTGCTACTGGACGGACCAAAATTTCATAACAATCAATTCGGTTTCACTATGTTTTAAGTAAAACTCACTATGAGAAAATCTACCGTAGACGCGGCCCTTATTGTTAGGAAAATATTTAATACATCTGAACATTAGTACGTAATTGGGATTTTTCTAGATATTTCTGGGGCTTTTGATAATGCATGGTGGTCAATGCTATTACTTAAAATAAAAACTCGCAACTCACAGGGCATGGAAACTTTAAAAGTAAATTATTTTCCTTTAAGCTCGTTGCCTGCTTCGTCTTTATGTCGGTGTTCTACATCTGACTGCGAATAAGTACAATCTGCACATAATATCTTATGGCAGTGTATTCTTTGGCAGAGTGATCGCAATATTATGTTGAATAATGTACAGGCTGCATCACGAGTTGTTTACTATACGGACCTTGTGGAAAATAGAATACATTTCCGTGCGTTAAAGTGTTTTTGCCATACCTATTATTGGAATCAAATATAACAGCTCACAATATTAGGACCCATTAATATTAATGCTATTTTTTATCCGTGGTGCTAGACAACTAGGCTTATCCCAGTTATAAACGTCCCTTTGTGCCTATTGGCCTTGTTTGTTCTGTCTCCTGCTTGGTATGGAGGGAAATGGAAATTTGTAGTTTTTCCTACTCCTCCGTTATTCTTTACTGATTAATTTCGTTGCAGGATCCAAGACAGTTAAATTCATTCTCCGGGACTTCGTCGAGCTTCGCTTTTCTGGTGGTCACCACTGTTGATTCTGGCTTTCAGGAGTTGCAGTGGTTTGGCAATAGTGCGGTGGGATTGTAAACAATATTCTTATTAGCCTCATAATTTTATCTGAAAGACACAGCAGTGGACTATTGAACGTAGGCGTGAATCTCGTATCCAGATGATTCCCACAACCTTAATCAGGTCATCGGTCCACCTAGTGGGAGGCCTACTAAAGGAACGTTCCGATACGCGGGTGCCACGCCAGAACTTTTCGGCTCCATCATCCATCCGTTCTGCGAGCAATGTGCCTTGCCGACTGCCACAATTCTACGGGATTTGTCGGCAACTTTGATTCTCCTGTGGATATTTTCATTGTTGATACAATCACGCGAGTAAACCCCTAGCTTAGCTCTCTCCATCACGATTCAGTTCATGTCATGTTATCTAATAAATATTAGTACTGAATCATTTTCAGAAAGTCAAATAAGAATAAGCTTTCTTATTTACGAGCCATCTTTACTCAATAAGGCTGGATGTCTTCCAAAAAAAGGGAACATAATACATATATTTCTTTTCTCATTTAAACTCGGTTGTTATTCAGCATCAGTATTTCGGTATTTCGTATCTTTTTTCTTACATTCTTCATTTCTATTCTGGGCCCATCACATCGAGACTTTCGTTCTCGTAAATCATCGAAGATACTTAGAATTCTTATCACTCTCGTGCTATTGCTTTTCTTGTCACAATCCGGAAATCTTAATTTTATTGGCTTTTATTTTGATTAGCTCCACTTACGCCAAATTCTTAACTTAGAGATAATTGCTTACACAAGGTTAAATAACAAATATGTCAAAGATAATTATTTTGTACATTAGTTACGAACTCGGGGTTAATAAGATACTCAAGTTGCTGGTTGTTTTACATTACGTAGATAACCTAAAGGAGCCTTTCCTGTCGCAAGTCTGCTGGAAGAAATTTCTAATAAAATAAGCAGTGCCTTTGTGCTCTTCAATCTGTATTCCTTCTTGTCTCTGTGAAGTAAAAAATAAAATGTGGTAAAATTGTTTATTTATTTGTTTGCAAGGATTAATCTGTAAAAAGTCTGACTAAAATACAAACATCCGCTGGTAGAAAGCTACACTATATTTGAGTACTTTTGGCTATTTTATTTTAGGAAAAATGCATGATTCCTATAGGATAGCGAGCGAAACCGCAGGAAAAGCTAGTTTCTACCAGGACAATTGCCCCACAGTGGGACAGACCCCCTTCCCCCCCCCGCCCGTTTCAGACGAAAAACCTGCCTTCCCAACTGAGACGTCGATTGCTCTGGTTAAGAGACATCAGACAACCACTCCTCTTCCTCCTCTGACAACTGTTAAGTTGCCACTGAGGGTAAGAGGAAGAGAAAAAAGGCCAAGTCCCATTCAAAGGCCACTAAGGCTAAAAAGGTAGGGAGTAGAATACAAACTATGTTAACATACAATCGCATTCGCTCCGTCCTCGCCGCCGAGGCCCGTCGCGCTTTATTTCTATAAATACAAGCCAGCCCGCGAATTGCTAAGACATAGTTAAATTAGTTGCTTTAAAGGAGTTTCTTGTCCGTTCTTCTCCACGTAGTTATTTTCCGAACGGATGGTAGAATTAGGTAATCATGATCCAGGTCTAGTTGCCCCACCAGCTATGCCCTGAGCCGAGGATCGTATCCCACAGGGATAGCCCTCGGCGTGGTCGCTTAGGTTAAATTTTTATGCCTGGCTGAAGGCTCTAGTTTAATCTCCACAGGGAAGTCCGGTTAAGCAGTAGCCTATAACTTTGATTGAACTGCGAGAAGGAACTCATACAAAAAAAAACCATTGGTACAGTTGCCCCGATAGCCATTACTCTATTTTCACGGATGAATCGCATGCTATATTATTAATCTATCGAAAGATTTTCCAAATACCACTAAGTTGACCGTATCTCATATCTATGTGCGATTGCATGGCAAGGCAAAATACAATAAAGTTATTGCGGGATAGATTTCTTTCCTCGGTCTCCTAAATATCTGTCCTAGACGTAATTTACATGGATTAGGCAACTATCGCCTACGTGGGAAAGATGTCCCAATATATAGGTCCGCAAGAATCGCTAATACTTAAAAAATATTAAAGATACGGTTTTTTACTTTTCATAAATTTGTAGATAAAAACCAAAATACCAGCCAGTTTTACAAATAAAGCTTTTTATACTGAGAGATATAGTGTTATTTCAAAAAGTGTAGCAAAATTCCCTTATTCAATTTTTGTTTTATTCGGTTTACTGCAGATTGGCGGCTGGATTTACACCAGTACTTTGCTTTCTGAAGCGCAGTGTAGTGTTTCCAATTCGATTCGCTAGTTTGTAACCTAATATGTTGGGCTTTTTGGTTTGCTGCAAATATTGTTCCCGCGTATTTTCCGACCACGCTATATGAGAATGTAATCTATATGTATGTTACCTTCTCACGTTTTAACAGCTGAACGTATTTGGATGAAACTTGGCATACAGCTGGATAGACCATATTCTAGATTAGGACATAGGATACTACATATCTTGGTAGTATGATCAATACGATACCATGCTGTTACTGTTACTATGCAGAGCAAAGGCAGAAGGCACTTCATATACAGATGTAGTATGATCACTTAAGATATTCTTCTCGCGAGCACAGATAATATAATACTAGCATACAGATGCCTCATGCGTAACTAGCGTTTTTCGTCCGATTAAGCTGATAATTTTAATAAGTATTTCGATCGTGTTCGGTTCCGTTCCACGGCTATAGATGGTGTTAGCAGTGACTTGCAAGTAAAAAGATTTTCTCGGTTCGTGACAATTTTTTTCTTTAAATACAGTGCCGATGTGTTTTATCGTATTTTATTGCACGTTTTCACAGTTTTATTGTACCAAAATATGATAGAAAACAAATTTAAAAAATTGAGTAGCATGCCTCAGAAATTTAAAACAGCGCCATCTATTGAAAACAATTTGAAATGATCCGTTCAAATAATCTTTGAAATGTGAATTAAGAGCCCAATATTCCTTAATTTTGTGCTTATGAGAATGGATTAAACAAGTAAATACAATTTTTTATGATCAGTTCTAGAAAATGTTAATTTTACACACAATTCAATAACATAGTGACATCTAGTGTAATTTATTTGAACCAAATTTTCTTAGTTACCAGAAGCTAGTCTACTATAAGTATCTTCGAAGTTTGAGAGTAGAGTGTAAATAAGCTTTACCTAAGATATACTGATCCAATACAACCCTACCTAATTCTATTATTTACCAGGCGTTCTTGATTCTCCTCTGGACTCGAAATTCAATCAATCACCTGAGGCTAGGCAGTTTGAAGTTTACCCTAACAGCTTTACATTTTAAGAAAAGAAATACGGGTACCTACTAAAATATCAAGCTGGATAAAACTAACATGAAAACCGAAACACATAGAACATACGGTTAATATATCACAAGTTATCTACTATCGGACAAGGACGGCAAAAACAGCGTAAACATTATGATACAGGATAATATTTATCGCAAAAAAATTGTACAATAAACAAAGAATAAAACGCACAGTTTATTTATTTACTGAAGTAAAAGTTTTATCATCATATCCGTCATCATGCCCTTTATGATTGTCATCTTTATAAAACCGGTAAGTTTTCTTCTTCGCCGTATCGATGATTCCTCAATTATATACGCTTTGACCAGAATTCAGCCACGGCAATAGCGTTTTCATTTGCCTCACAAAGGTCCTTCAGGGTGCAGGTGTTGTTACACAGAGAGCACGATAGGAAGTGAGACATTGTTTGGTACGTAGCTCCGCAATCGCACTACGGGTCATTGGAGTACCCCCATCTAACTAAGTTGTGACTGCAGCGACCCACTTGGCTTCGGAGGCGGTTTAAAGATTTCCAGGTGGGCCATGGAAGTTGGTGGCCTGCAGGGAGGCTCAACATAGTCAGTTGGAGGAGGATGTTTGAGGAACCACAGTCTCTTCTTTGCCTCACTAGATCTGCTGTCATTAATTGGTTAACCTTAGAAAGCTTTTCCGACTCTTCAATCTGCCTCTTGGCTTGTCCACAACCAGTATGTTTTATAATAAGTTTTATAACTATAATCAGCTGGCCAAACAACACATTCGCTAAAGTAAACACTGGCCGGGCCAGAACAATTTGATTCGAACATTATTTGGCACTGGTTTGACATAGTGACGAGAACAGGAATGGATAGAATGCTTTTTTAACAAATCAAATTAGAATTGACTGTTGTGATACAAGGAGCCTTTAAAGAAAGAAAAAAAATTGTGGCCCGCACAGGAGACACGAGATAAACAAAAACACAAATAGAAAGAAAGAAAAAACGTTTATTTGCGCCAGGCACGACGCATACCATAAAAAAACAAAGGAAAGCTTAAATACAAATACAAAGTATGCGTCACAACCACGCAAAACGGTCATCGCTCAGCATAATGCTGAGACTCTGCGCAAGACAGAGCCACAGCGCTGGTTTTCAGCGATAGCCGGTGTCGATTGGGTGACGTCGAAACAATGAAACCTTAAGGGCAAGTGACGGAGCGAACATGTTCCATTTACATATAAAATAAACTAAACAAATAAATGAGTAAAAATAAATACGTAACAAGTACAATAATAAATACAATAATAAAAATTAAAATATAAAAACCCCGTGCGGGACCATAAAGGCTCCTATCTCAGCATGTGTAACGATATTCAAAAGAAAATAACGCTACGCTGGTTTTCTGATAAAGGCCCACTGTTGATGCTACGGACACATTCATGGAAACGGAACATACAATATATAAAAAATTACATAGAATAAAATAAATAGTATAAACACTGAAGGTGATTCAAAGTATGTATCTATCATTGTTTTTAAAACGTTCTGCAATACCGTATAACTTAAAAAAGTTTTAACCCCTGAAAGATGAAAAGTACTGAAAATACTCAAGAATATGAACAACTTGTACTAGACGGGGAAGTTTTACAGGGCCCAACTCTGAAAGCAAGAGAAGGGCCCATTTTTGTTGTATATTATTATTGATATACATTTTCTCGAATGATGTGAAGATTAATCTCACAGCTGATTTATTATATATAAATCATTGTCTCTTGAAATTCCTTTTGTCTATTGGAAGAGTCATTTACATGAGCTTATAAGCCGTTAAAGATATTATCCAAAGTATGATTTTTTTTCCCGTGAAAAGCTATGATTGACATAAATTATCCAGTAATTCATCTGCGTAATTCATTCAACAAATTTTTGAAGCATGTTGCATATTCTACAGCATCCAACTCGTTCATAGGTAATATCGTTCTTACAAGATTGTTGATACCATGTTCAAAAATTACTTTGCTCAACTGCACAGCGAAGCCAATTTTATGTTGGCGAACACGGTGTTTTTTTGAAAAAAAAACCACAAATGAAATTGAGTTACTTGCCGTTCAGCAACTAAACAAAAATTTTAGTATTGACTTCTTGGCATCCTTATAATTAATAATATCCTGTGTGAAGACATAGTAGCATTTTGTGACTTCCTTTATTAACCTTCAATCATTTCGATTACTTGTGAGGCAATAACGCCTGGAAATCATGGGGAGATTGTACCACAGGGGTGGTTCCAATGACCTCTTCTTTTTCTAGTAAGAATCACAATGTCATTACTTATGTGGATGTTCGTAGTTTGTCCATAAAACAAAATATTATTGTCACATTATCATGGGCCGGGCAATCTTCTCACAGCGACGTAAATGCGAACAAAAACGGGCGTCTAAAGTTTCACCCTAGGGGAGTTGAAAATAGTACATATAATGTAAAAAGGGTAAAATGTTTTGTTGATTCATCACTCTTTCTGTCGTCAAACTTTTTCTGCTGCGTTTTTCACACATGTGGTTTGGCCTATTTATAGAAATGTGATTTCAGCGTAACTAACCCATTTGTTATTAATGGAAAAAAGAATGGACTTAAGAAGAGGTGGGCCAATTTTAGTCACCTATTTTCAATATATCTGCAAAGCTTTTCTTTTTTTTTATGATTACTTGTGTGCTTTCATTATTTTGAGACGCAAACTTACAACTTTTATTTCGTTGCTACAATTATACGATTTTTCTAAGATGCGTTGTAAAACCCAAACTTGACGTTTAAGGTAGGCAATCTGCAGGCATTTTCGCAGTTTTCGCCGCAGAATATATCATGTGCCTGCCTAAACAATACGAACGAATTAATGAGTAAGCTACCACGAAATACCAGAGCGTGAGTCGTGTCATACAAATTGTCGGTGTACCTCAAAGTGAAAAGGGTAGGTGTTTGAAGCAACCGTATGTACAATTTATTACCGTAAGTTATATGAGACCGTTTTCAAAACCAGTACATTCCACTCCTCCGGCTTTTGTTTAACAAAAGAAAACAATAAAGAGGTTAATGAAAGAAAATAGGACTTGAAACGTTAATTAATGTAGTATTGTTTTGTATTCATTTACACAGGTTGTATAACACGTTATAATGACGATTCAGAACACGATATTTTTAAGGGTTCCGTTCCCAAAGGGTAAAAACAGGACCCTATTACTAAGACTCCACTGTCCGTCTGTCTCTTACCAGGCTGTATCTCATGAACCGTGATAGCTAGACAGTTAAAATTTGTTGCCGCTGTAACAAAAAAAATATGTTACGGAACCCTTCGTTCGCGAGTCTGTCTCGAATTTGCCGGTTTTTGTATTGAAATTAAGAATGTCAATCGTGTAGGTGTGTCGATGACCACTATTGTGATGCATCAACTACAGTTGTAGTCCCTAAAAGCTGAACTATCATCGTCTCTTTCTCACAAGGCCTGTTAGTAGCAGATGCCACTATTACTACCTTACAAGAAAGTAGAAGCGCAGTTAAATCTTGATGTTGAATGTCACGGTGAAATTTCCATCGTTGAAATTCTGTCGGAGCCTACGAGTAGGAAGTTTCTCGCTAAATGCTTTCAAATTCAAAGTAAATGTGGGGGAGACAAAATTTAGCCAGAGCGGGTAAAGTTTTATGCGAGTGATTTTCGTTCACGAATAAATCCACATGACGATGACTCGGTACTTAAGTGAAAATCACACAGGTAGAATGTGGTGTGGAAGTAAGGAAACTTCAAGACGTATCTAAGTTGAAAGAAGGTCAATTTCGAAAGTGTACAGACTGTTTATAAGAATACTAGCTGACCCGGCAAACTTTGTTTTGCCATAAAAACACCAAACATTCATCTACCCTACCTAACACTATCTACCCAACTCTACCTACCCTACCATACCTACCCTACTCTACCTACCCTACCCTACCTACCCTACCCTACCTACCCTACCCTACCTGCCCTACCCTACCTACCCTACCCTAACCTACCCTACCCTACCCTACCCTACCTACCCTACCTACCCTACCTACCCTACCCTACCTACCCTACCCTACCTACCCTACCCTACCTACCCTACCCTACCTACCCTACCCTACCTACCCTACCCTACCTACCCTACCCTACCTACCCTACCCTACCTACCCTACCCTACCTACCCTACCCTACCTACCCTACCCTACCTACCCTACCCTACCTACCCTACCCTACCTACCCTACCCTACCTACCCTACCCTACCTACCCTACCTACCCTACCCTACCTACCCTACCCTACCTACCCTACCCTACCTACCCTACCCTACCTACCCTACCCTACCTACCCTACCCTACCTACCCTACCCTACCTACCCTACCCTACCTACCCTACCCTACCTACCCTACCCTACCTACCCTACCCTACCTACCCTACCCTACCTACCCTACCCTACCTACCCTACCCTACCTACCCTACCCTACCTACCCTACCCTACCTACCCGACCCTACCTACCCTACCCTACCTACCCTACCTACCCTACCTACCCTACCTACCCTACCTACCCTACCCTACCTACCCTACCCTACCTACCCTACCCTACCTACCCTACCTACCCTACCTACCCTACCCTACCTACCCTACCCTACCTACCCTACCCTACCTACCCTACTCTACCTACCCTACCCTACCTACCCTACCCTACCTACCCTACCTACCCTACCTACCCTACCTACCCTACCTACCCTACCTACCCTACCCTACCTACCCTATTAAATGAATTGAAATTACGTCTCAAGGCTGTTTGGTTATTTTTTGCCATTCTTATGAAGTAAACAACACCATACTTCGTGATAGTTCATTCATCATGTGGTAAATAGTTTGTGCGTCATAATTATGAACTTTTAGCTAATTGTGACGCACACATCTTGAAACATAGATATGTGACGAAGTTATGACCCGTCATGTCTGTCCCTGTAGTGTATAAAGATCGCTGCATATGTAAAGTGTTTTTTTTTTCGGTCGGTGTGGGACGATAAGTTCGTTTCATATAAATACCAAGGTACGCTACGTCGCCGTTCCGTTCGTGCACCCTTGATGTATGATGTATTATGTATGCTCTTTCGTATACTACAAGAACATATTTTTAAAACGTATCGTCCCGTTCCATCAGGAATAAAACACGTTACGATTGCAGCAAACTTCATTGCCGCCTAAAGACGTCTATTGCTGGACATAGACCTCCCCCAAGCGTTGCCACATTGACCAATCCCGTGCGTCTCGAATCCAGCCGATTCCCGCAACCTAATCCAGTCATCGGTCCACCTAGTGGGAGGCCTGCCTACGCATCTTCATCATCATCATCTTTCGGTTCGCGGTCGTCATTCCAGAACTTTTCAGCTATATCATCCAGCCATTCTGCGAGCAATGTCCCCTGCCCACTGCCACTTAAGTTTCGCAATTCTTCGGGCTATGTGACTAATGTTTGGTTCTTCTGCGGATATCCTCATTTCTGATGCGATCACGCAAGGAAACTTCGAGCATAGCCCTGTAGCGACCATAAATCGTGCCAATTTTCTTTAATTTAATTTGTAAATGAATACACTTTGTAGTCACAAGTTGACAATCCCTTTTTTGTAGATACTAAGGCTTTATTCCTGTAAAGCCTTGGTTACAGACCATTGTTAAAACTCAAGGCTTATCGGGCGATATTGTTTAGTAACTGAAGTCCTTTACTTACTTAATACTTTATTGTTAGAATTTCTTCTGGTTTAATCCGAGATCGCTGTAGAAAAAGTTACCGAGAAATTGTAAAAAAAAATCGTTGAATAGTTTCTAGGGTTCCGTACTTGCGTACACGTATATCAAAAATTGTTTTCTTTAAGTCGATATATAATGTTCGTCTCATAGCTCTATCTTAATAATCCGTAAGAGGTAAGTGGGTCAGTAAAAACCTAATGGTTGAAATTATGCTTTTTTTAGTGATGATGATGTTTTTTTGTTAAAACCTTTATCTAGTACAGAACCTTCAGTGTGGAAGTAAGTAGGTATGATTAAGACTTAGACGGTTTTGATTAATAAACATGAAAATTTTAATTTTAACCATAATTCAAGCTGGTGGTAAAGTGGTAGTTAAATCAAATCTAAGCAAGATTTGATTTAACTACCACTTTAGTCTTTGCAGACTTTGTAATACTTAGATATGAATTTATACAAAGTGTGGGTCCGGTCGTCACACGCCTATCTGTGATCTTTTTGACGCGGGCCGCCGCCATCAGCAAATGTCTACGTAGAAAAGTATTTGACAAGATCGAATTCCTCTACTGTGGAACCAAGGCCGGATTGCCTCTAAGTAATGTAATAGTTTATTTGGATGGCTTTTATTCTCTTTGTATATGTGGTTTTTGAAGCGATTCGATAAAGTGAACAGATTGTGTGAGTAAAAGAATTATAGTATCAAAAATCGTTGTGTAACTGCGCAAAAAGCATATTGTCTAGAATAATAAAAAGAAAAGAAGAAAAGAAACGAAACGTGAAGGATTAAAAAAAATGGAATCCCCTGATGCTACGCCGTAGCAAAGGTATTTTGATATCAATGCTACGCCGCTTCGGCTACGCGTCGTAGCAGATAACCGATGCGTTACGTGTTGAGCTATTTATTATTGCATAATTTTATATGCATTGATATAAAATTATGCAATATTAATAATTAATAATGCATAATTTTGGAAAAATGTTTTTCCTTACTAAATATTCAATGTATCATTATCTTTTACAACCAACTTGATATCGTTACCGAGAAAATTCTCTCGCAAGGACAATAGATACGGTTAAACCTACATAATTATAAAGGTATTATATCCTGCTTTTAAATGAACATAAAGACTTTCTGCCGCATAAACCTATCTAGTTTCCTTTCATCTTACAATACAAGGTTGACGTCACACACACTTAACTATTACAGAGCACCCTTTATTATATCATGAAACAGACACATTGGTAATTAACTAAGGTTTATACCATACTAGCTTTTGCTAGCGGCTTTGTTCGCGTGAAAGTCGTAAATTATCCCCTGGGATATGGAGGCTGGGATACTAATTGCGTATTTGAATTCAGCAAGGCAAAGGGTTTTGACCCCATCAATCGACCAATCACAATACGGAAATCCACATCGCGTCTTTCATCTAGCATGTGATTAGTCGATTGATGGGGTCAAAACCCTTTATAGTATCATATTTATATTTAGGCGTATTTATTTACTTTACCGGTGTTGAGGCTATGGGACTTTTATATTCATAATATACCTAGTAGTTTTTCCCTTAACCAGATCCAAAGGAAAACATGCTTTTTGACTGGATTGAAATTTGCTTATAATGTCATTCAGCCATAGAGTAGTGGCTATTATTGAAAAAACCGGCCGAGTGCGAGCCGGACTCGCGCACGAAGGGTTCCGTACCGTTACGTTATCGCAATAAACGGCAAATAAATCACGTTTGTTGTGTGGTAGCCCCACTTAAATATTTATTTTATTCTGTCTTTAGTATTTGTTATTATAGCGGGAACAGAAATACATCATCTGTGAAAATTTCAACGGTCTAGCTATCACGGTAGATGAGATAAAGCCTGGTGACATACAGACACATAGACCGACGGACAGTGTAGTCTTAGTAATGAGGTTCCGTTTTTACCCTTTAGTACGGAACCCCAAAAAGATTTCAGAATCGTATAAGTAACTACTTTCAGAGGTAACAAACATGTAAACAAACAACTTTTACCTTTTACTATTAGGTTAGATCTAAGTTCTACAAGCTCATGCCCGCGGCTCCGCCCGTGTATATACTTACCCTTACATAGTATAAAAAAGTCGCTTCCCTCTGTCTGTCCCTATGTATGCTTAGATCTTTAAAACTACGCAACGTATTTTGATGCGGTTTTTTTAATAGGTAGAGTAATTAAAGAGGAAGATTTATATGTTTAATACACGCGGGCGAAGCCGCTGGCAGAAGCTAGTATCTTTATAAACTACTATGTGTTATTCTTATGTATAAGCTATATTACTGTGAAGTTTCATCAAAATCCGTTCAGTATAGTTTTTGCGTGAGAGAGTAACAAACATCCATCCGTCCATACTCACAAACTATCATTTTTATAATAATAAGAGGACTATATATGTTATACTATACATATTATAAAGTTTCTTGGCCTTCCTTTCGTGGAAAAGCCACAGTTGTAGTCAGTTCAAGGACTACTAAAAATAAACCTGAAGAATACGGCATTGTACTCCATGCTGTGTATTGTATATACATTCTAATGTAAAAGATACAAAGTCTTCTTCTTGTAATTTGAAAGACATTGTCTGTTGTGGAGTCACGTTTGCTGTTACAGTTGGTTGTTGATCTTTATCTATGACTTTATGTATGTACATGAAATCAATAAATAAATAATAAAAATACAACGTGCATTTCAAGAAAATTGGATGCCAGAAATAAATAACACCCTTTGTTAATAGTTACTAAACGACACGACAGACGTTGGCCTCTACTAATTGAGTTTATACAAAAATCACTGGCAGTTTTTGCGTGCAACTTTTCCAATTTCGCTTATAACCATAACACCTTTGTTAATAGTTACTGAACGACACGACAGACGTTGGCCTCTATAAACTGAGTTTATACAAAAACCACTGCCAGTTTTTCCGTGCAACTTTTCCAATTTCGCTTATAACCATAACACCTTTGTTAATAGTTACTGAACGACACGACAGACGTTGGCCTCTATAAACTGAGTTTATACAAAAACCACTGCCAGTTTTTCCGTGCAACTTTTCCAATTTCGCTCATAACCATAACAAAAAAAAACCGTTGCGTTTACCAACGGACAGCATTTAATTTTACAAGCTTTTAATTAACTTGCATTGTATGTATGTTTGTAAGTGTGTTCGGGTCAAATCTTGCAACTGAATTTCAAAGCAGTCATCCCCCGATTAAGATGAAATTTTGCATTCTCGTTTAGTTTTGATGACAATGCATTGTTTGATAAGTGACGTAATTCTAAATCCAATATGGCGGACGGCCCAAGATAGTGGACTAGTTATTTTTTGTGCACTGCCATTATAATGGGTATCAAATGAAAGAGTTTGCTGAGAAAAATACGAAAAAAGTTTGTTTATAAAAAAAATAAAAATGAATTAATGATTTATCTGTAAGATGGGCGCTTGATTTCAATCGTATTTATTTGTTTTTCTTTCAAATATTTTCCTCAACTTGGGGCCATTTTTGACAACTTCAATTTGAATTTGACGTTGAGTGGACCCGGAAAAGATGGAAATATTAGGATGTGGGTACCCCATATACCCTAATCATTTTTGTGTCAGACAGGAGTCTGAGAATAAGTTTTACAAAAGGTTGTCGTGTTACCCAGCAACATGGGAAGTGGAGGTCAGATAGGCTTCATGGCCTCATGTATAAAATTGGTAAAAACAAAAAAATTGGCTTGCACAAGGGATACAGATAGTATAACAAAACTAGCTTTTCCCCGTGGCTTCGCTCCCGTGGCTCACCCCACGTGGAAAACAAACATACAAATAAAGAAACTTAGAAACAATCAAATATTTCCTCTTTATAATATTAATAATATGGAAAACAAACTTACAAATAAATAATTTTACAAACAATAAAATCTTTCTGCTTTATAATAGTGTAGACAGAAGTAAATTATTTTTCAACACACTTGCTCATAAAGTGGCTCTAATTTCACCGCAATTAGGCACATAATGATACCTGTTATCAAACTGTGACTTTTTCATTGCTATTATTCACAAGTGAGTTATAGAGTTTTTTTTTTTTAATTTATTGATTGAGTTGCTTTGAAAAAACTCATTCTTTTTAGTCTATGGCCGATCGCCATTTTTAGATGCGCGCGCATAGGAAAACTGATTAATTTTGCCCGCCATTGCGAAAAAATTTATACAACTCGTTTTCACTGTTGGAAATGATTTTTTGTATTATTTTCTTCACAAGTGTGTTGAAAAACGTCGTATGATACACGTGTGTATTGATGATTACCGTCCTCGGCTATCTTAAGACCCTCACCTAACGGCTCGGGTCTCAATGGCGCCTCAGCGGTAATCACCAACATTACACACTTGTACCATAATGTACTATTATTTATTTTACATTATATTCTGCTATTCAGCAGCAGCAAGTGTGACTGACAGCCGATCTACATACATGTAGGAATACGCTAGGCAGATGATGATTGTGTACCTGCATATACTTCGTATTTATACTAGACCGTGGTTGTTTACCTACAACTAAAATAAATAGGTACTAAACATAAACTAACTCAAAAATATCTCATGAAAGTGATAATCTTTACTAAAAAACTTTTCTCAAAATAATAAAGCGTGATAAGTAAAAGGGCCGCAAGGATTTTAATCTGGTTTATATATCGCCTGTTTTACTTGTGCATAAAGTTTTAATTAAGAAATTATATTAATGAACAGTTCTAATGAGCCCGTATTCACCGTAGTTTCACAAAGTTGTTGAAAATAGTCTCACTCAAACCAAAAATAGCTTTTTTAGCGTTTCCTGCTTTTAACTGGGCAAAGGCCTCTCCGAAGCCCTTTCACTCGTTTCATGCACCGTTTCGTACAAGTATTAATTAAGTAAAAGAAAATGCGAGTGTATAGAAACATTTGGATGTTTATCAATGAATCACTGCGTTTAATTAAAGCGTCGAACTTTGTATTGCGTCCTTTTAAAAGTAGGTAACCCATGAGTCATGAAATCAGTTTAAACTTCCCTCTCTAACGCCATCTACCGGAACACTAATAATACACTAGCACGCTTTTCCTAAGCTGAAACCCTGAACGTCAGAGTTTCCATCCAATTATTGAAAATTCTGGTAGATGGCGCTGTTACAAATTCACAACTCTGAAAACTGGCTGTTAACCAACTTTAGAGATTCTGAAAATAGAGGATAGGTGTCGCTCAAGTCTCTGTGTACCAAAATAGTCTCTAATCCAGTTCCTTTTTGCAGAATTCGGTTTGTTAGAGTCTTCTATCAAGTTTTTTTAGCAATTCTGCTTGCTACTTCTTGAAGTACCTATACTTTTTTTCCAATTTATTTCTATTGAGTAATTTAATTAAATCTAGTCATTTACGAAGCCCATTACTCAGGTGCGGTGCTTGATGTACGATTTCAAAATGAATTTTCTGTAGGGGTTCTTATTATTAATTTATTTTCTTTATTAAAATTAACTAAATACATATCTCTGTAATTTCCATATTTAATTGCCACCATCTCGGTTTCAATATTCTGTCTTATGTTTATTTGGCTAAATATGTAGCTATTTAAACAAGATGGTGGGAATGATTAATTTTCAATTTAGTGTCTGTACTAGGTGTTAGAGCTTATCTGGCTGAAGCTTATTAATTCAAGGCAAAGAAAGGCTCAAAGCAGTTATAATAGATAGACGCACATTTTAGCAGCCCATTAATCTTTCAACCCACTACATTTGCTATTCAGCCATTATTTTAGATCATTTTATTTCATGTCAGACATTTTAATAAGCTGAACATTCTGTATCTAGACAGCGATGAATTTTTAATGGTCGTTTCATTTGTAACGTTATTATTTCGTATCTACGCGAAGGTACTCTATTTTATTATCCTACCAGACTAATTCATGTCTGTGTAAGATATTGACGTGGTACTTACCTACATAATTTGTTAGGGTTCCGTACTCAAAGGTTAAAAACGGGACCCTATTACTAAGACTCCACCGTCTGTCTGTAACCAGGCTGTATCTCATAAACCGTGATAGCTAGACAGTTGACATTTTCACAGATGATGTATTTTTGTTGCCGCTGTAGTAACAAATACCAAAAACAAAACAAAATAAATATTTAAGTTGGGCTCCCATACAACAAAAATGATTTTTTGCCGTTTTAAGGTTTATCCACACATATCAGGGCCGTGCCCGGGACGTGACAGGGAAGCAGAATCATTGAAGCTTCGTCACTGGCCCGTGCACGGACGTGTGTGAACGAGTTCATATAAAATGTACACAACTATATTTTTTGAGCCCCTGACGGGGCACGGTCCGTCCACGTCCCGGGCACGGCCCTGATATGTATGTATAGACCTTAATGCGATAATGGTACGGGATCCTTCGAGCGGGAGTCCGACTTGCACTTGGCCGATTTTGTCTAATATTTTCAATATTTCACAAATATTATGAAACATTTGCAAGCACAGGATGTATCTCAAGAATCTCACGTATTCTTCAGAACTCGTCGGAGAAGATCATTATCTTGTTGAAAAGTTTTGCATGAAGTTTCACGTTCGCGCAAAACATGCTTTGTATGTAATTCCTCACTGAAGTGTTCATGACATTGGCCTAGATTTTAATTAAAGTTCAATACTATTTACAGTTGATACTCCAGGTCACAGTGAGACAAGAATAGTATATGATACAAATGGAATTTATATTAATAGTAATTAGTTTCATCTTATTGCCCTAACTAAAGTTACTTATTTATAGTTGTGGGTATATTGTTAATCACCCCAGCTGACACTGCACACCCTGAGTGTGCTGTGTCAGCTGGGGGCGGCTTTGCCCACTAATAAGTATTGTATTTGAACATTAACTAACGCTTTCTGAAAGGTAGCATCCCCTGAACGGTGCCTAAATAAACAGTAATTGCTATAACACGAACTTTATAACCTTACAGCTCCATCTAACATATTGTTAGCAGTAGAATCCTTCTGGACCTTTAATGATGTATAAATAAAACCGAGTGCAAACGTACAAAGGGATTCATCCCTCGTATTAAATGTTCTCTGTGTTGAATTACTTATGCTCAGTGTCCTGTGACAGGCTAATGTTTGAAATATCGACATTGCACGCCTCTATTTTAAGCACGTGAAAAGTGGAAGGGGCGTTAAGGTCTTGGGGTGTATAGGGTGGTGAAGGGGGTCGTCGGCATTCAACAGGCGGCGGCGGTCGATACGGCCAGCGCCGCGGCGCAGCGACTACGTTTACCTACCCTACATCTACTCGCCCCAGAGTAACACCACCTCACATATTTTTACAAAAATCTTAACTCATTACATGGTGTCTTCGTTTTCATTTTTCTTGTCACATTTCTGGAGCGCGCTTTGCCTTTGAGAACTAGCCTTTTTGAGATATAATGCAATAGACAGAAGAATTAATTTGACTTCATCATTTTAAAAACCAATATACAAAAATCAACCTTTTAAAATGCTAATAAGGTAGGAATTTAGAATTAAATGAATCCACTATAAAGCTAGCTTTTCTGTTACAAAAAATTGCCTCACAATCGGAGTAGGTTTCCGCTCAGAATAAAGCGTCTATTTTATTTTATCCGGCACCTGGTAACGGCTGTTATTAGCTGTGCCCGTGCCGGTCCACAGATTAAAAGAACTTTAATTGAATAATTGCAATGGGTTTATGGTTTCTGATTTTAACAACACGTAATAACAGCGAGTGTTTGAAAATTGTATGAAGGTAAAGTCAGTGAAAAGTTTTGTTAGCAAATTAACGCAATAATTTTGTTAACACATTAGGTACGTAACCTAGTTTTATAGCCATTTTATACGACTAACAGAATTACAGTCGGGATTTGAACATTTGAACAATTCAAGTTGTTGGCGAATTTGCTAAGCAAGCATTTTCCCTAATACGAAAACGAAAGTTCCGTTTTCAAATCAACAAAGATGTAATTTGAAAATGGAAAGGTAGCAAGACGTTGGCCGTAGCAATATTTAAGATGAAGGCGGTGCACTATACCGTAATCTGGCTCGTCTGCTAGATTTGAGTCTCAGATTGCAACGAGTCTCCTCAAGCAAAGTCCCTTATCTCGCTCGGCTGCCGTCTTTCTGAACAATGAGTTGTACTTTGAACGCGTAAATTGCTCCGCTAATATAAATGCTCTTATTTATTGCTCGAGTTTTACTAGCGACACATTCTGTAATACCTTTTGTCCTTGTGTCGCTATATCATGCTCAACGAGCAATGTTAATATTTTCACTGAAGCTTTTTGTTACTCGATTTTTTGTTCAGAGCTAGTTTGCGGCTTTTTTAGTTTAGTTTTCGCTGATAACGTATGATTTGTACCATGAAAAATGTTGGAAAATTAACTAGGCATGTTTTTAGGGTTCAGTGACAATATGGTAAAAAAGAATGTGACTATAATGACTTCGTCTGTCTGTCATAGCCAAATATTTCAAGAAACATTAATGCAGTCGACTTGAAATTCGGGGAAGTTTATAAATGATAGAATAGCTTGTAAAAAATATACATTTTTATTTGATAAAATCGACAAATTATATCCCTACCAAAGTACAAAACCCACGGTGGGCGAGTCCGACACGCTCTTGACCGTTTTTTATGTTTTTAACGAGGTGAGTGTATCGTCATAAAAAATGGAATCGACGAAGACCTAGTTGTATTATGTTTTTTCACAAAACTAGTGTGTTGATTGCCGCGTTTTACGGTTATTGAGAGTACTTGTACGAGAATAGTCGTCGAGACATATGGCCGAGTTTCTCTGGTTCCGGCGTCTCGTCGTAAACTTGGTACTTACCTATATGTGTTTGTATGTATGTAGTGGAACAGATATCTACTCGTTCGTATGTACCTATTGCTAACAGATGTTTCCGTTTCAAAAGGTTACGATCGATACTGGCTGCATACTTATTCGCACTTTGCATTTACGAGTATGTATTTTAAATTCAATAGAAATGGTTCCAAGGGCTATGAAGATCCCGCTTTTTCGTCGAACTATTAATTGTTATATGAATATGAGATACTCGTAGCTTAAGTCATTTTAATTATAATTCTTTTACATTTCAAATATAATTATATTAAGAGTGCCGTACCCAAAGGTACAGAGGCCTTAGTGCGAGTTTTTACTCACGCTCACTCGTGATACGTAAACGATCTCTTATGTCAAAATGTATACAAAAAAAGTGGTTTCTCCTTGCCGTCACCAGACGGCGCTTATCCAGTTTCAATACAAAATGATGTTTACGTATCACGAGTGAGCGTGAGTAAAAACTCGCACTAAGGCCTCTGAACCCTGCGTGCACGAGTCCGGCTCGCACTCGGCCGGTTTTTCAATAATAGCCACTACTCTATGGCTGAATGACATTATAAGCTAATTTCAATCCAGTCAAAAAGCATTTTTCCTATGGATCTGGTTAAGGGAAAAACTAGTAGGTATATTATGAATATGAAAGTCCCATAGCGGTAAAGTATGGCCTGGGTCAAAACATAAGATACTATAAATACGCCTAAATATAAATATGAATGTACTATAAAGGGTTTTGACCCCATCAATCTACTAATCACATGCGAGATGAAAGACGCGATGTGGATTTCCGTATTGTGATTGGTCGAATGATGGGGACAAAGCCCTTTGCCTTGCCGAATTTAAATACGCAATTAGTATCCCAGCCTTCATATCCCAGGGGATAATTTGCGACTGTCACGCGAACAACGCCGTTAGCAAAAGCTGGTATGGTATAAACCATAAACGGGACCCTATTACTAAGACTCCGCGGTCCGTCTGTCTGTCCGCCTGTCACCAGGCTGTATCTCATGAACCTTGATAGCTACAGTTAAAATTCACAGATGATGTAATTCTGTTGCCGCTATAACAACAAATACTAAAAACAGAATAAAATTAATATTTAAGTGGGGCTCCCATACAACAAACGTGATTTTTTGCCGTTTTTTGCGATAATGGTAAGGAACCATTCGTGCGCGAGTCCGACTCGCACTTGGCCGGTTTTTTTTAATGTTTGGATGTTTATGAGTTTGTTTTTCTATCAGGCTTTACCGGTTCCTGTGGTTTGTATGGACAGGGACACACAGACTATAACTGGATTAAAAGATAGAATAATTTTGATCTACATTATGAAGTTTCTCTAACATCCAAGTAAAACCGCAACCACCATCCAGTTATAGGTACAGTAAATCTTACCAAACAATTTTGACGGTTTCCGTCTATCCACTACTGGAAGTCTTGGAGTGTAATCAATTTAGTAATTCAAATATTGTTCGACAAACTTCCCCAATAACAATTCAGTTTGACTGTGTACTCTGCCAATAATTGCTGTCCGACTCCATTTAAGGCTTTATAACTGTAATTACCGATCAGCCCTCGATTCAGAGAGTCATGATATTAATTTGGTGTTCGATTTGCTTAGATACTTTCAGTTGATTTCTGAAATGAGTATTTAGGTTTCTTCTTCTTTTCGAGTCGATTGTGAACTCATTAAGTATTTTGAACCCAATGGCCACGCTGAATGCGGCGTCAGAGTCGAGCGTAAGGTCCTCCAAAGTGCAGGTACACGGGTTCTTGGGGTACTCCAGCATTTGGGTTTCATAAATAACCTATCAATGTATCGTACATTACCTACCTATGTCGTATTTCGATATTCAATTCGTTTGGCGTTTGATCTTCTGAGATATGCTACATCTTAATAATTATGTTTTTCATGAACAATAGTACCTGTGTTGTAGGTAATTATTTGGTGATTTTATTAAGTGTGGAAATGTCAATTAATTTAAAATTGACGTCACGCATACCATACCTCTGTATCCCAAATTGTTGCCATGCTATGATTTGAGAGCCTATTAAAACTGAGTTTGATTCGATTTAGATACGAATTGCTCCATAGTAGTTCGGAGTCTCGATTTGTACCAGGTTAAAGACAAAGGCATATCATCTTTCTTGTTATTTTTTTTTTCAAATAAATTCGTTGCCCCACACTAGGAATTTCTTCCTGTATCGTGGGTACGTTTACAAACATATAAACTCACATACATAAACACCCAGAGCCGGAACAACTATCTGTAGGTCATACAAATATTTGTTCCGTGCGGGAATCGAACCCGCGACACGCAGCGCAGCAGTCAATCGCTCAACCACTGCGCCAACCGTGCGCCCAAGTGTTCATCATCATCATCATCATATCAGCCGAAAGACGTCCACTGCTGGATAGGCCTTCCCCAAGCGTCGCCACAATGACCGCTGCCGTGCGTCCCGCATCCAGTGGATCCCCACAACCTTCACCAGGTCATCGGTCCACCTGGTGAGAGGTTCGCGGTCACCACTCCAGAACTTTTCTGCCCCATCAGCCATCCATTCTTCGAGCAATTTGCCCTGCCCACTGCCACTTAAGTTTGACAATTCTTCGGGCTATGTTGGTAACCCTGGTTCTCTTGCGGATCTCTACATTTCTGATTCGATCACGCAAGGATACTCCGAGCATGTCCCTCTCCATTGATTTAGGTGAATGCAAGCATTCTGATGAGGCCCATTGTGAGCGACCACGGCTCAGAGCCACATGTCATAACTGCTAACACATACTGCGAAGGCCTAAAAAGATTAGACTTTAACGTTATAAACACAACTGGTGAAATTATGGTGTATTTACAATCTATCAGCAGAAAGGAATGTTACTCTGCCGACTGCTTCTCGGAAATTCAGGCGTGCTGTTGACACCAAGTCAATAACTTTTAACTGGGTCGGTGTTTGTTACCAAAAAGTCCAAAATTCTAAGGTTTACTTTACCACCATTAAATTAACTTTAACTATTTGTTTCCTACTGTCTCATTAGTATCGGGGAGTAGGGAATAAGCAGCTATACAAAGTAACAAGAAATTACTGAATGTTTCAGTGAAGTGCTTGTCTATTCATGAACGCCGTGGTGTCTCTTAACCTAATTACTGGAACTTGCAGCCGTGAACTTTAATTGAAACTAATGGGGTAGTTTCAAACTTAATGGTTTTGTTAGGACCTTATCGAGTTTGAATTTAGAAAGTTTTTGAACAAAAACTATTAGTTGAGATCGTTCCGAACGTTATACTTGCAACTCGATTTTTTATCAATTTCCAAAAATTTTTACAGCCAGGCAATCAAATATTTATATAAAAAATCAAGACAGGTACTTAATATATGTTGATAAATTCAGCCAACATTATTAAGTAATCATTTTGTAAAGTTTGTAAAGAAATAATTAATAATGCTTCGTTACTAGTAAATATAGGTAACGAAAAATTTTCTTCTTTTAAATCATGTTTCATGAAAATTTATTAACGGTTGTGGCTTTTCGTCTAATTAAAGCCTTGTACCTAAAACGTTTAGTTATTAAAAAAGGAAAGGTATTGCAGTTCTTAACAAGAAACAAATTAATTATTAACAAGGATTAAATAACATTAATTAGAGTCAGCAAACTTACTAACAAAAGTTGGGACACCAAAATTAGTACAAGACATTTCGGCAAACGAGCATTTAATGGTGTCCTTACGCCAAGAGCCCAACAAGGAAGGACCCTCAATAGTGCCCTCTCTTACGTTTTACTGCCCCATCGTGTCACGTGGCAACCCCATTGCCATTTACGGCCACAGTTTTATTACACCACCTGAATAATTTCTTTTGGACGCCGTCCAGGAAACACGCAGTTAGGCGCATTACACGTTGGTTTTATTCGACAAATCCTGTTTGTTTAAAACATCCCGATCCCGTTACGGGAAGGCCACTGGACTCATATGTTATCTTGCGGAAAATTTTGCTTCCTTCAATATGTTTGGGGAGATCCGATTTCAAAGAAAGAAAACATGTTTTTTTTAAGAATTTTTGCCGGTCGAGTCGTTCAAAATGGCTACCCACGCGAATTTATTTGACACCCTAAATGAGTGTCAAATAAATTTCAAAGAAATTCGCGTTTGAATAAAGTCAATATTTGTAGGTACTTTGATTTTCTTACCCCAAAATAAAATGTATACTTCCATCAAATAATATTCTTGCTTTATTCCCCACTAACACGTTTCTCTAAACTACAGACTATATAAATGAAACACTCAAGTTCAGTGGCAAATATTTGTTAATGGCAGCGGGGACGCCACGGATTACCGGGACACGGAGGCACCTCGTAATAACATGGTGCGACATATATTACACCTATACACATAACTACTTGTGATATAGTGAGAATCGTAGATCGCGGATGTATAGTAGACCTTGCAATGCCGCGAATAAGGAAAACAAACGGAAAACAGGAAAAAACAGAAAGAACTAAACAGCTACCACAAAGTATATAAGCGGCGGCGCACCGCAGACAGAGAGTCCACTTCGAACAAAGCGCCATTTTGAACTCACACTTTGACATTACGATTTTACAGGGAATAATGGGCAATATTGGACCGAGAACAGTCGCGGCTGTCACGAATGCTTTGTGCGGGAGTTTGTCACGTCATGAAGCATGAGCAAAAAGCATTGGCTGGGTTACCTATATTAATTGTTACAGTCCGAATATACTTTAAATTAGTTCTATATAATTTAAATTCGTTCTTACATTCATTTTAAGTTATAAAGGTCATTAAATTTTTCAAGATTTAGAGAAGAAGTTAGTAATTCAATATCAAGGAAAATAATAAATTATTTTAAGTCCGTAGACGAAATTGGAAAGGATATGAAACTTGTCATATTAATATGGTTCAAGTCATCCAGCTAACAAATATGTTTCCTCCATTTGTAAAGCATAATTTTCTTTTTTTTAAGTACATACATGTTTTTAGTTAGCTTGTTAAGCAGTCGGGTTATTTGATTTTATTTAAAAAATCATTTTTATGTTTTTGGTGGGGTCATTATTACACCATTGTTACGAACCTAATCATCGTCGTATGTGGAGTCTCTGTCTATCCTCTAAACCATGTAAGCATGATATGATGTTTGTTTAGACAAATAGAGGTATTTGTTTGTAACTTTAACAACCTACTCTTTTTTAAATTCGGTTTCAATATAGTAGCAACCTTAGTGAATCTGTCAAGTTCGGCTGTCAAATTTCGAAACGGCGGGAGTGGCCTTTCTGTATACTCTCTATTTTGTGCAGCTACTAAGTTAAAGAGGACAGATTGGAAAGACGTCTTGTTGACTGACTGAAACCAGGGATCGTCAACTTGGACCTTTGCAATACGATACAAATAATGATAATAATGTAGTAATGATACATGCTTGTGGACCTTTAGCAATTTATTTTCTTGAGAAGCTTTACCTGGGCATAACAGTAGTAAGTAAGTAAGTAGTAGATGGATGTTTGTTTGTGACTCATTCACGCCACAACGGCTTAACGGCACTTGATGCAATTTGGCATGGACATAGATTATATATATATCTTTTCATCCCCGTATAATGTTCCCTTGGGATAAGAAAACACTTTGCACGCGGGCGAAGGCGCTAGCAGAAGCTAGTTTATAATATAACTTTCTTATATTTCTTTTGGGATTTACATGCGCTTCTAAGATGTTATGTGGTCAAATCCCAAAATAATTGGCAATTAGAAAATTGCTGATAGGGTGACACTTTTTTAGGCCCTCTGATCAAAGTTGCAAGCTTTATCGCTATTGACTTCATATCGTTATTCTTTCAACGTTCAAGCTACAAGAAAGTTATAAAATAAGTAGATACTTAAATGTAAAGCTTCTGAAGCAATACGAAGACGTCCACAAGCACGTATTAGGTATTAAAGTCCAAGTTGACGATCCCAACTTTCAGTCTTACAACATGTCAGTATATTCTGGACTTTATTCTTTAATTTAGTCAAATAAAACTTCTTCCAAGCAATGTTCTAGTTACTGTTTAATAAAATATTACCCCTACATAATCTTCTCCAGCCTTTCTTTGGTCTCCAACCTACGTGATGTCCATTAAAAGAATCCAGTTTGGGGGATAATATTAAAATAACTGGATAAAAATAACACGAAAAGGGCAAAAAGATTGGAAAGGTTGCGTCATAAAGGTACTGGTAGTCATCCCCGAGGAATATTTCAGCGGGTAGAAGACATTATATTTTAAGAATCATTGATACTATCTAATATACTTCTATATTAAAATTTCTACTGGGAAGGCAAAATAACAAATACGGAGGTATCTCGGTCTGATCTTATTTTGCGATTTTCTGATATTATTATAACGTTCCGATCACGCTAAAAAGAAATACCGTGCACATTTTTCGCGAGATTAGTCGAATTTTCTCGTTACTGGGTCTCACTAAACCTACTGGGATTATTTTCTGCTTTAATAAATGTACCTGTTCATCATTGTTTGACGGATTCTAGTCGATATGAAACTTAATTAATTATAAGAATTACTTTTACATTTTCATTTGTCTTATTCTCTGTTTGCTAGTTCGTTTCTCTCCTTCAAAGTTTTTCGACAAGATGACATGCGATTTGTTTCTTATACTATATAAAAACTTTTGTTAGGAAATATAATAACTCATTAAATATAAGTATATTGATTCCAAACACATAACAACACATGTTTGCTGTACAAGTAAAATATAAGTACATCATTACACTAATGAATGCCGGTATTTACTCCACCAATACTTGAACGCTATTCAAATTGTCCCGCTTAGGGGGTGGGGTGTAAAAGTTTACGAGTTCACTGAGTCCCGAGGGCCGGGTATACCGATGTTGGTATATCGGCTTCACACCGCATCTACAGAATCCTTTTAGATCTTCGAAAGTATATATTTTTTTACATAACCCTTCATATTAGCGGCATTATGGAGTAGCGAATGTGTGTAAGGGATTGTTTCACGATGTTCGAAAGCCATTATGTACTAAATAAATTAATAAATGAAACAGAAATGGTATGAAATTATCCGAACTTAATGGGAACTTAATCACAGGTGGTGACAGGTTCACAGACCCTAAGAACCTTTTAATGATTTTCTTACATTAGTGGGTACCTACCTGCAACAGAAAGACTAGTCTAGTACTTACATCAATATTATAGAAATAAGCCACTGTTCAATCACATTTTCCCAGGTAAAGAAATATAAAATACATAAAGTTCAATTTTATTTGAAAAGTAATATGAAATCTGTTTCTATCAAAGAATGATAAAATAAAAGTAATATATTTAACTAGTTTCAATTTTAGAGAGACAATTTTATTTTCTATTTGTTCAATTTTGGAGTCTCTATTACTCAATCTCAACACTGATATTGTTTCGTTCAAAATAACTAACGGGATTATGAATAATTCGGTGTACACAAATAGATTTGTGAAATACAAAGAGGCTTTCCTTCGCTAGATTCTAGTTCTAATTAGATTTATGTTTGAGTTTCTGATTGATAGCTTTGATCTATGATATTACTCAATAATTTTTTTAGGAGTCGTTACGAGTAGTCAGATGCTTGAGATCTGACACCAGTCTAGCCAAGGGGTACCGTGTTACTGGGTTGTGGAGGTCAGATAGGCAGTCGCTCCATGTAAAACACTGGTACTCAGCTGAATCCGGTTAGACTGGAGGCCGACCCCAATATAGTTGGAAAAATGCTAAGCAGATTGATGGATATTCTTAAGGAGTCATAAAGTCTGTAGTAAAAATTTGTGTATTATTTTAGATTTTTGCTTTTCGTATTAAAATTAAGGCTATTAGGTAAATATTGTCTAGACGAAAGATAGTTAATTTGAATAGTTAGCCTTAATATTTATATTAAACTGTTACATTAGCGTGATTCTGGACATTAATTTTCTACCTTACAATTGTAACATTTAAATGGTTACTATGGTCGTGGTAACTTAGATTTGCAGTATTTATTCTTCACGATACAATGTAAAAGTAAATCCGGACCAATTATATCAATATGAAATTGAAAGAAAATAACAAAGGGAAAGATAATACCTGTATTGCTACAGAGTTGGCAAAGAATAGTTAAGGGTAAGCGCAGACTTGAGACAATAACGACTTAAGGCGTATATATTCCCCAATGTTAATGCAGTACTGGCCGTGCGCCCGTTCGGAACCAGAATATCAATATTGAACCTCCTTTTGGACAGTTTTGTTTGCAAAATATTTTTATATTTACATATGCTATTTCAGTTATGAAGAAATTCTAGCCATCAATTTTTCTGTGTACAATATTCTTTTTAATTTATCTCGTTTTGGAGGAGTATCCAAAAGTAGCGAAAAAATATCGTGTTGTTAATTATTTTTTTAAAGCAAAACTATTTGTTATACGAAATAATCATGTTTCGCAAATATTTTTTTTCAAACCTTTTAACCTAGCCGTTACTAAAGAGTATGATTTAGAAAGTATCGTTTTACGGCACTAAAGCGGTTGTAGGCCCTCAAGAAGACTGTACATAAGCGTCGGACAAGTTGGGAAAGTGACAAAATACGGCATGAGACGAGTTGGGAAACTGACTACATGTACAAAGTGACGTATTAGTGAAAGAGACCTATTAGAGATAGCAACGAGATAGCTAGTGTGACGCGTTGTCATCACAACCGTTCTTAAGTGAAAACTCTTTGGACTGCGCTATACGTAAACATGAGCTAAATACGTCTTTAGACAGAATACTGATAAATGAAATCAGCGATGGCTTTGCGATATTAACTGGTCATATTTAAAAGTCGGTCTGTTCTGTTAAGATGTAACCGTGATAACTTAGGTGAAGTAAGCATCAAGTCAAGCTATTTTCACCTAAAGGAAATTGCCCATACACTATATATATTTTTGGATAATATTGAAATCGCAGACACAATACCTCATACGGGGTCTTATGAGGTATTGTGTCTGCGATTTCAATATTATCCAAAAATACGATTTATATTTCGTGTTTTTTTCCATCCGTGTCCTTTACTTTATATGTTTAAACAACAACAGATCAGGTTCCTGCACTTGGAAATTTGTATGCACCTTATTGCATTGTAATAAGGGTTCATTTCCAGAACAGAAACATCTTTATATCTCGTGAACCCCGCAAAATAAATAAAACATGTTTTCTAATTATGAATATAACGTGTTTTGTCTACAATATACAACCAAATTGATCAAGATACAACCATTTTTTCAAAGGGGCCCAAGTTCCCTTACGAAATGGGCATTCTCCTTTCCATGGTGAGATTTTTTCATTGCAAAGCTGTTTTCTTTTTCAAGTTCGACAGAAGAAACTTTTTTGTCTCCGTTGTGCGCTCCGTCTTAGGAGGGACTTGGGAGACGGGCGGCAGTTAGCAGATGGCGGGCGAAATAGGATCGATACCATTCCCCATGAATAATTAAGATGGATGTACTGCTTTTTAGGCTTTCGTAGTGTGAAAATTATCATTTTGATATCCCAACTGGCTGGAAAATGTGATCAGAATGTTTATACTGCGTTGGAGATCGATTGCTATATTTTCTTTGAAAAATTAATTTATCAACTTTTCAATTTTACCCCTTTGTAATAAAGGGGTAAAATTATTTGTTTGTTGGTGTGTTTATTTTTGTAAAAGTTAATATTGATATATATATAAGTACCGATCTGATTAAGAAAATTCTTCCGTTAATAGAAAGCCGAATAGAAAATCGATTAATGTTAAATTTAATTTTTATCTGTAAGTCAATCCAAACTAATATTATAAATGCGAAAGTAACTCTGTCTGTCTGTCTTTCTGTCTGTCTGTCTGTCTTTGCTTCACGCCTAAACTACTGAACCGATTTGTGTGAAATTTGGTACAGACATAGTTTGGAACTTGAGAATGGACATAGGATAGTTTTTATTACAAACGATAAAATATTAAATAAAATTTATTCCGGACATACAGCGCCATCTATTGGTCAAGAGTCGGCATCAGAAGTCACTATTCCACGCAAACGAAGTCGCGGGCAAAAGCTTGTATTTTAATAAAATATACGGTCTCGGTCGGAAAAGCCGCGGAGAAATACACTAGATAAATTATAAAATTTTCAAAGAATTATTAAGTATTTTAGAAACACCAGTAACTTGTAGGTATCTAATCTATATATATATAAAAGATAAAGTACGTATGTATGTATTTTCCTTATAGACGCCGAAACGGCTAAACCGATTTCTAAAATTCTTTCACCGTTGGGAAGCTACACTATGCCCGGGTGACATAGGCAATTTTTTTTTTTACTTGAACGGAACTACACAGTTGAAACCGCGAGGCGTCCGCTAGTCTACTATATTTTCACAGATATTTTCAGGACAACTCAAAATATTATCAATGTGAAAAATTGGGACGGGTTGGATTCCTTAGAGGGAACTTTATCTGTGAGACTTATAAATATCGCAATTTATAGGTATCTCCTAACGTAGCGAAGAAATAATTTATTCAAAAAAGGTAAGACAGCATTATTAAATGAAGATCTTTTTCTCTTATGAATATTAATATTTTACATGGCCTTGCTTTGACTGGTGAATATTCAGTAATATAGAGCTAAGATAATTTATTATATTAAGTTTCTTGTTGGTGTTCCATATTAAGTAATAATTTTAATTACCACCAACAGCACTCTCCGTAAGTACATATACATATAGGTAGGTAAAAACTAGTTGCTGCCCGCGGGTCTACCATCTTGGACTTGTACTTCCCCCAATATCTCAATAAATTAAGCCCATGTGTTATTCTGACTGTAAATGTGTAAAGTTTAGTTATCTTTGCCTGAAATAATAACAAATATCCATCCATTCTCACAAACTTTCGCCTTCCATAAAAGGCCCTAAAGGGAAAAGAAAATGTTACAGGAACATTTAAAATGTATCTGATGAAGTATCCTGCGAAAGGTCTGAATCACTAAGGTAGTCAGTTCAGGCACGAACTATCAAGTTTCAAGCTCATCTTCATCTTGTGTACTTTACTCGGAGTTAGCTGCTGTTGATCTACTCACCCTGAATGAATATTAAATGTAGAAAATCCAACTGAAAGGGAAATAATTGAAACACTGGCTGTTATTAAAATGGTAACCTCGAACTCGAAGCTCATGGTTAAAAATAATTACAGCTGTTCAGGTCGATCTTCAAGGTTAAGGTTGCCCTAGTCGACGGCACGAACTATTTTGTGCGCGGGGTTAACATGCATACTATCTCATCCGACAACACGTGCGACAGATTGATGCTGTGATGAGCAGTAAGTAGCTAGTTCGCGTACGAATACACACTTTTGCAAATTTGTAGCGAAATGGATGATTTAGGACGAAAACGAGCGCGCGAAATTTTATAAACAGACTTTTGGGGGTATGGATATCATGGAGAAACGACTAAATGTATCTGTCCAAATAAATTTATTTGCATTGTTGAACTACTAATCTATCCCTGTACGGTGACTGTTTTGCAATTTTCCTTCTTCTTATGGTATTTATTTGCGCCCAACGATGCGTTAAAATTAGTGTTGAAATATGAAACTTTTGACGCTCATAACTTTCAAATACATATATTTTTTACTGCTAGATAATGAAAAGAAAAATTGTTTTTTTTTTTTTTTGTTATATTAATATCTGCGATCAGTGCTTGGCACTATTAGCAAATTTGGTGATCGCTTTATGTCGGTTAGAGTGCGTCCCCCATTGAGGGCGTCTCCTCATCGTCCATCCTCAGATTACTTTGTACTATATGATGTCCTTCCGCCTGAGGCGCTTTATGTAGCTACGTATCGTAAGCTGTGTTGCCAATGCATTGGGGTGTTTCACTAGCTTCTCCCGGTATTTTAAGGTGACGTTTTTGATTTATCCTTTATGGTGTATATTCAGATGTTCATGAATTTCCTGGTTTGTGATGTACCATGGTACGTTGCTAATTGTTCGCAGTATTATGTTTTGCATTCTCTGTAAGCATGAGATTGTTGAATTGCTGGCACTACCCCAGAGTTGGACGCCGTACATCCATACCGGTTTCAGGATTACTTTATAGATGAGTAGCTTGTTATCCATCGACAATTTGCTGTTACGACCCAGAAGCCAAAGTAGTTGCTTGAAGCGAATGTTAAGTTCATCTCTCTTTTTTTTCACGTGTTGGTTCCATGTCAAGCGCCGATCGAGATGCAGTCCAAGATATCGGACACTGTTCTGGTGTGGTAGGGTGGTATCTTCCAGTTGGACAGGGGGGCAGTTGCCTTTTCGAAGAGAGAAGGTAACATGGACAGATTTTGAAGCATTTGCTTTGATACGCCAGTCCTGTAGCCACTTAGTTGTTTTATTTAGTGCATTCTGCAGGAACTTTGAAGCCGTGCTCGGATCTTTGTCGCTAGCAAGGATGGCGGTATCGTCCGCGAACGTTGCAATTGTGGTCTTATCTGTTTCAGGCAGGTCAGCTGTGTATATGGTATACAGCAGAGGTCCCAGAACAGAGCCCTGAGGAACACCAGCGCGTATCTCTGCAAATTTAGAAATTTTATCCCCTTCCTTAACCTGGAACAGTCGTTCAGTTAGGTATGAAGCCAGAATTTGATGATAGCTGTGCGGGAGATAACTTTTAATTTTGCAGAGGAGGCCCTCATGCCACACTCTGTCAAAAGCCTGCTGGATATCCAAGAATACAGCAGAGCAGTACTCTTTTTCTTCAAGAGTTTTTCTTACTCTTTCGTAAACTCTATGTACCTGCTCCACTGTGGAGTGCTGCTGCCTAAATCCAAATTGATGAGCCGGTATGACATGATTTTCTTCCAGGAAGGGAAGTATTCTGCGTAGTAGCAGCTTTTCGAAGATCTTTGATAGTATTGGAAGTAAGCTTATAGGCCTGTACGAATTGACTTCATTGGGTGGTTTGCCATCTTTGTATACCATTGTAATTTGCGATACTTTCCACAATTTTGGAAAGTATTGCACTCTCAGGATACCATTATAAAGCATAGTCAGGAAGATAAACGCTTTCTTAGGTAGTTGTTTTATGATTACCTTCGTAATTAAATCAAATCCTGGCGCTTTTTTATCTTTGAGTCCTACTGACACTCTCCAGACCTCTCGTGTAGTTATGGGTTTCAGTGGTAAGGTCATTTGATAATCTTGTTGAAGGATTAGTTCCACCTTTTTATCAAACTCTTTGTCGATCGTATCATTTGGGACGAAAACTTTGGAGAGATGTTCTGCAAAAACGGTTGCTTTCTCTTGTGGTGTTCTTGCCCAGCCAGAATCATACTTCAAAGAAGGTTTTGCAACCTGGGGTCTTCTGTAGTATTTGGTGAACTTCCACAGGGAGTAATTCGTTGCCTCTGTAGCAGACAATGATTCAAGTTGCATCTGTAGTGTGTTATCTCTCCATTCTTTTAATTTGCATTTCAGATCTTCGGCGGCCCTATTGAAGTTCGTTTTATCTCTTCCTAGTCTGGTCAGATGCCACACTCTGCGTAGTCGTCTCTTTTCCAACAGTGCAGATTTTATTTCTAGCGGATAGTTAGTGGTCTTGGTTTTATGCTTGTTGTTTTCCGGGGAACTGATCCAGCAAGCCCTCTGTATAAGCGTAGTTATGTATTTTGCTGAGTCCTCCACATGATCACTAGTTTTAAGAGCTACTTTCAATTCTATATTTTATCTATATAGTCTCTGAAATAGTCCCAGTCAGTATTCTTATTATATAGGGTTTCTGGAGTTGTTATTTCTATGACATTTGTGCTTATAGTAAGTATAACTGGCGTGTGGTCAGACGAGCCGTCATAGCAGGACTCTGTTTTTAGGTAGTTGTTTGATATACCCTTGATTATGAAGAAGTCCAGGAGGTCAGGTATTTTATTGTTGTCACTTGGCCAATATGTTGGCTCACAAGAGGTGATGTGTCCAAGGTTGTTCTTATCGATGCTCAGTTTCAACTGTCGGCCTCTGGTTGTAATGAGCCTTGATCCCCAGTAGGTATGCTTAGCATTCCAGTCTCCTTCCGCAACATACCGATTGCCAAGTGTTTGCAAGAAGTGGGAAAACATAGCTTCTGAGATTTTATGTTTGGGTGGGCAGTAAACTGCAGTCATGGTGAAGTTCCCAGATTTGTCTTCCACAGAAATCGACGTCGCCTGAATATGTTCCTTTTTGTAATCTGGCATCTGATGATGTTTGATGGCTTTCTTTATAACCACAGCAGTACCAGCATGGCCTGTTCCGTCAGGATGGTGCGTGGCGTAACACTGGTAATTGTTGAACTTTACAGATGTTTTGGCAGAACAGTGTGCTTCGGATATGAGTAAGATGTCCAAATTCTGTGTCTCCATTAACAATTCCACTTCGTCTTTATTTGGGGCAAGCCCATTTACGTTCCAAGTTGCAATGCGTAGTGTGTTCATTTTGATAACTTGTCAACAAGTTTGGCTATGAGGCTCATTAGAGTACCCATTTGTTGTAGGATAATTTCGAATTTTTCATTTTGTTTTAACAGTAATTTTTCTATTGTCAGGTGTTGTGTTGTGATTTGAACTTTTGGATCTTTTCCTGTTGAGGTGCTGTCTCGTGTCTCTCCTTGTAGGGTTTCAGCGTAGGATCTTTCGTCTCTGAGATTGTTGTGTTTAGGCTCTTTATCTAGATGATTAAAACGAGATGTATTTGGGTATGGTTTTTTGTCTGCGAATTTTGGTTTCCTTCTAGTTAAGATCTCCGCGTACACCTGGCATCCTTTGTAGTTGGCTGGGTGAGGGCCATTACACAATGCGCATGTTGCTGGGACTTTACGGTCTTGCTTCTGGCATTCTGATGTCTTGTGGGACTGTCCACATTTAACACATCTGTATGGTCGCATACAGTAGTTTTTAGTGTGTCCGTACTGCTGACACCTCTGACATTGGACTATTGTCTTTCTTTTTTTCGGGTCTTCTATGAGGACAGACTGGTGATAGATATATTTCAACTCTTTAATTGCCTTGTTGTTAGGACCTGCCTCTAGGTTGACGAAGAAGGTTGAGGTGGGCTTCTTTTCAGGGCCGAATCTTGCATTTATTATCTCACCCGTTTCTATATTTCCTGTAGCCTCTATTTCTTCTTTGATGATGTTTAGGGGTGTAGATGGGTGTAGTTTTTTAATAACTATTCTACACGATCTGTTATCCTTCCTGTTAAAGGTATGGCCAATTAGTCCATTCTTCCTAACAAGGCTAATTAAAGTTTTGTAGACCTCTGTGTCTGCACTGATTATACGGAGCTGAGTTTTGCTGACAATTTTGTAGGTAAACTGGTCCTTTTCTGCTGCTGTCTCTAGGAGCTCAGTTAATTTATTAAGGTCTTCAACTCCATATAATACAATAGGTGGTGGTTTGCTGGGTTTCAGAGGCATCTCATCTGTGATATCTATTGGTAATCCTGAGAAGCGGTTTGAGGTTTTCATTATTCCTACAGTTGGGCTAGTAGAAAGTTTTCTCTTTTTGTTCCTTTCAACAGGCACTCTTTGCCAAGGAGGAGGTGGTGGTTGATGTTTGTCAGTTGCTGAGCTGACTGTTGCTCCTTTATTTATATTATCTTCAGGGGGAGCTGGAGCCATGGTGCTGCTTCCCACTGAACTGAATCTCGGTCTTGCTAAAAACAAGCTAGGGTGGAATGCTTGTTGCACAAATACTTTTGTTTTGCTGCCAGTAGTATTTACCAATGCAGGGGCCTGGTCGCCTACCCCTGTGAGGTCTTCGGTAGTCAATTTCACACTCGCAGGCCCGGGTACCTGTGAGCGCCGGGGTCCAGCCGGATCGCACGATATCATATTCTCTTTATTCGACATTTTCATATAAGTGAGTTGGGAGTGTAACCATGATGCTTTCCCAAGGCATCATGTCCACGCTTTCAAAGAGGATTTAGTCCCTCTAGGCTAGTGGAAGCCTGGAGACAGGTTACTCAACCGCCGCCTGTTGCTCGGCGTTGTTGCTCATTTAGCACCACCCAGGGGGCACGTGTAGGGTGGGTCTTGCTAGGAGAAGATGGTAAATCCTACGGACGCGAGCAACTTCACCCCCCAAAAATTGATATAAATTTTTATTTTGAACTACTACTACTACTACTGTCTACGTTTGTATGGAAGAATGATCGACTAGGGCAACCTTAAGCAAAGCTTGTCGAGATCGTTCCGTGGATGGGCGACCATCTTAACTTAACGAAATTCCTCCGTGCCTCGGTAAACATGTTTAGCTGACAGTCGTTCCAGATTGTCAGAAGCAACCAGATACCAGTATTGCCAAGGGGTATTACGTTACCCAGTTATTGGGTTGTAGCAGCGTTGCCAGACGTCCCGATTTTCCCGATTTTCCGCGCGAGGCAGACTTAGTCCCGCATTTCGGGTAAAACTCGACAGACAACCGGGTGCCACAGACAAGTGTGGACTGGCCGTCCGCCCGGAGATAAGCGCGCGGAGAGATGTGAGAAATAAATGCCCTTTAAATTTAATGAAAGCAGAAATACTCATCCAGTTTAGTCTAGAGCTACGAGTATTCAGTGCAGAGTTCTTCACCTTTATTAAAGACAAAAAGGAAACTTTAAAAGAAGTTAAATCTTATTATTAATGATTATTATATTATTATAACATTCACTGCCCAGACTATTGTTTGAAACACCACATTTTTCTAATGAATATTACGTTTTGGGCTTTAATTTTAGTTTTTTTTATTCAGAAGACGAAGAAGACTCAACTACCTACCGATGGGGCAAATCTGATTTAAAATATAATATTTTTATTAAAATACATTTTCAATGGTTATTTATTTGCTATATATTAATTTAGAACTCAAATACAAAGATAAATATTTAAAACTTCTGATTATATACGTTTTTTTACTATGTCCCGCTTTCTACGAAAGTATCCCGCTTTTTTCACTCAAAAAGTTTCAGAGTAACGACATGCCAAAAAAATAATCTGGCTACGTTGGTTGTAGCCATTGTAAAGGTCAGATAGGCAGTCGCTCCATGTATAAAATACAGTTACTCGCTGCTGCTGCTAGCTGCAATCGGTTGTAGGAACTGGAAGCCAACCCCAACATAGTTTGGAAAAGGCTAGGCAGATTGATTAATATGGATGTTTCCTGGCTAGGCAAATTATAATACAATTTAGTCCGTCAGTGAGATTATCAATTGATATTCCACATATATTTTGTTGCTTTACCAAATCAATAAAAATTGACAAAGTTAAAGCGCATTAAAGTTCAGCGTCACTAAGAGCATTAGCACCCTCAAAAGATGCTCAAAATTGTGCTGGTAAAGAGGCCTAGTGTACGAATTTGACAACAATAAATGAAAAAAGAAAAACATAGAAGCACACCTGCATAGTACAAATCTTTCTTTTCCAGTTTATGGAATTCCTTTTAAATTGGTCCAATAATGGAGGAGGAAATAAGCGAGAGCCAAACCTCGAATTATGAATTTTGACTTAGGATATTCAGTCGAAGCTGTCTGCCCGCATTTTCTTTTAATTATCTATTATCCTGGGAACTGTACGGCACATAAGACACAACATATCAATAAAAAAACAATAATCCAAGAGAATTAAACCAAGATAACAAATTTTAATGTTAACAAAATGTCAAGTTCAGAAGAACTCAAGTTCGTAAAGTACTAAGAGAATAAATACAGGGTTGCGTTTAATATTCTGGGTAAAGCTGTAGCTACACTAACAGTTTTAATAGAAGTGAGATCAGTAGTTTATGTGTCCTAAGCCTAGTCTGTCTCATTATGTAACGAGTCGAATTGTTAAGGTACCAACGGTCGCAGATGGTAGGACGAAATTAAACTAAACTTGAATTTGCATATTCAAACCACATGTTACTCCCAAAGGGTGATGCTCAAAGAATAAAAAGGCTTTACACAAAGTTTTTAATTTGTGAGACATGATAATAAATTGGTAATCTTTGTGGCCTTGTTAGGTAATTACAATTTACGTGCAATGATTGTTAATAAAAAACTTTTTAACAAAAGCTTCTCGTCTTTGGTACCTATTGTTTGTCGTTTTTCGACACCGACTTGGACTTTGGAAGTCGGTTTGATTTTTTTGTTAAAATGTTTTTATTTATCTCTTTTTAGTTTTCGTAGGTACCTCCAATTACGATGGAAATCATTTATAGCCAAAGTGAATCTCATGAAGATTCCAATAAGTTCAAACACGACATGGTTTTATTTCGAAATCCCAGTGCCCAGTACTTCATCATCAGATCAGGTCGATGGTACCATTTTCATCAGTGGGCAAGTTGATATAATAATATGGACGATGGGAACAGTATGAATTTTAAATACAGTCAAAAGCACAGGAAGCTTTACACTGGTAGTGTGAGTCTTATCTTTACAATAAACAAAACTTGTAAACAAAGTTACTATATATATTAGAATAAATGGAATTTGGGACGAAATATAGGATAAAAGAATTTGTGAGGCAATCAAATGGTCCATTGACATTACAAGATTATAATAATAAAGTAGACGAGAGTATTTAAAAAAAAATATGTTTATTAAAACACAATCTTCGTGTTTTGTGAATTTCTCGACCACTTTATTAAGAAAATCTTTTAATTTTCCGTGCACGCTCATCATGGGCAGATTTTCCTTCATAGTGGTTCTTAACCCGGTTTTTAGTCTTATGAGGCAGATAAACTTTGTGCACGGAAGAGCAATCAAATTTTGTTTTCTCTATGGTGTGGTAATTGCCCCTACCTGCCCCCCTTGGCGACGGCCATGTCAGGAAGCTCGCTAAAACATTCAAATTATTTGACAAGCTACCTACCTGTGCTGAATTAATTGGCTGCAACATAATCTTACTGACAGGGTTAATTTAATAACCAAACAGGTCACGTTAGTCATGGGGTTCATATTACAGAGAACTTAATCCTAGGCTAGTTACGCATAGATATTCGATGTCCTCTAACATATAATAATATTAAGTAAAATGATGCGTTTTCGAAATCAAGTCACTCAACTAATTCATTGTTCCTGTTAATTGATGTTGTGTTAATTGATCATAAAAATAAATAAATAGGTAGAAACATAAAACATTAACTTTAAAACTTTCGCGTTTCATAATTGAAAAACAATATTGATATATTGTTTTTCAATTATGAAACGCGAAAGTTGTGGTAAATAAACAATCGTAATCATCGCGTCAAATTCCCGTGATATATTGTTTTTCAAAATATAAGCCCTTTTTGAATCTGGCCCAAGCGAGTTATCAGAAAATCTATAGTATAGATACCTAAATTGCTGACTCAAACAGATTTCCTGTACATCCTCATTTATCGTAGCAACAATTCCTTTAAAAAAAAAAACAAAGTATTCCTTTTGACATATTACAGCCGAACTATGGACCTCTTTGTACAAATAGAAAAATGGATGCATTTTACACTTTACCACTTTCAGAAAATTATGGGAACAAGCTAACAATGCCACGAACATTTTGGAGTTTATAAAGCCTGCATTTTAATTCACAAATTCCCTATCCACACGTGGATAGCTTCACTCATGAGTTAAAATTCCTACATCAGTAGAGATTTCACGACAAAATCGATCGATTCGTTAGTTCCAATTTGTCTAAAAATAAAGGTTGCGGGACGGACTCGTTTATGTGTGTGTGTGGAGGTCATCTCGAAAAAGGGTGAACTAATTCCCATAAACTCTTTGCTTTCAGGAAGCATTTTTAGGTTACGTTATGCAAAAATTCATGGTGTTCATTCAAACGGTTGAAAGTTGTCTTTTCGTGAAAGTTGGAAATGTCAGATCGATAAAACTGAAAATGCTGTCTGGATTTTATTATCATAGTGCCATTTTTCAGAGGATATTGAGGAACAGGTTTTCTCCGGTTCTAGGTATTAAAAGTTACGAGTATCTTCCTCAAAGTAGGTGCCAGCAGTTTTAAGTATAAAAGCTTATTTCATGTCTGCATAGTGTCTTGTAGCAAAGAGAATGTTCAATAAGGAGTTATTAGTATTTATAGGTATGGACGTACAACGGAGTAAATTTAATCATTGTGTTATATTTTTAAGGCATTTCCTCAATTTTTTAGATCCAGGGAAACCTCGTCTCGTCTTACATTGAGCTAAAGATAGATTTTCTTCTGTAAACATTTTAAGGCGAACCACACTTACGTAGCGTGGCGTGTCGTGGCGCATACTGGCGTGGCGGTGAGTGTGCACACTAAGCTGGCGTGTCGTGGCGCGCTATGGCGCTATTTCTGAACAGTATACGTCGAACCTTTGCAACGTGTACACGTACATAATGTTTACTTCGGATTCGGATGATGTTTTCGATAAAGATCTTAATTTTTTTTCCTATGCATCTGCCATGTTATATCTCCACAACCCTTTGTTGACTGGTAGATAATGATTCAGGTTTTAAGTCCGCATATGTATGTACCTGTATTTTGCATGAAGTTTTAATAAATAATTAAAGTTCTCCTCGCAATGAAATTGAGAGCAAAAGCAACATATAGAAACCAAGGCAATTTCTTCCTAAGCAGCGTTTCAACATTCTAATTGTGTATCTGTTTCGACATCACGAAACACACTCCTTCCCATTCATTTTGATAACTAAACAGTATTTATTGCATATTTTACGATGTCGCATAGGCGTGTTTTTTTAAATATAAAGCAACGAATGCAAGGAAAGCGTACCTTGCGCTATTTTTTGAACTTACACAATTAGGGTACTTATCAAATGATCCTTATAATCCCTAGACATGTTTCATACAAAAGTTTACGTTGAGGTACATGTTCAATAATCTCGTCGGTAATTTTCAACACACAGCACACAAGCGTCCGCTAGAAATTCGCGTCGTTGAATAGCGCGCCACGAGCCACGCGGTGTAGAAACACATTTGGCTGGCGTGTCGTGTCGCGCCATAACCTCCACCACCGCTCTAGCGCAATCGGTTCAAACAGTCCTCGCCACGACAGAATGTGCCACGGCCACGCTGTGCCACGACACCTAAATGTGCCCCTAAACATACTAATTGTATGAAACCGATAGGCTTCTGGCGATAAACGCCACGACACGCCATGCAAGTGTGTTTCCGCCATTAAATATCAACATTTTCATCATTCGATTTTTTTAAAGGGAAAAGTCTACTTTAATTAAACAAATAATACTCCGCAAGGAAATAGGAACGTCGGTAATATTTCCCCTTCAACGACGGAGGAGACTAGAGATGGGCAGACTATTAACTTGTCCTACTAGCGGTTTAGACGACTAGTTGGCTATCTATAATTCATTATTTTTGTTTTAGTTGGTTAGCCCTGTTACGCACATTTATTTTAAGACAAATTCTTTAAAATGTAAAAAGTGAAGTAAGAAGTACCAGCGATTTTTGTCCCTGTATTTTTTATCCCACTAAGTGGCGACTAATCGGCACCTTTTGCCGACTATAAACGTGGGTCAATAGTCGGCTCTTTGACTTGTTGGTATATCTGTAATTTCAACTCTAGTTTCACCGCATTCAATTAAGGGTAAAGTCGGGTTTCAAACAATACTGGTAAGATAAATAAAAAAATCAAAGCTTTTGAACTTTTTCAATTTAACGATCATTGATGAAAGTTCGTGGCAAGGATTGTCTTTCGAAGCTTAACGTTTTCAACGGATGGAGCTTTATTTTAAATTTATAAATTCTTGGATCAGAATTAAATCGTTTTTAGGGGAAAAATATGGCGTGAAATACGCAATAATAGTAGGTGGAGATTTCTATAATTGCATTTATTGAAATTATCTTGACACGAATTTCTTCAGTTAAAACTATGTTTTCAAATATTGTTACTTACACCTATTGTATTGAATTCCTGCTAGAAAGAGACACGTTCTTTATTTAATACAAGCTGCCCCGGCGAGTTTTAAATAGTTTAACTAAAATCAGTTTCAGTTCTAATACACGCTGACAACAATTTTTTGTTGACACTGACAGAATGACAACTTTAAACTCTTGTCAATTATTCTGGTGAATTCCAATTTAACATTTTTCGATTCTTGAGCATGAAAAATGTCATAGAGAAGGATATTTCCAAATCCTAACAATACGAAAAAAATTGGAACGAATCGGCCAGTGTCGCTATGGTTAAAATAATCGCCTTGGACGTGCAAATGGCCACGACATTTACACTTCATTAATAACAAGGGTTTTTAACTGTTTTAAATTAACTTGTCTTTAAATAAAACACAAAGTTTTGATAAGAATTATATAAATGTTGAAAGTAACCTAGTTATTTATGTGACTCGGACGTTTCAATAAAGTGGATTTGTCGCGGCCAACAGCAACGTGTGAAGTGACTTCACAAGTTTCTTCCTCCATACTGATGTCCTTTTCTTTAACTTTTTCTTTCAATATTGTACCCCATGTCAGCTTAGAAACTTCTGTAGAATTGTATCGGAATACTTTAACATAAGTTGTGAAGCATATTTTTCAGTTCTATTTTGCAAAATTGGTAAGGGATACAGGTTTTAGAACAACAGCGTACATTTATGACCATTAGCACAATGCTTATTGTGGATAAATTAAATTTGAACTCCTTCACCGTGTCTGAATTGTGGCTTCCGAAGACACTGTTCTGGTTTATGGTGACCTATTCATTCTTTTGATTGACACATGATAGATTCTCAATAGGTTTTCAACTCGATGACACTCACACTGAGAACGATTTAGACTACATGATCAACAAATGTCCGCAAGTGGCAGGAGCGCCATATAAGGACGGGACTTTAAGGGAAATGAAACATATCAAACGCTGACAATATTTGGTGCATTAATACATGTTACGCACCCACACAAGCATAATATAGTGTACTTACATACTACGTCACAACTTTTTCACAGCTTCACTTCCGTGTGCTATATAACAGAAGCTGCTTTTCGGGATGAAAAGATGCCTATAACAACGATATTAAGCGCAGCCTTTAATCAGTGAAATATTTTCGTAAGCGGATCAGTAACTCTAGGGATTACCTTTTACAAACATTATAACAAACAATTCTATCTCTTTATTATATATTTTTTTCATTCTGATTCGCAAAGTCGAGGATAAACGGCCTAGAGGCAGAAGTCCTATATGCTGGTCAGACAAAAGCCGAACCTCGTTAAACATCAAAACCTCAGAAGCCGTGCATGTTGATGGGAAACCATGTTGTGGTCACGACCCCCAGCATTGGAGAATTGACACAAAGAGTAGGTAGATTATATTATTTTAAACTAAGGCCGTTTGTTCACGACGCGACACACGACACCGCAAAATGTGGTCACGATTCAGAGCTCCATAATATTTGTATGGATCGTTTGTTCATTGCACGACACCGCACCACTTTCAACACGATTTTCATACGGTTTTTCGGCTATGTTGTCGATGCCGCTATGTCATCGCGGTATTTTTGCGGTGACGATTTAGCGGCTGAAGAAAACCTGTATGAGCTTGTTGACGAAACGACACACCGCACTGCACGGCTCACGCGTGGTTCATCACTCACGAGCTTATAAAACAATACAAGTGCACTGCAGTGTCGTTGCAGAATCGTGTCTAATGAACAAACGAACGGACGACAGACCGAATGCAATGTGTCGTGTGTTAAAAAAAAACATGGCGGCAAATCGTGTAGTGCGGTGCCTCATGAACAAACGACCTAATAATGGTAATTATTCTTTTAAAATTGGCGGCGATAGTGCTTTTTATCACGTATGTTTGCACTTCTTCGAAAAACCCTACCTCGTATGAGAATCCGAATTTTCCATTGACAGTCAACAAGCCTGCGGTGGGGTTCCAGTGACATCTGACAAGGTTATAGAAAAGCGGAGTAGAAAAAGGTCAAGCTTATTGGTTTATTTAGTAGCCCCACCCGAAGGCTGGCTACTTACTGTCAAGGGGGATTTATTTATGACCACTGCTTTATCAATATAGCAGCAATCTGCTAACAATTTGCTAACCCATGGGGAGCGACACTTTGCTTTGCGGACAGATGGTACATATATACCTATAATACGAGAATAAACTCCTCTATTTCATTCAAGTCACTTCCTCCTATTCGATTGAACCATTAAATTGACAGATAAAGTTTTGCATTCGTTGTTTTTTTTTAACCCTTAAACCACTGCCAGGCAAAGAACTAATTAACTTTTTCTCTAGCCTTTTTCGACGAATCTGTCAAGACTGTACAGTCCAAATTATCATGCCCGCTTTTTTTGCCGATTTCATGGCGACTGGTCGAGTAGAGGAATACCGTGGTGCCTCTGCAATTTCGGTAGAACGAATCCAGCAGCCTTTTGGCGTAATGAATTCGGCAGGGCAAAGGGCAAAGAGTATGAAAAATTTACCAATCACATGCGATGTGGATTTCAGTCTATGTGATTGTTTGTTTTTTCTGAGGCTGCAGGACTCCACATTATCAGTCGCGCGTGCTAAACCAAGGAGTGTGTAAAAAGATGAAACTAAAAAACTATTTTCATAGGGAATTATCATCTTGTAGTAGGTATCATTTTCATGATATAGAGATAAGACATCACAAAGTTGATACCACCAATACCTCTTATATTTTCATCGATACTCCACAGATTACTTTGTAAATTCGCAAGTGATAAGCCATGGAACCCTGCTAATACTTCTAAGCCTTATTTTATGTGACTTTGCACGTCTAAACAAATCCTCAATATCGTGATATGGGTAGAACGAAAGCAATTTTGTGTGCGTCCGGTTATTTCAAGCATTTTATTTTCGCCACGTACTAAATAAGGATCTCAATAATGTTAGGATATGGAAATAAGTATATAGTTATCAGGTTATATAAAATAAAGCCAATGTTACAATTAATATGTAGCGTAACTTTAGTGCGTACGGCTAACCCTGGACCTAGGTCCAACAACAGGGCTAGCCCTGTTTCGACCTTTTCTGGCCGATGAATTTTTTACCAGGGTGAAACGGGTGTGGAAAATAATTAAAACATAAAAATAATAAATATAGGCTCACATTTGACTTCTAGGTAAGTATCTTACCAGAATATTGTAGAAATATACACTCACCACAGTAACCAGTTACCACAAAGAATCTTACACCACACAATTTCTCAAATTGACCCAATTTTCTACAAAGAGTTTATCACATAATAAGTTGAAAAACACGTATTTTCGTAATAAGAACATACCCGACCCAAATTTCGACAAATAGCAGCAAATAACAAGCAACGAAATCACCATCAAACCTTGTATGAAGCCATTCAATATAAGTGTAACACATAATAAGAACAGCGTTATGAGGTCAATTGCTATCGCCAGTTGCAAAATTGTCTCAATCAGTTCTATCCACGACAATTAAAGCAATTGCTACGTCATTATTCTTTATTACTGACGACAGTTGTTATTTCTGCTGAATCCTGTAGAACTTGTGTATTTAGTAATGATCTTTTATGGTTTATATGGAAGATAAAGTGTTGAAGGTTTTCCCCCGTAAACAAAAAAAAGGTTTATATGTAAGTGTAGATGCCCCTCAAGTTAAAGGGCAAAATCTACAAGTCCATGATTTGACCTGTCGTACTGTATGGATCAGAATGTTGGGATTGATAAACATGAATGAAAAGAGATTGCATGTAGCAGAGATGAGAATGTTGAGATGTATGTGCGAAATGACAAGAATGGATAAAGTGAGAAATTAGTATACTAGAAGAAGTCTGAAAGTGGCGCCAGTGACAGAAAAGTTGAAAGGAAACCATTTGTCCTGGTATGGTCATATGATGAGAGATGAAACGCATGTTACTAAAAGTGGTATGAATATAAATGTGATGGATGGAGAGGGAGGGGAAGGCCAAAGAAACGATGAATGGATTGTGTGAGGAGTGATATGAAAGAAAAGGGAGTCAGTGATAGCGTGATGGGGGACAAGCCTGGTATGGAGGAGGAAAGCGTGTTGCGCCTACCTCAAGTAACATGGCGCAAAAACAATGGGATAAGGGCTGGAACAAGAAAGAAGGTACTTACGGTTTAGTGGCAAGAGTATATCATGTTATACTTTCGAACACGTCGCTTTATATCGTGATTACTCACCTTTCAATGTATTTAAAAAACGTGAAAATATTATGGGATTGGAATTTCTGCCATCGCCGATAAAATGGCATTTTGTCTTGAGCTTATGGGAAGAATTTGACGTAAAAAGTCATTGGGCATAATCTGACCCGCTTTGCGAAGACTGGTGGACATTAGCCAAAATAGTTTTAAACTAAAGAGAATAATGTGACCTTTCATTGCATATATTTATTTGATTTTTCGTCTGAACATTTCGTTAAAATTTGGTATTTCCTTAAGTTTGCCGTGAGTCATTACTTACCAGAATTTTATCCTTATTAATTAATAATCAGCGTGATGATTTTATAATTAGTTATTCTATAGTATTAGTTATGTCTATTTTAGGTTGCCTTATTTGTTTCTACACACTGTGTCTTCGTCTATCATCTAACTTTCCTGTCGCAGGTCTGCTGGTAGAAATCTCTATTGAAATAAGCGGTACTTTTGTGCTCTTCTATCTGTATTGTTTCTTTTCTCTGTAAAGTGTTTTGTGTGTGCATAAATAAATAAGAATATTCAGTCCTCAAAAATTGCATAATGCAGTTTTTGTTTTCATCAAAACGGTCCTGAGACTCCTTTCAGGATTTGTAGCTTTTCCTCACAGTTTCGGATTTAGCCCACTTGAAAAACTCACTCTGTATACGATAATTTTACATTTTTCCGACATTCCCGTGATGAATGCCATAGTAAATCAGGGCCTTTATATCAATACATTCTGCTATATTTAGTTTTTTTTTATATATTTTTTTAAATTCTGTATCTAGTTTGTGTACGCCATGGGACTAACTGGAATCTACCGCCGGGAAAAAAATGCTAAAGTTTAAATTAGTGCCTGGTTTGGGACATGTGCTTGTGCATGAAGTGGCAACTAGAGGGTCAATGCCCAGACTCTGGACAATTAATGATTTTTTTATTTTTTTTATTTAGGTAACCAACAGCGATACTTAAAAATATTTTACAAAATATGCGTTTTACAATTTGTATGGCCAATTATAGGTTTCCCTGTGTAACTGGGGTAAATATATAATACATGCGAACGAACTAATGCCACAAATTTAAATTAAAAGATGCAATACAATCAAAATAAAATCCAAATTTACATAAGGTTAAGTTATATCACAATTTTGAAATGGTTAAAACAAACAAAAAGGTTGAATAACAGAAGACAGGAGAAGATAGAAGATCGGTTGACTGTCACTAGTCTCCTTATATAGCCTTTACTATTCTTTTCTTGAATGTAGGCTTATTACAGTTAAATATATCAACTTCTGAGAATTCCGAGTTATACATTCGAGCAATGCGAGTCAGTACACAGTTCTTGGCATAGTTAGTGGAGTGCCGAGGAACGTGAAACATTGGCGTGTGACGAGTGCGCCGTAGGGGAGTGTTGAAAGTTATCTGTGCGACCAAATCAGGGCAATCAAGGCGTCCATTGAGTATGTCATGGAGCAGACACATGTCCATCACTTTACGCCTTTTTTCGAGTGTTAGCAGACCATATGTTCGACAGCTATCCTCGTAAGACATTGGAGGTTTACGAAGGCGATAGTTAAGATGGTTAATAAATCTTTTCTGAATCTTTTCTATTTGGTTCTTATAGATTATGTATTGTGGGGACCAAATTGGGCACGCATACTCTAAAACGCTGCGCACATATGCAAAATAAACAGATTTAAGAGCCCCAATGTTTTTAAATAACTTACATGACCTAAGAACAAATCCTAGGTTCTTATAAGCTTTTATGCTAATGAGGTCTATGTGATCTGAGAACATTAATTTACTGTCAAACATAACTCCCAAATCCCTAACCATTGTGATGATCTATCCATCCTCATTTATTGTTATGTAGCTATTGTAAGTATCGCTATGAAACAAACTTCAAAGGCCCACAAGATCAAGATCATGGCGACATCATCAACCAGTTATCAATCATGTTTCCCTAATATTAAAGCCGAACACGTAACCAGTAATCGTGGATTAACTTCAGTCAACAGTACTTAGGTACAGTGGAGGGAACAAATTGTGTGGTTTGGGAGATTTACGCCTATATTACAGGCAGTCAAGCCACACGATGTATTTAATCGTGATGGATCAGGCTGGGTAATCCGTCTCGAGGTCTAAAGTCAGAAGTGATGGCTGCGCTGAATTACATAGAAGCTAGTGATCTGAGGATCCTTGATGTTTAATAATGAAAGCGGTTTTATTTACATACCTAAATTAATTAATTCTGTGTGGGCTCAAGTCTTAGCACATAAAGCCATGACCCTTCAGAGTTCCTAGACACGTGACATTCTGGTAATAAAAGTTGTTGTTGTGATAGTGATTGGTAAAACTACAATAAGAAAAACTAAAAATAAAACCGACACATTTTATTTCATGCAGCATCTAGTAGTAGACACGCGTCCATCTATAATCTATTGAACACGAGATTATGATACGATATCTTGTGAAAACCGCCCGTGACCGCCATTCAAACAGTAAAACGCACATGACTTTTGAACGGCTGTTTTGAAGTCTGAACCGATTTTCATTAAACTTAGCTAAGAACACTCTCGATAAAGTCACTATTCAAACAATAAAATGAAATCAAATTCAGTTTATCTAAGAGAGCTATGATGCCACAGACAGATACACAAATAAACATATATACAAATACACAAACACACAGGTACACACGTCAAACTTATAACACCCCTCTTTTTCTGTCGGGGTTTAATAAAATGTATTTTGCCAAGCGCTATCGAAATGTAAAGTGATCAATCCCGCAGGATTATTACGTATCTTGCAAGAGCAAAACGATAGCAATTTTGGCGCAATACACTACTATACTCTTCAATCCAGAAGTTTTAGAGTATTTGGCGGGTTTTATAGAAATATGTGCATTTTAACCACTGAAAATTAGCGCCGTGCTGTGGGTCTCCCACGGCACCGCATTATGCTGAGTGGAAGCCTTCTTGCCACAACCACGACGTGCATCTGCTTTTATTTATAGGTAATCACATTGCTAACATAATTTAAGAACTACTAACACTATTTTATAAATCTACTACCACTGTTCTGGTTCTTGTAATGTAACGTTTGTATGTCGTTTTGTGACAATTAAATACTTTTTATTTCTTTCTTTGACAAACAGCGAGCGATTAGCAAACGATTCACCTACTACACCGTAGGTAATGCCGACTTTTATGACATAAAGAGCTTTTGATCGCGCGATGATTACTGATTTCTTTTTTCGTACGTAATAAGCCTGCCGTACTTTTCAACAGTCTCCATCTCTTCAAATCAGGCTCTGGCCACATTTAAAATAACTGAGCAAACTAACCAAAATTGTACTTTTGCATTAGATTAGAGCAATCTCACAAAATTGTCTGTATATTATCATGGCAAATACATAGAACACACACACATACATCATCATACATTTAAACTACGTATACATGGAATCACATAGCTTCTTATACAAAAACCCTCTCTCTCCCTGGAATGGTTTAAAGGAGATAACATCAAAAGTAATTATTTACATATTCCATAACACTTTTGATGGTGCTCTCTCTTAGGAGGCACATATTAAGCGGGTGTAGATGATTTTTTTTTTAAATTACTGAAAAAGTGATGAGGTTTACGTTGAAGCTAATTTAGTGTGCCACGATTAGCTAAGTCAATTTGGAAGGTTGTCTGGTGTCTAGACGGTATACTTAATAAAGATTTAATTTCAGAAGCCACTAGAAGGGTATCTTTTCTAAACTTTATATGACAACCTTTTGCTCTTAAGGCTTCCACAGACAGGCACGAAGCAATAGTACTACAACTATGCGGCTAACTTTCAGTCAGTGAGATTATCAAATAATATTGGTCCCGTATTTTTTGCTTTATCAAATAAATAAAAACTGGCAAAGATAAAGCGTATTAAACTTCAGGAGCGGGGTCTTGTGACGTCATTTTGTCAGTATGAAGTGTAGCACACTATGTGTACACACAATATTTCAAAGCATTGTATTGTCGTAAATTTTTGTTTACGTGGCAAAAGAAAAATACGTCTGCAATATTTTTAGGTTATCTAACTGACGGACGTAATAGATATTTTTTGTCAACTATCCTATTTAAAGCTTTAATTTTGTCTGATTATTCCATTTTTCTTTTAAAACTACAGAATTCTGAATTCAAAATTTGTTTTGCATATTTCTACCTGTGAACGGATTCAGTTGCACCGTGAATCAGTTAAGCCCGTGTTAATCCAAAGAGTAGCGAGTGAATGAAAACATAATACCTAAACCTTAATATTTTGGTGCTACGTACGGTGCCACAGAAAATCGCTAAATCCTCGGCCTAAGCGTAAATTAATTTCAACCAACGAACTGGTAACTATGAGGAGTGTAGCTACGTTTTAATACAGCTAGTTTGCCGTCTGCAGTTTCGTTTGAGTAAGCTTTCATATTTGGACTTTAGTCACAGTTTACTTTGTAGGAAAGGATTCATTTAATCATCAATGACGTGAACAAGAAAAGAGAAGAAATGAAACTCAGTTTGAAATTATAAAAAAAAAAAACGGTATATTAAAAAAAGAAAGTAAGGTTCGGCCTAGGTCGTTGCGCACTTGTCTAGCCTTCCACACTTCCCTGGCGAAGTCCCGTCCTCCAGGCGTAGTCCCGGTCAGCTCGGCCACTCCACTCAGGCGATGAAGGAGACAGAATGAGAATCCGGCTCAGTCAGTTGAACCGTGACGTAATTCCTAGGAACAAAAGCCGAATCATTAAGCTGCCGGTATAAGGGGCGCACGGGAAACGCTAGGATGCATGGCAAGAACTAGATTGGCAATTTAGGGCTTATAACGGCGGGAAGAATTCTAGGTGTAAAGAATCTAAATTAATAGTAAATTTAAGCAAGCAGAGACGGTTACAACGTTAAGCTTTGAAAGTTTTAAGTAGAACATAATGGAAGAAAGGCAACTATAAGCATTACACACAGGATAGAATAAAGCTACAATATCTACTCGGACTCGTACCTCTAAAATTAAGACAAAGAAAATACAACAGGTAGGTAACGGCCGTTAGAAATCTTTATAAATAAATGTGCACAACTCACCCAAGTTTGGGAATCACGGTCACTTAATTAATAATTACAACTGTTTTAAGTATATGGACAAAGGCAATCCACTCTTAAGTTGATAATATAGTTTAAATATTCGTAACTAACTTCACGTGCAAAATTGATATTTCGCAATGACGGTAGTACAGCGAGAAAATTAGTCAAGGCGACAGCGTCCGTGCCTCGAGAGGTTCGGCTACGGACTGCCTGTGTTAGCTACGTGCGCGCGCGACGCGCGGCCGCTGGCGGGCGGCGATGAGGAACCGGTTATTTCCGTATCTATAAAATAATGTGTTTGTCCGCATTACTTGTACACTTTGGTTTTTTATTTTATTTTTAATAGTTACATTTCAATAATAGTTGAATATAATTGAATAATTATTTTATAGCTTCAAGTAATAGCTTTATTTAGATTGTTTATTTTTTTTGTAAATAGTTTTATTTAATTGTTTATTTTTAAGTTAAGTTGTTTTTTTTTTTTTAATCAGTATTAATGAACACTATGTTACAACATTCATATATTAAATCTGTAGAAAAGTAGTTTTTCGAACATATTTCCAAAAAAAATTGCCAGGGTGTTAAAGGATAACCAACAGAACTCATTACCAGCATTTATGAAATTTTTGTCTGTTTGTATGTTTAGTTGTGCACGCATCACGTAAAATGTATGAAGCCAATGTAGATAACTTTTATACAACAAATTATGCGTAACTTGAAGTATTACTTAGATTTTGTTTCAACCAAATCGGTTCACTCTATCAAAATTAATGAATTAAAAGTGTTCAAGAAGTAAGATATCACAACACACGCAATTCAGATATTCGGACAGTTGAACTCCATATTCGATAGATGGCGTTGTGCATATGACGTCATTTTCTGAATGGTGGTGTTAAGATTCTCCGCGGCAGAATGACCCTAGAAAAAAATCGGTAGGTAGGTAGGGTAGGGTAAGTAGTTGACGGCAGCGAAGCCGCGGGCACAGCTAGTAGGAAATATTTTCTGTTAAGTTTGGTCTCAAGTCTTTTTATTTTTTTTCAGATTATTCATCAGCTCAAAAGTTATAACTTAAGTTTCAAAGCTTTCATGAATAATTACAAATCTTGAATAGGTTTGGCATCTCCGTGATTTAGTAAGTACGTAGTTTCTCTATGGATATCTATTAAAATGTCTAAAACCTCTCAAACTTTGGTATTAAAGTATGATTTGACATTATTCAATTCAATTCAATTCAATTTATTCAACAACAAAATTTGAGTACAATGATCATCCTTAAAACTACCATTTAAATATAACAGATGATTGAGGTGCGTTCCAGCAGAAGGCAGAGCAAGACCCAGTCCTGCGCTAGGAATTAACCTGTGTTACAGGCACTGGGCACCTACTCCACCATCACACTTGCAACACACCTACAAACACGTTAGTATTAGGAAGATTTTGACTCTCTGATTTTCCATTTTAGGCAAGCCTGTATATAGGGAATCAGTGTAATAAAAAATAAAATAAAAGAAAACTAATATTAAATATATAAATGGATATATGAATGAATATATAAAAATATAAAACGTGCCACATTTACATGTATGTGTGTGTGTGTTTGTGTAATATATGTATGTGTGTGTGATGTATGAATATGGAAGGGCCTTAATGTAGATGGGATATTTAGATACTAAGATCCTTGTACTGAGTTGGTTTTATGGACGTAAAATATTTTGTATGAGTTATTTTAATTATTTAATGCGATTCTATTTATATTCTAATAAAGAGATCTTGCAATTACTATCTATTGATTAAGTAGATTTTTAGTTTCTATATAATTTAATTGCAAATGCCATGATCTAAGTTTCTTTTTAAACTCGTTCAGTTTCAGTGGGTAAATTTTTAAGATTGTGTTAGCTTTATTGTATAAGAGACCGATAGCAACCTTGTAATGCCGTTTAGCCATTGTCGTTCTGTGTCTCACTGAGGGGCAGACTATATCCAATCGACGTTTTTTTTGATAGGTCGTAGGGTCGTAATTTATAGTTTTGTGTTTCTTGGTTATAGTCTGCTGTACAAATAGTTGTCTGATAGTCAAGACAGCTGTATCATTGTAAAGCCTGGACGTAGGGTACCGAAAGATCATTTTTGTCATTACTTTGAGGACGGCTCTTTGTGCTCTTTCTAAAGGTAAGAGTATGGTTTTGGCAGCCCCACCCCAAGCTGTTATGCAGTATGACATAATCGACTGGCCCAGTGCATGATACGTCATCTTAAGTGTTTCCAAGTCAGCGGCATTTCGAAGCATTTTAAAAACATAAATTAATTTTCTGACACGTGAAGTCAGTGCATCGATATGACACTGCCATTTTAGAGATTGGTCTATTTTGACTCCGAGGTACATTACAGTGGTCACCCGAGATATTGTTGGGCAAGAACAGTTATCGGAGGGCTCAATACAGGAATGTGATTTAATAAAAAACGAATCAAACGGAGGGAGAGAAGAAGTTTTTAGTGCGAAGGTTATTAGATGGGTTTTATTAACGTTGAGCGTCAGCAAATTGCGGGACAGCCAAAACATTGCTTTTCTTAAGGCAGCCTCCGCAAAAACTCTCACGGCATTCCATGTGGGATTATGTTCTTATAGTAGAGAATATTAATTTGAAAATTGTTCATTAAATAAACTAAAAAGACAAAAAGCCTGTTGTGCCGGATCTTTAATATATGTTGGAGATATGGCCGCGTGCCGGATGACTGGTGCAAGGCCCCTCCTTGGAAGTCGCTTCGCCTCCGCCAGGGGGCGAGGCGAGAAGTGCCGGAACCTCGTTCCCAGCCCGCGGGTGCAGCACCGGGGCTCGTAACTACGAACCCGTCTTTATGGTGCCTACTGGGCCTAGCATTTTGCTAGCGCGGCCGTTAACCTATGCGGGCCAACGACCTACGCTAGCTATGTTTATCTGTTGTATGTGATTGTGGGCGCGCCGCGGCGGCCGTTCTGAACGGTCCGCCGCTTCTTCACGACACCCGGCGGTCTTCCCCCTCCGAGTGAGACCCAGGGCGTACCCTGGGAGGCTCAGAGAGGGTAACCAGCGACAGGCGTGTCGACTTTTAGACGAACCCACAGTTTGGTAATGTAAGCCTGGTGCAAGGCTGTAATCGTACCACTATATAAGGGAAAAGGCTCACAGCAGGAGTGTAAAAACTACCGCGGCATTAGTCTTTTGAGTGTTGTCGGCAAATTATATGCGAAAGTTTTAATAAATAGAGTGGTAAAAGTGACGGATGAACAATTATGGGACGTGCAAGCAGGATTTAGAGAGGGTATGGGCTGTATGGATCAGATCTTCTCGTTGAGGAGTATAGCTGAAAAACATCTTGCAAAGCACAAAAAAGTCTACTGTGCTTTCGTTGACTTGGAGAAGGCCTATGACAGTGTGTGGAGGGATGAACTGTGGTCGACGCTATCCGGGTACGGTCTGGACTGGCGCTTGGTACGAGCAATGAAATCTCTATATAGGGATTCCAGTGCTTGTGTTAGGATTAATGGGGCGTATACGGACTGGTTTTCCATCTCAAGGGGTGTTAGACAGGGCTGTGTAGCGTCACCGTGGCTGTTCAACTTGTACATGGATAGTTGTCTGATAGGTTTGAAAGAGCATGAGTGCGGATTGAGGATGAATGAGCTGCCTGTCAAATGCCTTCTCTATGCAGATGATCAAGTTCTACTTGCATCGTCAGCAGAACAGTTGCAATACATGGTGACTGTGATGAATAAAGCTTTTAAGTTAAAAGGTATGAGTATAAATGTGAACAAGACTAAGGTAATGGTGTTTGAAAGAGAAGACGATGTATCGGAGTGTGAAGTGAAAATAAATGATAAGAGTTTGGAACAAGTGAACGAGTTTGTATATCTGGGAAGTATGTTCACAAGGGATGGAAAGATTGAAGAGGATGTGGAAAGGAGAGTGAATGCAGGGAATAAAGTGAATGGTGCTATACAGCAAATCTATGTCTCCAGAAGCACGACTCGCCGTTCACAACAGCGTGCTGGTGCCTACACTTATGTATGCAAGTGAAGGGTGGGTATGGCAAAAAAAAATGAAAGTAGGATTAATGCAGTAGAAATGCGCTCCTTGCGAAGTATGTGTGGGGTAACTTTAAATGATAGGTTGAGGAATGAGGTAATAAGACAACGTTGTGGATTAAAAGAAGATGTAGTGACTAAAAAGAGTATGTTAAGATGGTTTGGCCATGTTGAGAGGATGAATGAAAGGCGACTAACGAAATGTATTTACAAGGCAGACTTGAATGGAAACGCCGGGAGGGGACGCCCTAGAAAGACATACATAGACCTTATAGGTGATGTTCTTCAAAAAGGCCAGGTGCGCAGTACTCATAACCGGCGTGTGTGTATGACTAGATGCATGAATGTGAGTGAAGCAAAAGAAGTATGTAAGGATCGTAGCCACCTGCTACGATCCTTACATACTTCTTTTGCTTTGCGTTCTGTAGTTTCTGCCTACCCCCATGGAAAAAAGGCGTGAGTTTATGTATGTATGTATGTAAAAAGACAAAAATTGCCTGCTGCCCTCGCGCGTCGGCAATAACGATTAAGATTTAAAGTGTCGGCCATTTTGGTCGTATAATATTGAAATAAGTATAAGAAGCTTGACAAGTAGTCATTGGCGGCATGCCGGAATGTTTTATCGGAAGCCGAAGACAAAAATTAAACTTCCTGAAAGTAAGAGAAGTGTAAAGAATTTAAGACGTTCGATTTTTTATCAAATTGGTAGGTAGGACTACTACTAAGACAGTCATAATAACTAATTGGAAAATAGTACCTTCTTTTTTATTTACTTTTCAAATGATTAAATTAAATTTCGATCGAGTGAATTAATTAAACTAGCTGGCTTCAGGCTTACAGACATATTGTTTGTCGGTACTTAATTCTCTTTTAAAACTAAAGAACATAGCGACTGAGTAGAGTGGACGTCTATCAAACTGACCTAAGCCAGCTCGCCGTTTTTTTTTGTCTCTTGCTACATCTTTCCAATCTTGAGTTCCTTAGTTTTATAATAATACTAGTGTCTGCCAGCGGCTTCACCGCGTGATAAGTGTTTTCTTATGCCATAGCAGCATTATACCGGTATGAAAAGTAGCGTATTTGCTATTCCAGACTATTATATATCTCTGTGCAAAATTTCATCCAGATCCGTTCAGCCGTTCTGGCGTGATTGAGTAACAAACACACATCTATCCATCCAAATATTCACACTTTAAGAATATTATAAAACTAAAGGCCTTAGGCCCTTATTCCAAATCATGACAACGGAAAGTGCCTTCGATGTATGTCAATAAATAACAAGCTATAATTATCAATTTGGAGATGAAATAGAGTTGGAGGACATGATTTTGAATATAGGGGTAAGCGACAGATGAAAATTATAATTAAATTCTTCCAAACAGTTCATTACATCCTGTTCGTCTAACGTGCCTGATTCCATGGTGAAGGAAGAAAAAATAGAAGCATTCAATATATCAATAGAGAAATCTCTTTCAAAGGGTACTGTGTTAAATTCTATAACAAAATACCTTGTGATATATTAAAACTAAATGAACGAAAATATAAAAGTTTTGTTAAAAGCACACTTTTCAAACAAGCATATTACAAATTAGATGATTACATTTAAGACAAGAATGCTTGGAAACACGCTGGTCCAGCTCCAATCGGCAATCTTCAGTATTGCTTCTTTTGTTTTTTCTTCTCTTTTAGTTTAGGAAATTGACTCACACACTGTTCCGTTGTTGTTGAATTGGGTAATTTACCTGCAATATTTGTAAGTATGTGAGAACCATGTTCCTATTTATGAAATGGATGAATTTACCTGTTACAGCTTGTAATACTTTAGTAGTCTAGTAATGTTAGTCTGGGTGTATCGTCTTCACATATTTAGAAGAAAATAAAGAAAAATAACTTATTACCACAAAACGACATATGAATGTAAATGTTGCAGGACACTTTTTTCAAAGGGTAAGTTTGGAGTTTCTTGTCCTTTCTTCTCCATAACAAGCTACTTTGCCGAATGTTTGGTAGAATCAATTATTATTACTCTTTAATTAAAATGTTTGACGTTCGCGAAATGTGTCGCTTAATAACCTAATTGAAATAAAGAATTTTGACTTTTGATTTGATCAATAAAAGCACTCCAGTTCCGGAAAGTTCTATCGGTGCAGTTATAATACCGAAATAAAAAAACCTAGGCGTCATATTCAGTTTTTCAAGCCCACAGTATAAAAACATACCAATAGCGAAGATTACACTTATTGGATTCTCACTAGTCAAACGTAAAAAACTTAAAAGCTTCCTAAATTATTTGACAATAATCTACAGATTTTTGCTCCTTTACTTAAATTACGTGTTTGAAAAATTCGTCACCTCGACGACGCGACGTTAATAACGCAATTAATGTTTTTGAATTGTAAGTTAGTCCCGCAGAATAAATTGGGGGTTCATTCCTCTTACAGGGAGTTTTGTACGTTATTAGGAGAGTGCGCTTTATTATTTTAGGCTGAAAAGGTAAGGGTATGGGTAACTTTCTTAAAGGTGGGTGTCAAAATGTCACTAGTAAAGGTTGCGTGTTTGGGCAGCTGCGTCCTCCTAACTGTAGTGTTATTTTCTATAATTCACTTGGAACCTTAATAAAGTGCACAACTTAATAAGGAACTCACTAGTTCATTATAAACTAGCTACCCGCCCCGGCTTCGCACGGGTGTACTGCAATGAGGAAAATTAATCTATTTATATTACTTCTTTTCTTATTTCATACAAACCTTCTCCTGGCACTTACAAACACAACAAAAAAGAATTTTCCAAATAGGTGCATCCGTTCTCAAGTGATGCGCTTACATGCATTGAGCAAATGATTTTATTTATTAAATATAAAAGGTGGAATTTTGTTCATGCCATCTGAAGGGAAAGTACTCTTAATACTGTAGATATAAAATTTCTGACAAAATAAAATCCTTTATTTTTGAAAAGAAAGAAAACTCCATTCAAAGATTTTCGAAAATTCGCTTGCCCTACCAGACTAAAATCTTTAAAAATTACACCCTGTACTTTTATTGCATAGATCGTTAGGGTCAATTATAAGAATGAAATCTCTCTTACAAACATGATAAATTAAATGAAAGGAAAACCATGAAATCTTAAAATATTTTTCATCACACTTGCACGTAAACAGTTTCAAAACATACAGGTTAACTTGGCCGTAATGCCCCATATAAAACCCTTTCTTTTTGCCATGAAACCCTAGGGCGGTAAGTAATATTTTTTTTAATTTAAAGCACAGCACACAGGTCATGCAAGTTCAAGCAAGGAGTTTACACGCAATTGAAATTTTTTCTTAAAATGTTATCTATACAGGAATTTCTTTGCAATCTCGCTACATGTTATTTAAATACTCAACTAATGTTCTTATTAATGGATTTTAATAGTTATAGTATGAAAACGTCGAAATTATTTATTTCTTTTTACACTCCGTCATGGCTGTATACCTACGTAAGTATTTGCCCTTAAAGTTTCTGAACGAAACACTGTATAATCTGTGGTGTGGGCAAAAATTCGCCAACCGCTTAAAAAAAAGGTTCACGTATTTCGTAATAACAGCTGTGCTGACTTGTGTATTAAAGCTATAATTCATAATTATTATTCGCAAATGTGATGAAAAACATTGTGTGTATCACGGGCGGTACGGGAATTACGAACCTCGACTCAGAAAGCCCTCAGTTTTCGACTTCGGGCTTCTACTAGAACCTCGATCGTAATTCCTTACATACCGCCCTTAATACACAATGTACTATTTCATCACACTTGCACGTAAAAAGTATCTAAACATACAGGTTAACTTGGCCGTAATGCCCCATATAAAACCCTCGGGCTTTCTTTTTGCCATGAAACCCTAGGGCGGTAAGTAATATTTTTTTAATTTATGGCACAGCACACAGGTCATGTAAGTTCAAGCAAGGAGTTTACACGCAATTGAAAAATTGTCTGAAAATGTTATCTAAACAGGAATTTCTTTGCAATCTCGCTACATGTTACTTAAATCCTCAACTAATGTTTTTAATAATCGATTTTAATAGTTATTTGTATCAAAACGTAGATTTTTTTTTTCACTCTCCGTCATGGCTGACTACCAACGTAAGTATTTGCCCTTAACGTTTCTGAACGAAACATTTGTATAATCTGTGGTGTGTGCAAAAATTTGCCAACCGCTTAAAAAAAAGTTCACGTATTTCGTAATGACAGCTGTGCTGACTTGTGTATTAAAGCTATAATTCATAATTTTTACTCGCAAATGTGATGAAAAACATTGTATGTATCACGGGCGGTACGGGAATTAAGAACCTCGACTCAGAAAGCCCTCAGTCTTCGACTTCGTAGATCGTAATTCCTTACTTACCGCCCTTAATACACAATGTACTATTAATTATTTGCAAAAAATGGTAAAGTAACTAATTATTTGCTTGAAATCAGCTCCATTTTCTTGGATACACAAATTTATTCCTTTAACGAATTAATTTCGTATTCTGAACTTCAACTCTCAACTCGTTTAAATTCGCATAAGATTTAATATAAATTTTATTGTGCTTTTTTAATGTAATGTAACTTGACTCATTGAATTTATAACTGCAGATTTCATGGTTTTCCTTTCATTTAATTTATCATGTTTGTTAGACAGATTTAATCCTTATAATTGTCTCTAACATTATCTGTCTAGCCTTTTCCCAACTATGTTGGGGTCAGCTTCCAGTCTAACCGGATTCAGCTGAGTACCAGTGCTTTATATGGAGCAACTGCCCATCTGACCTCCACAATCCAGTATCTGGGTAACACGATACCCCTTGGATAGACTGGTGTCAGATCTCAAGCTTCTGACTACCGGTAACGACTGTCAAAGATCTTCTAATGACAGCCGGAACTAACGGCTTAACGTGCTTTCCGAGGCACGGAGGAAACTCGGTATGTTGAAATGGTCACCCATCCACGGCCCGACCTCGTCAAGCGTTGCTTAACCTTGAAGATCGACCCTTGCAGCTGTTATTATTTAGTCACGAGCTGACTCTAACTCTAATAATTAATTATTAATAATAAATGACCCTAACGACCGATGCAATACAAGTACAGGCTGTAGTTTTTAAAGATTTTAGTCGTTTCGACTTCCGGGTGTGGCAAGCGAATTTTCGAAAATCATTAATGCAATTTTCTTTCTTTTCAAAAATAAACGATTGTTTTCTTTGAGTGAAATTTTCTATCTAGCGTATTAAGAGTACTTTCCCTTCACGTGGCATTACAAAATTCCACCTTGTATATGTATAGTTGCAAAGCGGGTCATAACTCTTCATGAAATGGTAAGCTCACTAAAGGGCAAGGTCGATTAAGAAGTCTAGAAATTTTAAATTAAATCATATTGTGTGAGTGTGTGTCATATCCGTCATGCCTTGTCATATCCAAAATTGCCTTTTGTAATAGAGGCATACATATTTGAGTGGACCTGTCCTAACGGTTGGCACGTATGAATCAATCATACCAACCATAGCTTAGGGAGCTCAACAGGCGTGCCAACATTACCGCCGTAATACATATCACTTTATAGCGAGGCACCCATAAACAGATAGATGTGGGTAAATGTCCCACAAATTCATAAATAATAATATTTAACACCAGCTTTTTGCCGCGGTTCGCTCCCGTGGTGCACCCTGCAGGAGCCGTTTTTGGGATAAAAAATAGGCTTTGTTACTCAGGAAGGTTGTAGCTTTCTACTGGTGAAAATTTTCAAAATCGGTAGTTTTTTAAGTTTATCCATTACAAACAAACTTACAAACAAAACCTTTTTTTATAATGTTATATAATTATTATTATATTATATATCTATATTTAACATAACATGGAGCATTGTTGGCCCAGTGATAACGGCCGCGACTTACAAGTTGTAGGTCGTGAGTTTGAACCCAGGCAGGCGCTTTACTTTGTGTAAATTATTTCATCACCAATGCTCTCAAAACGGTGAAGGAAAACATCGTAAGGAAACCTGGTCCTAGAACCAAAAATTCGAACACATGTGACATCCACTAACCCGCACTGGGCCCGCGTAGTGGATTATGTCCAATTCCCTCTCACAGAGAGAAGGCCTGTGTCACAGCAGTGGGAACATTAAAAAAGGCTAATGATGAACATAATATTGCATAACATCACACCTGCATTCCCTGAAAGGTAGGACAGAGATGTACGTATTGTACACCCACATTTCTGCAGTTTACTTAACCTGTTGAATGCCGTAGTTAGGTACCGCGGCGCAATTATCACTTACAACGGGCGAAACACATCTCGATTACATATGTTCCCCCAAAAACCCGAATTCACCGTGTCCGTTACAAATTTTTCTCTCTCGACTCTTGTCAAGTGTCAGCTGTCAATCAAAAGACCGTCAAACTCAAAAAGACAGCGAGCTGCCACAGTGTTGCAACAATATATTAAAAATCGGGACGAAACACCCATTTTGTCTCGCGTGCATTTATATTTTAGGCTCAAGGGGTTAATAGGGGGCGAGTTTATTGCCATCCATCGCCAAAAGTCCAGATTCCGTGTTGTTATTGAAAAATCCCAGATGTAAAATCCCAATAACTTTTTGCCTTACCTGGGAGTTGAACACAGGACATCATGGTCAGCAGTAGCTCTTGGAACCACTAGAGCAGGGGCATCAAATGGCGGACTGCGGTCCGACTGCGGACCGCCGCCGACCTATTTTGTGTGGACCTTAAGTAAACAGTATAATATAATTTACTTGTGTTACTTGAGTAAGTAATTTAATAATTTCGCTTGGTAAAGACAAATAAAGAAGGTAGTAAATACTGCCATCGATTCGATAACGGACGAATCATATCATGAAAATCTTCATTGATATTGTATGTATAGTTACATATTTAATTTTATTATTTAAATTTTAACAAGTATAAAAACACAGGACGATTAACGGCCCAGGTGAAGGGGGGATTAGGAAGCCTTAAACATTACGGACGGCGACGGTCATATTATTTTTAAAATTTATAAAACCGGCCAAGTGCGAGTCGGAATCGCACACCGAGGGTTCCGTACAAACCTCAGCATAAAGGTATTATAGACCTGAGTATTTGATATGTATTTCAATTTAATACCTCTACGCGTTCATGAGGAAAGGGGTAGTAAGTTTAAAATGATTAAAAATGTTTTTATTATATGATGTAACCAAAAATTTAAGGTTTTCGCAAATATTCCTTTATCTGTGCTATGACGTTGCTTTGTAACAATTTTCAAGATTCTGAGTTCACGGGAAGTACCCTGTAGGTTTTGATTCCCTTGCGAGTGTCGAAAATTTGCGGCATAAACGGCTGTATCTTTTGATTGCGTTGGCTTAGAAGTTTGATTTTCACAGATTTTGACAGTAGACCTGAGTATTTGATATAAATTTCAGCTTGATACCTTCACGTGTTCCTGAGAAAAAGATTCTTGACAGACAGACGCACGAACGGATAACAAAGTGATCCTATAAGGGTTCCGTTTTTTTCTTTCGAGGTACGGAACCCTAAAAACGGATCCCAAATGAAAGTAATTGGTGACCCCTGCACTAGACCAATGAAGCAGCCAATACATTTAAATGTGCCCCAAAACGTACGGTCTATTTAATAAATTATATGAAGTCGATGGCAATATAAAGGTAATGGCCGCCGATGAATATTCGCGTCGGTAACCCGTTATTGATAATATGTATCCATTAGTGGTCGCGTATTAATGAATATCGATGTTACGGACACTTTATTTATATAGCGTTTTATTTGTTCTGTGGGTTTCTTTTATATGCCGAGCTTTTGGGTTTATTATGAAATCAGTGTAGCCAGTTCACTATAATCACTCAAAAGCATTCGCAGCAGCTGGTGAAATTGGTATGAGTTCTCTTTCAAAGAATTTAATTTAGTGTATACTGTATACTCCATTTGAGATAACATTAGACATTTAAATAATTCCAATTTACAGCCTGTTCAACCAATTTTGACTTCTATTGCGTTAGTGATATGACAAACGGCAGCTGTATTAAACAGTTAATTTTGGTAACAGGTTTATGCTTCTTATGTCTTCCTTATATTTACGGGATAGAACTCAAAATCGGTTGAAATGACTGTAAAAAGGGGTTGTAAAAATGTCTGATGTTATTTCAAATGGAGTATAGTTAACTTTTATTTAGTCGATACTTTAAAAAGCATGCTGTGCCCTCCTATAATTGAGGGAGAGCACTTGTCATTACTTCATACTGATTATTCATTGTTTTTTGTCTTCTTTGCTAGAGGTCCAGAAAAATAAATAAGAACTTTTGAGGCTACGTTATTCCAATGGCCACAGTTTCGTGGAAAATATTAAAATCAGCTTTAGGACGAAAATTTAAATAAGAATAAACTCTACCAGTATGGCAACATATTTCACAATGATTGATAAAAAAGTAAAATTTATTTCATCGTAATATCATTTGAGAGAAAACTTTGAGTTTTTACGATGTTAAAGTTCCAAGTTTTGTTTTTGTTGGAGAAATAATCCCGAAAACTTTGGATCATACTGTATAATTTAAATTAATCAATTTCCGATAAGGAGATTCGCTTCAGTCAATATTTTGGTTTGTTAAACTGTTTTGTATAATTTCAAACATTTTCTTGTAGAAAGGGAATTAATTAACAATTTTACATCCGGTGTTCTAAGCATAACACACTGTAGGTTCATTAATTAATTTTAATTACATTACCATCATATCTACCGCAGAAAATAGGCCTCTTAAATTACGTATGAAATTGTTACAGTAGTATGTATAAAACGATCCTCAAAAACATTTCATAGCCAAGAATGGATTTCTTTGCAAGCGTCTGTGTTTCTTACCACCTAGAAACTTATCAGCCTTCAAAGGAAAAGTGAACAGACATCTTCTGGGCAAGCCATTTCCATGGTAGACCTTATCCATCGTTTTCCATCAACATCGAGGACGTGTTCATTTCCAAATAAAATTAAAACAAAACACTGAAAAAAAGATAAAATAACTATCTTTAACGAAGTCGGTATCTTATTGTTATCTATTGTTTTTCATTTTACGACACTGACTTCGGGAAAGAAACTTATTTACCGCTTTGTAGTGTTTTGCTTTGGAAGACGGTTTTTTTTTTTGTTAAAATATTTTTATTTTTCTCTTTTTAGTTTTAGTATGTACCTCAAATTACTATGAATATAATTTACTGCCAAAGTAGGTACATCGCACGACGATTCCAATAAGCCAATGCACGATTGACATACATTGTTTTATTTCGGAGTTCCAGTGCCTGCCTTCCGGCTTCATCATCAGATCAGTTCGATGGTAATGTTTTCATAAGAACCAATTAATTATAAGTATTTGCTTCATAATTGTCGGTTAACTATTCGAGATATACCCGTGATATACTTATCACTAAGGAGTTCCAGTGACACTCAGTGGCCTTCTTCATCAGTTCCTCTTCACCAAATGATACTTTCTGAGTGCTTGCATTATTGATGTACAAAAATCGCCATACGTATGCCTGTATTATTTGAGAACTTGCCTCGATTTCACCAGGATCCCACCATCAGATCCTGACTTAACAAATATGGGACCATCTGGGAAGTATACTTTTGTAATAAAAGAAGATTTTTCCAAATCGGTTCAGGCGTCTTTGAGTAATCGGGGAACAAACATAAAAAAAGAACAAAACAGGTTCCGACGAATTGAGAACCTCCTCCTTTTTACCCGACTGCCGAAGGAGGGTAGTGTGTTTATACATTTAAATAATGTCCTTAAACAATTCCCTTAGAGAATCGCGCCGGCGAAGATTGTATATCGCTCTGATGGCTCGTTTTTGCAGAACAAAAATTGACTGAATGTCTGCAGCCCTTCCCTATAGTAATATGCCGTAAGACATTATACTATGAAAGTAACTAAAATAGACCAGCCTCGCGGTATCTACATCAGTAAATTGACGATTTTTTCTAACAGCATAAGCTGCCGAACTTAACCGCTCCGCAAGTGATATTAAATGAGGACCCCATTGTAACCTTGAGTCTAGCGTAATCCCCAGGAAAACCGTTTTGTCGACGAATTCCAGCTTCTCGTTGTTGAATATAATGTCACAATCATAACTTTTAACATTAAGCAAGGCAAATTTTACACTCTTAGTTTTTTTAGCATTCAAAACTAAATTATTAGCAGTGAACCAATTTAGAACTTGCTGCAATGCATTATTTACGTCGGCAACGTTACTCGTACGCCTATTTATCTTAAAAATCAAAGAAGTGTCATCAGCAAATAACACTATGTTTAGTTTGTTTTTCAATAGATGGGGTAAATCGTTAATGTATACTAAAAATAAGAAAGGACCCAAAATTGAGCCCTGGGGTACTCCCATTTTCACGTTCAATCCCGACGAATTGACACCGTTTATTTGAACTAATTGCTGTCTATCATTCAAATAGGATTTTACTTAACTTAATGCTGATTGGCTTAGCCCGTAATGCTCAAGTTTTAAAAGCAGTGTTTCATGATCAACGCAATCAAACACCTTCGACAGGTCGCAGAAGATACCTATGGCATCTTGTCCCTCCTCCCACGCATCAAAGATGTGTTTTATTAAGGTGACACCAGCGTCGGTTGTACAACGTCCTTTGGTGAAACCATACTGTTTCTCGTGTAGGATGTTTTTCTTATTAAAATAAATGAGCATTTGATTTAGCATTATCTTTTCAAATACATTGCTCTGGAACTGTAGATGTCCATCGGTGGTGTTTACTTACCCGGTGGGGCTCTTACTTGCTTGCGACCTAAGAACATAAGGAATCCTAATATTATACATCATACTCTTCACAGAAACTCTTCAAATCACATTACATTCCTGCTGTACAACATGAAGTTTATTCCATTACCTACAGATTAATTTGATAACAAGAACTTGGCCCGTGGAATACCGGACACGACTAACTTACTAACCTAGGTACCTAATATTGTCCTCCCTCTTGGGACTCATTAAAAGACTGTCACTACTGTTTATAAAAATAAGAAAACAATGTTGCTGGTACATAAAATGAGTCAACTGAAAGACAGACATAAAAATAGGAAAATTTAAAAATCTGGCAATGTTTTTTAAATGATTAGTTTATTCTATAAAAAAAATGTCTTCGTGTCGACTGTACATTTTATAAAACTGTTTGGGCCAAGCAGTTGGCCACATTTATTCAAGTAATCGACTAGAGTGCAAGTTTTTTAGGGTGCATTTCGGACACTCAAGTAAATAAATGGGACATAGTCTGTAGGTAACGGGACCAACCCTGACTTTTTTTTTTTTTTTTTTATTATTGATAGGCTTGCGTTTGACCACTATCTCACCTGATGGTAAGCGATGATGTGGTCGACGATGAAGCACGCTTGCCTAGAAGGAACCTATTCACTCTTGACTTAAAGACTCCCAGATTGTAGCTATCAGGAAATACAGACTCCGGCAGGGAATTCCACTCCTTTGCTGTACGCATAATAAAAGAATTCCCAAAACGTTTGGTGCGTATGGGTGGGATGTCCACCATGTACCGATGACGCAACGTCGTACGTCTTGTAGTCCGATGATGGAACGGGCTAGGAGGAATTAGTTCATGCAATTCCAACGCACACTCCCCGAAATGCAACCGATAAAAAACCGACAGACTGGCAACTCGGCGCCGATGTTCGAGGTTCAGGAGCCTAGATTCGGCCAATACTTCATTGTCGATGAGCCTCTTAGCCCGTCTTTCGATCGCATCAAGTGCATCCAGCTGGTACTTGGCAGATCCGTCCCAGAGATGAGAGCAGTATTCCATGCATGATCGAACTTGCGCTTGATATAAGTTGAGCAGCTGTTCTGGCGTGAAGTACCGTCTCACCTTCGCGAGGATCCCCAATTTTTTCGCAGCCAACTGAGCTTTTGCCTCAATGAATGGACCAAAATTGAGCGTCGATGTCAACGTGATGCCAAGAATCTCAAGATGGTCAGTTATCGGCACGGTCACACCTCTGAAAGAAGGAGCCGGGTGGAAATGAAAAGAAATAGTTTCGTAATTTTGGTTTATTAGGCTGCTTTTGCTTCTCGCATTGGTCACTTCCTTTTAAACATTACTTTAAAAGGTTCAATTACTTTTAAAAATATTTTTATGCCACAAGAACCAAAAAAGGTTATATTAATTTATGCAACGGTCAGGTAATAGGGATTATTGATTATATGAGTGTGGGTGTACAGTATCACACGAATGTTTTGATAACTAATTATATGCCGTTGCATAAACTATTTTATCTTCACTCATAAAGTTGAAATAAAACAAAAGTGGAAACGGAAAAAGTATGTGGTATGGGTAATTTAGATTCTCATTATGCACGACTGCGCATCGATAGACAATGACACAATTTTTCTACATTAAGGCGCAGATACCAATTTAGTCGTGATTTTAAAATCAGTTACTGAGGTAACTGATTTAAAAATGAAAACCACGACAATTTTTTTTGGAAAAAATATATATTACATGAGACAATTTTCTTAATAATTTGATTTAAGAAAATTTTGAGTTTTATTCGTATAACATAGCTTAATTCAGTTGTAAAATTTTGTCTAACACGGACAAAAAACGACAATCGCACCAAAACCGCCGGGCGTATTTTAATGAAATTGGCACCATCTCAAAGACAATTTAATTATCTACATTTTGATCTGAGGATTTTTTTTGTTACAGTCATAGAATAATAAGGAAAGTCGTTGAGCCCATACGCGCCAATAAATTAAGAAGTAAAAGTTTGCTATAAAAATTAAATGATGAAATTTTATGATGTATTTGTTTGAAAATCGAAAGAAAATGTTGCACTGTAATGGTTTTTATTTAATTTTACCTATCTATGAATATAAAGCACGTGTTTATACAATACTTTTAAAATTCATATTTGGAACATTACGTTGTGATTGTAGATAAACATGTTTAAAACCATTGAGTTAAATGTACTACGTACTAGAGGAGACTCCTCAACTCAATTGTTTGTAACACGCGTTAGAGCACGCGTACCCCAACTCACTTAGTCTATGGCAAGCGCTCGCTGCAACGTGACACGTTTGAGTATTAAGTTTTGTTTCTTATAAAATGCCTTCTTGTTTATTGAGATACTGTTCAAACAACTCGAGAAATATAAATAAAAGTCAAGGAATGAGTTTTCAGCAGTAAGTTGAAAACACGCATAATTTAATTATATTTTATGAATTTATTGGATCTCGTGACGTCGCGTCACCGCGGAGGCGGGAGGGCGGTCATGTTTGTGTAAATGTCAAAGAGTAAGAAAAAGTTCATCTGCGTGCATTGATTGTTTATCTGTGAGAACATAACCCCCCCTCCTCCTCCCTGCTTGCCCCGCTGTCACCGAATTACGCGCAATCTTTTGTTTGAAATAGCTTCTCTAGTACGTGGTACATTTAAAACTCAATGTTTAAAACTTATCTTAATATTATATATGTATCTCTAAAGGTATTTGTTTATTAGCAGATACGCACGGGTAAAAATAACCCTACAAGGGCGGATCATTTCGAAATCATTCAAACATTTGAATTTCTATGTGACCCTAATGACCAGTCTTTCATTAGACTAAATAATATTCCAAACTCCTGCAACATATCTATAGGCAAAAAGGAACAGATTTATGTTATATTTATATAACGATGGGACCCCGAGATAAGCCATTCGGGCACCTGGAATTTCTAAATAGCGGCCCCTATTCAATGGTACTAAAACTGGTGAAATGTGGGAGTGCTAGGTGTACCTCTGCCTCGCCCTTCTTGGAATTCTGGCGTGATGTTATGCTTTATTATTAATTTGATTTTCGATTTGAACTGCATCTTTTTAATCGACTGCCCAAAAAGGAGGAGGTTATCAATTCGACTGTATTTTTTTATGTGTGTTATCTTAGAACTTTTTATGTGTGTTATCTTAGAACTTTTTATTAAGTGAACCGATTTTGATGATTCTTTTTTTATTTGAAAGTTGGTGCTTGTCATGTAGTCCCATTTACAAAGTAGTTCGGAGAAAAACATCAGAACTCTTCAATAAATGGTCAATCACTCGGGATAGCTGCAATCGCATGTCTGTTTATTATTTACACCATTTCATAACATAACATCACACTGTTTGGCACAGTTCATCCTGGTATAATCTCATACCACCGGTTTTGTTTAAGTTTCATGTTATTGGGTTAATCTATTCTGGCATCACTTTGGGAATTATAGGTACCTAGCCTATAGAACTGGTCCATTACGTACCACAACTAAACAGTAAAATAAAAACGTTTCCAAAAAATACAACCGATTTCCAAATAGAAACACTACAAAGTGAAAAATAGCTTAAATTTCGGAAGTCAGTGTTTAAAAACGAAGAAACGAAAACAGGAACAACAACTGCCGAAATTGAAGTTATTCTTCACTTTTTTTTTGTGTTTTTATTTGGGAGTCGGTTGTATTTTTTTGTAAAACGATTTTTTCTCTTAAAAGCTTTTCTTGCTCGTTTACTCTTTATGTACCGTATATTTGAATACATTGTCGCTACAGTAATGCGATTGCAGCGCAGTTTCAATCCATTACAATTTCTCTAAGGGAAGAGAATTGAATGTGACAGTAATGTTATTGAACCGTGTCTTCGTAGTGATAGGAACCATGTTTGAGTGACGTATTACTATTAAAGCGTTATGGATGAAGTCAATTTGTGTCGGAGGCAGTCGCGGTAGTGAACGGGGTCTTTGAGAGGGGACGTGTATGCATGCGGATCTACATAATCCTTACTCAATGGCTTGTGTTGGCGTGGTACGGAATATTGCATGGCTTGGAGAAATGTCTGTGTAGGTATGCTATCGGTGTAAGCCCTGATATTAAACTTAAAGATGAATGTTCGTTTGGTAGGTGTAAGCATTTTGTTTTTCAACAAAAAAGTATCAGAAAATATTGCATTTTATTTACGTGAGACGTATAGGCCTATAACTAAATATCACACACATGTTTATGTGCTTACAAATAATTTAGTTGTAGCAAGACTGAGCGGCTCATAGGATCAGAATCCTATGAGCCACTCAGAAGAGAATTACCGACTATGAAGCCTTTTTAATCATGGGAAAATCTTCAAAATGTGCCTGGATTTTTAAGGAACAGACTAGGAAGTGTGGGGGACCTCTTAAGGCCACATCGGAACACGCTTTGTGCGGCGTACATCCAAGAGGAGACTGAGGCGTCTCCTCAATTGATCTTTAAAAATAAATATCTGTATGTTTGAAAAAACTGTACGGTCAACATATAATTACAGCAATTTTTCACACAAAAGTGGCAGCTTTCATAAATAAAATTAAAGCTGCATTGATAAGCGCACCCTTTTGCCATAAAATAAAAACGGCAGCACACTTCCACTATCCAGTTAACTTAAAAATCCGTCGCCAGGACACACTAATAAATGTTGCCTATAGGAAAATGTTGCGACAACTACTGCCACTTGTTGCCTCGCTTCGTGGCTTGAATTGCGTTTTGTTCTCGTTGCGATGGAGTTAAGTGTTAAAAAAAACAAAAACTATGTTTAAAAGTGACACGCGGTCATAAAGATTGACAGTACCTATCAAAAGAATTGCCTTTATCGTTTTTAACTGGATTGAGTTTTTTGTATGCAGCGACAGGAGATTTTACCAATTTTTACGGGCTCGGCCGATTTATTTTTTGGCATGTTACGACTGAAGTGTAAATGGAGTTTTAGTTGAAGTATTCGTTTCGGATGGTGGTGCTTGGGTCGCTTTTTATATTACCGCTATCGACGTTTGATTTTTCAAGGAAAAATTATATTTTAAATTCCTAGAAGCTAAGTAAGCAAGTGTTTCACCGAGTTTCACGCAGGTCTAGATCATTAGAAGTTGCCTTCTTTACTCAAATATCCTGAAAACGGTTTCGACTTACACGATGAATCAGTTTACATAATTTTTCACTAAAATCTTAACTGAACTCAAAACAAATTTTCCCAAAAGTTATGAATGAGACCGTGATATGATTTCGACGAAAGAAGATTGACACAAACCAACAAAGCTTTCAAATTCGATACTTTGGCAAATACTTGAGTTCTCACGACCGCCTACAGCCGTTTTTTTTACTTTCCGTTACGTTTCGAATTACAAAAGAATATCTCCAATACATTGTTTACTGTGTTTACAGAAATAGTCTTGGTACAAACATTTCCTCGGCTCGATATATTTAGAGAGAACAGATATTACTTCTGAGGGATCTTCTCATCTAAGGGACGAGATTTTGCTTTATGAAAAGTTTACTTATCTTCGTGGGGATGAGTATATATGATAGGTACAGGGTGACTAGCTAAGCGAGGGTCATATTGAAGGACTTATTAGTATTCGGTTCTCGTTTTGTTGGTTACCGCAGTGACCTTTTTATTGCATGGAGTAATGCTCATGCATACTGCGCTACCATGGGGAGATAGCGCAGTTGTGTGGGACTTCAACCCACTAAAACTCCATAGTGTCCTCCTATGCCGCTTATGTCGGGAACACTGGCACGCGTTAGCACCCACCGCGGACCTGCCGCGGCTGTCCGTCACCGGACCCTCCTTTGGGATGTACCCCCATCACCGGCTCATCAGAACACATTGCACGCCTTGACCACCCTAGGGACCAAACCAGCACATGTGCGCCAGACGACCCCGTGTATGGCACCCTTAGTCCCCCTTTGACGGATCAGGTTAGTGGCCACGCCACCTACCACGTTTCGGCCGCAGGGGATAGGTACCTCCCCACCGGCCCCAGGGTGTCCACCATCAGACGGTGGCGTCCCCGTCCAGGCCGCGAAATGTAGGGAGAGTGGCGCACCGCAAAACCAGCACTCCTCTCCTGCCGCGGCCTCCAACCCTCAGCCACGATACCATATGTGACCTAGGACACTATACAACATCGCGGCCCGACTCAATTGCTATGTTGCCTGCTACCAAGTGGCATCGCAACCTACTTGTTGGCCACTACGTCGTCCGCTTAATCGGCAAAAGCTCTGACAAGCGGCCCGTCCTCGGGTTCCTCTTCGCTCCGCGCCTCGACAATGGGCGAATATCATATATAAATAACATCATATACCTTCTTGTGATATTAGCTACCCAATCTAATGACAGTCAGACTGGGCCCACACTGGGCCTCTATGTGACAGCATGGCATGCAACGTGGGCCGGTGTGCCACCTTCCAGAATTCACTAGACTCTTTTATTTTGGAAGTATTAAGGGAACAGATAACATACCTTACTGCTTTAATCAAAGATTAGTTACCAGTTATAGATATTAAATATTTTATATTTTATTTTCTTTGCGTTTTACCTAGAAACACATATTTACGTCCCTAGTTTGATCAGTCATACTGTAAGAATACTTAGTTACGTCTAAATTGCCCAGCTTGCGGTTGCCGACATTTAATTACTTCTATCATTAATCTACCCAACATCGGCTGCTACTGGAAATTACAGACCCCCAAGAGGGCCCTCCGTAATTTGCATTTTATTGTGAAGCTTTAAAATTAATTAAAACTGATGTATTATAACAGTGAAATCTATTTTTACAATGCCTACATTAACTAAAAATATAGTAAAAAAATCCTACACTATCATGAATGTTTAAAAAAATACAAATTTTGTGAAATAAAATGAAACTCAGAAAAGAAGAGACCAGAGACTTAGGCAAAGAGGATTTTCATGTTATAATATTTCAAGAATGCAGCTAATACAGTAAAACAGTAAGTGAAATACGACTACTTTTCATTTACTACTTGAAGTACTTAGTCAACGAAACAGTAAGTAATAATTGTCTCGGTGATTTATGTATTAAGTTAAATCCACAAACAGCCAGAATGTGTCTTTTGTGAAATAAATCTCTCTTGTGACTTTGTTTTCACTTCACTGTTAACTTTTAAATAACAAAGTCAATCATTTCGATCAAGAGTTATACCTCTTGATCGAAATTATTGATTGAGGTGGGCTAAATAAAATACTGAACATTTTATTTACAAAACCTCTCCAGAATATAGGTGGCTTTGTCAAAACTGCCAACCTCTAGAAGAATAAAAACAAACGATGGACGACCTCCGTGAGCTTCAAACAAAAACTAATAAAACGTCCGCTGAACTTGACATAGCTAACGAGTTTGTGCAGTATCTTGAAATGTACTGTACAAACTCTGTCAACTTTAATACAGCAAAATGGAACCGACTTAAATGTTTAATAAGATGTCTTGATAATTGCAGAAACTTTGTAAGCTTGGATTTTGGTTTCTTATTAGAATTAAGTGTTTCTCGCTGGGGGCTAGATACATTTTAAATATCGGTACTTGCAAAATCTCGAGTCAGACTGTGAGCTTTGAATAATGTCGACGCATTAATTTGCAAAATTGAATGAGATTGTGACGAAAGAAAATGTCCTGTCGTGACAACGTTAAACCAGGTTTAGATGGGTTGATTTCTTGCTAATATAAAATATATTTTTTGTTTCAGGTAAGACAATGGATTGCACTCAAAATAACTACAGTAAGTTATGACTATAGTGTTTACTTATTAATCTACTGAATTTTAATCAAAGCATTCGTTGTGTGACGAACAAAGTGCTGCAAAAAAAACTTAGGAACGTAAATAGCGTAAAAGTAAAGGCAAAGAGAAGAATTTTTAAGTGCTCCAAACATGAATAAAACATCCTCATCACAAAGCATTGGGTAATATTCAATCTGTAATATTCAATCTGGATCCTTTCATGGCTATCACAATAACGCATAGAACTGTAAATAACGTAAGAGCACTCAAAGTGAGAATTTCGAGCGACAATGTTTTTTTAAAGCTTCGTCTATCTACTTTATACGAGTTTCAACTGGGATGATCACTGCGATGTCGTTCGTTTCTGAACATGAAACTGGTTTGTAATAAGAAAATGCTTGTATTATGCTTGTATTTTTAAAAGAATAAAGTATTTAAACAGCGGCTGCACCCCCTCCCCCACAAAGTGCACCAGAAACCAGCGCTGTTTTTCCTTACGGAGACGCAGATAGCGAGTTCCTCAGACGTGTCGTACTTATCTTACCCAGGGTTTACCCTGGAGCACAATTATAAACCGCGTGCGGGTGTGTGTATGTACGCCCGTGATGACACTTGCTATCGGCGTCTCCGTAACCTTGAGGACTCAAGATTTTCAACGCTGTTGGCTCTAGTGGACGCAGGTCTGGATAAGATTATCTACGCCTGCGTCTACCGCTCGCACAGCGGAGATCAGGAGACAACCAGGCTCACAGAGTACCTCAGTGAGGCGGCTGATGCGCAACAGCAGCAGTACCCCTCCGCCCAATTAGTGTTACTGAGAGACTTTAATGCCCACCACCAGGAGTGGCTCTTCCCATACCAGTGCACTGACCATGCTGGACGGGAGATGCGTAAGCTTGCGCTTGCGCTTAACCTTACCCAGCTGGTCCAGGGGGCAACGAGGGTGCCGGATGTTGAGTCGCACACGGCCAATTGCTTGGACCTTCTGCTGACAACAGAGCCAGACCGATACTCTGTGTCGATAACTTCACCTTTGGGTAGTTCCGACCATTGTCTGGTGAAGTCTGTGTCCGTCTACTCCCCGCCTAATCCCAGCCTAAGAGGCATCCGGCTTTGGCGGTACAGGTCAGCAGATTGGGATGGCATGCGATCTTTCTTCGCATGCTATCCTTACCAGCAGCCTACTTACTTTTCTTCGGATGATCCTTCGGCGTGCGCGGACGCCGTGACGGATGTGTTGCGTTGGGGAATGGAGTACTACATTCCGTTCTCTGACGTAACAATGTCCAGTGTTGACCGGCCATGGTTTGGCGCCGAATGCTATCACGCCGACGTGCTTAAACATGAGGCGTACATGGCATGGGTCGACGCTCGATAGCGCAAAGCGAGTGATGTTGGTCAAAAGAAGAAGGCCTTCAATAGGGCTGCCAAGTCCTACAAGAAGGTATAAGAAGGGCTCGGTTCGACCTCATTAGTCGAATAGGGACCAAACTTGCTTCTTACCCAGCAGATAGTAAAGCGTTTTGGTCCCTGGCTAAGTCGGTCGAGTCGAACTTCAGCCGTCCCTCACTACCACCACTGCTGAAACCCGACGGGTCGCTGGCCCACTCCGCTGAGGAAAAAGCAAATTTATTTGCCTCTCTTTTTGCGGAATCTTCACGTCTGAATCCTGGTGACGCGCAGCCCCCACCTTATCCTGATGGATGCGAGACGAGTATGTCGGACATTCGCATCCATCAAAAGGACGTCCGTAGGGTACTTCGCAACCTCGACGTGAACAAGGCTAGCGGCCCTGACGGAATACCAGCGATAGTTCTCAGAACCTGTGCGCCTGAACTATCTCCGATCTTGACACGCCTATCACGCCTTTCGTACGAGACTGGAAAAGTGCCGAATGCTTGTAAGCTAGCTAACGTACAACCCGTGCCCAAGAAGTCGAGCTGACCCGGCCAACTACAGACCCATCTCTGTAACGTCCATACTCTGTAAGAGTATGGAGCGTGTACTTAACACGAAGCTCCTGGCATACCTAGAAACTAACGAGATCCTTAGTGACCGCCAATACGGTTTCCGCCGAAATCGGTTTACTGGAGATCTTCTAGCGTATGCCATTGCAGACTTCCTGAGAGATCGGTCCATTCGAGTGGTTATCGATGCCTGCTTATCGGACCAATTGGATATTAATGCCGGGGTCCCTCAGGGGTCGGTACACTCTGCAACATTATTCTTGCTGCACATTAATGATCTGCTAAAACCTTTGGGTATGCAGACGGTAGCACTGTTGCTGAGAGATACTTGTCCAACGCACTGGCTACTGGGCCGCAGATCCGGTCTCTCCGTGAGGCCATGGTGGAGCGTTTGAACCTGTCCTTACAGGCAGTCTCCGAATGGGGCGATGCCAATCTGGTCAGGTTTAACGCTGCTAAAACCCAGGCGTGTCTTTTTTCAGCAAAAAAAAGCCAATTTCAACTGGCTCTTACTTTCCGAGATGTGACCGTGCCAATAATGGACCATCTTGAGCTTCTTGGCGTTACGTTGACATCGACTCTCAATTTTGGCCCATACATTGAGGCAAAAGCTCAGCTGGAAGCCAAAAAGCTGGGGATCCTTGCGAAGGTGATAAGGTACTTCACGCCGAAGCAGCTCCTCAATTTGTATCAAGCGCAAGTTCGATCATGCATGGAGTACTGTTCTCATCTCTGGGATGGATCGGTTACATTTCGGGGAGTGTGCGATGGAATTGCACGATCTAATTCCACCGAGCCCGTTTCATCATCGGACTACCAGACGTACGGCGATGCGCCATCGATACATGGTGGACATTCCACCCATACAAACGTTTTGAGAACACTTTTATTATGCGTACAGCTAAGGAGTGGAATTCCCTGCCGGAGTCTGTGTTTCCCGACAGCTACAATCTGGGGATCTTTAAGTCAAGAGTGAATAGGTTATTTCTAGGCAAGCGTGTTTCATCGTCGACCACATCATCGCTTACCATCAGGTGAGATAGTGGTCAAGCGCGAGCCTATTGGATATAAAAAAAAAAACCATGAAAGTTTAGGCAGGTGTACCCTTGTGGGAGGAAACACCCGATTGTCACCATTGTGTGGAACGCCCGGAGGACACGGTAGAGCTTACGGTGGAGGTCTGGCGTCCGGCCCTGATTCAGGCCATGGTACGGGGCAAGAGGGCATGGGGAGCTGACACCTCCTTTTGCGAAGCAGTAATGCTCGCGAAGGAGGAGGCGGAACGCGTGAGGGAGACGCAACGGAGACGCCATGAGCGTCGGGAGTCGCAAGCCGATTCCCGGCCACCGTAGGCACGGGTTTGCGGACGGCGAGTAGCGGGCAGCTCGCCGTCCGACAAGGACCAGGCCCGAGTCGACGGCGTGTAGTGTTCCACACTCGCCTCAAAGCGTTGTCAGCTAAATCTGACGGGGTCCGCTAGGATCGATGCCTGTATGATTCGCGGATAAATTTGAAAAAGCGTTACCGAGGCCCTGGCTCAAGCAACTGAAGGAACACTGGTGAATTGTAGTCAGAGTGGAAGAAGACATTGGATGACTTACCAACACAACAGTGCTCTTGTAGTAAACCCAAATTTAGCCAGTTATGTTTAAGTCCCATGTAATAAAGGGTGAGCCTATTGCCATCAAACGGCCGCGAATGCTGACGCAGGCTGTGTCTGTGAAATTCCCAATAACACTTTTACCGGCCCGGGAATTGAACCCAGGACCTCATGACTCAGCAGCAGCGCTTGCAACCACTAGACCAACGAGCACTCTGGTTATGGTTTGTAATAACATTAAGGATTTATTTTTAACCCTAGATAACGAAATTATATTTTGAAGTTACATTCGCCAAGTCTACTTCGTCAATATCACTGATTAAAATTTGTAATTAGCCACACATCACAAAACATCATTAGAGTAACGGGACAATTGATAAAAATATTTTTTGATCCGTTGATATAGTTACAGGTCTATTAATTTAGGTAACGACTTGGTCTTTACTGTGTTTTAAATAAAAGAGAATCCATTTTCTTCGAAAAAAATGAAGAAAGGGACATCAATTTAGTCATATATTTCGTGTCAATTGACATTAATTATCAAAATATATTTACTGTAAAGGTAGAGAAAGCACTGAGATCTTACCGGGCAGCTGGCAAATTCGACTTATGCAGAGTTATAAACGAATGTTTAGTTACCTAGGGTTAAAGCTTGACAAATAAAGCATGAAAATCGTTGATGCGAGGCCAGGGAGAATAAAACAGCCAATCATATGAAGTGGCATGCGATTTGACGAGAGATTAAATTGAATTAGGCTTTTAGAGATTGGATGGCTGACATTGTTTGTTGATATGAAGCTGAAGTTGTTTGTTGGTTTTTCATTGAATATTTTATTGCAGTTGAATTTATAATCATAATTATTGCGTTGCTAAAAGTATCATCAGTTTTGAGTATCTTTTGAACATTGATGAGAATTTATTAAGCCAGCTTCTGACAAAAATATAATGCTGCAGTGCTTGTAATCGCGCGATGTTGCGAAACTTTATCATATACTAGATTTTGCCAATGACTTCGCTCGCCTGAAAAGTGTTTTAGTATCTCAGGGGATCAATATGCCGAGTTTATCGGGATAAGAAACCTTTGTGCTATTCCAGACTTTAATCTATCTCTGTGCCAAATTTCATCACCATCCGCCATCAGCCATGTTGACGAGATGGAGCAACAAACATCCATCCATCCAAACTTTCGCATTTATAATATTAGTAGGAAATATAAGTTTTTAAACTGTCATGGTCACTAACACTAACATTAGAATCGGGATATTTACTATGTTTACTGTTTGTAGCGAGTTTCCGATATTTACTTTTCTGTTTATCCGTGATCATGGTGCTTGCAACAGCGCCGAAATATCGGAAACTCGTTACAAACAGTAAACATGGTAAATAGCCCGATTCTAATGATAATGTTAGTAGTAGGATTGCAGATATGTTAGTAGTAGGATTGCAGATATGTCAGAAATCTTTTGCATAATTACAGCCGATACGAGTCGTGGGACATTTGTAACCCCGTGATTATACAGCTTTAACCGTGACATTCGGTATTTCATTATGTCAAAACATTGGTAATGTGGAACAAATTGGAATTTCCTTTGATATACCTTACTACCTACATTGTAGAACGAGTGGCATCTCGATACACAAGTTAATTAAGCGGAGAGGAACGGCTCAACAAGCGTCGGATCGATCATAAACGTCTGAAGTGCTAATACCGTGTACCAACCGTATTATTTGGATGTGTGATTTCGGAGAAAATTGATTAACGAGCTTGTAGAGAAGGAATAGCATGACAGAAGGCTAAGAAAATAGAGGAGATTTCAATAAATATTTTATCTACTTTGGTTTCGTTATATTCGAATTACAAAATTGACAGCGGTTTCATTATGATACCCATAACGACATCGGGTTGCATTATGCGAATCGCCATAAATTCTTAAACACAAGCAAAGACATTCTGAACATACAGCCAGTACCTATAATATTACTTCGAAATCGAGACAATATAAATGATGTTTTTAAAAATGTAAAAAGTTTAGAACAAAAGTATCGTATACTATTTGGCTGTTGCGGCTACAAGATCTTTGCCTTATACCTAATAAAGACTAAATATACTTATTTGTCTATATCTGTGTTTTATTCCTTCCTTCGTAGATAAAATCTTGTATGCAACTGTACGTTATTGGTCTTTTAATAACTCGTGCCCACCTATTTCGGTACGCGCTACGCTTGTACCGAAAAATGGCACTCGTAATAAAAGACCGTCCATAACGTCGTAACAGTTGCATAAATAGCTATTATCTACACTCACAACGTAATGTGCATGCTCAATGAGAATCTAAATTTCCCGCCATACCACATATTTTCCCGTTCTACTTTTGTTTTATTTCAACTGTATGAGTGAAGATAAAATAGTGTATGCAACGGCATATAATTCTGCATTTAATCTGCGTTCGTCTAACAATCTTCTCTTACTTTGCCCTTCTCATACTTCTGATTTTATTCATTTTTCCTTTCATATTTAGTCCATTCTTCTCTGGAATGCGCTTCTTCTCGATATCAGGACGGCCACCAGTCAAAATGCATTTAAGCGGAAGTTGCGGCATTACTTACTACACCAATAGCAGAGTCGTCTCAATCACCTTTCTATTAATTTATATATGTATATATATATACATGTATAAAGGTATTTTTATATGTATGTTTATTTTAGCTACAATATACAGGGTGTTTGGAAGGGAGCTGTACATACGCCTAGGGTAGAAACTAGGGATAGTCTGCTACCTACCCCCGCCCATTATATTGACCTTGGCCTCAAGGTTTTTTTTTAATTTATTATTATTTTTTATTTGACTTTTTTGTGATTTTTTGACTAAAACTACCTGTAGCTCAAAATCTATCCATGGGACCGGTCGGCTAATGGTCTTGTTTTAATCGTTAGAGTCTTAGGGTCCTGCAAAAAAATATTTTACACCAGAAAATTGTGGAGAAGAAAAGTTATGGGGCCTGAAGTACCATAGTAAGGTAAAGAAATAATTTTAAGGGCAACTTTCTATGGGGTTTAAAAAAAACTAACAGGGTTGGAGTTCTTCTGATTTTTTTAAAACATCCTCAGTCCATGCCCTTTCTAACGATATGCTAAAAGTGTATTTATCACTTTTAGTTTTAAAGTTATTAATTAATTTCCGCAACTAGGGCACTTTTACCACCACGAGTCGACATTTGTAAGACAAATGTAATTTCCAGAATTTAAACCAGTTTGGCCTACAGTTGGCAAATTTGTTGTCTCACTCTTACACGAGAGCAACATGTAAGAGACAAAACATGTCATGTCATGTCTCTTTCGCTCTTGGGTCGACGGGGCCGGGCAGGTAACTCGTTGGGGTCTTTGTTAGTCAGTCGAGATTTACCCATCTTAGCTAACTTACGTACTTGCCGTTACGACGCTCCACTGTTTTCGTTAATTTTGTTGAGTTTGTTATTACTTCGTTTTTGTTAAGTTTTGTTATTTGTTACCTTGTTGTTGGCAAAATGGCTGGATTTACCAGTGAAGAGTACACCGACATGCTGGTGGTGTATGGAATGGCTGATTGCAATGGGCGCGAGGCACGGAGGATTTATCAAGAACGGTATCCTAACCGGCGAGTGCCTAACCACCAAACGTTTGGCTCAACTTATCGGCGTCTGCGAGAAACCGGAAATTTAAATTTCCGGGAACCAGCCGTGAACAGATTTCAACCAAATTTGGCTGCGGAAGAACGCATATTGGCTGAATTTGTGGAAGATCCGACCAGAAGCGTAAGAACCGTAGCCCGGACGCTTGGTTTAAGCGTGTGGAAAGTCTGGTCGGTTCTTCGCGAAAATGGACGTCATCCTTTCCACTACACCCCTGTTCAAGGTAATTTTTTACATAAAGTTTTTGTTTTTAGCTCTTATGTAATGAACTAGCATGTGAATTTCATAGGCAATTTTTAAATTAACATGAGCATGTGTGTGAGAGAGAGAGAAATGGAAAGACAGAGATAGCAATCAATGTTACATAGCTACTAATTCATAAGGAAACCGCTAACGTTGATATTTTTATTGTTTTAGGCTTAGAGGATAACGACTATGCAAGAAGGGTGGAGTTTTGCCGCCACTTGCTCCATACGGACGTGGAAGATATTAATTTTTTACGGAGTATTCTCTGGACTGACGAGTCCAAGTTTGACAAGGAAGGAATTGTAAATTACCACAATCTCCATCACTGGGCACCCAGAGATCAAAACCCGAGAGTCAAGAGGCACAGAGGTTTTCAACGAAGGTTCTCCGTGAACGTATGGGCAGGCGTCATCGGTAATCGGTTGATAGAGCCGCACTTTTTGCCAGACAACCTAAACGGGCAAAACTACTTAGATTTCCTCGAAAACGATTTGCCTGATTTAGCGGAAGAAGTGTTTGACGAAGATCGGCCCATAGTCTTCCAGCACGACGGCTGTCCTGCTCATTGGAGCCTAGCAGTGAGGGAGCTTCTGGACAACTGCTTTCCTAATTCTTGGATTGGTCGGGGTGGGCCAATTCCCTGGCCCCCAAGGTCGCCTGACCTTACCCCACTCGACTTCTACGTCTGGGGAAGGGCGAAAGAGTTGGTGTACGCAGAAGAAGTACCAACAAGGGAGGTTCTAATTAACAGGATCCACGCCGCATTCGATACAATGCGCGAGGAACTGCTGCTTAGAACGGTGACCGTGGAGATGAGGAAGAGGTGCCGAGCATGTTTACAGGTCAATGGTCATCAATTTGAACAAAATTTGTAATTAATTAAAATTAGTAATTAATTAAAATTTGTAATTTAATGACATTAGTCATTACCAAATTTTTTGTTTCATTTGCCATCCTTTTACGATCGAACACATTTAATTTTCATTCGTTGAAATTTTTGCTTGAAGTGCCCTAGTTGCGGAAATTAATTAATAACTTTAAAACTAAAAGTGATAATTACACTTTTAGCATATCGTTAGAAAGGGCATGGACTGAGGATGTTTTAAAAAAATCAGAAGAACTCCAACCCTGTTAGTTTTTTTTTAAGCCCCATAGAAAGTTGCCCTTAAAATTATTTCTTTACCTTACTACGGTACTTCAATCCCCATAACTTTTCTTCTCCACAATTTTCTGGTGTAAAATAATTTTTTACAGGACCCTAAGACTCTAACGATTAAAACAAGACCATTAGCCGACCGGTCCCATGGATAGATTTTGAGCTACAGGTAGTTTTAGTCAAAAAATCATAAAAAAGTCAAATAAAAAATAATAATAAATTAAAAAAAAACCTTGAGGCCAAGGTCAATATAATGGGCGGGGGTAGGTAGCAGACTATCCCTAGTTTCTACCCTAGGCGTATGTACAGCTCCCTTCCAAACACCCTGTATATATTGTTATTCAATTTTATTCAGTAATTATTTCAATTTTTATGCACCTGCTATGTTATCTCTCCACCATCCTTGGTTGACTGGTAGAGAATGCCTCAGGCATTAAGTCCGCCTATGTACTTGTATGTTGCATGTAGTTTTAAATAAATAAATAATTAAGTATTACAACACTCGCGTGTTTTTATATATGACCATTGCATAAACTACTATTACTCGTGACAAATGAATTATTTACTCTGGTTTCTGGTAAGATTTTACTATTTTAATAAACAAGAACTATAATAAACCACTCACATTTATTTAGCTGCTAACAATAATACGAACTTTTATTTATTGTATAACTACCGTGCTTATTAGGCACTTACCTGTAGGTGCGTTAGTTTTGGCAGTAAATTCATGCGGACAAAAATTTACTCGCAATAAATACGTAGTCCACACGCATAAAGATACAATAACAACATACATTTTAGTAGTCATTTAGCGGTAAAACATTCATTATACGGTTACCTACCGTGGCTTCCATTATTAGGTACCTCATTTTCCACTGTTAAACTAATGCTCACATTTATCACTTGTGACCTTTTGTCGTGGTAGCGTCCGGTCAGCGTACGATCATAATACCGGTCACAATAGAATCGATTCTGTTTTGGTCACATTTAATGGTGATTCTATGTCTGACGGCCTAACACGGGGTGGGAGGTCTGTTTTTATTTTAAGAATTATAGGGCTGTGTTCATTTGGCCTACTATATTTTTAACACAATATTTGCAATGTGATATCAGATCAAATAAAAAGTCATGATGAAACGACTTGACTTTTTATTTGATCCGTGAAATACCGTGAGATCCCAACACTATAAAATAACGTGCAGTGCAAATCTACAACGCCCCGTGAGCCGTCAAGCAAGTAAGCCGTCAAAATCAAAAAGAATCATGACAGTGACAGTTGTCATAGTTGACGTCTGTCACGGCTTGTCAATTGAATACCAAAATTAAAAATAAATCAACTAAATGTTAACTAAGCTAACAAACGGATAAGAATCGATAAAGTCACATGGATTATGTTTTTGAATGGATGTATGGAGAATAGGGATTTAGTCGTCATAATAGAATATGTGTACCTATGTAATGGAACGTAGGCGTTATTTACGTCTTTGTCTTGCGGTGTGCATTGCTTAGACCGATGGATATTATTATGTTTGGTATAGCTAATTAGAATATTCGTGTACAATAGTATGTTTAGTTATACAATAAAAATCTTTTGAAGAAAACTCCTTTTAATCCAATCGACTCAATGATAAAGGAAAAAGCCCTCGTAATGACAACAAATAACAAACTATAAGTAACTTACAATTTGTTTGAGTCAAGTGGACAGGACTGAATATAGAGCATACTTCCCTGTTTATTCGACTGTGAGAAATCTTCTATGGGAAAGGTGAGTGTGGAAGGTTAGAACTATCCAAAAATTCGGAACGGGAAAATCGGGTGGCTGGTTTCTACCCCACATGGATCACTTCATTAACTAATAGCGTTGATTTTTTTGAACTGACATATAAATCGAATCCACAAAGAAATTCTCTGAACATTACCTCTATTCAGAGCTCTAACGATTGGAATTGAAATGAAAACTCGGAAAAGTGACGATTCCATATTAGAAAAAAACGATTCAACGGAAGTCCAGTAATGGATTTATTACGAGAAAAAGGAGGCTTATCTATCGGTCACATGGATTAAATTTCTTTGAGGGTATCGGATCAAACGCGGTTTCACTGTGAATGCATATGAGCGATTCCCCTATTAAATTACGCGTGTTTGTGTCCCGCATCGCCCCTCCCTTTGATTATACAGATTATATTGCCTGTACATGGTTTAACAGAAGTAACACAATTTCTAAAAAGGAGTCATTGTACTCATCACTATGAACATCTTCTATTAGGGCAATAACACTGAAATCGCATTTTTTGTCCAAAATCGACAAAATGTACTGAGCAGGTGTTTCAAAGTGAAAACTTATATAGCCGTGTTGAGCGATTTTTTGTAGGTCCAAAACTTATGCGTTCGCGTTAGCGACGTACTAATGTGCCAGCGTCATCGAACATTTCACTCATGTGTCCGTCTGTCCGTCATCTGTCACATAAATTTGTTCCGAAGAATTTTTTTAACTTCCTAGACCTATGAACTTGAAATTTGGTGATAATGTTTATTATTACGTATACTTTACTAACGAATACCAATTTATTGATAAATCAGATATTTTCTTTGGTACTGAACCGTAAATGTGCGAAGTCCAACACGCACTTGGCCAGTTTTTATTTGCTTTTCAAGATTTTCGTTCTTTCTGGTACACCTTGTATGTATGTTTATCCTACCTAAATAATCTTATTTCGCAGAATGAACACATTATATTGTTCCACAGCTTGTGTAGTTGAGTTAGCTCATGAAACTTTCGCTATGTCTTTATGGTTCGGATAAGTTTTGCTAAAATGATTGCAGTTAAGCTAGAATTGTGTACGACAATCGTCTAACTCTGAGCTTCTTAGTCTTAAGCTTTATTCTTTTGAACTGCATATAGTACTTATTTACAGAAGGTGTATAAGTAGCTGCATATTTTACTTAAATATTTTTAGCATTTCATAGTACATGTTTCCAGTCTTTCCAAAATAATTTGAGACAAAATATCATGTTGCTTGATAAACTCTAAGAACCAATACAGAATCGAAGCTTTTGTCTACGTAAAACGAAAATAATACGTAACTTTTAGATTGAGCGAGCTTCAATAATGTTGTCTGGGGTTATTAAATATCAATAATTGTGCCAATTAAAAATAATTGAATGAGTTATGAACTAAAATAATGCTTATAGCCTTGTATACGTTTCGATGGCCATTTGTGATGACTATCAATTTAGAGGCAGAAAGCAAACATAACCAACATTGTTTAGCCCAGAAAATAAATACATTTGCTACGAAAAAAATCCTAGTTACTTTTACCTGTATTACTCGTATGTTCATTATGGTAGTATTAATGTTACCTGAAAAGTCCATAAAAATTTGAGAGAGATTTGATTTTAATGAATTTGTCACCATCTCAAAGACAAATTAATTATCTACATTTTGATCTGAGGTTTTGAAAATCAAAGGCATATTTTACACTGTATTTATTTTTTAATTTTACCTATCCACGAAAAAATTACGTCTTTATACAATATTTTTTGAATTCATATAATTGGAACATTACGTTGTGAGTGTAGATAAACATGTTTAAAATTTTACAACTTATTATATCTATGTGTTGGCATTTCTAAAGATTTCGTTCTGAAGAGACCTATGGTTTAGAATGACTTTGAGAGATGTCAACTTGACGTAACACTAAGCACCAGTTTTTGGCGCGAACAAGGGGGAATGGACACAAAAGATGGAGTAAGAATATGGCGGGTTGGATTAAATTGTGAATTCGTGATAAAACCTAAGGAGAAATACAGTGAGAGTTACTGTAGATCAAACTATGAGCTTAGTGAAATGTCGTTTAAGTTATTCGCCAATACATAACTTGATTAGTTACATTGTGAGCCTGTGATTGAGTGAGTGATAGAAAGAAATTGATTTGTTTAGCCTAGCCCGAAAAGAACCGATGCAAATAATGGCCTTTTCTGACAACTACACTGTATATCCTACATATGTATATCTAAAGGTATTTGTTTATTAGCAGTTACGAACGGGTAAAAATACCCGTACAAGGACTGCTCTTTTCGAAATCATTCAAACATTTTTAATTTATATGTGACCCCAATGGCCAGTCTTTCATCAGACTAAATAATATTCTAAACTCCTGCAACATATCTATAGGAAAGAAGATACAGATTCTATTTATATAACGATGGGACCCCGCGATAAGAATTTGTGTACGTACTAAAGGAGACGGGTGGCTGTCGACACCCTCTACCTACTCACATACAAGCTTGTCATAGATATAGTGTGATTCAAAAGGGGCTAGTGAAATATAAGAGTCATTTTATTACAAAATAGACTCTATTTCTCTGCTAGGTGGTTGTACATTTGTGTTTTTCAAATTATGGACTTTGCAGCGGGTGGCCATTATGTAGGTGCTTAATACTGCGCTTGTTACATTTCGGTAGAATGCAATGTCAAGAATGTTGAAATTGAATAATAAACAAACGGTGTTATTGAATCAAGAGTTTGAATTAAAACCTCATTCATTAGCAACTAACCTTTGCTATCACAGTTTATAGGTATAATTTAGTTAAAGATAGGTTTCTGACGAAACCTAACGCTCTCGTAAGGTGCTTTGAAAGGTGAAAATCTATTTTTAATATTTCAGAACAAACTCCTATCAACGGGTTGCATATTCAAATTGAAAGGTTCTACACAATCTATTCACTAAAAGTGAAGATACCGGTAGTTTCTGGTTTCTAATGAAAACATGATGAATATGTGGTAATACCAAACTGAAATAAAGGAGTGCTTTCAAAGCCAGAAACACACTTGTAGCGCACCACGTGAATTTCACGATCTTATCTGTCATTGATACGGTCGTTGAGTGAATATCGCGTTTGAATATTGTTGTGTTCGCGCGGTACGCGTAGTGTGTTACTAATGTGTTCTTGGCACAATTTTCATGAGCAAATATTCCTCATTTTCTTCATTACATGGTACAAACAAACGAGGGTAATTGTGCGTAAGCAGCTAATTTACGTGGGGTAGCATTATTAAGACATAATTCATCCGCGAACGTTATTTCGATTCTAGCCACCTTATTTTGTTACTTACACTTACATTGTTCCATTACGATGGATTTGGGTTGTTTTTATCTTGAGTGTACAAACGAAACAATTTGTTTGTGAACTAATTTGATTAGGCCCGCTAGCACGAAAGAGTTAGAATTGAGAGAAAAAAAGAAAACACATTTCCCTCCTTCGGCAGTCGGGTAAAAAACAATCATTCGAGACTAAAAAAATAACGTTTTCTATTAAACTTGATTATAAATAACTTAGCATAACATCACGCCTGTGATCCCTAATGGTTAAGCAGAGGTGGAGGTGTACACACATATGGTTTAACGTAGCCGTAAAATACGTTTCTCCAATTTATGAATCCGATTGAATTCGTATAAGTAATTATTGTTTCCAAGAAGCAAACCAATCAAATCTGCTACAATGACTTATATATTACACGACACTGAAACCCAGAGTTAATGTTTCCAATGTAGTAATTAAGTCTGAGCTCTAATCCCAGGTTGCAGCGTAGAATAATTAAAGCACAGTAATTAACACAGTAATTAACATAGAGGATGCAAGTAATAGTTGCGGCTGTAAGCAATCGCGACACAGAATTGTGCTATTATATAGTACTAGTTCAAACAGCGTAGCAGCTACGGTTTGAATTGTTGTACAGAAATAGGTGTATGAATGAAGCAAGCTCTGCCTGTCTATTCTGTGAAACAATTTACCTTTAAAACTAGATTGAAGTGAGCTGTCAATTTGTAGATTCTGTCAAAAAACTCACCGTGAAAACTTAAGGCGCAGAAACCCCTCAGTATCTCATTTTAAAATGATAATCATTTGTAAATTTATGTCCGACACGGACAAAAAAACGAAAGTCGCACTAAAACCGCCGGGGGTATATTAATTAAATTTTCACCATCTCAAAGACTATTCAACTGTCTATATTCTGATCCAAGGGGTATTTTCCATAGTCATAGAACAATAAGGAATTTACAATAAACTACTGAATGAAACAAAAAGTTCACTCACCTAAGTTTTCACAGTGAGCGACCGTAATATGGAAGGCAAATTTACTTCACGCACAATTAATTTAAGTAGGGGACACTCACTTTCATCAAGCTTATTTTCATCATCATCATCATCATCATATCAGCCGAAAGACGTCCACTGCTGGACATAGGCCTCCCCCAAGCGTCGCCACATTGACATTGATTTTTGAAATTGCATGTTAGTTACAACAGTCTTCTTCAACGACTTCTACTATAAAAGGTTTTTTAGCTACTAAAAATACAGTGTTGAGTGCGCCGCTGAAAGCATGAGCTGTCAACACAAGTTTTCATATAATTCTATCCAGTACTTGAACTTTCTTTAATGGTAAAACTGTCACCAGTCGCGATGGATAACGTCCTGATGAAAATATTGATGGCGAAAAATGATTTTATGGAAAATGTAACTTCAAACTGCACCTTCATAGTTATTTTTATATTATTATTGAACAAAAATAGCCAAGTCAGAGGTCTGTGGGGTCCCCAGAGGCAGTTTAATTAACTCTGACCAAGGGTGGCCACATCCTCAAACGAAAATAAGATTATTGAACACTGCCATTACCATAGTCTTCTAGGAACTTCCGTGTCTCCTGCAGCCAGCCTTCAAGGTAAACAATTAGGTCGTCACGCTATCTTTTTCGAGGCTGGCCTTTGTTTCATATCATTCAAATATTTTCTTTTGTTTTAAATTATTTAACCGCAGCACCTGAAAATCTAGTACCTACCTAGATACCTTTAAGCCTCGTCTAATTCATACTCTGAGGTAGCAACAATTTAAATCGTCGCATGCAACGCTTTGCACGGCCCAGTTAATAAACCCATAGAGATGCAACCTAGGGTGACTAAAAGATAATGCGATTTAGAATAAAATTACATGTTACTGTATGATTCCCAGTTCCTAGCAACAAATAGATTCACCTACTTACTGTCCACTCATAAATCTTTCCGTGAATGTCGCAAAACCGTTTAGATTTAATAAAATTTTAAGAGAGAGGTAGGACGTTAAGTATTCTCTTTTGCCGTACAATGTGATCATGAATTCTTGGAAAAATACGACCCAATAAACAAGTAAGAAACCAATTTTCAGAAGAATTTTGTGGGTCTATAAAACATAAAACTATTTCAAAAACGGTTTCCTCAGAAGTGTCCGGGAAGCTCAAGTTGCGGTGCTCTAGATGCTGTGAAAGGCGATAAGTAAACTAACAATGTCACCAAGAATGCTCAAGACTGAGCAAAGTGGAAGGGATTGTGTTCAAACGCTAACATTTTCTGTAAGTCGAGCTAACTCTAGAGAGGATAAGGTGAATAACGCCGCTGTTTAATTGTTAGACAGATCTTAGCAGTTATGTCAAAAGTAATGTAAAGTTTTCCTTGAATTTTAGTAGCAGATTATCCTAGTGTATTTCAATATTAATTTAAACTAATAAAGAGACAAGGGCCGGCAGAAGGTGAAAAGTCACATTGTTCTATTCATTCATTAAAGTTTACCAATAGCAATTCTGTATAAAACGTTACTTGGTTATAGGAAACAAAAAGCCTTATTAACACCATATAAAATAGTTTATAACTCATAGACACATAGTTAAAATGCATCTTAAAAGAAATAGAAGAAGAATCTTACTAATATTATAAATGTGAAAGTTTTGATGGCATCCATCCAATCCAATCCAATGTTTTTCACTCAATCACACCAGAACGGTTGAACGGGTCTGGATGAAATTTGGCACAGAGATAGATTATAGTCTGGAATAGCATAAAAGCTTTTCATCCCGGTATAATGTTCCCTTGGCATAATAAAATACTTTTCTCAAACATGCATGGAAATATTGTCATTATTTTAGAAAAAAAAGAACACGCGAAGTACCGAATTTAAGGACAAAGAAAATCAAATCCATTGTTGGAGCGTTTTTGAATTTGGAACATTACAACGCTCCAGCAATGTTGATCAAATACATTGCAGGAGCGTTTTTTGAATTTGGAACATTAGAACGCTTCAGCAAAGTTGTTGTAACTTTTAATATTAATTAAATTAAATGTATAATATAAAAAGTATGTTTTATTTCCCTGCATTCTTTTGAGAAAACCCTTTTAACGCGGGCGAAGCCGCTGGCAGTAGCTAGTTAGAATATAAAATTACAAAAATAAATTAAACAGGAAAAGAACATTATTATTTTCCTTATCGATGAGAAGAAAAGTTTCCTAAAGCAGAAGTTACAAGTCAAAGCTAAAAGATTAGCCAAGTATCTCAGAAATATATATATCTATATATATTTATTATATATATAGATATATATATCAGGTGTCAGAAACAGCCAATTTCGAAACTGAAAGCGAACGAATTCATACTAATCCGGGTTAACATGAGGAAACATTGCCATAACAGTTCGTTCACTCTAGTTATCTCCACCTATACATCTCTACCGGTACCGAGTTATTTCGGATCGGAGCCAAGCGTTCGGTTAATTCGGACGAGCGTCATCGTCGTAATCCACTTAACCACACTACCGAACACCAACTGACGTTACTCTCGCATTCACACCAGTGCAGTGTTGTATGGATAAGAATTCCACAAATCCTGAACTTGATTGCATTGTTGAAGTGTTGGTTGTAGAATTCCGACATTGCAAACGATATTAATTTGATTGGTGCAGTTTGGTTGCAAGCACTACAGCTGCTGGTGGGGTTATTTTTTTTGTAGTGTGGGAAATTATCCAATGACTTCGCCGCTTTTGTTGTGAGTTGTTTGAGCCAGGGCCGCGGTAACTCTCTTTCAAATTTATCCGCGACCCTGCTGCTGGGGTCCTAAGGCCCTAGAAAAGTGACATTTTATCATCAAAAGCGTGGCGTGAGTGATTGTAATTAAAAAAACTTTTTGCAAAAAAATACTACCGACTTCCAAATACAAAACTAAAAAGTTTTTTTATTTTTCACTTTTTAGTTGTACGTACCTATAGGCAAGTTAGTAAGGGAACTATTTCGCCAGAATAGATTTCATGAAACTTGAACATAACCGGTGAAATGAGAGATCTGCTTACCCCTTAAGAGCGAACTGGCGTGATGTTATGTTATGAAATGTTATAAACAACAAACAGACATGCGATTGCAGCAATCCCGAGAAATTTGCCGTTGTTTATTGAAGAGTTCTGTTGTATATCTCCGAAGTTCTTCATCAGATCTTCACCACGAATTTTCAAAATCGGTCCACAATTGACGGAGTAATCGGTAAACGAACACACAAAAAAAAAAAAACAACCATGAAGTCGAACATAGAACCTCCTCCTTTTTGGGCAGTCGGTTAAAAAGCAAAATTGTATGGGATAGACAAGTGAAAATTCAAGTGATCAATGCCTTACATTTTGAAAATTCGACTGTCACCTTCGCTGACATCGAATGCCACTTGTCTAGAGCCTTTGGGTTCGATTACCGGGTCGAAATCTGGAATTTCTAAATAACGGCCCCTATTCAATAGTACTAAACCTGATGAAATGTGGGACTGCTAGGTGTACCTCTGCTTAGCCCTTCGGGGAGTTCTGGCATGATGTTATGTTTTATTATTAATTAGATTCTCGATTTGAACTTCACCTTTTTAACGGACTGCCCAAAAAGAAGGTTATCAATTCGACTGTATTTTTTTTGTGTGTTACATTTTTATTAAGTGTTTTTGATTTTTGTTTAACGCTGGTGCTTGTCATGTGGTTCCATTTAAATCACATCAAGATCTGATGAAGGACTTAGGAGATATACATCAGAACTCTTCAATAAATGACGGTAAATCACTCGGGATAGCTGCAATCGCATGTCTGTTTATTATTCACACCATTTCATAACATAACATCACACTGGTTGGCACAGTTCATCCTTGTAAAATCTCATACCACCGATTTGTTTAAGTTTCATGTTATTGGGTTAATTTATTCTGGCATCACTTTGGGCATTATAGGTACCTAGCCTATAGAACTGGTCCATTACGTACCACAACTAAAAAGTGAAAAATAAAAAACATTTAACAAAAATATACAACCGACTTCCAAATAAAAACACTACAAAGTGAAAAAGTGGGTGTCAAAAAACGAAGAAACGAAAACAAGAACAAAAACTTTCGAAATTGAAATAATTTTTCACTTTTTAGTGGTTTTATTTGGAATTCGGCTGTATTATTTTATAAAAAGTTTTTTCTCTTACAAAAGCTTTTCACGCCCGTTTACCCTTTATGTACCGTATATTTTAACATTGACATTGTCGCTACAGTAATGCGATTGCAGCGCAGTTTCAATCCATTACAATTTCTCGAAGGGAAGAGAATTGAATGTGACTGTAATGTTATTGAACCGTGTCTTCGTAGTGATAGGAACCATGTTTGAGTGACATATTACTATTAAAACGTTATGGATGAAGTCGATTTGTGTCGGAGGCAGTCGCGGTAGTGAACGGGGTCTTTGAGAGGGGACGTGTATGCATGCGGATCTACATAATCCTTACTCAATGGATTGTGATGGCGTGGTAGGGAATATTGCATGGCTTGGAGAATTGGCTGTGTAGGTATGCTATCGGTGTAAGCCCTGGATGGTAAGGATAAATGTTCGTTTGGTAGGCGTAGGCATATTATTTTTCTATACCTAAATATCATTATTTGGTATCAATACTAATTGTGTCTTTGAACATGAATTTGATCACCCGCCATGTTTGATGTCACTTGTTCCCATAAGTTAGCTCTAGCAAATCATCTTTCTGTTTGACGATTAATTTTGCTATTCAGTGCGTTAAACCCCTTTAATGTGTCAGGTCTGCCACCCGATTTGTCTTCTTACGCCTACTAACAGCATCTTGCAATGCAAACATGTGGTTACAAATAATTTTGTCATAGTAAGACTAAGTCAATTTTCTGGAGCAGACGTTTACGGATCAGAATCCTATGAGCCACTCAGAGGAAAATTGCCGACTACGAAGCCTTTTTTATCATGGGAAAATCTTCAAAAGGCGCCTGGACTTTTGAGGAACAGACTAGGAAGTGTGGGGGACCTATTAAGGCCACATCGGAACACGCTCTGAGCGGCGCCCGTCCAAGGGGTGGCTGATGAAGCACCTCCACACCTGATTTTTTTAAATAAATCTCTGTATTTTTGAAAAAACTGTGCGGTCATCATAAAATTATAGCAATTTTTCACACATAAGTAGTAGCTTTCATAAAAAAAAAAAATGCTGCATTGATAAGCGTACTCTTTTGCCATAAAATAAAAACGGCAGCAAGCTTCCACTATCCAGTTGACTTAAAAATCCGTCGCCAGTAATCCACTAATAAATGTCGCCTATAGGAAAATGTTGCGACAACGACGTAAATGCAATTACTGCCACTTGTTGCCTCGCTTCGTGGCTTAAATTGCGTTTTGTTCTCGCTGCGATGGAGTGTTAAGTGTTAAAAAAAAACAAAAACAATGTTTAAAAGCGACACGCGGTCAGGAAGATTGACAGTACCTATCAAAAGAATTGAGTTTTTTGTATGCAGCGACAGGAGATTTGACAAATTTTTACGGGCTGGGCCGATATATTGTTTGGCTTGTTACGACTGAAGTGTAAATGGAGTTTTAGTTGAAGTATTAGGTAAGTAGGTTTCGAATGGTGGTGATTGGGTCGCTTTTATATTACCGCTTTCGACGTTTGATTGCTCAAGGAAGGATTAAATTTTAAATGCTTGGAAGCTAAGTAAGCAGGTGTTTCACCGAGTTTCACGCAGGTCTAGATTATAAGAAGTTGACCTCTTTACTCAAATATCCTGAAAACGGTTTCGACTTACACGATGAATCAGTTTACATAATCTTTCCCTAAAATCTTAACTGAACTCAAAACAAATATTCCCAAAAGTTATGAACGAGACCGTGATATGATTTCAACGAAAGAAGATTGATACAAACCAACAAAGCTTTCAAATTCGATACTTTGGCAAATACTTGAGTTCTCACGACCGCCTTCAGCCGTTTTTTTTACTTTCCGTTACGTTTCGAATTACAAAAGAATATCTCCAATAGATTGTTTACTGTGTTTACAGAAATAGTCTTGGTACAAACTTTTCCTCGGCTCGATATATTTAGAGAGAACAGATATTACTTCTGAGGGATCTTCTCATCTAAGGGACGAGATGTTGCTTTATGAAAAGGTTACTCATCTTCGTGGGGATGAGTAGATATGATAGGTACAGGGTGACTAGCTAAGCGAGGGTCATATTGAAAGACTTATTAGTATTCGGTTCTCGTTTTATATTTTGTATGACCTATTCATTTATAATATGGAACGAGAATCAAATACCTTAGTACTTGACTAAATAACTCTATGAAATATTGTCATGCTAGTCCCATGTTGGTTACCGCAGTGACCTTTTTTTTTGCATGGAGTAATGCTCATGCATACTGCGCTACCACGGGGAGATAGCGCAGTTGTGTGGGACTCCAACACACTAAAACTCCACAGTGTCCTCCTATGCCGCTTATGGCGGGAACACTGGCACGCGTTAGCACCCACCGCGAACCTGCCGCGGCTGTCCGTCACCGGCCCCTCCTTTGGGATGTACCCCCATCACCGGTGCATCAGAACACATTGCACGCCTTGACCACCCAGGGAACAAACCAGCACATGTGCGCCAGACGACCCCGTGTATGGCACCCTTAGTCTCCCTTTGACGGGTCAGATCAGTGGCCCCACCACCTACCACGTTTCGGTCGCAGGGGATAGGTACCTCCCCAGCGGCCCCACCGTGTCCGCCATCAGACGGTGGCGTCCTCGTCCAGGCCGCGAAAGGTAGGGAGAGCGGCGCACCGCAATACCGGCACTCCTCTCCCGCCGCGGCCTCCAACCCTCAGCCACGATATCATATGTGACCTAGGACACTCTATACAACATCGCGGCCCGACTCAATTGCTAAGTCGCCTGCTACCAAACGGCATCGCAACCTACTTGTTGGCCACTACGTCGTCGGCTTAGTCGGCAAAAGCTCTGACAAGCGGCCCGTCCTCGGTTTCCCCTTCGCTCCGCGCCTCGACAATGGGCGAAACAACCGAGGGATAACAGTGACCTATAATCGGTTATTTTGGTATGTCCTTACAATTCTGGAACAACCCAGATCCAGATCTTTGGAGCCCAACGTGGGGCCAGTATGACACCTTTGCCGTGTGGGTTCAACTGGACTTTTGAAGTATGAAGGGAAACACATCATATATATATTCTTGTGATATTAGCTATCCAATCTAATGACAGTCAGACTGGTCCCACACTGGGCCTCTATGTGACAGCACGGCATGCAACGTGGGCCGGTGTGCCACCTTCCAGAATTCATTAGACTCTTTTATTTTGGAAGTATTAAGGGAACAGATAACATACCTTACTGCTTCAATCGAAAATCAGTTACCAGTTATAGATATTAAATATTTTATTTTCTTTGCGTTTTACCTAGAAACACATATTTACGTCTGATTGGACTTCGTCCGCAGAAACAATTACAATCTCCGATGTTGGCAATCCCAACCCTGCGATTCCTTGCGTTGAGAAAAAGTATAAACACTCACCTGGATAGGCAGGGATTGAAGGTATCCCCACACTCGGGACTCCGGGCCGGCCGGCGGCGTGGAGTATATTCAATATGCACTACAAGCTCACGTTTCTGCTTGATTTCACTTCACAAGGAGGATTACGAGAACCAATCAGTTAATCAATTTCTAGCGAAGCCTTTTGGGTAATTTTTGACCCTAATTTGAATCGGACCCAGCGCGGGAGCAGTTATCTGCTTTTCGCCATTTTTTCAAGTCCTAGTTTTCACTCTCACCGCAGTGAGGCGCTAGCGCGGCACCAGCGGGATGGCGCCAATTTTGAATTAGGAAGGGAAACAATTTGGATAGGATATTAAGAAGGATAGGCTTAATGTTTATCCATTTCCCCCCACTCGAAATCGACCAGGATTTCGCAAGTTAAAGGACTGCCAGAGTACAACTAGCAGTGCTCGAGAAATATAAAATTCTTACTTAATAAGCACAATTACCTAAGTACCTTAAACTATTTTAATTGAACAATACTGATCAATACACAATATTGTTCGAGATATAAGATAATAGTTAATTAATTGGTAGCGGACAAACCTTAACTACTGGTCTGCGCATAGTTTTACCGTTTGCAGTTCGAAGAGTCACAACCCGAACTATGTTATCAGATCCCGGATGGATCTGTTCTATACGAGCTAATTTCCATAGTAAAGGAGGCAGATTAGGCTCATTAACCAGGACTAAGCCGTTTATTTTAAGGTTAGGTGTATCTTTGAACCATTTAGTTTTTTGTTGAAGCGTATGCAGATAATCACGTTGCCAAGCAAGCCAAAAACTTTGAGTTATTTTCTTGAGCATTTGCCAACGAGAACGTGGACATAAGCAGTCACTAACAGGTTCTTCAGGTAGTGAAACTAAAGGACCTCCCGACAAGAAGTGTCCTGGAGTCAAGACGTTCGATTCTTGCGGGTCTGAAGACAAAGTACAAAGCGGGCGTGAATTTAACACAGCTTCCACTTTAGCGAGAATCGTAATAAACTCTTCCAGAGTTAAAACTTGAGCACCAACTACACGCTTAAGGTGATATTTTGTGGACTTTATGCCACTTTCAAATATGCCACCGAAATGTGGTGCACCTGGCGGGTTAAATTTCCATTTTATTTGACGGATAGCCAAACCATCTGATATGTCAGCTTGATGTTTGCGAAGCTCGCCGGTTATTTCGTTAAGATATTTGTTTGCACCCACAAAGTTGGTGCCACAATCTGTAATGATTGTATCACACATTCCGCGACGGGAAACAAATCTATCAAGAGCCGCGAGGAATGCTTCAGAACTCAACTCAGTGACGGCCTCCAAATGGACGGCTTTCGAACTCAAGCACACAAAAAGAGATATGTATGCTTTATAGGTTTTTGCTCCACGTCGACGACTTTCCTTTATAATAAATGGGCCACCGAAATCAATACCTGTGGTTTGGAAGCATCGAGAGGGCTGAAGACGAGCGGCAGGGAGCTTGCCCATCATGGGTTGACTGGACACTGGTTTTACTTTGAAGCAACGCACGCACTTTGAGAGTGCGGTACGAATAAGTAGTCTCAACCCAATTATCCAGAACCTTCTATGAATTAGAGACTGTAAAGTCCGAGGGCCGCAATGCAGATATTTTAGATGGAAATGTTCGACAATCTGCCTCGACAAAGGACTCAATTTAGGTAAGAGAAGAGGATGTAACGCAGATGGCGATAGATTAGCTTCATCGATGCGTCCCCCCACTCGCAATAAACCATCTTCATCCAAAAAAGGAGACAGTTTTTGAATCGACTTGTCGCATTGTTCATGATTTTTCACTTGACTGACGTGAGACGACATATAATGGTCTTGAGTAAACTTGACTAGCATCTTCATTGATTTATCGAGTTCAGAACTACTAAGGGAGGAGAAATTTCTATTTGAATAAACAACCTTTGCATTTGATATAAAACGGAAACACCATGCCAAAGTTCGTTGAATCTTTGTCAGAGAAGAAAGCTTAGAAGTTAACGTCAGAAGCGGATTATCAGATTGAGTAGCGTGTAGGCTGCTTGGAACTGAAGTTCTTAATTCCGGCAGTTCTGCATTTACGAGGAACGTACGTTTGCAAGGCCATTTATTAGGCGACATTTGCAACCAAGAAGGCCCGCTCCACCAGAGTGGGTGATCAAATAATTCTGAACAGAGAACACCGCGACTACAACAGTCGGCCGGGTTATCCTCAGTGGACACGTGAAACCAAATTTCGGGACTAATTAAATCGGTTGCTTGCACGACTCGATTTGCTACATACATTTTTAGCAAATGAGGTGCCGTGTTGAGCCAAGAAAGAGTGGTGGTACTGTCCGAGTAGGCTTTCATAGAATTTATGTGAATTTTATCCTTGAGTAAGTTGTGCATGTGTGACATAACTTGCGCTAGAAGCACAGCTGCGCTTAGTTCGAGTCTAGTTATCGTTGTCGGTTTTAACGGAGCCACTCGAGATTTACCTATTAACAGGTTAGTGACCGTGGTAACTTCATCCACAACAACACAAAGATATACACAACAGCCATACCCTTTGAGAGAACCATCACAAAATCATACCAAATGCACTTCGGCAGGACTAGAGGGCATAATCAGTCTCGGTAGTGAAATATTCTGTAAATCAGATAAGTTGGGCTGCTATTAAATGCCACACCTTAGCCAATTGTGGTGGTATAGCTTCGTCCCAACCTAAGTTTAAGCGCCACATTTCTTGTAAAAGCGACTTTGCAGAAAACACTACCGGGCTTATCCAACCGAGTGGGTCGAAAATGCGGGCCACTATAGAGAGGATAGATCTCTTAGTAAATTTAACGTCAAACGAGTCTGAAAACTTGTAGGAGAAATTGTCATCCAATGGATTCCACCGTATCCCTAATATCTTGACAAACTCATTTCCAGCATCATCGAAGGATTTAGAAGTCTGAAGATGGTCAGGAGGAACATCAGACAAAAGAATTGGTGTATTCGTACTCCACTTACGAAGTTCAAAATGACCCTTTGACAATAACGAGGTAACATCCTCTTTTAATTGTTTCGCTTCATCAAGAGATGAGCATCCCGTAGTGATGTCGTCCATGAATGTATCTTCATAAAGAACTTGAGCGGCGCGGCTTGAATATTCAGAACCGTGATCCTCAGCAAGTTGACGCAGAGTGCGAATAGCTAAGTATGGGGAGCTGCTGACTCCATAAGTCACGGTATTAAGCTCATACTCATTCAAAGCCTCGTTAGGCTCGTCACGCCACAAAACATGTTGACAACACCTGTCCTCAGGACGTATCAATATCTGACGGTACATTTTACAGATGTCCGCAGTGAAGACAATCTTATGAAGTCGGAATTTCGTAACTAAATCGACAATGTCAATTTGAAGTTTCGGTCCAACATGAACTAAATCATTCAGAGAAATATTATTTGTAGTCCGACTGCTAGCGTCGAAGACTACCCGGAGTCGTGTCGTAGAGCTATCTGGACGCACGACGCAATGATGTGGAATTATGTAACGATCAGTAGTCGAAGAATCTGCAGGCTTCATATGTCCTAGTTCTTCGTACTGGTGCATAAATTCCTTATAATCAGCTTTCAGCTCGGTCTGATTAATAAGACGCCTTTCTAAGCTGAGAAAGCGATTAAAAGCTTGGCGAGACGAATCGCCTAAAGAAGGCGCATCCTTCTTTAACATTATAGGTACCACGTAACGACCTTCACGTGTACGGTAAGTATCCTGTTTATACATTTGTTCACAGAGATCATCTTCAGGACTGGAAATTTTACATTTCGGCGGTTCTTCAGAATCCCAGAACCGTTGAACGATATCTTCGAGCGTGCAAGAGGACGCGAGGAGTGACGTAACGGATTCACTGTGAATATTGTTAGGTGGTGTGTTATGAAAATATTGACCACTTATCACCCAGCCGAATACACTAGACAAGGCGCAAGGTAATCCGGGACCGGGAGTGAAACGTGAGCCAGTGTATATTTGATCAAAACACTCGACACCTATCAGTAGATCGATCGGACCGGATCTATCGAAGTCGCGGTCGGCGAGATCAAGATGTTTGAAATGATCCTTGACGTGCAACGGTAACGTTGATGAAGGCAGCAAGGAAGTAATTTTAGGCAAAACTACTAAAGGTAAGTCAAACTTAGGCGACTCACAAGAATGAGGTATTATTGAAGCGAAAGTATAACCTTTTATGTCACAAACATTACTCTGTCCGAGACCGGTAACGTTCAAGTTACATTTTCTTATACGTAAACTAAGGCGGCGCACGCATGCGCTGGTAATGAAAGAATCCATCGAACCGCTGTCAATAACGGCGCGTGCACACTGGAGCGAGCCGTCTGCGTGACGTAAACGAACTACCGCTGAACCAAGAATCTTCGTACTACAATTTGGACTCGAAGTTTGTGACGTAATACAAGTAAGTGTGCTCGTAGCTTTAGCGGAACTTTCGCTATTCTCATTTGAATTAACAGTAGACCTTAATAAACTTTTATTTTCCACATGTAATAACGTGTTATGTTTCGCGTTACAAACAAAACATGTGGTTTTAGATTTGCAATTATTATTATCGTGACCGGGCCTTAAGCAATTGGCACATAGGTTCAATTTCTTAACGAAATGTTGACGCTGTTCTAGTGTCATAGAATGTAACTTGCCGCATCGGTAAATAGAATGATTTTCATTACAACATAAACAAACAAATGAGCCCGATGCATTATTATTATTACTTTGGTTCGTAGATGCTACAAATGATGATGACCTTTGCTGACCCTTATGTCCTGGCTTATGAGGAGTAGTCGAAACCGAGACAGGTTGACTAACTTCCAGAATCTTTATATAATTTTGTAAATAAACAATTAAGTCATTGAACTTAGGAATCTCGTGAGTATTTTGTAACTCGAACCGTTTCCTAGTTTCAAGGTCAAGTGATCGCGATGCAATGTGAAATAAAATAAATTCACTTAGCTCATCAATTTGCAAAGCACGTAACGCATTTACGCTTTCATATAACGCATTGGTCAGTTCGGATAAAGTTTCAAGTGACGGCTTGTTAACAGACGTTAATTTAAATATTTTTTCTAGATAAGTATTTGCTAATATACGCTTGTTGTCATATCGATCTAATAAAAGATTAAAAACCACGGAATAATTCGACTCGGTTATAGGTACGCCCCTGGCCAAGGTCAGTGCACACCCAGACAAACAAGACAGCAAATAATGAAACCTTTCCGTGTCCGAAAGTGAACTATTGTTATGAATAAGCGGGATGTAACTATCCTTGAACGTCTGCCAGTTTTCTATTTTCCCATTGAAATGCGGAATTTTCAATTTAGGTAATTTCACTTGAACAATAGAACCTTCTGGACGACAATGTACGGCCGGATCGGCGACTGCAGACGCGTGGGGCGCAGGCAGCGACGTCGCAAACAAAGATTCGGCAACTTCGATAGACGCATAATACAAATCATCAAATGACAACATCGCACTCAAATCTATTTCTGACTTGGGTTTTAACTTTAACTGTAATCTATTGACATTTTCGCTAGACTCCATAAAAGCAGCCCTAATCTGATCAATCTTTTTGTATCTAGCCTTGAAAGGAGATAGCTTAGAACTATCCTTCAGAACATCTTTGGACAAATCGTAGATAATCTGCATACACTTGAAATCATATTCGCGTCTTTTAAGGGACGCCTGTAATTCAACTTCATCAGACATTTTGTTAACTTACGTATTCACGATTTATAAATGAGATGAGAAGGTAGGTAGGTAAGTACCTATCCGAACTGCAAGCGGAATATACTTTAGGCACTATTATGCGTACCTACTTTGGCAAGCAATACAAGTTATGAATTTAAATATGTAGGTATAAATACCTATTACGATTTAGACACTTATAAGTTATCACTTTTATTCGTAATGAAATGTAGGTGGATAGGTAATTTCTCGAGCACAACTATTTGACCATGAAACATTCCCATTAGCTTTATGCCAACATCAGTTATTGCAAGAAATAGTCATACAAGAAATACCAATGGATTGAATTGAAGGTTTCAATTTAAACCTTAAATACGATTAAATTTCCTGAATAAATAATAATGATCAATGAGAGTAGGTTAGGTACAATCGTGGTCCGCTGGCCAGCTTGGCACGTTGTACGGGAACCCGACTTGAATTGGACCTACCTTTTGCGTTGTATCGTTAATAGAAATTATGAAATGTATTTATTTAAATCGTGATTCTTACTTGTTACTTATTAAATTAATAAGAATACACGATATTACAACGCAATATGTACTCATTAAAACGAGAATTTATGATTAATAAGAGAATGTGAGGGTAAGTAGATTCCTCACAGGAGGCACCAAAAAGAAATGATTGGACTTCGTCCGCAGAAACAATTACAATCTCCGATGTTGGCAATCCCAACCCTGCGATTCCTTGCGTTGAGAAAAAGTATAAACACTCACCTGGATAGGCAGGGATTGAAGGTATCCCCACACTCGGGACTCCGGGCCGGCCGGCGTGGAGTATATTCAATATGCAGTACAAGCTCACGTTTCTGCTTGATTTCACTTCACAAGGAGGATTACGAGAACCAATCAGTTAATCAATTTCTAGCGAAGCCTTTTAAGTAATTTTTGACCCTAATTTGAATCGGACCCAGCGCGGGAGCAGTTATCTGCTTTTCGCCATTTTTTCAAGTCCTAGTTTTCACTCTCACCGCAGTGAGGCGCTAGCGCGGCACCAGCGGGATGGCGCCAATTTTGAATTAGGAAGGGAAACAATTTGGATAGGATATTTAGAAGGATAGGCTTAATGTTTATCCAACGTCCTTAGTTTGATCAGTCATATTGTAAGAATACTTAGTTACGTCTAAATTGCCTAGCTTGCGGTTGCCGACATTTAATTACTTCTATCATTAATCTACCCAACATCTGCTGCTACTGGAAATTACAGTCCCCAAGAGGGCCCTCCTTAATTTGCATTTTATTGTGAAGCTTTAAAATTAATTAAAACCGATGTATTATAACAGTGAAATCTATTTTTTACAATGCCTACACTAACTAAAAATATAGTAAAAAATTCCTACACTATCATGAATGTTTAAAAAAATACAAATTTTGTGAAATAAAATGAAACTCAGAAAAGAAGAGACCAGAGCCATAGACAAAGAGGATTTTTATGTTATAATATTTCAAGAATGCAGCTAATACAGTAAAACAGTAAGTGAAATACGACTACTTTTCATTTACTATTTGAAGTACTTAGTCAACGAAACAGTAAAGTGTGTCTTTGTCAATCTGAAATACCATTACTAATAATTGTCTCGGTGATTTATGTATTAAGTTAAATCCACAAACAGCCAGAATGTGTCTTTTGTGAAATAAATATCTCTTGTGACTTTGTTTTCACTTCACTGTTAACTTTTAAATAACAAAGTCAATCAGATAAAGAGGTATACTCTTGATCGAAATGATTGATTGAGGTGGGCTAAGTAAAATACTGAACATTTTATTTACAAAAGCTCTCCAAAATGTAGGTGGAGTTGTCAAAACTGCCAACCTCTAGAAGAATAAAAACAAACGACGGACGACCTCCGTGAGCTCCAAACAAAAACTAATAAAACGTCCGCTGAGCTTGACATAGCTAACGAGTTTGTGCAGTATCTTGAAATGTACTGTACAAACTCTGTCAACTTTAATACAGCAAAATGGAACCGACTTAAATGTTTAATAAGATGTCTTGATAATTGCAGAAACTTTGTAAGCTTGGATTGTGGTTTCTTATTAGAATTAAGTGTTTCTCGCTGGGGATTTGATAAATTTTAATTATCGGTACTTGCAAAATCTCGAGTCAGACTGTGAACTTTGAATAATTTCGACGCATTAATTTGCAAAATTGAATGAGATTGTGACGAAAGAAAATGTCCTGTCGTGACAACGATAAACCAGGTTTAGATGGGTTGATTCCTTGCTAATATAAAATATATTTTTTGTTTCAGGTAAGACAATGGATTGCACTTAAAATAACTGCAGTAAGTTATGACTATAGTGTATACTCATTAATATACTAAATGTTAATCAAAACATTCATTGTGTGACGAACAAAGTGCTGAAAAAGAACTATACGAACGTAAATAGCGTAAAAGTAAAGGCAAAGAGAAGAATTTTTAAGTGCTAGAAAAATTAATAAAACATTCTCATCACAAATGCATTGGGTATTATTCAATCTGGATCCTTTCATGGCTATCACAATAACGCATAGAAGTGTAAATAACGTAAGAGCACTCAAAGTAAGAATTTCGAGCGACATTGTTTTTTTAAAGTCGTCTATCTACTTTATACGAGTTTCAAGTGGGATGATCACATGCGATGTCGATCGTTTGTGAATATGAAACTGGTTTGTAATAAGAAAATGCTTGTATTCCATGAAAGGTTAGGCAGGGGTGCCCTTGTAGGAGGAAACACCCGATTGTCACCATTGTGTGGATCGCCCGGAGGACACGGTAGAGCTTACGCTGGAGGTCTGGCGTCCGGCCCTGGTTCAGGCCATGGTACGGGGCAAGAGGGCATGGGGAGCTGACACCTCCTTCTGTGAAGCAGTAATGCTCGCGAAGGAGGAGGCGGAACGCGTGAGGGAGACGACCTGGGCATCGGGAGTCGCAAGCCGATACCCGGTCAACGTAGGCACGGTCTTGCGGACGGCGAGTAACGGGTAGCTCGCCGTCCGACAAGGACCAGGCCCGAGTCGACGGCGTGTAGTGTTCCACGCTTGCCTCAAAGAGTTGTCAGCAAAAACTGACGGGGTCCGCTAGGATCAATGCCTGTCTGATTCGCGGTTAAATTTGAAGAAGAGTTACCGCGGCCCTGGCTCAAGCAACTGAAGGAACACGGTTGGGTTGTAGTCAGAGCGAGAGAAGTCATTGGATGACTTACCAACACAACAGTGCTTTTGTAGTAAACCCAAATTTAGCCAGTTATGTTTAAGGGACTTAAAACATAACTGGCTAAATTATAAATGTAATAAAGGGTGAGCCTATTGCCATCAAACGGCCACAAATGCAGACGCAGGCTGTGGAATTTCACAGCCCAATAACACTTTTCCCGGCCCGGGAATTGAACCCAGGACCTCATGACTCAGCAGCAGCGCACTCTGGTTATGGTTTGTAATAACATTAAGGATACAGTTTTAACCCTAGAAAATGAAATTATATTTTGGAGTTACATAGTAACTAAACATTCGCTGAGTCTACTACTATATTGAGAGTAACGGGACAATTGATAAAAATATAATTTGTTCCGTTGATATAGTTACAGGTATATTAATTTAGGTAACGACTTGGTCTTTACTGTGTTTTAAATAAAAGAGAATCCATTTTCTTCGAAAAAAAATAAGAAAGGGACATCAATTTATTCATATATTTCGTGTCAATTGACATTAATTATCAAAATATATTTACTGTAAAGGTAGAGAAAGCACTGAGATCTTACCGGGCAGCTGGCAAATTCGACTTTTGCAGAGTTATAAACGAATGTTTAGTTACCCAGGGTTAAAGCTTGACAAATAAAGCATGAAAATCGTTGATGCGAGGCCAGGCAGAATAAAACAGCCAATCATATGAAGTGGCATGCGATTTGACAAGAGATTAAATTGAATTAGGCTTTTAGAGATTGGATGGCTGAAATTGTTTGTTGATATGAAGCTGAAGTTGTTTGTTGGTTTTTCATTGAATATTTTATTGCAGTTGAATTTATAATCATAATTATTGCGTTATATATAAAAGTATCATCAGTTTTAAGTATCTTTTGAACATTGATGAGAATTTATTAAGCCAGCTTCTGACAAAAATGATGCAGTGCTTGTTATCGCGCGATGTTGCGAAACTTTATCATATACTAGATTTTGCCAATGACTTCGCTCGCCTGAAAAGTGTTTTAGTATCTCAGGGGATCAATATGCCGAGTTTATCGGGATAAGAAACCTTTGTGCTATTCCAGACTTTAATCTTTCTCTGTGCCAAATTTCATCACCATCCGCCATCAGCCATGTTGACGAGATGGAGCAACAAACATCCATCCATCCAAACTTTCGCATTTATAATATTAGTAGGAAATATAAGTTTTTAAACTGTCATGGTCACTAACACTAACATTAGAATTGGGATATTTACCATGTTTACTGTTTGTAGCGAGTTTCCAATATTTACTTTTTTGTTTATCCGTGATTATGATGCTTGCAACAGCGCCGAAATATCGGAAACTCGCTACAAACAGTAAACATGGTAAGTAGCCCGATTCTAATGATAATGTTAGTAGTAGGATTGCAGATATGTCAGAAATCTTTTGCATAATTACAGCCGATACGAGTCGTGGGACGTTTGTAACCCCGTGATTATACAGCTTTAACCGTGACATTCGGTATTTCATTATGTCAAAACATTGGTAATGTGGAACAAATTGGAATTTCCTTTGATATACCTTACTACCTACATTGTAGAACGAGTGGCATCTCGATACACAAGTTAATTAAGCGGAGAGGAACGGCTCAACAAGCGTCGGATCGATCATAAACGTCTAAAGTGCTGAAATACCGTGTACCAACCGTAGTATTTGGATGTGTGATTTCGGAGAAAATTGATTAACGAGCTTGTAGAGAAGGAATAGCATGACAGAAGGCTAAGAAAATAGAGGAGATTTCATTATAGCTATTTATGCAACTGTTACGTTATGGACGGTCTTTTAATACGAGTGCCATTTTTCGGTACAAGCGTAGCGCGTATTTTTTTTTTTAAATATTTCATTTCTCTTACATGTCTTGATTTTTCTGGTAGTAAATTATTTGTAGCCGCAACTGCACTATTTGTTATATCTGATGGAGTATTTTCACACTTTTCACTTGATGTTGAAGACATTTTAAATAAAATTTCACTCAGAAATTTTTTTGCACGTCCACTTTATTTTTATTTATTCTTTATTAGGTATAAGGCAAAGATCTTGTAGCCACAACAGCCAAATAGTATACGATACTTTTGTTCTGAACTTGTTCCATTTTTAAAAACATCATTTACATTGTCTCGATTTCGAAGTAATATTATAGGTACCTGGCTGTATGTTCAGAATGTATTTGCTTGTGTTTTAGAATTTATGACGATTCCCATAATGCAACCCGATGTCGTTATGGGTATCATAATGAAACCGCTGTCAATTTTGTAATTCGAATATAACGAAACCGAAGTAGATAAAATATTTTATCTACACTCACAACGTAACGTGCCAAATAAAATTAAAAAAATATTGCATAAAACCATACTTTATATTCATGGATAAAAAAAACATTACAGTGCATCATTTTCCATCGATTTTCTAACAACGGTATCATAAAATAACTTTTTAATTTTTACAACACACTTTTACTTTTTAAATTATTGGCGCTTATGGGCTCAGCCATTGGCTGGTTTCTGATTTGAGTAAAGCAGCAATAATCAGTTGAGTATTGTCAAATCAGTGTCAAATAATTTAGGAACCGTTTGAGTTTTTTACGTTTCACAATTGAGTATCTACCTAGCTCAGTTAAGTAAGTACCTAAGTACCTACATAAGTATGGACCTGTCAAAGATCCGTTCACTTTCTCTTTCAGCCTTACGTTCCATTTTACAATAGAAATCCGAGACATCACAAGATTGCATAAAATTTACTAATATAAATATTATAAAGCTATAAACAGTACGTTAGTATTATATTACTTCATTCAAGATTAAAAAAAACAAGTTATTAAATGTGTTATAATCTTTAATTACTTGATTTTTCATAATTAAGCAATTTAATAGATACCTATTTGAAATGTATACAACCTTATTATGAAACTATGAAATGGATCGTAGGCACTAGTCAATTACTTCAAGATTGTCATAGCAACCGTATTTATTTTGTCAAAGATGTCTTATCAAAAGAAAATAATATCTAATATTGTTTGTTATTGCCAAAATCAAGAATTTAAGCTTATAATTACTAAAACTGAATGTGTTCCGAGCGAGCAGTTGCTGGTTCTTGTGATACCTCATAGAACTACAGAATATTTTACTCAGAATGTCATAAGATCTCTCAAGTGGGAAGAGAACCGACACACACACAGAATTCGTGCATCTGCATTGGAATCTGATTGCAATTGTGATTTACTAACAAATATGGACTTTTGTGATAAAATTTGTAATGAGTGACCTGGGTTTTCAATTCAAGACCAAAGGCTTTTCTAGCCATTGAAGAGCCTCCGAAGGAAAACAATATTAGCCAGGGTCGGTGCCATTAGATATGTGCCGATGAAGGAGGACTGTGTTTTAATATATGTTAACGAACAATTCATTATTTGCCTACTTATTTTGTAAAATAATAAATAAATGAGACTTATCATGCTGTTTTTATCATCTTTATTGTAGGTACTGATACCAAAATCGTATCATACAAAAGCTAAATTCTGTACACATTTTCATCGCTGTAACCTTTTCTTATCGTAAGGATCCTACTAATATTCTATATAGGTATGAAAGTCTGTATATTTAGATATTGGTTAATCACACCTCAATGGTTGAACGTTTTTGATAATATATCATTTGGAATACAATTACCCAATGACTAATAATAAAATGATTTAATAATAAAAAACAGATATAATAATAAATAAACGGAATAACAAAGCCTTTTATTCTGAAATCAGAGATATAAAACTGTAGTCAATATAATACATCTTTATAGTTTATAAAAAGTTCCTAATCTAAGAGCCTCTTGGCTTAGGCCTCCACTAAGAGTTTCCACTGGGGTCTCTCATGAACTACTCGCCAATACCACAGCGCGCCATCGCTTACACTTTGTGCCTTCATCTTGGTGCTTTTCTCCATTTCCTTTGGTTATCGCGAATCATTTGACCGGTCCACCTTCACTTTTCACATAATTCCTGTAGGATAACTCTCGGTTTTCGCGCAGGTAAAGCCACTGGCAACCACAAACACAAAAACTGGCACTTTCAAATATTTTTGTTGAGGATCTCACTCATCATAATAATCATTTCTGCCGAAAGACTGCTGGATACAGGCCTTCCCGGCACTCAGCATTCAGCGTCACCACATCAACCGGTGCTGTGCGTCTTTCATACATTGGATGCCCACGACCTCAACCTGGTTATCGGTCTGTAGAGGGAGGCTTTTCAGCCCCATCGACCACCCGTTCTTCGAGCAACTGAGATCTATCAGGCGTGAAATATTTGCATCCAATCTAATGTTTTCGATAATTTAGGTCGAACACTCTTCTGCCACGCATCGGTCTTCGTTGAGGCATCTAAGGAAGACAAGGATGTATCTTCATCACTCGTTTTATAAGTTTTATATATTATTTTGTATTTATTTCTCTTGATTAAAGTTTAAGCAAGGGGTTGTCAACTATCAACTGCCAAATGTAACCAGTGTAGCCAGATTTGACGAGTCCCAAGTCGCCGAAAATTTCGTTTTCCATTTATAAAAAACTCAAGACGACCACTATTCATTAAAACCACGAAACATTTTACGAAACGTAAATTTCCATTGTTGCCTTGAACACCCTAGAATCTAATATCAACTTTAATGTGTTTGACACAATAATCATTATTGGTTCCGCATAAAACATTTTTAAGCATTTCTTTATTTTCCCTGTGTTGTCACGACTGAAGTATAATGAAAAAAGAGATGAACTGTAAAAAGCATTTTGATTTCCAGTTATTTTCATCATTCCTGAGGATTAGACATTCTTATTCCTAAATCGCCTAAAATAGTCCCATGTTTTTAGGGTTCCGTACCCAAAGGGAAAACGGGACCCTATTACTTAGAATCCACGATCCGTCTGTCTGTCCGTCTGTCACCAAGCTGTATCTCATGAACCGTTATAGCTAAACAGTTGAAATTTTCACAGATGATGTATTTCTGTTGCCGCTATAACAACAAATACTAAAAACAGAATAAAATAAATATTTAAGTGAGGCTCCCATACAACAAACGTGATTTTTTTGCCGTTTTTTAAGTAATGGTACGGAACCCTTCGTGCGTGAGTCCGACTCGCACTTGGTCAGTTTTTTTAGGGTAGCCTAATTGGCGATCAGTCGCCGATCGTAAAAATTGGTCGCCTCGGCCACCCTTCCGAGTCTAAGCCTAAATGGCGAAAAGTCGCCCAATCTGGCCACATTGAGTATGTAACGTTGACAACGGTTTGAGAATTTGAGAATGATCAAATGTGTTTTTCTCAGTTGTGAAACCCAATTGAACGTCAATGAAGGTTTTTTGTATGACATAAGGTATACTTTGGCATGACTTGACGACGTATACTCAAACCTTGCTCAGCATCGCAGAAAACTTAAAGTGGCAGATGATCAAGGGTGACAGATGCTTAAATCGAGATAAGCACATACTTAGTTACTTCAGAAACCGGCCAATGTAGAAAAGTAATGTCATTGTCTATAGAGGCGTGCGCTGCTTAGTCATGAGCAATGAGAATCTAAATTGCCCGCCACACCACATATTTTTCCGTTTCCACTTTTGTTTTATTTCAACTGTAAGAGTGAAGATGAAATAGTGTATGCAACGGCATATAAGTCTGCATTTAATCTGCGTTCGTCTAACAACCTTCTCTTGCTTTGCCCTTCTCATACTTCTGATTTTATTCATTTTTCCTTTCATATTCAGTCCATTCTTCTCTGGAATGCGCTTCCTCTCGATATCAGGACGGCCACCAGTCAATATGCATTTAAGCGGAAGTTGTGGCATTATTTTCTACACCATTAGCAGAGTAGTCTCAATTACCTTTCTATTAATTTATATATGTATATATATATATGTATAAAGGTATTTTTATAGTAAATATATATGTATGTTTATTTTAGCTACAATATATATATATTGTTATTCAATTTTACTTCAGTAATTATTTCAAGTTTTATGCACCTGTCATGTTATCTCTCCACAATCCTTGGTTGACTGGTAGAGAATGCCTCAGACATTAAGTACGCCTATGTACTTGTATGTTGCATGAAGTTTTAAATAAATAAATAATTAAGTATTACAACACTCGCCTGATTTTATATATGACCATTGCATAAACTACTATTACTCGTGACAAATGAATTATTTACTCTGGTTTCTGGTAAGATTATACTATTTTAATAAACAAGAACTATAATAAACCACTCACATTTATTTACCTGCTAACAATAATACGAACTTTTATTTATTGTATAAATACCGTGCTTATTAGGTACTTACATATAGGTGCGTTAGTTTTGGCAGTAAATTCATGCGGACAAAAATGTACTTGCACTAAACACGTAGTCCATACACATAAAGATACAATAACAAAATACATTTTAGTAGCCATTTAGCGGTAAAACATTCATTATAAGGTTACCTACCGAAGCTTCCATTATTAGGTACCTCATTTTCCACTGTTAAACTAATGCTTACATTTATCACTTGTGATCTTTTGTCGTGTTAGCGTCCGGTCAGCGCACGATCATAACACCGGTCACAATAGAATCGATTCTGTTTTGGTCACATTTAATGGCGATTCTATGTCTCACGGCCTAACACGGGGTGGGAGGTCTCTTTTTATTTTAAGCATTATAAGGCTGTGTTCATATGGCCTACTATATATATAACACAAGATGTACAATGTGATGTATAATGCTGGGATAAAATGGCAACAGCCCACTTTTTATAGGTTAACTAGCTTCTTCCAGCGGCTTCGCACGCGTGAATATCGACATTTATTCCAAGGGAACATATTCCCAGGATAAAAAGTATCCTTTGTGCTATTCCAGACAATAATCTATCTCTGTGGCAAATTTCATCCAGATCCGTCCAGCCGTTTGTGTGTGAAGAAGTAACAAAAATACAACCACACTCACAAACTTTCGCCTTTATAAGATTAATGTGATCATGACAGTGACAGTTGTCGTAGTTGACAACTGTCACGACTTGTCAATTGATTACCAACAATTGATCTCTGCGAATTATGTGAAACTGACGTATACGTTATTGTTAGCCTGTCAAGCGCTGTACTGTATTGATACCGACAGCTGTCGCAGAGATCAAGCTATCTTTTATGAAGTATAAAAGTTATTTAGGCTATGAAACGGATAAGAATCGATAAAGTCACATTTATTATGGTTTTGAATGGACGTATTGAGAATAGGTATTTTGTCGTCATTTATTTATTTATTTCTTTAATACTTCATGCACACACAAGTACAGAGGCAGACTTAATGCCTTAGGCATTTTCTACCAGTCGACAGAATACGTGTATCTATGTAATGGTACGTAGGCGTTATTTACGTCTTTGGCCTGCGGTTTGCATTGCTTAGACCGATGGATAATAGGTCGTCGATGGTGTACAATAGTATGTTTAGTTATACAATCTCCTACGACTCCTGTCATACAGGTCCGCCTAGTTCGGGAGTCAGAGCGGCTTCAATAACTGCTGTAAAAAAATATGTCAATAAAGATTATTTGTATTTGTATAAAGATTATTTGCACAATAAAAGTCTTTTGAAGAAAACTCCTTTTAATCCAATCGACTCAAAGATAAAGGGAAAAGCCCTCGTAATGACAACAAATAACACACTATAAGTAACTTACAATTTGTTTGAGTCAAGTGGACAAGACTGAATATATAGCATACTTCCCTGTTTATTCGACTGTGAGAAATCTTCTATGGGAAAGGTGAGAGTGGAAGGTTAGAACCATCCAAAAATTCAGAACGGGAAAATCGGGTGGCTGGTTTCTAACCCACATGGATCACTTTATTATCTAATAGTGTTGATTTCTTTGAACTGACATATAAATCGAATCCACAAAGAAATTCACTGAATATTACCTCTATTCAGAGCTCTAACGATTGGAATTGGTATAATGAAAACCCGGAAAAGTGACGATTCCGTTTCAGAAAAAAACGATTCAACGGAAGTCCAGTAATGGATTTATTACGAGAAAAAGGAGGCTTATTTATCGGTCACATGGATTAAATTTCTTTGAGGGTATCAGATCAAACGCGGTTTCACTGTGAATGCATATGAGCGATTCCCCTATTAAATTACGCGTGTTTGTGTCCCGTATCGCCCGTCACTTTAATTATACAGATTATACTGCCTGTACATGGTTTAACAGAAGTAACACAATTTCTAAAAAGGGATCATTGTACTCAACATTATGAACATCTTCTATTAGGCAATAACACTGACATCGCAGAATATTTTTGCGCAAATCGACAAAATGTACTGAACGGATGTTTCTAAAGTGAAAATTTGTGTAGCCGCGTTGAGCAATGTTTTGTAGGGCCAAAACTTAAGGGTTCACGGCAGCGACATAGTAATGTGCCAGCGTCATCGACATTCTAATGATGACAAAAACACAGGTATCACAAAGTTAGTTTTCACGTCGCTCGCTAGTCCTGATGAAAGCTTATTTTCTTTTTTAGGATTCCGTACCCGAATGGTCCAAACGAAGTCCTATTGCTGTCACTCACGTATCGACTGTCTGTCATCTGTCACATAATTTTGTTTCGTTGTTAACTTTCCATTGACCTATGAACTTGAAATTTGGTGATAATGTTTATTATTACGTATACTTTACTAACGAATACCAATTTATTGATAATTCAAATATTTTCTTTGGTACGGAACCCTAAACGTGTGAAGTCCGACACTAAGATATGAGTTCTTTCTGGTACACATTGCATGTCTGTATATCCTACCTAAATAATCTTGTTTCGCAGAATGAACACTATTGTTCCACAGCTTGTGCAGTTGAGTTAGCTCATGAAACTTTCGCGATGTCTTTATGGCTCGGATAAGTTTTGCTAAAATGATGGAAGTTAAGCTAGAATTGTGTACGACAATCGTCTAAATCTGTGCTCTTAGTCATAAGCATTATTCTTTTGAACTGCATACAGTACTTATTTACAGACTGGGTATAAGTAGCTGCATATTATACTTAAATATTTTAGCATTTCGTAGTACATGTTTCCAGTTTTTTCAAAATAATTGTAGACAAAATATCATGTTGCTTGAAAAACACTAACAAACGATACAGAATCGATGCCTATATCAACGGAAAAAACGAAAATACTACGTTGCTTTTATAATGTTGTCTGGGGTTGTTAAATATCAATCATTGTGCCCTATTAAAAATAATTGAACGAGTTATGAACTAAAATAATCCTTATAACCTTGTATACGATTCGATGGTCATTTGTGATGACTATCAATTTAGAGGCAGAAAGCAAACATATCTAACCTTGTTTTACCCAGGAAAAAAATACTGTTACTGCGAAAAAAAACCTAGATAAGTACTTTAACTAATTAACTCTTTAAGTTTTTTCTTTATTTTTTTATGGTATGCGTCGTGCCTGGCGCAAATATGCGTTTTTTCTTTCTTTCTAATTGAAGGGTTCTACATAATATATTCACTAAAAGTAAATCTTTATACCTGCAGTTTCTGGTTTCTAATGAAAACATAATGAATATGTTGTAATACTAAACTGAAATAAAGGAGTGCTTTCAAATTCAGAAACACACTTGTAGCGCACCGCGCGAATTTCACGATCTTATATGTCATTGAGACACAGTCGCTGAGTGAATATCGCGTTTTAAGATGGTTGTATTCGTGCGACACGCGTAGTGTGATACTAATGTGTTCTTGGCACAATTTTCGGGGCTATAATATTCCTCACTTTCTTCATTACATGGTACAAACAAACGTGGGTAATTGTGCGTACGCAGCTAATTTACGTGGGGTAGCATTATTAAGACATAATTCATCCGCGAACGTTATTGCGATTTTAGCCACCTTATTTTGTTATTTACACCTACATTGTTTTATTACCGATGGGACCATCTGAATTTGGCTTTAATATTGAGAGTACAAACGAAAAAAATTGTTTGTGAACTAATTTGATTAGGCTCGCTAGCACGAAAGAGTTAGAAGAGAGAAAAAAAAGAGAACACATTACTCTCCTTCGGCACCACCCCTTAAACTACTTAGATTTTCTATAGTGGCCACCTTCACCAACTTTACGTTATATAAGGCGGCACACTATACCAGTCAACCCCTTACGAGGCGTCTGGGACCATCTGCGGTAGGTCACGCCTCCAGAGTACTCGCCCCTGGTACTCAAGAGAAAATGTGAGTCGCAACGTGATTACTCACTACCATTTGTCCAAAATGGTACCGGAGCTGTAAAGCCGCTCACAACACGCACCCCAGCACGCCAGCACTAGCGCAAGCACCGACACCAGCGCACCTTGTTGGTGCTAGCAGATTCAATCCGCGCTAGGGACGCCAGAGAAGCTGGCTACCATTTCACCGGAATGGTCCCGGAGCTGTCAAGCACGCTCACCTCTCAATACGAATCAACGCATCTACCCAATGCCTACTGCTGGGTTGCCGGAAGACTAATCCAACGGGTAGTCCTCTACTTTCTATCCAGGAAAGTGCCGGAGAGGCAGCTCGCTCACAGGAGCTCACTTGCTTGAGGGTTACTCGCGAACCCCGCGTCTGACCACCAGGTGGCCCTTTGCCTTAGGCCGGTAACTTCAGACACTTGTTCGGTGCGAGGAATGACGCTCGACCTACATGTAGCCGAGCAGACAACATGCCACTCCTCTGCAACCACCACATAGACCACCGCGAGTCCAAACCCAATGTCAGGTTCCACCTTTGCGCTTGCAATGGTGGAGGGCCTACCTGACCCCGCGTACCCTTATCCAAACAGCCGGACCCGTAGTTCCAGCTGCGAGCCCCATCTGTTCGGGTCGTACAGATAGAGGGCACTCTCCTTCGGCAGTCGAGTAAAAACATAATCATAAACGAGACTAAAAAATAACAATTTCTATTAAACTTGATTATAAATAACATAGCATAATATCACGCCAGTAAACCCCGACGGTTAAACAGAGGTGAAGGTGTACACCCATACGGTTTAACGTACCCGTAAAATAAGTTTCTCCAATTTATGAATCCGATTGAATTCTTATAAGTAATTATCGTTTCCAAGAAGCAAACCAATTAAATCTGCTACAATGACGTATTCAGTACACGACAAAGAAACCCAGAGTTAATGTTTCGAATGTAGTAATTAAGTCTGAGCTCTAATCCCAGGTTGAAGCGTAGAATAATAGCACAGTAATTAACATAGAGGATGCAAGTAATAGTTGCGGCTGTAAGCTATTTCGACACAGAATTGTACTATTATATCAGTTCAAACAGCGTAGTAGCTACGGTTTGAATTGTTGTACAGAAATAGGTGTATGAATGAAGCAAGCTCTGCCTGTCTATTCTGTGAAACAATTTACCTTTAAAACTAGAGTGAAGTGAGCTGTCAATTTGTAGATTCTGTCAAAAAACTCACCGTGAAAACTTAAGGCGCAGAAACCCCTCAGTATCTCATTTTAAGATGATAATCATTTGTAAATTTATGTCCGACACGGTAAAAAAAACGAAAATCGCACCAAAACCGCCGGGGGTATATTAATAAAATTTTCACCATCTCAAAGACTAATCAACTGTCTATATTCTGATCCAAGGGGTATTTTTCATAGTCATAGAACAATAAGGAATTTACAATAAACTACTGAATGAAACAAAAAGTTCACTCACCTAAGTTTTCACAGTGAGCGACCGTAATATGGAAGGAAAATTTACTTCACGCACAATTAATTTAAGTAGGGGACACTCACTTACATCAAGCTTATTTTCATCATCATGATCATCATATCAGCTGAAAGACGTCCACTGCTGGACATAGGCCTCCCCCAAGCGTCGCCACATTGACCGTTACCGTGCGTCTCGCAACCAGCGGATCCCCGCAACCTTCACCAGGTCATCGGTCCACCTGGTGGGAGGACTTCCAACGCAAAATCATTCGGTTCGCGGTCGCCACTCCAGGACCTTTTTGCCCCATCGGCCATACGTTCTGCGAGTAATGTGCCCTGCCCATTGCCACTTAAGTTTGGCAATTCTTCGGGCTATGTCGGTAACTTTGGTTCAAAGGTTCTCACGCGGGTGAAGCCGCTGGCGGAAGCTAGTTAAAATATAAAATTACAAAAATAAATTAAACAGTAAAAGAACATTACTATTGTCCTAATCGATGAAACGAAAAGTTTCCTAAAGCAGAAGTTACACGTTAAAGCTAAATTAGCCAAGTTTCTCGTAATCCGGTGTCAGAAACAGCCAATTTCGAAACTGAAAGCAAACCAATTCATACTAATCCGGGTTAACATGAGGAAACATTGCCATAACAGTTCGTTCACTCTAGTTATCTCCACCTATACGAGTACATCTCTACCGGTACTGAGTTATTTCGGATCGGAGCCAACCGTTCGGTGAATTCGGACGAGCGTCATCGTCGTAAGCCACTTAACCACACCAACTGACGTTACCTCGCTTTCACACCAGTGCAGTGTTGTATGGATAAGAATTCCACAAATCCTTAACTTGATTGTTGAATTGTTGGTTGGAGAATTCTCACATTGCACACGATATTAATTTGATTGGTGCAGTTTGGTTGCAAGCATCTGCAGCTGCTGCTGGCGTACTTTTTACCCGACTACGGCGAAGCAAAAGGGAAGTTTATGTTTTTGACCGGTATGTGTGTATGTATGTTTGTTCATCTATTACCTCATAACTTCTAAATTACTTGTCATAAATTGACAAATGAGGTGTCATTGGAAGCGACTTGAATGTCCGCTGGTTAAAAGCTGTCTGAGGACACATTAAATTGAATGTGGCGCCCTCTAGGGGGCACCAAGTAAAGGAAAAAACAAAACACTCCACCCCCTCAAGTGTGGTATCATTGAACAGGAAGTTTTAAATGAAGGTAGGGAACGATTGACAAAAATATGATATACCAATCATATTATTTATTTTTTATCAATCGTACCGTTTGCGAGACATATCCCCTTAAAAGTCATAAAAACTATATTTTTTACCAGACTAATGTTATTGAAGTGTGTCTTCGTTATGATAGGAACCATGTTTGAGTGACATATTACTATTAAAACGTTATGGATGAAGTCAATTTGTGTCAGAGGCAGTCGCGGTAGTGAACGGGGATTTTGAGAGGGGACGTGCGTGCGGATCTACATAATCCTTACTCAATGGCTTGTGGTGGCGTGGTAGGGAATATTGCATGGCTTGGAGAATTTGCTATGTAGGTATGCTATCGGTGTAAACCCTGATATTAAACTTAAGGATAAATGTTCGTTTGGTACGAGTAGGCATTTTGTTATTCAACAAAAAGAATACAGAAAATTTGAAGAATTTCACCCATTTGTTTACGTCTTTGGAGCTCAACGTGGGCCATTTTGACACCTTTGTCGTGTGGGTTCAACTGGACTTTTGAAGTATGAAGGGAAACACATCGTATACGTTCTTGTGATATTATCTTACCAATCAAATGACAGTAAGACCGGTCCCACACAGGGTCTCTATGTGACAGCATGGAATGCAATTTAGGCCGGTGTGCCACCTTCCAGTATTCACTAAACTCTTGTGGAAGTATTGAGGGAGCAGATACATATCTTACTGCATTAATAAAATATCAGTTACCAGTTAAAGCCAAAAATATATTTTATTTTCTTTGCTTTTTACCTTGAAATACATATTTACGGTTTCTTTTATGTCCCTCTGTGAACACTTAGTTAAGTCTAAATTGCCTGGCCTGGTTGACCACATTTAATTACTTCTATCGTTAATCTACCCAACATCGGCATTTTGTTGTGAAGCTTTAAAATTAATTATAGCAGATGTATTAAATAAATAAATAAAAAGCTTTATTAATTCCACATTGACAATACAATTGAAATTTAACAAATAAAGTTAAATTATCATTAGGTAATTCATCAAAAAAACATTATTAATTAACAATAAATAGATGAATCAATAACAAAACTATGAAGTTATACATAAAATAACATTACATTGATTCAAAAGATTGATTGATTGAATAAACAATTCAAGCTGATGTATTATATAAGTGAAATCTTTTTGGTGGTGGTTTTATTATGACATTAAAATTCCTGCCAATCAAGTATGTTCAAATAAATTACATTTTGTTGTGAATTAAAATGAAACGGAGAAAATGTTTGTTACCCATGAAGCTACTTTTTGTTCCAAAGAGTATTTTCTTGTTATAATATTTAAATAATGCAGCTAACACAGTAAAACAGTAAGTGAAATACATCTACTTTTCATTTACTATTTAAAGTACTTAGTCACCGAAAGAGTAAAGTGTGTCTTTGTCAACCTGAAATACCATTACCAATAATTGTCTCGGTGATTTATGTATTAAGTTAAATCCTTGCTGTGTCTATTGTGAAATAAATATCTCTTGTGACTTTGTTTTCACTTCACTCTTAACTTTTAAATAACAAAGTATATATCTCTTGATCGAAATTATTGACTGAGGTGGGCTAAATAAAATACTGAACATTTTATTTACAAAAGCTCTTCAAAATATAGGTGGAGTTGTCAAAACTGCCAACCTCTAGAAGAATAAAAACGAACGACCGTGAGCTTCAAATAAAAACTAATAAAACCTCCGCTGAGCTTGACTATCTTGAAATGTACTGTACAAACTCTGTCAACTTTAATACAGCAAAATGGAACCGACTTAAATGTTTAATAAGATGTCTTGATAATTGCAGAAAATTTGTAAGCTTGGATTGTGGTTTCTTATTAGAATTAAGTGTTTCTCGCTGGGGGTTTGATAAATTTTAAATATCGGTACTTACAAAATCTCGAGTCAGACTGTGAGCTTTGAATAATTTCGACGCATTAATTTGCAAAATTGGGTGAGATTGAGACGAAAGAAAATGTCCTGTCGTGATAACGTTAAACCAGGTTTAGATGGGTTGATTCCTTGCTAATATAAAATATATTTTTTGTTTCAGGTAAGACAATGAATTGCACTCAAAATAACTGCAGTAAGTTATGACTATAGTGTATACTCATTTATATACTAAATGTTAATCATCAAATTCATAGTGTGACGACCAAAGTGCTGAAAAAAAGAACTATACGAACGTAAATAGAGTAAAAGTAAAGAGAAGAGAAGAATTTTTAAGTGCTCCAAACATGAATAAAACATCCTCATCACAAATGCATTGAGTATTATTCAATCTGGATCCTTTCATGGCTATCACAATAACACATAGAACTGTAAATAACGTAAGAGCACTCAAAGTGAGAATTTCAAGCGACATTGTTGTTTTAAAGCTTCGTCTATCTACTTTATACGAGTTTTAAGTGGAATGATCTCTAACGTTGTTGATCGTTTCTGAACGTGAAACTGGTTTGTAATAAGAAAATGCTTGTATTCCACGAAAGGTTAGGTACGGGTTATGGGAGGAAAAGCCCGAGTGTAACCATTGTGTGGATTGCCCGGAGGAAACGGCTTACGGTGGAGGTCTGCCCGCTTGGGCCGAGCAGCGCCGTGTCCTCGTGGAGGCGATTGGCAGTGGCGACCTCTCGCGTCCGGCCCTGGTTCAGGACATGGTACGGAGCGAGAGCGCATGGGAAACTGTCACCTCCTTCTGCGAAGTACTAATGCTCGCGAAGGAGGAGGTGGAACGCGTGAGGAAGACGCAACGGAGACGCCCTGGGCGTTGGGAGTCGCAAGCTGATTTCCAGCCACCGTAGGCAGAGTCTTGCGGACGGCGAGTAATGGGCAGCTCACTGTCCGACAAGGACCAGGCCCGAGTGGACGGCGCTAAGTATTCGGTGTGCGCGCATCAAAGAGTTCTTTGCAAAAACTGACGGGGTCCGCTAGGATCGATGCCTGTCTGGGTCGCGGATTAATTTGAAAAAGAGGTACCGCGGTCCTAGCTCAAGCAAAGGAAGTAACACAGGTGGGTTGAAGTCAGAGCGGGAGAAGTCATTGGGTGAATTACTCACCAAAAAAAAATGGGTGCCATTACAGTAAACCCAAATTTCGCCAGTTTTCTTTAAGTCCCATGCAATAAAGGCCGAGCCTATTGCCATCAACGGGCCCCAAATCCAGACTCCGGGCTGTTTCTATGAAATTCCCAATAACACTTTTCGCGGCCCGGGAATTGAACCCAGGACTTCATGACTAGACCAACGAGGCTATTATGATTTGTAATAACATTAAGTATTTATTTTTAACCCTAGACAACAAAATTATTTTTTTGGAGTTACGTAATAATTATACATTCACTGAGTCTACTACATCAATAGTACTGATAAAAATTTGTTATTAGCCACAGATCACAGAACGTCATTATATTGAGGGTAAAGAGACAATTGACAAATATATTTATTGAGCCGTTGATATTGTCACAGGTCTATTAAATAAGGTGACGATTTTGTTTTTACTGTGTTTTAAATAAAATAAAGTCCATTTTCTTCGAAAGCACTAAGGAAGGGACACCAATTTAGCTATATATTTCGTTTCAATTGACATTAATTATCAAAATATCTTTACTGCTACTTTTTTATCTTAATTAGGAAGGTAGAGAAAGCACTGGGATATTACCGGGCAGTTGGCAAATTCGATTTATGCAGAGAGATACAGAATATTTAATTATCTAGGGTTAAAGCTTGACAAATAAAGCGTAAAAATTGTTGATGCGAAGCCAGGGAGAATAAAACAGCCAATTTTATATGAAGTGGCATGTGATTTGACGAGAGATTAAATTGAATTAGGCTTTTAGAGATTGGATGGCTGAAATTGTTTGTTGATATGAAGCTGAAGTTGTTTGTTGGTTTTTCGTTGAATATTTTATTGCAGCTGAATTAATAATCATAATTATTGCGTTGCTAAAAGTATCATCAGTTTTGAGTATCTTTTAAACATTGATGAGAATTTATGGTGCCAGCTTCTGACAAAAATATAATGCTGCAGCGCTTGTAATCGCGCGATGTTGCGAAACTTTATCTTAATATATAGCTTCTGCCCGCGGCTTCGTCCGCCTTATAAGTATTTTAGTATCCCAGGTCATCAATATACCAAGTTTATCGGGATAAAAAGCCTACGTGTAATTTCAAACTATAATCTATCTCTGTGCCGTATTTCATCCAGATTCGTTCAGCCATTTTGTCGTGATTGAGCAAAAACATCCATCCATACGGCAGAAATCGTTTGCATCGGTACAGCCGATACGATTCGTGGGACGTTTGTATCCCCGTGAATGTATACAGCTTTAACACGTTCGAGGACGCTACAACTTGAGACTGTGTACCAAAATGACACAGTAAATGTCCATACAAATTATACGACGTATGAGTACGTAGCCTCCCATGAAAATATATTGTTTTAAAGACATCATGACACAACCGTTTTATCACGTTATCGTATAAATACGTTATGTCATTAAAAGTAAGTTAACTAGACTTGAACGGACACAACGTGTAATAACGTCTAACGTATATATACGTTCTGGCACTTTTAATCTTAAGACAACCACATCATTAGGTCACAACGTACTATGCCGACCATCGTTTCAATACGTTTTGTCGTATCATACTGAGATGGCAAATTATGCCTGTGTCACAACGTCAGTGTACGTTCAAGGTATCTAAACGTTTTATGATAATGCATGTGTAAATAAATAAATCAAAATCAAAATACGAAAATCGACTGTTTATTTATGTAAGAAACATTTTTCAATCATAGTTAGAAACGTTTCTTCTTTTTCTCTTTCTTCTCTAACTTTTAATCACAACCATTCGTACTTGCATAATTACAAACACGGTTGTGTTATTATCTATAGTGAATTTTACTCCCACAGTATCAGTATCAAAATTGAACTCTGGTATAGGCGCTGTAGTTTCTGTCCAATCTTCTATAGTTGTAGTTATATCTTGCGGATCATTAGATGGTTGGCCGGAACACATCTGCTTTTCCTGGACTATCTCGTTTTCGCTGTTTTCAGAAACGACAGATGTCAAATTTTCTAAAGCCAACTCATTTTGAGATTCGTGGAATAAAGGTGGTAGTTTGTCAAGTCTAAACTCACCTGTATTATCACAGTTTTCAGCCAAGACATTAGAAATTAGTGATAAAGTCGACGAACCCAATATCTCATTTTGAGAGGTGTTGTGTGAAGCTTGGTTATCCAGATTTGTAAATGAAGCCACATATTGAGGGACAATAGTTTCAGGTTCCAGTTCAGTTACCTCATTTGAACTTGGATTTACAGTAGGCACGGTCGTAGTTGGAGATTTAATCAACTTTAACCGTTTGGCTAGAGGAAAAATTTCTTCTGAGGAATTCGAATCATAACCCTCCTCTTGAAAACGTGATGAGGTAGGAGTTAGAGGCGACGGTGTGTTAACAGTGCACAGTATATGATCACTCCCAACAGATTTTATATCGTCTTCATCGCTACTAGGTTCAGAAGTAACAGGTTTCTGAGTTGAAGTACCGACCAAATTTGATTGACCCTTAGTAGTAGTTTTCGAGAATTTCCATCGGTAATTCATAGAAAAAGAACTTTCACTACCTGATGTATTGCCTTGTGGGTCAAAATCTTTATCCGAACCATATTCTCCATCATCGTCTTGGTAAGGATCCGCCTTGGTAGAGTTGTCAGAATCGCAGTCGCAGTCGCAGTGACGCAGCCGCACTGAATGTAGGAGCGCGGTAGGCGCGCGCGACGCATTTACACGTTGTGCGTGTGTGAGTACCGTTCCCGCCCACTGTCAATGGCACTTATTTGAAATAGTTTAAAACTTACTCTACGTGACAGTAAAGCTTCGGGTATTTTAAATGTTGTGACACAAGATACATTCAATAGGATTTTAACTTGAACGTTGATCGGAAATGTACGTTCTGTCGTAAAGTAAAAAAAATATTTGGACGTCATTGTACGTTGTGCCATATCAAAATTTCGAACGATGACGTATAATCTCGTTCTGTCCTCGAACGTGTTAACCGTGACATTCGGTATTTCACTATGTCAAAACATTGGTAATGTGGAACGAATTGGAATTTCCTTTGATATACCTTCCTACCTAGATTGTAGAACGACTAAAATCTCGATACACAAGATAATTAAGCGGAGAGGAACGGCTCAACAGGCCTCGGATCGTTCATAAACGTCTGAAGTGCTAATACCGTGTACCAACTGTAGTATTTTGATGTGTGATTTCGAAGAAAATTTAGTAACGAGCTTGTAGAGAAGGAATAGTATGCCAGAAGGCTAAGAAAATAGAGGAGTATTCATTAAATATTTTATTCGTGACATGTACGAGCATGGCCACAAGATATGTATCATTTTAGTTTTAACCTGAACATGCATTTGCTTATACGCCAATTACTTGTGTACATTTGCTGACTAGGCTATCGCAACCACCACTAGTAATCTACTTGATATATTATATATTTGCTAATGCCCGTACATTTTTGATCCGGCTCGAAGGACCAAAAATGTACTGATATTAGCTCCGTACACTGAGATGTAGTATGTAGGCGAACGAATCACACGGGATGTGAACAGGCAATAAAATCACTGTTACGAGCATGTATCCGTTATTGATTGACAGTTTATTAGTAAAAACATTGAAATACGTAATACATAACAGTGAGTTTTATATGCAAAAGCTGTAATAAACCACTCACATTTATTTAGCTGCTAACAATAATACGAACATTAATAAACATTATTTTATAACTACGTGCCTATTAGGTACTCACCGGTGCGTAAGATTTGGCAGTAAAATCATGCGGACAAAATTTACTCGCACTAAATACGTAGTCCATACGTATAAAGATACAATAACAACATACATTTTAGTAGCCATTTAGCGACAAAACATTTATTATACGATTACCTACCAAAGCTTCCATTATTAGGTACCTCATTTTCCACTGTTAAACTAGTGCTCACATTTATCACTTGTGACCTTTTGTCGTGTTAGCGTCCGGTCAGCGCACGATCATAATGCCGGTCACAATAGAATCGATTCTGTTTTGGTCACATTTAATGGCGATTCTATGTCTCACGGCCTAACACGGGGTGGGAGGTCTGTTTTTATTTTAGAATTCAAAGGCTGTGTTCATATGGCCAACTATATTTAAACTCAAGATGTGCAATGTGATGTATAAGGCTGGGATCAAACGGCAACAGCCCACTTTTTATAGGTTAATAACAAATCCTGTTCTATCCTACTGTCTTGTATAAAAGTGAAAGCCTGAATGTTTCCTGTGTATTGGCTGAAGGATTTGGATAAGGAGACGGTGTCCTGGACATGGACATATGCACATTATTCTGGACAGAGTCACATCTAGGACAGAGCTGCAGGCAGAAACTAGATACTGCTTTAAAACGTTTCGTGAAATACCGTGAGATCCCAACACTATAAAATAACGTACAGTACAAATCTACAAAGCCCTGTAAGTTTGGCCTTACGGATTAGAATGTGAAGACTTTAACGTAATAGATCGGTGCAGGTAATGAAATGAAATAATAATATAATTGCATAATAATTTGGATTTAATCCTTTTAGTTCACTCGCTAGCTAACAAGTAAGTTACCCGTCAAAATCAAAAAGTATCATTACAGTGAGAATTGTCATAGTTGACAGCTGTCACGGCTTGTCAATTGAATACCAACAATAAAAATAAATCAACTAAATGTTATTTAGGCTAACAAATGGATAAGAATCCATAAAGTCACATAGATTATGGTTTTGAATGGACGTATTGAGATTAGTTATTTAGTCGTCATAACAGAATACGTGTACCTATGTAATGATACGTAGGTGTTATTTTATTAGGTCGTGTGGTGTGTTTATTAGGTGTAGCTAATTAGAATATTAATGTTTTACGTGTATTATACTATAAACGTCTTTTGAAGAAAATTCCTTTCAATCCAATCGATTCAATCTTTTGGTAAAGGAAAAACCCTCTATTAATGACAATAAATAACAAACCATAACTTAAAATTTGAAGTCAAGTGGACAAGACTGAATATAGAGCATACTCCCCTGTTTATTCGACTGTGAGAAATCTGATATGGGAAAGGTGAGAGTGGGAGGTTAGAACCATCCAAAAAGTCGGAACGGGAAGATCGGGTGGCTGGTTTGTACCCCACATGGATCACTTTATTACCTAATAGTGTTGATTTCTTTGAACTGACATATAAATCGAATCCACAAAGGAATTCACTGAATATTAGCTCTATTCAGAGCACTAACGATTGGAATTGGTATAATGAAAACCCGGAAAAGTGACGATTCAACGGAAGTCCAGTAATGGATTTATTTCGAGAAAAAGGAGGCTTATCTATCGGTCACATGGATTAAATTTCTTTGACGGTATTGGATCAAACGCGGTTTCACTGTGAATGCATATGAGCTTTTCCCCTATTAAATTACACGTGTTTGTGGCCCGTGTCGCCCCTCCCTTTGATTATAATCTGTATATCTGTATGCTTGTACATGGTTTAACAGAAATAACACAATTTCTAAAAAGGGGTCATTGTACTCATCATTATGAACATCTTCTATTAAGGCAATAAAAATGACATCGCAGAATATTTTTTCCCATATCTTCAAAATGAACAGACGTTTTTAGAGTGAAAACTTATTTAGCCACGTAGAGCAACTTTCTGTAGGGACAAAACTTATGGGTTCGCGTCAGCGACATACTAATGTCCCAGCGTCATCGACATGCTAATGATGATGAAAACACAGTTAATAATAAAAAATGTTTATTGGTACAAAAAACAAAAAAATGTTACAATAATAAGTTTTCACATAAGTATACAGCTATTGCTATTGTAGGAGCTACATTGTAACCATCGGTTAATGAACCCTGCCTCTCAAACTAGGGCAACCTGTATCTTGAGAGACAGTATTCGGGTAAATTTTGCATAGATAATATTAAACAAAAGGTACAACATAGTCATCGCTATCACAATGTATTATTATTAAACAATTTAAAAATAAGATTAATTAATAAGATTTGAAAGTACGGTGTGTGTTGGTTGAGTAGTGAGTGTGAAGTGGAGTTTGTGGGTATTTTTCAAGAGATGTAGGTGAGTAACGATTCGGTGTAGGAATAGTCCTGGTGTAGTAGCCACTCAGTGACTTTTCATTTCATTTTATACCAAAGTTAGTTTTCACGTCACTCGGTAGTCCCAAAGACTGCTTATTTTTAATTAGGGTTCCGTACCCGAAGGGTCCAAACGGAGTCCTATTGCTGTCACTCACCTGTCCATCATCTGTCACATGTCTTGTTCCAAAAAAAATTATACTTCGCATTGAACTTGAAATTTGGTGATAATGTTTATTAAATCAGATATTTTCTTTGGTACGGAGCCCTAAACGTGCGAAGTCCGACACGCACGTTGCCGGTTTTTTTTTGCTTTTCAAGATTTGCGTTATTTTTGGTACACCTTGCATGTCCGTATATCCTACCTAAATAATCTTGTTTCGCAGATTTTACTGCAATTTGTGCGTGTGGCAAGTTTATTCCTGATTTAACTGTGACTGCGACTGTTCCACTGGAATTTTTAAATACTTTTCAGGCAACATTACTACTATCATAATGAACATAATTCCGGTGAAGAAGATGGATGAAAAGGGATTTCATGTAGCAGAGATGAGAATGTTGAGATGGATGTGCGGCGTGACGAGAATGGATGAAGTGAGAAATTAATATATTAGAGGAAGTTTGAAAGTGGCGCCAGTAACAGAAAAGTTGAAAGGCAACCGTTTGTCTTTGTATGGTCATGTGTTGAGGAGGGACAAATGTGGATGAATTGAAAGGGAGAGGAAGGCCATAGAAAAGATGGATGGACTGTGTGAGGAGTGATATGAAAGTCAGTGATTGCGTGACAGAGGACAGGACGGTATGGAAGAAGAAAACCTTTTGCGCCGACCCCAAGTAACATGGAACAAGGGCCGGAAGATGATGATGATGTTTGTAAAAGATAATCTTCCGTTTACATAAGCTCTAACAGTGACAGACAGCTTCAATATCGTTAGGTATCAATATTGCATTATATAGGGTTTTTATCGTGTTGAATGTGTGAATTCAGTTTTAGGCTTAATTTTATTAATATTATAAATGCGAAAGTTTAGATGGATGGATGTATGTTTGTTACTGAATCACGCCAGAACAGCTGAACGGATTTCGATGAAATTTGGCACAGAAATAGATTTTACAAAGACAAAGATATTTTATTTCAACTAGGCCACCAAGCGGCACTTTCGAACGTTAAATACCTACATTAAAATTTACAAGGAATAAAAATTGATTCTACCGTGCATAAGATTATAGCACATAGGCTACTTTTAACCCCGTTATAATGTTCCCTTTGTATTAGAAAACCCTTTTCACGCGGGCGAAGCCACTTGCAGAAGCTAGTATCACATAATTCTGAATACCTCCTTTTTGAATCACCTCTTCTTTACAAATAATATCTATGAGTTCTCCATATTTGCGTTGCGCTCATATTTAAATGACAAATATATTTGCGTTCTCATTTAGTACTGTTTCATATTATAATTTATATGCCAAAGCTTTGAATGAATTATTTGCTGTCCTCATACAATTTATTGTGGCGTAAATGAGATTTATTTTGTTTATATCTTCGTATAAGGAAATGAGTTTCCAAATTCTCCGAGTCGTTTATACGGGAAATTGTTTTCTGTACTGAAAAGTCATGAATATAAACGGGAATATTAATTTTGAATTAAATTATACTTAGAAGGAGTGGCAAGGCAATCATACCACCATTTAATACTCTTGATTGGGTAGGAACAGAACTATTTTTATTATTATGTCTTTTATTTAACTTTTTTCTTATTTATTACATTTTTAAATATTTTTACAAAACACACAAAAAAGAAAACATTTAAAAATAAAAAAAAATAAAAAAAAAAATAGAGGCCCACCGGTATCGGGAACAGGGTCCAAGCTACCGGCGGTCAGGGCTCCAGAGAGAGGAACCTCCTAACAATACGAGCCGTGTCCAGCAGTACTGCTTTCTGGATCAGGCCCTTGACCCAGCCGCCTAACGAGAGCCTCCTAAGGTGTTGGTCGAGGCTCGTGGCTATTAAGCCATGGGCTGACACGACTATCGGTACAATGATCGCTGAGTCCACATCCCACATGTCGACAACCTCGCGAGCCAAGTCAAGATACTTGATTTGCTTATCTTTCTCGGCTTTCACGAGGTTCCCGTCATGCGGGACAGTTATGTCAACAATCATTGCACGCCTCTCGATTCGGTCCACCACCACTATATCAGGCTTATTAGCGACAATAGTTCTGTCAGTGATGATGGACCGATCCCAGTACAATGTGATATTGCCATTCTCGAGAACTGGGTCGGGCACATACCTGTAGTACGGCACCTCCGACGCCACAAGAGTGTATTTCAGAGCAAGTTGCTGATGGATAATCCTGGCTACAAGGTTGTGCCTATGCAAGTACTCTTCGTTAGCTAGACGAGAACAACCAGAGATAATGTGGCGGATCGATTCACCCGGACGGTGACATGCCCGACAGATGTCAACCGTGCCATCCTTTACAATAAATCTCCGGTAGTTATTCGTCATGATAACTTCGTCCATAATTGCACAGACGAAACCTTCGGTTTCCCCAAAGTGGTCACCGAATCGCAGCCAGGCTACGGACGCTGATTGATCTACTTCGGACCCATGTAGGGCCCGGAAAAAGCGTCCGTGAAGCTCCTTACTCTGCCATACCTCCCTGCGGTCGTTAGTGTCAAGCACTACAGGCTTGCGCCAGTTCTCATTCGCCAAGGAGAGCGGGGTGAGTCCCTTGTCCACTGCTACTACATCTCGATGAATACCCACGTCGGTGTTTAGAAAATATTCTCTGAGATTGCATATCTCGCGGTTGTGGAGGTTTATGGCGTTTAAAAAGCCTCGGCCTCCACACTTCCGCGGGATATACAATCTCATGACTGACGATCGTGGGTGATGCATTCGATATGCAGTCAGCAGTGTACGGACCCGCCTATCCAGGGCGTCAAGTTCCGTTTGAGTCCATTTGAGTATGCCGAAAGAGTACATCAGCACCGGCATGACCCAACCGTTGAAGGCGCGCACCTTGTTTCCGCCCGAAAGAAGGCTATTGAATACCTTCTTCAGGCGGCCAAAGAAGCGTTCCCTCAACGATTGCTTCATGTCTATAGTACTGATACCTAACGCTTCCGACATACCCAAATACTTATAGGTTTCGTTTGGAGAGAGGGATCTCAGGTTTATGGAATCCGCAAGTTGAATTCCTACGGATTCCACAATCTCCCCTCGCTTCACATGCATGACCGCACATTTGTCCACACCAAACTCCATCCTGATGGCGCTACTAAAAGTTTCAGTTACCTTTAGTAGCTCCATCAGCTGAAGATTGCTGGGGGCAAAAAGCTTCAAGTCATCCATGTAAAGGAGGTGAGATATAACCTGACCACCTCTCTTCAACCGATAGCCTAGCCCTGAATTCTCCAGCATCATGCTTAGAGGATTCAAGGCTAGGCAAAACCAAAGTGGACTCAAACTATCGCCCTGGAATATACCTCGCTCGATCCTTACAGGTTCGCTATTCCTCTGGATATTTCGACATCCTGGATAGCGAAGGACTGTGCTCCATTGCCTCATACACGACATCAGGAAGGTGCGTAGAGTTGTATCTATTTTATACAATTCTAGCACCCTCATGAGCCATGTATGCGGCACCGAGTCATAGGCCTTCTTATAATCTATCCAACATGTCGACAGATCCTTTCGGGAACGCCGAACCTGTTGGCTAATGGCCATATCAATAAGGAGTAGCTCCTTAGTACCGCGGGACCCGTTCCCACATCCATTCTGAGAGACCGACATGATGGAGTTATTGTCAACATGTTTATTAATTTTTACTCTCAAAATGGATGTAAGAACCTTATAGACCGTTGGTAAACATGTAATTGGTCTATAATTTTTGGGTTCCGCGGTGCTACCAGACTTGTGGAGCAGGTGGGTTATACCTGTCGTAAGGAACTTGGGTAGCGAACCAGACTCTAAGGCTGCCTGGTACTGAGATGCCAAACGAGCGTGTGACCTTTGTAGCCACTTGATCCAAAAGTTGTGCAGTCCGTCCGGTCCTGGAGATTTCCAGTTCGGCAACGGACGGACTGCACGGGCTACATCTTGGGGGCTGATCGTGATAGCCCCCATTTCTTGTATTGGATCACACGCTCGTTCGACCTCCCGAGTCCATTCACCTTCGGTGTGACTGACAGGCACCGACCAGATGCTGCGCCAGAATGAAGACATAGCGTCATCATCCGGCAGGTGCGTATCAGTCACACCTTGGTTGGGTCGCTCCCAAGCCCGATAAACCCACCTTTCATTACTTTGGAATGTGCGATTCTGGGTGTATCGCTCCACTCTCCGCCTGTACCTACGAATACGGTTTGCCCATGCATACACTTTTTGTTTCAGGAAGTCGATGCGCTCTGTGACATGGGATATATAGTCCCGGGGGCTGACATCAGTCCCCGAAAACGCCCGTCTCACAAAGCGCATCACTCTTGGGCGGCTATTGCCCTCCCTGAAACAAATTAGTTTGCCGATGAGTGCTCTGGCCCCACCAATACGACGCTCGATCCTGCACTGCCAAGCCGGAACGGCTGGTTTCGGTCGTGTAGCTCTGTCATCTGCAACAGCCGCGCAGTACATAATCGAATGTGTATCAGTGAGGTCTTCGCAGTCATCAAAATAGTTTGACAACTGCGAATCCAGAACAGCCACCAGCGCCCTATTCTTGTTATGCATGGGCAAACGAGGTAATCGTGGCCTAAGTTCGGGTGGCATGTTGCGATACTCCCGAATAGCACACTCCAAAGCACTCCTCAATTCCTCATTGCACTGGGTACTTACGTTTGTAACCCTGTCACTACTCTCCTCATCAGCGTGGTTGGACTGTGGTAGCACCACAGCCTGCGACGTTGGGGCAGTGACACGGTTACCCATTTCCGTTCGGAGGCGATCAAGTACAGTATCATCCAACATACGATTACGCTGGATGACCCGCACCTGATCCGAAAGTCGTTGGGCCGAAACGTTGACGGCTGGCTCAAGCACCTGAAACAAAGAGAGCATCCGGACACGGTACGCGGTCAGGTTGTTTCCTCCCTCTGTAGCCCCAAAGTATGCGCGCATGACATTTTCGTTTATGGATTGTGTCCATCTCATGCGCTGCACACTTCCGCCGGGTGCTGGGACCCTATCAGAGACCGGTAAGCCTCGAGGTCCTAAGCGGTCCGGCGGCCGGCGTCCTCCCCGTCGACGCGCAGGTGGTGGTGTCGTCGGCGGAGAGAAGTACTCGTCGCTCGAGCTCGACGCAACTGCCACAGCCGGTGTCACAGCACTCACGGTGGGGCTGGTTTCCGGCGGCGGCGAGGCGGAGCTGGGCGACGAGGCCGGAGATGGTGGGCGTGCACGTCTTGCAGCGGCAGCTCTCGTCAACATGACGTAGTTTTCATTTTTCTCATATTTTGTAATTCAGTTTATAAATCGGTCATAATTTTGATAATGTTATTGTATTATGTTTTTTTTTTCTTGGTTTCATAGTATATATATATCTGCACTATTTAGATGGTTGAAATTTTATATTTTGTAATAAATTTGGTAGAGAAAAATTTTGGCATCCGTCTGTCAAGTCGAGCCGCCTTGACAGACGGATGATTATTATTATTATTATATTCTTTATTGTACACCTTTAAAAAATACATACAGAACAAACATTTTCAAACACTGTGTACAATGGGCGGTCTTATCGCACAGGGCAATCTCTTACAGACAACCTTTGGATGGACTGAACGGCAGGAGAATTAAGGGCTGTCAGTGTACAATAGATGATAAATAATATAACTTACTTATACATAATAACATAAAATACATACATACTATACTACATATTTAATATACTAATAAATATTGAATATATGAATAATAAATATTTTTCGAAGCAGTAAGTTCTAAACAGGCAGGTGTTAGACGTTAGATTAACAAAAGTTAATAAAATCTAAAAACCCGACTGTAAAGATGTAAACAAGAAGAAATTCATGCTGTGCAGTCGGAAGATATCTATAAATATCCTCCGACTGCATAGCATGATTTTCTTATCGCTTACATCTTTGCTGTCTGGTTTTTTGATTTTATTAACTTTTTTTATTTACAATGTGATGATGATGATGATGATATTTTTTGTAATTATCTCTAAAAACCCTTCATTTTGCTACTCCACTCGATGGGTATCAAAAAAAAAATTGCAACCCCCACAATATGGCGCCCAAAAGGCATTTATCTAAGAACACTTGGGTGGCTAAGACCTATCTAACGATGTTATAATTATAATAATCCGTCAAGTCGTTTGAAATATACGAGGTAATAAAGAATATTACATGCATATATACAAACATATAAGATACGCGCGAAATACATAACCCACACAGATACAGAGTTTATTCTTACTGGTTAAACGTTTAGACAGAAAAATCTGGAAGCTTCATTACCTGCAACAACTATCCCTTTTATTATCTAATTTAACTGGGTACGTAATACATGGCGTCGTCGGTGAGAAAATTTAGATCTCAACTCGGTCTTAAGGTCAAGATCGAAATGTCAGACAATTTTAAACATTCCAGGATGTTTAGGAGACTTAAATTTCAGTCAATTTTAAACTTCAAGCAATTTTAGACTTTATTAGCTACGTACGTAACAGGTCGTGCCTCGTAAACAACGGTTGGCAACGTGTTCGCAGATCGATCGATTGATCTACACCGCAATAATTTAGATACAAGCCCCTGAATGAAGTCAATGAACTACGATATATTGAACCGAATCGAATAAGTATTATTTGTAGAGCATTCATCTATGTTGGAAAATCAATTTGGCAGTTGGGTCAGGACCAAATTTTTGACCTAATGGCACAACGGAAATCATAACGGAATGTGTCACACTGGAATATAAATGTACCACATTAGAAATCTTACAACTATTTACACACACCCTTATAAATCTATTGTCTACATTTATTTTCCAGTATGACACATTCCGTTGTGATTTTCATTGTGCGGTTACGTCAAAAATTTGGTCCATACCAAGTTATTGACAAGCGTTTTTTTCATAGTTCGTTGGAAAACCATTTATTAATTATGATAAAAATATCTCTGAACTTGTCGAGAAGTGAAGTGGGTAGTTGAAAATACTTGAACTGAATAAACTGAATAGTTTATTCTCAGAGGAGACTTCAGTACTTGTAAAACTTTTGAAACTGAACGATAAAGTTTTTACGTCACGTTTTTATGAAAGTTTCTAAAGTGGTTTAATATTACAAAACATTTTGTTAGCAGGTACGACGACATCCAATTATTTTCTGTGAGCAGTAGACGAGTAGGAGATAATTGAAAGTTTACATTTTTAAAGTTTCATCAAACGTGTCCTCAAAAAACCGCGCACGTTTGTCGTCGTTTTTTTGCGATAGTGTGTATATAACACACTATCGCAAAAAAACGGCAATAAAAACACGTTTGTTGTATTGGAGCCCCACTTAAATATTTATTTTATTTTGTTTCAACTGTCTAGCGATCATGGTTCATGAGATACAGCCTGGTGACAGACAGACGGACAGTGGAATCTTATAATAAAATCCCGTTTTACCCTTTTGGTACGAAACCTTAAAAATAAATTCAAAGTTGATATTTTAAACAAACATTGGTTGGGTGGCTGTCGCAGTAGACCCACACATATTATGCAGGTATATTGTTATGTACCCCAGCCGTGTTTGTGCATTAAATTTCTTTTTAAATATTCAGTATTACGCCTCTGCCGCATTGTCTGTTTATTTTGTATAATTTGGTCATAATATTGTCTGTATTCGTTAACTGTAGCTGTTGCTGCTGTTTTCCCAAAACCACACTTTGTTTTTATAGCCCATGGACCAAAATTAGTACAATACCTAAGTAGAAAATTGTACTTATTGATATGGACCAAGTGATTAATCAGGTCACTTGCCCGGGCATTATGAATCTAGTCAAGTCAAATCGAGCAATGAAAACTGATTTACATTTCTATATTTATCACATTGTCAGGTCAATAAATTCGTCACAATCTAAGAAGTCCGTTGACGTTTCTCATTTTACATGCTGCGATAAAATTGTACGTAAGAAATTGAAAAATCAAATTCATAATCCTAATTAATTACTATATTACCCATACAATATAACAATGAGTATCATTCGCAAGCATCAAGTTTAATTATTATTAAGTATTTTTATAGCTGTCAAACTTTATAAATATTGCTACGTAACGGTTGGGCATTCGATAAGTATGGTCAGTGAATTAGTTCAAGAGCGATAGAAGCAAGCTCGGGAGCTTGAGCAAGAGGGCATGGGAACTGCCAACTCCTTCTGCGAAGCAGTAATACTTGCAAAGGAGGAGGCGAAACGCGTGAGGGAGACGCATTGGAGACATCCTCACGCCCCTAGCCACCGCAGGAGAGTCGCAAGCCGATTCTCAGCCACCGTAGGCGCAGGCTTGCGGACGGCGAGTAATGGGTAGCTCGCCGTCTGATAAGGAACAGGCCCGAGTCGGCGGCGCGTAGTGTTCACGCGCGCCTCAAAGACATGTCAGCAAAAACTGATGGGGTCCGCTAGGGCCGATGCTTGTCTGCATCGCGGATAAATTTGCAAGAGAGTTACCGCGGTCCTGGCACAAGCAAGAACACGGGTGGGTTTTAGTCAGTAAAAGTCTGACACGCCCTTCCTCTTCACCCAGAGCGAGAGAAGTCATTGGATGATTTCCCACCCAAAAAAAGGGCTCCCCGACACGGTTAGTTTAGGTTCGAAGGAGATTCACTCCACTCACCTTCATTTTAGGTTACCTTAGACCCTGCATACAGAAATAGGAGCTCCACTGCGCTCCGTCGACTTTGTTGCTTAAATAATAATCGTATCTACTTGCATAATCTAAATATAATAAAACCAATAACAACATTACAATCTTAAACAAAAAATTCATTTTGAATCCGGGGACAGTAAAGACACAAATAATTATAGACCAGTATCCGTGTTGCCGGTTTTCAGCAAGGTATTTGAGAAGATAATGCTTAATCAAATGCTCATTCATTTTAATACGAATAACATCTTGCATGATAAACAGTATGGTTTCACCAAAGGACGTTGTACAACTGACGCTGGTGTCACCCTATTAAAACACATCTTTAATGCGTGGGAAGAGTCGCAGGATGCCATAGGTATCTTCTGCGACCTGTCGAAGGCGTTTGATTGCGTTAATCATGAAACATTACTTCTGAAACTTGAGCATTACGGGCTAGGTCAATCAGCATTAAGTTTGGTTGAATCTTATTTAAGTGATAGACAGCAATTAGTTCAAATAAACGGTGTGAATTCGTCGGGGTTAAACGTGAAAATGGGGGTACCCCAGGGCTCAATATTAGGTCCTTTCTTATTTTTAATATACATAAACGATTTACCCCGTTTATTGGAAAACAAACTAAACATGGTGTTATTTGCTGATGACACATCTTTAATTTTTAAAATAAATAGACGTACTTGTCAGGTTGACGACGTAAATAACGCGCTACGGCAGGTTCAGGATTGGTTCACTGCAAATAATTTAGTTTTAAATGGTAAAAAAACCAAGTGCGTAAAATTTTCCTTGCCGAATGTAAAAAGTACTGATTGTGACATTATCTTAAACAAGTAGAAGCTAGAATTCGTCGATAAAACGGTTTTCCTGGGGATCACGCTAGACTCAACGTTACAATGGGGTCCTCATTTAATATCACTTGCAGGGCGGCTAAGTTCGGCAGCTTATGCTGTTAGAAAGATTCGTCAATTTAGTGATGTAGATACCGCGAGGCTGGTCTATTTTAGTTACTTTCATAGTATAATGTCTTACGGTATTTTACTATGGGGAAGGGCTGCAGACATTGAGTCAATTTTTATTCTGCAAAAACGAGCCATCAGAGCGATATACAATCTTCGCCGGCGCGATTCTCTAAGGGAACTGTTTAAGGGCATTAACATCATGACGGTTCCTTGTCAATATATATATGAAAATATCATGTACTTGAGAAAAAAATTACATCTTTTTAGTAAAAACGGAGATAGACATAATTACATTACTAGAAATAGGGACCAATTAGTTCAACCAGGTTTCAGACTGGCTAAAGTAGCCTCTTCTTTCATGGGGTACTGTACAAAATGTTACAATAAAATTCCTCCCCACATTCTAGAACTGAATGAGACGAAATTTAAAACTTGTATAAAACGCACACTATGCAGGCAGGCATATTATAAGTTGGGGGATTACATCACTGATAAAAATGCTTGGCTCAATGCTAGTCTTGCTCCACAACCACTAGGGCGCAAAAACAAGTGATATGCAGAACATTATTGTTTTGTAGAATTGTTGGACCTGCTGAAGACTGTATGAATATATTTGTATTATATAGACTCAATTTCTTTTAGTATAGTATAACTGCGCAGCACGTGTGTGAGTACTATGTACCCAACTGTAAATCTACCATTTGCTGTACCTTGGTGTCGTTCGTTGACTTGTGTTTGCCCTGGCGGTTGAGTGTGTCATGCTCTCTCAAATGTCTCTCTGATGGTGGCGTGTGTGTTGGATCATTCGGTTCCCTTCATGATGGTTGAGCTGGGTGGTGCCGATTGATGCGTCATGTTCGTGAACGGGCGCCGTCAGTTGGGATTGGTCTTAACTTAACTGCTTCGGATGCTAGTGTTTTTCTAGTGCTTATTATGTAACTGCACAGTACATGTGTGAGTACTTTTAATACTTTGTACCTGTACGTAGTATAGTATGTAGTGATTCTGTGTGCATTGTCCTCACACATATAAATTTATTAATGTATGTACTTATGTACCTAAATATTGTAAAAAAAACTTTTTTTTTTTTTTTAAAGAGTAAGTATGGAGTTTCTTGTGCGTTCTTCTCCATAACAAGCTACTTGCCGAATGCACGGTAGAATCAATTTTTATTCCTTGTAAATTTTAATGTAACTAACGTTCAAAAGTGCCGCTTTGTGGCCTAGTTGAAATAAAATATCTTTGTCTTTGTCTTTGAAATAACGAAAAAACACATCTTTTTTCTTACCCGGCCCAATAAGTGATGGACATTATTCAGAAAGCCCGGTCAATTTAATTATTTGAATAGTTGTTATCATATTGCCTACTCATATTGGGCGTTTTTCAAATTGCCCGGGCATTATGAACTATACCGTATAGGTCACTATGTATATGTATGGACAAATTGATTAAATTGGTCCATACATATACATAGTGAACTAAAATGTTTCAAACGCAGACGGATCCCTGAACTAGATCAACGTAGATTTTCCATCATCCACCCGTACACTTATGTCATTAGTGCATAAGCGGATTTGGGGCCACGTTGCATTTTGGTTTATTCCGTACAAACAACAGCTTAGCGTCGAAAAACCCATTAGGTGTTAGCCAAAAAGCCAACATTTATAGGAACCTACGTTGTAAGCTTCCCAAGGGATAAAAAACTAATTAAGAACGGGATTGAAAGTACGGCACGTTCTACCACCACCAAACAATACATTTTATAAGCATATTCTTTACACAGTTTCTCGTCACGTACTTAACTTTTCATGTAAACAAATGGTGCGTGATCCGATTTTTTCCCGTTAACCCGTTTATTTGTATTTGCGAGAGTGTTGTTTCAAGATTACATTTGAACACAGTGAAAAATGTTGGGCAATACATTTGGGCGTCGACCCCATTTAGTAAGACGATCGTCTCGCCTCGTGTTACCACGGGTGGGGTTATGGTGAGTTAAGTTGCCACAACCGAAAAAATTAAATCATGTTCCTATCTATTACAAAAATCAAGAAATAATGCAGGAAAAGAGACTGAGAAGACTGTTTTGAAAACATTAAAAGTTGTCCCATTATTGAAAGTATTTTTCAGGGATCAACTCTAATAGCATTCTCTTATAGCATTCTCGTTTGTTTGAATGATGCAAGAAAACGAACAAGAATGATAAATAGAAACAGATTTTGATAATGATGATTTGTTATTAGATGTAGTTGCTATGATTAAACTGGGAGGCAGTCACAACATAACAAAATATGATTTCATAATCATGTTAAGATTAAATCGACCGAATATTTGTAAAAACCAAAAACCTATGTAGGTAGCAAATGATATAGTGTAGGTACTGAGAAAAATACGAAAAATAAAAAAGTGGTTTTAAGAAGTTTTTCAACAGAGCCCGAGGAGGCAATACCAGTTATTAAAATGTAACGGCGTAAAACATACTAAATGTTAATATTAACATTATAAGCGGGATATTTACCATGTTTACTGTTTGTAGCGAGTTTCCGATATTTCGGTGCTGTTGCAAGCACCATGATCACGGATAAACTGAAGTCATTGTGGGTGGGTGTTTAGTGTTAGTGACCATGACAGTTTAAAAACTTATATACTAAATGTTGTTTGCGTTTTTGCCAGTAAGTTAAAAATGGTTAATTTTTAGTTTCTATCTTTTTACAAGATAAAAACGTTACTGTATAGTAAAATATAATTTTAAAGGAAGTTAATGATATTTTCTATAAAACGTTTTTTGTTTCAAAACTCTGATTTCTATAGTTTAGAAGGAATTGCAATTTCAAAAGCGTGGTACTTTGTTTTGAAGGCCAGTGTACATTATTTTCAAAAACATCTGATAGGACAGAAAACTTTACAACTAGGCTAGTAGTTTTGTAGAGAAAACTAACTAGTTTTGTTTGTTTGTCTGTCTGCAACGAACATCGTAAAGTTCCTGAACATGGTGAGTTGAAAAATTCTCGACGTATTTAGTTTATAGAAATGTTGATATGGGCTATAAGAACTCTACAGTCTGTGAACTGTTTAGGTACAGTACAACTATTTAATGCTCATTGAAATTAATGTAATTTATTAAAAAAAAAAAAACTACTTTTTTGCTTATATGGGCGGGAGGTGTGACTCGGCTTGACAGAGTGCGAAATGAACACATACGAGGAAGCTTCAAAGTGGCACCTGTCACCGATAAAATGACCGAAAACCGCCTTCGTTGGTATGGGCACGTCATGAGACGTAATGAGGACCATGTGGTGCAAATAGCTCTACGCCTACCGAAACAAAAAAGAGGTAGAGGCCGCCCGCCATTGACCTGGTGGTCTACTATAGAAAGAGACCTCAGGCAAGCCTAATTACCCAAAAAGAAAACCCAAGACAGAATAACATGGCGCAGGAAAGTGAGGAGACCCGACCCCAAATAATGGGACAAGGGAAGAAAGAAGAAGCCTTAAAAATATAGAGGATAGCTGCTGATTGAAAAAAGATCGATGATTGCAGAGGGACATTAAGAAAATAGTTATTCTGTAGTTCACTGATGGGATGTGGGAATGTTCGTATGATTGTGATCTTTTGTGGAAGTGATCGATCCTGAATAATAATAATTTCGGCCTGTTACTCTCCCACTGCTTACACCTCTTCTTATATAAAGAAAGCTCGAGCATTTTTCACCAAGCTTGTTCAGTTCCAGTTGGTGATTTCAGATAGAAAGAAAGATAAAATATTTATTTAGTGCACATAAAAGACACAGCACAATACACAAAATTACAATAACATTTTCAATATACACGAGGTATATAAAAACAAAGTGCCAACATACAAAAAAGAAGAAAAAAATATTCATTAAAAAATCTTTTTCTAAAACAAGCTTGCACAAAAAATAACTAGTCCACCATCTTGGGCCGTCCGCCATATTGGATTAAGAATGATTTCATTTAGCATTATGCATGGTCATTGTCATCCAAACTAAAAGGAAAATTGCATCTCAATAGGTGGAGAATAACTGCTTTAAAATTCAGTTGCAAGATTTGACCCGAACACACTTACATACATACATACATACTTTGTAAATTATATTAAAGCTTGTAATAATAAGGAAAACATTCTTATGGAAATAAAAGTGACACTAGTACCATACCTATTTCAAATAGTTTTAAACCTATATAGCTACTAGCTTCTGCCAGGGGCTTCTGAAAGTCGAAAATTATCCCGAGGGAACATATGCTTCGTCCTATGTGCTATTCCAGACTATAATCTATCGCTATGCCAAATTGCATCCAGATCCGTCCAGCCGTTAGAGCGTGAAGAAGTAACAAACAAACACACACTCACAAACTTTCGCCTTTATTATGTTAATGTAATAAGTCTAGGTTTTCTCAGAATGTATTCCTTCACCGCTGTCAGCGATGATAAACATAGAAAGTACATACATATTAATTGCAAAAGTCACATTGGTCGGATTTGAACCCACGACCACTAGAGGCGAGGTTTTAGTCATTAGGCCACCACGAGATTTGTCTAATTTTCAGATATAAATTAGGTAAGTAAGTATCTAATTTCTTCGGACTTGGTTGGGGAACGGATATTAAACTTGAAAATTATGTTAATCACTTATTTAAACATTATAAACATCGATAAGGCATTTATAGGAAAATTATGCGGGATTGTCCTTATACTAAATCCCTATTATATTTGACCTAACTCCCAAATAAACTGAAACTTTAAGCCAAATCGCTGACATTATACTTTTACGACTTAACTTTTATAGTTCAAGACTTTGAGTTTGAGAGCACTAAGCTTTTTCATGAGAATTTTGGTGGACATCCCTCCCATACGCACAAAGCGTTTTGCTAATACTTTAATTGTGCGCACAGCTAAGGAGTGGAACTCCCTGCTGGTCTTTGTTCCATAATAGCTACAACCTAGGGGTCTTTAAGTCAAGAGTGAATAGGTTACTTCTAGGCAAGCGTGCCTCGCCGTAGACCTCATCATCACTTACCATCAGGTGAGATAGTTGTCAATCGCGAGCCTATAAATGTAAGAAAGACTGCTTCGTGGCCTACCTATATGATACCTATCCCATAGAAACCATAAAAAGAAAATTAAAAAGTATAATTTTTCTATTTCCAAAGTCAAGTCAGTCAGTTAACTTTATACCTAACTAGAGGACGCCTCGCGGTCTCACCCGCGTAGTTCCCGTTCCCGTGGGAATACAGGGATAAAAAGTAGCCTATGTCACCCGGGGATAGAGTAGCTTCCCAACGGTGAAAGAATTTTTGAAATCGGGCCAGTAGTTTTGGAGCCTATTCGGTACAAACAAACAAACAAAAAAATCTTTCCTCTTTATAATATTGGTATAGATTTTACCGAAATTTCTTCAGTGGTTAAGGTTTAGAGAACTGAAAACGTACCAGACAGACAGATCTCTTACTTTCGCTTTTCGACGACACGGTTGGCGTAGTGGTTGAGCGATCGGCTGCTACGCTGCTTGTCGCGGTTTCGATTCCCGCACAGATCAAATACTTGTATGGCCTACAAATAGTTGTTCCATATCTGGGTGTCTTGTGAACGCACCCACGATACAGGAAGAAATTCCTAGTGTGGGGCAAAGTAAAACCAATCATTATCTATATATCTAATCTAATACCTTTACACGAGCAATTCTTGTATATATATATAATCTGAATCTTTGAAAGGGCTCCAAGGGTTTCATGAAATTAAGTATACATGCGGTTTCGGGGGCGATAAATCGATCTAGTTAGGTTTCCTTTATAGAAAACGTCGTTTTCTCTATTTTCACCTGAGCAGAGCTCGGTTGCCCAGGTCAAGTCATATGTAATATGAATAACTTCTGCCGCGGCTCCGCCCGAGAATAAAACGGATGTTGGATAATTTTTCATAGATCATAATATAACATAGCCCAGACAGCTAAAGCATTATTACATAGCCTCAGTAAAGAGAAGACACTTATCCGACAAAGGCTCTTGAGTTATCGATTAACACCTAAAAGGATCAGGGGTAATTGACCGGCATTCGGCGAGTTATCTCACGCGAAGTAGCAGAGAAGCCCTGGCTGCTTGGCTGCTTGATCCTCTCTAATCGGCAACAACTCATCCGATCTGTTGCAAAGCTGCTGAGTATCTTAATTGGAGTGTTGAAAGTATTCGTGGGTTTAATGAAATTAAACTTGTGGTAATATTGCAAGTGATTTTAGATTTTTTCTATATTAGTAGTCGATTAATTTTGGCTTTTTTGTAGCAACTAACACCTAAAAGGATCAGGGCTAATTGGCGAATGATCTCACGCGAAATAGCAGAGGCCTGGCTGCTTGGCTGATTGATCCTCTCTAATCGGCAACAACTCATCCGATATGTTGCAAAGCTGCTGAGTATCTTAATTGGAGTGTTGAAAGTATTTGTAGGAACAATGGAATAAAACATGTGGTACTGATTAAGTAAAAATTGTTTTTCCTACCAAATATCGCTTATTTTTTTTAAGTCTTTATTATTATTTTATTCTTGTTATCTTTGTCTTTTGTGCGTACATAATCTATCTTTTATCTATATATATAAAAGTAGATATGTATGTATGTTCCTTATAGACTCCGAAATGGCTGGACTGTTTCCAAAAATTCTTTCGCCCTTGGGAGGCTACACTATCCCCGGGTGATATAGGCTACTTTTTATCCCTGTATTCTCACGGGAACAGAAACTACGCCGGTGAAATCGCGAAGCGTCCGCTAGTAGTTTTTAAATGAAACTAAAAACAACTGTAATTATTTTAGACAAAAAACAATTGGCCAAAAAATAAAAAACAATTAAATACAAGATACATTTTGTGTTTGTATTCAGGTTATGTAGAGTTCGTTTGTTTACATTAAATCGGCCTATTTTTCCAATACTCAATCAAATCCATTACCGCAAAGAAATAAAGCTGATCTCTATTTTCATTCATGTAACAAATCATCCGACCAATAATGTACAACAACCTTTCTACCCACTGTCATTGCTACACAATATTACATCGAAAACTGTCCAATAAACCGGCGAACACGAGAAAACCACGCAAGAAACAATAAGAAAAATAATGTCCGACCGAAAAAATTGTTAATAGTGATATACGGGACCCGTAGTCCTGCCATATTGTAGCGTAAGAGAACCATTTGTTAGGCCTACTGTCTGTTGTTGACCGCATTTGGCCTTCGTAGTTGGGTCCCGTTAATCATTTTGATAGAATGTTGTTGGATGCAGCTTGTGACTATATACCAGCCTCACGGGTTGACCTTCAAGGTAAAGCAAGGCTTGCTGAGGTCGGTCCGTGGATCGGTATTTTTACATAGCTATTTTCCTCCGTGCCTCGGTAAGCACGTATGGGCAGAGAGCGCCGACTGAATTCCCTTAGTAAAAAGTCATAATTCGAGGTTTGGCTCTCATCTATTTTCACCTCCAATATTAGACCAATTTAAAAGATATTCCATAAACTGAAAAGATAAGATATATACTATGCCTCTATGTTTTCTTTTTTGATGATACATTATCTTTAGAAGCACTAGAACCCTCAAAAATTGCTCAAAATTGCGCTGTCAACAGAGATTTAGTTAACAAATTTGACAAATATAAAAAAGGAAAACATAGGGGCACAGTATATATCTTACTTACTTTTCAGTTTATGGCAGATCTTTAAAATTGGTCCAATATTGGAGGAGGAAATAGACGAGAGCCAAACCTTGATTTATGACTTTTTACTAAGTAAATTCAGTCGGCACTCTCTGCCCATAATTATTTCCTCAGTTGGTCCCGGCTGTCCTTTGAAGATCTTTGACAGTCGTCACGGGTAGTCATAAAATCAAAATAAGTAGTCAAAATCTGACTCTGTCTGAATCAGTTTAGCCAAGGAGTATCATGTTTCCCATGTACATGTCAGATAGGCATGTAAAATACTGTTACAGAAGTCACAGCAGGTCTTGCCAACATAGTTGGGAAGAGGATAGGCAGATCGTTGGATGCAGGTCAAATTATAATCTATATTTTTTTGTGACCTTGCTTTTGGGTGGATTCATTGTTTTAAAAAGATGCTGTACAGCAGATCTTTATTACCATAATAGAAATCATCAAAAGATACGTGACCTTCTTCCGGTTTCTGGAAAGAAATTATCGACACGAAACAAATTAAACGCAAGTGACAGTTTCAGCAAAGCGATTGGCTGTTCATAATAATTAAACTAACATAACAGCAGCTAACGCAAGATTGAGAATTTATTGTCTCATTTGTCAATTTTGAGATATTTTTCGTTGGAGTTTATCGATCTGCCTGCCTGAAAATCAGTAAAGATAACTGTAATGATTCGTACTAGTTTTGTTCGGATTCCGAACCCAATAGTTCTCGAAACAAGAAAATCCTTCATAGCATTGTCTAACTAAACTAATCGGATCCAACCGGATCTGATTAGTTTTTATCAAACCGTTTTCCGCCGCGTGCAGACAGCGACCTCACCACACACAAGAAAACAAAGCTTAATTTAATGACAATTTAGGAACAAGACCATGACAATCGGTATTAATTCGTCAAACTGTCCCAAAATGATTAAATTTCACGAGATCTGACCCAAGCTCTTTTCAAGGGTGATTTCATACATAATTTTAGCAGTGATTGTAACTCTGCTTATACGACCATTGTTTATAATATGCATGGTTAATGATTGGCCTTTGTTCACGCTATGTATCTAGTTAACCCAATGATTGTAGCAGTAAGCAGTTTAATAACTAAACATGTAAATACGTGTTTTGTTTATGTCAGCAAATGAGATTGTCTTGAAATTAGTTTAAGAGTATTAACTTCTAGTGTTATAATGTTTGATCGCCTAGCTTTTTGTTTGTGCCTAACTTATGTTTGGCTAGTTAAATATTGACTTGCTACGAGATTACCAAAAATCTCGTTTTTTTTTTTTTTTTTTTTGAGATGGTTTTGCTCTTGACTCTAGTCTAAGTCATAGGTGACAAAGACAGAGTCGACGATGGACTGAGCTTACCCAGAAGGAGCCTGTTTACTCTAACTTTGAAGAGATTCGGGTTGAATGCGTTCGGAAACACAGACGCAGGTAGTGAGTTCCATTCATTCGCTGTGCGCATTATGAAGGATGTTTGGAAGCGCTTGGTGCGAATTGGTGGAATGGCAACAAGGTAAGGATGGTAACTTCGTCTATATTTCATTGAGTCAAGATCGTCCAATTTATTAAAAGCTTTGTTTCAACGTCCCGTAAAACCCGTTTCAAATGAGCTCTGTTTTCCATCTCAGGGTATTTTATTTGAGTCAGTATGGTACTTTAATGCAAGAAGCATTAGTCTTCAAGAGTGTCGCAACACTTGTTGAGTGAGGAAGCTTTCAGCTTATCAGACGAGGGCAGGTGCGCTCTCTCTTGACAGAAAAGGGGTAGACATACTGAGAGCACTGATCGCAGATTGATATCCGTACTTTAAGTGATTTCGTGGTTACGGAGAAAAATAATGGTTTTGAGGTCATAATAAGTTTTGAAACGCTCAAGAGTTAGAGATTCTTTAGCACCTATTCTTTGAGTGACGAGGAATAGAATACAAACATGTTTGGGGAATCCACGTTAAATGCTGCGTGTATAGGTATAAGTTTCTTTCTGAAAAAGAAAACTCATTGGCTGGAAGCTGAAGCCAGCATATTTTTAATCGAGAGTTCAAGAACACGTCTCTTAGCTGCAAGAACATTAGTTATACACCATTAAGCAACGATATACTAGACAAGAGTCGTTGCTTGAAAAATCTCATGTGCGCTAAGCTTAGAAAAAATATAAGCGAAGAACTTTAGCGGATGAGTATAGTAACCATTCTTTTGGACTGGGTTATCTACAGAAGGTTTTTGTAGATAATCGCAGATATTTAGCAAAACTTTCTCGTGTTGTTATGTTTTAAAACTATTATTATTCTGTAAAATGGAATGCCGTATCCCTTAGAATAAGGCAACGTTTATTGAAACAATAAAGGACAAAAACTGATCAAAATATCTGTATAATGACAAGCGAAATATGACGAAGAATGGCTTCTTACAACAAATAAATTATTCTAGAATTAGGTACTATGCAATTCAAATTGTAAAATTACTTAAAGAAAGCCGAGTTGACTGCTAATTGATATCGAGTTAATAGTTTTTCGATAGGTATCCTATTCTTGTTTTATTAATTTACTTTAAAAGGTAATGAAATGTCCAATTTAATGGTAACGGGATAGGATGGGTCGAATTCTTTTCAGGCCCGACAAAGCAGTTAAACTAGATCCCGATCTGTGAAAAACTCATTTCAAGGGTCATTTAACGAGCTTAATAAAGCGAGTCTCGGTTTGCAGGTAGTTTTATAACCTACTTGTATAAAGAACGAATTGAGGTGTATTTTGTTAATGATTTGAGCCATAAAAAATCTTTTAAACAAAATAATTTAACCGACTTCTAAAGCAAACTTCAAAGCGAAAAATAACTTTGTTTATTGAAGTCGGTATCTTTGGTACCTATTTATTGTTTTTCGTTTTTCGACACTATTCAAGATATCTTATACACATGACATACTTATTAAGGAGTTCCAGTAGCCATCTGTGGTCTTCTTCATCAGATCCACTTCACCAAATGATACTTTCTGAGTGCAAATGTTATTGAAAATATCAAAATTGTTATTTGTCTGCCAATAATATTTGGAGAGTTGTCTCGATTTCCAAGGGATTCCATCTTCAGATTCCGATTTGGTGACAATGGAACCAACTTGAGTGTATGGGTATACAAACTAAAATAATTTTGCAAATCCGTCTATATATGACGGAGTTATGTTCGAACAAACAAACACAAAAAACATAGGATCATTCGAATTGCGAACCTCCTCATTTTAAGGCCATCGGTTAAAAACACTCAAAATTTGTTAACGAAATGAAAATCCATGTTCGACAGTATTTTTCGAAATACATACTAAAACATTGAGTAGGTAGGTATGAGTATTTATAAGGTTGGTCAAAGGCTTTTCCATAACATGTATCACCACAACGGTCAATTTTTTGCTTTGATTGAGATGATGATGTTTCTATACCCTAGAATTGTGTTGCACTTCTTTGTCACAAACATTCTTCATTATTCTCTGGTCATTATCCTAATTTTAATTTAATCAATGAATCTACTTCTTCCATGATTCTTTATGACTTGTCCGCATAGATTTTTCCTCTCGCTTCTCACAGTTACCTAGCTTACAATAGAAATCGCGATATTTTATGATCTGATTAGAGTTCCGTACCCTAAGGGTTCAAATGGAGCCCTATTGCTGTCACTCACGTGTCCGTCTGTCCGTCATCTGTAACACGGGTTTTACAGTCAAACGGTTGGAGCCAGTCTTCAAATTTTCACAGTAGAAGCATCTTAGTTTAGAGCTCGTTGAGTAGATACATACTGTATTTTTTGTTTAAAAAATATTGAAAAAAAAAGTTAATTAATTAAATCAAAATACCCGACTGCTTAAAAAGCGAACTAAAAAGACGTATCGTCATCGTGTGGGGTATCAAAATAAAGGGTTTTAAGAGGTGATTTCAAAAATATATAACTGTTTAAATGTACCTAATTAAAAAAAATAACTAAAGAGATGTAAATAAAAAAAATCAAAAAACCCGACTGCTTGAAAAGCAAACTAAAAAGACGTAAACAAGAAGAAAATCATGCTGTGCAGTCGGAGGATACATATTCGCGAACTGGCTGACCAAAACCAGATGTATCCTCCGACTGCACAGCATGATTATAAATAGACTATGTTGTGGCAACAGGCTTTTCTGAAGGTATCTCAAGTTCCCCTTTGTTTTCTTTATTTAAAATCTTATTTATGATTTGGTATCAGAGTTTCAAGCAAGAGTTTCTGTAGGCTGTGTTTATTTTAAGATTCATGAAGGTATTTTCTGCACTGGTACTAAAATGTCACCAGTAATAGTTGTATGAAGTTCTATACATTGTATTTATCGTCTACCTAGTTTATAAATAAAATCACGCCAATGGTCAATACATAAATCAGATATAGAATGCATCCTTACTTAAAAATACACACAGTCGAACATAGAACCTCCTCCTTTTTGAGAAGTTGGTTAAAAAGTAGTATTCTCCTTTTCCCTCCCTTTACTTTCTTCTGGTATTACATAAACAACTACTACTACATATTTTAAACTCTGTATTTTATCTAAACCTGGGCACTTATAATGCTATAAACCAAACATTAAAGCAACAATTTCAGAGAGGTATCAGCCTACCTTCTGAACTTAGAACAAATGAAAATATTGCCTTTAGCGTTCTTAGAGGTGGGAATTATCGATTATCCCCTGAGTGGGTCAAAGTGAAATTTCGGTATCCACAAAGGTAATTGAAAATAAAATTCAAACAATGCGGTATCGTGCTGTAATTCTACGTGTGGTTTTGTTTCGTGTCGCGTTACAGATTCGTGGTGACAGCCTGATTGTGGAGATAATTACGTGGAGCAAATGTAATTTGAATGGTTCTTTTAGGATAAACTTAATTATTATATTTGTGTATACGTAAATAAGAACATTAAAATTATCCCCTTTGGATAGTTCAGAAAATAGAGACTAAATTGTTAGTAGGCCTGTGTAGGAGGCATAATGTTTAATGATAAGGTCTGTCTATTCAGGCAAATCTGTATTGTATACTTAACCAAAATTATTATTCTTTGCATTGTGTGTGCCACAATGCAAAGATGTGTTTAGTTTTCGTTGAGTTACTTTTCTTCTACATTAAGGTTACACTAGTCGATCATTCTTCCATACAAACGTATTCTGGCGATTGCTCCACTGTTTGACGATGTACGTTCAAAATAAAAACATGATATCAATTTGTTTCATCACTAACTAGCCCTGTATGGAAAAAAAGTAAAAAAAAATATTGAAAGTTATGAGCGTCGAAAGTTTTTTATTTCAACACAAATTTTAATGCATCTTGGGGCGTAAATAAATAAAATAAGAAGAAGGAAAATTGCAAAACGGCCACCATACTGGGATAGATTAATAATTCAACAATGCAAATAATTTTATTTAGAACATATACATTTAATTGTTTTTCATGATATCTGGACACCCAAAGGTTTGTTTATAAAATTTCGCTCGTTTTCGTCCTAAATCATCATCCATTTCGCTACAAACTTGCAAAAGTGCTAATTCGTACGCCAACTTGCTTCTTACTGCTCATCACAGCATCTATCTCTTTCGCACGTGTTGTTGGATGAGATAGCATGCATTTTAACCCCGCGCACAAAATAGTTCGTGCCGTCGACTAGGGCAACCTTAAAATCTAGTTAGCGGCACTGATGCCCCGCCAATGCTCCGTACGTCATTAGATTGCAACCTTTTTGTTACGTCGCATTAATAGCAAATGACATGCTATTTTGCAATAACAATTATGAATGAATGATGTGTTTACGTCACAGTAATCTAATCGCGTCGTTCGCAGTTTTATAAAACAGTCACGATTCGGAATTCTTGCTTCGAAATCTGAGAAGGGCAAAAGGGCATTTATGTTATTTCATGAAACAGCTTTTATATGTATTTTTAAAGCTCACTTTTTCATAAATGTACCGGTTATGCTCTCAGCTTGTTTGTTCGATAAACAGTAACAAAGCCAAAATGAATGCGGATTTTAATGCGCAAATGTTAATTACACAATAAAATTAATAAAGCTTATGTCTACGTGGAATGGACAATTAGATTGTGAGAACCGGACAACGTTTCACGCTGCTGCAGACCATAATTTGAGGATTATAAATTCTCTTTCGTGGGACGAAACACGAGTAAGAATTGGATACCGGAAAATAATTATACTTGCATTTTCCATGAAAACTAGGGGAACGCGGGGCTAAACGTGCTGGGGGTAAATTGTTCCGATGAGAATAGGAACGAAAATAATAAACGGAGCGTGGTCGTATGATGTTTGTCGCGAAAAATTATGACACTATGCCGTTGCAGGAGCCGTTTTAGTTGTTTCCATTAAGGTAGAATAGTAGTTATATTATGGAAAAAACAAAATCGACCGAACAACTAACCCCACGAAATAAAATATTTTTGCCTTTGATTTTTTTGTTAACTGTTGATAGTACACAAAAAATAATCACATATTTTGACGAATTACTTAACTTTCTTTTGTGTGAACTGAGATTTATTTTTTGATGGATAAGTTTGTATTTAGAATGACGGAACAACCAGCCCCATATCGGGGACAGTTGCTCTGTTTCGATCGATTTTATAAAAAATGATTTTGGTAAGAAAACTGTTTAACGATGCACAAACCAATAGCACTATTCAGAAACCCCAATTATCATTCTTCAAATTGTGCGCAAGTCACACAATATATTATACACTATTTTCATAGCTCAATTTTGTATTTTATGAAATTTGGAACGTTCAGCCCCCCGTGCCTCCCGTACGATGTAACATTTTCATGTCCGTCAACAGAAAGGCAGTCAACTCTTTTGGTTCATATAAATCTCAACATATAACACATGCAATGTTTCCATCGTTAATATAATGAGTACAAGGCAGGTAAACTGTAAATAAAACAACAAATCAATGTCCGGACTTACAAGTAATGTTAGTAGTTCAATATTTACGGTGGAAGGACACAGGTGCCACATAAACTCTCCGGACGATGTAAAGATATTGTTTATAACTGGTAGGAATCTTAATTTGTTGGCAAACACTCCACTCTATCATATTGATGGTTGAGTAGAGTGTACATACGATAAGTTATTTTAGTGATTTCTAAGAATATGTGGTATTATTCTTAGATATTGATACAATTTATCGCGTGTTTGTCTAAGTAAGCGAAGGCAAGAACTTTGCTCTGCTGCGACTGACCGTGATTGAGGAAGCAAACAGTTCACAGACTTGTACTAAACGTTTTATGTTTTGAGAAAGACGTAAAATATGACGGATCGTCATAAAATTAACGATCTTATGGCTTTACGGATAGTTAAATTAATGAACGGTGCGCCTTATCTATTGGATTTGTTAATAAATTCTCTGCTATCGTATTAGACAGGTAGCTTCAATCTGTCTGTGATTGAAATTGTATCTGGCCACAAGCGTCTACTTTCGAGCATGGGCCTCCCGAGGGATCGGTACAATGAACGATCCGAGGCTCGCTTCCGTAATCTCAACGCTTGGAGGCGGATCTGTTTTGCTACATTCTCCGATATTGTTGTCAATCCTCGTATAACAGTTAGACATACTGGCCACTTTCAGCACAAACAAAATTAATGAGCGGCATGGTTGAATCGTCTAGGAACTGAAACCACTCAGCTTGACATTGCCAGACCATCCGAAATTGTACCAGTCAGGTAAAGGTGATATCTTGCAGAAAGTGAAGTCTAGTTGTATTAATATGTCAGAAAAGCAATCTTCGGTTTCATATTCTAAAGCTAGGTAGACCGGCCCATGAAAATATCTAACAATCTACATAACCGGCTTCACTTGAGCGGAATATCTTTAGTTTTCTGCAAATTACAGCTTGCAACATAATGAGTCGGGTGAAATTTAGTGTTTCCTCTATGGGCACACAGGGAAATTACATTCCTGTGAACTGAGAATTTTCTGCAGCCGTGAATACCTAGTTCTTTCTTTTTGTAGACCTATTCTAATAAAGACGAACATTAAAATGAATTATACTTTTGTATAACGTGAGATATGCGTAAAAATACGTCTGGCCATTACTCATTTTTTTTAGTAGATCTTCCTCCACTGTATCCCGTTTGATTCGCAACGCCGTTCACGTAACAACCTAACCCAGAAAAATCAATTTATGATGATCCAATCTAACCCAAATTTTCCAGGTGTGTGTGGGATTATGTTATTTACAACTTGTCGTTGTGGCTGTCTCGATACAATTTACTGTTTTATATTATAAGCTTGTATGACGACCTTGGTGTTTCGTGCACGATTTCTGTATCTGTAATCTGCTAATGTCGCAGAATATGAAAATAGACATCCTCATACAATATTGAGATGTGTTTCGCTTCGCTCGCTCTTTGATGGTGAATAGCTTTGTGGTTGCTGACAGTGTGTTCTCTACGTGATTACCGCAATTGTGATTTGATTAGTTTAGGTCGTGACGCAAAGGGTTTATTTAAGTCTTGATTGTAGCTCTGTTTGTCAACTGGGATTAATTTAGTAAATTTAGCGTAGGTAGGTATTGCGTGAAGAAGAATACATATACGAGTATATATACATTGATTGAAGAAGAGAGTGTAATTAGCAGTGAGTGTCGTGTACTAGTGTAAATGATTGATTTAAAACTATGATAGCATATTATTTGCTATAATCAATCAGATAAAAGTTAGCTGTTGAAAATGGGGTATCCACAGCCTACTTCTACCTACTAGTTCATGCTAGGGAGAATTTTCTAGGATTACATATAATTAATCAGTTACAGCTAGATAAATATCTCTTGAAAATACAAGTGTCTGTAGGAATGCTAAACAATTGATGATACCCAACTGTTAAATTACATTTACCTCTAATGGTAGGTACTCGGTCACCAGTCAGACCATTACAAGATCATAGATTATTATCCAGCACGTGAACAGTATTGCGTGCAAAAGCCGGTTTATACCTGAATTGTTACTGGGATACAGCGACAATCATTTATCTTATCCGCACCGTAGATCTATGAACAAATTATTCACGAGTTTCTAAAGCCGTCATTTGCTCCTCACTATGATAAATAGTCCGCTGTTTTGTTTAGATCACAAAATGGTTACGTAAAAATATTAAAACTGTCTTTTTAATGCTGATAAATGGAAAACATTAGCAAGGATGGTGAATTCCCTAAGGTGATAAATATTTTGAAGTAATAAGATAGCCACCACACCAGTCGTTTGTGGAATCAAACATTTGTTATGATGAACAAAAACAACGACTGACTTTGGGACTCGACACTGCACGACGCAAATGAACTGTCCAATAAATTATGAATCCTTTTCAATCTTCATTATTTATTTACCCTTATGACGTCATTTGCAGCTCTCCCGAACACAAGCCTACTCAACAGATTCATACATGACATGAAACGATGCCTAACTTTTTGCATCATAACGACGCATCAGTGTAAAACACCGACAAAGACTAGTTGACTCTTAAAAATGGGTGTATGCCTCGAATTTTCCTCGTATTTTGCTCTGTTGAGCTTGGGAGTTTTCATGCTACGATACCAAAGGATTTGACATACCCTCTCTGTGCCTCGAAACACAATAAATCTAGGCTATCTTGTTTTCACCCACCCGAGGGTGCTTCTATCTCAAATATTAACAAACAATGATCATCAATTCGTCTGTCCAGCCGACTGTGTTGTGGTCATTGGAACACCCAAGATCTATACTATAAATGAAAGATATATACTATAGCCCTATGTTTTCATTTTTGGTGATAAATTATCTTTAGAAGCACTAGAGACCTCAAAAATTGCTCAAAATTGCGCTGTCAACAGAGGCTTAGTTTACAAATTAGACAAATATAAATGAAAAAAAGGAAAACATAGGGGCATATATCTTATTTTTCAGTTTATGGGATATCTTTTAAATTGGTCCAATATTGGAGGAGGAAATAGGCAAGAGCCAAACCTCGAATTATGAATTTTTACTTAAGGAATTCAGTCGGCGCTCTCTGCCTATATTTCCTCTTAAACAGTTGGTCCCGAATGTCATTTGAAGATCTTTTACAGTCCTTACGGTTAGTCAGAAGTCTATCTGACATTAGTCTGACCAAGGACTATCGTGTCAACGTACCGGACAGATAGGCATCTAAAATACTGTTACAGTAGTCACAGTGGATCTTTGTGTCTCGGAACTTGGCTGCAAAACCCTGCGCAGTTGCTATTTTTGTGTCAATATTGAAGTAGAAAATAGCATTGTGTTGTGGTATCTGTATAATAATTATAAGTTGCGGGTAAACAGTTGGTTCGTTGACTTGATGTTTCATTGTACACACAAAAATATTCCTTTAAACACTACAAACTACCTCTTTCACATGCTTTCGTTTGCTCATCGTCCTATCTCGCTTACTGTATGTAGTGTACTCAATGACAAACTGTTTCTTGCGTAATAGTTCGCAGGGCCAACTTTAGAGACACAAAGATCAGTTGTGACTACTATACTCATCTGAGTCCGCTTAGACTGAAAAGGACCCCAACATAGTTGGGAAGAGGCTAGACAGGTTGTTGGATGCCGGTCAAATTATAATCTTTTTTTTTGTGCCCTTCTTTTGGATGGGTTCATTGTTTTATGAAGATGCTGTACAGCATTTATCTTTTTTACGATAATAGAAATCATCAAAAGATGACCTTTGTCCGGTTTCTGGAAATAAATTATCGACTCGTAACAAATTAAACGCCAGTGACGGTTTCAGCAAAGCGATTGGCTGTTCATAATAATTAAATCGAATCACAGCTGCTAACGCAAGATTGAGAATTTTTCTCATTTGTCAATTTTGAGATAACGAAAAAATCCTTCATATCATTGCGAGTAGTAGTCAAAAGAAGTGAGGTTTAAATCCAACTAGATCCGATTGGTTTTTATCAAGCCGTTTTCCGCCGCGTGCAGACAGCGACTTCACCAGATACACGAAAACAAAGCTTAATTTAATGACAATTCAGGAACAAGACCATGACAATTGGCATTAATACGTCAAAATGCCCCAAAATTACAAAATTTCACGAGATCCGACCCAAGTTCATTTCAAGGGTGATTTCATAAATAATTTCAGCAGTGATTGTAACTCTGCTTATGCGACCATTGTTTATAATATGCATGGTTAATGATTGGCCTTTGTTCACGCTATTTAACTTGTTAACCCAAGGATTGTGGCAATAAGCAGTTTAATAACTAAACATGTCAATATGTGTTTTGTTTATGGCAGCAAATGGGATTGTCTTGAAATTAGTTTAAGAGTATTAACGTCTAGTGTTATAATGTTTGATCGCCTAGCTTTTCGCTTGTGTCTAACTTATGTTTGGCTAGTTAAATATTGACTTGCTACGAAGTCTCGTAGCAAGTCAATATTTAACTAGCCTTTTTTATTCCGTCTATATTTCATTAAATCAAAATCGTCCAATTTATTAAAAGCTTTCTTTCCACATCCCTTAAAACTCGTTTCAAATGAGCTCTGTTTTCCATTACAGGGTATTTTATTTGAGTCAGTCGTATGGTACTTTAATGCAAGAAACATTAGTCTTCAAGAGTGTCGCAACACTTGTTGAGTGAGGAAGCTTTCAGCTTATCAGACGAGGGCAGGTGCGCCACCTTGACAGAAACGGGGTAGACACACTGAGAGCACTGATCGCAGATTGATATCCGTACTTTAAGTGATTTCGTGGTTACGGAGAAAAATAATGGTTTTGAGGTCATAATAAGTTTGTAACGCTCAGAAGTCAAAGAGATTGTTTAGCACCTATACTTTGTGTGACGTCGAGTAGAATACAAACATGTTTGGGGGATTCAACGTTAAATGCAGAGTGTATTGTATATAAGTTTATTTCTCAAAGAAAAACTCATTGGCTGGAAGATGAAGCCAGATATTTGTAATCGAGAGTTCAAAAACACGTCTCTTAGCTGCACGTACATTAGTAATTTACCATTAAGCAATGATATACTAGACGAGAGTCGTTGCTTGAAAAATCGCATGTGCGCTTAGAAAAAATATAAGCGAAGAACTTTAGCGGATAAGTAAAGTAACTATTCTTTTGGACTCGTACAGTAGGTTATTGTAGATAATTGCAGATACATAGCGAAATGTTCTCAAGTGTTGTTATGTTTTAAAAGTATTATTATTTTGTAAAATGGAATGCCGTATCCCTTAGAATAAGGCGATCAAAATGTATAATAATGACAAGCGAAATATGACGAAGAATGTCTTCTTACAATAAATTAGTTATTCTATAATTAGGTATTATGAAATTCAAATTGTTAAATTACTTAACGAAAGCCGAGGTGACTGCTAATTGGTATCGCCTCAATTTGATAGTTTGCCCATAAACATCCTATTCTTGTTTTATTAATTTACTTTAAAATGTAATAAAATGTCCAATTTAATGGTAACGGGATAGGATGGGTCGAATTCTTTTCAGGCCCGACAAAGCAGTTAAACTAGATCCCGATCTGTGAAAAACTCATTTCAAGGGACATTTAACGAGCTTAATAACGCGAGTCTCGGTTTGCAGGTAGTTTTTATTACCTACTTGTATATATAACGAATTGAGGTGTATTTTGTTAATGATTTTGGCCATAAAAAATCTTTTGAACAAAATAATTTAACCGACTTCTAAAGCAAAACACTTCAAAGCGAAAAATAACTTTGTTTATCGAAGTCGGTATCTTTGGTACCTATTTATTGTTGTTCGTTTTTCGACAATATTCGAGATATCTTATACCCATGACATACTTATTAAGGAGTTCCAGTGGCCATGTGTGGTCTTATTCATCAGTTCCACTTCACTAAGTGGTACTTTCTGAGTGCAAATGCTTGCCATGTTATTGAAAATATCAAAATAGCTAAATGTCTGCCTATAATATTTGAAGAGTTACCTCGATTTCCAAGGTATTCCATCTTCAGATTCTGATTTGGTGACATTGGAACCACCTTGAGAGTATACCCTTTGAAACAAAAAATAATTTTGCAAATCCGTCTATGTATGACGGAGTTATGCTCGAACAAACAAACAAAAAAAAACATAGGATCATCCGAATTGCGAACCTCCTCATTTTAAGTTAATTTTTTTTTAAGTTTTTCCGTCGGTTTAAAACACTCAAAATTTGTTAACAAAATGAAAATCCAGGTTCGACAGTATTTTTCGAAATACATACTAAAACATTGAGTAGGTAGGTATGAGTATTTTTAAGGTTGGTCAAAGGCTTTTCCATAACATGTATCACCACAACGGTCAATTCTTTGCTTTGATTAAGATGATGATGCTTCTATACCCCAGAATTGTTTTGCACTTCTTTGTCACAAACATTCTACATTATTCTCTAGGCATTATCCTAATTTTAATTTATTCAATGAATCTACTTTTTCCATACTTCTATAAGAGTTGTCCGCATTGCTTTTCCTCTCGCTTCCCACAGTTACCCCTAGCTTACAATAGAAATCGCGATATTTTATGATTAATTAATGCTAATTAGAGTTCCGTACCCGAAGGGTCCAAACGCAGCCCTATTGCTGTCACTCACGTGTCCGTCTGTCTGTCCGTCGTCTGTCACACGGATTTTACATTCAAACGGTTGGAGCCAGTCTTCAAATTTTCACAGTAGAAGCATCTTTGTTTAGAGCTCTTTGAGTAGATACATACTGTATTTGTTGTTTAAAAAATATTGAAAAACAAAGGGAATGAGAAGCCACCAAAATCATTTTTTTTTACAATAAGTGCCGAAGGTTTTTTTAACTTCCCATTGACTAATAATGTTTATTATTAAGTATATTTTGCTAACAAATACCAATAGGTATATTGAGAAATCAGATTTTTTCATTGAATCCAACTTAATTTTGCGGTTTGGTACGGAACCCTAAATGTGCGAAGTCCAACATGCACTTGGCCGGTTAGTTTTTTTTACATTCGCTCATGCATTGGACCACCACCAATTGATTTGAGATTCTTTTGGTTGTCTTCCTCCAACGATTTAAACCAAAATTAAGAAAGCGAATGAAATTCTTTTGGTTTGTTATAAATAGACTATGTTGTGGCAACAGGCTTTTCTGAAGGTATCTCAAGTTCCCCTTTGTTTTCTTTATTTAAAATTCTTATTTATGATTTGGTATCAGAGTTTCAAGCAAGAGTTTCTGTAGGCTGTGTTTATTTTAAGATTCATGACGGTATTTCCTGCACTGGTACTAAAATGTCACCAGTAGTTGTATGAAGTTCTATACATTGTATTTATCGTCTACCTAGTTTATAAATAAAATCACGCCTTTTTGCCAATGGCCAATACATAAATCAGATATAGAATGCATCCTTACTTAAAAATACACACAGTCGAACATAGAACCTCCTCCTTTTAGAGAAGTTGGTTAAAAAGTAATATTTAGACTCCTTTTCCCTCCCTTTACTTTCATCTGGTATTACATAAACAACTACTACTATATAATTTAAATTCTGTATTTTTTCTAAACCTGGGCACTTATAATGCTATACACCAAACATTAAAATAACCATTTCAGAGAGGTCTTAGCCAACCTTCTGAACTTAGAACAAATGAAAATATTGCCTTTAGCGTTCTTAGAGGTGGGAATTACCGATTATCCCCTGAGTGGGTCAAAGGGAAAATTCGGTATCCACAAAGGTAATTGAAAATAAAATTCAAACAATGCGTAAATACGGCTAAGCCTTATTTAATGCGTTTGGGTAAATACGCGTATCGTGCTGTAATTCTACGTGTGGTTTTGTTTCATGTCGCGTTACAGATTCGTGGTGACAGCCTGATTGTGGAGATAATTGCGTGGAGCAAATGTAATTTGAATAGTTATTTTATGATAAACTTAATTGTTATATTTGTGTATACGTAAATAAGAACATTAAAATTCCCCTTTGGATAGTTCAGAAAACAGAGACTTAATTGTTAGTAGGCCTGTGTAGGAGGCATAATGTTTTATGATGAGGTCTGTCTATTCAGGAAAATCTGTATTATATACTTAACCGCAATTGTTATTCTTTGCACTGTGTGTGCCACAATGCAAAGATGTGTTTAGATTTCGTTGAGTTTTTTTTCTTCTACATTAAGGTTACACTAGTCGATCATTCTTCCATACAAACATAGTCTGGCGATTACTCCACTGTTTAACGATCTACGTTCAAAATGAAAACATGATATCAATTTGTCTCATCATTATCTAGCCCTGCATGGAAAAAAAGTAAAAAATAATAATTGAAAGTTATGAGCGTCGAAAGTTTTTTATTTCAACACAAATTTTAATGCACCTTGGGGTGTAACTAAATACAATAAGAAGAAGGAAAATTGCAAAACGGCCACCATACAAGGATAGATTAGTAATTCAACAATGCAAATAATTTTATTTTGAACATATACATTTAGTCGTTTTTTCATGATATCTGGACACCCAAAGGTCTGTTTATAAAATTTCGCTCGTTTTCGTCCTAAATCATCATCCATTTCGCTACAAACTTGCAAAAGTTCTAATTCGTACGCCAACTAGCTTCTTACTGCTCATCATAGCATCTATCTCTTTCGCACGTGTTGTCGGATGAGATAGCATGCATTTTAACCCCGCGCACAAAATAGACCGTGCCGTCGACAAGGGCAACCTTAATAGCTAGTTAGCTAGCGGCACTGATGCCCCGCTAATGCTCCGTACGTCATTGGATTGCAACCTTTTTGTTACGTCGCATTAATAGCAAATGACATGCTATTTTGCAATAACAATTATGAATGAATGATGTGTTTACGTCACAGTAATCTAATCGCGTCGTTCGCAGCTTTATAAAACAGTCACGATTCGGCTTTCTTGCTTCGAAATCTGAGAAGGGCAAAAGGGCATTTATGTTATTTCATGAAACAGCTTTTATATGTATTTTTAAAGCTCACTTTTTCATAAATGTACCGCTTATGCTCTCAGCTTGTTTGTTCGATAAGTAGAATGTAACAAAGCCAAAATGAATGCGGATTTTAATGCGCAAATGTTAATTATACAATAAAATTAAAAAAGCTTATGTCTACGTGGAAAGGACAATTAGATTGTGAGAACCGGACAACGTTTCACGCTGCTGCAGACCATAATTTAAGGATTATAATGTCTCTTTCGTGGGACGAAACACGAGTAAGAATTGGATACCGGAAAATAATTATACTTGCATTTTCCATGAAAACTAGGGGAACGCGGGGCTTAACGTGCTGGGAGTAAATTGTTCCGATGAGAATAGGAACGCAAGTAAAAAACGGAGCGTGGTCGTATGATGTTTGTCGCGAAACATTATGACACTGTGTTGTATATGTACGAGTATGTTTCCTTTATGATAGAATAGTAATTATAGTATGGAAAAAAACAAAATCGACCGAACAACTAACCCCACGAAATAAAATATTTTTGTAATAAAAAATAATCACGTATTTTGACGAATCACACAACTTTCTTATGTGTGAACTGAGATTTAATTTATGAAGGATAAGTTTGTATTTAGAATGACAGAACAACCAGCCCATAGCGGGGATAGTTATTCCGTTCCGATCGATCTTATAAAAAATGATTTTGGTAAGAAAACTGTTTAACGATGCACAAAACAATAGCACTATTCAGAAACCCCAATTATCATTCTTCAAATTGTGCGCAAGTCACACAATATATTATACACTATTTTCATGGCTCAATTTTGTATTTTATGAAAATTGGAACGTTCAGCCCCACTCTGCCTCCCGTACGATGTAACATTTTCATGTCCGTCAACAGAAAGGCAGTCAACTCTTTTGGTTCATATCAAATCTCAACATATAACACATACATTGTTTCCACCTTTAATATAATGAGTACAAGGCCTTACAAGTAATGTTAGTAGTTCAATATTTACGGTAGAAGGACGCAGGTGTCACATAAACCCTCCGGACGATGTAAACATATTGTTTATAACTGGTAGGAATCTTAATTTGTTGGCAAACACTCCACTCTATCATATTGATGGTAGATTAGAGTGTACATACGATAAGTTATTTTAGTGATTTCTAAGAATGTGTGGTATTATTCTTAGATATTGATACAATTTATCGAGTGTTTGTCTAAGTAAACGAAGGCAAGAACTTTGCTCTGCTGCGACTGACCGTGATTGAGGAAGCAAACAGTTCACAGACTTGTACTAAACGTTTTATGTTTTAAGAAAGACGTAAAATATGACGGATCGTCGTAAAATTAACGATCTTATGGCTTTATGGATAGTTAAATTAATGAACGGTGCGCCTTATCTGTTGGCTTTGTTAATAAATTCTCTACTATCGTATTAGACAGGTAGCTTCAATCTGTCTGTGATTGAAATTTTATCTGGCCACAAGCGTCTACTTCCGAGCATAGGCCTCCCGAGGGATCGGTACAATGAACGATCCGAGGCTCGCTTCCGTAATCTCCACGCTTGGAGGCGGATCTGTGTTGCAACTTTCTCCGGTGTTGTTGTAAATCCTTGTATAACAGTTAGACATACTGGCCACTTTCAGCACAAACAAAATAAATGAGCAGTATGGTTGAATCGTCTAGGAACTGAAACCACTCAACTTGACATTGCCAGACCATCCGAAATTGTACCAGTCAGGTAAAGGTGATATCTTGCAGAAAGTGAAGTCTAGTTGTATTAATATGTCAGCAAAGCAATCTTCGGTTTCACATTCTTTAGCTAGATAAAGACCGGGTCAAGAAAAGATCTAACCACCTACATGCCTACATATGTCCTCGGGTTCCCTTGCGTGGCAAATCTTTAGTTTTTTGCAAATTACAGCTTGCAACATAAAGAGTCAGGTGAAATTTAGTGTGGAGAAAAGTGTTTCCTCTATGGGCACACAGGGAAATTACATCCCTGGAAACTGAGAATTTTCTGCAGCCGTGAATACCTAGTTCTTTCTTTTTGTAGACCTATTCTAATAAAGACGAACATTAAAATGAATTATACTTATGTATAAAGTGAGATATGCGTATAAATACGTCTGGCCATTACTCATTTTTTTTAGTAGATCTTCCTCCACTGTATCCCGTTTGATTCGCAACGCCGTTCACGTAAAAACCTAACCCAGAAAAATCAAATTATGATGATCCAATCTAACCCAAATTTTCCAGGTGTGTGTGGGATTATGTTATTTACAACTTGTCGTTGTGGCTGTCTCGATACAATTTACTGTTTTATATTATAAGCTTGTATGACGACCTTGGTGTTTCGTGCACGATTTCTGTATCTGTAATCTGCTAATGTCGCAGAATATGAAAATAGACATCCTCATACAATATTGAGATGTGTTTCGCTTCGCTCGCTCTTTGATGGCGAATAGCTTTGTGGTTGCTGACAGTGTGTTCTCTACGTGATTACCGCAATTGTGATTTGATTAGTTTAGGTCGTGACGCAAAGGGTTTATTTAGGTCTTGATTGTAGCTCTGTTTGTCAACTGGGATTAATTTAGTAAATTTAGCGTAGGTAGGTATTTCGGGTTATAACATTGATTGAAGAAGAGAGTGTAATTAGCAGTGAGTGTCATGTACTAGTGAAAATGATTGATTTAAAACTATGATAGCATATTATTTGCTATAATCAATCAGATGAAAGTTTGCTGCTGCAAATGGGGTATCCATAGCCTACTTCTACCTACTAGTTCATACCCAGGAGAATTTACTAGGATTACATACAATTAATCAGTTACAGCTAGATAAATATCGCTTGAAAATACAAGTGTCTGTAGGAATGCTAAACAATTGATGATACCCAACTGTTAAATTACATTTACCTCTAATGGTAGGTACTCGGTCACCAGTGAGACCATTACAAGATCTTAGATTATCCAGCACGTGAACAGTATTGCGTGCAAAAGCCAGTTTATACTAGAATTGTTACTGGGTACAGCGACAATCATTTATCTTATCCGCACCGTAGATCTATGAACAAATTATTCACGGGTTTCAAAGCTGTCATTTGCTCTTCACTATGATAAATAGTCCGCTGTTTTGTTTAGATCACAAAATGGTTACGTAAAAATATTAAAACTATCCTTATAATGCTGATAAATGGAAAACATTTGCAAAGATGGTGAGTTATAAATATTTTGAAGTAATGATGTAGCCACCACACCAGTCTTTTGTGAAAACAAACATTTGTCGTGATGAACAAAAACAACGACTGACTTTGGGACTCGACACTGCACGACGCAAATGAACTGTCCTATAAATTATGCATCGTCATCAATCTTCATTATTTATTTAGCCTTATGACGTCATTTGCAGCACTCCCGAACACAAGCCTACTCAACAGATTCATACATGACACGATGCTTAACCTTTTGCATTATTACGTTAAGTTACGGTAAAGTACCAACCAAATTGAAGTCGCTTTTGGTAAAGTGAGAAATGTTTAGTTAACTCTTAAAAGTGGGTATACGTTTCGAATTTTCCTTGTAGTTGGCTCTGTCATGCTTTGGAATTTTCATGCTACGATACAAAAGGATATGACATATCATCTCTGTGCATCGAAAAACAATATATCTAGGCTATCTTCTTGTCACCCGCCCGAGGAGGTTGTTAAAGATAGCTAAGAGATAAGCGAATATATATCGTACTTCTGTCTAAAATATTAACAAACTATGATCATCAATTCGTCTGTCCAGCTGACTGTGTTGTGGTCATTGGAACACCCAAGATATATACTATAAATGAAAGATATATGCTATGGCTCTATGTTTTCCTTTTTGATGATAAATTATCTTTAGAAGCACTAGAGACCTCAAATATTGCTCTAAATTGCGCTGTCAAACAGAGTCTTAGTTTACAAATTAGACAAATATAAATGAAAAAAAGGAAAACATAGGGGCATACATCTTATTTTTCAGTTTATGGGATATCTTTTAAATTGGTCCAATATTGGAGGAGGAAATAGACGAGAGCCAAACCTCGAATTATGAATGTTTACTTAGGGAATTCAGTCGGCGCTCTCTGCCCATATTTCCTCTTAAACAGTTGGTCCCGAATGTCGTTTGAAGATCTTTTACAATCCTTACGGTTAGTCAGAAGTCTATCTGACATTAGTCTGACCAAGGACTATCGTGTCAACGTAACGGACAGATAGGCATCTAAAATACTGTTATAGTAGTCACAGTGGATCTTTGTGTCTCGGAACTTGGCTGCAAGACCCTGCGCAGTTGCTATTTTTGTGTCAATATTGAAGTAGAAGATAGCATTGTGTTGTGGTATCTGTATAATAATTATAAGTTGCTGGTAAACAGTTGGTTCGTTGACTTGATGTTTCATGGTGTGTGCTCCCGAAAATATTCCTTTAAACACTACAAACTGCCTCTTTCACTTGCTTTCGTTTGCTCATCGTCCTATCTCGCTTACTGTGTGTAGTATACTCAATGACAAACTGTTTCTTGCGTAATGGTTCGCAGGGCCAACTTTAGAGACACAAAGATCAGTTGTGACTACTATACTCAGCTGAGTCCGCTTAGACTGAAAAGGACCCCAACATAGTTGGGAAGAGGCTGGACAGGTTGCTGGATGCCGGTCAAATTATAATCATTTTTTTGTGACCTTTCTTTTGGATGGGTTCATTGTTTTATGAAGATGCTGTACAGCATTTATCTTTTTTACAATAATAGAAATCATCAAAAGATGACCTTTGTCCGGTTTCTGGAAATAAATTATCGACTCGTAACAAATTAAATGCCAGTGACGGTTTCAGCAAAGCGATTGGCTGTTCATAATAATTAAATCTAATCACAGCTGCTAACGCAAGAATGAGAATTTGTCTCATTTGTCAATTTTGAGATATGTTTCGTCCAACAAACTGAGAGTTTATCGTTCTTCCTGTCGCCTGACTGAAAATCATTAAAAATAACTTTAAAGATTCCTACACACACACAACACAATCACTCCACATCTCATCACATCTCAATACTGTAACACTCTTTTATTGAAACAATAAACTTTTTTTTTACAAATTTTATTCTTTTCGGTCCCAATTGTTCTGGAAACGAGAAAATCCTTCATATCATTGCGAGTAGCAGTCAAAAGAAGTGAGGTTTAAATCCAACTAGATCCGATTGGTTTTTATCAAGCCGTTTTCCGCCGCGTGCAGACAGCGACTTCACCAGATACATGAAAACAAAGCTTAATTTAATGACAATTCAGGAACAAGACCATGACAATTGGCATTAATACGTCAAACTGCCCCAAAATGATTAAATTTCACGAGATCCGACCCAAGCTCATATCAAGGGTGATTTCATAAATAATTTCAGCAGTGATTGTAACTCTGCTTATGCGACCATTGTTTATAATATGCATGGTTAATGATTGGCCTTTGTTCACGCTATTTAACTTGTTAACCCAAGGATTGTGGCAATAAGCAGTTTAATAACTAAACATGTAAATATGTGTTTTGTTTATGCCAGCAAATGGGATTGTCTTGAAATTAGTTTAAGAGTATTAACTTCTAGTGTTATAATGTTTGATCGCCTAGCTTTTCGCTTGTGTCTAACTTATGATTGCTATATTGAATATATGAATATTGACTTGCTACGAAGTCTTGTAGCAAGTCAATATTTAACTAGCCTTTTTTATTCCGTCTATATTTTATTGAGTCAAGATCTTCCAATTTATTAAAAGCTTTGTTTCCACATCCCTTAAAACCCGTTTCAAATGAGCTCTGTTTTCCATCACAGGGTATTTTATTTGAGTCAGTCGTATGGTACTTTAATGCAAGAAACATTAGTCTTCAAGAGTGTCGCAACACTTGTTGAGTGAGGAAGCTTTCAGCTTATCAGACGAGGGCAGGTGCGCTCCCTTGACAGAAACGGGGAGCACTGATCGCAGATTGATATCCATACTTTAAGTGATTTCCTGGTTTAGGAGAAAATAGTGCATTACCAAATAAGTTTTGAAACGCTCAAGAGTTAGAGATTCTTTAGCACCTATTATTTGAGTGACGAGGAATAGAATACAAATATGTTTGGGGAATTCAACGTTAAATGCAGCGTGTATATGTATAAGTTTCTTTCTGAAAGAAAACTCATTGGCTGGAAGCTGAAGCCAGCATATTTTTAATCGAGAGTTCAAGACCACGTCTCTTAGCTGCAAGAACATTAGGCAACGATATACTAGACAAGAGTCGTTGCTTGAAAAATCTCATGTGCGCTAAGCTTAGAAAAATATAAGCGAAGAACTTTAGCGGATGATTATAGTAACCATTCTTTTGGACTGGGTTATCTACAGAAGGTTCTTGTAGATAGTCGCAGATACTTAGCAAAACTTTCTCGTGTTGTTATGTTTTAAAACTATTATTATTCTGTAAAATGGAATGCCTTATCCCTTTGAATAAGGCAACGTTTATTGAAACAATAAAGGACAAAAACTGATCAAAATATCTGTATAATGACAAGCGAAATATGAAGAAGAATGGCTTCTTACAATAAATTAGTTATTTTAGAATTAGGTATTATGAAATTCAAATTGATAATTTACTTAACGAAAGCCGAGGTGACTGCTAATTGATATCGCCTCAATTTAATAGTTTTTCAATAGATATCTTCTTGTTTTATTAATTTACTTTGAAAGGTAATGAAATGTCCAATTTAATGGTAACGGGATAGGATGGGTCGAATTCTTTTCAGGCCCGACAAAGCAGTTAAACTAGATCCCGATCTGTGAAAAACTCCTTTCAAGGGTCATTTAACGAGCTTAATAAAGCGAGTCTCGGTTTGCAGGTAGTTTTATAACCTACTTGTATATAGAACGAATTGAGGTGTATTTTGTAAATGATCTTAGAAATAAAATAAAAAATTGCAAAAAAATTAAACCGACTTCTAAAGCAAAAAACTTCAAAGCAAAAACTAATTTAGTTTTTCGAAGTCGGTGTCTTTGGTATCTATTTTTTTTTTTTTTTGATATAGTCGTTTAACTATTCGAGCTATCGTATACCCATGCATATTTATTAAGAAGTTCCAGTAGCCATCTGTGGTCATCTTCATCAGTTCCACTTCACCAAATGATACTTTCTGAGTGCAAATGCTTGCCATGTTATTGAAAATATCAAAATAGCTATTTGTCTGCCTATAATATTTGGAGAGCTGTCTCGATTTCCAAGGGATTCCATCTTCAGATTCTGATTTGGTGATAATGTAACCACCTCGAGGGTATACCCTTTCAAAAAAATAATAATTTTGCAAATCCGTCTATAAATGACGGAGTTATGCTCGAACAAACAAACAAAAAAAACATAGAATCATCCGAATTGCGAACCTCCTCATTTTAAGGCCATCGGTTAAAAACACTCAAACTTTGTTAACAAAATAAAAATCCATGTGTCGAACATGGGTTTTTATTTTGTTAACAAATTTTTCGAAATACTTTCTATAACATTGAGTAGGTAGGTATGAGTATTTTTAAGGTTGGTCAAAGGCTTTTCCATAATATGTATCACCACAACGGTCAATTCTTTGCTTTGATTAAGATGATGATGCTTCTTATACCCCAGAATTGTGTTGCACTTCTTTGTCACAAACATTCTACATTATTCTCTGGGCATTATCCTAATTTTAATTTATTCAATGAATCTACTTTTTCCATACTTCTATAAGAGTTGTCCGCATTGCTTTTTCCTCTCGCTTCCCACAGTTACCTAGCTTACAATAGAAATCGCGATATTTTATGATTAATTAATGCTAATTAGAGTTCCGTACGCGAAGGGTCCAAACGGAGCCCTATTGCTGTCACTCACGTGTCCGTCTGTATGTCCGTCGTCTGTCACACGAGTTTTACAGTCAAACGGTTGGAGCCAGTCTTCAAATTTTCACAGTAGAAGCATCTTTGTTTAGAGCTCGTTGTGTAGATACATACTATATTTGTTGTTTAAAAAATATTGAAAAACAAAGGGAATGAGAAGCCACCAAAATCATCTTTTCTTACAATAAGTTCCGAAGGTTTTTTTTACTTCCCATTGACTTATAATGTTTATTATTAAGTATATTTTACTAACAAATACCAATAGGTATATTGAGAAATCAGATTTTTCATTGAAATTCCCTCACTTTTTCTATTTCAACCAACTTAATTTTGCGGTTTGGTACGGAACCCTAAATGTGCGAAGTCCGACATGCACTTGGCCGGTTTTTTTTTTTTACATTTGTCCATGAATTGGACCACCACCAATTGATTTGAGTTTCTTTTGGTTGTCTTCCTCCAACGATTTGAACCAAAATTAAGAAAGCGAATGAAATTCAGTTGGATTGTTATAAATAGACTATGTTGTGGCTACAGGCTTTTCTGAAGGTATCTCAAGTTCCCCTTTGTTTTCTTTATTTAAATTTTTTATTTTAAGATTCATGACGGTATTTCCTGCACTGGTACTAAAATGTCAGCAGTAGTTGTATGGAGTTCTATACATTGTATTTATCGTCTACCTAGTTTATAAATAAAATCACGCCTTTTTGCCAATGGCCAATACATAAATCAGATATAGAATACATCCTTACTTAAAAATACACACAGTCGAACATAGATACAAAATACAAATACAAAATACAAAACCTAGAACCTCCTCCTTTTTGAGAAGTTGGTTAAAAAGTAGTATTTAGACTCCTTTTCCCTCTCTTTACTTTCATCTGGTATTACATAAACAACTACTACCATATAATTTAAATTCTGTTTTTTATCTAAATTTGGGCACTTATAATGCTATACACCAAACATTAAAAAAAACAATTTCAGAGAAATTTTAATGCATCTTGGGGCGTAAATAAATACAATAAGAAGAAGGAAAATTGCAAAACGGCCACCATACAGGGATAGATTAGTAATTCAACAATGCAAATAATTTTATTTTGAACATATACATTTAGTCGTTTTTTCATGATATCTGGACACACAATGGTCTGTTTATAAAATTTCGCTCGTTTTCGTCCTAAATCATCATCCATTTCGGTACAAACTTGCAAAAGTGCTAAAAACTAGCTTCTTAATGCTCATCACAGCATCTTTTTCTTTCGCACGTGTTGCTGTATGAAATAGCATGCATTTTAACCCCGCAAAATAGTTCGTGCCGTCGACTAGGGCAACCTTAATAGCTAGTTAGCTAGCGGCACTGATGCCCCGCTAATGCTCCGTACGTCATTGGATTGCAACCTTTTTGTTACGTCGCATTAATAGCAAATGACATGCTATTTTGCAATAACAATTATGAATGAATGATGTGTTTACGTCACAGTAATCTAATCGCGTCGTTCGCAGTTTTATAAAATAGTCACGATTCGGCTTTCTTGCTTCGAAATCTGAGAAGGGCAAAAGGGCATTTATGTTATTTCATGAAACAGCTTTTATATGTATTTTTAAAGCTCACTTTTTCATAAATGTACCGCTTATGCTCTCAGCTTGTTTGTTCGATAAACAGAATGTAACAAAGCCAAAATGAATGCGGATTTCAATGCGCAAATGTTAATTACACAATAAAATTAATAAAGCTTATGTCTACGTGGAAAGGACAATTAGATTGTGAGAACCGGACAACGTTGCACGCTACTGCAGACCATAATTTGAGGATTAAAAATTCTCTTTCGTGGGACGAAACACGAGTAAGAATACCGGAAAATAATTATACTTACACTTTCCATGAAAACTAGGGGAACGCGGGGCTAAACGTGCTGGGGGTAAATTGTTCCGATGAGAATAGGAACGCTAATAAAAAACGGAGCGTGGTCGTATGATGTTTGTCGCGAAAAATTATGACACTATGTCGTTGCAGGAGCCGTTTTGGTTGTTTCCATTATGGTAGAATAGTAATTATATTATGGAAAAAAACAAAATCGAACGAACAACTAACCCCACGAAATAAAATATTTTTGCCGTTGATTTTTTTGTTAACTGTTGATAGTACACAAAAAATAATCACATATTTTGACGAATTACTTATTTTTCTTTTGTGTGAACTGAGATTTATTTTTTGAAGGATAAGTTTGTATTTACAATGACGGAACAACCAGCCCCATATCGGGGATAGTTGCTCTGTTTCGATCGATTTTATAAAAAATGATTTTGGTAAGAAAACTGTTTAACGATGCACAAAACAATAGCACTATTCAGAAACCCCAATTATCATTCTTCAAATTGTGCGCAAGTCACACAATATATTATACACTATTTTCATAGCTCAATTTTGTATTTTATGAAATTTGGAACGTTCAGCCCCCGTGCCTCCCGTACGATGTAACATTTTCATGTCCGTCAACAGAAAGGCAGTCAACTCTTTTGGTTCATATAAATCTCAACATATAACACATGCAATGTTTCCATCGTTAATATAATGAGTACAAGGCAGGTAAACTGTAAATAAAACAACAAATCAATGTCCGGACTTACAAGTAATGTTAGTAGTTCAATATTTACGGTGGAAGGACGCAGGTGTCACATAAACCCTCCGGACGATGTAAACATATTGTTTATAACTGGTAGGAATCTTAATTTGTTGGCAAACACTCCACTCTATCATATTGATGGTAGAATGTATATACGATAAGTTATTTTAGTGATTTCTAAGAATATGTGGTATTATTCTTAGATATTGATACAATTTATCGCGTGTTTGTCTAAGTAAGCGAAGGCAAGAACTTTGCTCTGCTGCGACTGACCGTGATTGAGGAAGCAAACAGTTCACAGACTTGTACTAAACGTTTTATGTTTTGAGAAAGACGTAAAATATGACGGATCGTCATAAAATTAACGATCTTATGGCTTTACGGATAGTTAAATTAATGAACGGTGCGCCTTATCTATTGGATTTGTTAATAAATTCTCTGCTATCGTATTAGACAGGTAGCTTCAATCTGTCTGTGATTGAAATTGTATCTGGCCACAAGCGTCTACTTTCGAGCATGGGCCTCCCGAGGGATCGGTACAATGAACGATCCGAGGCTCGCTTCCGTAATCTCAACGCTTGGAGGCGGATCTGTTTTGCTACATTCTCCGATATTGTTGTCAATCCTCGTATAACAGTTAGACATACTGGCCACTTTCAGCACAAACAAAATTAATGAGCGGCATGGTTGAATCGTCTAGGAACTGAAACCACTCAGCTTGACATTGCCAGACCATCCGAAATTGTACCAGTCAGGTAAAGGTGATATCTTGCAGAAAGTGAAGTCTAGTTGTATTAATATGTCAGAAAAGCAATCTTCGGTTTCATATTCTAAAGCTAGGTAGACCGGCCCATGAAAATATATAACAATCTACATAACCGGCTTCACTTGAGCGGAATATCTTTAGTTTTCTGCAAATTACAGCTTGCAACATAATGAGTCGGGTGAAATTTAGTGTGGCAAAAAGTGTTTCCTCTATGGGCACACAGGGAAATTACATTCCTGTAAACAGAGAATTTTCTGCAGCCGTGAATACCTAGTTCTTTCTTTTTGTAGACCTATTCTAATAAAGACGAACATTAAAATGAATTATACTTTCGTATAACGTAAGATATGCGTAAAATACGTCTGGCCATTACTCATTTTTTTTAGTCGATCGTCCTCCACTGTATCCCGTTTGATTTGCAACGCCGTTCACGTAACAACCTAACCCAGAAAAATCAATTTATGATGATCCAATCTAACCCAAATTTTCCAGGTGTGTGTGTGGGATTATGTTATTTACAACTTGTCGTTGTGGCTGTCTCGATACAATTTACTGTTTTATATTATAAGCTTGTATGACGACCTTGGTGTTTCGTGCACGATTTCTGTATCTGTAATCTGCTAATGTCGCAGAATATGAAAATAGACATCCTCATACAATATTGAGATGTGTTTCGCTTCGCTCGCTCTTTGATGGCGAATAGCTTTGTGGTTGCTGACAGTGTGTTCTCTACGTGATTACCGCAATTGTGATTTGATTAGTTTAGGTCGTGACGCAAAGGGTTTATTTAGGTCTTGATTGTAGCTCTGTTTGTCAACTGGGATTAATTTAGTAAATTTAGCGTAGATAGGTATTTCGGGTTATAACATTGATTGAAGAAGAGAGTGTAATTAGCAGTGAGTGTCATATACTAGTGAAAATGATTGATTTAAAACTATGATAGCATATTATTTGCTATAATCAATCAGATGAAAGTTTGCTGCTGCAAATGGGGTATCCATAGCCTACTTCTACCTACTAGTTCATACCCAGGAGAATTTACTAGGATTACATACAATTAATCAGTTACAGCTAGATAAATATCGCTTGAAAATACAAGTGTCTGTAGGAATGCTAAACAATTGATGATACCCAACTGTTAAATTACATTTACCTCTAATGGTAGGTACTCGGTCATCAGTGAGACCATTACAAGATCTTAGATTATCCAGCACGTGAACAGTATTGCGTGCAAAAGCCAGTTTATACTAGAATTGTTACTGGGTACAGCGACAATCATTTATCTTATCCGCACCGTAGATCTATGAACAAATTATTCACGAGTTTCAAAGCTGTCATTTGCTCTTCGCTATGATAAATAGTCCGCTGTTTTATTTAGATCACAAAATGGTTACGTAAAAATATTAAAACTATCCTTATAATGCTGATAAATGGAAAACATTTGCAAAGATGGTGAGTTATAAATATTTTGAAGTAATGAGGTAGCCACCACACCAGTCTTTTGTGAAATCAAACATTTGTTATGATGAACAAAAACAGCGACTGACTTTGGGACTCGACACTGCACGACGCCAATGAACTGTCCTATAAATTATGCTTCGTCATCAATCTTCATTATTTATTTAGCCTTATGACGTCATTTGCAGCACTCCCGAACACAAGCCTACTCAACAGATTCATACATGACACGATGCTTAACCTTTTGCATTATTACGTTAAGTTACGGTAAAGTACCAACCAAATTGAAGTCGCTTTTGGTAAAGTGAGAAATGTTTAGTTAACTCTTAAAAGTGGGTATACGTTTCGAATTTTCCTTGTAGTTTGCTCTGTCGTGCTTTCGAATTTTCATGCTACGATACAAAAGGATTTGACATATCATCTCTGTGCCTCGAAAAACAATATATCTAGGCTATCTTCTTGTCACCCGCCCGAGGAGGTTGTTAAAGATAGCTAAGAGATAAGCGAATATATATCGTACTTCTGTCTAAAATATTAACAAACTATGATCATCAATTCGTCTGTCCAGCTGACTGTGTTGTGGTCATTGGAACACCCAAGATCTCGTATACTATAAATGAAAGATATATGCTATGGCTCTATGTTTTCCTTTTTGATGATAAATTATCTTTAGAAGCACTAGAGACCTCAAAAATTGCTCTAAATTGCGCTGTCAAACAGAGGCTTAGTTTACAAATTAGACAAATATAAATGAAAAAAAGGAAAACATAGGGGCATACATCTTACTTTTCAGTTTATGGGATATCTTTTAAATTGGTCCAATATTGGAGGAGAAAATAGACGAGAGCCAAACCTCGAATTATGAATGTTTACTTAGGGAATTCAGTCGGCGCTCTCTGCCCATATTTCCTCTTAAACAGTTGGTCCCGAATGTCGTTTGAAGATCTTTTACAATCCTTACGGTTAGTCAGAAGTCTATCTGACATTAGTCTGACCAAGGACTATCGTGTCAACGTAACGGACAGATAGGCATCTAAAATACTGTTATAGTAGTCACAGTGGATCTTTGTGTCTCGGAACTTGGCTGCAAGACCCTGCGCAGTTGCTATTTTTGTGTCAATATTGAAGTAGAAGATAGCATTGTGTTGTGGTATCTGTATAATAATTATAAGTTGCTGGTAAACAGTTGGTTCGTTGACTTGATGTTTCATGGTGTGTGCTCCCGAAAATATTCCTTTAAACACTACAAACTGCCTCTTTCACTTGCTTTCGTTTGCTCATCGTCCTATCTCGTTTACTGTGTGTAGTATACTCAATGACAAACTGTTTCTTGCGTAATGGTTCGCAGGGCCAACTTTAGAGACACAAAGATCAGTTGTGACTACTATACTCAGCTGAGTCCGCTTAGACTGAAAAGGACCCCAACATAGTTGGGAAGAGGCTGGACAGGTTGCTGGATGCCGGTCAAATTATAATCATTTTTTTGTGACCTTTCTTTTGGATGGGTTCATTGTTTTATGAAGATGCTGTACAGCATTTATCTTTTTTACAATAATAGAAATCATCAAAAGATGACCTTTGTCCGGTTTCTGGAAATAAATTATCGACTCGTAACAAATTAAATGCCAGTGACGGTTTCAGCAAAGCGATTGGCTGTTCATAATAATTAAATCTAATCACAGCTGCTAACGCAAGAATGAGAATTTGTCTCATTTGTCAATTTTGAGATATGTTTCGTCCAACAAACTGAGAGTTTATCGTTCTTCCTGTCGCCTGACTGAAAATCATTAAAAATAACTTTAAAGATTCCTACACACACACAACACAATCACTCCACATCTCATCACATCTCAATACTGTAACACTCTTTTATTGAAACAATAAACTTTTTTTTTACAAATTTTATTCTTTTCGGTCCCAATTGTTCTGGAAACGAGAAAATCCTTCATATCATTGCGAGTAGCAGTCAAAAGAAGTGAGGTTTAAATCCAACTAGATCCGATTGGTTTTTATCAAGCCGTTTTCCGCCGCGTGCAGACAGCGACTTCACCAGATACATGAAAACAAAGCTTAATTTAATGACAATTCAGGAACAAGACCATGACAATTGGCATTAATACGTCAAACTGCCCCAAAATGATTAAATTTCACGAGATCCGACCCAAGCTCATATCAAGGGTGATTTCATAAATAATTTCAGCAGTGATTGTAACTCTGCTTATGCGACCATTGTTTATAATATGCATGGTTAATGATTGGCCTTTGTTCACGCTATTTAACTTGTTAACCCAAGGATTGTGGCAATAAGCAGTTTAATAACTAAACATGTAAATATGTGTTTTGTTTATGCCAGCAAATGGGATTGTCTTGAAATTAGTTTAAGAGTATTAACTTCTAGTGTTATAATGTTTGATCGCCTAGCTTTTCGCTTGTGTCTAACTTATGATTGCTATATTGAATATATGAATATTGACTTGCTACGAAGTCTTGTAGCAAGTCAATATTTAACTAGCCTTTTTTATTCCGTCTATATTTTATTGAGTCAAGATCTTCCAATTTATTAAAAGCTTTGTTTCCACATCCCTTAAAACCCGTTTCAAATGAGCTCTGTTTTCCATCACAGGGTATTTTATTTGAGTCAGTCGTATGGTACTTTAATGCAAGAAACATTAGTCTTCAAGAGTGTCGCAACACTTGTTGAGTGAGGAAGCTTTCAGCTTATCAGACGAGGGCAGGTGCGCTCCCTTGACAGAAACGGGGAGCACTGATCGCAGATTGATATCCATACTTTAAGTGATTTCCTGGTTTAGGAGAAAATAGTGCATTACCAAATAAGTTTTGAAACGCTCAAGAGTTAGAGATTCTTTAGCACCTATTATTTGAGTGACGAGGAATAGAATACAAATATGTTTGGGGAATTCAACGTTAAATGCAGCGTGTATATGTATAAGTTTCTTTCTGAAAGAAAACTCATTGGCTGGAAGCTGAAGCCAGCATATTTTTAATCGAGAGTTCAAGACCACGTCTCTTAGCTGCAAGAACATTAGGCAACGATATACTAGACAAGAGTCGTTGCTTGAAAAATCTCATGTGCGCTAAGCTTAGAAAAATATAAGCGAAGAACTTTAGCGGATGATTATAGTAACCATTCTTTTGGACTGGGTTATCTACAGAAGGTTCTTGTAGATAGTCGCAGATACTTAGCAAAACTTTCTCGTGTTGTTATGTTTTAAAACTATTATTATTCTGTAAAATGGAATGCCTTATCCCTTTGAATAAGGCAACGTTTATTGAAACAATAAAGGACAAAAACTGATCAAAATATCTGTATAATGACAAGCGAAATATGAAGAAGAATGGCTTCTTACAATAAATTAGTTATTTTAGAATTAGGTATTATGAAATTCAAATTGATAATTTACTTAACGAAAGCCGAGGTGACTGCTAATTGATATCGCCTCAATTTAATAGTTTTTCAATAGATATCTTCTTGTTTTATTAATTTACTTTGAAAGGTAATGAAATGTCCAATTTAATGGTAACGGGATAGGATGGGTCGAATTCTTTTCAGGCCCGACAAAGCAGTTAAACTAGATCCCGATCTGTGAAAAACTCCTTTCAAGGGTCATTTAACGAGCTTAATAAAGCGAGTCTCGGTTTGCAGGTAGTTTTATAACCTACTTGTATATAGAACGAATTGAGGTGTATTTTGTAAATGATCTTAGAAATAAAATAAAAAATTGCAAAAAAATTAAACCGACTTCTAAAGCAAAAAACTTCAAAGCAAAAACTAATTTAGTTTTTCGAAGTCGGTGTCTTTGGTATCTATTTTTTTTTTTTTTTGATATAGTCGTTTAACTATTCGAGCTATCGTATACCCATGCATATTTATTAAGAAGTTCCAGTAGCCATCTGTGGTCATCTTCATCAGTTCCACTTCACCAAATGATACTTTCTGAGTGCAAATGCTTGCCATGTTATTGAAAATATCAAAATAGCTATTTGTCTGCCTATAATATTTGGAGAGCTGTCTCGATTTCCAAGGGATTCCATCTTCAGATTCTGATTTGGTGATAATGTAACCACCTCGAGGGTATACCCTTTCAAAAAAATAATAATTTTGCAAATCCGTCTATAAATGACGGAGTTATGCTCGAACAAACAAACAAAAAAAACATAGAATCATCCGAATTGCGAACCTCCTCATTTTAAGGCCATCGGTTAAAAACACTCAAACTTTGTTAACAAAATAAAAATCCATGTGTCGAACATGGGTTTTTATTTTGTTAACAAATTTTTCGAAATACTTTCTATAACATTGAGTAGGTAGGTATGAGTATTTTTAAGGTTGGTCAAAGGCTTTTCCATAATATGTATCACCACAACGGTCAATTCTTTGCTTTGATTAAGATGATGATGCTTCTTATACCCCAGAATTGTGTTGCACTTCTTTGTCACAAACATTCTACATTATTCTCTGGGCATTATCCTAATTTTAATTTATTCAATGAATCTACTTTTTCCATACTTCTATAAGAGTTGTCCGCATTGCTTTTTCCTCTCGCTGCCCACAGTTACCTAGCTTACAATAGAAATCGCGATATTTTATGATTAATTAATGCTAATTAGAGTTCCGTACGCGAAGGGTCCAAACGGAGCCCTATTGCTGTCACTCACGTGTCCGTCTGTATGTCCGTCGTCTGTCACACGAGTTTTACAGTCAAACGGTTGGAGCCAGTCTTCAAATTTTCACAGTAGAAGCATCTTTGTTTAGAGCTCGTTGTGTAGATACATACTATATTTGTTGTTTAAAAAATATTGAAAAACAAAGGGAATGAGAAGCCACCAAAATCATCTTTTCTTACAATAAGTTCCGAAGGTTTTTTTTACTTCCCATTGACTTATAATGTTTATTATTAAGTATATTTTACTAACAAATACCAATAGGTATATTGAGAAATCAGATTTTTCATTGAAATTCCCTCACTTTTTCTATTTCAACCAACTTAATTTTGCGGTTTGGTACGGAACCCTAAATGTGCGAAGTCCGACATGCACTTGGCCGGTTTTTTTTTTTTACATTTGTCCATGAATTGGACCACCACCAATTGATTTGAGTTTCTTTTGGTTGTCTTCCTCCAACGATTTGAACCAAAATTAAGAAAGCGAATGAAATTCAGTTGGATTGTTATAAATAGACTATGTTGTGGCTACAGGATTTTCTGAAGGTATCTCAAGTTCCCCTTTGTTTTCTTTATTTAAATTTTTTATTTTAAGATTCATGACGGTATTTCCTGCACTGGTACTAAAATGTCAGCAGTAGTTGTATGGAGTTCTATACATTGTATTTATCGTCTACCTAGTTTATAAATAAAATCACGCCTTTTTGCCAATGGCCAATACATAAATCAGATATAGAATACATCCTTACTTAAAAATACACACAGTCGAACATAGATACAAAATACAAATACAAAATACAAAACCTAGAACCTCCTCCTTTTTGAGAAGTTGGTTAAAAAGTAGTATTTAGACTCCTTTTCCCTCTCTTTACTTTCATCTGGTATTACATAAACAACTACTACCATATAATTTAAATTCTGTTTTTTATCTAAATTTGGGCACTTATAATGCTATACACCAAACATTAAAAAAAACAATTTCAGAGAAATTTTAATGCATCTTGGGGCGTAAATAAATACAATAAGAAGAAGGAAAATTGCAAAACGGCCACCATACAGGGATAGATTAGTAATTCAACAATGCAAATAATTTTATTTTGAACATATACATTTAGTCGTTTTTTCATGATATCTGGACACACAATGGTCTGTTTATAAAATTTCGCTCGTTTTCGTCCTAAATCATCATCCATTTCGGTACAAACTTGCAAAAGTGCTAAAAACTAGCTTCTTAATGCTCATCACAGCATCTTTTTCTTTCGCACGTGTTGCTGTATGAAATAGCATGCATTTTAACCCCGCAAAATAGTTCGTGCCGTCGACTAGGGCAACCTTAATAGCTAGTTAGCTAGCGGCACTGATGCCCCGCTAATGCTCCGTACGTCATTGGATTGCAACCTTTTTGTTACGTCGCATTAATAGCAAATGACATGCTATTTTGCAATAACAATTATGAATGAATGATGTGTTTACGTCACAGTAATCTAATCGCGTCGTTCGCAGTTTTATAAAATAGTCACGATTCGGCTTTCTTGCTTCGAAATCTGAGAAGGGCAAAAGGGCATTTATGTTATTTCATGAAACAGCTTTTATATGTATTTTTAAAGCTCACTTTTTCATAAATGTACCGCTTATGCTCTCAGCTTGTTTGTTCGATAAACAGAATGTAACAAAGCCAAAATGAATGCGGATTTCAATGCGCAAATGTTAATTACACAATAAAATTAATAAAGCTTATGTCTACGTGGAAAGGACAATTAGATTGTGAGAACCGGACAACGTTGCACGCTACTGCAGACCATAATTTGAGGATTAAAAATTCTCTTTCGTGGGACGAAACACGAGTAAGAATACCGGAAAATAATTATACTTACACTTTCCATGAAAACTAGGGGAACGCGGGGCTAAACGTGCTGGGGGTAAATTGTTCCGATGAGAATAGGAACGCTAATAAAAAACGGAGCGTGGTCGTATGATGTTTGTCGCGAAAAATTATGACACTATGTCGTTGCAGGAGCCGTTTTGGTTGTTTCCATTATGGTAGAATAGTAATTATATTATGGAAAAAAACAAAATCGAACGAACAACTAACCCCACGAAATAAAATATTTTTGCCGTTGATTTTTTTGTTAACTGTTGATAGTACACAAAAAATAATCACATATTTTGACGAATTACTTATTTTTCTTTTGTGTGAACTGAGATTTATTTTTTGAAGGATAAGTTTGTATTTACAATGACGGAACAACCAGCCCCATATCGGGGATAGTTGCTCTGTTTCGATCGATTTTATAAAAAATGATTTTGGTAAGAAAACTGTTTAACGATGCACAAAACAATAGCACTATTCAGAAACCCCAATTATCATTCTTCAAATTGTGCGCAAGTCACACAATATATTATACACTATTTTCATAGCTCAATTTTGTATTTTATGAAATTTGGAACGTTCAGCCCCCGTGCCTCCCGTACGATGTAACATTTTCATGTCCGTCAACAGAAAGGCAGTCAACTCTTTTGGTTCATATAAATCTCAACATATAACACATGCAATGTTTCCATCGTTAATATAATGAGTACAAGGCAGGTAAACTGTAAATAAAACAACAAATCAATGTCCGGACTTACAAGTAATGTTAGTAGTTCAATATTTACGGTGGAAGGACGCAGGTGTCACATAAACCCTCCGGACGATGTAAACATATTGTTTATAACTGGTAGGAATCTTAATTTGTTGGCAAACACTCCACTCTATCATATTGATGGTAGAATGTATATACGATAAGTTATTTTAGTGATTTCTAAGAATATGTGGTATTATTCTTAGATATTGATACAATTTATCGCGTGTTTGTCTAAGTAAGCGAAGGCAAGAACTTTGCTCTGCTGCGACTGACCGTGATTGAGGAAGCAAACAGTTCACAGACTTGTACTAAACGTTTTATGTTTTGAGAAAGACGTAAAATATGACGGATCGTCATAAAATTAACGATCTTATGGCTTTACGGATAGTTAAATTAATGAACGGTGCGCCTTATCTATTGGATTTGTTAATAAATTCTCTGCTATCGTATTAGACAGGTAGCTTCAATCTGTCTGTGATTGAAATTGTATCTGGCCACAAGCGTCTACTTTCGAGCATGGGCCTCCCGAGGGATCGGTACAATGAACGATCCGAGGCTCGCTTCCGTAATCTCAACGCTTGGAGGCGGATCTGTTTTGCTACATTCTCCGATATTGTTGTCAATCCTCGTATAACAGTTAGACATACTGGCCACTTTCAGCACAAACAAAATTAATGAGCGGCATGGTTGAATCGTCTAGGAACTGAAACCACTCAGCTTGACATTGCCAGACCATCCGAAATTGTACCAGTCAGGTAAAGGTGATATCTTGCAGAAAGTGAAGTCTAGTTGTATTAATATGTCAGAAAAGCAATCTTCGGTTTCATATTCTAAAGCTAGGTAGACCGGCCCATGAAAATATATAACAATCTACATAACCGGCTTCACTTGAGCGGAATATCTTTAGTTTTCTGCAAATTACAGCTTGCAACATAATGAGTCGGGTGAAATTTAGTGTGGCAAAAAGTGTTTCCTCTATGGGCACACAGGGAAATTACATTCCTGTAAACAGAGAATTTTCTGCAGCCGTGAATACCTAGTTCTTTCTTTTTGTAGACCTATTCTAATAAAGACGAACATTAAAATGAATTATACTTTCGTATAACGTAAGATATGCGTAAAATACGTCTGGCCATTACTCATTTTTTTTAGTCGATCGTCCTCCACTGTATCCCGTTTGATTTGCAACGCCGTTCACGTAACAACCTAACCCAGAAAAATCAATTTATGATGATCCAATCTAACCCAAATTTTCCAGGTGTGTGTGTGGGATTATGTTATTTACAACTTGTCGTTGTGGCTGTCTCGATACAATTTACTGTTTTATATTATAAGCTTGTATGACGACCTTGGTGTTTCGTGCACGATTTCTGTATCTGTAATCTGCTAATGTCGCAGAATATGAAAATAGACATCCTCATACAATATTGAGATGTGTTTCGCTTCGCTCGCTCTTTGATGGCGAATAGCTTTGTGGTTGCTGACAGTGTGTTCTCTACGTGATTACCGCAATTGTGATTTGATTAGTTTAGGTCGTGACGCAAAGGGTTTATTTAGGTCTTGATTGTAGCTCTGTTTGTCAACTGGGATTAATTTAGTAAATTTAGCGTAGATAGGTATTTCGGGTTATAACATTGATTGAAGAAGAGAGTGTAATTAGCAGTGAGTGTCATATACTAGTGAAAATGATTGATTTAAAACTATGATAGCATATTATTTGCTATAATCAATCAGATGAAAGTTTGCTGCTGCAAATGGGGTATCCATAGCCTACTTCTACCTACTAGTTCATACCCAGGAGAATTTACTAGGATTACATACAATTAATCAGTTACAGCTAGATAAATATCGCTTGAAAATACAAGTGTCTGTAGGAATGCTAAACAATTGATGATACCCAACTGTTAAATTACATTTACCTCTAATGGTAGGTACTCGGTCATCAGTGAGACCATTACAAGATCTTAGATTATCCAGCACGTGAACAGTATTGCGTGCAAAAGCCAGTTTATACTAGAATTGTTACTGGGTACAGCGACAATCATTTATCTTATCCGCACCGTAGATCTATGAACAAATTATTCACGAGTTTCAAAGCTGTCATTTGCTCTTCGCTATGATAAATAGTCCGCTGTTTTATTTAGATCACAAAATGGTTACGTAAAAATATTAAAACTATCCTTATAATGCTGATAAATGGAAAACATTTGCAAAGATGGTGAGTTATAAATATTTTGAAGTAATGAGGTAGCCACCACACCAGTCTTTTGTGAAATCAAACATTTGTTATGATGAACAAAAACAGCGACTGACTTTGGGACTCGACACTGCACGACGCCAATGAACTGTCCTATAAATTATGCTTCGTCATCAATCTTCATTATTTATTTAGCCTTATGACGTCATTTGCAGCACTCCCGAACACAAGCCTACTCAACAGATTCATACATGACACGATGCTTAACCTTTTGCATTATTACGTTAAGTTACGGTAAAGTACCAACCAAATTGAAGTCGCTTTTGGTAAAGTGAGAAATGTTTAGTTAACTCTTAAAAGTGGGTATACGTTTCGAATTTTCCTTGTAGTTTGCTCTGTCGTGCTTTCGAATTTTCATGCTACGATACAAAAGGATTTGACATATCATCTCTGTGCCTCGAAAAACAATATATCTAGGCTATCTTCTTGTCACCCGCCCGAGGAGGTTGTTAAAGATAGCTAAGAGATAAGCGAATATATATCGTACTTCTGTCTAAAATATTAACAAACTATGATCATCAATTCGTCTGTCCAGCTGACTGTGTTGTGGTCATTGGAACACCCAAGATCTCGTATACTATAAATGAAAGATATATGCTATGGCTCTATGTTTTCCTTTTTGATGATAAATTATCTTTAGAAGCACTAGAGACCTCAAAAATTGCTCTAAATTGCGCTGTCAAACAGAGGCTTAGTTTACAAATTAGACAAATATAAATGAAAAAAAGGAAAACATAGGGGCATACATCTTACTTTTCAGTTTATGGGATATCTTTTAAATTGGTCCAATATTGGAGGAGAAAATAGACGAGAGCCAAACCTCGAATTATGAATGTTTACTTAGGGAATTCAGTCGGCGCTCTCTGCCCATATTTCCTCTTAAACAGTTGGTCCCGAATGTCGTTTGAAGATCTTTTACAATCCTTACGGTTAGTCAGAAGTCTATCTGACATTAGTCTGACCAAGGACTATCGTGTCAACGTAACGGACAGATAGGCATCTAAAATACTGTTACAGTAGTCACAGTGGATCTTTGTGTCTCGGAACTTGGCTGCAAGACCCTGCGCAGTTGCTATTTTTGTGTCAATATTGAAGTAGAAGATAGCATTGTGTTGTGGTATCTGTATAATAATTATAAGTTGCTGGTAAACAGTTGGTTCGTTGACTTGATGTTTCATGGTGTGTGCTCCCGAAAATATTCCTTTAAACACTACAAACTGCCTCTTTCACTTGCTTTCGTTTGCTCATCGTCCTATCTCGTTTACTGTGTGTAGTATACTCAATGACAAACTGTTTCTTGCGTAATGGTTCGCAGGGCCAACTTTAGAGACACAAAGATCAGTTGTGACTACTATACTCAGCTGAGTCCGCTTAGACTGAAAAGGACCCCAACATAGTTGGGAAGAGGCTAGGCAGGTTGTTGGATGCAGGTCAAATTATAATCTTTTTTTTTGTGACCTTTCTTTTGGATGGGTTCATTGTTTTATGAAGATGCTGTACAGCATTTATCTTTTTTTCAATAATAGAAATCATCAAAAGATGACCTTTGTCCGGTTTCTGGAAATAAATTATCGACTCGTAACAAATTAAACGCCAGTGACGGTTTCAGCAAAGCGATTGGCTGTTCATAATAATTAAATCTAATCACAGCTGCTAACGCAAGAATGAGAATTTGTCTCATTTGTCAATTTTGAGATATGTTTCGTCCAACAAACTGAGAGTTTATCGTTCTTCCTGTCGCCTGACTGAAAATCATTAAAAATAACTTTAAAGATTCCTACACACACACAACACAATCACTCCACATCTCATCACATCTCAATACTGTAACACTCTTTTATTGAAACAATAAACTTTTTTTTTACAAATTTTATTCTTTTCGGTCCCAATTGTTCTGGAAACGAGAAAATCCTTCATATCATTGCGAGTAGCAGTCAAAAGAAGTGAGGTTTAAATCCAACTAGATCCGATTGGTTTTTATCAAGCCGTTTTCCGCCGCGTGCAGACAGCGACTTCACCAGATACATGAAAACAAAGCTTAATTTAATGACAATTCAGGAACAAGACCATGACAATTGGCATTAATACGTCAAACTGCCCCAAAATGATTAAATTTCACGAGATCCGACCCAAGCTCATATCAAGGGTGATTTCATAAATAATTTCAGCAGTGATTGTAACTCTGCTTATGCGACCATTGTTTATAATATGCATGGTTAATGATTGGCCTTTGTTCACGCTATTTAACTTGTTAACCCAAGGATTGTGGCAATAAGCAGTTTAATAACTAAACATGTAAATATGTGTTTTGTTTATGCCAGCAAATGGGATTGTCTTGAAATTAGTTTAAGAGTATTAACTTCTAGTGTTATAATGTTTGATCGCCTAGCTTTTCGCTTGTGTCTAACTTATGATTGCTATATTGAATATATGAATATTGACTTGCTACGAAGTCTCGTAGCAAGTCAATATTTAACTAGCCTTTTTTATTCCGTCTATATTTTATTGAGTCAAGATCTTCCAATTTATTAAAAGCTTTGTTTCCACATCCCTTAAAACCCGTTTCAAATGAGCTCTGTTTTCCATCACAGGGTATTTTATTTGAGTCAGTCGTATGGTACTTTAATGCAAGAAACATTAGTCTTCAAGAGTGTCGCAACACTTGTTGAGTGAGGAAGCTTTCAGCTTATCAGACGAGGGCAGGTGCGCCACCTTGACAGAAACGGGGAGCACTGATCGCAGATTGATATCCATACTTTAAGTGATTTCCTGGTTCAGGAGAAAATAGTGCATTACCAAATAAGTTTTGAAACGCTCAAGAGTTAGAGATTCTTTAGCACCTATTATTTGAGTGACGAGGAATAGAATACAAATATGTTTGGGGAATTCAACGTTAAATGCAGCGTGTATATGTATAAGTTTCTTTCTGAAAGAAAACTCATTGGCTGGAAGCTGAAGCCAGCATATTTTTAATCGAGAGTTCAAGACCACGTCTCTTAGCTGCAAGAACATTAGGCAACGATATACTAGACAAGAGTCGTTGCTTGAAAAATCTCATGTGCGCTAAGCTTAGAAAAATATAAGCGAAGAACTTTAGCGGATGATTATAGTAACCATTCTTTTGGACTGGGTTATCTACAGAAGGTTCTTGTAGATAGTCGCAGATACTTAGCAAAACTTTCTCGTGTTGTTATGTTTTAAAACTATTATTATTCTGTAAAATGGAATGCCTTATCCCTTAGAATAAGGCAACGTTTATTGAAACAATAAAGGACAAAAACTGATCAAAATATCTGTATAATGACAAGCGAAATATGAAGAAGAATGGCTTCTTACAATAAATTAGTTATTTTAGAATTAGGTATTATCAAATTCAAATTGATAATTTACTTAACGAAAGCCGAGGTGACTGCTAATTGATATCGCCTCAATTTAATAGTTTTTCAATAGATATCTTCTTGTTTTATTAATTTACTTTGAAATGTAATGAAATGTCCAATTTAATGGTAACGGGATAGGATGGGTCGAATTCTTTTCAGGCCCGACAAAGCAGTTAAACTAGATCCCGATCTGTGAAAAACTCCTTTCAAGGGTCATTTAACGAGCTTAATAAAGCGAGTCTCGGTTTGCAGGTAGTTTTATAACCTACTTGTATATAGAACGAATTGAGGTGTATTTTGTAAATGATCTTAGAAATAAAAAAAAAAATTGCAAAAAAATTAAACCGACTTCTAAAGCAAAAAACTTCAAAGCAAAAACTAATTTAGTTTTTCGAAGTCGGTGTCTTTGGTATCTATTATTTTATTTTTTTTGATATAGTCGTTTAACTATTCGAGCTATCGTATACCCATGCATATTTATTAAGAAGTTCCAGTAGCCATCTGTGGTCATCTTCATCAGTTCCACTTCACCAAATGATACTTTCTGAGTGCAAATGCTTGCCATGTTATTGAAAATATCAAAATAGCTATTTGTCTGCCTATAATATTTGGAGAGCTGTCTCGATTTCCAAGGGATTCCATCTTCAGATTCTGATTTGGTGATAATGTAACCACCTCGAGGGTATACCCTTTCAAAAAAATAATAATTTTGCAAATCCGTCTATAAATGACGGAGTTATGCTCGAACAAACAAACAAAAAAAACATAGGATCATCCGAATTGCGAACCTCCTCATTTTAAGGCCATCGGTTAAAAACACTCAAACTTTGTTAACAAAATAAAAATCCATGTGTCGAACATGGGTTTTTATTTTGTTAACAAATTTTTCGAAATACTTTCTATAACATTGAGTAGGTAGGTATGAGTATTTTTAAGGTTGGTCAAAGGCTTTTCCATAATATGTATCACCACAACGGTCAATTCTTTGCTTTGATTAAGATGATGATGCTTCTTATACCCCAGAATTGTGTTGCACTTCTTTGTCACAAACATTCTACATTATTCTCTGGGCATTATCCTAATTTTAATTTATTCAATGAATCTACTTTTTCCATACTTCTATAAGAGTTGTCCGCATTGCTTTTTCCTCTCGCTTCCCACAGTTACCTAGCTTACAATAGAAATCGCGATATTTTATGATTAATTAATGCTAATTAGAGTTCCGTACGCGAAGGGTCCAAACGGAGCCCTATTGCTGTCACTCACGTGTCCGTCTGTATGTCCGTCGTCTGTCACACGGGTTTTACAGTCAAACGGTTGGAGCCAGTATTCAAATTTTCACAGTAGAAGCATCTTTGTTTAGAGCTCGTTGTGTAGATACATACTATATTTGTTGTTTGAAAAATATTAAAAAACAAAGGGAATGAGAAGCCACCAAAATCATCTTTTTTACAATAAGTTCCGAAGGTTTTTTTTACTTCCCATAGACTTATAATGTTTATTATTAAGTATATTTTACTAACAAATACCAATAGGTATATTGAGAAATCAGATTTTTCATTGAAATTCCCTCATTTTTTCAATTTCAACGAACTTAATTTTGCGGTTTGGTACGGAACCCTAAATGTGCGAAGTCCGACATGCACTTGGCTGGTTTTTTTATTTTACATTCGTTCATGAATTGGACCACCACCAATTGATTTGAGATTCTTTTGGTTGTCTTCCTTCAATGATTTGAACCAAAATTAAGAAAGCGAATGAAATTCAGTTAGATTGTTATAAATAGACTATGTTGTGGCAACAGGCTTTTCTGAAGGTATCTCAAGTTCCCCTTTGTTTTCTTTATTTAAAATTTTTATTTATGATTTGGTATCAGAGTTTCAAGCAAGAGTTTCTGTAGGCTGTGTTTATTTTAAGATTCATGACGGTATTTCCTGCACTGGTACTAAAATGTCAGCAGTAGTTGTATGGAGTTCTATACATTGTATTTATCGTCTACCTAGTTTATAAATAAAATCACGCCTTTTTGCCAATGGCCAATACATAAATCAGATATAGAATACATCCTTACTTAAAAATACACACAGTCGAACATAGATACAAAATACAAATACAAAATACAAAACCTAGAACCTCCTCCTTTTTGAGAAGTTGGTTAAAAAGTAGTATTTAGACTCCTTTTCCCTCCCTTTACTTTCATCTGGTATTACATAAACAATTACTACCATATAATTTAAATTCTGTATTTTATCTGAATTTGGGCACTTATAATGCTATACACCAAACATTAAAAAAACAATTTCAGAGAAATTTTAATGCATCTTGGGGCGTAAATAAATACAATAAGAAGAAGGAAAATTGCAAAACGGCCACCATACAGGGATAGATTAGTAATTCAACAATGCAAATAATTTTATTTTGAACATATACATAAAGTCGTTTTTTCATGATATCTGGACACACAATGGTCTGTTTATAAAATTTCGCTCGTTTTCGTCCTAAATCATCATCCATTTCGCTACAAACTTGCAAAAGTGCTTATTCGTACGCCAACTAGCTTCTTACTGCTCATCATAGCATCTATCTCTTTCGCACGTGTTGTCGGATGAGATAGCATGCATTTTAACCCCGCGCACAAAATAGATCGTGCCGTCGACTAGGGCAACCTTAATAGCTAGTTAGCTAGCGGCACTGATGCCCCGCTAATGCTCCGTACGCACTGACCTCTATCATACAAGTACGCTGGACTAAACATACTATAGGAAATGACAGTTGATTTTTGTGCTGATTCAAAGCGCCCCGCTCGAGCGTATTAGGAACTAAAATTGACACATTTAGAGATAGGTTAATACCGATATTTCTCAAAATATGGTAATACTAATATATTCGCCTGGAAATATTATAATATTGTAACTAATATATCAGTATTAGTGATATTTTTAAATTACACTAATATGAAAATAGTAGACTTGGCAAGGCGTATCAGACATCTACTGTATTGACTTCTCGTAGTATGTTGGAACTAAATATCTCATATTGGTATTGGTGATGAATGTTATATGAATGCCTAATAATCAGTAATAATATGTTCAAAAGCAATGTGTAATACTAAATTCTGGCATCATCATCATGTTCATCCACAGCCTGACTTCGCCAACCGCTGAGCACAGGCCTCACTCTTGTACCAATCACCACGTTTCTGAGCATTGAGTTAAATATACTACGTACTAGAGGAGACTCCTCAACTCAATTGTTTGTAACACGCGTTAGAGCACGCGTACCCCAACTCACTTAGTCTGTGGCAAGCGCTCGCTGCAACGTGACACGTTTGAGTACTTAGTTTTGTTTCTTATAAAATGCCTTCGTGTGTATTGAGATACTGTTCAAACAACTCGAGAAATATAAATAAAAGTCAAGGTATGAGTTTTCAACAGTAAGTTGAAAACACGCTTAATTTAATTATATTTTATCAATTTATTGTATCTCGTGACGTTACGTCACCGCGGAGGCGGAAGGGCGGCCATGTTTGTGTAAATTTCAAAGAGTAAGAAAAAGTTCATCTGCGCGCATTGATTGTCTATCTGTGAGAACATAAGCCCCCCCCTCCCCTCCCCTGCTTACCTCGCTGTCACCGAATTACCTACGCGCAATCTTTTGTTTGAAATAGCTTCTATTCTTCTTTCTCGTAGTACATTTAACTCAATGTTCCTGAGCCTAGAATTAATTCTGGAATAATATCACGATAATTATAATTTAATTAACAAATGTTTTGAAGACAAACAATTTATTATCTGCATCTGAAACAGAGTTGAAAACTGATATAAGTCTTCACCTTGCTGGAATGCGATGTCACTATTTTTTTGCACTATACCACTACAGAGACAGGATCTCAGCGATGAGAGCGAGAAATACGACCGTTGTAAATGATTATTCATCTCATATATTATTATTATTGTGTAAATGATGTTCCCTTCACGAATCCGATGAGCGCCAACCGAGTGAATCTGAACGATTGTAAGTATTAATCTAACTAGTGTACTTGAGCGAGGAGATACTTGCTCAAATATACTAGTTTTAAGGATAAGTTGTTAGCCTATACCCATATTTAAATCTCACTGATCTGACAGTAATGCGCTATAACTTTAATAGCACCACTAGTTTATAGCTTACAATCTGAATTAAAATATTTTTCAGTTAACCTTTACAGCAATTATTCTATTACTTAAAAATGAATCATAATAAAAATAACTGAGATGTTTTTTTCTCTTACGTATTTAAAATTATTCTCACGATCGATAAAGCCCATAAAAGTATTTTTTAACGAAAGCTGTGTCCCATCTCTAATATTAGTTCCATGTACTCTCACGTTAAGTCACGTTGCTATCAGCGCCAAAATGGCGAAAATCAAATGTCTTCATTTTGTCATCGATAATATGTAGTCCAGCGTACTAGTATGATAGAGGTCAGTGTCCGTACGTCATTGGATTGCAACCTTTTTGTTACGTCGCATTAATAGCAAATGACATGCTATTTTGCAATAACAATTATGAATGAATGATGAGATACGTCACAGTAATCTAATCGCGTCGTTCTCAGCTTTATAAAACAGTCACGATTCGGCTTTCTTGCTTCGAAATCTGAGAAGGGCAAAAGGGCATTTATGTTATTTCATGAAACAGCTTTTATATGTATTTTAAAGCTCACTTTTTCATAAATGTACCGCTTATGCTCTCAGCTTGTTTGTTCGATAAACAGAATGTAACAAAGCCAAAATGAATGCGAATTTTAATGCGCAAATATTAATTACACAATAAAATTAATAAAGCTTATGTCTACGTGGAAAGGACAATTAGATTGTGAGAACCGGACAACGTTTCACGCTGCTGCAGACCATAATTTGAGGATTATAAATTCTCTTTCGTGGGACGAAAAACGAGTAAGAATTGGTTACCGGAAAATAATTATACTTACATTTTCCATGAAAACTAGGGGAACGCGGGGCTAAACGTGCTGGGGGTAAGTTGTTCCAATGTGAATAGGAACGCAACAAAACAATACATTCTGCAAAGTAGCATACGAACACGGTAAATTTACGAGAATATTTTCTTGTTTCATACTTTTTAGAACGTTATTTTTTAGTAGTCGGGTTTAAGTTTTTGCACTTATTATTTATTTAATTTATTTTGGGAGTTATGCAGAGCCTGAGGGAACAAATGAACATAAATGCATATATACATATTACATAACGATCAACAAACACTTTGCGACGCCGTAATCGGGTAAAAAATAGTTTTCATGACTTTGACGGAATATGGTACGCTTGACAAAAATATCATGTACCAAACCCTATCTTAATTTTAAAATCCCTGTTCAATGATACCACACATGATGGGGAAGTGTGTTTTTTTTTGTTCTTGACTTGTGCACTCTAGAGGGCGCCACATTCAATTTATTGTGACCTCACATACCCTATAACCAGCGGACAAACAAGACGCTTCCAACGACACCTCATTTGTCAATGTATGATATGTAGTTTAGAAGTTATGAGGAAACAGATGAACATACATACACACATACCGGTATAAAACATAACTCTCCCTTTTGCTTCGCCGTAGTCGGGTAAAAACGGAGCGTGTCGTATGATGTTTTTCGCAAAACGTTATGACACTATGACGTTGCAGGAACCGTTTTAGTTGTTTCTAATTAGGGTAGAATAGTAAAACCAAAAAAAAACAAAATCGATGGAATAACTAATCCCACGAAATAATATTTATTTGCCATTGATTTTTCGTTAACTGTTGATAGTACACAAAAAATAATAACATATTTTGACGAACTAAAAAAAACTCTTTTAGCATTTGAAACCGAGATTTAATTTTTGAAGGATAAGTTTGTATTTGAAACAAACATACAACAACTAACCCGCATAGCTGGGTTAGTTGTCCCCTTCGATGAAGAAAAGGTTGTCCCGTTCCGATCGATCTTATAAAAAATGGTTTTCGTAAGAAAAATGTTTAACGATACACAAAACAATATCACTATTCAAAAACGGCAATAATCAATCTTCAAATATGTGCGTGAGCCACATAATATATTATACTTACACTATTTTCATAGCATAAATTTGTATTTTATGAAAATTGGCATGTTGAGCCCCGCTCTGCCCTACCTTACGATGTAACATTTTCATGTCAGTCAACAGAAAGGAAAGTCAACTCTTTTGGTTCATATCAAATCTCAACATATAACACATACAATGTTTCCATCGTTAATATAATGAGTACAAGGCATGTAAACTATAAATAAGACAACAAATCAATCCGGACTTACAAGTAATGTTAGTAGTTCAATTTTTACGGTAGAAAGACGCAGGTGTCACATAAACCTTCCGGACGATGTAAACATATTGTTTATAACTGGGAGGAATCTTAATTTGTTTGCAACTTTTTGAAACTCCACTCTATCATATTAATGGTAGAGTAGAGTGTACATACGATAAGTAATTTTAGTGATTTCTAAGAATATGTGGTATTATTCTTAGATATTGATACAATTTATCGAGTGTTTGTCTAAGTAAGCGAAGGCAAGAACTTTGCTCTGCTGCGACTGACCGTGATTGAGGAAGCAAACAGTTCACAGACTTGTACTAAACGTTTTATGTTAAAGAAAGACGTAAAATATGACGGATCGTCGTAAAATTAACGATCTTATATTTACGGATAGATAAATTAATGAACGGTGCGCCTTATCTGTTGGATTTGTTAATAAATTCTCTACTGTCGTATTAGACAGGTAGCTTCAATCTGTCTGTGATTGAAATTGTATCTGGCCACAAGCGTCCACTTCCAAGCATAGGCCTTCCGAGGGATCGGTACAATGAACGATCCGAGGCTCGCTTCCGTAATCTCCACGCTTGGAGGCGGATCTGTGTTGCTACATTCTCCGATGTTGTTGTAAATCCTTGTATAATAGTTAGACACACTGGCCACTTTCAGCACAAACAAAATTAATGAGCAGCATGGTTGAATCGTCTAGAAACTTAAACCACTCAACTTGAAATTGCCAGACCATCCGGAATTATATCAGTCAGATAAAGGTGATATCTTGCAGAAAATTAAGTCTAGTTGTATTATTATGTCAGTAAGGCAATCTTCGGTTTCACATTCTTTAGCTAGATAAAGACCGGGTCAAGAAAAGATCTAACCACCTACATACCTACATATGTCCTCGGGTTCCCTTGCGTGGCAAATCTTTAGTTTTTTGCAAATTACAGCTTGCAACATAAAGAGTCAGGTGAAATTTAGTGTGGAGAAAAGTGTTTCCTCTATGGGCACACAGGGAAATTACATCCCTGGAAACTGAGATTTTTCTGCAGCCGTGAATACCTAGTTCTTTCTTTTTGTAGACCTATTCTAATAAAGACGAACATTAAAATGAATTATACTTTTGTATAACATAAGATATGCGTAAAAATACGTCTGGCCATTACTCATTTTTTTAGTAGATCGTCCTCCACTGTATCCCGTTTGATTTGCAACGCCGTTCACGTAACAACCTAACCCAGAAAAATCAATTTATGATGATCCATTCTAACCCAAATTTTCCAGGTGTGTGTGGGATTATGTTATTTACAACTTGTCGTTGTGGCTGTCTCGATACAATTTACTGTTTTATATTATAAGCTTGTATGACGACCTTGGTGTTTCGTGCACGATTTCTGTATCTGTAATCTGCTAATGTCGCAGAATATGAAAATAGACATCCTCATACAATATTGAGATGTGTTTCGCTTCGCTCGCTCTTTGATGGCGAATAGCTTTGTGGTTGCTGACAGTGTGTTCTCTACGTGATTACCGCAATTGTGATTTGATTAGTTTAGGTCGTGACGCAAAGGGTTTATTTAAGTCTTGATTGTAGCTCTGTTTGTCAACTGGGATTAATTTAGTAAATTTAGCGTCGGTAGGTATTTCGGGATATAACATTGATTGAAGAAGAGAGTGTAATTAGCAGTGAGTGTCATGTACTAGTGTAAATGATTGATTTAAAACTATGATAGCATATTATTTGCTATAATCAATCAGATGAGGCGTGCAAATACCGGCAGCTCAATAGACAGATCTCTAAATCCTTGAAAAGAGACCTCCGCCGCTTCAATACCGAGCGTATTAAAGACGCGATCGAGCGAAATAAAGGCTCCAAGGTGTTTTCAAGGGATCTGGCTATTGGGCAGAGCCAACTCACGAAACTGAAGACCGACGATGGCAGGATCGTATCCGCCAAACCGGAGCTTCTCAGGGAGATCGAGACATTCTATGGGCAGTTGTACACATCGATCAGCAAGCCCGTTGCGAGTCTAGCAAATGACCCAAGAGCTAGATTGACCCGAGACTATACCGAAGATATCCCGGACGTCAGCCTGTACGAGATTAGGATGGCTCTGAAACAGCTCAAAAACAACAAGGCGCCGGGTGATGACGGAATTACGGCCGAACTCCTGAAGGCGGGTGGAAAACCGGTCCTTAGGGCCCTTCAGAAGCTGTTTGATTCCGTCATACTCGAGGGCAAAACGCCACAGACATGGTGCAGGGTTGTGGTGGTACTCTTCTTCAAGAAGGGCGACAATGCCCGGTTGAAGAACTATAGGCCCATCTCACTTCTTAGCCATGTCTACAAGTTGTTTTCAAGAGTCATCACGAATCGTCTCGCGCGCAGGTTAGACGAATTCCAGCCCCCCGAACAAGCCGGATTCCGAAAAGGCTTTAGCACCGTAGACCACATACATACGCTGCGGCAGGTTATACAGAAGACCGAAGAGTATAACCTGCCTCTCTGTTTAGCGTTTGTGGACTACGAGAAAGCCTTCGATTTGATAGAGACTTGGGCTGTACTGCAGTCTCTCCAACGGTGCCAGATCGACTACCGGTACATTGAGGTGTTGAAGTGTTTGTACAAAAACGCCACCATGTCAGTCCGTCTTCAGGATCAGACCTCGAAACCAATCCTTCTCCAGCGCGGCGTGAGACAGGGAGACGTCATTTCTCCGAAACTGTTCACTGCTGCGCTGGAGGATGTCTTCAAGGTTCTGGACTGGAGGGGGCTGGGCATCAACGTTAATGGCGAGTACATTACTCACCTCCGGTTTGCCGACGACATAGTAGTCATGGCTGAGACCATGGAGAGCCTCAGTAAAATGCTCGATGACCTCAGTAGAGCTTCCGAAAGAGTGGGTCTTAAAATGAACATGGACAAAACCAAGATCATGGTGAATGCCCATGTAACACCCACTCCTATCAAGGTCGGAGACTCTACTCTCGAAATTGTAGACGATTATGTCTACCTGGGACAAACGATCCAGTTGGGTAGGTCCAATTTCGAGAAAGAGGTCAACCGTCGAATCCGACTCGGCTGGGCGGCGTTCGGGAAGTTGCGTGGTATCTTCTCGTCCAATTTACCGCAGTGTCTCAAGACAAAAGTCTATGACCAGTGTGTGTTGCCAGTGATCACCTATGGGACCGAGACGTGGTCGCTCACAATGGGCCTTATCAGAAAGCTCAAAGTCACCCAAAGGGCAATGGAGAGGGCTATGATCGGAATTTCCTTGCGTGATCACGTCAGAAATGATGATATCCGCAGGAGAACGAAAGTTACCGACATAGCCCGAAGAATTGCCAAACTTAAGTGGCAGTGGGCAGGGCACATTGCTCGCAGAACGGATGGCCGATGGGGCCGAAAAGTTCTGGAATGGCGACCGCGAACCGGAAGACGATACGTTGGAAGGCCTCCTACTAGGTGGACTGATGACCTGGTTAAGGTTGCGGGAAGGCGCTGGATGCGAGACGCACGGGATCGGTCAATGTGGCGACGCCTGGGGGAGGCCTATGTCCAGCAGTGGACGTCTTTCGGCTGAAATGATGATGATGATGATGAATCAGATGAAAGTTTGCTACTACAAATGGGGTATCCACATCCTACTTCTACCTACTAGTTCATGCTAAGGAGAATTTACTAGGATCTCATATAATCAATCAGTTACAGCTATATAAATATCGCTTGAAAATACAAGTGTCTGTAGGAATGCTAAAGAATTGATGATACCCAACTGTTAAATTACATTTACCTCTAATGGTAGGTACTCGGTCACCAGTCAGACCATTACAAGATCATAGATTATTATCCAGCACGTGAACAGTATTGCGTGCAAAAGCCAGTTTATACTAGAATTGTTACTGGGATACAGCGACAATCATTTATCTTATCCGCACCGTAGATCTATGAACAAATTATTCACGAGTTCCAAAGCTGTCATTTGCTCCTCACTATGATAAATAGTCCGCTGTTTTGTTTAGATCACAAAATGTTTACGTAATAATATTAAAACTGTACTTTTAATGCTGATAAATGGAAAACATTAGCAATGATTGTGAATTCCCTGAGGTGATGAATATTTTCAAGTAATGATAGCCCCACTTCAGTTTATTGTGAAATCAAACATTTGTTATGATGAACAAAAACAACGACTGACTTTGGGACTCGACACTGCACGACACAAATGAACTGTCCAATAAATTATGCATTGTCATCAATCTTCATCATTTATTTAGTCGTATGACGTCATCTGCAGCACTCCTGAACACAAGTCTACTCAACAGATTCATACATGACACGATGCTTAACCTTTTGCATTATTACATTGAGTTACGGTAAAATACCAACCAAATTGAAGTCGCTTTTGGAAAAGTGAGAAATGTTTAGTTGACTCTTAAAAGTGGGTGTACGTCTCGAATTGTCCTTGTAGTTTGCTCTGTCGAGCTTTGGAATTTTCATGCTACGATACCAAAGGATTTGACATACCATGTGTGTGCCTCGAAAAACAACATATCTAGGCTATCTTCTTGTCACCCGCCCGAGGAGGTTGGTCATTGGAACACCCAAGATCAATATTCATTATATCTACTGTTATGAATTTAACTGTGCTTTCTTGAATAAAGAAAAACTTTTTTACAAAAAAATACAACCGACTTCCAAATAAAAACACTACGAAGTGAAAAATAACTTCAATTTTGGAAGTCGATGTTCCTGATTTCGTTTCTTCGTTTTTTGACACCGACTTCCGAAATTGTAGTTACATTCACATTGTAGTGTTTTTTATTTAGAAGTCAGTTGTATTTTTTTTGTAAAAAAGTTTTTTATTTTTTACTTTTAAATTAGAAAACGTAGAACAAAAACGTAAAAACAAAAACGAGAACACCGACTGCCGAAATTGAAGCTATTTTTCGGTTTGTAGTGTTTGTATTTGGAAGTCAGCTGTATTTTTTTGAAAATGTTTTTTACTATTATCTAGTACTCTCAGTTACTACGCCGCACCTGCACCTGGACCGAAGTATTTCCTTTTTAGTGAAACAACAATTACTCGTCCATACAATACTCGGCCTATTCAGAGACTATCGCAGTCGTACCCACTACACAATGCGTTGTAGTTTATTGCCATTCCGATGTGGAAATGTAAGAAATGCGCTGTCAGTTGCTGGGACTTTATTGATTAGTATTTGCCATTTTCTGTCCTATTTTGCATGTCTATTTATTGTTAACATTGTTTTATTAAATTCAGACAGGTATGTACATTAAGTACATACCTATCTGAATTTTTATAGTGCATATGTTATGGACTAAATGATTAAAACAACATTTTTCATAATGCCCGAGCAATTTGAAAAATGCCCAATATGAGTAGGCAATATGATAAAACTATTAAAATAATTAAATTGATCGGGATTTCTGAATAATGCCCATCACTCATTGGGCATGGTAATAAAAAGATATGCTTTTTTAAATTATTTTAATGTTGACATTAGTTTTAATATAGAATAGGTAAGCACAACGAAGTTAACGGCGTATCTATTTCTGTGTGCAGGATCTAAAGTAACCTATCCGTGTCAGGGTGCCCTATGTTCCCGAGCTCGCTTCGCTCGCTCTTGGACTAATTAACTGACCATAATTATCAATAATTAATTAATTAATATTATTAGATTTGATAATTGACAATATTCATAATGACCAGACAATTTGATAAATATAGAAATTTAAATCAGTATTCGTTACATTGCCCGATTTGACTTGACTAGATGCACAATGCCCGGCGGGCATTATAAATAGTGACCTGATTAATCACTTGGTCCAAGACAAAAACATTTTTTGAGCCTTAGCTTTAAAGCTGAAACCGATTAGACTAGAATATATAGTTGAGTAAAGGCAAGCCAAAATAGAGGTAAGGCAACGAATTAATTCTTTTTCAGTCTTATGATTTGGTCAAATACTAAACTTGTTTAAAATAGAATCTTAAAGTTAGTATTCTAGATAGATTTTGCTGACTTATTCAAAGGAAACTCGACAGTTTGCGAAACCTGTTTATGCAAGTTCTAGGAGTCAAAACGGAGAAACTAAACTCTGTACTTGTGAAGCTACAATGCGAGAATTCCGGTGACTATCTGATAAATTAACTCTCTGACTTAGGTCGCATTTTGCGAAGCGGCAAATACAGAGGTAACTGCTGCAGGAACAAGTTATATTTGATATTGATACCGAAATGGTTTCATTGAAAATACGATTCAATGACCAATTTTGAGCGATATAAATATAAAATGTCACGACTCTACTATCTTACTAATATTATAATAATCACACCATATTTTAATGATTTCTACTGACGATGTATTTTATATTAATGAATTATTATTTTATAAAGAGTTTTGTTTCATTGTATTAATTTTAATGAATATACAAATGATTTTTAACTATGAATTTGTAATTTTAAATAATTGGGATTGTGTGCCTTTTTGAATAAATTTTATTATTATAATCACACTAACACACTTTACACTAACACACTTCACACTAATATTATAAAGGCGAAAGTTTGTGTGTGTGTTTGTATGTTTGTTACTTCTTCACGCTAAAACGGTTGGACGGATCTGGATGCAATTTGGCGCAGAGATTGATTCTATTCAGGCACCGTCAATATGAGTTATTAAAATATATTAATGTTAATAAAAACACACACGCATGCACACACACACTATAGTACACACTATTTTAGGATATATTCTTTGTATTTTTTCTCGGTTAAGTCTCATCTTGTTTAATTTGTAATTTTTTGTTTAGATTCTGTTTCCCGTTTGTATATCACTTTTACCATTTCATAATTTGTCATTGAGGAGCGGGGGAGCACAGATATATATTTTAACGCGTTTCTGCAATAAACCTTTTTTATTTTATTTATTTAGTCAGGAATAGCACATAGGATACTTTTTATCCCGGGAATATGTATCTTCGGGTTAGTTTTCAACTTTCATGCGGGCGAAACTGCTGGCAGAAGCTAGTCATAACATAAACAAAATTTAGATTAAAAGATATTATGCAATGCTCTTGACCCCTTCCCTTGTGGAATGAACTTGGAGTAATGTTCATATAACACTAAAACCTAGCTCTGGCATCCAAGATAAAGCTCAGTCTAGACGCAGACGTTATTTGCCGTAAATATCATGTGAAAGTAATGGTTGGCTAACGTGTGCTCCGGACTTTAGGTCTCCGTCTGAGGACGTGATGACGAAATGGCAACAATTAGTGAGAAGTTGGGAACAAAGTTTCGAAGTTAATGCTCTCTCTATCTTATATCACATGTTCATGCAACTAATAGTGTACTGCATCGAACGATCATATTCTTATAAACATTACGATAGGTGGATAGAGGGAGCTAAGTCAACAACACAAGTGTCACAACAAGTCACAGACTTGTGATACATTTTATTTAGAAATTTTTTTTAGAGACTGGGGTAAAACCAAATTATTATAATAAAAACTTTTTACAAAAAAATACTACCGTCTTTCAAATAAAAAAACCACAAAGTGAAAATTAACTTTCTTGTTTGCGCTATGGACAACGACTTCCAAAAAGAAATTTATTTTTCACTTTGTAGTTTTTTTATATGGAAGTCGGTAGTATTTTTTGTAAAAATATTTTAATTTTAATTTTTGTGTTGTATAATGCTGTATAATGATGCTATAATGCTAGTATAGATTACCCGAATATCATAAAACTTGAACATGACCAGTGAAATGAGAGTGTACCAAGGTGAACTGTACATAAATCTGCGTACCACTTTAGAGGGTACTGGCGTGATGTTATTTTATGAAATGGTATAATCAATAAACAGACATGCGATTGAATCAATGCGAGAGATTTGCCGTTATTTATTGAAGAGTTCTGTTGTATATCTTCGAAGTTGTTCATCAGAACTTCACCAAATTAAAATGGGACCAATTTCGGAACGTACAAAACATTCAAACAAAAAAATAACAAAATCGGTCCACAATTGACGAAGAAATCGGTGAAAAAAAAAAAAAAAAATACTTAAAGGCGAACATAGATCCTCCTCCTTTTTGGAAAAAACAAAAAACCTGGTTGCAAAAAAATAATTAACTGAAAAGAGAATAACAAGTACTTGTCACGAGTCTTATACGTGCTGGTGGTGATCACCGTGGTGGTTTTAGTGAGGTAAAAATCCCTCACTAAGTGGTCTTTTTCACAAAAGTCCAGGCACCTTTTGAAGGTGTCCCCTCGTCAACAAAAAAAAGTATAAATTATTCATTAAATAAGTGGTGCTGCCAGCGGTGACAAACGAACTTCTGGTAGGTTTTTCTATCATTTTTTGTTTGTCTCCACCTGCAGCACCTCATAAATTATTTAACGTACCTATAAATTTATTATACCTAGTACTTGTTTTTCTCTTTTCAGTTAATTATTTTATAACAGTCGTGTTTTTTGTTTTTGTAATAATTTGTTTATTTTGGTTTATTAATGAACTAGTTCTCAAAATAACTTATGTGTTAAAGATGATTTATTTTGCTATCAGTTTTACGCTTATCTTGAATTTGTGCCAAAATAGTACTGTAGTGTTACGATATATATTTTTTTGCAAAGGTCTATTTAGTAGCTTTCATTTGATACCCATATTATTATGACAAAAAACCTGTATCACCCCATTTTTTTGGGGGGATGATACAATTAGTGATATATTTATAATTTATATAGCATATTTGGAGAGACACACAAATTAGACGAATCCAAGGACACCTAATATGTTATAATCCGTCAAGCCGTTTGTGCTGTAGAGCGTGCCATAGAAATGGACCTACATACATACAATACGCTCGATAAACATAACCACAGATAATATAATACTGACATTACCCTCCCACAGTCGTGTAAAAAGAGGGAAATGCAGGAAGAAAACGCGTTACACCGACCCCAACTTATTATGTTTAATAAGACAATGGCAGAAAGATAATGATGATGAGAAGACTTACCTTCAACAATAAATATATACGTGACCCGAAAATGCTAACCAGCAAATATTCCGCCGGGATTTTAATCTGTAAAGTCTCACTAGTATAATCATATTAGTTCCCTCGAAGGAAGAAAACAAAAGTCACCTCGGAATATGCACGTGATAAAACCTTATCATCTATCCTTAAAATGAAAGTCACATAATAATATAAAAGCTGTTATTGTAACATAAAAACATATTCCATTCTATAGGTGGTTTTACTACGTAAACAAAACATGAGTTGAAGTATATTTTGCTTTCTTCCTTTGAGAGTCTTGTTATGACTAAGCTTGTTGTTTGTTCTTAAGTATACATATATATTATACATGTTTAATATATTATCTACGATAGGTAGGTAAGTAGGTACATTTTACTTTCAGATTTCTAAGGAATATTTTACTTTATTCCCTAACACTCCTTATTTATAAATGTTTAGTAACTGAAAAATTCCTAATTCTACAAAGAGATTTTTTGACAGTTCAGAGATTTTAATAATAAGGCCCATCTTGTTTACTATTTCTTTCAATTCGAAACACAGCAACGGAAAGTTACCAAATAGCAGAATTTTTACAACCAAATTCGAGAGTGGTTTATCAAAACCCTTTACATTCGAACGCCAGCAATTTCACCAATAAAACAAAACACAAACGTAATTTCAAATATAACAAACAAAAGTTTAAAATACATGCAGATATAAATCGGACGTTCACTTTTCCAGGTTGAAAAACAACGATATTTTCAGTGAGGCGTGTTATTTAAAAAGTATTAAAAGGGATCAGCCTGTTTCCATATCGTCGCCATAATGTCCTTTGATGATATTATTTGGATATTCATTAATCACAGGAGCGAAAAACGCGAACAGATGTAAACAGATTTGGTTATGTCGGGGTAATGAATACCTCCGTTATTTACCTTTGTGTGAACGCTTTTGACGCTTGCCTGTAAACAAACACGATTTGGAAAATTTGCCCGACAACAACGGGTGTGAGAAATATAAACACATTCGAAAAGCGTAAGCAATAAGTGCTTATTAACATCGGTCAGGGGATCAGACTTAAACTTTAGGTCAGAAACTAACCTTACTCAAAAAAGTTTCCATGACATACAAGCCTAAAAACAAACGTAAATAAAAAACATACAACACATTTTTCATCGAGTAATTATACCGTCTAAAACCCACTGAAAGGCCGCATACATGTGGCTGCTTTCAGCCTTATTGCGCGTAAACACGGGCTTACATACAGATACAACGTTCACGTCAATCTGAATCTACTCTTTGATTTATTATTCCATGAATCATCGTAGCGTATCTACAGACTAATAATACTGAATTACCTTTGCCTACATATCATTCATCTCGTAAAAAGAGCGTAGTTTGGCCGTGTTCGATCTCGGTTATAAATAGTGATCGAAATGGCGGGCAAATTGACAATACGCCGACTAGTGATGCGCAATGGTGAGTCCGAATAGTTTGGCGGACCAACGCAAACTTCTTGTATGGGTGACAGCTCGATTTTATCAATCACTGGGTTCATTCGACTGAACTTTTCTAACTGATCTGACTGAGTTTTCTCGTTTTGATATATGAAAATGGTATTAACGTTCTTTCGTCTTCTTCTTTATTTTGTTTCTCAATAAAATAATGTCGTTTCAGATAGGTATTTTAAGGAGTATGACTCATATCTCGTTTATGGCCAAGTTTTCTTACCTTTGCGCTTCAAACGGCAGTAAAACGAAATAACAGTGGTGTGCCATAAACTCAGCCAGTATCATATCGCCTTAAATTATAAATAGTTTAATCGTATTGCATATAAACCTTTTTATCCTTAAAATTATTATCAATCCGTAAATATCCACGGAGAGTGAGTCTTCCTCATCGGGGGATAGGTACCTACGCATGTTGATCGATAATATTATTGTTATAATATTCAGTATGTTTCCCTAAACATGCTACGGTAGACTGTTGTTATCGTAATTTACACTTCAACTGCTTACATAACGTCAAAATAACAAATGTGAAAATACCCTAATCACATTAGTGTACCTATTTTGTATTTGAAAGCAGATCGTTGACTAAATTTTTTTGGTTTTCATAGACAGAAGGATTGTCCTACACTTACTTTTGACACTATCCTTAGGAATAAGAGAGAGGAAGATGGAGACAGACCTAGACATACCTATACCACAGATAATATAATACTAGCATACAGATTCCTCATCCCATACAAAGAAACCGTGCCGACGTAACTAGCGTTTTTCTTCTGAGATAGTTATTTTTATAAGCACGTCGATCGTGTTTGGTTCCGTTCCACGGCTATAGATGGTGTTAACAGCGACTTGCAAGTAAAAGGGTTTTCTCGATTCGAGACAATTTTTTTCTTTAACTAGGTACAGTGACGATTTGTTTTATAGTATTTGTTTGCAAGTTTTTACTGTTTCATTGTACCAAAATATGTAACAATACAAATTTAAAAAATCGAGTGGCATGCCTCAGAAATTTAAAACCGCGCCATCTATTGGAATATATTTTAAATGACCCATGCAAATAATCTTTAAAATGTGAATTAATAGCCCAATATTCCATAATTTTGTGCTTGGGAGAGTTGATTAAAAAATAACATAACATTTTTATGATCAATTCTAGAAAATATTAATTTTACACACAAATCGATGCATATCGCGCCATCTAAAGTCATTTATTGGAACCAAATTTTCTTTGTTAGCGCTAGGGTTTGTGCCTGTACCAACTACGTGCCTGAAAAGAAATATTTGTGATCTTACGAAACGGATTCTCAGTACATTAGAGCACAAATAATAGTTACTAGGCAAACATAGATTTGTCCACATAAAGCTCCACAGATAGCTGTGCCCGGCAGTCCTCCTGGCACAATTAGCCTTTCATATGACACCCACAGGATGTCAGGAGGAGGTCAATTAGTTGCCAAGACTGCTCGGAAAATTAATAGTACAACACATGTCAGTAAATAGATATACTTTAGAGGAAATCCGCCGTGATGGCTTCTTGATACAACTGATATTATTGTGGCATTCGAGAGTAATCTTAGGATGATTGACTAGGTAATCTTAGGTCGAATTTGGATTTCATTTGGCTCGACGGAGTTATATTTGTGGGCGGTAATGTGTTTATCAGTCTATGTATGTATGTATGTTTGTACCTATGTGGCGTTCTTGAGGCCAAACGCGTTGGCTGATTTTGATGATTCTTAACCCTGCGAGTGTCACTGGCTACATTAAAATTGGAAAATAACAAAAATGGTGGCGTTTGGGCGCCTTATTTATAATAATATAATTGTGCCCCACAGCACAATTTCTTTTTTTTCTTCCAAACCCTTCGTGTGGGTTTTAAGAGGTGTTTTCAAAAATATATAACACTAATATTTTAAATGCACCCAATTCAAAAAAAAAAACAAAAAAATTATAAATAAATAAACTTAATTAAAAAAAACAAAAATCCGACTGCTTAAAAAGCGAACTAAAAATACGTAAATAAGAAGAAGATCATGCTGTGCAGTCGTCGGATACATCTAGTTTTGCTCAGCCAGCTCGCGAACATGTATCCTCCGACTGCACAGCATGATTTTCTTCTTGTTTACATCTTTTAAGTTAGCTTTTTAAGCAGTCGGGTTTTCTCTATTTTAACAACACCAGTGGATGCAAAGCCGGGCAAGTATCAATGTGACGTTTTCAAATTCATATATGCTTTTTAAGTTTATCTTGGAAGTCACTGACAACGGTGCAGGAAAAACATTGTAAGAAAACCTGGCATTATGTATGTTTGAAATCTTCAACCCGTTTTGAGAAACCCTGCTCGTGCCTTCTCTGTGTGAGAAGAAGCCTTTGCTCTGCAGTGGGACAGTTACAGGCTGACATTATTATTACCAACACCAGTATTCAAATTCCCTGTTCAAAATTTAAGTAAAACAATCGATATAACGGTGTATCTCGATAATAATCTCGCTGTAGCCCATCACTAAGGCTGATTGCCCTGTTTAGATGGTGCGCGCACGATGCGGGGCCATCATTGCTACACGCGCCCAGTGTGAATTAGTACACGTAATATCTACGTCCACATCTACATACGTTTTACGACTCATTTTGTTAGCGCTGAACCAAGTAAAACTCGTGTCAAAATTCGTTGTGTGATGTTGAAAGCTTTCGCCTTTCGTAGCATGGTTACAGAGTTTTACGAACTGTAACTGAAATTAATAGGGAAAGTTTGTATCACTTCAAAATCATATCTTTGAATTTTGTTTGTTTTCTTGTCAATACAAATAAAATATCAGTCTATTTATAAGTTCTTCTCTAACAACAAACTGCCAACGAAGAAGCAAACATCGACGTCTTGGTGACGACGAAAATTCAATTCTCTATTTACATTTTCAGAGAAATACAAACATTTTCATAGTCGCAAGATTACAGGATCAATCTCATCCAGTATTCAGGCAAGTTTACTGGAAGCCGTATAAGAGCCGGTGGCGTTGTCTGCTGTAAAATCTCTAAAAGCAATCTTAGCAACGCGTTTTATGCATTGAACTTTGCTCTTCCTCTTTGAAGATTCTCTCAAAGTCGATTAGTTCGATTCGCTCCGTCCCCGATTGTTTATTGTTTTTGCTAGAGGATCCGAAATAAAAAGACATAGCCATTTGGCGTATATTGCGGCTGGCTTCATACATATTTGATAGAGGTCAGGGCAGCTGGTTTTAATACCTACATTTGCAGAAAATTTGGACTTTATATCAAACTAGCTGTCCCACGCGGCTTCGCTCCCGTCAACTGGCTACCTACCTACCCATCAACCCTACCTACTCTACATACATGATTGTTGTGTAATTAAACCGTTTACGCAGCGCACGCAACGGAAGCTCTCAAAAAGGAATAATTTTGCCCGTTTTTGCAACATTTTTCATTTATGCTCTGCTCCTGTTGGTCGTAGCGTGATGTTATATAGCCTATAACCTTCCTCAATAAATGGACTATCCAACACAAAAAGAATTTTTCAATTCCAACCAGTAGTTTCTGAGATTAGCGCGTTCAAACAAACAAACAAACAAACAAACAAACAAACTCTTCAGCTTTATAATATTAGTATAGATAGGTTACACTTATTTTGAGCCCCTGTTCAATGATACGAGATACGACATGAGACTTGTGCTCGTGTGATCAATTACTAACGCTTTGATATTCGAGATAATCAGACATAATTATACGGTCCAACGATTTCAATCGGAGTTTACGCTCACGCACTTAGCCCAATTTCAGGCAAATGATATCTTCGTGTTCAAATAGATTTTCACTGAAAATACATTTTTAAAACGGTCTCAATGACGCAAGAGGTTCTTCTCGTTTGTCAAAATAATGAAACGAAAATTGTAAGAAAGGCGATACCGGCTCTAATTCCTTGCCAATATTAATACAATTTAATTTTCATTATTACGTCTTCGCGCTTTATTAGAATGGTCCCTGTAGTGACAGGATTCTAATTCATACACTGATGAAAGTAAGCCGGGGGAACTCTCAGTACTCTCTCTCCTAATGAAATTGTGAATTAAATCAATGATATTTATTATGAACGCAGCCCTTTTTGTGTAGAGCCTGTCACAGGAGATTAAATTAATAAGGAAAGGCAGTAGGTACGCCATTGTACCAGCTGACTATCATGTAAACAAAAAAAAAAATATCGATATTCTGTGGCTAAATCGACTCTCTATATCGATAGATTTTGGAATTTTCATGATCATCATAACACTACCATTAAACGTTTACGTAGATTAGAACATAAATAAAACAGGATTTAGTATGTTAAAGCTGAAATGGATAGTCTGTACAGTGCGTCACAAATGTCCCTCAGGGGATATAAATCATAATGGTCCAAATGAGTGCACGGCTAAAATACGTTCACGGCCAAACAACAAGGCACAAGCACGTTCAATAGTGACATAACATCGAAACGACCCGTAGCATAGGAAAGGCCACGCAGCATCTCTATCTCTAGCGTCTACGTAACGTTCACGGGATCGCCTCGCGGGGTGAAAACCCTTTTGCGGTCGCACAAAAACATAAGAGACGCGGCGTGAACAAGGTAAATAGGAATTAAGAGAGAAGGTTCAAGGGCTAGAATCGTGGGTGCCGCGCGCGAGCGGGCAGTATGTTCGTCCTGCTCGCTCGCGCCCTAGGCTGCGACGCGCAGTGACGCTCCAGTCGCGGTCTGCCGGCCGTCGCGACGCTCGGGGCCGCTCCGCCGCGCATGCCGCCCGCCGCCGCCGCGTGTGGCGACGTGATGCACTGCTAGCACCAGCTCGCTGCCGCTACCAGCCGGTGTCTGCCCGGTGCCGTGTGCCGTGCGACCGGCCCGCGGCCCTCTCGCGAGTGTCCTCTCTCACAGTGCAGTGTGCCACTGGGGCATTGTTTTATGTTTGTATATTTTGAATACACGGCTCATCAGTGACAAAATTTGATCCATTCTTGATTCAGTTTTCACTATCTGAAGAGGTGGAAACCGCACGCGAGTTCGGTATGCTATCGGAACACTCACGAGACCCTTATCCCTGTTTAGGTTAGGTTAGTTATATACTCCTAAGTATATTATATTCGCTCGTAGCGATTATTGTAACGAGTTACGACACATAAAAGATAACAGTTTAATCCGAATATCACGCAGTAAAAAACATGCATTAGCGCTTTGCGCAGCGTTGCTTACTAGTACTCTAATGTGTAAAATATAATTCCGTTAAAGTGTCAAGGTTCTTTGGAACACGCAATGTTTTTATGAATAACGTCAATTCTGTAATATGATCGCAGTAAAAAACTACTTATCTACAACAACATCTTTGGTAAAGGTTATCTAATACTTGCCTTTCCAAAATTAATAAATACAATGTTTTAACTCTCTCAGCTAAGTAAAGCACACGACAGTCATGGTAGGCTCTCCTTAAAACAGTCACAGATTGTAAAAAGCAAGATTTCTTAAACATAACCCACATTGAAGATATTGATTTTGTGAACAACTTGTTGCATGTTTGTTGGTCCACTGCGAAATAATATTTATAACGACAATAGTCTGAACAAAATTAATTTAAAGCGACGCTCTTAGGAACATTCATGAACATTCCGTTTCTGTATTTAGATAATGTTTATTATACAATAAACTATCTCAAGCTATAAGCAGGCAAACATATTTTACGACATCTGCACACTTGCTGGGCTATCGCTCTGATAATTAATCTTAGTAATTTAAGAAAGTAGGTAAATTATTGGAGACATAAGCATGATCTACGTCTTATCATAATCTCAAAATATATTATTTTTATCGCTTCCTGTCATCAACTCTTTCCAACATCGTGGTTGCTTGATGTATTTTCGGCAAATGTCGTATTAGTAACACGTTCCGTGGTTATTTAATTTGTTTAAACGTTAAAATGTAACAAATTGGCCGTGAAGCTGAACGCATCAATGTCAAATATATAAATATCGTCATGTCACTAATGAATACCAGATGTCACACTTTTCAGCACATTCACGAAAAAACGATTTTTCGCTAACTTTAAATGGACATTAAAAATCCTTTCATTGAGCAGTATCACACGAGTTATATGGTAATAGCAGTCAGTAAAACCAACTGAGTTTTCGCGTAACTACGGCATGATAATAAGATTAGATCGTGATAATGTTAATGCAGCAATTAGATTGTACGAGTATATATGACGATGTAAATACAAATAAAAGGTTTTTTAGAGGCTTCTGTGATAACAGTAATTCAATTTAACAAATGCATTGAACGATTTACGTTTCATCGTACATAAAAGTTCCAGGATTCCTGCCAAGTTTTGTTTTTCTAAATCTGTGGTTTGCAAGCTCACTTGCGTATATTGGATTTGTGTTTACACGAGGCAGCGTCGACGTCGTAACGAGTTCTAATGAATGGTATGAGGCATCTAATTAGCATCGTATAAATCTTGAAAGCGAATTTAGCGATTGAACAACGCGAAGAGCAACAGCCCCTCTCCGTTTAGTCGCCGATGACGTACGAATAGCTACACAATTGAAACCAGCGACCGCTCAACGAGTAGTAATTGTTTCTGCCGATCGCTATTGGGCTGGCAATTCCTTATACAGGTCATAATAATATCATTGAATAAATGAAACTGTCTCTGTTCAATGTGTTGCCTGACAATAGCAACAAGGAAGTACTGTGACGCGTTATTTGGCATCGTCACAATGTTCCGACTGATTATTTCTATGTACAGCGACCTTGACCGGCGATATAACCATTAAAATTGATTGCTTTTAAAAACTCCCAATAACATAATGTGTTTTATTATTAGGGTTTTGTGTTGTTTCATCCATTCTAATGAAATGAGTGAATTTACAATTAATAAAGGTCACAGCTATCATTATCGATTGTCAAGTAACAAAAGCTTTATGGCAATATAGAGCGGTGAAAGTATTGAACATTGAATAAAATGGAAAGTATAAGGTTATACTATAAAATATAAATTGACGTGTTTGTCTAGACTTCAGACTGAAGCTAAATATACAGAACACTTTTTCGTCACGTTCAAAGCTACCATCGGTGTTCTAGAAGAGAATATTATGAAAATTCCTTTTTCATTTTTAAGCTGTTTCAATTTTAGAAATCTTGTATATTTTAAAGATGCTAAGTGTGAATTTATCGCTAATATACGTCGTTACGAGATGCTTATATTTTGGTTACTAAAATTTCTACAGTAATATGAGAGTGAGGACAACAGTAAACAAATAATTGCATACACATTAAATCGGTATAATTGAGCGTGTTATAGCAAAACCAATTATGATGATTACCTCGGTTCAGGAATTGATTGATAGGAATTTATTAACGGCCTAAGCTAATTAAATAAAACCTTTATTAAACTGGAGCTCAAATGATTTAAAATTAATACTCTTTTGTGTGTACTCAATGTACTTATTCATATTAGTCGTAATCCTATCTAAGTAGAATTTAATAAAACGATTTCGAATTGTAATACATAATATGACCAACTTTCCTTGTATTTAATAATTATGTCCATAAATTATTTCTGAGTTTATCTTGTTATCTACAGCTGAATTAAGATTGGAATTTAAATTCAATTTATCTGACGATAATTTTAAAAATGTAAATAAATATACGCTTAGTCAAATGATAAATGATTTTATTTCTGTAAGTTGGTTTGTACAAACACTTTTACATGTCGAACATATTTTTAAAACTAGATGAGGTCGGCGTTTCCTATCTGACTACTCTGAGAAGAAAGGCCGAAACAAACTCAGAGGTCACAGTCTCTTTTAAAGTCCAGACAAAATCTTGATTAGATCATGTGAAGACCATGTAGACTGATGTCTGAAATGGTCTTTTGAGGAAAGAACCAGCCAGATTGAGTGGACCTGTCCAGTCAGTGCACGCATTTGTCAATAACCGAGCAGCTCAACTCAGAATTTAAGGAGCTCAACGATTCGACGAACAATACCAAAGAAAGGACATTCGGGTAGGCCGCATAAACTACTCAAACTGCCAGACCATGATTAAAAACTAAGATAAATTTAAATAAAAACAAAAAAAAAAATATCCACATAGTCTTCACATTCACAATAATTAAAATAAAATAATATAATACTTTAAAAAGTAAATATTCTTGTCATTGCAAGAAAACCAAAAAAATAAAAAAAATATTTATAATAACAAAATGCATAGTGCAAAATATAATAAAAAAACAAAATTAATTGGAGCAGCTCAATCCCAAGCCTTTTTGTCCTCAATGTAATCTTTTGTTGTATAAAACGCTTTCTGGCACAACTTCACAAATAAATCAATTACGAGATATATCATAAATACGGAATGATAGTCCATTTTTTGTATCTCCTCCCAGTCATTACATTTTCATTCAAGTAAATATACCGAAAAACTATTCAACTTAAGGAAAACTTGCGTAATTTCCTTATGGGCTTATGTTATTATCGGTGTTATTGATAATAATGGATGTGTTTACTTGTTTATATTATGTATTACAAATAACGACGTGCCTCGAAAGAATTTCAAATCGTTCTATTTCTTCTTTTTCTCATTTGCAAATGAGCCGATATCGTCTATTCTGCCAGCGTAATTTTTTATTTTAGTGATGAAAATGCAATAACTTTTTGTAATCTATTAAACTAGTGGCTCTGTGAGCTGTAGTCCTCGAGAGTCTATCTTTTTGAGTTTCTGGAAAATTCAAAATGGCTCCGTCTTTTTGAAAAAAATCCAAAGACTGAATAGACAAAAAAACATATATTCCATATAATAACTATTTCACGATAATCGGTTGAGAAATGCAACCTGTAGGGCCAACCAGCCGGACATCCAAAAATACGAAAATATTTTTGGCCAAGCTGAAACGGACACGCTTCGCGCTCGTTCTGTCAAACACAGCTACGGAAAGTGTTATTCCTCTTTGACATACGTCAACATAGTGATAATAATTATACTATTCATAACATAAGATGCAAGAAACGAAAACCATTTGACTAATAATGCAATGAAGACGTCGAATTATTTAAAACTCAGAGGCTCTAGACAAAGACATCAGTGATAGCAATCTTATCGAAATGCCAAAACATAAGGGATTATTCTCGTGAAATTTCGATAGCACTTGTTAATGCCATACATTTTTGACGTTTACAAAATTGCTATCGCTAATAGACTGTCACTTTTGTTGAGCCTCAGGCTGCATACCCAGCAAGTTAATTTAATACGCCAGAGGGACAACTGAAATAGGTAAACGTCAAATCAGTATTCCTCTTTAGCATAAAACATGGTCCGAATTCAATCGCTAGGAATCGTTCTACAAACATACGAATTGATTTACCCAAGTTAGGCCTTTTGATGAATAAAAAAATCTTTTGGAAGAACCAGCTAGGCCCAAAGTGAATTTGCTTCCATATTCATTCAGGGAGACGCGGGATAGTAGCTAACGACATTATATTCAGCCTACCTACCGATCCTCGAGATCTCACGTGTGAATTATTTGATTGTGTCTATTGAAAGGTTTAAAGTACGATTTCATTTGTCTTTCTTTCACGCTCCCTTTCTCGATATTCGTGACGGTGGCTTTACGCGATCGGCAGGCTTACATATTTTGCAAGAGCAAAACGATAGCGATTTTATACGCAAAAAAAAACTGTCAAAATCTCTAAAACTTCCGTATTGCTTTCAATACAGAAGTTTTAGAGATTTCAGTAGTTTTTTTTATAAGTAAGTGCATTGACTAACAGCGAGCGATTAGCAAACGATTGTGTAGGACCTACCAGAATAACTACACTGTAAGTAATTCCGACTTCTAGGACATAAATCGTTTGATTGCGCGATGATTGCTGATTGCTCTTTCTTACGTAATAAGCCTATGGATTTATTACGACCACATATCTGTTCAGCTTATTTTATACTTTGGTGGCTTGTGGTGGAAAGTTTTATCATTAAACCAATCTAAAATAAAAAACATTTCATCAAAATTACGGCCACATCATCCCATCAGCATCGGTTCAGTGGTTTACGAGATAACTCTGACTCTAACTTTACATTAAGGTGCGGTATTAGGTTTTTGAAGGTTCGTCATAATGTCCTTTTCCTTTTATAAAATTCAAGTTTAGTGTACAAGTTGTTACGTATTCATGTTAATAAATTGAGGACCTTATTTCTGGGCAAAAGCATGTATATTTCGGCACCCAGCTGTTTATTTCGTGTCGCCGAACAGACGGTATCGACGCGCGGTTTCTATTGCTTATTTTAATATTTCAATACGGCTGGAGGTGAATTAGGTATGCACAAAGTGATAGCCTGTGAAGAACTCTGCGACTCTGCTTGGCAGTTGTCCAATACGTACCTACATAAAGCGTTACTTTGCTATACGTTTTCATGTACGCCTGTATTCCCATCGCCATGAAACTTCAACATGACTGTATGTATGATTTCAACATTGTAGCATGTAGATGCTCTAATGTGTGCTTTGACATATTTATTTATATTTTATTCGAAATGTTCAACCATACGTCTGGATCTAGAGCATGTGAGTGATTCGATAGCATGTAATTCGATGTTTCAATGTAATACATAATTATGTTTCTGTAGGAAATTATAATAAATAACTCAGCAATGGGTTAAAGTGAATTTATCATATTTGTATACGTAAGAAATTTACGATGATGCCGAGATAATAAATCCGACGTAAAAGACAGAAAACGAACACAATTCCTGGACATAGTTGTTTTCCCTTCGCCCTTCCCTTCCTTCTATAAAAGTTTTCCTCTTGAGATTCCCGATAATAAGCGTTCATATAAGTCGACTGACATATCGATACCTTAACTTATCTTAACTTTTAAGCCAACTTCGAAGACTGAACTAGATGTTTCTAACAAATTCTTATTAAAAAGTGCCAAAAAAACGTAGAAGATAAGGGAGTTGATTGGTGACGTGTCGGCGAGGCGATATAATCAGTGCAGTGACGTATGGTGATAAGGTGTGCGTGCGCATGTGAGTGTGTGTTAGTGTGTGCGGCGCGCTCACGGCGTCACGGTGGTGGGAGGCGGGGTGTTCCGTTGCTGCGTGCCCTGGTGCGGGGCGCGCGCGGCGGCGCCTGCCGACGACGCCGACTATGCGTTGCGGGAGGGCAGCCCGCAACTCTTACACGACGACTATGGTAAGTGTTATTTTATTTATTTTAACTGACTATTGACTGATGCGATTACCGGGAATATTGAGAGATTTCATATTTTTAGACATCGTGAATTGCAAGAAAGAGCGTTTATACTGTCATGCGGATTTGTTTCGCCCCTAAGTAGATTCTAATATTTAAAAATTAAAATAAATTAAATTCTAAAATATAGAAAACCATGTCCACATCCGTGTGCAGGCAAATCCGCATGACAGTAATAATACCCGAAAGCGTGAATCTCCAAAGTAAGAATATTTATAAAATGAAAGCTAGCAAAGTGCCCAATGTCCCCAATATTCCCGGAAAAGTCCACCCCGGCTCTATTTTGACAAAACCAAGCATATGCAATTGGGCTACGGTTACGGTCGAACCCATATTATTCAGAAATATTGCATGTGATTGCTTGGGTTCGAGTACCGATATCCCGAAACCATTAGGAATTTAGTTCCATGGCGAAAGGTTTAGGCAAAAGAGGTCTCATTGTGTGATGGATTTCATAGATTTGAAGTAGGCTTTACTAGTGACAGCATAAGACCCATTATTGCGAAGTTACAATATCAGTTTGTTTACATTTAGGTCTAAATGTCAAACCAATAGCAATGATGTAGAAATTGATTAATTGATTTGATTGTAGGAAGGCAGACATGGAATATGACATCGAGCAATATTAGTCATCAGTATTCACCATTGTTAGTCAGTGTCAATATTAGTATTTATACAAATTGTTTACTTTTTAAAGTGCGCTGCAACACATAGACCATTACTAACATCTATTATTGTTAAGCAATTATCTATCAAGCAACTATTGACATTCAGATTGTTTTTATGAACGGCTAAGGTTATTTAAATAATGTTTTATTGCAGATGTCATAATTATTATAGTTTGTTGCGATGCAATATGACAGCACAATAAGTGGACCCACATGTGTGACTTGTTGAAATATTTATATGATTCGTTCAGCGCTACTGAAGGAATAATATGAAAGGAAAATGCATATGATTCAACAATGTGTTTCTGTAGTTCAACATCTGGGTGTTTACCATAATGGTGGTGTTCACATAACATGCAAGGATATATTTTACCAGTGCCATATAATTGAGAGAGCCTTTTGCAATATATATGCAAATATGCAGACTTTAGACTGGCATTGAGAATTACGAGAAAAAACCAATTTGAAATTTGATATAGATACTGGATACATTTGACGTCAATTGGAGGCAAATTACTTGGTAATGGAGCTTTACCAACTTTTGACGAGTCTAAACTAAATACAAAACAAAATATTGACTCAATCTCGCACCAACGTTATAATAAACAAACAGTGCTAATGAGTTCTTCGGCGAACATTTTACAGGAAGTTGAACCTTGTAGGGACAAGCTCTTGGCACCAGATGCTGCAGACATTCTGTTACATCAACTTATCTCGTATGTTTTACACAATTTGCATTCGGACTCATTGCTTACTTTGAATTTTCTTTGATCTTAAATGTAGAACATTTTCTTAAAAGATTATTGTTTTAAGAAGAGTCAGGTAGAGTCCGTCCAAAAATGCTTCCTATTCAACCGAAAACCGAAATTGTTTTTTTTTAAGCCTTTATTTGATACAAGAAAAATAAACACAACACAGAGACATTCCTTTTCTGTCTCAATCGAAAATTAAATTTCGTCTTTTCTCACAGACCTATGCAAGAAAAATAGGTTTGCCTCATTTTCACAGTTATTGTGCTTTTATTTATTGATTTTTCTTAAACACGCTTGGAAATTTGAGTATTATTTGGACAACCTTCTTCGAGATATATCGAAATTGCTGTACTGGCGAAATAAATGCGAGCAGCGGCCGGCAAAAGTTGTATGAAAATCCATATCTGTCGTGGTTTAGCGGCCAAATAGACATAGTAAACTCATATCTGTCGTGTAATTTAAAAATAGAACGATCTTTTACTCCGAAATATGGCAACAGGGAGGTAACTTATCAATGCTTTTATTTAAATTTCGTACTGATTTGCTAATATAAAGCTGTTTATTGAACAAAAATAACAAATGAACACTTTAACGCGGGAAATATTATTGTTGTTAGTTGTTCGTCATTGATTTTGAAAAGTGATTGTATTTGACAAATAGGTATTACTTAGTTTTAATTTCGGCGCATTATTTGAGAAAAGTACTATACAAGCCTTGGCCACAACTAGGCATTGATGGACTTTACACGTTCGTCCATCAATGCCTCTTTTACTGGCCGCTGCAGTAATTTACTATTTTAAAAGGTTGAATTTTCTGCAAATAATGAAATTGAAAATTCAGTCGCTAACAAAATTCGGTCGGTCTCTATCTTCAGGTACGCCTTCAGCGTTTTTGTGTAATACTTTAAAATATTTACTTTAACTAAGAACATTATCAATCCATCACCGAAGGAACAATGAGCTCACACAAAAGATTGCTTCCTTTATAACAGAAAGTCTCGAGGGAACTTTATTTATTCTCAACATCGATTCATCAATGGGTTTTCATTTCCTTTATTGGCGGTAAATAGAGTTAACAGTACAAAAGAAAACGCAGTGCAATTTCAATTCACGTTAAAGGTTCCAATAGTTATAAACCTGAAGTTAGTTTTGCCCGACTTGTTGGCACAGGAATCGAGTGTCGAAGTTTGCTGAACGACGTTAAATTACTCGCCCAAGTTAAAGGTTACTCGGTAATTAACTAAGAACAAAAAGGTCTTGCCTATTTCAGCCTCGCCCTTAAACTTGATAATACAATTAACGCAAGACTTAATACCGTACATCGTATTATTATGTAAGCATTAGTAAACTAATGATGTCTCTGAGGGAACTGATTTCATTTACTTTGATCGGATTTCACTCTCTGAAGGGTTCTATTTTGGTTTTATGAGCAACGGACTGGAATTCACTTCTCCGTAGTAAAATTTGTAATCGTTTCGTTGCTTCATCCATTCGGAAAATGTTCGTTATTGATTTATTGAAAGTTAAGTAAATACCGTCTATTCAAGCTATTACTGTGTAAATATTCATTGTCTATTCATATACAATATGCCCGGACTTGCAGTAATAATACTTTCAAGCCTTAAAATACACCAAATTTTATCGATAAAATTCCTCACATACATAAGGGATGTAATCCACATCCCCTCAAAGATAGAGCAATTTTAGTATCTGGCTTACTTACTTTGATATCTACATAATCTAACAACCATAACTTTTTATAGCATAGAGAATCTTTAAACAATATTTAATTAACACACAAAAGGCAAGATATTTTTGTATTGAGCCACAAAAATCAATCTTTAAACATAATTTCACTAGATTTTATATTTTTCTTAAAATTCTGCAACATTTTTTGGAATGAACATATTTCTTTTATGTTTTTTTTTTGTTAGTCTTTGAGTTGTACTACACACTGACATATGAAGCACAGCTCTTAACCAATTAGTTTTATTGTTATCTTAAAATAACCCCAGCGCATTTTTGTCTAAAAGTTTTTCAAAAAAATTAAGAAATGCAATGTTTGTGCAATGTGAGGAGTTTCTATCGACAAAATCAAGTTTATAATATAGTCACCTTAAAATTTTATTACTACACAACAGGACACATTGTATATTAGAGTGACATATTCAAAGTAAAGTTGCGAAACTAATTAAAATAACTTCACCCCATATTTCCCTGAAGTGAGTGTTTAATCGACTCACACTTCACGCCTACCAATTAGTTTACAAGTTTTATCGTCAATTAAATGCGAGTTTACATTGCGAGCGATCCTGATGTTGCATGGGGCTATAGAGCTAGGGGGTTATAGGGATAGCCCATAGCTCCATAGGGAGCTATGGGGTTATGCAAGTTAACATAATGATGGACGGGAGTGGTCGCATTTAGCTACACAAACATTGGCGGGAGGCGGATCGATGGAAGACCCCGCCGCCGCGACACCCTTCTGTTGATTTTAAATTAAGCCGAGTTTTCACCACTAAAAGTCAATTTATTTAATGTGTATCTCCGCCTAGTTCCAGAACAGTACCGGCTGTTTACACATGACATAGATTTGCTTTTAATTAGCACCGAATTTTAAAGGTAAACTGCCGTTTAGTCAGAACAATGGTGGCGTCAGAACACGGCGCTACGTATTAATGAAGCATTTAAATCCGGTGGCCGTAATTATTTCGATAAAAACTCACAAAGAATACTAAGCTCTACCACCTCCCTTTTATAAATGGTTCCGTGGCACCGTGGCAATATAATGACTTGGGCTATTATCGTAATGGCCATTATTTCATTATGATGCCCACAAGTTTCTACGCAGCAAAGATCGTTAATCACAATCAATCCTTTACAATGTTACGTTTAGTTTCTCAATCCAATATTCCCTATTCTATTAGTCGGTTGACACAATCCGGTTAAACTCCCGTTAAAGCAATGCTATTAAACGATATCCCGTAGTTAACCGGAGAAGTCGGATTGATTAAATTTGAAAGCACCTACCTAGCTATTCAGTGAGAGAGAAATCCCATTTGTGGCTAAAACTGTCGACAGAGTTTAAACGTTGGGTGTGCTTAACTGGTCGCCTGTGTCACAAAGCACGAATATAAAACTATAGAGAAAAACATACACGTCCACACAACGGAGTATGTATTACAGGTCCCTTATATTGATTTTGCTTAAAATGTAGGTCAAAGTTCCGATAATGTTTTGGAGACTAAAAATATGATATTGGCTTCTTCTTTTCTCTGTAAAGGATCCAATAAACCATTCACTCCGTTGCTGTGTAACTTATTATAGAATTAGGGGCTCTTGTTGTTTATTCACATTTCAAACTCCTCATGTTTTATCGGAAATCGATATTCAATATGACTTACCAAGTACATTAAAGTAGTTGTTATTATACTGAAGTCTTTGGTACTGTTACTGAGTTTTGAATTGACCAGGATGTCGGGAGTTGGGCTATCGATTCATAAAGGCCTTGTCGTGAATAATTAAACGTTGTATCACTGGCCACAGCGATGCTCCGCTCAACCTCTAATTTCTCGGCCGATTAACTTGCCTTAATGTTACGTACACCACATCACATTAAACAACCCACGACTTATCAAGCTGATGTAGGTACTCGCCAAATAAATTCGCCGCATAATAAGTTTTAGCAAACACCTATAGGCCTTTGATATTGGATGTAAAACTCTCCTGAAGTCCGAAAGGAAATTGTTTTTCTTACCGTTTGTAAGCTTTTTGAAATGTCTAACAGGTCCTTTGTATATTTTTTCCTACTTCATCGTTATTCTTTTCTGATTAATTTTGTTGCGGGATCCAAGACAGTTAAGTTCATCCTCAAGAACTTCGTCGAGCTTCATTGCCTCGGCGCTTTTCTGGTTCTCGCCACTGTAGATTCTAGCTTGCAGGACTTGCAGTGTTTTGGGAATGGTGCGGTGCACTTTTCCCAAAGGTCATTTGTAGGACTCTGACCGTATAAGATTTTAAAGATAAAGAGGCATCTCGTTAGTTAGTCCTAAGCAATGAAAACTGCTTTTGTTAGCTTAAAAATTGGCGAGAATATGTTGTTATGTAAACAGTCGATATCTCTTAACTATCCGGTCATAAGTGTTCTTTGTACCACTTAAGTATATCAATAACAGGTTATATCATAATATTATTATGTTCAACTCCCACATAGAATGTCTGAGCGCATGTTTTCCAGTTCTAGTCAAAATTTGCATACTAAATTATGTTGATCGTCGTCCCTTGAGTTTTCTCCAAGTAATATTGATTTTCACAATCCAGGTGGCTTGGCCGCTTCATTTTATATAATCTTATTATAAAATCATTGATAATCAAGAAAAATAATCTTATTTCATATTCTGATCAAAGCCTGAACTCAATTTCTCAAGGGAGGTGGAAATTACTCGTTAAAACAGAGCCCCTCGGCGTAAAACTACGCCTGATGAATACATAATTTCAATGTACGCGTTTAATAACTCTTAAATACCTATTACAAAGTACTGATGACTAATATTGGAAGAAAGTGATTGTTCATTATCGATAGCACAGCTTTTAATACAGTGCAGTAGATCCTCTTTTCTTTACTTTCGATATAAAAAGTGTTTAGGTTTGATGGGCAATGTAGTCTAGCTAGCGTTAGAATACTAAACAGTTGTATTTGAAAGTATAAAATCTTTACTCCCTCATATATTTAGAAGTTTCTCTTTTGCAAAATACTTCGAAGCGTTACTTTCTTCACAAACTGTTATATATACAAATTAGGCAAATTCGACAATCAAGGAGTTGGTAACCGCTATCTTGTGAATTAATTTGATCTTTAGCAAATTTTCCTTGTGCGAAAATAGGTAGCTGAGATCTCTACAGTTAATACCTTCGTCTTTGCTCGACCTGTTTGTTTAGAGACTTTATTGCTTGTTTTCAGTCGCCCCAGAGCCTGTAATAAGCTCACCGCGTCCAATCGGTCAACAGTCCCCGCTGCCGGGGATTGAAGAGGAGGACGATTCTGATTGGCCTCTCGAGGACGCCACAGACTTGACGATCACACCGTCTTACAAGAGTACCCGAAGTAGCACTGACACTGCGTATACTTCGTCGAGAAGTTCGGGGAAGAAACGAAGTTTTGGGAGTCCGTCGTCGGTGAAGATATGTATATCGGCGGCGGCTAGGAAATCTAACAAAGCACGTAAGCGTGGCTCGGGGGCGGCCAGTGCGTCGCCGTCGCCCGGGCAGACCAGCGAAGAGGCTGCGCCCGCGCCGCAGCCTGCGCTCGGCAGGATGCAGGCCGAGCAGGGCAGCATTGGGGAGCTGCAGAAGTACCACGGCAGATACCTCAAGAGCCGGCGTCACACCTTAGCTAACGTTCGGTGAGCCCAAAATTTATTATACCCATTATTTTTATGATAATTCTTATATTGATAGGATTGGTCCTCCACAATATTGCCCAAGAAAAGGAGAAATGGATGGAAGAAAAAAAGCCTTGGGGGGAAAAATAAATTAAATAAAATGTATCGAGTGCCACTACTGTGTTGGATCCTGACCTACAGCCACTAAGTAGTTTGCATAATAAAACCATGTTTACAAATGTTAGGAGTAGTCAGCCTACAATAGCTTAATGATACTCAATTGTTTATTAAACGCAGGCTCATAAAATTTACTTTACGGCGTCACGAAGTACATTGGAGCCATTAACTACGATGCACGAGTTCATATACATATTTATAATGGAGGGTGTCATAGAAAATTTATAGTTCTTAAGTGTTTTACGAACTAGACGTAAATGTTCTACACACCTAGGTAACGTTCAAAATCTGTACCTACGAGTACGTCATATTATTCAACTGTTTTGTTTAACTAATGTTTTCTTTCTTTTTTTGCATGTGGTGTACACAGATTAAGGTAAGTTTTGACTTTAAACGAATTAAATAAAATTAAACTAACTTTACTATTATAAGTATTCTTTGATTAACGTGAAATATCATATAAGTAACATTTACCTAAGACAAAGAAATTGATTCAGTTTTCTGTCCCATCAATAAACGATTTAAAAAAAATTGTTTTAACATTAAAAACTTATTTCAACTAATTAACTCAAACAAAAAACATATGCCTTTTCCATTTCACGTATTTTTTTTAACTTTATTTAAGATAAGATAAGATAAGATAAATTTATTAGGACACCTTTCTTTAGATACATTCAGCACAAGAAAAAAAAAATTGTAAAAATTATAACTCAAGAAAATACAAATATTTTGTGCATTCAAGAAACCCTAGACCCCACACTAGGATACCCTGTGTCGTGGGATCTAGTTTTTTCGTCGTTAATGACACATTATTTTAAGTGCACTTGGAGGTAGTTAGCAAATATCCGGCTACAACACCAAACAATAATTAAACTTAACTTACTTAACTAATGGTAACATACAAAATTAAAATAGGAATTTATTCAAAGGTATGTGAAGAGTGTAGGTATGTAAGTGTATATCTTTGTATGTGTAGTGTGTGTCTGTTTGTGTGTGTAGTGTGTGTCTAGTGTAGTTTATATGTATGTCTGAGAGGGATTTGTTACGCCTAAGTGAGTCATAACGATGGATTTATTGTAAGGGAATCAGGAGAGCTTCAGTCTGTGCATAATCTTGAGCTGATAGCCATTTGATTAGTTTAACTTTACAAGTACGTTTTGAGCATCGTACTATGTTCAAAATCTTGTTAATGTTTTGATAAATGAATGGACCCGTGTATCTAGGTGACCTATTAGCGAATTTAGTACGAGTAGTGGGAGTTTTCCATGTTATCTGTCTACATGACCTGGTAGATTTGTTTTGGGTAATGAGAGCTTGTCGGTGAAAGCGTAGTAAGACAGACACAATAAAAAGTTGTCTTACCCTAAGAACTTTACATTCTTGATACAGACTGTCTGTTGGATACCAGTAGGGCCTTCCATAAGCAACCTTTAAGATGCTTCTTTGAGCTCGTTCCAGTTTGATCAAGTGAGTCTTCGCTGCTGCACCCCAAGCCGATATACAATAGTTTAAGATAGATTGGCACAGAGCGAAGTACACACACCTGAGAGTGTTGTGGTCTGCTATATTCCTGAGTTTTTTGAATATAAACATTAATTTACGGACCCTAGCAGTAACAGCCTCTATTTATTTAACCCAAGATAATTGATTGTCGATTAAGACGCCAAGGTACTTTATATGGTCAACTTGTTCGATCTCGACACATTGACAAGAGTCACTGCCAAGGTGATTGCAGGAATGGAGTTTAATTCGGAGTGGACTTTCGGCCTCAACACGATTAGATATTTTAAATGTCATATATTTTGTCTTGCTGGCATTTATAGTAAGAAGGTTTTGCTGCAGCCATTTCATTACTATAGCTAATCCCCTCTGAGCAGCATCAACGACCTCAGCCCAACTACTTCCATGGAATATAATAGCCGTGTCATCCGCAAAAGTAAGGAACCTCGCATTTTCTATTCGAAGACTGCAGAGATCATTGATGTAGGCTAAGAATAGGGTTGGCCCGAGAACACTACCCAGAGGGACACCAAAATGGATATCAGAATACTCACTTATTGCTTCATCTTTAGCTTTTATTCTCTGCTGTCGGTTTGATAAGTAAGAGTGGAACCAGTTCTGTGCTAGACCCCGTATACCCATTAACGACAGTTTCTGCAAGAGTATCGGCCGCGAAACCGTGTCGAATGCCTTAGCCATATCTATGAACACACCAACGCATTTATGACCAGAATCTACCATTTCAGTGACGTGGTCAGCAAGTGTTACCACTGCATCTTCTGTAGACATATTTTGACGAAAGCCAAACTGGTTATCGGAAAGCAGTTTCTCCTTTGCTAGATATTTTTGTAACCGGTTATTGGCAAGTTTTTCCAGTATTTTGGACACAGAAGATAACAGAGAGATAGGTCTGTAATTAGTAACCAGAAGCGGGTCGCCAGATTTGAAGACGGGACAGACATTGGCTACTTTGAGACAGTCCGGAAAGACACCGGTTGACATGCTAAGATTATATAAGTAAGAGAGTACAGGGGCAAGGGAGATTTTACATTGTTTTAAAATCGTGTTGCTGATCATGTCATTTCCCGGGGCAGAGCACACTTTTAGGTTGTCAATTATTTTAATAATTTCATCTGGGTCTGTTGGAGTAAAGAAGAAGGAGTTCCCAGAATTGCCATCGAGTCTTGTATCATCCGCCAGTTGTTTCTCAGTAACTCTAAGCTCCGACAGAATGGTGTCAGCTAACTTTTTACCAACCGTACTAAAGAACTCATTGGCAGAATTTACCGATTCCACGGGATCATCTAAGATTTTGGTAATGTCTGCGTTTGTATTGCATTTTTTTTTCATATAGCATATTTCCTTAATACTTTGCCACAGTTTCTTGGTATTGTCCTTGTTTTTTGCCAGCAATTTACGGTTGTACTCCTGATTAGTTTTTTTAATAACATCGTTGCAAAAATTTCTATAATGCTTATACTCTCTTTGAGCCGTAGTATCGTCCCGATTTTTTCTGGCGTTGTAGTGCAAAAGATCCCTCTTTCGGACGCATCTAAGTAAACCAGGCGTCATCCAGGGCTTACGAATCGCTTCTGAACTACGTACTTTGCCTTGAGAACTATAATCTTTAATTTTATGTGTCATCAAGTTAATGAAACGACCTTTGGCAACATTTACGTCTGATTCATCTGTAATGTTTGACCAATCTGTCTCGCCAATACTCGTTTTTAGTGCCAGGTAATCGATTTTTGTGTAATATTTGGAAACCTTATTGGTGACTGACGTTTTGCTGACACCAGCGATTACTGTATCATGGTCAGTAATGTCAGAATCACAAACGACGACACGGACTGGTGACTTAGTTTTAAGCAGCATATGGTCTAGGCAGCTAGGTCCCCACACAGGTCAGGACACAGGTCTAGGTAATTGAATCAACCACTATCTATCCTTTCACTGTTCAGAATATATTGATTGAGATATAGTATAAGAGATACTTGAAACTCATTTCCAGCCTACTGTAAAATCCTGCAAGGGATTTTTATATTATTATATGCCCTATTTTTTAGGGTTCCGTACCTCAAAAGGTGAAAAAAGAAACCCTTTTAAGAATTCTCTCTGGACTCTTGTAAAACCTTGCTTTTAGCCAAAATTGACAATTCTAGGTCAACTGGAAGTACCCTATAGGTTTTGGGTGGAAAACATAGATGGTAGTTCCCGTTGACCTAGAATCACGAAATTTGGCAAAAAGTAAGGTACAGCACAAATAAAGGACAAATTCCAGTAAATACAAAAAGTCGAAAAATAAAAGATGTCCCCATACATACATAGTTGACGCCAATTACGATAGTCCTCTGAGTCCTTTTTTTAATTTAAAACTTTATATACACTTATAATTATCATATTCTAATGGTCACATATTTTTACGATGATATTGTACCGATTGAGTAGACAGTAGGAACATACATCAAGAATTTCTGTTAACTTACTGGAATAAAAGAGCCGTCCAAGTGCGTGTGTTCGCACATTTAGGGTTCCGTACCAAACCGGCAAAATCTAAATTAGTTGTAATAGGAAACATGAGGGAATTCCAAATAGAACATCTTATTTGTCAATATATTGGTATTTGTTAGTAAAATAAACGTAATTATAAACATTATCACAAACTTCGAAGTGCATAAGTTCAATGGGATTTTAAAATAAATCTTCTGAACAAAATTTTGTGAAAAATCTGAGTTTGGTGGCTTCTCATTCCTTTGATTTCCAATATTTTTAAAAATACAATATTTATCTACTTAACGAGTTATAAACAACGATACCCCACTTGATGTGGTAGGCCAAATTTGTTTTTTTCCTCCTTTTTTTTTACGTATGCGAGCCCCCTTAAAACTTTTTCTTTATTTTTTGTCAATTTTTTATGGTTTGCGTCAACAAGGTTGCTTATAATGTGAAAATTTGAAGACTGTATCTCCAACCGTTTGGCTGTAAAACTGTGTGACAGACGACAGACAGACAGAAAGACAGACAGACAATGAGTGACAGCAATAGGGCTCCGTTTATACCCTTCGAGTATGGAACCCTAAAAAACTAAATGTCTGAGCCTTGGGCATATTGATACGACATTACTTTAACGTTTTCATCAAATAAAAAGCTTTCTTTTATAGACACAACGGTCACTAAATGCTTAAGTTTAGTTTACGTTACCAAGGCTACTCGTGACAAATTGTTATCGTTTTTCCTTTGACCTAAGACACCACAAATGTCTTTAGCATTAAACTACCCGGGGGACACCGACGAGGAAATAATCACGGCTCACAAGCCCTGTGCTCTAAATTAAACAATTATTCCGTAATTAAGAACAACAACAACGACAACGTTGCCGTAATTAAGTACGTAACTCATTTCAAATTAATTATAAAGAGTCATTTTATAATTGCAAGGGGATAATCAGTTAAGTATGCAAGAAAATCTCACGAGATTCATTGTGCCTGAGATTACGGAGATGAAAAAAGAAAATGTTTATAATACCTACCTTTAAGTCCACAAGAACAATAACTTTGTGAGTACGTTCGTTCAGGGTTAAGAATCTTTCAGAACTCGTGTGTAAGTCATGTAATATTAATATGTCACTTTCAGAGGCTTACTAAGTCGGCCGGTACGTTTGTTTGTAAATCATTATTACTGCAAATATTAGCTGGGTCAGAGTACTCGTTTCTTGTTGTATGTAGATTAAGGGAAGAAATGGAATAGCATCCAATGTACCGTCTTTTACTGATTCTACCTAATATTTTATTATTGCCTAAAAATCTTCTGTAGGATTTTTATTTTTGCAGATTTACCTATAATGTTTCTTATTTTCATGTCCTGTAAATAAATCACTTTTTAGGGTTCCATACCCAAAGGGTAAAAACGGGACCTTATTAATAAGACTCCGCGGTCCGTCTGTCTCTCTGTCTGTCCGTCTGTCACCAGGCTGTATCTCATGAACCGTGATAGCCAGGCAGCTGAAATTTTCACAGATGATGTATTTCTGTTGCCGCTATAACAACAAATACTAAAACCAGGATTTAAAAAAAATTAAGTGGGGCTCCCATACAACAATCGTGATTTTGTTGCCGTTTTTTGCGATAGTGGTACGGAACTCTTCGTGCGCGAGTCCGACTCGCACTTGGCTGGTTTTTTTTTCCGATCGAATGCCTCTAAATCCCCTATTTTCCCCCTCTCATAAAAATATAAAATTTACATTAACCAACACCGATTACGGATTTCTCTTGTTCGTAGGGTATTCCATTAATGAAAATCGTGAAATATATTTTATTTTCTGCTGTAAGGTTGCCACAAAAATACGTTTTCCTTCGATATTTTCCTCATTATTGTGAAATTGTCGATACTAAGGTTGTGTTTACGTTCCTCGGATATTATAAATAACAACTGCAAAATAAAAAAAACAGTTTTTCTATTCGATAATTGGATGGAAACTTCAATATTCTTGTTCTTTTCCCCAGCTTATTTTCAGGCAATATAGTCATATTGTTGCTTATTATTTTTATAGTGAAACTTAGGTCCGTGCCACATCGAGTTTGTTGAACAAGTATGAAAAATGCTCGTCTTATCGCCGACGACGCGACATCAAGAGAGGAAACTTCCACATTTTTTTCTAACCATTGTTCCAGCTCCATCGTTTACTTTTTGTATACTGTAGCATTTTCTCGAAGTGAAATTATAAACTGGAAACCAGTAACAAACGTGAAATATTTGTGTTGGCAATATCAAAGCAGCTAATCTTAGAAAGCATAGACGAAGTATTGAATACGAAATTCTATCTAAATATTAGTAGATACACTCCCGACCCTTTCCAAGTGTTTCAAACAGATTGCTTAGATTTCGTGAAAGAAAAATACTGCCTTTGTTTTCTGTGTCGCTAAAGGTAAAAATTAGAAAAGATTTCCTATTGCTGATAAATATATTCGGTTTCAATAAACCTTTAGCGGTTGACAAACAGCGGTCGATACATATTAATTTATACCTGAATTCAATTTATTGGTCAGCCCAAGCGTAATTAACACGTGAAATGAAAACTGTGTGCATTATACAACGTCCCTGATACTGCAATGTATTTTTTTAATAATTTCTGCAAATGGATTTACGTCTCCACATTTATCAAACAATAAAATAAATAGTCCTTGGTGGGCTCAAAATTAAAAGCTTATTTACTTTCCATATTTTGTGCCGTCGTTTCAGCCATTTTATTCATAATAATGTTTGTTCGGGAATTTAATCAAAGCAAACTCGAATAAATTGAATCCTACAATATTATATTTATAAAATAACTTGCGTTAACGTTAAACGAGTTACCGATGTCGAAAAGTATCGAAAATTCGAAATTTTATTAGTAAATTGAGTTTACCTCCGGTTTTATTGGGACGCGGCGCGGCTTGCGGCCGTCCCATTCTAATCCATTATGCCATTAGTTTCGTATTGGAAAACAAGGTCCCAAGATTCCGTTATTGGACAACACTTTGCTTTTTAAGTTCTGTTTTATTAATAACCTGTCCCTCAAACTCTGTATTTCCCAAAGGGTGTGCCAGATGCGTTTCTAGGTTGTTCCAACACGTGTTGTTGGTAGCTGCTCTATATTTAGTCCCAGAAGGAGTCAACCGTTTCTTAGTTCCAATTCCAGACTTTAAGAGAGAATTTCCTTGCAGGAAAATAAACAAGATCTTTACTTTCAAGAACTAAGCAAAGTCAAAGTGATCTGGTACAAGATCATACAAAAACAGCCTTCTCGCATTCATTGATTTGTGGACACCAAAATGAGCAGAATATACATTGTAGCGGCCCTAAGACTTCGTTCTGGACACTATCCCACCAAAAGATTTGGTCATCTGATGAAAAAACTAGATTCCCCAAATTGTGAGGTGTGTGGAGTTATTGATGATGTCCAGCATCTTTTGGTGGAATGTCTCAAGAACCAGAAGGGTAGAGAGCGATTGTCAAGATTACGTAGGATCAATAAATTCGACATGGGTACGTTTTATGAAATCCTGGCTGATCCCAGAATTGATACTGCTAGAATTGTTTATGACATGGCAATGTGTCGGTAGTAAAGCTTTTTGTTAATGTTAAGTTAAGATAAGATATATTATAAGTTGAAATGTAAAATTAGGTTAGATTACGATGGGGCTGACTTGCCTTAAAAAGATAAAAGTCCCTAAAAAATAAAGATTAAAAAAAACAACATGACAAATACTTTTGCAAGCTGGAAGAAAATGCCAGTATTACCTTAAATATTAAGTACAATACTCATTTACCTCGAAGGGCTAGACGAAACTTTTGATCGTCAAATGTTTTGCCATTGCAAGTACGATAATAAGCTAGTTTTGGCACCACTGCCAACTCTAACAACAAAATACTGTTTGCCTTCATATTATGCTAAATAGCACATCTTTGTGGAAAAGCTAGAACTTTTACTGACTGACATTGACTTTATTCAAACCGTGTACAATTGTAGAGTGCTTTATTTATGATTCTGTCAACTCCTAACACGAAATAAGTACTAAATAAAAGATAGAATCGCCGAAAAAATGAGCTGAACTTACAACCTTTCAGTATTTTACACAGTCAGCTATCATTTCTCTCCTGTCTTCTCTTAATCTAATGAAACATTGAATAAAGTCTGAAAAGGAGTGTATTAGCAGGTGGTTCCGTCAAGCCGTCACCGTGTTCGTATTTTCCCAAATGATTGATCGACACGCCCGGTGATTGATTCTACGTATATGTCACCTGATACACGAACGTATGACCCCATTTTACTCCAATACAATTCGAATACGCATTATATTTTGGAAACGGGTACGTATAGAGAATACAATCCAGTGCATGTTTTTTAAAACGGGTTCAGAAAACCCGTAATCACGGGATTTCGGGCCTTTCCCGGGATTAGACTATGTGGTTTCTAATTGGGCACAAATGAAAAAAAACTCAATAATTAAAAAATATGTTTTAATGTCTTTGCACAACACAAATCACAATATAATAATAAAAGAAAAAGACAAAACACAAATTCTATACCTTTGCAAGAAATCAAAAAGACAACACAAAAAACTATTTAGAATTTCCAAAATATAATCGCAGAAATATCAAAGCATCCAATGTTTGACTTCCAATCCTGCTGCGTAGTTTATTGCCAACATAAGCAGCAGCTGAAAACACTCACTCAGGTTCTACGCTGGTTGGAGTACGGCGTATCTATGGGTTGTTTTTTGTCGTTATATAATAAATGCTATTAATATAATCTAGGCAAGGTTATTTTCAGGGCGCAACGGACTATGGAATACAAATTAAACTTGTTTGTGGCAATCCCGGAAATCCCGAGACTAGCCAAGTACAGTCCCGAGATTTTCGAGGCCAGAAAATAGTGGGGATCCTGGTTTCCCGTCCGTTTTCTGGCCCTTTCATTGTATCCTCTAGGTATGTACATTGTAGAACATAAATCGAAGGATATTTTTGTGAAGTATCTTTCGATACCACAGAAAGAGACAGGCTGGTAATCATACCGAATTTTTGTTAGACAAAGGCTAGTGGCGAAATTATGTATCGTAAGATATTCTCCCATATTCTCATATTCATGTTTATGAAGAATCGATTAAAACATCAAAAAAAGTGATCGAAAGACTCACACTGAAAATTGTAACACTGCGGCTAAACCCAAAAATCCGGTACTTTTTAGGTGTAAAAAAGTCATGCAACCTTTGACCGCTCTCTAGTTTATTCTTTAGAATATTTAACAGATCTACACCATAATAAATTATACCTTCCCATAGCAATACGGTAGTCTACTTGAAACGTCAGGCCCTCGGCTGGCGGGGAAAACCATCCAACTGGTTGAAGGATGCTCTTTTTTGATGAAGGATTTATATACCTACCTACTTACTCTATAAATAAGCATTTTTCATTTACTTTGAGTGAAACAAGCGATGCTACGCATCCCATCCAGTTTATAACAGCAGTTGAATAGCATTCGAAATTTCGGTTGCCAGGCTAAAATATTATTGTGGCATTTTGGTGTTAAACAAAATAGTTGTTAGTTATTATAAAAAAAACTTTTTCACAAAAAATAATCTACCGACTTCCAACTAAAAACACTACAAAGTGAAAAATTACTTTATTTTTCGAAGTCGGTGTCTTTGGTAGGTACCATATTTTTTCGTTATGGACACCGACTTCTAAAAAGATAGTTATTTTTCACTTTGTAGTGTTTTTAGTTGGAAGTCGATAGATTTTTTTTGTAAAAAAGTTTTTTATTTTACACATTTTAGTTGTACCTATTAAGCAATTTGCCTTTAGTAAGGTAGGTAGGTACTTATAATGCCAGAATAGATTACCCGAATACCATCAACATAGCCGGCGAAATGAGAGTGTACCAAGGTGAACTGTACACATCTGCGTACCTCTTATAGTATACTGCCGTGATGTTATGTTATGAAATGGTGTAAACAATAAACAGACATGCGATTGCAGCAATCCCGAGAGATTTGCCGTTATTTATTGAAGAGTTCTGTTGTATATCTCCGAAGTTCTTCATCAGATCTTCACCAAATTAAAATGGGACCAATTTCGGAACATACTCTATCAAACAAAAGAATTTTCAAAATCGGTCTACAATTGACGGAGATATCGGTGAAAATACAAAAAAAAAACATACAAGAAGTCGAACATAGAACCTCCTCCTTTTTTGAAAGTCGGTTATAATTTTTTTTGATGGACCTTTGCAAATAATGTTTAGCTCCATATTTTGCGTTCATTCTTATTGACTGTCATGTTTTGTTGAGGTTGTTAATAGTAGATTATTGCATCGAGCACAAAGTAATTTATTATTGTACCGAGTGCCTGATTTAGAGCCCGAGCGTTAGCGAGGGCTCTAATCTAACAGGCACGAGGGCAATATAAATTACTTAAGGCGAGGTGCATAATCTGCTTTTCTTTCAACTATTACCTATAGGAATAGTAGATAAAAGAAACTCATATCAAACAGTTAAAATAGAAGTATAATTATTGAAATTAAAAGATTTTCTATAACTTTCGGCTTCATTTAGAATGTTTTCCGGAGTTAATGTGTCGCTAGATGATTCCATTTTAATTCGAAGCCGAAGCACTCAAAATCAGATAGTATCACACTTTATCGTTTCCAACAATATTGTCAAGCAAAATTAACAAAGTTCCCGCCAAATCACTTTTTTAAATTTCTTTCATTTTTAAATCAGTGTTAGCAGCAATCATTTTTTAAATTTGGAACGTAGTATAGAAAAGAATAATACGTACGTAAAAAAAAAAGTATTGATATCGGCTGGCTGAATAGAGCTAATCCATTAAGATTGGCACCTTTTGGTGCGATTAAAAAATAAACTGTGCAATAATGAAATTTCATACATTTTTATTGCTCTAGAGCATTAAAGACTCGCTTTGTACTGAGTTTTTAGTGTGATTGTGATGAAATTAAAGCATAGTTGGAAGAAAAATAACTAAACAGATGTAAACACAAAACCTCTACAAATTAATGTTCATTATTTTTAATTGATGCGAATACACATTGGTTCTTTAAGATATCCGAGAACGCCTCTTAGATCAAGTTAATTTTACCACTGTTTATTTTTATGATAATTTACGATGTACCATGAATTTATTATAAACTCTCCTTGAGTATCTTAAATACATAATCACTCTGTAATATTAAGATGGCTGCGGACCGATGCTGCGTGGAGGCTGCTTCGTAATAAAACTAGATGATCAAACCGTAAATTGAACGTTAAGACATATTTTATTTGCACTTTAATGGTTTTCAGCAAAATAAACAAGTCGCCAGTGTGTCATAAAACAATTTAGAACAAGTTATGTCTAGCTATGTTATTATTTCTTTCGTGACTCCTCATGTCGTTGATGAGTTATCTTTCTATTGATCTGATTCTAATGACAGAAGTCATTCATGATCGCACGTTTATGGGTTCCTGTATGATGGATGACAGGTGTCAGCAGCTGTTCTATAATAATGCCGAACCGACTGTGTATAATTTTTGTTTATGGACGTGATGGATGATCAGATACCCACCGTCGCCGCGTCGGCCACGACGAAAATATTAACGCGATAGTCGATAAGACCGTCTTGTACTTGATCTTTAACATTGACTAGCTGTCCCACGCGGATTCGCTCCCGTCAACTGGCTACCTACCTACCCATCTACCCGACCTATCCTACCCTACCTACCCTACATACGTGATTGTTGTGTAACTTAAACCGTATATGCAGCGCACGCAACGGAAGCTCTCAAAAAGGAATATTTTTGCCCATTTTTGCAACATTTTTCATTTATGCTCCGCTCCTATAGGTCGTAGCGTGATGTTATATAGCCTATAACCTTCCTCGATAAATGGACTATCCAACACAAAAAGATTTTTTCAATTCCAACCAGTAGTTCCTGAGATTAGCGCGTTCAAACAAACAAACAAACTCTTCATCTTTATAATATTAGTATAGATATGTCAAGTTCTGGTAATAAACTACATTAGGGACTGTGCTACTAGGCAATCGAGCAACATTCTGAACCACATCGTGGTTAAACGTCAACGAGATAACGTTCAACGGCTTGCAAAAAAAAGCTTCCGAAATCGTTCTGGCTAGAGTGTACCGACCCGAGTAGAGAAGCGCCGCTAACTACATTTGAAATCATTTTTGTTTTCGAGGTCGTTTTAATGGCTGCATATTTCAGCTTCGTTTTTGTAACGATGAAACTTAATTGGGGATTGCTCCTCTCAGAGCTCGGAAAATCGCTAGAAACAGTTTGATTTTTAAACGAATTCCGTTTGACGAGAGATGGAAGATGAAATTGCTAATAGTCGCAGATTGAGTGTGCAGACAACCTGGCTTGCAATTAAAGCACACTCTATCATGATATTTGAGAAATATTTTCTATTTGTGTCACAGAAATTTTACTTAAAATAAATATAACAGAGCGTGGCTGTTCATCATGTTGTCTAATTCTCTTCTTTTATATTTCACTACTGGATTTTATAAAGTTTATTTTGAATATTTCATTTTTAAACTAATTTATACATTCACAGTCGCTGCGAAAAACAAAACTTGTGTTCGAGAATTTGCTTCAAAGGTAAAAGCAAAACATCGTGAGTCGGTAACCGTTATGTTCCTCGACCGGCGAGCTATGAAAGCGACATGAAAGCCTTCCGCAATGCTCACACACCTCCGCCCCAGGTTTCCGCTGCAGGCCACTGCTCAAAGCGCGCCTTGCATGCTGTATGAATGACCGGAGACATCCAACCCTCCTCAAAGTCCTTACAGACCCGTTTGAGCTCGCGATGTCACAGAAAGTTGCACTAAAAAGTCCCATGTTGCATCTGACAGCCAATGTACCGACTATCTACAACTGACGTAAGAAATACGTATAAGGTCTTTGCAACTGACTGCATATCTTTACGTATATATTTAATAGTTTCGCGTTCTAAAAGTCATCACAAAACTAAACAACTCTTCTCGGAATAGAAGGATGTAATTTCCCTGAAGAGTCGGCGCTGTAAAAATAACAGAGCACTTTCATTTGTGAATGGATAGTTCATTAGGTGTCGGAGGCGTGACTAATGATGTCACCCCCATACACTCCACTAGGAAATTGCCACTTTGAAGGTTTCATTTGGAAAAGTGCTTATTAAAATTCATGTAAGATGTTGCTACTGGCCTCTGTTTAACAATAAAAGAAAAAAAGATTTTTCTTTTCATTATACTCCCCGTGTGTCCCAGCTAATAAGTTAATGGAGTCTGCTATAAAATAACGGTCGCGGTCGGAAACAAAACAAACGTACGTGCCTATTTTTTAATATTTCATGAAACGAACGATGCTTTTTCTAGCGGTCTTTTGTTCTTTTCTCGAAGTCACTCGCTTTTTAATGAAACGCACGTCATGAGCGAGGGAGTGGTTGGGGCAGCCTTTCAAAGGAATTGTGGGAGACTGCATAAATGTATGTATCGGAGTGCTCTTAGCGTATCGAGTGGATGAATCTCAACAATATTTCCTCGACCGACTTGGTTGGCTCACACTGCTCGCTCAAAACACGAGACAGAGCAGTTTACGAGTGCGTACGTACCCAAAACATTACCGACTTACCGCAACAGACAAACGTTTGTAAACTTTTAGAATTAAAAATAGAACGTTTTACGTTTTAAACATACCTAGATTTATGTCTGGATTTCATACTAAAATTAGGATATACAGTCATGCACGTTGAATTGTTGTGTGTCAAAATGAAAAACGTAGAATGAATGCTTTGCTGTATTTTCTGCACAAAATGTACAGATTGATTCTCGGTATCAATTGTAGCGTGTAATTCATGTCCGTTAAACATTGTTAATGTGGGGAGGACTCGGCAACAGTGATAATTATTCGTGAATGGCTATCAATGCGATCTATAATGGGACAGGATGATGCAAACGGTATTTACAAAATGTCAACATAAATCTAACTTTAACGAGTATCTCGAATTAAAAGTAGAATTAGTGCGTGGTGTTAAACTCCACCGCTTCAAACTAGTTCAGTTTTATGCGATTTGTCGAACAAGCGAAAATCTTTCTTCCTACTATTCCTGTAAACGTACGAAACATCATCGAAGTTTTACACGATTATTTATAAGGTTTTTTGCTACCTAATCAGAAATATTGGCTTAATGTCAAAAAGGTAGGGAAGTCAAAAAGTTAAGTGTACGCATACCACCACCAACCGCACAAAAATAAACGTACATTTTCTTATGTTCAATATCCCTCGTATCAAATCTCCCAAGGCAAATATTTTAAAATACAAATACATATCAAAGTTTAGATAAGCTTTATGTCATAACATAACCGCTGCCAGAAGCGATGTGGAGCAAGAATATGATTTCAGATTTAGCTTTGCTGCGGCGGAGCACACGATATGAGATTTCTCGCCTGTCAACGCTGAAATCGAGTTTGCGATGTAACTGTTCTGAAAATGGAAAATAGATACCTGAGCACTAATTATTTCACGTTTTAGTTATGCCAAGCAAATGAGAAAAATATGGAAATCAAGTGGGAATCAGCAAAACTTTACTTGTTTCTTATGTTGATTTCATCAAAATACTTGTTTATTCTTACAAACAGCTATGACAAAAACACGAATATAAAAATTGAATGAATAAGCTTTTCCTCATTATTGTTGATTCTCTAATGAAGCTGCCAGAATATTTAGTCGGTATTCATTTCATTAAATATTAAAATGAGAACACAAGAACACGTAACGACCTTGACGCTTTCCAAATTGCTTACCGAAAAGCAATAAATGAAGCGCATATTTTGTTGCCTCCCTTTAATTTTTGTACATAAAGGTTCCAAGAATCACAAAAAGTCCCGTTTTTGTTATTCAATATTTCGCCAGTAACTGTGAAAACCATTTTGTAAAGCGGCACAAATAAATAAATATTAAATTCTACGATTTTCTTTTTCGCTTTGTTCTTCAGATGTTGCCAAGCGACAATAAAAGAAACAAAAACATCGCCATATTGAGTGGGAAGTGAGGTTTGTTGCTGAGTTTGAGGTTCCATTATCGTGCTGTGCAAAGAATAGTGTTTTCTGTTTGGTTTTTTTTATTCCCGAGTTTCTCGTTGAATAACTACACTCATACCTACCTTTAGTATGTTCTAAACAGTACACATTAAGATGACGACAATCGCCAACGACCTTTAGGGAACAAAATCTGCAGTTGTTTCACACCCGCGCGACCCAAAATTCAGTAGGTTTTTGTGCTTTTCTTATGCTTCTTTCTTATTAGACTTAAAAAAGCCTTAGATCAAAATGAGGATACTTAAACAAATTGTCTTTGAGATGGTGTTAATTTCATTATAATACGCCTGGCAATTTTGGTGCGATTTTCGTGTTTTTGTCCGTGTTAGACATAACTTTACAAATTAATCACACTCACCTGCCGCTAGGCAATATTGACTTATCCCAATTATTGTTGGGGTCGGCTTCCAGTCTTACCGGATTCAGCTGAGTACCAGTGTTTTACATGGAGCGACTGCCTATCTGACCTCCACAACCCAGTAACTGGGTAAAACGGTACCTCTTGGCAAGACTGGTGTCAGATCTGAAGCTTTTGACTATTCGTAACGACTGTCAAAGATCTTCAAATCTACAAATTAATCACACTATGTTAGACGACTAAATCTCAAAATTTTCTGAGATCAAATCATTAATATAATGGTATAATGTTATATATATTTCTTCAAAAAATATACGATTAGCCATTTAGATGTGATTCTCATTTTAAAATCAGCTACAGAAGGGTATCTGCGCCTTAAGTACGCGATGCTCTTGCGAAGGTTTTGCGAGCCGAATATATCAGTTGGTTGACATGACGGAATGGAAGAAGAAAACCGTGTTACACCGACCCCAAGTAACATGGGACAAGGGCAGAAAGATGACGATGATGACTGGTCATTTTTCCAGACAGAAAAGTTTGTTGCCATGCATATACTCAACAAAAGATCTAACTTAATCCTAATTGCGCATCTAAATTCGGCAAGGCCGCCATCTATACATACATAGACGGAATTCCACATCGCGTCTTTCATCTCGCATGTGATTGGTCGATTGATGGCGGCCAACCCTTTGCTCTACCGATCCTCAGGTTCCCTTTATGAAACACCATGTCTGATGGCTTTACGCCCTTAACACTTTAAAAGTGGTTCGCTGACCTATTCAAGTCATGTAAGTAATTCGGTAACGCCTATTAATCTGTCATGACTGGCTGAAATTATAATCCCCTGTCAGTTTCCTCATTTGGGGATGGTTATCTAAAATCCCTTTAATAATTTGAAAGGGAATAACCCTTTATCTATTACAAAGACGCTTTGTTTGGTAATCTTCAAAGTACTTGGATCATCATCATTATCATTTCAGCTGAAAGACGTCCACTGCTGGACATAGGCCTCACGCATCCAGCGTCTTCCCGCAACCTTAACCAGGTCATCAGTCCACCTAGTGGGAGGCCTTCCAACTTATCGTCTGTTCGCGGTCGCCATTCCAGAACTTTTCGGCCCCATCGGCCATCCGTTCTGCAAGCAATTTGCCCTGCCCACTGCCACTTAAGTTTGTCAATTCTTACTGTGTTACTGTTCTTCTTCTTTGTACTTCGATATAATTTATTAAATTAGCAACAGGAGGTAACTCTTAGGTAAGTGACGCGAGTATAGGTATATTTTGAATCATGAAGAATAGAGACTTTCAGTAGGTCCCTAGAAAGTCCCGCTTACACGACGAATTACTAAAACAATATTCTATCTCCGTCATCTTCAAACAATTGATAGAAACAGAATTATATTCTAAATAGGTGTGTTATCTGTATTATTTTGTAGGCCTGATACTTTCAATAGTCTAAGAGGCTAACAACCTTTAAAAATAAAACAGATCAAGTTTGCTTAACTTGTATCGAACATTGCTTCAGTTATTTGTTTTGCAAATATGAAACCAAACATTCATAAACTTTTCCCCATTCGCTAGTTGAAAAAGTTCTCCCGTATAAAAAACGAAGTTATACTGTTGAGTTTGAAAACAAATTACGTACTTACTCTCTAGCGAGGATACAAAAGGTCTATTGGGGTATACGAAGGCTCTAGATATCTACAGAATGTGTGTATTTAATTGACTGTTACTTACCTTTTCGTATGAACTCACGTATACTCGTAGATAGGGCAAATCTTTTCTCCAATGGAATGGTTTCGGCACGGTTTATTGGATTCTTTAGTGGCCAGGTTTTCCTGGAAAAGGTTATGCCGATGTCTCCTTTTAAATAGAGAATTATACTGACCCGGTTTTGCTTTAAGTATCTGATGATATTAAGGTCTTGAAAATTTGGTATGACAGTTTTCTATAGATTTAATTTAATTCATTGAACAGTATTTGTTCTCCAACAATGAGATCGCATAGCAGGGACTCGTCATTGTCTTTGTCATGTTCAAATATGATTGGTTACCTTCCGAGACAGTGTTGAACTAACGAATACTAGACGAAAGCATTATTCACCGCCACGATCCAGATTACCCCGGCTCGTAGAATTGAAAGCGCGTGAAACTGTTCGCGGGGCGTTCCATTATATTCTTATAACATTCCCCTGAGATCGGGTCGCGCAAGTGAATTATGTAATGGGGACCCTCAAATTCCCGGCATATCGGCCAGATAGCGAAAATACAATTTATAAGTTAGAGACTTGATAGATTTATATCAAAACCTAATATAAAGTTAACATTTTGCTTGCCTATGCAAACGTAGAAATCGTAGAAAATACAATGCCTATTCACGGTTCAGGCGAATGAAAATCTTGAGTAAAATATGTTTGAGAAGATTGAAGTATCCGGTGGCTGGTTCTAAGTTATTTCTACGTCTGTATACAATGTTGGAGTAATTACTTGGAGGGCGACGTGAGCTGAATGTCGTGTGTGCTTGGTGTTGCTTTTGTGTTCAAATTGAATGATTACAAAATAAGTTATGACAGAAATAAGTGGGAAACAAGTACGTGACATTTATTTGAGAGGAAAATTGTTATTTGAAGGCGAAATAATGATACTATTTTTGATAAAACTTCGGCAAATCTTATCTCTACTTGTAATATATGAGGAAAGTTCCGTTTGATCTTCCATACAATTTTAGAACACAGTCATAATATTTTGCGTACGTATTCACAGTAAAAGTTTACTTGAACAGTTTACATAGTTACAACCAATGAAAGTCAAAGTTTACAAAAACGTAAATTATTGTGCGAATGAAAATCTGTGAATGCGAACGAGAGATATAAAGAGTCTATCATAAATCGTACAACGTTTAATAGACGAGTTTTCAGGCTAATAGCCGTTCTTGGTATCCCTTGTTCGGCAGATTTACGATGTGCTAAACCACAACCGTTCGAATTGGACGCCATTTTCTACCCAATGACAATAATTTTAAAATATATTCCTATTTATTGGGTATCGAAGAATTTACGCGTTGTCGATGTTGGGTATCGAAGAATTTACGCGTTGTCGCTTATCTTTGTTTAAAAAAGCAACTATTTTATGGTGTTTAGTAGAAATTTCTGTCCCTCGGAAAGCGTTGCAACATTTAGGCCATATCACCTGAAAGCCATCCAAAATCCTTATAAACTGCAACACCTGGAAACTTAGATCGCCAACACACTACAATAGGCCAAAGATTGGCACTTCACCAATGAACTATAGTCGGGCACATCACGACTTAGCAAAGAGCTAATGACTAAAGATAGGGGATTTTAGTGTTCAAAGTTTCGAGCTTATTGAGAAGGGGACGCCCTTTAAAAGGATCATATCAGATTCATGTTTCTGATTGGTCAGACGTTCATATGTCTGTAACTAATAGCGAATAATGAAAGCACTCACATAAAATGTGTCTCTTAGAATCCAATCGAATCGAATGCCATTCAATACAGAAAGGTTCATTCTTCTACTGAAATAATTTTTTCACAATTATATAACTTGACTATTGTAATTAACTACTTTAAATAAAATGTACCGTTAAGATACCCCGAAAACAGAATTTTCGCCACTAATTGGTCCTAATAAGTTGTTGAAGTCAAATGAATGAATTTATCATGAGAAAATTGGCGGGCAAATTTTTCATTATGCTTGAATTACTTTTAAGTGATTTTTATAAAAAAAAATTCATTGTTTTCTTTTTTATTTGATGTTACCTTTGTTATTTTTAAATAGTAGCTTTTTTAAAATAAAATAAAAAAAACATTGATAAATATAAAAAATAGTGGTCCACCGGTACCGGGAACAGGGTCCAAGCTACCGGTGGTCAGGGCTCCAGAGAGAGGAACCTCCTAACGATATGCACCGTGTCCAGGAGTACCGCTTTCTGGATCAAGCCCCCGCAGATGTTCGTCGAGGCTCTTGGCTATTATCCCATTGGCCTTCACGACTATCGGCACAATGCCTTCTGTATTCACATCCTACATGTCGACAAATTCGCGAGCCAGATCAGCATACTTACTTTTCTAATCTCTCTGAGCCTTCACGAGGTTCTCGTTTTGGGGGACCGCTATATCAACAATCATTGCGCGACGCTCTAGTCGGTCTATCACCACTATGTCAGGCTTATTGGCAACAATAGTCCTGTCCGTGATGATAGACCGATCCCAATACAACGTGACATTGCCATTTTCGAGAACTGGGTCGAACACATACATAAGTAAGGATCTACCGATTCCACAAGATTGTGTTTAAGAGCAAGTTACTGATGGAAGTTGTTTATGTATTTGTTTTTAGTCTATTCTGTTTGTCCCACTGCAGGGCACAGGGACACTGAAAGAAAACACTATGTCGACACTGGACATCGCTGAAAACCAGCACTGTGGCTCTGTATTAGTACACGAGAGTTTTCCTTTATTACAGGGAATGTTTTAACTTCTCAGCAACAGGTGACATATAAGATAGTTTTAGTAGAGACATAAAGGTATACTTAGTAATAGTACCCTCTGTGGGTATGTCAGTAAAGTGCTTACGGTCCCCCTCACAGGACCTAACTGAATTGCTTGTACAGATTTGTAAGAAAATATTGCTGGTACATTTTGCTACGAATGAAATGAAGTGATAACGACGAAGTAAAAGGTACAAACCCTTTCTGTATACCTATCGTAAAATTATCTACAGCCAGTGGCTTCGCCCGAGTGAAAGTCGGCAATTATCCCTGAGTTCATATTTCCGGAATGAAAAGTACACTACGTCCATGTTCAGGACATGGTCTACCCGTGGGTCAAGTTTATCCAAAACAGCTAAGACGTGAAAAGGTGAAAATGGCAGGCAGATAGGCTAGTTTCTTCTCGCAGTTCAACCAAGTGATGACTACTGCTTAGCCGGACATCCCTGTGGAGACTAAACTAGAGCATCCAGCCAGGTACAAAAACTTAACCTGAGCGACCACGCTGAGGGCTATCCTACGGTATACGAACCTCGGCTCAGAGCGTCGCTGGAGGGACTACTAGGGCTAGATCTTGATTAAGTGATTTTACCGTCCGTTCGGAAAATACCTACGTGGAGAAGAACGGACAAGAGTCAGATAGGCAGAGTTACTATCGTATTTATAATATTAGTATGGAGTGTGGATACACATTTATTTCTTATTACATAAATTTATCTATATACTGAAGAATATAAAGTGTCTTGGACCCATTTTTATGTTGTAACATTTTTTGTAGAGTCATAAATCTTTGAGGAGTTTGATATTGAAAAACGATTTTGAAAGTAATTTTTCAAAGACCGTTATTGTTTGTATTGTTTTAACGGAACTACTTTCCTCAAACTTCGTATTAATTTTACATGAAATATCGTCAGAACTGAGTAAGTACAGAACACCACGCGCTAAGAATGAGATCTTATGATTAATTATTCTTTTGATACAAACCAGCCCGTACCTACTGTAAATTGTAGAAGATTGATTGGAAACGAAAGTTCAAGAAGAAATGCAACGTACGTCGGGAAAGGTCGAGATACATGTAAATAATTAAAAGAATAGAACAAAAGAAGTATCGAAACTTCTTTTGTTCTATTCTTTTAATTATTTCTATACCAGGCTCTTGTCGGCACATGGGGTTTCGAATAGTGACGTGCATCATTAAAAATGTGAGTGAAGAAGACAAGGTTGTAAAAATAGTAAAAAAATGTTTATTTCGAGCAACAATGGATCAAATAAAATTTAACGACATTCAGTACAGACTTCAAACGCAATCGAAGTTTGTAATAACTTCGATTGCTCATAACCTGCATGGGTCCTGCAAAAATGGTTTAAATATATTACTTGGCTTAGTAATAATAATTTGAAAGTAAATATTAGTAAAACAAACTTAATGAATTTTAGACAACGAGAAAAATTACGTAATACATCAAAATTTAATTTAGTATACAAAGATAATATAATACAAGAAGTTGAAACAACCCGATTTTTAGGCTTAATCATTGACAAACAATTGAATTGGAAAACTCACATTAATGAACTTTGTAAAAATATTAGTATTTCGTCATACGCTCTTTATAAGTTGGCACTGACTGTCAACACAGACACTTTGCTTACAGCATATTACGGGCTTGCTGAATCAGTGTTAAGATTTGGAATAATTTTCTGGGGCAATTCAACTCTAAAGGAAATTGCGTTGAAAGCACAAAAGCGTTGTTTACGGGCTATGTTTGGGTTGCAAACTGTTGACAGTTGCAAACCTATATTTATGCAGCACAGAATTCTAACACTTCCGTCACTTTACATATTGGAAATTTCAATATTTGTAAAAACCAATCCTCATTTGTTTCCCCTTATGATTAATAATACAGGTAGAACAAGACATGAGAAGTACAGACTTTGGGTGCAATCACACTCCGCTAAAACAGCATTTCTAACAAAAAGTGTAATATGCATGGCCCCATTAATATACAATACAATTCCAAATTCCATTAAGATAATGAATATTAATTCATTCAAGACAGAACTTAAAAAAATGTTAATTAGTAAGGGATACTATAATGTTACAGAATTTTTGAATGACAAATTTTGAATGTAGTTAATTTATATTGTATTGATTTTGTGATGGGTTTTTATGACCTTATTAATTTTATTGCTTTTTTGACCTTATTGATTTCATTAACTGTAATGACTTATTTGAATTAATTGATATTTTTACTGTATTTAAATTTGACATACCTACCTACATTGTTATCTGTCATTTATTTGATAATTTACCACAGATCTGACATGCATTTTTGTATGACATTTGTTTGATATTTTATAATTTTTAGTGTTGACGTTTTGTTATTATTTGTTTTTTATTATTAGTTGCGTTGGAATTCATTTTAGCAATTGTTCATTAAATTTGATTGATGTTTTAACATAGATTTGACGTACATCTTTATTTGACATTAGTTCTTTTTTTTTGACATTATATTTATGATATTATTTTTATGCAGTTTTTTTTTTATTGTTTGACATTTTGTAGTTATTGTGATTAAATTGATTTTCGTAATTGTTCATTGATATTCAATTCTAAAATATTTGCACGCTATAGTATGTAGCAAACATGTCCGAACTTTTCGTTTTTAATGTTGTCCTGAATGCACGTATTGTTTATTCTTGCATGCATACACGTGTTTGAGCAAATAAATATATCTTTATCTTTAATATCGACTATAGAACCTCTGCGCTGATCCAGATGCCATTGAGACTGGCGTGAACCATTCACACCAGAAACGAAACAATTAACTTTTGTTGTCAGAGCTCGAGTATCTTCGTGTTTTTTTAACCTCTGGTTAAATTCCGAAGGTCACACCACTTGAACTATTAGTCATACGTATTTAATATAATATATAAACGTCCAGAACATTAAGTAAAAGGTATTAGAAAATTATCGTACCATATCTAAAGGGAACTCTTTTTAACGGACCATTGAACACTTACAAACGATTTAGTCGCTTCTTAGAAACATGCTCATGATTATGGATGTTCTTGTATCTCGGGCAGTAACTGAATAATGTTTTCTTTAGTGTTAGAGTGATTATAATCAGAATACTGACAAGCGTTTAATAGCAAAAAAAAAAATTCGCGAAGATTTTTTTGCAAACGGTCGTCCGAAACTTTACCGATTTATTCTGCTACATTTTAACTGTCACATCTGCCAATCATTTCCACTTGGTTATGGAGAAAAATACAAGTATATTGTACACTAATACTAAAGAAAATATTCTTCAGTGATTGTCACAGACATACAATTAAAACAAGAGATAATTATAGGCCTGTTTCACGATGTCCGATTAGTCACTACTTACTAATAAATTAAAATATTTAACATAATTGCTATGATATTATCTAAATAGAAAGTTAACAGGAACTTATATAGATATAGTCCCTAAATTTAGATCTGGATATGTATTTTAAAATAATTAACTATATAGGACAAAACGATGTCACACACATAACCCAGCTGTAATGGCTATAATTTATTCATACCATTAAGTACAATAAAATAAAAAGTTAGTTTTAAAAAGAATTCCATAACATGATTTACCCCAATTACAAATTTACAAATGACATTTAAAAAGATCTTATTTTAGCAACAAACAACCGAATTTCAGATGGACATTTTTAAGCAAAACCCGTTTGAAGAGATTATCTGATAAAAGACGGGCTTAACTACGGTATTTAAAAATAATAACGCTGAGATAAAGTCTAAATCTGTGCTATCTATATCAATATAGCAGCAGAGTTAGTGTTGTTTAAGATAATCGGATCAAGATTAGTTTTTAGTACACTGTAAAGACACAATAACACATAAAATGCAGCGTGATTTTAGCAGACTGTTATTTTGTATTATTTTTCTCTCTTTTAAGACTATGAATAATATAAGCAAAGGAATATTATTAATTTATTTAAGACTTCATGCAACATACAGGTACAGTCAAGGGTCAAAAGCTCTCCCAAAACTCAAATAGTAACAAATATTGTTTTTGTAGAAGTTAAATTATCCAAAACTGATTTAATATGTTGTATAGAAATTAAAGTATATAGATATAATATAAATAAATAATATAAAGTTAGTAGATATAATATAATAATCTGTATTATATCTACTAACTGTGAAAAGTTGAAATTCTTCTGCCTAAAAAAATGCCACTGCTGTTTTAGTAGAGTGTGACTGCACTTTGGACCCTTAACTGTACGTAGGCGGACTTAATGCCTAATGCCTTGTGCTTGATTATGATGTTATCTCAACCTACTATCGGGATATAAAAGTATTCAATGTCTGAGTCCAATTCATGGTCTTCGTTTCCCAAGTTTCATCCAAATCCAAAACCGTTAGCCGTTGAGGCGGGATTAACAGACATCCAAATATCAAAAAATCCAGTTTTTCATACATATATGATGAGCAAAATAAATCTGTAGATAAATAGTTGATATCTCATAAGTTAAATAATATATGCAATTCAATAAGCTATTTAGACAACACCTACGTCAAACTTAAATTACTTGGCATCAGGTCAAGAGAAGGAGAAGGGTCTCAAGACGAATGTCTACGACTAGTGTGTGTTGCCAGTTATGGCCTATGGTTTTGAGACGCGGTCACTCACAATGGGCCTCATTAGAAAGCTAACAATCACCAAAAGGGCAATGGAGAGGGCTATCTCGGAGTACCCTTGCGTGAACGAATCAGAAATGTAGAGATCCGCAAGAGAACCAGGGTTACTGACATAGCCTGAAGCATTGCCAAACTTAAGTGGCAGTGGCACATTGCTCGCAGAACGGATGGCCGATGGGTCAGAAATGTTCATAAGTGGTGACCGCGAACCGGAAGACGTTGCGTTGGAAGGTCTCCTATCAGGTGTACCGAAGTCCTGGTGAAGGTTGCGGGAATACGTTGGATGCGGGACGCACGGGACCAGTCAATGTGGCGACGCTTGGGGAAGGTCTATGTCCAGCAGTGGACGTCTTTCAGCGGATATGATGATGATGATCATTAGGTCAAGAGAATGATGCTAATACGAGTAGCTAAGTAAGTTTAATTTTTCATATATTCCGTAAATTTTCTCTATAACGAAACAACGCGAAAACAATAAATTCACGCTAACCACACAAACTATTACCCTCACTTTAAAGCTCATAACAGGATTCTCCAACTTTATTTTCCACTTACAAAACGTCATAACGTCCAAGTTAAATGATCTTTGTTACACCATTTTGCATTAACTAAGTTTACCCCGGAGTTTCGCTTACCTGGTGGCCTACTTATGTTCGAGATTTATAGTGCAAGATGAGAAAGATGCGCCGTCTAGTTGGAAACTACACTCGTGCATACTTTACCAGCGTGGATTTATTCTGAGGTAGATTATGAAAGTGCACGGAGTATTTTCGGGGTTATAAAATTTCAGGAAACTCTGTAGTGGCTTGATTTCTTTATACTTAATTAGCATCTTGCAGATTAACCTGTTTGAGGCCTGTTTGGTACCTGCTAAATTGACGTTTCTTGATAAATTAAGGCTAGGGCAATTAATCTAGAACATAAGAGACTTGATGCTAAGTGACGGTGGGGTATAGGCCTCAGCATAGGGCGTTGCTGGGTGGGGGACTCATATATATAATTATTAGGTGTACTGCCAAACCTAGGCATAGCTAGATAATCTAAGTGATCACAGACTAACTGAGTAAACATCGTAATTATAGAAGCTTGAACTCTCTGTCGGATGTAACGAAGCAACAACTTTAGAACGGTGATAAATGGCATCAATACTCGAACATTCGCTGTATGAGACGACACCTTGAATTGGGACAGTAACATATAGTATTATTATGAAAACAGCACACCTGTATACCTAATGTATATGTTGTAAGAAGGCCAAGGAAAAGGTTTTCCTATTTACACTTTCGGTTCAATAAACACATTGTACGGTCCTTTATAATTTGGGACGGACCTTTCGTTATTTACGGAGTATTACAAATTTAAAGTCCGGCAGAAGTTCTTTTGGGATAAATCACGTTGTTCGAGTTGAGAACCAAATTATGAAGCTTTCGCAACCACGGGTTTCTAGCTATTGTTCTAAAATAGTAACGTATCGGGTTGACATGAACCGTTATTTAAAATTTATGAGTAAACTAAGTCAACAATGAATTTATTTTTTACCCGATGAAAATGTCAAAATAGGTAGGTTAATTTAGGTAGGTACTCGTAGAAATCAAGTAGTTACGCACTTATCTCGCTTTAGAAAATTAACTTTTCACTTGGAATCATTGTTTTATCTATAGGTATGTTATGGTGGCAATAACTTTAAAACTATCAAAAAACTTGTATTTCGAATGTAACACTGCTCTTACACCTCCCATTAAATTTTTATCTATTTGGGATGAAAATGGCCCATAAATGAAACCGTAGATATTTTACTCTTTTCTTATTGGTTAGGAGAATATTTAAAATAAAACCTCTTCATGCTGATTGGTCAATAAAAGGAGAATGCTGATTGTATTGGATGTTTTTCACTTCACGATATATTGAAAGTTTCTGGCTCTTTGCGCGTTCCATTTGTAGGGACGCAAGAAAATTGCTTTATGGAAACAACATGCAACGTGCAACATGGCAATATGTTTGCAACCAGTGGTGTAATGCAACAACAATATTATGGCCGAGTGGCGAACAAAGAGTACAATGAGTGAATGACAGTGCACAGTCAACAATAGGATTCGAAGTTTCGAACCGGGCTTTTCATTTGGAGCTTACATGACGTCGATGGTTTGAGTTTCAACTTGAACTGTTCGAGTTCTACATAGTAAGCTAGGTTTGGATGACAGTGTTTATAAGCTTTTACTTACAAAATTGTCGTTGTTTCTACATTTATTTTGGTTGTTTTGATTCATATTCAATGAAAATAGCTCTTGGTACTGTTTTGATGAAATATCAATTACATTACTGAGGTGTTTATTTTATATTGACCCGACTAGTTTCAGGTTTCAATGTAAACATAACTATTACATAATTTTATTGTTTAAGATTTCGTCAGCCAGCTCGCGAATATGTGTCCTCCGACTGCACAGAATGATTTTCTTCTTGTTTACGTCTTTTAGTTCGCTTCTTGAGCAGTCGGGTTATTGATATTTTGTTTTAATTCACTTTTTTTATTTATAACTTTTTAGTTAACATCTTTTTAGAATAAGATACATTTAAACATATATATTTTTGAAATCACCTCTTAAAACCCTTTATTTTGATACCCCACAAGAACGGTTTGGAAAAAAACAAATGGCCCCTCACAATATACACTCGCTAGGTTAAGATGGATCGATTGACGTAAGAATAATCAAAATTGGCCAAAGCGTTTGGTCTCTAGAACGCCACATAGGAACAAACATACATACACACATAGATAATTATACTGATAAACACATTACCCTCCTTCGGCAGTCGAGTAAAAAAGACAGTCATGGGGACTGCCGAAAGAAGTTTTAAGTTTTTACTGGCGCAACATGTCGTTTTCATGTCGATGGCGCGGTCACATTAGCATGTCGGTGATGTGAATCTTGCCCCTAATAAAAACCACTCCACGCAGCTAAAAAAGTTTTCATTAAAAAAATGGGATGAATTTTCCTTTTATTTAAGTAGTAAAGAAAACCGCATCACCGAATTTAATAAATGTACTCTTTAAATATTTTTGTTATGAAATTCATTAGGTAGGTAGAGTGCATGCTGCAGTTCGTGGTGTATAATACATTCGTGTATATGTTCAGATTAAGTAAGTAACTTTTACTCCACGTTAATGTTTCACTAACCCGATGCTTTTAGCATAATATCACTGTAATTCTGCAGACATTATGTAAATAGCTTTTGTTGGAACGCAGAATCAGTGAAAAGCAAGTGTTGAGAATGGAATATTACGTACTCTATAATAATGACGACTACCACATTCATTTTATCTTGTAGATGATCTTACTTAATAGGTAAGAGGAGGTTCATTTCTTAATCCACAGAAGAAAACATGGTTACCAGTACCTACTATGCCCAACGTAAAGTACTGACGCAAATACGCCAGGTGCGTAGGTACTAACGTCAGTATAGTGCGCGGCACGTACAAGTAAGTTGAACAAAAATGTACTAACATTTTATTGAAATTAAACGATTTTAACCGTCTTTTCTTCTTTTTCTACGAACTAACCGCTAACAATTTGTATATAGTCAATGGTTAGTTCATTTATAAGAGATTTATTTTGGTCTAAATCGTATAATTTCAACAAAACGTTAGTACATTTTTGTTCAGCTTACGTGCCGCAGCTTTACGTTTCAACTATTCCTCGGAAAATAAAAAACAACAATAAATTCAGCGGAAGATTTGAACTTTTTAATAACACTGTCATTTTCTCTTCCGTCGGTCCCTCATTCCCGTATTTAACCGGCTCTCGTAAAACGTTTATTGGCATTTTGACAACTTAGATCCACGACCATCGAGACAGTGTCCGTTTCTTTTATATTTCGTACGAATGAAAACAGTAAAAAAGTATTCCCGATAATTGTACTGCGGATATGCAAAAATAGTCGACTTTTAGAGTTTCATTCTTTGGCATGTGCATCATAACTCGGTTGAAAGCGATTCATTATTGTTATTTGTTAAGAAAAGCTTATTGTGCAAAATTATTTTAACTATTAAAAAAAAATATAAAAAATTGGCATGGTAAAAGCACCAATGAAACAAGAGAAAAGTGCCTTCACTTTTCTTTGATATATCACTTATGTGTGATGTATTCAAACGCGTGTCTGAACTTCTTAAAAATATTCGTACGTACCTTGTGGAAATCCAACCCTCTGCCAATACCGTCGCCAAACAAAATAAATAAAATGTAATACTAGTTTATAGCTTTACACACTGTTGGAGTACTAGCAGGTGGCTGCTAGGCAGATATTATTATGTAGGTATAGCGCGATACTATTCACCATTGAAAAAACTTTTCAACAAAAAGACAAACCGATTTCAAAAGCAAAACACTAAACAGTGCAAAATAACTGTCGTTTCGGAAGTACCTTTTATTTTTGTAATTTTTCGTCACCGACTTCCGAAACGAAAGTTATTTTGCACTTTTTAGTGTTTTGCTTTTGAAGTCGCTCTTTATTATTGATATAAAGTATTTTTCCCTCTTTTTAGTTTATGTACATCATCACTAATTACCTCCTTTTTATGAAGTTCGTAAAAATTAGCAATTTCTATAGTAAGGTATCTAAAGGATTGACAAAATAGCCATAATAACTCAATTTACACATTCGTGCTTTTTGTCGTTAAGGAATTCGGTTGTATGTTCAATATCTTGAAAATTGCTGATCCGATTTTGATGGAACTTGCACTAAGGAATAGTTGAGAGATACTCAATCCAGCACAAAAATAATGATCACGATGCGATAAGTAGTTTCGGCGAAATACGTGGACAAACATAGATACATACAAACAAACATACATACACTTATGAAATTTGGCACACGTGCTTAGAAGCCCATACAGAGTGACATAATATGTCAATATTGTGCTATCCCAACAATATTACATACATAATTGTCGAAAAGATTACCTTTTTTTTGAAGTCGGTAAAAAGACAAGGCTCTCAGTGTGACCAACAGAAAATTCAAACAAATATTATAAATAGGAAATAACTCCCTCTGTTTCTTACCTTTTCAAGCTTTAACAGCTGAACGGATTTGTGCAAAATTTGGCACACGAATGGACTATGACCTGGATTACAACATTTAGAACTTTTTCGTTTTAACTCGCTAAAATGGGGATACTAAACCCCTTTTTACGCGGGCAAAGCCGCAGTCAGAAGCATCTGCTTCGATATTTCTTAGTGCCATGTGGCATAACTTGCCAGAAGTTTATAAGTAGTCGCGGGTTGTTCAGTTGCTCACCGCTTGCAAACTACATAATAATCCGATTTCAGCAGTTTACTCCTGCTACTAACTTGTCAGGATGATAGGCCCCAGCTTTATTTGGGGAAGAACACTTTTCGAAGACGTATCTATTGGTTGGATTACCTTTGATTTGTTGGTATTGGTAAGAGTTAATTTGTTACCTGAACTCGGTACCTTAGGTATACTTATAACATTGTTTTCAAAGCTTTTTGGTCAGTTATACTGTAGTAGCTTCTGCCAGCGGCTTCACAGTGTTTTATTATACCACAGACAATATAATACTGCTATGGGAATTTAATACCGGGATGAAAACTATCCCGTGTCCTTACCTAGGTGTGTGTCAAGCTTTATTTAAATCCTTTATATTTAATTTGAAATTTAAAACTTCTATAAAACGCACACTATGCAGGCAAGCATATTATAAGATACTCACATATATATATATATATATTTTAAACAAGAATGATGTAATCAAAAACTTGTAATTAAAACTTATGGAAAAGAGTGTCCGTGGAGTTTCTTGCAAATTCTTCTCCATTAAGACGCTTGCGAATTTGCAACTGGAGTCATCTTTATTTTTTTTGTTTGACAATTAAAAGTACCTATAAGGTTTATTTGAAATAAACTATTCGATTTTATATTTTTTCATATCGAAATATAAAACGTAACAGACACAATACTTTCGCATTTAGTTCGTCTTTGTCCTGTGAGTATACCTTACCTTGTATCAACTCAGGGTAGTCGGGTAGAAAAAACACCGATCTCATTTAGTAAAATTGACAATAAACATTGACGCGTACAAGTGTTATTTTTAAACAATTTTAAAACCAATATCAGTTGTAATATAAATATAGATCTGTCTCTATTTTCAAAAAGAAAAACCATCATAATACCTTTTTGCGGAACACCAAAAAAATCTCAACTCTAGTTTTACCTTTCAACGTTTATTACCAAGAGGATTATCTTTAGCTCCATCGTCATCCATTTAGTACGGTTAAGAGACAATCCCGGGAGCAATGTCTAATACGCACAATTCTATTATACCTGTGGGAGAGACGGTCTCTTGGTGACAGCTTTATTGCTGATAAGAGAAGGATAATACTTCCTACTCTTGCATCTTTTTATAGTAAAAGCTGTGCTTTTCTTTGTTGTGTTTTTTAGGGTTCCGTATCTCAAAAGGTAAAAAAAGGAAATCTTATAAGATCAATTTGTTGTCCTTCCGTTCGTCTGTCTGTCAAGACCATGTTTCTCAAGAACGCGTGGAGGTATGAAGCAAAACATTTATATTAAATACTCAGATCTACTATCCCTTGAAGCTGTGAAAAAATCAAACTTCTAAGCCAAAGCAATCAAAAGATACAGCCGTTTATGCCGCAAATTTCTGCAAATTTTCGACACTCGCAAGGGAATCAAAAGCTACAGGGTACTTCCCGTGAACTCAGAATCTTGAAATTTGGTACGAAGCAACATCTTATAGCACAGATAAAGGATAAATTGTGAAAGCCGTAGATTTTTAGTTACATAATATAATAAAAATATTTTTAATAATTTTAAACTTATTACCCCGTACCTCATGAACGCGTAGAGGTATTAAATTGAAATTCATATCAAATATTTAGGTCTATAATACCTTTAAGCTGAGGTTTGTACAGAACCCTCGGTGCGCGAGTCCGACTCGCACTTGGCCAGTTTTTTATTAACTTAAGTATTTACTGTTTGAGAAACATCATTTTTAATCAATAAAATAGGTTCGTTAACGTTAAAGCTACAGCATGTAGCACTTTTAAGGAGAACAAACAATTTGAGCTTTATCGAAAATGGATGGACCATATTTTTCTTTATAAAAACGAATGCAGCATTTATCACTTTATGTTCTGTAAAAGAGAATTTATTTTAATCAACGTTATACCATTTCATGTTCGAATATTTAATTTTCTGCATAATAAATATCTTGTGCAACAAATAGAACATCGAAACTGTAAACAATTAATGGCCGCAGAGTTGTGTGATTCATACAGTTTGAAACTAAAATTAATTTATGAATAAATGTCAAAGTTACGTTGTAACTGTTACAGATATAATTTGTTTTTTTTTCTGTAACAATATAATTAACGAAATTGTTGACAGTGCCAGGGAGTGGATTGTGATTTTGGTAAGGGACCTTACAGACATGCCGCTACCAACCGTTCATGTTGCGTCGACATCTTGTCGACGTGCGTCGCACTATGGTTTATAATTTTATCAAAAATACTGCGACAGAAGACGAACATTTTTATTTATAAATGGGGGGCGACCACAAGCTCTTAGAATAAGGTTATTTTGAGTGTGTGTAAGGGACAGATGTATATGACTTGTATTTATCGGTCCCGTAGTAACATTCAAATTATTATTTTATCTGATCTTTGTTATTTTGATCTGATCAGTTTTCATTTTTAAGATATCTGAGAAAACCATCCATTTTTTTTGGAATAAAAAGTAATTTTTCTATTAGTGAAATAAGTTTTGTGGTTAATATACTTCGATACTTCCAGGGACTACATCTACCTTGTTAAAAACATTAGAAAGTTAAGATTTCTCGGAAGAAGTACCAAAATTCACACACCGCTAGTGACAGTCATCAATCTAGGCCACTGACGACAGATGATAGCCATCGTCGGGCGTTGCGGCTTGTCAGTAAGCTCCCTAACAATTAGGCGGCGTTCGGCGGTGTCGATGTTATGGACCAAGTGATTAATACGTCATTATTAATAGTGCCTAGATAATTTGAAAAATGCCCAATATGAGTTGGCAATATTTAGAAAAAAGATGAAGTCATTATATTGACTTGATTTTCTGATTATGCCTTCATCACTTTTTGGGCTATGTAATATATATTTTTTAATTATTTTAATGTTGACATTGATTTTAATATAGAATAAGGTAAGTACGATTAATATTTAAGCAATAAAGTCGACGGAGCCCCTTTGCTCGAGGCTGCTATTTCTGTCTTCAGGATCTAACCTAAGAAGAAGGTGATGACGGGAGAAGAAATCCGTCATCACCTTCGAACCTAAACTATCCTTATCTTGGACTAATTCATTGACCATAATTAATAATTATCGAATAACCCAACTGTTACGTAGCAATACTCATAATGACCAGACAATGTGATAAATATAGAAATTTAAATCAGTATTCATTATATTGTCCGATTTGACTTGAGTTGATTCACAATGCCCGGGCATTATACATAGTGCAATGAATGACTACTTTGTCCATGACATCGATACCCGCTGACGTGTATAGCGACATTGTATTAATCGCGGTTTGTATGGCCACTTAGTTACACGTTAGTTATGATTCTCACTGGAGTAATAAAATTTAATGGACCAGCGTTATATCAGCCACAGTTGTTTTTTTAATTTTATTCTTTTGTTTTTCAACAGTATGAGATCGTTTACCTGATGTTATTTTTGGCAAGCTTTTGATTAACTTGCAATGTAGGTATGTATGTCCGGATCAAATCCTGCAACTGAATTTTAAAGCAGTTATCCTCAACTGATTAAGATGATATTTTGCATAAACACTTGGTTTGGATGACAATGCACAGTAAGCTAAAAAGCTTGTATATATTTTTTATTTCTTTAAAAGTATTTTATATCTGTATAGATATAAAATACTTTTAAACTTGCTTTTTTATTGCTTTTACTAATGGCCAGCATTGATTTAGGTATATCTTTGGTGTAAATAAAAAGTGTGACCCGTAAGCGTCGAGCGTATCTTTTTAACACGCTTTTAATAGCTTGGTGTGTATGTATCTTTGTAACGGAATCTTAGAACGTGATTCTCACCTTTCAAAACGTCGGAATAAATTTAAACTTTGCACTCTTATCTAGGACCGATGACTAGTTTGTCCCATTATCCTTACCAGGATCTTTAGGATTAACGATTGTTTGACTAAAAAGTAAAAATAAGTACCTAATAGTTAAAAGATAAATAGTTAATAGAAAAACAAACTAAAAAGTAGAAGCATTCAATTTTAAATTAAGAATTGTGTGATTAACAAAAACAATATAATATTGAAAAAAAGGGGGGCTTTAAAAGGTATTTAAAAAAAAACTGTTACCAATACCTGTCGAGAAAATATTACAACAATTGAAACCAAGCACCCCACGTTTTTTTACAATAACATATTCTTTTGTTTATCACACTATTCTTAATTTAAATTTATAAAAAAATGTTTTCTACTTTTTAGTTTGGTTTTCTATTAAAGCGTTTTTATTTTAGTTTGTTTAAACTATTACTTATTTATGTTGAAAATCGAATCAGGCTCTTCTAGACAAGTGACATTCTATCAACGAAAGCGTTGCCAACAGTCAAAACCGGCCAAGTGCGAGTCGGACTCGCGCACGAAGGGTTCCGTACCATTATAGCAAAAAACGGCATAAAAATCACGTTTTTTGTATAGGAGATCCCCCTTAAATATTTGTTTTATTCTGTTTTTAGTATTTGTTGTTATAGCGGCAACAGAAATACATCCTTTGTGAAAATTTCAACTCTCTAGCTATCACGGTTCTTGAGATACAGCCTGGTGACAGACAGACAGACGGACCGCGGAGTCTTAGTAATAGGGTCCCGTTTTTACCCTTTGGGTACGGAACCCTAAAAAAAAGATCAAAACCTAAAACCCGTAACAAAACAATACATTCTGCAAAGTGACATACGACCACGGTTATCCTCTACGGAATAGTTTGTACATGAAAATTTCAGATGAGAATATTTTCTTGTTTCATACTTTTTAGAGCGTGATTTTTCAGTAGTCGGGTTTTAGTTTTTGAACTTATTTTTCATTTAAAGAATTTTGGGGTTTTTCTGAGCTACATTACATTTTTCTGTTTAGGGTTTGCTGTTTTACATGTATCTAGATAATGCATAAGTTACAAGAGTGGACTTTGCGACGCCGTAGTCGGTGTTTAATAGTTTTCACGACTATGACGGGAAATATCCCGTCATAGTCATGAAAACAATTTTTTTACCTACCTCGCAAACGGTAAGCTTGACAAAAATATGATGTACTAAACTCTTCCTTTATTTTAAAGTCCCTGTTCAATAATGAATATACAATATAATAAGAATAATAAACAAACACATGATGGGGTGGGGCCAAAACATATTTTTTTGGTCTTCTCGTCGTGCCGCCTTGAGGCAGCCATAGCCATAGCCTATAACCAGCGGACACCGTACGCTTCCAACGTTAAATTGTGATAAGAAGTTTAGAAGTTATGAGGGAACAGACGAACATACATACATACACACTTACCGGTCAAAAACATAACCCTCCTTTTTGCTTTGCCGTAGTCGGGCAAAAATTTATGGGAATACCACGTGATCACTGGTAACACTTTGACATTTCCACCATCGCCATCGCTGATACAATGACACTGTCTAGGCCTGAGAACGTCATAAGGTAGCAAAAGAGATGTTGACGATCAGCGAGCTATCGACTGAATGGTCACTACAACCGCGGCGACACCAAGTCCTTCTATGTACGTTTATGTTGTATGAAGTTTTAAGACGCCGATTACCTTTAGTAGCTGATTTTAAAACAAGAATCACGTCTAAACTGCTAGTCGTAATTTTTTGAAAAAAGTATATGTTACATGAGACCATTTTCTTAATAATTGGACCAAATACAATTTTAGTTTTATTCGTATAACATAGTGTAATTAATTTGTAAAGTTAAAACACAACAATCGCACCAAAACCACTGGGCGTATTTTTATTAAATCGATACCATGTCAAAGACAATTTAATTATCTACATTTTTATCGGAAGTTCTTTTTAAAAAGTCATAGAATAATAAGGAAAGTACAAAAAAACTATTAAATTTTGGGTCGCGCGGGTGTAAAACGAGTGCGCGTTTTGTGCCCTCAAGGTCGTTGGCGTTAGTCGACGTCTTTATAAATAAATAATTACACCCCATTCCGTACCGCGCAGTATGCTATCAGTAAAGCGGTTGGTCTATAGAAGATCCTCCAATGACCTTCAATTAAAATGACCTTTCCTGAACTTGCAACAGAAATAGGTAATTTTAAAGTTTAACTTATCGCTGCATAGTTATTCCTTACTACGTAGAATCAGCTAAGTTACCCGAAACACACACGATGGCCTTTATTTCGTAGAAAATAAATCAGCTATGTAGGTAATTGGTTAAAAAGAAACCCTCGTCATAATTTTACAAATTTAATAGTTAAAGACCGCGCGAGGCTTCATTCACGTGGAATAAGTACTTCCTCCAAACCTAATAAATGCGAAAGTAACTCTGTCTGTCCGTATGTTACCTTTTCACGCTTAAACCGCTGAACTGATTGAGATAAAATTTGGTATGGAGATAGTTTAAGAATCTGGGATGGACATAGGATAGTTTTAATCCCGGCAATCATCCTTACGGGGATGGAAACGGACTCCCGTTAGAACTAAAATTTATCAAGTAAGGCGGCCCACACACCTACAATATTATTGCGCGATATATAGAACATCGTGAGGAAACCGGCATGTCCTAGAACCAAAAATTTTAAGACATGTGACATCTACCAATCCGTACTGTAGTGTATAGCCGATTCTATAAGAGGAGTCCTGTGTCCCAGCAGTGGGAATATTAAAAGGCTTATGATGATGATGTTGATATAAAGAAAAGGCTGTTCGAAGTTTTATAAAAATCCTATCAGTAGTTTTTGCGTGAAAGAGTAACAAACATCCATCCTCACAAACTTTCACATTCACAATATTAGTAGAATAAACGTGAAACGGTCTGCATAGTAAAATGATTTACCAACTAGACATTGTTCTAATATCCGCGTCGAGTGCAATTTGTAAAATAATTCCGTAGTTAGCGGAACGGGAACAATCTGAACTAAACCAGGTGTAAAATTAGGAGATTGCAGTTAACTTTCAGAGGTAATAAAAAATTCTGCTTTATGGTATTCTGCTTTATTAATCGCAGCTTTCAAATCAGCTGAAATTTTTGAGAAAACAATATAAAAATTGTTACCACAGTGTCGCAAGACGAAACTCTATGGACCAGTGTGTGTTGCCAGTGATGACATATGGCTCTGAGACGTGGTCACTCACAATAGGCCTCATCAGAAAGCTTACAGTCACCCAAAATGCGATGAAGAGGGCTGTGCTCGGCGTTTCCTTGCGTGATCGAATCAGAAATGTAGAGATCTGAAAAAGAACCAGGGTTACCGACATAGCCCAAACAATTGCCAAACTTAAGTGACAGTGGGCAGGGCACATTGCTCGCAGAACGGATGGCCGATGGGGCAGAAAGGTTCTGGAGTGGCGACCGTGACCCGGCAGACTTTGCGTTGGAAGGCTTCCCACCAGGTGGACTGATGACCTGGTGAAGGTTGCTGGGATCCGCTGGATGCGAGACGCACGGGGCCGATCAATGTAGTGACGCTTGGGGGAAGGCCTATTTCTAACAGTGGACGTCTTTCAGCTGATATGATGATAATGATTATAAAGTTTATGATAATAATACATAACTTCTGTTTTTCTACTTAAAGATTAGATAAGTCGAAATTGGGTACAATGAGTATTTATTCTTACAATCCTCGATTAATGCCAATATTAGCAAGATATAACTCAATTTGATTGAGTCAACGTCGAGTAAATGGCTTAGTATATAAGTAGGGGTTAATCTTGGTCACAGATAATATAAGACTACATCTTGGTGGTATTATACCAAGTTGTCACAAGGAAAACGCTATAATATCTTTTGGCTACCAGACTCACAGCCATATTTCAACAAAAGGAAAATCAGGTCAAGATCACGCGAAAAAGACGCAGACGGTCTCGGCTGTCATATAAAATTAGGTACCTATCACTGTTTAAATGGACTTATCAGATGACTGTTGCTTATATAAAATTGATATTCTGAAGCATTTGGTTAAGTTTTATATATGTCAATTAAAATCTCGTGAGACATCGCAGTGGGACCACGGTTCCGGAGTGGATTGCTTATCGATTTGGGAGAAAAATTGAGTAGATTTATTTAGTAAGAATGTGAACATAATAAAAGCTGTTTTAAGACTTTAGAAACCACTAGAGGACACTTTATATAGATAACTTTTTGTTAGAAGTAAACCAAAGCAAATTACTTACAATAACTTCTAAAAGTTACATAGGGTGTAATAATGGATGTAATAATGAAACTCATTTTCAAATTCAAATTCATTTTTGCTCAACATCCTTACCCTTACATAGTATAAAACAAAGTAGTCCTCCTTTCCTCTGTCTGTCCCTATGTATGCTTAGATCTTTTAAACTACGCAACGGATTTTGATGCGGTTTTTTTTAATAGATAAAGTGATTCAAGAGGAAGGTTTATAATTATGTATAATAGACGCGGGCAGAGCTGCTGGCAAAAGCTAGTAGTAAATAAAAATCCACTTCCAGATGTCAGGTGAATGCGCAGTCAACCGTGTTCCACCACTTTAGCCACGCAAGATTATAATTACAATAAAACTTAAAAAAAAAACTAATACTTATTCAATGTCTTAAATTAAAAAAATGGAATAAAATTTCTTAAATTAAAAAATGGTATAAAGTTTCTTAAATTAATGAAAATGGTATAAAATGTCATATATTTTTTTTTACCTAAAATGTCATAAAATTAAAACGCATCCAATGTCACAACTTAAAACGCTTACAATGCCAAAAATTAAAACATATCCTACACCAACCTTAAACATTATGTACAGACAACCTTTTGGTATCTATAGATAAGGCCCAACTATAAATCTCATGTGGTAACAGCATACCCCTTAGTCAATCAACATAGTCAGTCAATGCAAGGATGATTAATCTTCGTCATTGTTAGTTTTTCAGCGCAACAGTTTAGGTCAGGCCAGGAGCGGGTGAACTTAATGCCATCCGCCCTTTACAATTTATTTTCATCGTAAAGTTCACTTACAATGTTGCTTTAATAATTATTTAGAGAGCTTATCTTCTCTTGGGATTACTTTTAATGCTTTTAGTTTTAGTTCTTACAAGGTTAATTATATTTATGAATTATGCACGAATCATTTTCAGAAAATCTATGTGTGGGGACCAAACATTATCACCATTAAACTATAGTAGAAATATTGTATCCTATCTTCTATTGCCAGTCCTGCGCAAAATCCTCTCCCCTTGGTTTTCAAACTGCACATCAGCATGTCCTGGCAACACCCGCTACAGGTTTTGTGACTTATATTTTCCTACATAATAATATCTTCTAGGCAATCTTACTCTTCATCAACCACCAAATCATCTTTACCATCATCGTGAGGCTGTGGTCAACCATGAGCCTATCAATGTTAGCTTACGTAACCTCGCTTATGTTTGAAATTGGCTCACCACCGGGGTTAAATTGGGCAATATTGGAACACAAGGTCTTGCCGAATTCTCCATCAGTAGTTTATGTGTTACCGTCGGGCTATAACTGCTTCAAATTCTGCGTGATAAGTGGAGATATGTTAACCCCTTCCAAATTGGAACATAACTACATCCTTGGCTCAAATTGGCCCTGAGGCAGGAACTGGTTGGTATGAGTTTATACTCGTATTTGTGCATGTTTGAAAATGTAGCACCAATGAAAATTATAATATATGATAAAATATATTATCATATATGCGGGTTATAAAATGGGAAAAGCGTCCTTGCTTGCGAAAATAAGGACTATATTGTAAGTCCTTTTGAAGAAAACCTTCTCCACTATAATCGAGTCAGTCTTCATGACAACAAAACCAATTTGATTGAGTCGAGTTGAGTAAATGACTCTGGTATAGTATTCTTCATCGAAGCTGGTATAGGTAAAATATCCTAAACAGGTTACGATCAACGCTCAAATAGTGCGAAGTAGGTTGCGGCTACAATTCTTCTTTTACGCCGTATCGATAATTTGAAAATTAAATATATTTTGACCGGAATTCAGCCGGGAGCTGCTACTAATAAATACTTCCTTATTATCAGCCAATTAATGATCCCACTGCTGGGACACAAGCCTCCTCTCTATTTCCAACATTTTTGTCTGTTTATCTGTTTGTCTGTTTATTTGTGCATGCATCACGTAAAATGTACGAAACCAATGTAGATAACTTTTATACATCAAAATTGTGCGTAACTTGAAGTATTACTTAGTTTTTGTTTCATCGTCGCAATCGGTTCACTCTATCAAAAGTAAGATGAATTTAAAGTGTTCAAGAAGTAAAATATCGCAACATACGCAATTCAGATACTCGGACTGTTGAATTCCATATTCGATAGATAGCGTTGTTCATTTCGCGTCATTTTCTAAATGACCGCCATTTAGAAAATTACGCGAAATGCACAACGCCGTTAAGATTTTCCGCGGCATTTATTCCGTGTTATTTTTCACTTTGTGGTGTTTTTATTTGGAAGTCGGCAGTATTATTTAAAAAAAAAGGTTTTTTTAATCTTTTTGTTTCGGTGTGGTGTTCTGGAGTGCTAATAGATGGCGCGCAGCATATCTGTCCTTACTTTTTTTGTATGAAGTCGATATTCTTCTCCCTAGAGTAAATAGTATTCTGTGCAGTGAAGGCTCGATCTAGGTAGGTAGAAAGGTAAGTAAGGTAGGTTTAGGTATGTAGGGTAGGATAGGCAGTTAACGGGAGAGAAGCCGCGGGCACAGCTAGTGAAACAATAAAATTGTAAGCAAATGAAAATAAAAACTTAAAAAAAATCAAAAAACACGACTGCTTAAAAAGCGAACTAAAAAGAAGTAAACAAGAAGATAATCATGCTGTGCAGTCGGAGGATACATATTCGCGAGCTGGCAGACCAAAACCAGATGTATCCTCCGACTGCACAGCATGATTTTCAAATATGTCACCCACAGACTACTCGTATAAAAAGATGTGCAGTACGCTCGAAACAAGGTGATCTTTTCGTCCTTAGAGCTACGAGCAAATCTGCGGGCAAACATATTCGCCCTCACCGACTGCGCCCTCCTTTCTCACTCAATATCAGCGTCGTACTTCAGGGACGTCACAGTATGGCCCAGATACTTAAAACTATGTACCCGCTCCAAGTCTTACTGGTGGCACTTTCGCCGGAATCTTGGAACCCGAATTGCAGACCATACGCTCACTCTTTTTACCCGGCTGCAAGAAAAGGATTATGTTTGTCACGTTATATTTTAGGCCATTTCTGAGGCCTACGTTTCGCAGATGCTTATGAGCTCTCTAATTCCATCTATTGACGCGCACAGCAGCACCATTTTATCAGCGTAGCTAATTTTTTTTTTTTTTTTTTATTATTTTTTTTTTTTATTATTGATAGGCTTGCGTTTGACCACTATCTCACCTGATGGTAAGCGATGATGTGGCCGACGATGAAGCACGCTTGCCTAGAAGAAACCTATTCACTCTTGACTTAAAGACTCCCAGGTTGTAGGTATCAGGAAATACAGACTCCGGCAGGGAATTCCACTCCTTTGCTGTACGCATAATAAAGGAATTCCCAAAACGTTTGGTGCGTATGGGTGGGATGTCCACCATGTACCGATGACGCAACGCCGTACGTCTTGTAGTCCGATGATGGAACGGGCTAGGAGGAATTAGTTCATGCAATTCCAACGCACACTCCCCGAAATGTAACCGATAAAAAACCGACAGACTGGCAACTCGGCGCCGATGTTCGAGGTTCTGGAGCCTAGATTCGGCCAATACTTCATTGTCGATGAGCCTCTTAGCCCGTCTTTCGATCGCATCAAGTGCATCCAGCTGGTACTTGGCAGATCCGTCCCAGAGATGAGAGCAGTATTCCATGCATGATCGAACTTGCGCTTGATATAAGTTGAGCAGCTGTTCTGGCGTGAAGTACCGTCTCACCTTCGTACGTCTTCCCCAATTTTTTGGAAGCCAGCTGAGCTTTTGCCTCAATGAATGGACCAAAATTGAGCGTCGATGTCAACGTAATGCCAAGAATCTCAAGATGGTCAGTTATCGGCACGGTCACACCTCTGAAAGAAGGAGCCGGGTGGAATTGGCTCCTTTTAGCGGAAAAAAGACACGCCTGGGTCTTAGCAGCATTGAACTTGACCAGATTGGCATCGCCCCATTCGGAGACTGCCTCCAAGGACAGATTCAAGCGCCCAACCATGGCCTCCCGGAGAGACTGGATCTGAGGTCCAGTAGCGCGCGCGTTGGACACGTATCTCTCAGCTACAGTGCTGTCGTCTGCATACCCAAAGGTGCCGGGTTTTAGCAGATCATTTATGTGCAGCAAGAACAACGTTGCTGAGAGTACTGACCCCTGTGGGACCCCGGCATTAATATCCAGTAATTCAGACGAGCGGCCATCAATAACCACTCGAATGGACCGGCCCCTCAGGAAGTCTGCAATCCAATCGCACAGACCACTGGGCAAACCGAATGAAGGAAGCTTACCAATAAGGCTTTCATGCCAGACCCTGTCAAAAGCCTTCGAGATGTCGAGGGAGACGGCAAGCGCTTCCCCGTGTCTCTCTATGGCCTCACTCCAGATGTGAATGGCATACGCTAGAAGATCCCCAGTTGACCGATTTTGGCGGAAGCCATATTGGCGGTCACTGAGGATGTCGTTAGCTTCTAGGTATGCCAGGAGCTTGGAATTAAGCACTCGTTCCATACTCTTGCAGAGGATGGACGTTATTGAAATGGGTCTGTAGTTGGCCGGGTCAGCCCGACTGCCCTTTTTGGGCACAGGCTGAACGTTAGCTTGCTTCCAGGCATTCGGCACTTTTCCCGTCTCATATGAAAGGCGAAACAGGCGTGTCAGGATCGGAGACAATTCAGGCGCACAGGTTCTGAGAACAATTGCTGGAATTCCGTCGGGGCCACTAGCTTTGTTCACGTCAAGATTGCGCAGCACCCTACGAACGTCCTTTTGATGTATGCGAATGTCCGACATACTCGTCTCGCAACAATCAGGAGAAGGAGTGGGCCGCGCGTCACCAGAATCCAGACGCGAAGATTCCGCAAAAAGAGAGCCTTTTTTCCTCAGCGGAGTGGGCCAGTGACCCGTCGGGCTTCAGCAGTGGTGGTAGTGAGGGACGGCAGAAGTTCGATTCAACCGACTTAGCCAGGGACCAAAACGCTTTACTACCCGCTGGGTAGGAAGCAAGTTTGGTCCCAATACGGCTTATGTGGTCAAATCGAGATCTTAGCATCACCTTCTTGCAGGACTTGGCAGCCCTATTGTAGGCTCTCTTGCGCTGACCCACGTCGCTTGCTTTGCGCTTCCGAGCGTCGACCCATGCCAGGTACGCCTCATGTTTGAGCGTGTTGGCGCGCTTGCACTCGGCGCCAAACCATGGCCGGTCAGCGCTAGACATTGCAACGTCAGAGAACGGAATGAAGTACTCCATTCCCTGACGCAACACATCCGACACGGCGTCCGCGCACGACGAAGGATCAACCATAGAGAAGCAAGTAGGCTGCCAAGGATACGATGCGAAAAAAGAACGCATCCCATCCCAATCTGCTGACTTGTACCGCCAAACCCGCCGAGCGCCTCTTGGGCTGGGATCGGGTGGGGAGTGGACGGATACGGACTTCACCAGACAATGGTCGGAACTACCCAAAGGTGAAGATACCGACACCGAGTAGCGGTCTGGATCTGTAGTCAGCAGAAGGTCCAAGCAATTGGCTGTGTGCGAATCAACATCCGGCACCCTCGTTGCCCCCTGGACCAGCTGGGCGAGATTTAACGCAAGCGCAAGCTTTCTCGTCTCCCGCCCAGCATGATCAGTGCGCTGGTACGGGAAAAGCCACTCCTGGTGGTGGGCATTAAAGTCCCCCAGTAACACCAATTGGGCAGAAGGGTACCGCTGCTGTGCCGTATCAGCCGCCTCACTAAGGTACTCAGTGAGCCTGGTTGTCTCCTGATCCCCGCTGTGCGAGCGGTAGACACAGGCGTAAACAATTTTATCAAGGCCCATGTCCACTAAAGCCCACAGCACAGAGAACCTAGAGTCCTCAAGGTTTCGGAGACGCCGATAACAGATGTCGTCTCGGGCATACATGCATACACCCGCGCGTTGCTTAAAATTGTGCTCCAGGGTATACCCTGGGTATGTTAGGTACGATACATCTGACGGACATCTGATCTGCGTCTCCGAAAGAAAAAAGAGAGCCGGCTTATCAGTCTCCAGGTGATGATGGACTGCTATGTGATTTGAGTGCAGACCTCTGATGTTAGTGAGGTGCACTTTGAGTGGGAGGGGGTGCAGCCGCTGTTCAACTTTAAACATTTTTCTCTTTTTCATCATTTGCGAGTGAGTGAAGAAAGGTTAGGAGAGGGAAGTGAGATGTGGCTTCACGCTGGTTACCTTCAGACACGCACTGAATGGACGCCATCATTGGGGGACTAGTCTGGAGACTGCGGGGACGCCCGAGCCCCCCCGGGAATGACCATCGGGCCCTCCCTTCTGGTCGCCAACCAGCACGATGGTGCATTCCGGGATTTTTCGTCAGTTGGCGGGGCAGCCTTTCGTGTGGGGCTGGCACACTACTTGGGCCCCCAACTACCTGCGGTCGGCCAGCGGTGCACCGTGCCTCGGATCCCGCTACCCTCCGCGACCAGTCACCCGATACGCCCATAACAGCACGTGCCAGGCTGGTCTGTCTGCAATAGAACCGCCATCTCGACCCATCTCCTGAAGTGGCTACGCCGGGCATCGCACCGGAACACGGCTAGGCCGCTTGGCGGTACGTCTTTGCCCGGTGGGTGGTCGCAAGCCTTCGGCCGAAGCCTACCACCAGTTATTGTCACCTGATTGGCACCACCCGGGGACCACGTGTAGGGTATCGCATGGGGTACTTTCCTACGGACGTGGGTGACTCGGCCCCCAAAAATATAATGTTGTTAAAGCAAACACCATCAGCATGGTATAAAACATGTTATTGACACTAATCGAGGGTTTTCCCGTTATGATAAAAGCTATTTATGCAACTGTTACGTTATGGACGGTCTTTTAATACGACTGCCATTTTTCGGTACAAGCGTAGCGCGTACCGAAATAGGTAAGCACGAGTTATTAAAAGACCAATAACGTACAGTTGCATACAAGATTTTATCTACGAAGTAAGGAATAAAACACAGATATAGACAAATAAGTATTCAGGAAGTGTGTTTAAGTATTTCATTTCTCATATACATGTCTTGATTGTTCTGGTAGTAAATTATCTGTAGCCGCAACTGATCTATTTGTTATATCTGGTGGAGTATTTTCAATATCATTTGATGTTGAAGACATTTTTAATAAAATTTGGAATAAAATTTCACTCAGAATTTTTTACCCGCGTCCACTTTATTTTTTATTTTTTTATTTAGTCTTTATTAGGTATAAGGCAAAGATCTTGTAGCCGCAACAGCCAAATAGTATTCGACACTTTTGTTCGATAATTTAGAAGTAATATTATAGGTACCTGGCTGTATGTTCAGAATGTCTTTGCTTGTGTTTTAGAATTTATGACGATTCGCATAATGCAACCCGATGTCGTTATGGGTATCATAATGAAACCGCTGTCAATTTTGTAATTCGAATATAACGAAACCGAAGTAGATAAATTATTTTATTTCTGTAAGTTGGTTTTGATAATTTAATATTGTTCTCAAGGATAACGAGACTCGTCGTTAAGTACATACACTTTTACATGTCAATCATATTTTTTAAAACTAGATGAGGTCGGGGTATCCTATCTGACTATTCTGAGAAGAAAGGCTGAAACAAACTCAGATGTCACAGTCTCTTATAAAGTCCAGACAAAATCTTGGTTAGATCATGCGAAGACCATATAGACTGATGTCTGAAATGGTCTTTTGAGGAAAGAACCAGCTAGATTGAGTGGACCCGTCTAGTCAGTGCACGCATTTCTCAATAACCGAGCAGAATTTAAGGAGCTCAGCGATTCGACGAACAATAGCAAAGAAAGGACATTCGGTTAGGCCGCATAAACTACTCAAACTGTCAGACCATGATTTAAAACTAAGATGGATAACCATCCATCTTAGATAACCATCTAGGCAACCGCGTTGATTGAAGCTAAGCAAGTTTCCTTCAAATGAACTTAACCTATATGCATAAATTTTGACGTTTTTTTAAAATCACTCATCGATATTTTACTGTTTCTCTATAAAGAACAGTAAAAAATCTAATAAAAGCAATTTTTGTCAATAATTGCTCTAATCTGTTTTTAATTACAAATAATCTCACAATTTAATTCGATCGCGTGAAGCGACGAAGCAAACAATTAAACGCGTATCGCCTTTCTAACGAAATAAAATAGGACTCGTTTGTCAACACAATTAGAATAATTACATTTTAATACAGTCTATTTATATACAACTTGGTAGAATGAGCCGGGCTCGCAGTTAAATAATACAGTCCAAAATACAGCCGCACGTCCTCGTGCGGTTAAGGTTCAGTTTCATGAGGATCAGTTTGAAAGTAATCAGAAGAAAATTATAACCAAAAAGTTAATAATAAAAATATGGGGTTCGTCAGCCAGCTCGCGAGTATAATAATATTTTGTATCCTCCGACAGCACAGCATGATTTTCTTCTTGTTTACGTCTTTTTAGTTCGCTTCATAAGCAGCCGGGTTTTTTGACTTTTTGAATTAACATTTTTCTGCAAAATGTACAACAAACGTCTGACACTGACTGACACATAAACCACTTGGAATTTGCGATTGACAATACCCAGAATTCGGTCGTGTGACTTTTCCAATATAACCGATACGGAGCAAAAAGGGCTGTCCTCGCTGTTCCTTTGCAAGTTGATTATTTTCATATCCACTGGAATCTTCCTGTCTATAATAAACCAAGACACGAGAAAAATGTCTACAAAAATACTTCTCGCATTCTCTCTGAATAGACGGGTAATGTTTTTAGAAGTCTAAACATGTTACATTTTTTATAGGTCAAAGCTCTCGTGCGTCATAAAAAAGATGAGCCGCCATCTTTTTTTTGTGGACACAATTCAGTGATGAAGGTTTTTTAAACAACAAAGTCTAGTGTAAGTCTCATTAATAAAATTACATTGTTTGGAGGTTTTTCTTAGGCATTTGCTCCAGTTATTTACTTACCTGAATTATCATAACGTTTTTTTTTGTAAATTGCCAGCACTTTTTTCTGAAACTAAAATAATATCCTGTGTTCCACTTTTTTAGGGTTCCGTAGTCAACAAGGAACCCTTATAGTTTCGCCATGTCCGTCTGTCCACCCGTCTGTCCGTCTCAGAGACTCTTAGTACCAGAAAGTTATAATTTGGCTGGATATACATATTAATCACGCTGACAAAATGGTCAAGTGGCTAGGTTTGTTTTTTTATGGTACACGTAAAATGGGGATGTTTTTTTTCTCGGCTGTCTCATCGTCCCATGGTGTGGGGCATAGTTGGATAGGCCAAAAATATTACGGGTTTTTGAAAACCATTTTTCAATTCATCTACGATTTGACTAAAATTAAGCTTTAAAGGGCAAATTTTTCGAAGGGACAACATTTTTCGAACGGCAAAGTCATTTTGTTCCTTCGTTAGAGCAATGTTCGGCGCTTTCCTTGTTTATGAACGCTAGTAATGTTACCTATGTATTTTAGTTTATGTAGCTGTTAATATAAAACCCTCTGTGCGCGAGTCAGACTCGCACTTGGTAGTTTTTTACCTGTTCAAGTCATTTATTTTAATTGGTCTATAATCATTATTTCAGGCGAAGGACTTCCACTACTGGACATGAACACTTTTATTAATTTGTGTAAGCAAAAACTTGTCCGAATACTGTCTCTTAAGATACAGGTTGCCCTAATTTGAGAGACAGGGTTCATTAACCAATGTTTACAATGTAATTCCTACAATATAGCTGTAAACTTATGTGAACACTAATTGTAACCTTTTTTAGGGTTCCGTACCCAAAGGGTAAAAACGGGACCCTATTACTAAGACTCCGCGGTCCGTGAGTCTGTCTGTCACCAGGCGGTATCTCATGAACCGTGATAGCTAGACACTTGAAATTTTCACAGATGATGTATTCCTGTGCCGCTATAACAACAAATACTAAAAACAGAATAAAATAAATATTATGTTTTTTTGGCGTTTTTTGCGATAATGGTACGGAACCCCTCATGCGCGAGTCCGACTCGCATTTGGCTGGTTTTTTGTACCAATGAACATATTATTATTTATTATTCTAGTCTTATAATATTGTTTGGTTTATTTTCTGTCTTAGGTTAATATTTTCGTGTATTGACAATAGATTTAGGCCGTCATTTGCGTTCTCGTCGGCTTGGCGACAATTGCTAGACAAGATCTAATTAAAGATATCAATAACTTGAAGAAAACAGATCGTGTATCGGTAATGTGTTTATCTATTAGATGACTAATAAGCCGAAACAATACCTATTATAATAACTAATTACGTAACTATGCTGAATAATGAAGATATGTAAGTATTCTATTAGCGTATTTATGTATGTATGTCCATTTCTATAGCACGATCTACAGCCCAAACGGCTTGACGGATTATGACATATGAGGTGTCGTTGGATTCGTCTTAATTGTGGGAGTGAAATAGGATGTATAATTTTAAAATATGGCGCCCTCCTCCCCCCTTGAAAAAGGGAGTGATACAATTTTTGTTCTCGTTTTCGTAACAATATGGGTATCAAATGAAAGCTACTAAATAGCCCATTCCAAAAGAGTGTGATACATTATTTAGAAAAGTGTAATACCGAATATCACTTCCCCGTAAGTTTACTAATACGAAACACTCTACAACGAATGCACGCTACCACGAAAAACTTAAAAACGTAGCCATGCGATCTCTAATAACCTAATCTCTAATTTCACCAATTCGAATCACTTAACAAAAAAGCGCGCTTCTACGAAAAACTTATCGCCGAAGTCACGCGACCACGATTATCCAAACCTCTAACGAAAGACACCAATTAATTATTTAATACACCAATTAAGAGCGCAAATTATATATAAGGTTGCAAACAATGTGCGCAGAGAAGGATGCCGTATCACTGGCGCAAAAGTCTCGTCGTAGTCTACGCCTTTAACTTGATTAAAACCTTTGACGAGTCTGGTTTTATATTTAGTGACCATACCATTACCATAAGCTTCCTTTTTAAGTTTATAAACCCATTTACATGGTATGACCTTTTTGTTTGGTCTATCTACTAGTTCCCATGTGTGTAGTTTTATCAGAGAGTTGTACTCATCAGCTATGGCATGATGTCACTAATCAGCATCATCAGCACGAGTAGCTTCATAATATGTCGTATGTTCATTTAAATCATCCGTAGACACATTATAATAAAATAAATCTGGTGGTTTTCTGTTTCTTGTGGGGTACCTCCTCTCCTCTTCCAAACAAGGAGGCTCTTCATCGACACTAAGAAGTCTCAGCTCAAAAAATGGTTCTGGTTCTCTAATATTGGCTGATTCTTCTGCACTTTCTACATGTTCCTGTGAAGTTGGCTCATTTATAGGATCGGTACTCTCGATACAATCGAAAAATTGACAATCGTCATGTTCAGGTTCCTTATTTTGAAATAACAATATGGAATCTGACTGTACCACAGGCTCAGATTGCCTTTGCTCTTTCAACCATCTAAAGCAATTTTCAAAAAAGGTTGCATCTCTGGACGTAAACACTTTTCGTGGGTTAGCAGGATTCCTATATGATTTTCTGAATAACCGACAAAATCGCTTCCTTTACGTCTAATTTTTACTGTGACATGAAGGTATACGTACAAGTGCTCTGCATCCAAACACTTTTAAATGACTGAGGTCATTTCTACAACCACACCACCTGTCCTCGGGAGTTTGACCACCCAAGGTTCTGTGAGGAGACGTATTTTTCAGGTATACGGCAACTTGGATAGCATCTTCCCAGAATGCTTTAGGCAGTGAGCTTTCTGTTAACAACGTCCTTGCCTTCTCAGTAATTGAGCGGTGGGTACGTTCAGCTAATCCCACTTGTTGAGAGCTGTACGGAACCGTTGTTTTGTGTTAGATACCTTTAGAGGCAAGATAATCATCGAATTCCCTATTAACGAACTCCTTGAGCTTCTCAAGTCTAGAGCACCTCAATTTAAAAATTAATGACTTCGAGAAGGCGCAAAGTATTTGGAAACTTAAACAATCTGCTGGTCTATCCAAACAATATTCAGAATCGACATCTTTTGCTCACAAAATGCGTAATTTGGCCGCATTTTAAAACAAAAAGCCTTTTTAGGGTTCCGTACCCAAAGGGTAAAAACGGGACCCTATTACTAAGACTCCGCGGTCCGTCTGTCTGTCTGTCACCAGGCTGTATCTCATCAACCGTGATAGCCAGACAGTTGAAATTTAAAAAAAAGTCACCGATTGGTTTTCCAGATATTATGTCAATGGAACTTATAAAAAGAGGACTATTCAAAACCTCAAAAAATTAAAGACAAATTTGTAAAAAGTGTCTCCATTGTTTCCGCATCTGGTCGGTAAATAGCTCAATAGGGACCACTGTTCCAATTACACAAAATGAGGTGGAATCATTGCACTACCGCTGTAACAGCCTATTGGGCAGAAAGAAATGGAATTTATTTAAAACCATTGAAGAAATTAATAAGGAATCAAAACATACAGAATTGACGGTAGAAAAATTTAATTCACAGTCTCAAGATATCAAAAGAGCAAAAAAGAAAGAAAATAGAGAAGAAATAGTTAAGTGATTCGAATTGGTGAAATTAGAGATTTGGTTATTCGAGATCGTATGCCTACGGTGTTAAGTTTTTCGTGGTAGTGTGCATTCGTTGTTAAGTGTTTCGTATTAGTAAACTTACGGGGACGTGTTATTCGATGTTACACTTTTCTAAGTCACGTAACACACTCATTCCAAAAATATAAATATCGTAACACTTCATAATATTTAACACCTCATAATATTTAATATACAAATTATACCTAGTAACGAATTTTTTTTCTCTTTTCAGGTAATTATTTGCCCGGATACAAGTAGCCTTTGACACACAGCGATTCTACGAGTGCAAGAATTTCTAAATTCGGATGAGTATTAAAATTACTTTTGAAATTGACGACTCTTTATAATAGTCTAATATATAAAATACGTCAGTTAAAGGTGTCCAAAAATGATTTCAGGTAAACTAAGCACAAACACCAACCTGCCATTTTAGTAATTAATATTAAAATCTCAAAATAATCAACTTATTAAGCTGACGGTACACCTTTTCAGCAAAAGTCGGCAACTTTCCTTTTGTAATAAGTTCTCGGCTTTATTAAGTGGCAAGTACCTATTGAATGAACGAGTGAATGATTGATCGATGTTTTGAAGTTGATTGAGATGTTCGTCTGCAAATGTCGTAATAGCTTTAACGTAGCGAAATTAATATTGTCTAATGTTGCCGATTTTTTGGGCGTTTGGAGATTATTATAAGTCGAAAATGGGTATAATGCGTATATACAATCTGTATTATCACAATTCTCAATTAATGCCATTAATAGCAAGATATAACTAAATTTGATTGAGTCCACATCTAGGAAATGACTTAGTATATAACTAGGGATTAATCTTGGTCACAGATAATATTAGACTACATCTTGGTGAACTTTCACCAAATTTTCACAAGGATAACACTATAATATCTTTTGGCTACCAGACACTCAAGCCATATTTCAACAAAAGGAAAATCAGGTCAAGATCACCCGAAAAAGACGCAGACGGTCGTTCGTTGTCATATAATATTGGGTATCACTGTATCAATGGTCTTATCAAGGATTTGGTTAAGTTTTATGAATGTCAATTAAAACTTCGATTGATCGTCGATTTGGGGAAAAATCAGTAAGAATGTGAACATAATAAAATCTGTTTTACGACTTTAGCAGCTGCTAGAGGTCACATTACATGATAACTTTTTATTAGAAGTAAACCAAAGCAAATTACAAGAACTTCTAAAAGTTGCATAGGGTGTAATAATGGACGGTCATATCAACCTCATTTGTACAGACAAACTTTAGATGGTCTCTATAGAGTAGGCCGAACTATAAACCGCATGTGGTAACTGCATACCCCTTAGTCAATCAACACAGTCAGTAAATGCAAGGCACTTAAATTATTCATCTTCGTCGTTGGTAGTTTTTCACCGCAACAGTTTAGGTCAGGCCAGGAGCGGGTGAACTTAATGCCATCCGCCCTTTACAATTTATATTCATCGTAAAGTTCATTACAATGTTGCTTTAATTATTATTTAGAGAGCTTATCTTCTCTTGGGATTGCTTTTAATGCTTTTAGTATGAAGTTCTTAAAAGGTTAATTATATTTATGATTTATGCACGAATCTTTCTCAGAAAATCTATGTGCCCCACACCGAAAATTCTCACCATTAAAGTATGATTTTTTTCTTGGGACAATCCCACCGCACTATTCCCAAATAACTGCAACACCTGAAAGCCAGAATCAACAGTGGCGACCACCAGAAAAGCGCCGAGGCAATGATGCTCGACGATGTCCCGGAGAATGAATTTAACTATCTTGGATCCCGCAACGAAATGAATCAGTAAAGAATAAAGGAGGAGTAGGAAAATATACAAATTTTCACTTCCCTCCATATCAAGCAGGAGACAGAATAAACAAGGCCAATAGGCACAAAGGGTCGATTACAACTGGGCTAAGCCCAGTTACCTAGCACCACTGAAAAAAAAAATAGCATTGATATTAATGGGTCCTAACATTGTGAGCAAAAACGCTTGAAAGCACCGCAATTTGTTCTAGTTTCCACAAGGTCCGTATAGTAAACAACTCCTGATGCAGCCTGTACATTATTCAACATAATATTGCGTTCATTCTGCCAAAGAATTCGCTCCCACAAGATATGATGTGCAGATTATACATATTCGCAATCAGAAGTAGAACACTGACTTAGAGGCGAGGCAACGATATTAAAGGAAAATAATTTACTTTTAAAGTTACCATGCCCTGAGAGAAACCATAACCATATATACCATTAAAGTATAGTAGAAATGTGGTATCCTATCTTCTACTTCCAGTCCTAAGAAAAATCTTCTCCCCTTGGTTTTCAAACTGCACAGCTTTTGTGACTTATACTTTCCTACATAATAATATCTTCCAGATATTCTTACTCCTTCGTCAACCTCCAAATCATCTTTACCATCATGGTGAGCCTGTTTTCAAACACGAGCCTATCAATGTTATCAATGTTAGCTTACGTAACCTCGCTTATGTTTGAAATTGGCTCACCACCGGGGTTAAATTGGGCAATATTAGAACACGAGGTCTTGCCGAATTCCCCATCAGTAGTTTATGTGTTACCGTCGGGCTATAACCGCTTCAAATTCTGCGTGATAAGTGGAGATATGTTAACCCCTTCCAAATTGGAACATAACTACATCCTTGCCTCAAATTGCCCCTGAGGCAGAAACTAGTTGGTGTGAGTTTATACTCGTATTTGTGCATGTTTGAAAAATAGCACGAATTGTGCAATGAAAATTGATCTACTACCGTCCAATATGCGGGTAATAAAATGGGAAAAGCGTCCTTGCTTGCGAAACTAAGGACTATATTGTAAGTCCTTTTGAAGGAAACCTTCTCCACCATAAACGAGTCAGTCTCCATGATAACAAAAACAATTTGATTCAGTCGAGTTGAGTAAATTACTTAAGGTATAGGGTAAATATCAGCGGCAGGTTATAATCAACGCTCAAATAAAGAGAAGTAGGTTGCGGCTACAATTCTTTTTCTTTGTCGTATCGATCATTCCAAAATTAAATAAGTTATGGCCAGAATTCAGCTGCTTCTAATAAATGCTTCCTCATCATCAGCTTATTATTGTTTCCAGTGTTGGGACACAGGCCTCCACTCTATGAGAGGGATTGGGCCGTAATCCACCACGCGGGTCCAGTGTGGGTTGGTAGATGTCACATGTCTTCGAATTTTTGGACATGCAGATTTCCTCACGATGTTTTCATTTACCGTTTTTGAGAGAAGTGTTGATGAAATAATTTACACAAAGTAAAGCGCCTGCCTGGGTTCAAACCCACGAGCTACATCTTGTAAGTCACAGCCAATACCACTGGGCCACCACTGCTGCGTATTAAGCAGAACTTTGTCGGCAATTCCGATAACCCTATCAGACCGCATATTACCTCTCAAAGTTAACTGCAATTATCTAACTTTACACCTGGTTTAGTTCGAATTGTTCCCGTTCCGCTTACTCCTTCTTCTTGTGGGTTTTAGGCGCAAATTGATAGTCTTAAGTAATCACGATAAAACAGACAACTTGAAAAACGTATATACCTACATGCAAGTAGAGTTCTGAGAATCGTATCAACATAGTTTTCTCTGTAGGAATGTAGATATTATTATATTAAATATGAATGGAGACTCCAATGACACTTATATTGAATGTGAAACGGCTCTCTTGAGCATACAAATATAATTTGACTAGCCTAAATCACCACACGCATAGAATTAGTACGAAACATTAACACAAAAATAAAATCAAAAATTTCGCATGTCTCAAAAACTAATGAAAATGAGTGAATTAAACAAGGAATAAAGTTGCCCTCATAATAAATTGCAGTAAAATAATAACTTTAAGAGAATTAAGCAAAAAACTGGTTTTTGGGCCCTTTATATAATAATAATTCATTTATTTTCAGACACAGGCCGGGTTTCTCACCGCTAAGTTATCGCAGAATTAATGTGACAAATTGTCAAGGACGCGTTATCTGCTGTGATTGGTTGAATGAAATTTCAGCAGCCAATCACAGCACATAACCGGCGATTATTCGTCGATTACGTTAACAGCCCGATAATCGAGTGTTGAGAAACCGGGGGTCAGTAGTCCATAATAATATTCATAAACATTACATAAAAATTGATCCATTCGAAATAAAATTAAATGTCATTCATCAGCATTAGATTTAAAAAACTGAAACCATATTGTCAACAACACTATCACAATAGTATTAAAAATGAAAATTTCATAAAAGTAAAAAAAAATGTTAGATAGTTTTAAAAATTTACAAAATAAAATTGTTAGCAAATGAAAATAAAAATGGCTTAAAAAAAACAAAAAGTTCACCTGCCCCACGCCCGATACACGGGTGCATGCAAGGCCTGCCAGTGCTGCATAAATGGCCCGTCCAACCTGTTGGCAACGACAGCAAGGAGACTGTTGCCGCTGCCCCGCACTCTACTCGCTATCGAAGGGAATATGTTCTTGCGCATGCTGGACTGCTGGCATAAAAACCGTCAACGCGGACGCTCGCGAACATTCTCGATGCGCTACAGAAGCGAGGCAGCTATAGCAGCGCCCTCAGCGCGTTATTATATTGAACGTGGAGCGCTACATGATTTTTGCAAATATGACACCCACAGAATACTCGTATAAAAATGTGCAATAGGTTCGTAACAAGGTGATCTTTACTTTCTTAGAGCTACAGCAAATCTGCGGCCAATATTTTTCACCCTCACCGACAGCGCCCTCCTTTCTGAGTCAATATCAGCGTCGGACGTCACAATATGGCCCAGATACTTAAAACTATGTGCCCGCTCCAAGTGCAACCTGCACAGTCTTACTGGTGGTACGTCCACCGAAAACTTGGAACCCGAATTGAAGACCATAAGCTCACTCTTTTTACCCGGCTGCAAGGAAAGGGTTATGTTTTTCACGTTATGTTTTAGGCCATGTCTGAGGCCTACGTTTCGCGGATGCTTATGAGCTCTCTGAGTCCCTCTATTGACGCGCACAGCAGCACCATGTCGTCAGCGTAGCTAATGTTGTTAAAGCAAACATCATCAGCATGGTATCCAAAATGGCGGCAGCTGAGCTCGGCAACTAGCCCAACCTCCAAGCCCTTTGACAACCCAATTTTTTTTTGCTCCCTTGGGATTTTTATGGACTTTTCAGGCAACATTACTACTACCATAATGAACATATGAAAGTACTTACCTAAGATTTTTTCGCAGACTGGCCTCTAATTGCAGTTATTTTCCTGCTATTTGATAATGAGATTAATCAATAGATTAATCAGAGTGAACTCGAGTGGAAATAGTAGAATACGAGTACACCTCGTATTCTACTATTTTCACTCGAGTTCACTCGACTCAATGAAATTGACATAAGCTTGTTATTTATTGACATTAATCAAGGGTGTTTCCCACAGGCTTATTACGTATCTTTTGCAAGAGCAAAACGATAGCGATCAAACGCTTTATCTCATAAAAGTTGGAATTATCTGCAGTGTTGGTATGGTAGGTAGTACAAAATCGTTTGCTAATCGCTCGCTGTTTGTCACATACACTTGTTTAAAAAAACCGCCAACAAATCTAAAACTCTTGTATTGATGAGCAATTATTGCGCAAAAATCGCTATCGTTTTGCTCTTGCAAAAGATATGTAATAAGCCTGCCGTGACTGAGTTGATTGGAGTTTAGCAAGTTTCCTCCAAATGATCTTAACCTATATGAACAACTTTTGACGTTTTTTAAAATCAATCATCGTTATTTTACTGTTTCTCATCCAAGAATAGTAAAAAACCTAATAAAAACAACTTTTGTCAATAATTGTTCTGATCTGTTTTTAAGTACAAATAATCTCACAATTTAATTCGATCGCGTGAAGCGACGAAGCGAGTATCGCCTTTCTAACGAAATAAAATAGGACTCGTTTGTCAACACAAATAGAATAATTACATTTTAATACAGTCTATTTATGTACAGCTTGTAAGAAGGATCCGGGCTCGCAATTAAATAATACAGCCCAAAATATAGCCGCACGTTAATATTAAGTAACGCTTGCTGAGGTCGAGGATGGGCTACACTAAAATCCGAGAGTTTTCTGTGTCTCGGCAAATCCATTACTTTGATGGTCCCGGCTATCACGTGAAGATTTCTAACAGTCGTTACGGTAATCAGAATAACGCCATCTTGAGCTTCTTGGCCTATCGTTGACATCGACACAAAATTTTGGCCTATACATTGAGGCAAAGGCTCAACTGGCTGCCAAAAAGTTGAGGATCCTTGCGAAGGTAGAACGGTACTTCACGCCAGAACAGTTGCTTAAGTTATATCAAGCGCAAGTTCGATCTTGCATGGAAATATCAAATATCAACTTGATGCACTAGATTTGGTCGAAAAACGGGCCAAGAGGCTCTACGGCAATGACGCACTGGTTGAGTCAAAGCTCCAGAGCCTTGAACATCTTCGCCGAGTTGCCAGCTTGTCGGTTTTTTAGTTGAATTTCGGGGATTGTGCGATGGAATTGCTTGATCTAATGCCGCCTAGCCTATTTTATCATCGGACTACAAGACATACGGCGATGCGCCATCGGTACATGGTGGACATCCCACCCATACGCACTAAACGTTTCGGAAATACTTTCATTATGCGTACAGCTACGGAGTGGAATTCCCTGCCAGAGTCTGTGTTTGCCGATAGCTACAACCTCGGGGTCTTTAAGTCAAGAGTGAATAGGTTACTTCCAGGCAAGCGTAGTACTACACCGTCGACCATATCATCGCTTACCGTCAGGTGAGATAAAGGTCAAGCGGGCCTAACTATAATTAAAAAAAAAAAAAACATAAAATCTGGACTGGTATCTTTACCCCGAATACTCGGTTGTGGGGGTCAGAAAGGTAGTCGCTCCATGTAAAATATTTGATCTATAGGAACCTATTTTTCAGCAATATGTTCAATATGTCTATGTGTACGGACTATATACAAACCACTTGGTACTTAGTTGCATATGGTTATACTGAAAGTCAGCACCAAACTATTTGGGAAATATCAAGGCAGATTGATTGATATCTATTGTTGCCCGACTGCGCGACGCAAAGAAGGGTAATGTGTTTATCAATCTATATATGTATGTTTGTTCCTATGTGGCGTTCTAGAGACCAAACGGAGTTGCCGTTTTTTTTATTCTTACGTCAATCGATTCGTCTTAACCTTGCGAGTGCTGGTGGGCTATATTAAAATTGAAAAAGGAAAATGGCGGTTTTTTGGGCGCCATATTGTGGAGGGCCCAATTTTTTTTCCATACCCTTCGTGTGGAGTATCAAAATAAAGAGTGTCAAGAGATGATTTCGAAAATATATGACACTTTAATTTTTAAAAGTAATTCGAAAAAAAATATAATTAATATGTTGAAAATAAAAATATGCTTTTCGTCAGCCAGCTCGCAATTATAATATTTTGTATCCTCCGACTGCACAACATGATTTTCTTCTTGTTTACGTCTTTGTAGTTCGTTTCTTAAGCAGCCGGCTTGTTTGACTTTTTGAATTAACATTTTTTCAGCAAACTGTACAACAAACGTCTGACACATAAACCGCTTGGAATTTGCGATTGACAATACCCAGAATTCGGTCGTGTGATTTTTCCAATACAACCGATACGGAGCAAAGGGGCTGTCCTCGCTTTTCCTTTGCAAGTTGATTATTTTCATATCCACTGGAATACACCTAGACACGAGAAAAATGTCTACAAAAATACTTCTCGCATTCTCTCTGAATAGACGGGTAATGTTTTTAGAAGTCTAAACATGTCACATTTTTGATAGGTCAAAGCTCTCGTGCGTCATAAAAAAGGTGAGCCGCCATATTTTTTTGTGGACACAATTCAGTGATGAAGGTTTTTTAAACAACAAAGTCTAGTGTACGTCTCATTAATAAAATAACTTTGTCTGGAGGTATTTTCTTAGGCATTTGCTCCAGTTATTTACCTACCTGAATTTTCATAACGTTTTTGTTTTGTGAATTGCCAGCACTTTTTTCAGAAACTAAATATAATATCTTGTGTTCCACTTTTTTAGGGTTCCGTAGTCAACAAGGAACCCTTATAGTTTCGCCATGTCCGCTGTCCGTTTGTCCGCAGCTTAGCTCAGAGACTCTTAGTACTAGAAACCTATAATTTGGCATAGATATACATTATGAATCACGCCGACAATGTAGTAAAATAATAACATGTTTTTTTTTATTGTACCTCCTGCACACGTAAAGGGAGGATGTTTTTTTTTCTCGCCTGTCCCATTGTGTGGGCCATCGTTGGATAGGCCATTCAAAAATGTTACGGGTCTGTGAAATCATTTTTCGATTCGGGATCCGTTTGCGTAAAATTAAGCTTTAGATGGCTAATTTTTGTTAGAGTCAGGTAAATGGTTGCTTTTGGATATGTGAAAAAAATCACGGCAGTATACATACTCAGATCAAATAAAAAGTCAAGTTGGAACGTTGCAAACAACAAAGTGAAGCCAGTTCAAACTATGCCTTGCCGTACAAATACACAATTACACGCACTCACGTACAACTAAATTACGCCTTAGCTTGTCATTCGAGCTCACAGATCAAATAATAAAGCTCGACTGACAAGCTAAGAGGTAGTTTCGTTGTACGTGTGCGTGTGTAATTGTGTATTTATACGGCTAGGCATAGTTTGAACCGGCTTCACTTTGTTGTTTGCAACGTTCCATATTGACTTTTTATTTGATTTCAGTATATTTAACGAAATTAAAAGGAAAACTATCACAACTAAGTAGGTTTTACAAGTTTACGAGTAATGTCGACCATTTTATAAAATGTACTTGGAAAAGTAAAAAAAGATATATTGATGTATGGGGGCAACAGTTTTTGAACGGCAAAGTTAATTTTGTCCCTTGGTTAGAGCGATGTCCAGTGCTTTCATTGTTTATGAACGTTACCTATTTATTTTGGTGAATGTAGCTGTTTATACAAAACCCTCTGTGCGTGAGTCAGACTCGCACTTGCCCGTTTTTTACCTATTCATAAGTCATTTATTTTAATTGGTCTATAATAATCATTTCAGGCGAAGGTCTTCCACTACTGGACATGAACCCTTTTATTAATTTGTGTAAGCAAAAACTTACCCGAATACTGTCTCTCGTGATACAGGTTGCCATAATTTGAGAGACAGGGTTCATTAACCAATGCTCATTTAATTTACTTTAGCTATTTTCATAGTGTAATGTCGAACGGTATTCGGTTGTGGGGAAATGCCGCCGACATCAAGACTATCTTTGTTTTTGCAGAAAAGAGCTTTTCGGTCAATTTATAAATTAAGCCCGAGACACTCTCTCAGAGAGAAATTTAAGCCTATAAAAAAATGAAATGAAAAAAATACAGTGATATCCGCATCATAAATACTAGGAACATACACAAATTTGTTGTACCTGCAACAAGGCTCAAAAAAAAACTTTTTAACAAAAAATACAACCGACTTCCAAATAAAAACACTACAAAGTGAAAAATAACTTCAATTTCGGAAGTCGGTGTTCCTGTTTTGGGATCTTCGTTTTTTGACACCGACTGCCGAAATTGAAGTTATTTTTCACTTTGTAGTGTTTTTATTTGGAAGTCGGTTGTATTTTTTGTTAAAAAGTATTTAATTTTTAATTTTTTGGTTGTGGGTACATAACGGACCAATTCTCCAAAGTGAAGCCAGAATAGATTAACCCAGAAACATGAAACTTAAACAAAAACGGTGGATTAAGAGTATACCAGGGTGAACTGTTCACACCTGCGTACCCCTTTAAAGCGTGCTAGTGTAATGTTATGTTATGAAATGATGTAAACAATAAACTGACATCCGATTGCAGCTATGCCGAGTGATCTGCTGTCATTTATTGAAGAGTTCTGATGTATATCTCCGAAGTTCTTCATCAGATCTTGACAAGCACCAGCTTTCAATTAAAAAAAGAATCATCAAAATCGGTTCACCCAGTAACAAGTTCTGAGGTAACACACATAAAAAAAAAAAAACAGTCGAATTGAGAACCTCCTCCTTTTTTGCGAAGTCGGTTAAAAATAGGTGGCTCGTTTAGATGTCAATGTGTACGCTTTTATAATAAGCTTCCAAGTCACGTAAAAGATCTAAGCCTTAATAAATTCAAATCATTCATTAAACGTTAGTTGTGCCAGAAAGCGTTTTATAACATTAAAGATTACGTTGAGGACAAAATGGCTTGGGATTGGGCTGCTCCAATTAATTTTGATTTCTTTAATTTTTTTTTTTTTGCTTTTTTGCAATGACAGGCATATTTACTTTTTAAAGTATTATATTATTTTATTTTAATTATTGTGAATGTGAAGCACAGAAGACTATGTGGATCATTCTTATTTTTGTTTTTAATTTTAATTTATCTTAGTTTTAAATCATGGTCTGGCAGTTTGAATAGTTTATGCGGCCTACCCGATTGTCCTTTCTTTGGTATTGTTCGTCGAATCGTTTAGCTCTTTTAATTCTGAGTTGAGCTGCTCGGTTATTGACAAATGCGTCCACTGACTGGACAGGTCCACTCAATCTGGCTCGTTCTTTCCTCAAAAGACCATTTCAGACAGCAGTCTTCACATGATTTAAACAAGATTTTGTCTGGACTTTAAAAGAGACTGGGACCGCTGAGTTTATTTCGGCCTTTCTTCTCAGAGTAGTCAGATAAGAAACGCCGACCTCGTCTAGTTTTAAAAAATATGATCGTCATGTAAAAGTGTTTGTACAAACCAACTTACCGAAATAAAATCATTTATCATTTAATGGTTACAATGTAATTCCTACAATATAGCGGTAAACTTACTTGAACACTAATTGTAACCTTTTCTTTGTACCAATAAACATATTATTATTTATTATCCTAGTCTTATAATATTGTTTAGTTTGTTTTCTGTCTTAGGTTAATATTTTCGTGTATTGACAATAGATTTAGGCCGTCATTTGCGTTCTCGTCGGCTTGGCGACAATTGCTAGACAAGATCTAATTAAAGATATCAATAACTTGAAGAAAACAGATCATGTATCGGTAATGTGTTTATCTATTAGCTGAATAATAAGCTGAAAGAATACCTATTATAATAATTAATTACGTAACTATAATGAATAATGAAGATACGTAAATATTCTATTAAAATCTAGTATAATCCTTCCGTGGCTTATCTCACAGAACTCGAGCGACTGCGGGAGGGTAGTGTTTTTCGAGCGTATGTATGTATGTCCATTTCTATAGCACGGTCTACAGCCTAAGCGGCTTGACGGATCATGACATATAAGGTATCGATGGATTCGTCTCAATTGTGGGAGTGAATTAGGCTATATAATTAGGGTTCTGTAGCCAAATGACAAAAAACGGAACCCATATGGATTCGTCATGTCTGTCTGTCTGTCCGTCCGAATGTCACAGCCACTTTTTCCGAAATTATAAGAACTATGCTGTTGAAACTTGGTAAGTATATGTGTCCCCCCCCCCTCCCCCCTGTAACTTCTAAAATAAGAGAATGATAAAACTAAAATAAAAATATGATGACATTACCATGTAAACTGCCACCAAAAATTGGTTTGAACGAGATCTAGTAAGTAGTTTCTTTTTTAATACGTCATAAATCGTAAACAGCAATTTACCAAGAAGGGAACCCTTCGTGCGCGAGTCCGACTCGCACTTGGCCGGATTTTTTTATAATTACTATATAATTAAATATGGCACCTGGGGGGCGCCATATCCTCCCCTTAAAAAGGGGGTGATACAATTTTTGTTCTCGTTTTCGTAACAATATAGGTATCAAATGAAAGCTAATAAATATACCATCCAAAAAATATAAATATCGTAATACTTCATAATATTTAACACCTCATAATATTTAATATATAAATTATACCTAGTAATACTTGTTTATCTCTTTTCAGGTAATTATTTGCCCGGATACAAGTAGCCTTTGACACACTGCGATTCTACGAGTGCAAGAATTTTTGAATGCGGATGAGTATTTTAAAAATTACTTTTGACATTGACGTCTCTTTATAGTAGTCTAAAAGTATAAAATACGTCAGTTAAAGGTGTCCAAAAATTATTTCAAGTAAATTAAGCACAAACACCAACCTGACATTTTAGTAATTAATATTAAAATCTCAAAATAATCAACTTATTAAGCTGACGGTACGCCTTTTCAGCAAAAGTCGGCAACTTTCCTTTCGTAATAAGTTCTCGGCTTTATTAAGTGGCACGTACCTATTGAATGAACGAGTGAATGATTGATCGATGTTTTGAAGTTGATTGAGATGTTCGTCTGCAAATGCCGTAATAGCTTTAACGTAGCGAAATTAATATTGTCTAATGTTGCCGATTTTACGCTTTTGTGGATCAACACTATTCTTTTTGAGGTTGACCTTTTTTCTTTGTAAGTTTGTGTCTTGTATAACAATGGCAGTGTATTTGGTGCCTGTCTTACATATACAGACACTGGGTGAAATGAAGTTTGATGAAACTGCTCAATATTTTTTAAGACCGTAGGCACATAAAGTCAGCAATTTTGATGCTTTAGTAGCTGGAATTTTATAAACGACTAGCGGTCGCCTCGCGGTTTCCTTCGAGTTGTTCCCGTTTCCGTGGGAATACAGGGATAAAAATAGCCTATGTCACCCGGGGACAGTGTAGCTTCCCAACGGACAAAGATTTTTTGAAATCGTTCCAGTAGTTTTAAAGCTTATTCGTTACATACAAAAATATAAAAATCATTCCTCTTTATAATATTAGTCAGGACACTCATTTTCTTGTTCAATGTTTTTAATTATTTCATATAGGTTATACCTATCTGTATTATAGTACGAACGATGAGTCGTGGCCCGTCTGAACATAGGATTTACGAACTTTCGCGCATGTACACTCGTGAAGAAAACAGCCATTTGGTTCGTAATAGTAGATTATTAACCAAGGGGATAAAGCAGTGTCTTCTGTCGCGGGTGAACTTAAATCCCTCGCTACACTCAGGACTCGTCTAAAATCCCTCGCTTCGCTCGTGATTTAAACCTCGAGTCCTTCCTTACGCTCGCGATTTAAGTTCACCCAAGACTAAGACAGCTTTATCACCGAGGAAAATACTCTACTTTCCGTACCATTTGCGAAAAAATTAACACAATAATAATATGAGATAAGCATTTATTAAAAATAATGACAATTAAAATAAACTTAACGTTTATGTATTTGAAGAAAACAAAAACGCGGCAAATTCCTAGACTAATATTTTTTTCTTACCACTTGCTCAAAAAAGTGACATTCTATGCCACAAAAAAAACTTTTTGCAAAAAAATACTACCGACTTCCAAATACAAAATTACAAAGTGAAAAATAACTTAATTTTTTGAAGCCGGTGTCCATAACGCAAAAAAATGGTACCTACGAAAGACACCGACTTCAAAAAAATAAGTTATTTTTCACTTTGTAATTTTGTATTTGGAAGTCGGTAGTATTTTTTTGCAAAAAGTTTTTTATTTTCACTTTTTAGTAGTACCTACCTAATAGGCAAGTTAGTAAGGGAACTATTTCGCCAGAATAGATTTCATGAAACTTGAACATAACCGGTGAAATGAGAGGTCTGCTTACCCCTTAAGAGCGAACTGGCGTGATGTTATGTTATGAAATGTTATAAACAACAAAGAGACATGCGATTGCAGCAATCCCGAGAGATTTGCCGTTATTTATTGAAGAGTTCTGTTGTATATCTCCGAAGTTCTTCATCAGATCTTCACCAAATTAAAATGGGACCAATTTCGGAACATACTTTTTCAAACAAAAACAGAATTTTCAAAATCGGTCCACAATTGACGGCGTAATCGGTGAACATACACAAAAAAAAAAAAAAAACAAACTTGAAGTCGAACATAGAAACTCCTCCTTTTTGGGAAGTCGGTTAAAAAAGCGAACATAACAATAGTCACTTTTAATCTGTTAAAAACAGGGAAAAAAAATTGTACTGAATTTCATTCATCCTCTAGGGGGAGAATGTGATTTAAATTTGGAATACTTACCGAAATGTATACCAAACTACATCTGTGTTTACACCATTAAGTTTGTATATAAAGCATTATACATCTTTTTGAAAAAGGAATACGCATTTATTATGCAGTTATGATTATTAAATAAAATTACGAAAACCGACGAGGCCGTATGAGCTTGATGCCTTTGCTTTGCCGACAAATAGTAGATTATTAACCAAGGGGATAAAGCATATATTGGCGCTAACTCCAGACAGGTCACGACTCTTCGGTCGTACTGTATGTACCTATTATAGTTAGACTATAACAATGGATATTATTTTTATGTATACGGATTTAGAATGCAACCTAAAGTAGATACATGAATCGCTATCTCCTTCATCGTTATGTTCAAAACGTGCAGGTATATAAAATAGCTAAGTTTTATTTAGATTACTTTAGCAGAAAACCGCGGTTTATATTTCATCCAGTCTTCATTACCATATCACTCACAGTTCCCTCCGAGTGGAATGTCAAGCTTCATTAGTACACCTTTTCGGAATAAGCGTGGGCATAAGTTTAGTTGGTGTTTATTTAAATATAGCTGAAGTGCCTTCCAATTAGTGTCCCGCCGTAGCTCGGCAATATAATGCATAATTATTACGGCAAATAAGAGACTGAGGCCGAGTTTCTTACCTCTAAATCATCGCAGAATGAATGTGACACATTGTCAAGCACTCGTTATCTACTGTGATTGGCTGTTGAAAATTAATTCAACCAATCGCCGCAGATAACGCGTGCTTGTCTGATGTACAGTCGGAGTAAAGTAGGTATCGCTAGATTTAAGACCTACCTGAGGCTCTACACTCAATTGAGTAAACATTAGACATTTAAATAATCCCATTTTACATCCCGTTCAACCGATTTTGACTTCTATTGCGTTGGTGATATGAAAAATGGCAGCTGTATATAATAGTTAGTGTTGGTAACAGGTTTATGCTTTTTAGGCTATCCTTATATTTATGGGATAAAACTCAAAATCGGTTGAACGGAATGTAAAGAAGGGTTGTAAAAATTCTAATGTTATTTCAAATGGAGTATAGACAAGTAGCATTCGATGTCCAAAGGCAGTGGTGTCTCATCCCATACAAAGAATCCATGCCGACGTACTGTACTAATTATACTGATTATTTTTTGTATCTCGATCGCGTTCGGTTCCGTTCCACGGATATAGATGGTGATCTATCTATCGCCGTGGAACGAAACGAAACGCGATCGATTTACAAAAAATAATCGATATAATCAGATGAAAAACGCTAGTTACGTCGGCACGGTTTCTTTGTATGGGATGAGGCATCTGTATGCTAGTATTATTTTATCTGTGGCAAAGGCGATAAATGAAATATCAAAATGTAAGTGATTGATCACGTGATTTTTCGCTTGTCAATCCCATACAATTTTGCCTTTTTGACAATCGCTATCGCCACGTTTTCGATGATAGAATACACTTGTCTAGGGCCTCTGATTATTTGACTGACCAAAATAAAAAAAACCTATGATATATTTCATAATTATTGAGTTCACTTTAAAGTTACGGCGCGGACACATCACCACGGCTCAGCGCCGCCACGGTCATGCATCCGGGCCCTTAGCGTTTGCTTAACGGTGATTTCAGTTTTCAGTGTCAAAGTTACAGAGTATTTTTATTGTAAACTTTTCAAAGAGACAGTCATCTAGTCGCTGTGGTGAAGCTTGGAGAAGTTATATGTCTATCAGTGGATATTTTTCGAGGTCTTTACAACCATCTAGGTTTACTACTACAGATTTCCGCAGACCCACGAGTCAGTGTGACAACGATGCGACAACGCTTTTTCAAAGAAACGATTTAATCTGTAAAGGAATTTTATAACAATTTTCTGCCACTCCTTGGAGCCTCTACGGCAAAACCGTAAGACGCTGTGATTGGTCGATGACCGTTAACTAAGCAAATAATCGTATTTTGCCGAAACTGTACAAGGATTTAGATTTATTTCTCTACGTTTTGACTCGTATTTCCAAATCAGGCCTCTCTGTGTATTTAACGTTACCAGAGATTTGTACTTCTGAAAACAAATCTTAGTCGGGCTGTTTACTTTTCTAGATTGATAAATTGTTGCTTCGGCTTGGAGCTACAGCGTCTGATCTAATGAATGAATTAGAGATTCTTGAGAATGAAAGTGTACTATCTACCGGAACGTTTGTTCAATTTGAACTAGTTTGATCCAGATTGCATGATATAAATAAGAAAACGAGTGCATTTTTTTACCCGAATGCCAAGAAAGGGTTATGTTAAGGTATCATGGTGCCTTTTTTTGGTGACACAAAATGGTGGAGTTTTGGCGCCATTTTGTTGGGGTTTTCATTTTTTTACTGACTAACCCTTCAAGTGAGGTATCAAAATGAAGGGTTTTTAGAGGTGATTACAAAAATATATACTACTTATGTGTTTAAAAGATATTCGAAAAAAAATTAAGACTAAAAAGTTATAAATAAAAAAAGTTATTAAAATCTCCGACGATTAAAAACCGAACTGCTTAAGCGAACTAAAATATGTAAACACCAAGAAAATCATGCTGAACAGTCGGAGGATATTTATAGTTTTGGTCAGCCAGCTCGCGAAGATGTATCCTACGACTGCACAGGATGAGTTTCTTGGTGTTTATATATTTTTAGTTCGCTTAAGCAGTCGGGTTTTTAGATTTTATTATGTTAAATCGAATCATTCAATACTTACCTTTAAAAATTATGAAATTCAATTATGTAGGGGCAATCACCGTAATTTTTTATTTAATTATGTTCTGGTTCTAGGTATGTAGGTAGAATACAAAACTTGTAGGTATCTACTTACTTATTAACCACTTCTGTTTCTAGTAATAAAGTAAACTTGCTAAGTTTAAATAGTTGAGCTCCAACGAACTGCAAATGACTCGCAGTTCTGAGAATTTATGTTTCTAAATTATTCCGTAAATTGTGCTTACCAAGACTGAATCCACGACACGCGCTCCAAAAATGTGCAGCTCCTTAAGTATCATTGTTTTGGCTTAAGAACAGAGATTATTCACCTTGCATTCTCAAGACGAGCGATTTTATGCTAGAACATTTTGGTAAAGAATAGGTACCGTAAAGCGAGGTTAAATTTATTAATTTTGAAATTAAAATTGACATAACTATTTCAATTATATTTTGAAAAGTATGAATAAGATTGAAGAAGGTGGCGACTTCACAAATGATTTTATATTCCCTAATACAATTTTTTTTTTCTATAATTTGAGAGGAAATTAAAAAAAAACGAGCCTATGAACGCTTAAATAAAAATGGGGTTACTTTGATACCCCATTGTTTTTTCATTGCTAGATAAAGTAACCCCAATTTACAATGTATTTTTAATAAATTCACACTGTACAATTCAAAACATTTTTTTGCAACAAGTAAACTTACTCTTGCGATAAGGTTGATGCAAAATATGGCTGACATGTCAGAGAAGCAAACAATAAGAAGAAAATTGAGGTGCCTTTCGTTTTCACGGAGTTAGCTTCAAAAACCTAAAAAAATAAAGTTATCATCAAAGTTATCCCAGATCTCAATGTAACCCCGTTTTCAACAATTACTGATTGTTAATAATGCGAGTGCGCGCAAACTTTCAGTCTGAAGCTGACCACTTGTAAAATTTTTGTATGGCATTATTAGGTAGGTACAACGACTTTTTTATTTTCTGCTGCATCATGGTCATCAATGTCAAAAGGCTTTTGTGTATAATGTGAATGTGCTCGTGTGTACACGTATGGTATGGATTGTTTCATAATTTAATGCACACATGCGGCTACGTGTTGCGTGGAGTAATTACCGCTCCCCAACCGTAAGCGTTCTTTAGTTGTTTTTCATTTATAACATCCAAACATAAAAATTAAAAATATCTTCACTTTTAGCAATTTATTTTCAGGTTTCTTAAAAGAACGAAACAATGTAATAAGCACAGATTGAACGTGTGTTTACTAGAAATATAGAATGTTTGGTTTCGAAGATTAAAGAAGGTGGTTACTCAAAATAGTTGGTTGTATTTCATCCATTTTATTGGTCCAGAAGTAGGTTAACATTCCGAAAGGTGTAATGGTAGTAGGCGTAACTTGTTATTGGTCGAAACTGTTTTATTTTTGTTTTGTTTGTTATTCTACCGTTCCGTTATTGATCCTCCGCGTCGATTTGAGCTCCTAAAAAATATTGTTTACAACAATTACTGATTGTTAATAATGCGAGTGCGCGCAAACTTTCAGTCTGAAGCTGACCACTTGTAAAATTTTTGTATGGCATTATTAGGTACCTACAACGACTTTTTTATTTTCTGCTGCATCATGGTCATCAATGTCAAAAGGCTTTTGTGTATAATGTGAATGTGCTCGTGTGTACACGTATGGTATGGATTGTTTCATAATTTAATGCACACATGCGGCTACGTGTTGCGTGGAGTAATTACCGCTCCCCAACCGTAAGCGTTCTTTAGTTGTTTTTCATTTATAACATCCAAACATAAAAATTAAAAATATCTTCACTTTTAGCAATTTATTTTCAGGTTTCTTAAAAGAACGAAACAATGTAATAAGCACAGATTGAACGTGTGTTTACTAGAAATATAGAATGTTTGGTTTCGAAGATTAAAGAAGGTGGTTACTCAAAATAGTTGGTTGTATTTCATCCATTTTATTGGTCCAGAAGTAGGTTAACATTCCGAAAGGTGTAATGGTAGTAGGCGTAACTTGTTATTGGTCGAAACTGTTTTATTTTTGTTTTGTTTGTTATTCTACCGTTCCGTTATTGATCCTCCGCGTCGATTTGAGCTCCTAAAAAATATTGTTTATGTTGACGTGAATGATAAACAACACAAATTATAATTCATAGAACGAAGTACAATTTAAGTTATTTACGGCACGGCGACGTAAATATTCTTCGAGGAAAATTAATTTTCACTTAAGCTTTTATGAAACTTCAAATGAAAAATTAGGATCATTTACTGTACAAGTGGATTGGGGTTTGAAAAATGGTGATTAAAAATAATTAATAAGATGAGATACAATTTGTTTTCTCCAACTGAAGGTAAGGAGCTTTGGAGGGTGTTTGTTTAATGCTGGAGATTATCTTGGCGCCAGGACGGCTTGGTACGTGCCTCAGATGAAACAATTATGTAAATATCTCCTACTAATTGCTCCACAATTCTACTTCATCCGAGATGAGCACTCCAGTAAAAATTTATCTTCCAAAAAAATGTGCACAATTGCTTAGACCATTTAATTTCCATTACTATGCTAATTTAAGTCTGTGGGTATTATAATATTGTGAAGAAAATTGAGTGAGGTTGTTTTTTACCGCTTAATGTATTTTATCAAACGAGAACTAAGTTGTATTTAAATTATTAGGGTTCCCGGAACCCTTTGACAGGCAGGTATGAGAATATTTGGCTCTATCTGTTCACTAATACCTTGATATTGCGATCCTTAGTAATCCTCCATTCATACGTTTTGATCATCCCCTGTTTATTAGAAGTGTTCCTAGAAGATTGTAATGTTGGTACTCGTAAATTTCGTACAGGTATGTACATGTACGATGTAGATTCTACGAAGATATCTACTCATTTCGGGGAAGTTTCAACGAGGATAGGTAAGTAGTTGATCTTAGTATGTTCTTTTGTAGAAACAGGGTGTTAGAAGGAAAACCGGCCAAGTGCGAGTCGGAATCGCGCACTAAGGGTTCCGTACCATTATCGCAAAAAACGGCAAAAAATCACGCGTGTTGTATGGGAGCCCCACATTTTTTTTTCTGTTTTTTGTATTTGTTGTTATAGCGGCCACAGAAATTCATCATCTGTGAAAATGTCAACTATCACGGTGTCTAGCTATCACGGTTCATGAGATACAGTCTGGTGACAGTCAGACAGACAGACAGAAGGACCGCGGAGTCTTAGTAATTGGATACCATTTTTTTTACCTTTGGGTACGGAACCCTAATAAAATATCTACAAAACACACGATGGCAAAACATTTTATGAAGGTTTAATTTCATTATGATTCATCATCAACTGCAGAATAATTAAATAGAAATTGTATCAGCGAACTGTAATAAAATGTTATTTATACGTCAAAGCCTGTACATTATTATTTAGTGCTTCGTTTGCGTCGTAAATAACAATGAGCGATACGGTGTATGCACAAATTCATTAAATTATCTACATATAAAGTTATTTAGGGCCTCATCAGGAGACAGAAATTTACTGAAAGGGCTGTGCTTGGAAAATCCTTGCATAATAGTATTAAAAAGATTCGCTGGATATCCAATGAAACCAAGATAGCCCGAATAATTACTAAACTAAGGAGGCAATGGGCATATTGACCACATCGAGAGGTTCTGGAGTAGCCAACGCGTATTAAATCTCCCACAAAATGCTACGCCGCTTTAGTATAAACCAAGACTTAAGCCACCATAAACAAGGCTTTAGTAAAAAAAAATCTGGAGGCATTTTAATATGTCACAATTTATTCAGCCTATTGAAACATCAAATTGTCAAGCACGAGTTATCTGCTGTGATTGGTTGAATTAATTTTCAACAGCCAATCACAGCAGATAACGCGTGCTTGACAATTTGTCACATTAATTCTCCGATAATTTTGTTCTGGGAAACTGGAGTTTGATGTTTCTGGCAAGTTGTCAGTCACAAAGCCGAAAATGTTTAGTGTACAAAAATTGATGAAAAACATAAATATTTGAAGGTACACACGACTAAAATACCTATTGCCGCTCGTAGCTACACACACATACCTGTGTACCTACCTCCTATGTCTTACAGAAAGTACAAACGAGAAAATAAATCGGATACATTACGCCGGAGTGGATTTATTTGAAAGGAACTATCACGAATCACAGAATCTTAGTAAGCACTATTGAAGATATCTCTCTGTGGGCGTTCGTCAGCCCTACTAAAATTATATCGCCTGTACCTAACCTACTGAAAAGATGACGTCAGAACATTTTAATGGATGCCTATTTGTAAGTATTACCTACGATCAAGTTAACTTCTCTATTAAGGCGCAGATACCCTGCTTTTAAAACTGAGAGTCACGTCTGAACGGCTAGTAATTTTTTGGAAAAATTATATGTTACATACCTAAGACCATTTTCTTAATAATTTCATCTAAGAATAGTTTGAGTTTTATTCGTATAACATAGTGTAAAGTTGTAAAGTTATGTCTAAAACGGATAAAAACACGACAATCGCACCAAAACCGCTGGGCGTATTTTGATGAAATCGACACCATCTCAAATACAATTTAACTATCTACATTATGATCTGAGGCTTTTTTTAAAGTCATAGCAATAAGGAAAGTACAAAAACTTCAACATTTTGGGTCTCGCGGGTGTGAAACGAGTGCGCATTTCGTTCCTTCAAAGTCGTTGGCGACAGTCGTCGTCTTAAATGCCGACGACGCGGCGACGCCGACCGAAAATGATGTTACCCTTCATTAGTCTTGATGGGGGTCATTACATAATAAAACTGTATTCGACTTACTTTATTGGACTATGAAAATTCAGCCATACGCGTAAATGCAACCGCAGACAGGTCCACCGCATGGTACTATAAATGATGCGACGACAATTTCTTAGAAAAAAAAATCTGAAGGTTTATTGTGTCTTAAGTCACAGATAATATAATACTAGCATACAGATGCCTCAACCCATACAAAGAAACCGTGTCGACGTAACCAGTAATTAGCTTTTTTCGTCTGGTTAAGCTGATTATTTTTATAAGTACTCCGATCGCGTTCGGTTCCGTTCCACGGCTATAGATGGTGTTAGCATCAACTCGCAAGAAAAAGGGTTTTCTCGGTTTGAGACAATTTTTTCCCTTTAAATACAGTAACGATTTGTTTTATAGTATTTTTATGCACGTTTTTACAGTTTTATTGCACCAAAATGTGTTACAATACAAATTTAAACAATCGAGTGGAATGCCTCACAAATTTTAAATCGCGCCATCTATTGGCATCAATTGTAAATGATCCGTTCAAATAATCTTTGAAATGTGAATAAGGAGTCCACAATTCCATACCGCTGGGCTGGGACCCCGTGGTCTAAGTAGAACAAATTCCATGAACATTGATCATCGCATCATTGTCACATCATATCTGTCTGGCGTAGCCTTATTGCTCCATCTGAGAATATTATAGAATCATAAAGATACTGCTACAAAGGAATTATTATAATACGATTTCATTAGAATATATTCGGGACGAGACGAAACGCAATTGAATTGAGAAAGTTTTTCCAATTCTTTGGAAATATTTCAATCATGTCAATGTAGGTATTACTTATTGTAGGTATTATTATTATTAATGTAGACATATATTTTTGGTTCGTTGATTGTATTCGGTCGTTCTTACACATGTTTCAGCCACTTATTTTTGCCCTCAATTGTCCTTGCTTATCTTATCCCATGAATGGTTTGGTATTTATATACTTATATATAATTGTTGAAACAGTTTAGAAGAGTCGGAGGGAAGCACAGCGGTAGGTGGCAATAAAATCAGCAATCTCCGATATGCAGATGCCACCACATTGTTCGCATCTTCGGAGCGCGAACTTGCTGAGCTATTTGTGAGGATAGAGCGTGAAAGCGAGATCGTGGGACTTTCGATCAACAAATCCAAGACCAAAGTCATAATCATCGACAGAGCTGGACTAATTGCAAGCTCGGGGGAACTTGTAGATCTAGAGTTCGACAATGAGTTTGTGTACCTGGGCTCCATGATCAGCGATCAGGGGGGCTGCGGTCGGGAAATTCGGAGACGTACGCAGATGGCCAAAGTTGCTATGAGCAATATGTCGAGGATATGGCAAGATAGGAACATCTCTAACAACAACAAGAAGAGACTCGTTAGAACCCTGGTATTCTCAATTTCCCTTTACGGCTCCGAATCTTGGGCAATTCGCTCGGTGGATCGAAGGAAGATTGAGGTTTTCAAGATGTGGTGCTGGACGAGAATGTTGCGCATATCATGGACAGCAAAACGCACAAATAAGTCCATTCTCGACCAGTTAAACATCAAAAACAGACTCTTCACGATCTACTACCAAAGAGTCCTAAATTACTTTGATCACATCGCCCGGCGACAGCCAGATAATCTAGAAAAACTGGTTGTTGTAGAAAAGGTGGATGGGAAAAGGCCACGCGGACGCTCACCCACTCGGTGGTCAGACCATATCAGGGCGATTACGGGCCTCACGGTGACCACTGTCCTGAGAAGAGCTGAAGACAGAGTGGGTTGGAAGCAGCTCGTCAATGACTCCGTGAAAGCTTTCCAAAACGGGCACGAGCTTCAGTAATGAAGACAACGAATAAGAAGAAGATATAATTGTTGCTCAACTGTTTTTCGGAAACCAGTGGGTTTCTGAATTGAGTATTCGGTATTAAGAACGTGTCAAACCCTACGGATTTCAGGCTGTAATATAGATTTTGACAACTACTCAATTTCAAATATTTAAATCTGAAGTCGGGGATACACTCCATAAGAAAGACTGTTGATGGACTTGACTTCTAATCGTTGTAATATAGAAATATTCAAACCTGAACAGGTCATAGCTACACGCGCCAAGAACAGCATTACAGCGTCAACGACATACTTTCGGTCCACGCGCCGGCAACACCGTCATACCGTCAGCGCTAAGAAGTGAACTACTAAGATCTACGCTTCATCGGTTCAATACACATACAATACACATGTAAATAGGTATCAATGTGTATTGACCACAAAATTTGTATATAATGAAGTTAATTACTGTAATAAATTAGTCATCAAGCTGGAGTCCAGTTTTATTCATCTCTCCGTTACTCCTCTTACTGTGGCTAAGACACCCTTAGTCTTAAACGATCCTATGAGTCTGTTGGATCGGCAGTGAGAAAACCATTTCCTGTGTACATTGCACGACGTACACAACCCCCTATTACTACTCAAATTCTGTCTGTTACCGTAGGTCTCCTTGTAACAGACTTCCCGCACGTAAAACCAACGTAACCTACGTTTGGTGTGGTTTGTATGATAGGGTAGGGCAGTAGGATAACTAGGGTGCTAGGTAATTATTATAGGGCTAGGTTTGTAGTCAGTGAAGGCTTGGGTATCTCATAGGTACCTGGCTCAATTGGTGCAAACATAGCCACACTGTACGCATTTGGAATAACGGCCTTACTGAGCTGTAAATCCCGGTGCGTACAAGAGATTATATTTCAAATCCATCTCAGGTACCTACAGTAGATTTTATTTTGGCTTGGCAATAGCGATCATTAACACGAAAATAAAGAAATGAATCAACATCTGTTGAGATCCTCCAATTTTTGTTCTACTAATAAGCGTTGGATAGCAAGTTTTTATATATGTTTTTAGCTCTCTTTTATTCGCTTGGTATGTATGTATCTATGTATCAATGTAACGGCAACTTTGAACATGATTTTCACCCCCTTCAATACGCCGGCCTAATTTGAATCGTTAATAAGTAACACAAGTAAAATTTCAAAATTTCAAAACCCCCAACACATTTATCTTGCGAAAACATCCCGATTCAAACAGTAAAACGCCCATAACTTTTTAAACGGCTGAACCGATTTTAATCAAACATAGCTAAGAACACTCTCGACACAATCACCTTTCAAACAAAAAAAAAACTAAATCAAAATCGGTTTATCCGTTGAGGCGCTATGATGCCACAGACAGACACACATATACACAGATACACAGCAACACACGTCAAACTTATAACACCCCTCTTTTTCCGTCGGGGGTTAAAAATAGTTTGTTCCAGTATCCTTACCATTGAACTAGAAAGTTAAAATAAATAATTATAAAAAAAAAAACTTAAATACGCTTTAATAGAAAACCAAACTTAAAAGTAGAAAATAATTTTCAATAAATTTTATTTAAGAACAGTGTGATAAACAAAAAAAAACAAGTAAAAAAGCGTAGGATGCGGGGAAGCGATGATGATGATTTGATGGTAAACAATGATTTATATTGTTTCGCTAAGCTAAGTACAGTAACTCGTAAGTAAAGACAAAAAAGGCAGTAAAGTTGTAAGTAAAGGCAGTTTAAAGCCGATTCTGGCCAAACCAAACACCAATCTAAGAGATTAGGGAAAAGGGTTATAACGAGATGTTACGGAATAAAGCAAATAACCACTAGCGAACATTCAACGAAACACACACAGTGAATTTCATCTAGGTATCTCTCGATCGCTCTGCATGTCAATCGGTGTGGTGACCAAGTGACTGATAGACGCTCCAAAAAACAGTTATTCTCACTCAGCAAATCTCACCTAACACTGGTGGAAATAGATACTAAAATGCCTGCCCATTACGGCCTTGTAGGTAAAGAAACACATGATTTGCCCAGGAACGTCAAACAGCCTGGTGTCGTGAACTGTAGTGGCCTTTATGCAAAGCATCACAATCGTCTGGCGATCTATTGGGACCAAATTATACCAGAACGAATTATTCCAGACCAACGACGCGAAAATAAGAAGAATATAGAATTTTATATTAAGTTCGTCATTGTACAGTGTTGTTTACTTATGCATAAAGTTTTCTATACTAATATTATAAAGAGGTAAAGTTTGTGAATTTGTGAGTTTGTGAGTTTGTGACGTTGTAAGGGGTAATCTCTGGATCTACTGAACCGATTTTGAAAATTCTTGCACCGGTAGAAAGCTACATTATTCCTGAGTGTCATATGCTATAAAATATTTTCAAAAAAAATAGAGATCCGTATGAAAATTGCAATAATGTAACCCAAGGTAGCAAAATGTTGTCTGTAAAATACATTATTTGGCGTGCGCTGCGAAAACTATTGATGATAGATACAAATTAGTAGGTAGGGTAGGTAGGATAGGCAGGTTAGGCAAGGTTAGGCAGAGTAGGCAGGGTAGGCAGATTAGGCAGGGTAGGCAGGGTAGGCAAGATAGGCAGGGTAGGCAGGGTAGGCAGGATAGGCAGGGTAGGCAGGAAAGGCAGGGTAGGCAGGGCAGGCAGGGTTGGCAGGGTAGCCAGGGTAGGCAGGGAAGGCAGGGTAGGGGCATGGCAGGCAGGGTAGGCATGGTAGGCAGGATAGGCAGTGTAGCCAGGGTAGGTAGGCAGTTGACGGGAGCGAAGCCCCGAGGGTCAGCTAGTAATAAATATATAGAAAAAAATGATGGACAAGGTATATTTTATAATGTGTTATTCACTCTGTGAGATCGTTTACGTTTTATACACTAAAATGATTTTAATGGATCTGAAAACTTAACATAGCCGATTACAGTTTATCATGCAATATCATAAAATATTATTGTGGACGATATTCCTTGCTCAATCGACTGAAAATATAAAATATTGTATCCAATTTCATTTCTAGACCGTTTTAAAACGTTGGCTCTTTAATCACTTAATAGCTTCACCATTCACGACATTCCTTGCGTCCAATAAGCGACTACCTATCTTTTTTTGCGTAGCAATCTGAAGCAAGTGAACTTTCTCGTAGTAAATTCTTCAGCTATACAGAGCTATTTTTCATTGACATTTTTATGGTCACTGCATTTGGTACTGAGGTTTCTCATAAAAGATAAGGGCCTTATTTATTAAACCTTTTTAATCACATAATTAGGTTAGACAATGATAAGTAGATTCCTAATTCAAATTTTCTACGTGAATTTAAAAATCGAGTTTTTTGAGACATTAGTGTTGACTGTTGACCTTCTTTGTGCAGTCACTGCTTGATTCATGGTTCTCTATTCTAAACTACTGTCATAGGTTTTTGAGAATGACTTTTTAATTCGCTAATGTGATCGCCTGATGGCTGCGCTCATGTATTTTGTATGTGGTTTTCTTTTACAATATATCCGGTGTACAGTTCTTCAAGTCTTTGATTGCATTCACGGAAAACCCTATACGAGAAGTTAACAATTAGCACAAAGTTCTTCGACTCTTCACGTGCCCAAAGGGCTGGCCTTTTCTTCGACCAGAGAAACAGCATTGCCATCCAACGTGGCAATGCTGCAAAGATTCTGGGCACGTTTCCAATTGACATCGATGTGTACGAATTTTTTTATGCACAACGAGCCCTTTTTCCTCTCCCCTTTGTATTTGTATATAGGCTTGTTTTTTTTTAGAATATTCAATTGTATAATTTTAATTGTTAGACAGCGAGTTTTTATAAATAACGTTTAAAATGTGTTACTTTTTCGAAAGAACGCTGATGAAAAATCTACAAAGCACAACACTCGAAACGTTGAAACCAGTTGAAACAGACACTGATTCACCATTCACATTTCAGCCGGTCATTGAGAAATAAACCCAGAATAAAACAAGCCGAATGTAAAGTTTATTGCTAATTAGCTCCTCGCGGTACGTCCATGCTACTTTACAGCCGTTTTATTTATTCTGTAAAAGTTTACGTAACTTTACGAACAAAGTCACGCTTCTATGTAAATATTATTTTAAGGTAATTCATTCCTCGTTTATACTAAACTAGCTTCTGCCAGCAGCTTCGCCCGCGTGAAATTGAATTATTCTCTGCCTAGCCTTTTCCCAACTATATTGGGGTCGGCTTCCAGTCTAACCGGATTCAACTGAGTACGTGCGAGTGCGACTGCCTATCTGACCTCCACAATCCAGTAACTGGGTAACACAGTACCCCTTGGCAAGACTGGTGTCAGATCTCAAGCTTCTGACTACCCGTAACGACTGTCAAAGATCTTCAAATGACAGTTGACCAACGGCTTAACGTGCTTTCGAGGAAACTCGGTATGTTGAAATGGTCACCCATCCACGGACCGATCTCGTCAAGCGTTGCTTAACCTTAATACTCGACCAGTGCGGCTATTATTATTTAGCCATGAGCTCCTCAAAGGAACTTAAGTACTACTGGGATAAAAAGCATCCAAAGATCTAATCCAGGTCTCATGTGCCAATTCTCATCTAAATGCGTTCAGCCGTTAAGACGTGAAAAGGTAATAAACAATGTGACAGAGTTACTTTCGCATTCATAATATTAGGTACATAGTATATGGACTTATTTTAAATTCGTTGAGTCACACCGTTACAAAGTTCAGATGCAGTAATTTCTTCAAAGGAATCGCATGCATTTATTATAGAACGAATTGTGCTAAAATTGTTTTGATCTTGAGCTTTATTTATTTTGTTGTGCGGTTCTCGTGTACCTAAATGTAACTCGCTGTTTGTGGATTCAATGCAAGTACGGAGTCAGCAACATTCTTTAGTAGTATTCATTTTATCAAAAATGTTTTGTACATTCGCTATTTGAGTGAAATAAAAAGTGTTCTGTATTGTCTTCACTTGGTCTAGTTGGTCTACGTATTCAATCTATCTTGGTATAGGTTAATTTATTGATATCGAACGTCAGTCTAGCTATCTTGTTTATCTATTATTTAAGACCTAATATTTATTCGCAATTGTGATGCGCACTATATGTTGTAAGTTATCAGCTGGCTAGCCCTACTATAAATAAAAGACAATTTAAATGATTGTACTCACATTTTATTTTATATTACAAATTCCAGTGATGCCGCTTCAAAGCGTCTAAAATACAGAGATTATCTAGATAAAGGGCGAAACTCAATCTACAGCGATATGAAATATTTTTATATATAAAAAATACATTCGCATTCTACAGAACATTTTATTTTTTACAACAAAATATTTTTTTTTAATTTATAGTGGCATAAAACAAAGAATGTGGCGTCTCAATTATTTTAATTTGTCACCTGGCCACGCTTTATTAGTGGAAAACTTCTCATAACTACGGCCTTGAGGAAATCTGAAATATAACAGCAATATGAAACGTCGTGTCCAACAAGTATTTATCCATCGCGTATATATTTTCATGTGATGATATATTGAGCTGATATACTCTACAGGTGAATAAAAACGCGTCGCGACACGACCGGATTACAAGTATCTGACAGTGCCAAAGAAATTGTAACTAGCTATTTTCGGGCTACCCTTCAAAATGTTGATCTCCCGTGAGATTCGCCATTACGATGAATATTTTAGTACTTCACTCAAAAACAAAACTAATCAAACTACGAGTATAAACAAGTAAATGTCAAAGTTTGTTTATTTAGTCAGTCAGTTATTACAAGAAATATGAAAATATAAACATTTCTTTGGGCTTCTAACTTCAGGCTTTGTAATAAACTTGGCTAGGAATTTAATATGACAGACCTCAAGGCTGAAATAAATATAAACTAGGCATCCAATTTTGTTTTTCATCCAACGAAATTAATAATTTAAAACGTGGTCGGATCAGGAACATTGAAATGCGGCGACAGACCAAGGTCTATGACAAATAAAAAGGGTGACTGGAAAATCACCTGTTTTTTTCACTTCCATTTAATGATTCAATTGGACAGGTCGCTAGAAGAGCGGTTGGCAAACAGGGTACGTAATTTTATTGAACGACCGAGACAAAATTGAAAGAAAACTCTTGCTTGCTACCAGATAAAATCAAATAAGTGGTAACTATGTGGATCTGGTTAAGGTTGCGGGAATCCACTGGAAGCGAGACGCAGGCCTATGTTCCGCAGTGGACTTCTTCGGCTGAAATGATGAAGCCGTGTCTGAAACTAGGGTGCACGAGAAAGACGTGGCTGGCAAAACAAAAGACATTCTCAGAAATATTCTTCGTATAGACCAATTTGAAATCTTAGAAGCATGTTTTAATAATAGACCTACATAATGTTTCTACTCAACTGCTCATAATATCTCAGTGGAGAGCATAATGAAGCCCCAATTGCTAGAACTGACACGGACTGATCGCTTCGTTGACAACGTTACAGCTGGCTAATGGTCTCAATTGATATGACTGGGCCAATAGGCAAACACGACATAATACATCAGTGGGAACGAATTCACGAGACTGATATTATTCTTATCAATTTATATCTGAATCAACTACATAACAACGTTGTTATTGATTGTAATGAAAGCTATTCCAATGTCTATTTGTGTCTAATTAATACCTCTTTATGATACATATTTATTATACCTTTTAATTATTATGTTTTAGAATTCAGTTTTTATACTTTGGCTATCTGATTTACTGTATTGTCATCATAATTTCAGCCGAAAGAAGTACACTGCTGAATATAAGGTCTCCCCCAAATGTCGCCGACCGGTCCTATGCGTCCCGCATCCAGTGGACGCGGGACGCAAGGCTAGCCTTCACCAGGTTATCGGTACATCTTGTGGGAGGATGTTCATCGCTAAATTTTCATCGCTACTACAAAACTTATCGCCCCTTCAATCATCCGTTCGCCCACTGCCCGCTGCAACTATAAGAGTTTGCTTCTGATAATCGATTATCGAAAAATAAGTAACGACTATTGTGCATCTTTAAAGATTACTCTGATTCAGAGATGTGTCATATTTTATTTTATACGATATCCATTTTGTCTTTGATTACGGTTGTTTCCCTTTTTATTGTTGCCATATAGCAACTAAGTAAGAAAATAGGTCATTCGCAATTGGGACACCGGGGACATCGGATCCTCTTTTAATTTTTTCTCGTCTGTGATCAAAAGTTCGCACCGACCGAAAAATGTTTTAATTTTGTCAAATTAATTGCTAATATAAAAGATCGATTGAGAATAAGTTCGAACTTTTTTGGCACCTTCTGAATGACTTGTTGTCTTGTGCTTAGGTTAATGAATTTGGGCGAAAACAGAAGTTTTTAAGATTCTTCTAAAACATAATGTTCACACTGCCTGTTTATTTCGTGTTTTTTTTTTTATTTTAAGATCTTAGATTTTAGGCTTGTTATTTTTATGTTTAATCAGTACGAGTAGAATAACCTTGACTATTGCTATATTTTCCATTGAAATATTGGATTCATACTTTCTTCTGCGACTTCGTCCCCTATACAACAGAAACCGTGCATTTTTCCAACCTAAAAAGTAGCTTATCGTATTTCTACCAGTAAAAACATTTTGGAACTGGGTCAATACGTCACGTAAGATATTGCCTCTAAACAATAAATTTTTAGGCGACGATACAAAACGGTGGAGGTTTCGAATTCGACATGTACGTATATATTATGTTTTTGTATAGTGGTCCGATTAAAACTTATTTTTTATTGGAAAGAATATACCTTAAAGTTGGTCCCATTCAATAAAGTCCACCTCTAAAGGTATAAAAAAGGATTTATTGATAAGTTTTCCACTGAATTTTCAATTGTGGACCGATTCTGTTGAAATTAAGTAGGTTTAAAATTAATCCGACGAAATAGCATACTAAAAACCAATGTTTGTTTGGCGCCACCTCAAAATGCTAGAATTTTAGAAAAGAACTAAAAGTTCTTCAGTGTTTTTTACCATCAATACATTTAATAAATCTGTAGAAAAGTCGGTTTTGTACTTAGAAAATATTAAATAAAAAATAGCCAGGGTGTTAAAGTAGAACCAACAAAACCCATTTCCAGGATGGATTTTTTGTGTTTTTCTGTTTCTTTGTTTGTCTATTTATTTGTGCACGCATCACGTAAAATGTACGAAACCAATGTAGATAAATTTTATACATAAATATTATGCGGAACTTGAAGTATTACTTAGTTTTTGCTTCATCGCAATCGGTTCACTCTATCAAAAGTTAGATGGATTTAAAGTGTTCAAGACCGGGTGGTCTACCGGGTGGTGGGTACAGGCAATGCTGGAACTGCCACCTCTGCATCTTATCGTGCGGGAGGAGGCATCCCTGGCCGCTTTTAGACTCCATCTATCAGGTACCCTAAACAAAGACTCCAGATTTAAGCACACACGCATAAAGGAGGACACAATCAAGCGAAAACCAATGTTAGAGTCACCATGCTACAAAGTCCCAAAAACACACCACTTTCATAGGCACTACAACATAATACTTACAGAAGAACGATGTGACTACTCAGGCCCGAAAGAGATGAGAATATACACCGACGGATCGAAGACGGACTCCGGTACCGGCGTCGGAGTCTTCTCACACGACCTAAATATAAATAAAGCCAGACCGCTAGGAGGGTACAACACCGTCTATCAGGCGGAGTGTGTGGGCCTCATACTGGTGGTCCACGTCCTAAAAGCCAGGAGGGTTACGGACACTCACATACGTATACTCTCTGACAGCGCCTCAGTCCTCCAATCTTTACGGAAAAATATACTACATCGAAATTAATACTAGAATGTCACAACGCACTATCTAGTCGTAACACGGTGACACTGCAATGGATAAAGGGACACAGCGGATCGATGGACAACGACGCGGCTGACGAGCTCGCGGGACGCGGATCCAGCACGGCGGTCTATGGACCCGAACCGGTTGTACCCATCTCCTTTAACCAAATACGCAGGTGGCTACAAGAATTCACCCAGACATAGACGGAATACTGGTGGACCTCGGCACCAGGCTGTAGGCAGTCCAAAGAAGCTCTGCCATCTTTGGACAGTAGGCTTACCAGGCGTCTACTACGCCTGGACAGGAATGGCCTGCGCCTGGTGACGGGGACCATCACGGGACAATGCTCACTTAACAAACACTTCCACACAATAGGCATAACGGACAGTCCTCTGTGTAGTGCATGCATGGAGACTGAGGAAACCGTTACGCATGTTCTCTTTGAATGCACAAGGGTCACTCAGATTAGAACACAAACCCTCGGGTCACCCAAATCTTACACAGAAGTTCTAAGAAAACCAGGAGCCCTAATTAGTTTCTGGAGGGAGGTAGGCTGGTTGGAATAATCCACCCAACGGCCGCCATGGTCCACGCATAATGGTCCACCTGAAGGACTAAGTGCGGAAACCAAACCCAATAACATAGAAGTGTTCAAGAAGTAAAATATCGTAACATACGCAATTCAGATACTCAGACTGTTGAACTCCATATTCGATAGATGGTGTCGTGTTGGGACGCAGCGAACCAAGCTGGGTCGAATCAACGATATCCCTTCAAGGGCTATTTCAAGTGTGGCTAGAGTAAAAAATTATAATTCGGGAGTCGGGACCTAAAGCACGAGACTAAAAAAATACGCTTTATGAAATTTTAGGTCTCTAATCATACTACTAATGTCAATAATGGCGTTGACGTGCGTGCAATGTGGTCCGTAATTTTGCTGTCGCTATTGCCCGTCTGAATAGCCTAATGATAAACGTGATGGCCTACTTCATTTTAGGTTCGCGAGTCTGAGCCCTAGGAGAGCTAAGGATAGGTATTTTAACCGACTTTCCAAAAAGGAGGAGGTTCGACATTAGGTTGTTTTTTTTTCCTCCGTCAATTGTGGACTGAATTTTAATATTCTTTTTTTATTTGTAAGAGTATGTTCCGAAATTGGTCCCCTTTTAATTTGGTGAAGATCTGATGAAGAACTTCGACATATCGAATAGAACTCTTCAATAAATGACGGCATAACTCTCGGGATTGCTGCAATCGCATGTCTGTTTATTGTTTATACCACCAAAAAGAAAGTAATTTTTCACTTTGTAATTTTTAATTTGGAAAGTCGGTAGTATTTTTTTGAAAAATTTTTTTTGATGTTTTCGTTTCGTTGTGGTGTTCTGAATTGCTACTAGATGGCGCGCAGCAAATCTGTCGTTACTTTTTTGTATAAGGCCGATATTCTTCTCGATCTAGGTAGGTAGAAAGGTAAGTAAGGTAGGTAGGTCTAGGTAAGTAGGGTAGGTACTGGTTCTTCCCAACTTACCTACCTACCTGTACCTAGGTAGTAAGTACAGGTAGGTAGGTAAGTAGGGTAGGATAGGCAGTTAACGGGAGCAAAGCCGCGGGAAAAGCTAGTTTTATTATAATATTTCAGATTAAAATATTTATGGAACTGAAATGTGTGACCTATTTTACGAATAATACTATTTTATGATTTACATCTGGAATAGATATTATTTATTATTCAGCACTGTTTACAACTTGCAGAAATATTTGTGAACTTGTTTACAGAGAGGGAACGAAACACACAAATAGAAGCAGGTTTCTATTATTGGGAAGGAATACAGAAATATAAATAGTTTTAGAACTAAAATTCATATAGCTCTCTCAAAAGAAAAAACGTTTTCTGAACTAATTTTTTTCGTTGAGATTGTATTTTGGAGAATAGTGAAATTCTAGAAGTTTAACGTGATTTTAACAAAAAATCTTTCATCAATCTCAATAACAAAGCATATTTAAGACTCAAAAAGTTTTTATTGGCTTATAATATCACTCTCACTTACTAGCTTTTTCTGATACTTCACCCCCATGGCCTCTTCTTCAGAAACCAAGAACCATGTCATTATGTGGGATAAAGTAACCGGTATAGCTGATCTGGTGGTATAGCTTTACATGCAGAGTGAAAGAATTTCCTTAGTTAGATCAGTACCTACTTGCGCGAGCTTGCGGACGGCGAGTAATGGGTAGCTCGTCGTCCGATAAGGACCAAGCCCGAGTCAACGGCGCTTTGTGTTCCACGCGCGCCTCAAAGAGATGTCAGCAGAACTGACGGGATCCGCTAGGGCCAATGCCAATGGATGAATTTGAAAAAGAGTTACCGTGGCCCTGGCTCAAGCAACTGAAGGAACACGGGTGGGTTTTAGTCAGTAAAAGTCTGACATGCCCTCCCGCTCACCCAGAGCGGGAGGGATAATATCCAACCAAAAAAAAAAAAAAAGTTCAGTACCTACTGCCTGAGATTACCAAATATACAAACAAAAAATTTGACCAATTTATAATACTAGTGCCTTTCACAGAGAGAAGGCCTGTGCCAGTAGGAAAATTAAAAGCCTGATGATGATAATGTTAATACTAAACATAGATTTTTAATTTCGTAGACTAAACTGAAAGCTGCCAATAGTCTTATCTTTTTAAATGTTGCAAGCGTGGAGCATAGTGTTGTAGGTAAGGCTCAATCATAAGTGATTCATTGAATCGATGTGACATGACTCCTCAATTAAATTTTATTAATTGGTGTAAATAAATGTTATATGAATATAAACGTAAGATTTTTAAATATAACATAAACTATTATTGTAATTATAAAAAAATAAAATGAATGCGATCGATTTAGTGAAGTCTGACATAAATGAGAAGAAATTGAATAAGAGCCGCTAGTTTCTTAAAAAATCTGTTATATGCCGTGTTTTAATTCCATTTTCAATAAAATTTCGACCACTTAGGATTCCATTTTTATGTAACGATAAAGTGGCAACCCACCAAATGTCAGTCTAATCTACAAAATTAAAAATCAGAGTTTAATTAAGATTATTTTGATCTACGAATGGACTATATTCAAATTGCGAGTAATCATATTATCTTCACAAACTTATGTTTAGGCACAGAATAAATAATAGAACGGGTATCATAAGGATCGCAGCATCAGAATTGCCTGCATACACTGTAGCCAATTAAAGCCTTCGTGATGCTTGATAGCAGAACCTCGTAGCTAATCTTTGTCTTATTAAGTTTGCATTGTGCTAATCTGGCTGCGAGTGACTGTGTTTATTTGAGAGTCCGAATGAGTCAAGCTGTAAGAAGGTTGAATAGCGCTAAATGGACTACATTTTACTTTGTGACATCACGCTCATAAAATATATAAGGCTCCTCTTATTTTTACAAATTACAAAAATACGTATTCACAAAAAAAATAACCGTGTTTAGAAGCCCACATAGAATAACATATGTGAATATTGTGCAGTTCGAACAATATAACATACATAGAATACATCGAATTGATTACCTCATTTTATACAGACTTCAAAAAAACGGAGGTAATCAATTGGAAACGTATGTAATGTAATATTTTTGAAATTGCTCAATATTCACATATAGGTTACTGTAATTGGGCTTCTAAATGTATGTATATGTTCTCCGAAACTACTTATCAGATCGCGACCATTCTTTTTTATTGGATTAGTTATATCTCTCAACTTAGGGAATAGTGCAAGTTTCATCAAAATCGTTTCGGTAGTTTTCAAGATAAATATGGAATATACAACCAACAAACAGCACGAATGTGTAAATTGAGTTATTATGGGTATTTTGTCAATCCTTTAGGTACCTACCTACCTTACTATAGAACTTGCTCACATTTCAGTGGTAGTATACTAAACCTAAAAATACAGAAATACAAACATTTTCACAAGAAAATACGAAACGAAAGTTATTTTACACTTTTTAGTGTTTTACTTTTGAAGTCGGTTTATTTTTTTGTGAAAAAATTTTTGCTTTTCATTAGTTTATACCAATATTATAAAGAGGAAAGATTTTTTTGTTTGTTTGTTTGTTTGTACCGAATAGGCTCCAAAACTACTGGACCGATTTCAAAAATTCTTTCACCGTTGGGAAGCTACTCTATCCCCGGGTGACATAGGCTACTTTTTATCCCTGTATTTCCACGGGAACGGGAACTACGCGGGTGAAACCGCGAGGCGTCCTCTAGTAGATAATATGTTTGATAAGTTATTAATTGAACTATTTAGTTGACTGTCCCAATCAATGGCAGATGGTTTCACCGCCCGTAAATCATTTAACATTTTGAAGCTATTTATGAAGTAAAAAATAATAATACAGTACTTTCAGAAACTTAAATGCCAAACTATAGCTTGTATTATTCATACTCAAAAGTAGCTCTCCTACACAAGTCGTGAATCGTGAAACAGATATGTATCTCCATAGCTCTATTTATGCAATATTAAAAGGTATTTAATATGAATGATCGTACGTACGCGTCTCTTTAGATGATTTAGTGTTTCATCTTACTTCTTACTAATAAATGGGAAAATTTGGATTGATGTATGTTTGATTATCAATCACGCCAGAATGAATGAACGGATCTGAATGAAATTCGACACAGAGTTAGCACATGGACTACATTTTATCCAGGCAAAATGTACGGTTTCCATGGTACAATACCAGACTATCGCGCGGGTGAAGCCGCTGGCAGAAGCTAGTTTATTATAATTTAATGAGATCTTTAAATTATGTTTATATGTGGTATATGCGTTGTCCAGGGCTATTTATAAGCGTCCCCCATACTTCCCGTGTGTTATTAAAGGCTTGAGGGGTTCGATAAAGTAGGTGGGTTGCAGCATCTAACTGCAGATATTAATAACCTTTCATTGTGATTAGGTTTTGTATGCTCACCAGCCAGGTTAATAGGAGACCTATACCCTATTCACTGGAGCAAAAAAGAAAAGATAAACAAACCATAGAAAAGGTTTTTACAGTGTCTTCTTTGTTGTCACTAAAATAAGGAATATCTTGAGAAGATGTTTATTTCTTACAACAACCAAATACACACACGCACAAATATTTCAAACATTTAAATTGTTATTTTCCTATCTATATTTTACAACATCATCAATATTTTTAATATAATAAACAAAAAATTGGAATTAACAAAACCAAAACCAATATAATAATAATAAGCCATTTATTTCCAAAAAAACACAAAATATTACAACTATTACAATCACTAACATCTAATCCATTTCATGCAGTAAGAAATGACATAAATTATCTCACTATAATCATAACAAATATTATATTTATAGACCCTATGATTCCATTATATCTACATTACAATCAATCCAATCGATTCCATTAAAATGTCAACAATCACATTCAATCCTATCAAAACAACCAAGGCCCGAACTCTCAATACTCCGTCTACCCCCAACCGAGGCACAAAAACGGCGGCCCGACAGATTTTGTATAGAAAATATGTCAAACGGCCATTCCCACTCCCCAGTCAAAAGCCATCAGACCAATGAAAAAAACGGCCCTAGTCCTATACCTTCTGGATGATATCACTCATGACAATTAAAATTGTAATTAATTAATAATAAATGATTGATAAAAAGTTCCAATAAATTAAATATATTTCATCGGCAATCCATTTACAACAATACAATTCACAATAATATCCTCATTATGCGTTTCAATTAATCGAGTTCATCAAAATGTCCAACAATTCAAATCAATTGAACAATCAGTTCAAACCAAAACCAATAGTCGATATTAAAAAGCATCTCGAAAGTCTGAGTTCGAAACTATTATGATAATAAATTAAAGATTTCTACAAAATATCCATTTTGAGTTGTAAGTTTTTATTTTTAAAATTAGTCGGATTATAACCGTTTGACGCTTGTTTGTTTACCTTTTCTTTTTAGCGAGAGTATAGTGTAGGAGAGTAGGTTTACTTATTTGATTTCCGAAATAAGCACAGAAGTACTTAGACCTACATATCGGCAAACAATGGTTGTTCTAAGCTAACTAGTCCCTGTGTGGTAAATAATTTGTTATTTTTAACCTGGATTAAAATTATAATTCTACACACTTTACAGTATTGGCGATACAAATTCTGAGATTTGCAATAGTATAATTTAAAACCAAACACTTGCAAAGCAGCAAGCCACTTTATGAATGACACTTCGTCATTTTACATGTATTGTAGTGAACATATAATAGAGAGAAGAGCTATTTATAAACGCAGTTTACCTTTACATACGACATTACGTATCTGCATTGTTTTACTACTCTATTTCAACGTGCATTGTTACATACGGCACGCTTGTCATCTTATCTAGATAGTCATTTGTTCTCGTTATCTCCCACACTACCGTGTTATATTGTAGCCTTTATTAACTGCATAATAAGGTATATAATAAAGGCAATAGCGTGCTGTTTACATTGTGATTAGATGCTGTTATGAGAGATAGACCCTGGCTTTGTTAATAAGCGTTCTTAAGCTGTTTGTAGACGGTTTAAGAAGTACCACACAGAGCGATCTCTGGAGCGTTGCCACGATTCACTCATGAATCTGTGAAGCGTTGAAAGCCATTAATAATGTAACACCTTGATGTTTTCTGAAAAATAGATACTGAAAGTCCTCACGTGCAGTCTTAAATTTGAAAGAATAATTAATTTACAAAACAACTTGCAGCAATCCCGAAAGATTTGGCGTTATTTATTGAAGCATTATGTAGTATATCTTCGAAGTTCTTCATCAGATCTTCACCAAATCATAATGGGACCAATTTCGAAACATACTCTTTCAAACAAAAAAGAATTTTCAAAATCGGTCCACAATTGAAGGAGATATCGATGAATTTACAAAAATAACAAAAGTCGGATATTGAACCTCCCTCCTCCTTTTTGGAAAATCGGTTGAAAATACTGAAACACCTCACAATCAAACAAGAAGGCTCTGTCATGGATATGACAATAGGTACCGTTCTTAAAACCAATTATGGAACTTTCTTATCTTTATTAGTAAATCTAGGTGCTGCAAAGGTTGCCTGTTGAAGAAAGCCCTACAGTATGAACGCTTGCAAAATTACATAGCTGGAATTTAAAACTCATTTGAATTTAGGCAGTTTTCACAGACATAAATCTAACTAGATAACGCAAGGCCCTCCCTACCACCTGTATGAAAACCAAGCGTGCCACTTTTTCACACACAATTTAAAAACAAATTTACTTACCAATTAAAGAAAACATTTCCAATGCCTCGGCCAACTTTTCTATACAGTCTTTTCAGCTCAATATGGCATAATAAGGTATTTTTCTATGTTTTGGTGGATTTCCGGTGCCGATAATCCTAAATAAAAAGCTCAAATTATGATCATTAATCGAAATTTTACTCTTTTTTTTGACACGCGAAGTACATACAATCGCGTCATCTAGTAAGATTTATATATGTGCAGTTTTAACATAAATCTATCTGTATTGTAAAATATGGAAATAAAATCCTATTATGGCGCTAATACGCTTATTAATTACCAAGTTTTTAATAGTACCTAATAGCCCTCATAATCGCCTCCTTTTATACTCAGGATGTAGCTGTACATTTGTAAGTACCAACATTATATCTAAGCATTTACTTGGAAACCGGATGGTACTAACAGTTAGTTGTAACTGTTTCGCCGGAACCTATAAAAATGCACTTGTGAAACGTTAACAGCCACCCATTCAATACAGAAAGCTTTTTAATTAACTCAATGAAAACTTTGCTTCATTAGCGCTCTGCAATATATAATTAATTATTCATTGTTGTTTCAATATGTATGGTTTGCTCTGTTCACTTTGTGTACAATATGAAAATCAGTGAAAAGAGGCAAATGCTCAACTGGCTGCCAAAAAGTTAGGGATCCTTGCGAAGGTGAGACGGTACTTCACGCCAGAACAGTTGTATCAAGCGCAAGTACGATCTTGCATGGAGTACTTTTCTCATCTCCGGTACGGAACTGCCAAATACCAGCTTGATGCACTAGAATCGATCGAAAAACGGACCAAGAGGCTCATCGGCAATGATGCACTGGTTGAGTCAAAGCTCCAGAGCCTTGAACATCGTCGCCGAGTTGCCAGCTTGTCGGTTTTTTATCGGTTGCATTTCGGGAAGTGTGCGATGGAATTGCATGTTCTAATTCCGCCTAGCCCGTTTCATCATCGGACTACAAGGCGTACGACAATGCGCCATCGGTAAACGTTTTGGAAATACTTTCATTATGCGTATAGCTAAGGATTGGAATTCTCTGCCGGATTCTGTGTCTCCCGATAGCTACAATCTCGGGGTCTTTAAGTCAAGAGTGAATAGGTTACTTCTAGGCAAGCGTGCTACACCTTCGACCACATAATCACTTACTATCATGTGAGATAGTGGTCAAGCGCAAGCTTATCTACAGTAAAAAAAAGTAAATGCATTGCTTGTTTCAACGGTAAAAAAAAATTCACTGGTGGCCAGTGTTAGTTTCAAATCAAGAATTATCTGTAGGTCTTTTATGCCTAAGGAATTATGAAACAGGTTTTGAATGGTTTTATTGTTCAATTCAAACATCAAGTTTTTCAGTCTTATTGTATTTATGTAGGTGCTTACGATAGTAAATGTTTCTTTAAACATTATTATCATCCACGCACATCTGACCATTGCTAGACAAAGGCAGAACGTGATTCGTATCTATTAACATCCAATATCTACAAATATGACTGATACGTTTTCAAAATCGCAAAGTAATTGCACACGCCAAACTACCTCTATAGAGGGCAAGAGGCTTATTGAATATATAGACGGATATTTTTAGTTTTCTTCACCACACTCCACCATTTTGTCTACCGTCTCGTACGATTGGAAACCCGTGATTACATACAATCGGATTACATACCTTTCTCTTGTATTGTTATTGGCAAAAAAAACCGGCCAAGTGCGAGTCGGACTCGCGCTCGAAGGGTTCCGTACCATCGCAAAAAACGGTAAAAAAATCACGTTTGTTGTCTGTTTTCAGTATTTGTTGTTATAGCGGCAACAGAAATACATCATCTGTGAAAATCTCAACTGTCTAGCTGTCACGGTTCATTAGATAGGTACAGCCTGACAGAGAGACGGACTGTGGAGTCTTAGGAATAGGCTCTCGTTTTTACCCTTTGGGTACGGAACCCTAAAAAGGCGTCAAAATTATACCGTATACTTTGTGACAGGCGCGAGAAACTTGAAAATAAGATATTATCTTCTTATCTGCGTAAGTAAAAGAAACTCGACGAAGGTTCGTACACAAGTAAAATGGAACCCAATGTGAAAAGTTTTGATGGAAAACGAATGCTGAAGTTTGGCCAGTTAAAAATCAATACCTTCTAAGCTGGTTTCACTAAGGCCCAGTTTTTTTATTCGTAATTAACTCAAGTCATGGTTAAATATGCTAACCAATGGTTTAAAATTTCAGTAAAACGCGTATACTTCTTTAATTGTTAGTGTAACAGACGACCAAATAATTAACCCTCCAACTTATTTGACTACTAGCTTCTGCCAGCGGCTTCACCCGCTTGAAAAGTGTTTTCTTATCCCAAGGTAAAATTATACCGGGATGCAAAGTAGCCTAAGTGCAATACTATAATCTAACTCCGTGGCAAATTTCATCCAGATCTATTCACCCATTCTCGCGTGATTGAGTAACAAACATACATCCATCCAACATAACTCTATTCGTGTTTGTATGTGCAGCGATCGGCGACGCTGGTTCGCCCATAACCACCGCCCGCTATAGAAAAGTAACCACCGCCCGCTATAGAAAAGTAACCACCGCCCGCTATAGAAAAGTAACCACCGCCCGCTATAGAAAAGTAACCACCGCCCGCTATAGAAAAGAAAAGAAACAAAATACATTTATTTAGCACAGACTAAAAGCGACACACAATATTACGTACAAATAAAATAAAACCGGCCAAGTGCGAGTCAGGCTCGCGCACGTAGGGTTCCGTACCATTATCGCAAAAAACGGAAAAAAAAACTCGTTTATTGTATGGGAGCCCCACTTATATATTAATTTTATTCTGTTTTTAGTTATTTGTTGTTATAGCGGCAATAGAAATACATAATCTGTGAAAATTTCAACTGTCTAGCTATCACGGTTCATGAGATACAGCCTGGTGACAGACAGACAGACAGACGGACCGCGGAGTCTCAGTAATAGGGTCCCGTTTTTACCCTTTGGGTACGGAACCCTAATAAGTAAAACCAATAGACGCACTAACTAAATATAGTAAAGTACTTCCATTATAATACATAAAGTGAGTAATGAAACATCGTAATATTCAATCGTTTAATTTCTCTCCACATACATACCTGGAACATTATACACGCACACTCTTAAATAATATTAGTAACATTTGTGAGGTGTTTTACCGGAATTCGCAAACATTGGTTAGCATATTTAACCATTGCTTGGGTTAACTACGGACCAAAAAACTGGGCCTTAAATCAAACGTATTTTTTACTGACCTTTTGCCCGCTAAGCTCTTGAAGCTAGTCTAAGTGAGGTCTTGTACCGAACTTCGTAATTGGTGCTTGATTAAACGATGTCAGGTTTCAGCTACGTAATCATATTATACGCAGCCTCGGGGATATTAAAACTTTAATATTGTTGTACTAATAACATCTTATGTCTTACGTTTAACAAGATACAACAGATTAATTTGGAAAATGTTCGTAACATTCAGTAAATGTTTACCATTATTCTCATACTGTGTACTCCAGAGATTCTACTAATATTAAAAAAGTTAATAAAATAAAATAAAACGACTGCAAAGATGTAATCAAGAAGAAATTCATGCTGTGCAGTTGGAGGATACATATTCGCAAGCTGGCTGACCAAAACTATAAATATCCTCCGACTGCACAGCATGATTTTCTTCTTGTTTACATCTTTGCAGTCGGGTTTTTTGATTTTATCAACTTTTTAGTTATACTTTTTTTTTCGAATGACTTTTAAACATATAAGCGGTATACGTATTTGTAATCACGTCTTAAAAGCCTTCATTTTGATACCCCACTCGATGGGTTTCGAAGAAAAAAAATTGCAACCCCTACAATATGGCACCCAAAATCCGCCATGTTTCTTTTTTTTTTAACGGCTTTTTAATTTTAAAAATCCGTCAAGTGGTTTGAAAGATACGAGGTAATAAAGAATATTACATACATACAAGATACGCGCGAATAACATAACCCTTTCCTTGCAGCCGGGTAAAAATGCGAAAGTTTGTGTGTTTGTGATTCAATCATACAAGGCGAAATGGATTTGGTATAGTTTATAACCTCGAATAACACATAGAATACATTTTATCCCGATACAATGTTCCTTTGGAATAACAAAACACTTTTCACGCGGGTGAAGCCGCGGGCAGAAGCTAGTTACAGAATAAAATGAAAACTGTTTGGAACGCCATGAACTGCTAAAGTGATTCGGGTCGGACTGTATCCACTCTAAAATTTGCATGTCCTTCGGGACGTTAAGTATTTCTATAAAATGTCGCGTTTTCTATTTAAACTGCAACACTGAAATGAAGATTTATTTTAAAACTTTGACAAAGGAATTAAGGGGATAACTAACTTAAGTGTTATGTTCCTGAGAGTCAAGAAGCTCTTAGGTTTTATTCTCAAGGAATAATTCTGAAATTTTGTCGTTCCTGCTACAACTAAGTTAAGTAGGTAAATATCATGGTATCACTCTCTGAAATTTTGGTGAAACTTAACACAAATATACAAAATAACACAATTTATACTTCTATATCTATATATATACTTTTATACTAATATTATAAAGAGGAAAGATTTGTATTTTTGTATGAACGAATAAACTAAAAAACTACTGGACCGATTTCAAAAATTCTTTCACCGTTGGGAAGCTACACTATTCCCGGGTGACATAGGCTACTTTTTATCCCTTTATTCCCACGGGAACGGGAACAACGCGGGTGAAATCGTGAGGCGTCCGCTAGTTATTTATAAGAATACTAGGGAAAGCACTAATTCCACGCGGGCAGAGTTGCAGGTAGCAGTTTGTGAATAAATAAAGTCCAAGGACAACAGGGTCAAAACCGGTAAGTAGACAAATAGATGAAATATGTCTGAAACACTGATAAATGGCCATTAGATCTGTCATTTGTTGGCAACAGCGTTCAGTGCGAACAGGTGAAGTTTACACGGGAAAGTTCGAAGTTCTAAGTTATTTTCCTAGCACCTGCTACATCGTGTAAACTTATATATAGTACCTACTAATACTTAAACCTACCGATACTTAGGTACCTCCTCATCTACTCAGATTACCATCTGTAGATGTTCAAAACGTGTGTTCGTTCGACCAAAAAACGATCATTTGGGGGACCGTTCTTCGGGCAAACGAACATTCGGCGAACGTTCTTCGATCAATCGTAATGCACTTGTTAGATTCCCAATTCCTTTCTACTAAACTAATCCTATTTGTAATAATAATTGTTAGTGTAAAGCCAAACGAAAGTAATTCATGCATTCCTTTTGACACAGAAGCCCTGTTTGTGCCACACGGCGACGCAAATGAGTTAAATGTTTCAGTTGAATTTAAACTACGCGACTCACGAAATTACGCTCGTTTGGCCTCACACTAAAATTAAATGGAAAAGTCGGTTAAAAAAACTTTTTACAATAAATACAACCGACTTCCAAATAAAAACACTACAAAGAAAAAAATAACTTCAATTTCGGAAGTCGGTGTTCTTGTTTTCGTTTCTTCGTTTTTTGACACCGACTTCCGAAATTGTAGTTATTTTTCTCTTTGTAGTGTTTTTATTTGGAAGTCGTTTGTATTTTTTGTAAAAAGTTTTTTTTATTTTTCACTTTTTAGTTGTGGTACATAATGGACAAGTTATATAGGCTTGGTACCAATAATGCCCAAAGTGAAACCAGAATAGATTAACCCACTAACATGAAACTTAAACAAAACCGGTGGAATAATAGTATACCAAGGTGAAGTGTTTACACCTGCGTACCCCTTTAGAGCGTACTAGTGTGATGTTATGTTATGAAATAGAGTAAACATTAAACAGAAATGCGATTGCAGCTATCGCGAGTGATTTGCCGTCATTTATTGAAGAGTTCTGATGTATATCTCCGAAGTTCTTCATCAAATCTTGATGAAAATTAAATGGGACCACATGACAAGCACCAGTGTTCAAATAAAAAAAGAATCATCAAAATCGGTTCACCCAATAAAAAGTTCTGAGGAAAAACACATTTAAAAAAAAAACAGGCGAATTGAAAACCTCCTCCTTTTTGCGAAGTCGGTTAAAAATGGATTTGAATGAAACTTTATACACCGGTTGAGTAAGTCACACTAGGATAACGATATAGGAGAGTTTTTTTGTCTCGGTCGTATTTTCGGTTGTGACGACAACTAGTCACACTAGCTATGTCGAGGTCACTTTCACTAATACGTCACTTTGTACAGGTAGTCAGTTTCCCAATTTGTCTCAAAGCCGTATTTCGTCTCTTTCCCAACTCGTCCGACACTTTGTACAATGTGATTGAATTGTAAGGTACAAAATGAGAAAAAGAAGAGGTTGGTTGCCTATTGGCCTTATTATTAATAAAAAAGCTGGATTTTGTCATTTAATTTCATATTTTGTTTTTCGGCGATGTCATTTTATTCTTTCTTTTTTATTTCTTCCTATTTTTTATCAAAATGAATATACAGTTTTTTTTTCGATTTCAACATGCCATTTAGTCTTTTCCTAAATATTAAAATAAGATTACTACCCTTACTAAAACGTAATATTTGTATTTTAATCAAATTTTGCTGTGTTAAATATGTTTAGATATTTTGTGTTTGTAAGTCCGTAAGGTCCAATTTCGAGAAAGAGGTCAACCGTCGAATCCGACTCGGCTGGGCGGCGTTCGGGAAGTTGCGTGGTATCTTCTCGTCCAATTTACCGCAGTGTCTCAAGACAAAAGTCTATGACCAGTGTGTGTTGCCAGTGATCACCTATGGGACCGAGACATGGTCGCTCACAATGGGCCTTATCAGAAAGCTCAAAGTCACCCAAAGGGCAATGGAGAGGGCTATGCTCGGAATTTCCTTGCGTGATCACGTCAAGAATGATGATATCCGCAGGAGAACCAAAGTTACCGACATAGCCCGAAGAATTGCCAAACTTAAGTGGCAGTGGGCAGGGCACATTGCTCGCAGAACGGATGGCAGATGGGGCCGAAAGGTTCTGGAATGGCGACCGCGAACCGGAAGACGATACGTTGGAAGGCCTCCCACTAGGTGGACTGATGACCTGGTTAAGGTTGCGGGAAGGCGCTGGATGCGAGACGCACGGGATCGGTCAATGTGGCGACGCCTGGGGGAGGCCTATGTCCAGCAGTGGACGTCTTTCGGCTGAAATGATGATGATGATGATTTTGTGTTTAAGTGCACCTAAGCGTCGGACGAGTTGGGAAAGAGACGTAATACAGCTTGAGACAAATTGGTAAACTGACTACATGTACAAAGTGACGTATTAGTGAAAGTGAACTCTAAGGATAGGGACGACATAGCTAGCTAGTGTGACTAGTTGTCATCACAACCGTATTTTCACATGGGATATGGTTTTAGTTTGACACTGGCGAAACCGCTTGAAAATCCAGTTTTGTATTTTTTTTTTGCGTGGGAAATCATCCAATGACTTCTTCCGCTGTGGGTGAAGCGGGAGGGCGTATCAGACTTTTACTGACTAAAACCCACCCGTGTTCCTTCAGTTGCTTTTGCCAGGGCAGCGGTAACTCTCTTTCAAATTTATCCGCGACCCAGACAGACATCGGCCCTAGCGGGCCCCGTCAGTTTTGCTGACATCTCTTTGAGGCGCGCGTGGAACACTACGCGCCGTCGACTCAGGCCTGGTCCTTATCGGACGGCGAGCTATCCATTACTCGCCGTCCGCAAGCCCGCGCCTACGATGGCCTCCCGACGCCCAGGGCGTCTCCTGAGGTGGCTAGGGGCGCGAGGGAGTCTCCGTTGCGTCTACCGCACGCGTTCCGCCTCCTCCTTCGCGAGCATTACTGCTTCGCAGAAGGAGGTGACAGCTTCCCATGCCCTCTCGCTCCGTACCATGGCCTGAACCAGGGCCGGACGCGAGAAGTCGCCACCGCTAATCGCCTCCACGAGGACACGGCGGTGCTCCGCCCGAGCGGGACAGACCTCCACCGTATGCTCCACTGTGTCCTCCGGGCGATCCACACAATGGTGACACCCAGGCGTTTCCTCCCGCCTTATCCGGAACAGGAACCTCCCGAAACAACCATGTCCGGTGAGGACCTGCGTCAAGCGGAAGGTGAGGATGCCGTGGCGCCGATGCTTGAAAATCCACTAGTATTTCATCTACCTTCCAAATCTTACCGAGAAGACAGAAATGTGAAATTATAACTCAATGGAATGGAAGGTGTAGTGGTGTAAAATAAAACAAATCCGACCAGTATTTTAAGTTCAGCAGTTTTGCCCGAATAGAATGAAAAGCTTACCAAGTTATATTTTTGAAAATTATACATAGATACAGAATAAAATAAACTTAAATTCCTATTCAGAATAGCTGAATAGGAATAAAAGTTAAGTAATGTAATGCTTTAAAAAAATACACGTGAAAAACATAAACTTGTCTTTGTTGTTACGGAGAGAGCTAAAAACGCGTTAAACGTTTTCGGAAAATTATTTTGAATTGTTAAGGTTTCTTTTCCCGAAACCTTGAAAGCTTGGAAAACAGATTCCATTGTTCCTCCACTGTGAAGGAAGGAAGTATGACTGCCAACGCGCCATTCAAAATGTTTCTCAATTGCCGAAGGGGTGATGAAATTCTGTGAAACAATCCGAACAGTGTATTTCGATTTAAACATTTGAAATAACCCAAAAATCGAATGACAAATAAACGTTACAAATAGCTTTGAAAATGAACTGTTTGCTTTAATTGAAACGTATCGAGGATATTCAAAGCGATTTCCAATAACAGAAGAAAGATTTTGTTTTTTTTTCGATTTAGAACAAGAATAAAGTGAATAGAATGTTGTTTAAAAACCCTTCATTGGTTACGGTATTTCTGTTATAAAAAATTTTGGACAGCCAGCATTAAAATATAGATATCTAGAACATTTTGATTCCCTTATAAAAATATTAACGTAAACATTATTGGGTTTGACAGTCGAGTATAAAATAAAGGCGTGATTAACAAACGCCGTAAAACTACTCCGAAATGTTACACAATGGACTCGTACAAAGGTATTACAGGCCGCTAATACATCACGTTTCAGTTCAGTTAATCGTGCGTGCATACCGCATACACTAAGCTGCAATGCCTTTGCCGCTTAATTACTCGCATCGGACACAATGCTAATATTATTATCTACTCGTTCCAAGGCAGTTAGAATCCTTACGCCAACACGATTACAGCACTAATAATATAATACAATTTATTACGCGTATTGAACGCGCCCGGTCTCAGGGATCCTCGCTCAAAGGGTCTGCTATACCAACATATCGGAAATTTTATGAGCATGCAAGCTACAGGAAATTTAATATCTTTTGCTTTTAGTACGAGAGTCGGGTGGACTTTATCGGAAAGAAAAGATAACACACCTTGATGCTGTGTTTATTCTGTCTCCACCTACTTGTGATGTGGTTTTTGCATTACAATGAGACAATTTTAGACTGATATTTTGACAGTAGTTTTCTTTAATCTGGCTAGATGTAGCTTGAACCTATCTTCAAGCTATATTTCATGAAACTGATTTCTGCGCCATTTTTGTACAATGAAGTTAGATAATTGCGGTAATGGAATTGTCGGTGGTTGGTGTGTTGGTGGTGTTTGGTTGTGTGTGTGTGTGTTACGAGATAGCGAGACGTATAAAGTTGTTTGCTAAATTCTTATAGTTTTCTTATACTCGTAGTTCGATTGTTTATTGCAGGCAGCCAAATGGGGTCTTTACTACCTTCAGTTCAATTCTTATTAATATTTCTATATTAACCGTTAGCCAGCCAATTCAAACTTGATACGAAAAAATACAAATCGAATAGTTGCATTTTACGTTTTATTTGCTAAAAATATCAATTAAATTAAATGACGTTTGACAGGCTTATGTCAATTAGTCCTTTTTTGTCAAAATCTTAAAAAGAAAAGGATCGCTATATCTATACTAATATTATAAAGAGGTAAAGTTTGTGAGTTTGTGAGTTTGTGACGTTGTAAGGGGTAATCTCTGAATCTACTGAACCGATTTTGAAAATTCTTGCACCGGTAGAAAGCTACATTATTCCTGAGTGTCATAGGCTATAAAATATTTTCAGAAAAAATAGAGATCCTTATGAAAATTGCAATAATGTAACCCAAGGTAGCAAAATGTTGTCTGTAAAATACATTATTTGGCGTGCGCTGAGAAAACTATTGATGATAGATACAAATTAGTAGGTAGGGTAGGTAGGATAGGCAGGTTAGGCAGGGTAGGCAGAGTAGGCAGGGTAGGCAGGGTAAGCAGAGTAGGCAGGGTAAGCAGAGTAGGCAGGGTAGGCAGGGTAGGCAGGGTAGGCAGGGTAGGCAGGGTAGGCAGGGTAGGCAGGGTAGGCAGGGTAGGCAGGGTAGGCAGGGTAGGCAAGATAGGCAGGGTAGGCAGGAAAGGCAGGAAAGGCAGGGTCGGCAGGGAAGGCAGGGTAGGCAGGGTAGGCAGGATAGGCAGGGTAGGCAGGGTGGGCAGACTAGGCAGGGTAGGCAGAGTAGGCAGGGTAGGCAGGGTAAACAGAGTAGGCAGGGTAAGCAGAGTAGGCAGGGTAGGCAGGGTAGGCAGGGTAGGCAGGGTAGGCAGGGTAGGCATGGTAAGCAGAGTAGGCAGGGTAGGCAGGGTAGGCAGGATAGGCAGACTAGGCATGCTAAGCAGAGTGGGCAGGGTAGGCAGGGTAGGCAGGGTAGGCAGGGTAGGCGGGGTAGGCAGGGTAGGCAGGGTAGGCAGGGTAGACAGGGTAGGCATGGTAAGCAGAGTAGGCAGGTTAAGCAGGGTAGGCAGGGTAAGCAGAGTAGGCAGGGTAGGCAAGATAGGCTGGGTAGGCAGGAAAGGCAGGCTAGGCAGGAAAGGCAGGGTAGGCAGGGTAGGCAGGGTAGGCATGGTTGGCAGGGTAGGCAGGGAAGGCAGGAAAGGCAGGGTAGGCAGGAAAGGCAGGGCAGGCAGGGTAGGTAAGATAGGCAAGTTAGGCAGGGTAGGCAGATTAGGCAGGGCAGGCAGAGTAGGCAGGGTAGGCAGGGTAAACAGAGTAGGCAGGGTAAGCAGAGTAGGCAGGGTAGGCAGGATAGGCAGGGTAGGCAGGGTAGGCAGGGTAGGCAGGGTAGGCATGGTAAGCAGAGTAGGCAGGGTAGGCAGTGTAGGCAGGGTAGGCAGGATAGGCAGGGTAGGCAGGGTAGGCAAGATAGGCAGGGTAGGCAGGAAAGGCAGGAAAGGCAGGGTAGGCGGGAAAGGCAGGGTAGGCAGGGTAGGCAGGGTAGGCAGGGTAGGCAGGGTAGGCAGGGTAGGCAGGGTAGGCAGGGTAGGCAGGGTAGGCAGGGTAGGCAGGGTAGGCAGGATAGGCAGGGTAGGCAGGATAGGCAGGATAGGCAGGGTAGGCAGAGTGGGCAGGGTAGGCAGGGTAGGCAGGGTAGGCAAGGTAGGCAGGGTAGGTAGGGTAGGCAGGGTAGGCAGGGTAGGCAGGGTAGGCAGGGTAGGCAGGATAGGCCGGGTAGGCAGGGTAGCCAGGGTAGGGGCAGGGTAGGCAGGGTAGGTAGGGTAGGCAGGGTAGGCTGGGTAGGCAGGATAGGCAGGGTAGCCAGGGGTAGGCAGGATAGACAGGGTAGGCAGGGTAGGCAGGTTAGGCAGGGCAGGCAGGGTTGGCAGGGTAGGCATGGTAAGTAGAGTAGGCAGGGTAGGCAGGGTAGGCAGGATAGGCCGGGTAAGCAGGATAGGCAGGGTAGGCAGGGTAGGCAGGAAAGTCAGGGTAGGCAGGGTAGCCAGGGTAGGGGCAGGGTAGGCAGGGTAGGTAGGGTACTCAGGGTAGGCAGGGTAGGTAGGGTACTCAGGGTAGGCTGGGTAGGCAGGGTAGGCAGGGTAGGTAGGCAATTGACGGGAGCGAAGCCCCGAGGGTCAGCTAGTTCTCTATATTTTAACGTTTCAGCTGTCAAACTTCAGCTACGTTTGAAGGTTATTCGGAACTGAAAATAAAAGTCTAAATTTAGGTTAATCAATGAAACACCTGTTGCTGTTGAATGGTCGTACATCTTTTAAAATCTAGACTGAAGAATATTATTTTATTGTGTCAAAACTGAAGTAAGTACAGTCTAATTCCAACAATGGCCAGTCCTATTCATATTTGACTCGTCTAAGATTTTTAAAGCATTGACTAAAATTAACTCAGTCAGGTAAAAAGCGCGTGATTCTAAATTATATTTACCTTCATCATGTATTTCTGTTTTTATTAAAGATTAATAAATAACCAGTCGTAACAGGTCACATCACGCAGGGCACGCCATCAAGTTTTGTACGAAACATTTGTCTGTTCGCGTAAACATTAACAAAATTTTATAGAAATTTTATTACAGACAACCACCCGTTATTTTGGCGTGACCATAACAATAATATACGATCGTATAAAATCCGTGTGACGCATGTTCAGTAATATGTCCCAGATTTTTTTGTATGTACGGTCAAATAAAAGGTTTGGTATCATCCAATGATATTCAAATAAACAGATATGTTATGAGCGCGCGCATTGTGAAGACTCGAATATGTCACAATTGTGACCTTTAGTCTTTAGTTTATGTCACGCATGGCGAAGAGCGATAGGCTTTGTTAAACAAAAAAAATGCCATCGTGTGTATTTGTAATTTATATATTTATTGATTAAAATAAATATTTTTTAATGTTAGATGAATGAAAAGTGTGTATGTGTGCTGCCGCTGTTGCGCGGAACACTTTTTTCAATTGTTTTGTGAGTGTATAACGTATCTGTTTATTTGAATATCATTGGTATCATCATTGTGATCATCGTCATCATCTGCAGCCTGACTTCGCCCACTGCTGGGCATATGCCTTCCTAGATTTGGTATGCAGGCTAGAAATAAACATTTTTGCAGTACACTGGCAGTTTACACTGTAATTGCGCGCGTAATAACCTAAAACGCATACAATAGAATCATGTCTAGTCTATGCGTAAGTTCCAAAATGACATGTATTAAAAAATAAATACTTAATAACACACTTAACTCTTTAGTTGTCTGTACCCATTTAAAATGTGAACATTCTGAATTTGCGTCGTTAAATATTTTGTAGTATTTAAAAATACCGTGTGGTTTATTTGTATCAGAAATTATATTAATCGCACGTGGGTTGGGCATAACGAGTTTATTTTCTTTAAATATTATAAGTGCTCTCTCAAATTAAAACATGTGTTTAAGAATCTGCGCCTATATAAATATTAAACCCGTTTTCAGATGATGCTTTGCTCCTGAAAATGAGGTATGACACCTATACATTACAATTTAAACATTCCTGAAATTGATTGTCTAAACGTTTTTTTTAACCCTCTAACTTATTGTGAAAGGGTTAGAATCGAAAGAAATATAAATAAATAAAAAAATAGGTTAGGTAGGCCTATGTCCAGCAGTGGACGTCTTTCGGCTGAAATGATGATGAAGACGATTCCCGTCTTCTCCATGAGAATAAATAAGTATCTTCTTTTCTTACCATACTAACGAAGTTTCTAAAAACTGAGAAAAATATTTTCATTCATCATATTGATTAGGTACCTAAACTAGAAAATAGAGCCACGGAGAAACGAGCTAAAAGGAGATGAATCTTTATTGTAATGAATAAATACCAAAGACATAATCATCCCATAATGTTCTCACTGGTGGGACACTGTCTGTGAGACGGTATGAGCTTTAACCCCCTCACACGAGTCCAACGCGGGTTTCGGGTCGAATTTTTGGTTCTAAGACATACCTGTTTCCTCCCAATGCATTCTCTCACCGTTTTGAGATCAGTGGTAATGGAATAAATTTATACGAACTAAACGCCTCGCTGAAATGAATAGATATTTACCATGTATTTTAAAATAAAAGACATATTTATCTACATATTTCTTCTTCCCGCGGCTTCGCCCGTGTGAAAAGTGTTTTATTATTCTGCGGGATCAATTTACCCGGTATAAAAAGTAGACCTATAATCTACCTCTGTGTCACATTTCATCCATTCAGCACATCTGGCGTGATTGAGTAACAAACATACATCCATCCATCCAAAATTTCGCATTTATAATATTAGTAGGAAGTTGACAATGACTACGTTTTATCCCAAAACCAACTTTAAATTACTACTAAAGTCTACGTCCCAACACTAACGTTCAAATATTCGTTCATCCCGGAAATACAAAACTAAACCCATACATCCGGGACGAGAGTACACTGTACCTACAAATATTAGCACAGAGACAGAGTCAACAAAATGCAATACCGATTTCGCGTATTTTTTTCTGTGTCGCGCGTGGCTATTGAGTCCCTAATTTTAAATTACGTTTTAGAATAATTAAGTTCCAACATAATAAGTATTTAGATACGGATTGATGAGAGTATGAGTTACGAAGGTTATGCTCATCCATTACATGAGACTTAAAAATACCTGGCATAAAAATTATTAAAAAAATCAAGTAACCCACTTGCTTAAGAAGCGAACTAAAAAGAGGTAAACAAGAAGAATTTTGGTCAGTGAGCTTGCTTGCGAATATGTATCCTCGTCTTTTAAGTGCGCTACTTATGCAGTCGGATTTTTTGAATGAACTTTTTTTATTTATAACATTTTAGTTAACATTTTTTGTCGAATTAGGTACATTTAAATATATAAGTTTTTTATATTTTTGAAATCAATTCTTAAAACCCTTTATTTTGATACCCCACACAGTTGGTTTGGAACAAAAACCAATAATTGTGCCCCACAATATAGTGCCCAAAATCCGCCATTTTCTTATATTCCAATTTTAATGTAGCTAGTGACACTCGAAATGTTAAGACGAATCGATTGACGTAAGAATCATCAAAATCGGCCAATGCGTTTGGTCTCTAGAATGCCACATAGGAACAAACATACATACATATACTGATTAAACACATTACCCTCATTCGGCAGTCGGGTAAAAATAGGGGTTTCTTAAGTGCACTTCTACATTTTTTTATTAAAGATGCTCACGCTTGAACACTATTTCACCTGATGGTAAGCGATTAAGTGGGCATGAAGCACGCTTGCCTAGAAATAACCAATTCACTCTTGACTTAAAATCCCCTAGCTTGTAGCTATCGGGAAACACAAACCCCGGCAGGGAATCCCAGTCCTTAGCTGTAAGCACAATGAAAATATTTCCAAAACGTTTAATGTGCATGGGTGGAATGTCCACCATGTACCGATGGCGGATCGCCGTACGTCTTGTAGTCCGATGATGGAACGGGCTAGGCGGAATTAGATCATGTAATTCCATCGCACACTCCCTGAAATGCAATCGATAAAAACCGACAAGCTGACGTCGACGTCTCGATGTCGAGGAGCTTTGACTCGACTAGTGCCTCATTGCCGATGAGCTTCTTGGCCCGCTATTCGATCGTCTCAAGTGAATCAAGCTGGTATTTGGCAGATCCGTGCCAGAGATGAGAACAGTACACCGTGCATGATCGAACTTGTGCTGTATACAAGTTGAGCATCTGTTCTGCCGTGAAGTACCGTCTCACCTTTGCAACGATCCCCATTTTATTGATTGAAGAAGAACATTTGAGTAATTGAATTTGCACCAAATTTTTATCATGTTGCCAGGCAAATGCCCAGAGCAATATCTATTTTGGTAAAACTAATTTTCACGGCATTTTCTACCATGAAACAAAAATACCTAGGCTCTATCTCATAATACAGGGTGGGCCATAAGGGTGTTGGCGGTTTAAATATTCGATTTAAAAAAAACTACGAAACATAACACAAATATATTTGTATTGTTAAAAAGTAGAAGCATAGGAATTTTTAAGACTTAAAAATAATGTTGTCCAAATGGCTTCCCTCGGCTGCTTGGCACTCTTGGAACCGAAGTCGCAAATTTTGGAAAACTCGTTGAAAAGTTTGAAATTTTCAAACAAAATTGTCAGTTCTGGTCCGAGACTAATCCCCGACGCTTGCATGAACGTCCACTTCACAGCCCTAAGCTTGTCGTGTGGGCTGGGATAACGTCAACCGGTATTATTGGGCCATACTTTTTTGAGGACGAAAGAGGGCAAGCGATGACGGTTAGAGCTAACAATTATTGCAACATGATAACAGACTTTTTGGTGCCAGCTTTGCAAGAACTTCGAGGCAATACCTCGAGGATGTGGTTTCAACAGGATGGGGCCACATGTCATACGGCTAGGGTATCCATAGAGCTGCTGAAAAATGTTTTTCCCGGAAAACTCATCTCGAAAAGGGGGGATATTGAATGGCCCCCACGTAGCCCCGATCTCTCTCCATGCGATTATTTTCTATGGGGCTACCTCAAATCGGTAGTTTACGAGAATAATCCGACCAATTTAGAGCAGCTGAAGAGGAATATTATTCAGGAAAGTAACAAAATACCGAGAACAACTTTTCAACGAGTTTTCCAAAATTTGCGACTTCGGTTCCAAGAGTGCCAAGCAGCCGAGGGAAGCCATTTGGACAACATTATTTTTAAGTCTTAAAAATTCCTATGCTTCTACTTTTTAACAATACAAATATATTTGTGTTATGTTTCGTAGTTTTTTTTAAATCGAATATTTAAACCGCCAACACCCTTATGGCCCACCCTGTATAAGGTTTTCAACGAGATTGGGGAGAAGTAACTTATCTAAGGAACCACAAAAGATCTCAATGGGTCGAAGTGTCCGAGTTATTTCTCGGCCCCTCCACAAGATAAGATCTTTTTCGTACCACAAATTACCCACATAACTTCAATAATATTCTTTGAACTAACAAAATACTGACAGGTATATCGTTACCATTTCAAAAGATAAAAGATTTATTTGCTGTCAAAATGATAATAAACATGAGCTTGTCATCAGTTCATGACTCACATCTGAGACGTTTTCACGTCAAACGCTTTGCACGGGCACTTGGCAAGGATCCGTCATTCTAATCCAAATTAAACTAGCTATTGATTTATAACAATGCCTATTGTTTTGTCATAGATATAGAGAACTGGATTGAGCATTACCGTCATAAAATTTATTAATCTGTAGAAAGAGACAAAGCGAATGTGCGGTCCGTTATACGATACGTGCTTGTTTTCTTTAAGTTGTATTGAGTATGAATAAGGGGATAGTGACAGCCTGAGACATGGATCAACCAGAATTCTAGAAACCGGCCAAGTGCGAGTCGGACTCGCGCATGAAGGGTTCTGTACCATTATCGCAAAAAACGGCAAAACAAATACGTTTGTTGTATGGGAGCCCCACTTAAATATTTATTTTATTCTGTTTTTATTTAGCGATAACAGAAATATATCATCTGTCAAAATTTCAAGTGTCTAGCTATCACAGTTCATGAAATACAACCCGGTGAAAGACAGACAGACAGACGGACAGTGGATTCTAAGTAATAGAGCCCCGTTTTTACCCTTTGGGTACGGCATGCACGATCGCTTTGTCCCTTGCACACTTTCAAAGTCAAATCATTTATTTCATGGCAATTAAACAGCACTTTTAAATGTCAACGTTTACAGTTAATGATTAATAATAATTGATTCTATTGTCCACCACTGAGTTTTCTGACTGAATTCACTTGACAATCACACGCTTAAACTACATAAAAGATAGCTTGATTTCTGCGACAGCTGTCAGTATCAATACAGTAACAATAGCGCTTGACAGGCTAACTATAACGTATACGTCAGTTTGATATATGTCGCAGAGATCAAGCTATCTTTTATGAAGTATAGTCCAGTTCTTTATGTCTATGGCCATCTATTATCCATTACAAAGCTTACTTCGGAACGGATTACTAGAAGATGGATGGAAATGTTTGTTTAAATTAATCAAGCGGAAATTGGTTGATGAGAACTGTTATTATATTTGACAGCAAAATGATTGAAGATGTTTTTCTATGCTAAATTGGGAATGAAAGGATAACATAAATTGTGTCAGTTTTTCTTTTATTTTTAGCCCACGCAGTTGGACAGATGATTGTGATACTGTCAGTGGGTATTGGGTTGCCAGTATGATCTTGTTGATTCTCTCTAAATTTTTGCTTTACATATGTAGATGCGCTCACATGCAAGTATATTATCTTAACTAGCTTCTTCCAGCGGTTTTGCCCGTGTGATAAGTGTTTTATCATCGCAAGGGAACATTATACGGGGATAAAAAGTATTAGCTTTTTCGCTATTCCATATTATAATTTATCTCTGGGCCAAGTTTCATCCAGATCCGTTCAGCCGTTCTGGCGTGATTGAGTAACAAACAAACACACATCCACCCAAACTTTCGCATTTTATTATATTAGTAAGAAGATTATATAAGTAAGATATATATGTAGTAGTAAGATGTATATATATTTAGTATCTATATATTTTAGAGCTATGTATTTATTTAAGTATATATCACTTACGCTATATGTGTATGTTTATATATCATAGGTTAATCGTTCACTTTTCTTCTCTTCCTGTTCTCACACACAATTTGTCTACATTTCTTCTTTATTTCTCCTTTTCGCGGGTCCGCTGGTAGTCTAAAGAAGTAAGCAGTACCTTTGTACTCCTTTGTCATGATACGTTTTCTGTATGTATTTTCCGTGTGCACATTAATTATAAAATAAATAAATAAGATAAGATAATCTTAGTAAGATTACTCGGGTAACATACAATTAGCAGTGCCAAGGGTAGATGTTAGTTTAGTTAGTAGAACCATAGTCGAAAAAGGTTTTATGATCCATTTATGTATATTTAAATAGTCTTTAGCTACATCCCTATGATGCCGCCACTACTTAGTACGTCAAGCTAAGCAACAAATACACAATATATTAATTCTCATGTAGACACTAGACACGATTACATTATTTTATTACTCTTTACCATTCCACCATCTTTATTGACGCACTTCCGAATATATTTCGTTGTTCATAACCGTGAATTCTTTGTCGCTAAAATTAATATGCTCACGTTCCACTCATAAAAGACTGGAATAATATTAGATATAAAAATTATTTTGGCATCCACCTCTGCAGAGATAGTTTGTGGTGGCATCCCGTCTTTTTTATGTTCAACAGCAACCATGATATTTATGAATGAAGCGGATTTAATTTAATATAAAACTTGAGTTCGTTATTTATTTATTACAATTAGGTTTTCTTGATTTAATTTAGTAATTTATAGATGTTAGGTCAAATAAATTGTTATATATTATCTTGTTGAATGTTATATCTAATTTGCTGCACAGCAAATTTTGGCTTCATTCCAGGTCAAAAAGTCTTCATTTAAAACGACTTGGCTGGGACGTTTTGCATAAAAAGGAAAGGGTTTCACAGAAAAATTAAGAGATTTTTATGATGTCGCTGCATATGTATTTAAATATCTTGTCACAGAACGTACCTACACATTATTTTAGTAAGACGACCTTTCTTTCAAAAAAATATTTTTGAAGCACAGTATTACACTGGAACAAGGCATTTACCGTTTGAGGACTACAGCGCCATCTCTGTACAGCCTCTGAAACTACTTGGTCCGGGTAGCGCTGTAAATTTCATGTTTTCACGTTGCCTATGAATGGGGTTTGTTGGAAGCCGAGTATTTTCATAGTTCGCGTAAATGCCGACAGATGGCGCTGGTTTACCCAAGCTTTTGAATTTCACCGCAACGTTGGCGCTGTATAACTTAATAATCAAGTTAAACAAGAGTTTTGATACTATGCATTGGATAGCAATGTATACAGAGGTGACACATGCAAATTAATTAAAACTTAGCAACTTACTTCGGTTTCTCTACTCACAGAAGGTAAACAAGACAGTTCCTATGTTTAAAATTTTGTAACTCTCGTCACTCGTATATGTTTAATTGAGTTCGTAGAACACAGTCAGATATAAATCCTTTTGTTGACAGCGATGCAGTATCTGGAAAAAGTTATGCTAGCACCATTTCTAAAATTCAGTAGGTGTATCCCTTTACCAAAAAAACATTACTTAATTTTGCTGTTTATCTCAATTACTTTCTGTCAGAGATCTAACTCTTCATTTTACGGCGTTTCTATTGATTTCCCGCATAGTTTCTTTGTTTTTTAGGGTTCCGTACCTCAAAAGGTAAAAAAAGGAACCCTTTTAGGGTCACTTTCTTGTCCGTATGTCCGTCTACAATCCGTCTGTCCGTGTGTCACGACTGATTTTCGAGGAACGGATGGACCTAGCAAGTTGAAATTTATACCAGATACTGAGGTCTATAGTCTCTATTAGGTGTATAAAAATTAGGTTTCGGCATTATCTCTTTATCTTTCCCTTTTTTGTGCTGTTAGACCTTGCATTTAACCAAATTGACAATTCTAGGTCAACCGGAAGCACCCTATAGGTTTTGGTTCGAAAACCTATATTCTATATTCCGTTGACCTAGAATCACGAAATTTGGCAAAAAGTAAGGTCTAGCACAAATAAAGGAAAAAATCCAAAAAATAATAAATTTGAAAATTAAGGTAAATTTTGTTACTTACAAGTTTTCGCAAAAATCAAAATTTGCCCATTTCTTTAAAACTTAGCCACCAATAGAAATGATACCATTTTATTATGGTGTTATAATGGGTAGATAGAATAGAAAAAAAGTAAAAAAAACAGGGTCGGAACCCTCGGCGCACGAGTTCGACTCGCACTAGACCGGTTTTTTTTTACTTTTTTTCTTTATATTTTCGAAGTTAAGCTAAGTCTTAAACTAGACGTGCCTCTTATCCTCCAACTTATTCCAGACTACTGATGAAAATTTACAGCTACCCTTTTTTCCTTGAACTCGACGGGGTCGGCTAACAAATTTTATTGAAAATCGTAAATTCCTATCAAGAAAATTGGTAAAAACGGTTGAACTTCCTCACGACTTCGTGCGTGAAAAAATAATTCCTATCTTTGTAGCTGAAAGATTCATGAAGTTACTGCTTGATTGATTGTTTTAGTTTGGTCTTTTTACCTAACGAAGTACCTATCTAAACAGTCATACATCCAGAAAAGCTGAATAGGTATTCAAATGATTTTATTTTCTCTAAAGAAAATGATACTAAAATAATTTTAAAAGACGAGAAGACCCGATAGAGTTTTATAAATATATCAATTCAAATTAAATAATTTAAAACTTAATCCTTGATATTTGCGTCCTAGTTACACCTACACGTGTAGGTATCATGTTAACCAGTAACTGTATTTTGGAGGTGAAGGTTGGGTATGGCAAAAAAGACATGAAAGTAGGATTAATGCAGTAGAAATGCGTTCCTTGCGAAGTATGTGTGGTACACTAGTATCTACTGATCCGTAGAAAATAAAATTTTAAATAATAAATCATTCCCCTTACGGCACCTGCTATATTGATAGGTGTATAGATATTGATAGGTGCCGAATGTGGAATACCTCAGGTGTCATTAACTTAGGTACCGTAAAAACGGGTGCTCAATGTGGAATAAGTCACAGATAGATTGAGGAATGATGTATTACGATAACGTTGTGATTTAAAAGAAGATGTAGTTACTAAAATTGAAAAGAGTATGCTAAGATGGTTTGGTTATGTTGAGAGGATGAATGAAAGGCGACTAACGAAAGGTACTGACAAGGCAGACGTGAATGGAAACGCCATAGAAAGACATACATAGACCTTATTGGTGATTTTCTTCAGAAAGCCCAGATGCGCAGTTCTCATTATAGGTGTGCGTGTTTATCTAGATGTATGAACTAAAAGCATAAAGCAAAAAAAGTAAGTTAAGATTGTAGCAGGTGGCGTTCTGTAATTTCTGCCTACCCGCATGGGAAATGGGCGGGCGTCTGTGTTTGTATGCATAAAATACAGCAAAATTCGGTTAGATTGGAAACCGACCCAAACATATGTACTCTGATAGGACATATGATCACTGATGCAACCACTAGACCAAATCGACTTTACAACTATTGTTGAAATTAAGAAGTCCATCATGGTGATAAAACAGTATTCAAACGCTTACCTACCCTAACGTTACGTGTTAAAGATAAAATTTGCATAACTGTATTCTATAATATTTGCCTACCTTGTACAAGTCGTTTTAGTTCGTTAAGTATCGAATAACACTCATCTGCTGCTATTTGCAGTAGGTTCAAAATCGTCTTACTTTTAGTGGGTCGGTTAACGGCAGGGTGGGCCAGATAACAGCTATTACCGACTGCACATAGTTGGAAAAAGGCTAGCCAGATTAATTTCCCAACATGTGATACATGCATGTCGTTCCTTACTGTTTAGTTTAAAAGGTAAACATAAAGGTAAGAAAATAATACACATGGAATGACAAACAAACTAAAAACATAAATACTATAAATTTAGACTTCATCTTCTACGAGAACCATCTAGCTGCCTGCCTAATTGTAATGCAGACCGTACCTATTTTAATCAACGGCAAGCATAACGAGGAAGTTGCCAAGAATAATAAAACAGGAGCGAGAAAAAAACTTGGCTTGAGTAATTTCAAGTTTGCCTAGTTTCAAGGAAAACCGAGTCATCGGCAATAAGCACAAAGGAAACACTTATATGCCGCTTAGCTAGTCACGTTAGCTTGAATGGGAATTCAACTTTTAAACATAGCCCTTACATTGTTTTACGGTGTTACGGACGTCGTAGCTATGTAATATATAACTTTGATATGATGTATAGTATGATTAGGATGTTAATAAATAACCCAGATAGATTTAAGTAAATAGATAAGTCAGACATAGGTATGATTGCATGATTGTTTAAGGTATAAATCTGTATTTATTAGTGGGTATATACTAGTAACGAAAATTTTATTAAATTAGGTAATATAGATCAGTGTGCTTATTCCGGGTGTTTTAACGTACTCGATCGTGATAACGTAAACGATATCTTATGTCAAAATGTATACAAAAAAGAGGTTTCACCTCACCGTCCCCAGATGGGGCTTATCCAATTTTAAAACAAATTGATGTTTACGTTATGAGCGTGTGTAAAAATTCGCACTAAGGCCTCTGTGTGCTTATACCAAGTTTTTTAACGCACTCGATCGTGATAACGTAAACGATCTCAGTCAATTTGTATACAAAAAAATAGTTTTCCCCATACATTAATGGTTTCTCCTTACCGTCACCAGACGGCGCTTATCCAGTTTCAATACAAATTGGCGTTTACGTTAACTTGATCCAGCTTAAGACAAAACTCGCACTAGGCCCTCGGGCCTCGATCTTCGGCTGGATGTATATGCCACAGGACCGGTCGATCTAACAACGCTTTAGGGAGACCAATGGTATATCTGTAGACGTCTTCAGCTATAATTATGATAAGGTTTTTTTTTTAATTGTTGCTCCACACCAGAAATTCCTCCTGTATTGTGTGTGCATTTGCAAACATACAAACTTACATAAACACACAACGAGACCGGAACAACTGCTGTAGGCCATACAAATATTTGTTTCGTGTAGGAATCGAACTACCCAGTGTTACCCAGTTACTGGGTTGTGGAGGTCAGATAGGCAGTCGCTCTATGTAAAACTCTGGTACACAGCTGAATCCGGTAAGACTGGAAGCCGACCCCAATATAGTTGGGAAAAGGCTGGGCAGATTTATTGATTGTAGGAATCGAAATCGCTCAATCACTCTGCGCCAATCGTGACCCATAACAGTGAGTGCATATAACCAGACAGCTGCGCTATCAACTTTGCTTCCTGGCTAGTATTTTTTACATTTATAACTATAAAGGAATAGCTCGAGTCAGTAATTTTAACTAGTCAGTGAATTGACACCGAAGCACCGATCGTTTATTTAAATATCGCCATTTGTAGATGTTTTAATTCACGGGTGGCCCTCAAGTTTATGGGGAAAATTTACAAGTCCGTGATTAGACCTGTCGTACTGCATGGATCAGAATGTTGGGCTGTGAAATAGATGGATGAAAAGTGATTGCATGTAGCAGAAATGAAAATGATATGATGGATTTGCGGAGTGACGAGAATGGATAAAGTGAGAAATTACTATATTAGAGGAATTTTGAACGTGGCGCCAGTGACAGAAAAGTTGAAAGGAAACCGTTTGTCCTGGTATGGTGTAGCGTAACGCTAGCTCAGTCGAGCTAACATTAACTACGTTAATAAAATAAAAGCAATTATAAATTAAAATTAAGGAAACGGATATAAACTAAGGGACCGGCTTCACACGTCGTTGGTTGCTTGTGATCGACAGCTAGGCAGGCAGCAGGACGGACGGGTACTCTTCTATGCTCGAGGCAGGTGGTGATCAGGTACCTCGACGGACAAACAGTCACGCAGGTTGGTGTGCATTAGTAGTCATACGGTAGGCGGGCATTAGTCTCGACGGACAAGCAGACACAGGTTGGTATGCAGTAGTAGGCATACGGTAGGCAGGCAATCGTGCAGATAGGCAATAATACAGGTAGCTACGCAGGCAGCAAGGACACTGGTTGGTATGCAGTTACGTAGGCATACGATAGGCAGGCAATCGTGCAGATAGGCAGTAATACAGGTAGATACGCAGGCAGCAAGGACACTGGTTGGTATGCAGTTACGTAGCCATACGGTAGGCAGGCAATCGTACAGATAGGCAGTAATACAGGTAGATACGCAGGCAGCAAGGACACTGGTTGGTATGCAGTTATGTAGGCATACGGTAGGCAGGCAATCGGGCAGGTAGGCAGTAATAGTACATTTAAGAGACCAAATGCGATTTATTTATAGTTTTTAGAGATTAATATCACTCTTTCACAAGCTGGGTTTTACAGTTTAGAGTTTTCCAGGAGTTTTCAAATCAGAAGATACACTTTGTAATACTCAGTAGTAAAACGACTTTCGGCGTTCAATCCCGATTCAAAACTAAAAAATTACGCCCATTTTTTCTCGGTTTGCCATCCCTTCTAAATTTCAAATTCAAATCTCAATAAGACCAGAACGAATAAAAAAAGGCTTTACAGAGGCGGGACAGTCTGCGCTGCCCTTACAATAATGTACAACTAGCTTAAGGAAAGGTCTAGGTAGTCCATGATACCTAAGTTATGTCTATGGCTTAAGAAAATAAAATATACAGACAGATGTCATGTCAGATGAAAATGTCACCGTAGTACAATATTGCAAGAATTACAAATTAGCAATATAATTTAAGTTTTAAATATTAAAACAATCAGAGATAACTAAAAATATGATTTTCAGGTACAAACAGTATGAAAGAATACAAAAAGTGAGTCATATGATTTGATACAATATCTATCAAAAGATAATAAAGGTATGGTTTGATAGTGTTATGAATTATAAATAGAGTTAAAAATGTGGATCTGTAAATCAGAACACCACAATGGTCATGTGATGAGGAGGGATGAAACGCATGTTACTAAAAGAGATCTGTGTAAAAGAGTTATGAATATAAATGTAGATGGATGGAGAGGGAGGGGACGGCCAAAGAAAAGATGGATGGACTGTATGAGGAGTGATATGAAAGAAAAGGGAGTCAGTGATGGCGTGACGGGGGACAGGACGGTATGGAAAAAGAAAGCGTGTTGCGCCACCCTAATTAATTTGGGACAAGTGCAGGAAGATGATGTTTTACTTCATTTTTGTACCATTCCAGAAAATATTAAGGTGAAACGCTAACAGAGAGGATACTCCATCCTTTATCCCTAAGTAGCCTTTAAAATACACAGCTTATTCTTCACCGCGTACAATAAGGACAGCTGTGTAACTAGCTCCTATTATAGGCACTGCAAATATAATTAAATTGCTATAAAAATCACTAACAAAGAGCATTGTGTGTGGTCAATGCTAAAGCAGACAGTTTTATGATGCATTAAAACCACATAATGGGGATAAAAAAAACACGTGTAGAGCATCCTGACTTATGTGAATGGGAGACATCTGTGTGTCAGTACCTTTGCGCTCTTTATCTCGAAACCGTCTCAATCTGATTTTTTTATCTTTTCTCTGTCTCTAGAGCGATGCCACATGTACATTGCACCAGCATCAAACATCTATCTGATAAAAATTACACTTACACTTGAACTTCACGGCCATAAGACACTTTTTAAAGCTCACTCTATGTTCACTTCACTAGGTTTGCCCGGTGATATTTTTACAGAATAGCACTGTACCCTATTCTACGTCCTACTAGTTTTATTAATATTACTAGCTTCTGCCAGCGGCTTCGCCCGCGTGTATTATACATATCACTCTAACCATTAAAAAACCGCATAAAAATCCGTTGCGTGGTTTCAAAAATCTAAGCATACATACGGACAGACAGACAGTGGGAAGCGACTTTGTTTTATACTACGGAAGGATTTATTGATTGATTGTTTTGTAATCAATCACATAACAAGAAATCCGTTCAGTATTTGGATATATCTTACTTAGGACATCTGTAGAAAGCCTTTTCTAGGTTAGTATCCAGAAATACTCGAAAAAGTACGTTCCCATATTTTCCACGCAACCAAAGCCACAGGCAAAACCTAGTTTTAATAATATTAACATAGAAATTTATTCAGACTAGGAATACAGAAGTTGCCAGCATTGCAAAAGCGACAATATTAAATGTTTCTCAGCTAGATGCCGTTTAAAAGTTTTCATTTGAGAACACTGGAGCTGTAGTTAGGTAAGTATGAATTTAAACTCTCGCATTTGCAAGAAAACTTGCTCTGGTATTTAGCTAGCCGTTTTCCTGCTTAGAGGCATCTCGTCTCTGTAGAGCTAAAATCAATTACCGACTTACTGTTGCAATTACCTAGACTTGCAAGATACACAATTGACATAAGAGGAAATAATCATTCAACTGTTTTTTTTTCTATTATTGTTTCTAGTCCTGAAACGATAACCTTATTGATTCAATCAATCTGCCTAGCCTTTTCCCAACAATTGGGGTCAGCTTCCAGTCTTACCGGATTCAGTTGAGTACCAGTGTTTTACATAGAGCGACTGCCTATCTGACTGAGCGACTGCCTCCACAACCCAGTAACTGAGTAACACGGTACCCCTTGGCAAGACTGGTGTTAAAGGCTTCTGGTTACCCGTAACGACTGTCAAATATCTTCAAATGACAGCTGGGACCATCCACGGACCGACCTTGTTAAGCGTTGCTCAACCTCGATCGACCCGTGCGGCTGTTATTATTTAGCCACGAACCTTATTGATTGTGACAATATATCATTTCTATTTGGCAGACTTCAAAAGTATTCTGGGTATTTAATTGCTTTCTCCTCGCGTTGGTTATGAAATTATGTGTTAATTGTTGTGACAGAGGGTTTCTTAATTAATTTCCGTTCTGACAAATGTGAGGAACTGCCTTCTGTTAGCAGTATGTGCCTTATATTGTGTACTTTAGTAATTCCTGTTACATTACTTAGTAAACCATGATTTGTGTACTCGTTTGGTTTAAGCTGTTCTCACCCAACAGTGAAGAATTCTGCTATATTTCATGACATAATTTCCTTTGACAACATCGACGGGGAAGGAAATATCTGTACTTAGAAATTGCCTTCCCTTTGCTTGTTGAACTCATTGTACTCTACTTTCATGTCAACCTTATGTAGATTGATATGGACGTTGCGTTTACAAGCTTTTATATAAACCAAAACATTGTCCTCAGTTTTCCTGCAATATGTTTCACATAGTGAAGAGCTAACCAAAACTTATCAGCAGGACTTAGGGATTTAAATTAAAGTACGTACAAAGGGATAAGACTCGAATTGCATTCGTTCGCGGCCTGAATACGTTATCGTCTTCATTTCGAACGCTTTAGAAAAATGCAAGTCAGGTTGAACGAGGAATTGAAAGATGTTGGTAAGTTTTTAAAGCGAGACTCACGTATTTCTGCTATTCATCCATTTAAGCCTTATGGAGTCACTGTTGCCGAAATGGATAAGGAAGACTTAGGATATAGGTCTCCATAAAGACTACACAAACCGAATTTCAATGTAGTTAAGTAATTAACCGACTTCCCAAAAAGGAGGAGGTTCTATGTTCGACATAAAGTTTGTTTTTTTTTTTGTGTATGTTCACCGATATCTCCGTCAATTGTGGACCGATTCTGAAAATTCTTTTTTTTGTTTGAAAAAGTATATTTCGAAATTGGTCCCATTTTAATTTGGTGAAGATCTGATGAAGAACTTCGGAGATATGCAAAAGAACTCTTCAATAAATAACGGCAAATCTCTCGGGATTGCTGCAATCGCAAGTCTGTTTATTGTTTATACCATTTCATAACATAACATCACGCTACTACGCTCTTAAGGGGTAGACAGATCCCTCATATCACCGGTTATGTTCAAGTTTCATGAAATCTATTCTGGCGTTATAGTTACCTTACTAACTTGCCTATTAGGTAGTTACAACTAAAAAGGGAAAAATAAAAAAACTATTTTGCAAAAAATTACTACCGACTTCCAAATACAAAACTACAAAGTGAAAAATAATTTAATTTTTTGAAGTCGGTGTCCATAATGCAAAAAAAATGGTACCTACGAAAGACACTGACTTCAAAAGTTATTTTTCACTTTATAGTTTTGTATTTGGAAGTCGGTAGTATTTTTTTGCAAAAAGAAATATATTTTATTGGACTGTTGTCTTTCAAGTTTATTATTATAGGATTTGCAAAATTGAGAGCTATAAATTGATACGTTAAAATTAATGCTGAAGCCATAACTAAAATTAATGACCTTTTAAAGTATTCATAATAAAGCTACGCGGTCTTCACATCTTCAAATACTTATCTTCTTGGTATTCTAACTGCATATCCAAACTATTACAGTCCGATTTCGATCAAAAGTTATTTCTATTTGTTCTCGTTTATTTACGTACATCTGTTGATTATGGTTCCTAAAACTATTACGAAGCTACCTACCTATTTGTTACGTTGGCACTTTGCCTCGAGGAAGTGTTAAATTGCGTGAATTTCTCGTTACCTGTGCATTAAATAAATACGTGTCTAATTTTATCTGAAGGTGAAATATTGATCAACGCGACAAACTACGCGGCAATTTGAATAGGTGTATGAAAATAAATGTTAATTTGCGGTGGATTTTTTCTCATGACTATTTTTGTTCTATGATTTGGTACGAATTAACATTCTTGCGCGTTCTTCTCCATAGAGACTTACCGACGCTTACAAATGTGCAACTAGATTCATCTTTTGCTTGACATTTCAAAATTACCTTCAAATGGTTTTCAATTGAATAAATGATTTGAGTTTTGAAATGTTACGCGAACGATTAAACAAAACGCCTAATTTGTATCACTCACTTTTATTATTATCCCAGTCCAGTATATGAAAATTGAATTATTCTTTACCACTCGTAACAAATGCAAGCAGATTCAGTTTAACTGCAACAAATAAAACTTCCGTTAGCTACATTGTTACGAGACTCATGTTTTCACGTTCTGGAACGTTTACCAGATTCCTGTGTTGAGTAACAATAGTCTCAGACAAATAACAAATCCGTCATCTCACGTCATAAACCATGTTTACGGCTACTGTAACATCAATTCCTAGTTTATATCCCACATCCAATGGTTCCTTTTGTATGTTTCTGTGTTTATAATCAACGCTTGTTTGTTTTCTTCGCCAGCTTTGCCGATTAATAGTTTCTAATTAAAAAGCAAACTTATCTATTGTAACCTAGTTCCGCGACCTAGTTGCAAGCTGAAAAGGTTTTCTTGAAAAATTGTACACTTTTAAAATTTTCGTGGTTTCATCCAGCCGCTCTGTGAAAGTTGCTGGGTTAGTTTTTATTGTGCTTGGGTTTGCTACAATTTTAATTGGATTTTAAATCTTTGTGTATATTTCTACAGCTCCAGATCCAGGACAGAAATAAAAACAATTAATGCGCCAGATGTTTACCATCCCAAATGTGGTAAACTGTTTACGCTCGTGGCTAAATAATAACAGCCGCACGGGTCGATCTTAAGGTTAAGCAACGCTTGACGAGGTCGGGCCGTGGATGGGTGACCATTTCAACATACCGAGTTTCCTCCGTGCCTCGGAAAGCACGTTAAGCCGTTGGTCCCGGCTGTCATTTGAAGATCTTTGACAGTCGTTACGAGTAGTCAGAAGCTTGAGATCTGACACCAGTCTAGCCAAGGGGTACCTACCGTATTACCCAGTTACTGGGTTGTGGAGGTCAGATAGGCAGTCGCTCCATGTAAAACACTGGTACTCAGCTGAATCCGGTTAGACTGGAAGCCGACCCCAACATAGTTGGGAAAAGGCTAGGCAGATGATGATGATGGTTAAGTGCCGTGTTACAACAGTATTTTGTTCTGTAGGTCCAACACGTAGGCTCCTGTGATGGAGCTTTTGTCATCATAAAACACAAAACTTAAATTCTATAATGAAAAGCGCTGCAGCATAAAACCAGTTTGAAAAGACTACAGAAATACAATAACATATATCGTCACAAGTTTCTTGGTCAACTGGTTATTGTCCACAATCCTGTCCAGTTTATTTCTATACTATGGCGTATCAGGCACTTCCGTTTTATTTCGTTCAGCTGTCTTTCAGCCATCTTTCAAATCATTTCAACAAATATTAACGTCTGTCAGTGCCTTTAGCCAATCTGTCAGTCGTTATTAAATCTTCTAAACTTGTTAATATCTCAGGTGTTTATTGTGTACGAGTTCTTTGTGTAATCGATTGTAGTCAGAGAAAATGTGAGCATTGTAATCGGAGAAATAATCTGCTATTTATATTGCCTAAGTGCGATACAAGTAGGTGACCCGATAATGGGATTGTTAACTCAAGTAAAAAAATCGCCAAGGTCAATACTGTATTGAAAAATAAACATTTACATAACTTTCATTCCTGTTAATCAACGAGTCCAATATTTGGTCCCCTTGCAAGTCTGTTAGTATCTGATACATTTTTTGCGCCACCTTTATCAAAAACTATGGCTCCGAAATACACCTTTATCAAAAACTATGGCTCCGAAATTTAAACGTTAAGATTCCCCTAGTCAACGGCACGAACTATTTTGTGCGCGGGGTGCATGCATGCCATCTCATCCAATAACACGTGCGAATGAGATAGATTAGCACTTTTGCAAATTTGTATAGAAATGGATGATGATTTAGGACGAAAACGAGCGCGCGAAATTTTGTCAACAGACCTTTGGGAGTCTAGATATCATGAAAAACGACTAAAATAAATTTTCAAAATAATATTATTTGCATTGTTGAATTACTGATCTATCTCTGTATGGAGGCTGTTTTGCAATTTTCCTTCTTCTCATGGTATTTATTTCCGCCCAACGATGCGTTAAAATTTGTGTTGAAATATGAAACTTCCGACGCTCATTACTAATTTTATTTATTTTTTTACTTTTTTGCTATACAGGGCTAGTTAATGATGAGACAAATTGATATAATTTTTATTTTGAACGTACACCGTCAAACAGTGGAGTAATCGCCAGACTACGTTTGTATGAAAGAATGATCGACTAGTGTAACCTTAAGAAAGATCCTTAAACGTTGCATTACACACACAACTGAGACAATTGAGATTGCACTGCCGTCACCAGAAATGCAGATCTAATTTTAGACAACATAGCCTAGGATTGCAATGCAAATGAAGGTTCCTACCCTACATAGTGAGAGCAAAAGCACCAAAAGCTCATACTTGGAGCAGTTACGTCAGCCACGGTCGATAACTACGCTGCCGACGTACATTTGTGCCCCGATTCGCGAAATTACGTGCTAACCGTTTAACTTTTTAAATATCTGTTACTTCTAGAACGTTAACAAGTGCAATTTGGTGTTGGATAGAATTTGTAGTGTTGGGTGAAGGTAAAAATTTTTCTGGGCTTGGAAGTTTAGAAGCGAATTTATCATGGTCTTCTTTTTTCGTGTCATTGACACGGCAGTTCAAATATATTTGGCCCAAAACTTAGCCACTTCCACGGCGTCTCAGTATAGCTGACTAATCCTTTCAGCACGATGGCACGAAGCGGTCTTCCTCAAGCCCCATCAAAAACGGCTCTTTAAAGAGCAAATCCCTGGATTTTTACTTTACCAGCACTTTGTATCGTTTCAATTATATGAAGGATCTGTTAAGTAAATTGCATTTGTATAGAACATCCGTAGGTCCGGTAAAAATAGCGTTTAAGTTTCCTGTTATATTTTCGTTTTTATATCAATATTACATCCTATCGATATGCGAGATCGAGCATCCTGTTTATTTTATCGTTCGTAAATAGCTTTTTCACTAAAATTGTCTCTGAGCTACAAACAAGTTTATTTAGTTGCTTCCCTGAGTTCTTGGAATATAACGAACACCGAACACTTTAAGTGCAATAACTCTATTAGGTACTTTGTACTCTTTCTTTAGATCCACTTATTTTAATACAGTGTTGTATGCAATATTCTGAGTAAGAAGTTCTTCTTCATATTATAGTTTCAAAGTGGCTTGCATTGCCACATTTTCTACTGCTAATAAAATCTCTCAGCCAGCACTTACGATACTTTCGAGTAATGTTATAAATCTGCCTATTTTTAGACGTCTACCACCCGGCTTTGCACTTACACTTACAATAAATCTATTCGGAAGGTCGTGAACTCCTGATTTTGTTTTTAAACTGTACTGGTAGGTATTTCAGGTGGCTTAGCCTCGACTAAAGGTTTCTAACAAAATCGATGGGTTGAAACTTTGAAAAGGTATGTACGGACCGGTAAGGACTCACAAATATCTATTTAAAAATCTTTGAAACTTTATAAACGTATTTTAGACGGTATCCATACTGTTTAGAAAACTTTTCAAATATATGGGCAGGTACTGAAAATTCGAACGAACTGAACGACAGAATCCACTGACCCGTCACGGGATTAGGAATGAAACTTGGAGCACAAAGTTTAGAACTCTTCTAAAGAGATGTAACTCTAAACAGCAGAGAAATTTCTTATGTAAGTTGAATCACGTATCTTTGAACGCGTTCGTGACAACCCTGGACCAAAAGTTAACGGAATTAGAGATACCGGATGAGATATATCATTATTTAACTTTTTGTACTGAGGATGTAGAACAAAAAATTACAATTAATTTAAACTTGTGGTGTACAAAAAAACCTTATAACATTATACGGACATTGTAGTGTAGCCGTATCATACTTCTGTTTGATAAGGACAAATATACAACGATTTATTTAAAGAACACTACAAAAATTATGCCATAAAAAACGTAAATAAAGATATCGTGGTTTACTCGTTACATATAACAGTTTACGTTTCCCAGTTCAGATACACGATCATTCAACTCTGTGTATGAATCACTGTAGTGGAAATAAATTTTATCGCGTGCCTAATAAACATGCCAAATACAAATACAAACAAATCATGTAGATTACTATTGGACTAATAGTTTGGCATAAACATAAATTTTCCTTGTATATCACGTTTGGATGTCTTTAATCTCAATCGTTTCATTACTTAGTTTGCTGAACGAATCTTTATTAGTTATTATGTGATACTGATACACGCTTGCATCTAATTATGTTACTTTTTTATATTATTTTCATATATTATGTTCGATATAATGTTTAAACGGCATAGAGGGTCTTGTCAAAGTGACGTTCGATTGTCAAAAACTCTAAAATGAATGGTATTGACATGCGCTGTCGTATTAATGTCACACGTAAATCCCATGGAAATATTCAATTAAACAAGAATATTTTGACATTTGTTATTGTTGATAGAAAGTTATTATGTCTAAAGGGTCAGAGTCTATTATTAGCTAGATGTTTTTTAGAATTTGTAAATAAAACCAAAGTTGTAAATATATTCAAACATCCCAGCTATTATAACTTAAATATCATCATCGCCTTCATTGCCTCATTACTTAGCATCTCAAGGACTTATGGTTGCACCCTCCAGCAAAGTTCTCGCTCTGCGTGGGATGGAACAGCGCCAAAGCAATTAAATCGTGAGCCGCACGCGAGGGTTTCTCCGGCACTCTTGCGACGCCGCCGCGCACCAAATTGCTCTCGTTACTTGCACTTTTTAGTTTTAGGATAGCTGTGTTACTCAGATCTTCGTTCGAAGTTCGAACATCTGGATATTTAAATCTGTTTGTATTCCACATATTGATTGCCAATGTTGGACGAAACGGCTTAGTAGTTGATGATAGTTGTGAGTTTGTTGCGATGTTGTGATGCCAATGATGCCATAAAAACTTCCTAGGATTAGTTTTTGATGTTTTCGGAACATTATTTATATTACTCATACGTATCTACTTAGATACACGACCCTGAAAAAGTTTAAGTTGTCTGTAATACTCGTAAATCATAAATTTATTTCATGCCAAGTTTTTTAACTTCCACCAACGGTATGGAAATTCTTCGTAAGTTCTGTTATTATTTTCCTTTGCCAGGGCGCGAAAATGTATGTACAATAATATCAGCAAAATATTATTTGTGGAAAGGTAAGGATGGGGTATTACATATTCAAATATTCAATAACATCTTCATAATAATCTTGTTCTCAGAATCTCTAACTTATGGCTCTCCTTTCTTGGTAGGTGGCTGACAAAATGTTCTATTAGAAGTCGTTCTATTGTCTATGAATACATAAACAACAAGCAAGATGACCAAATTTAAACCGTGAATAGAAAACATTGAACTCATGAATACATTTAAATATTTTGGGGACGAGGCAGTGGTCTCACACAATGGTTTGTAAATGATCTGAAATTTAAAACGAGCCAAGTGTGTGCTGAATTTGAAAAGCTATTTATACTGTTTATGTTGGTCATTCGTCTTCGTCTAAAGTGGACGAATTTTTACAACTTTGAGACATTTGAATGTGAATCAAGAAAACTACGCTACTTATTTAGCTGGGCATTGACGCAGAATGTGCACTTCGCAAAATGCGCATTTCGCTAAATACGCAATTCGCAAAATAGCACTTCTCAAAATGAGCACATTCTGCGTCAAACCATTCAGCGCTACTCGAACAAATCCCTTAAATTAAAGATATATTTTCTTTTGCTTTTAATTTTCAGTTATATTAATTAAAAAACAATCTTCAGGCGTTGTCTAATTAAATTAATGCAATATCTGATCGCTTTGCCTTTGAATGGTCTCGGTAGTTTATTGGTACCTATATTCAACATGGTAGTTTTCGTTACTTTGTGACGAATGGCTCATTTTGGCTCAAACACTTGAAATATGGCTGCGAAATCAAGTTGAAATTATATGTTAATCTTTAGAAACCCTGATTATAAATTATTAAATTGCTTCAAATATTTACTGGGACTTTAGTTAGCTAATTAGAAAACGCAAGACAGATTTACATACTTACACAGACACGATGAAGAAGATTTCAGTGCCAAACGGGGCTACAAAGAAACATTATACCAAAGTACTAAATATTCAGCCAGATATAAAGGCCACATCCATTATCTTAATCAATCTTTATTCAATTATCTAGACAAGGCAGCAGACCTACCGCTGCATTTTGCAGAGAGTACAACATGAATTAAAAATGGCCGGATTCACTTACAATAAGTGCCTTTCGGCAACCTATGGTAAGAGAATAGAGCCAGCGTGGAGTCCTTGGAGCGTAGCCATAGCGTACCCGTAGCGTACCCGTAGCGTATTCATTCCGAATGCAAATGTTTGTACTTGTATTCGTTCCCGTTCCACTTGGCCGAGTCTTCACACTGATTACTATGATACGAGAACAAGGAACTGTGTGGTTTTGTGTACGGCTTTTGTACACTACTTACGGGTTTGAATACTCAGATTTGGAGATTTATGAAGCGTGTCCTGTAGGTTTCTGTGGTAAAATAAATAGGTGTCACTTTTTTTTTGTACAATATATAATCTTTTTATTTGTTTCTTACGACTTATTGTCGGGCCTACGTTGTCCCGCCATATCTAAGTACTTATGCTGTCACATGGAAATATTATAAAACCAAACCGAGTAACCGTGGAGTTTCTTGCCGGTTCTTCTCCATAGGAAACGACCAACCCGAACCGTGCACCTTTTGTCGACATTTTATAAGTGCCCATGTAGGCCCAGATGAAATAAAAAAAATATATTTTGAGGTGTATTTTATCTGAGAGTTGCTTTCTTTAGGGAATAGATGTTCAGCAGAACACGACCGAGTTTATTATTAAAACCTAAGTTTATGTACCTATAAACTCAGTGTTTTCATTACATGAAAAACCTACGTATAATAAAGCCTGCGTGATGTATCTACGAGATATTATATCTGAGAAATCCCATATTGTTTTTTTCCAAAAGAGGCTAAATACAATCTCAAATAGTCTTTGAAGTCGGTTGCAGATATCAAGAACAGCGCGCATCGGAGAAAACTAAGTTGGATAAACATTACCCAGTGGAAGTACGCTCCCATTGCCTTTGCAACTATGTACTAAGATAAAACAAAACCATAACCGTACTGCATGGAGTTAAAATAATATCTACACAAATACAGCCATAAAATTATTGCAGAATAGACTGGCTGAATTTAAAGGCCGTGAAAACTTGAATTGATTTGTTAAATTATTCCATCTTGCGATCGTATTGATTGACATTTTCTGTCGTGATCACTTCACTTAAGTTTTAACGGTTCATTGTTACATTATAGTACCAAAGTTTCTTCATCCAACGGTAACTAACCTACTACTACTACCCTTTGACGTTTTATTTAATTTTGAACAACTCCTACAGTTTTGCAGTAAACAGTGGATCAACTCCAAGATTGATTAAGGTGGGGTTCCAACATCACGCTTACTGAAGGAGTTATATATGAATAACCTTTGATCCAGTTGTGGCAACGCGGATGGCTCTGAAAGCCAATCATTTCACTTTCAAGAGTACGCCGAATTGTTGGAAAATTAATTCGCTGTGAAAAACCGATGCGGCAGTTTTAATACCTTGTTTTGTTGAGCGGTTTTAAAAAAAAAATGCCCAATTGTTATTATTTTTGGTAACCATCATGTGTTCTGTTTTTATTTCTAGTAGAACGGCAGTAGGTAGATACTTTAAAAATTGCATCTCTGAGATTGAGTGTCCAAAACAATATGCAATTATGATTTAATGAAGTCTCAGAAAAAAGATAACAAAATCAAAATAAAATCGGGGAACCATCCAGAAACTGCGTAAAAAATTGTATACAATTAGACCTGACAACTAAAACTCATGTATTATTTAAATAAAAGCATAACAGACATTCATTCTGTACGGTAATTTTGTTTAACATAACAAGGACTGAATTTGTACAAGCAAATGGTAATTGTTGTCATCAACCGTTCCATTGCGGTTGAACGTAACTAATACTTGGCTATAACTATGTTAATGATTCTGGGAAATCTTTGAATTCTAAGAAGATATTGGGTTTAACAAATCAACTTCTTAGCGTCACAAAACTACGTTTTACTTAGTTCATTAATATTTTGCCCTTTTTTGGCTTTATTTGGGGTGGGTGCGGTGCGATACTGCTCTTAATCGTCTTGTTAATAGTCTGCCCCTTTCTACTAAAAGGTATCCTTTTAAGGTGTTTTTTTTTTTAATGCCAATAATCATATTTTTCTTTCTTTCTTCTTTTCTTTCATATAATCTTACTACTTACTAATATTATAAATGAGAAAGTTTGGATGGATGGTATGTTTCTTACTCAATCACAACAGAAAGGCTGAACGGATATGGGTGAAATTTGACACAGAGATAGATTATAGTCTGGAATAGCACATACTTTTTATCTTAGAAAAATGTACAGTTCCCGTGGGACAACTTCCGACTTTCACGCGGGTGAAGCCGCTAGCAAAAGCTAGTCCTTTATCGTTCCTTTGAAACGTTATTCTTAGTTATATGGCTAATAAATCGTTTCCTAAAAAACATGGCCCAGATAAGTATTCTCTTGTGTCTTTCTTCACGGACCCTCTCAGAAATTTCAAATACACATCCAGACTTAGTTTAACACTGTTCTCTGTCGGCCAGCCTATCTTTTATTTTGACGTTAAGCAAACAAGCACCATCGTCAGACGTATGAGAAACACGCAAACAATCCATTACAAAAAAAAATCTTCTGTAATGAAAAAAGTCTTATTTACTAAACACTTAGCAGACCGTCCGCACTGAACACAAATCAAAGTTTGTAGTATCCATTAGCGTCATTATTACTATTAACAGGCTTTCATTCAATTCTTGAAGCCTATTGTGGACTCCTAATCATATTAAATTTCAACAAAGTAGTACGAAACTAAACCAGGGCCCATTATTTAGTACAGCCATTTCGTCTTCGGAAAATGTTATATTTATGACCAGCGGTGCTATGAAAAGTGAAGCAATGTGCGTTTAGTGAGGCGTGACGTCATAAACCCAGTTCAGGATGCATGAAATAACATTAGTTGTAATTAAGCGTACGAGTGCTCATAACTTATTTCGGTCAGTGAATACATGGTGTCTGCAACTGCTCTACTAAGCAGCTTTGGGGTATTTTGTACTAGCGGAAGTCTCGCGGGTTTTACCCGCGTAGTTCCCGTTCTTGTGGTAATACAGGGATAAAAATAGCCTATGTCACCCGGGGATAGTTTAGCTTCACAACGGTGAAAGAATTTTTGAAATCGGTCCAGTAGTTTTTCAGTTTATTCGTTGCATACAAAAAAACAAATCTTTCCTCCATTAGTAAAGATAAATAAATAAAATTACATAAAGCCCATATTTCTAAAAAAATCCTGAGTCACGTTTATGTTTTCACAAATTAATAAGGAACTTGATCCACTGCTGGCGAGATAATATTAACCTCATCAGTATTATCTCAAAATGACGTAGCATCGTTTGTGTTGTGCCACAATAATCCCGTTTTGTTTCGTAATACTCTTTTATGGAGTATTAAAAACACGTTTTTAATGACCTACAGGTAGAAAACCGGTGTTTTATAAATTATGCTGGAAAATTACAAGCGAAATGGAAGCTTGTATATTTCTTTGTTTTTCTATGAAGCAATTACTAATTTGGAAAGAGTGATAATGCCTTATTGCCAAATAAATAATAATTTAAAAAAATATGAATCTTGCAAACCCTACTTAAATGCCAATATATAACAGGTTTTCAAGCAAAAAATAATTTGACAAATCGTCATCATCATATCAGTCGAAAGACGTCCACTGCTGGACATAGGCCTCCCCAAAGCGTCGCCACATTGAGCGATCCCGTGCGTCTCGCATCCAGCGGATCCGCGCAACCTTCACCAGGTCATAGGTCCACCTGGTGGGAGGCCTTCCAACGCAACGTCTTCCGGTTCGCGGTCGCCAGAACTTTTCTGCCCAATGCATCCGTTGTGCGAGCAATGTGCCCTGCCCACTGCCACTTAAATTTGGTAATTCTTCGGGCTATGTCGGTAACCCTGGTTCACTACCGGATCACCATATTTCTGATTTGACAAATACTGAATTTCAAATTCTAAAGTCAGAAACCGGACATTAATTACTGATGGGAAGGTTTTACGGGTATGACAGATTGTTAACATCAACATAAATACTATCAACAAATAAGAACACATTTCTCAAGAACAAATTACATTTGCTTATAGTCATTTATTCTCATAGTTCATTCAAAGCTGAACTCAGCCATCCAGTAAATTATAAGAAAGGCATGATCCAGATTGGCTCAATGCGGTCTTTTATATTCCTTGATGTACAAGCAGACAGGCCTTGGAAAAGGTATGATGCTTTCTCAGAGATTGATATGACAATACGGCACAAAGAGAACAATTGACAAAGAATAAGTTCATGTAAGTAGTATCCTAAGTAGAATAGACAGATTATGTGTCAAAAGAGTTAATGAATAATTTTAATATAGGCATAAAACAATTTTAATAAAATTAAAAGTACGAAAGGTAAAATCGTTTGCTAATACATATATAATGGTAATGAGCCCAAACATGATGATGCCTCAGATTAAATAAAAGTCAAGATGGAACGTTGCAAACAACAAGATCGGCAACACAAATAAAAAGCTAGACTGACAGCTAGTATCGTTGTACGTGTGTGCGTGTGTGCGTGTAATTATGTATGTATACGGCAAGGCGTAGTTTTAACCGGCATCACCTTGTTGTTTGCAAAATTCCATCTTGACTATTTAAATGATCTGAGGATGGTGCTATATTTTTTGGTTGAGGAGTTGCTATACCTTCCGGCCATCATGAGACCAGCTCCATAATACTTATTAAAATGTTGCCATAGTTACACAAGTACGCCAACTTTCAGCTTAATAGGATGCCAGGTAGTGTTTGAAAAAATCCATAACTGATTGCCAGACACACCATACGAGAGCAAGATAATAAAGCTCACATGTCAAAATATTTTTTTATTCATCCTTGTGACTCTTGTGAGTGATCATGATCATTATGCTGCTTTTCCACCAGAGATGTGCCATGCTACGTTGCTATGAATACGTTTGATATCCACCAATCATATTCATTGGTGCACATAGCTTAGCACTGTTGGAAACGGATTCAACTAAGATATTTTTTTATATGGAAGGATGCGTGCTATGGATGTGTGCTATGGGTGCGTGCTATGGATGTGTGCTATGGTCGTCGCGAGTTGTGAGCTATGTGCAGAGCTTCCCTACTATCGATACATCGCATAGCTCGAGCTGCGGATCTTCCTGGCGCAGCTACTTTGCGGCGGCGCATCTTCATACCAGATCTTACTCGCAACGCTACATAGGTTAGCATCAGTGGAAACGGTCACATAGTTTCGTAGCTTTCACATCCTCGCAGCATAGCTGCATATCACATCTCTGGTGGAAAGGCACCCTTATGTAGGGATTTCTGTGTGATTCGCCTCACGATCATTCGCCACTACTAGCCAAAAACCTGATGGACTTGTACACAGGAATGCCCAATGCAGGAATGCCTTCTCTATACTATCCTGCACAATCCTACTTCTCCTCAATACCTTCGCGAACGGTTTGTGTACCTCTTCCCAAGGGGTAAGCCATGTCGCACGGCCACGTCGCTTCTCTTTCGTACTCCTCGTCACATTTCTAGCCGCTAAGATGGCTCCTTCTCTGTTACTGCAGTGCATCTCTGGAACTCTCTTCCACACTCCATACGCGATAGCCCTTCTCTCGATGTCTTCAAGAGGAAAATTAAGGAGCATTTCCTTTCAACGCAATGAATTATATATGTATTATATATATGTATTTGTCTTTATAAACGTAGGTAGGTATTTTATGTATTATTATGTAACTAGTTTCATCTTACTATAAAGGTATATATATTGTACAATGGATTACTGCCCTCTAATATGATCTCTATCACTCAAAGGTTTGCTGGAAGAAAATTCCATTTGGAGTTAAGCTCGCCTTTGTACATGAAATATGTTATCAATTTTTTTAAATGTAATGTCTTGTTGTACAATAAAGAATAAAGGATGCAGACTAAATTTGGCCGTTCAATCACATGGGTGACCTTCCACTCCGTCTGTTGCCCTCCACTTACCTTACTTAGAATACTTACATATGTATGAAAAATAAAATTAAAAATCCGGCCTCTGCACTGGCTTTGTTATTTATCCTTCCTTATGCATTTTTTTCCACTATTTTACTCTTTAGATTAGAGATTTATTCCGTTAGCAGCTTGCTGGGATTAGTCCGCTCCGCCTCTAAACTACGTAAACTCAGCATTATTTGGTAAACAAGGGCTGCACAAAAAGTATTGCATATTGTTCGCAGCATTCACTGTTTCCACATTTACTTTCTCACATTTGGTTTGCTAAAGTGAAGCAATACGAGGCAATAATGCCATCTTATTACGCTCCAGACGTAATAATGATGCAAATTTTACATGGTTCCAATTCCAATATATGACAAACATTGAGTTAACAAAACATTTGTAGCAGAACAATATAAGCGTACTACTTTACTAAATTGCATTTCAAAACTGAGGCAATAAACTGTCCAACACATTTATTTAATTTGTATACTATACAATACTGACCAGTATTATCGTAGTTTTCCTCGTCAGCAAGATTTCCTGCAGAAAATATACTGGAAATAACTTATAAATGTGAGAATTCTTGATTTGGCCAATTTTGCCGATGCTACCGATATCTGCAACGCGCGACGACGTGACGTGAGGACTGCAATAACTAGGACGTTTGCAGACCGTACACGAGAAAGAATATTTCATTGGTATTTCAAACGCAGCGCAGGTTGGATATACAGAGGTGCACCGCAAACCTCAAGCGTTTATTGACATGAAATTAGTCGCTTTCATAAGGAATTGTATGTCTGTATATGTATTTTGAAACGATTGGTGGTTTATTATCCATAATATAACTATAGGTGCACGTCTAGCAAATGTTTGCAGTTGCCAGAGCTGATGAAAATTACATTAATATTTTGGATTCCATAATATAGTCCAAAGGTTCCCTATCCACCTTATTTTGCAATCCCAAAGTATTTTTAGGTATACTTCTGAGGCAATGAAGCAAAGATATTCGATTTATATTTTGCTTCTTCTCCTATAATAAGGAACCCGACCCGACTAGATTTAATTTGCATACAGTGTTTGAGATTTTTCATTATGCTAATATAAAGGAAATGTAATATTTTCTCGTGCGATCCGATTGTGAGAGCTATAAGAATCGGAATTAAGCAGGTGTCAGATCGAGGGCGGGTGAAACCGGGAGCGATTGTGGTGCGAAAAAAGAATTTTATATGAGACCCGAAAATAATCTTTACAATGTTAGGTACATAACTTCGTGAAGAGTTTTTATTTTGGCAGTACGTAGCTAGGTTATAATCTGCTGTACCTGTTATTTATACCTTACCATTTTTAAGCTCTATCCACACATATCAGGGCCGTGCTCGGGACGTGACAGGGCCGGACCCAGGCATTGAAACTGCGTCACTGGCCCGTGCACGGCCCATACACGGACGTGTGTGAATGAGTTCGTATAAAATGTACACACCGATATTTTTTGAGCCCCTGACGGGGCACGGTCCATCCACGTCCCGGGCAAGGCCCTGATATGTGTGGATAGACCTTTAATAAGCTGTAAATAAACATACTGTCCGACTCGGCTGGGCAGCAATCGGAAATTGCGTGGTATTTTCTCGACCAACTTACCACAATGTCTCAAGACGAAAGTGCCAGTGCCGTGTAGTGCCAGTGCCGTGTGTTACCAGTGATGACATATGGCTCTGAGACGTGGTCGTACAATGTGTCTCATCAGAAAGCTTACAGTCACCCAAAGGGCCATGGAGAGGATTATGCTCGGAGTTTCCTTGCGTGATCCAATCAGAAATGTAGAGATCCGCAAGAGAACCAGGGTTACCGATATAGTCTGAAGAATTGCCAAACTTAAGTGGCAGTGGGCAGGGCACATTGCTCGCAGAACGGATGGCCGATGGGGCAGAAAGCTCTGGAGTGGCGACCGCGAACCGGAAGACGTTGCGTTGGAAGGCTTCCCACCAGGTGGACCGATGACCTGGTGAAGGTTGCGGGGATCCGCTGTATGCGAGACGCACGGGACCGATCAATGTGGCGACGCTTGGAGGAGGCCTATGTCCAGCAGTGGACATCTTTCGGCTGATATGATGGTGATGATGACTTTCCGTATACCCTAAGATATGCAGATTGTTCATTGATGACTTTTGTATCTTTCAGCGTACCTACATATATGAGTGGGTTGCTCGAACATTGTTCCAACCGTTACAATATATCATTTTTTTTTTTTTTATTCTTACCCACCCACCATCTTCATACTATGACGTAGATTCTTCAGAGAAAATAAATGAATATCAACATTTTAGAAAGAGTAAGATAAATATTAAAAATAAATTAAATCAATATATATATATATTACATCAATAAATATTTGTTACCGCCTCCGCTTTTTCTGTGACACAAGCTTTACAGATGATTTCGAGTGAGTGATACCGCAGGCTGGTTGCGTCGGCAGCCTTTTATCATTTAATGTTGTAAAGGAACGTCGCGCCACTCCTTTGTCTTGCCTTTAAGGTTCCGAAGAGAAAACCACTGATCAGATTTTGTAGCATATTTTCGTTGCTTCCTATTGTGTTGCTGGTATTTTAGTCGACAAGCAAGGACTGTGCTTATCACCTCTCTTTCCTGTTGCTTCTACGCACTGGATTTTACCTACCTGCGAATTATTTAGTTTCTGACATCAACTTTCCTGTAATTCTAATTAGTTTAGTGGGTTATATTAATACAATAAAATTAATAGGAAAATAATTCCTACAGCTAAAAATATAATTTGCAAATACCTATTTCTTTAAATTATTTGTATTTTATTTATAGAAACATAGTATCTCAAATATATATTAAAGGCAGGTCATGCGTGTAAGCTTGCATAGAGAACGTTCTAAAGATTGTTCAGTACAGAGTGTGTTACGTCACAAATTCGGTCAATACACAATACCCGCCTACTAACTTCTAGGTATTTACTTATTTCCCTAGTGACACAAATACATTGGAAATCGTGGCTATAATAACAGCCAAATGGGACGATCTTCAAGGTTAAGCAGCCTTTACCGAGGTTGATCAGTGGAATTTTGACAGAACGGAAGGATGGAACTCAAAAGACAGAAAGTCTCACTCTATTCTTACCAAGGGAACCTTCTTCTTGGTTGTAAAGGTCAGATAAACAATCGTTCTATGTAAAATACTGGTACTTAGCTGCCGGGTAGACTGGCAGCAGCGAACCCGAGTATCTTTGGGAAAAGGCTTGATAGATCGATATAATTACATCGGTAACAAGCGAGGATATCCACAGGCACTACTATATATTGCCTCTTAAATAATTGGTTAATAAAATATTTATATTTAAAATATAAAATCATCATCATCTGCCTAGCCTTTTTCCCAACTATATTGGGGTCGGCTTCCAGTCTAACCGGATTCAGCTGAGTACCAATGTTTTACATGGAGCGACTGCCTATCTGACCTCCACAACCCAGTAACTGGGTAACAACGGTACCCCTTGGCTAGACTGGTGTCAGATCTCAAGCTTCTGACTACTCGTACTGACTGTCAAAGATCTTCAAATGACAGCCGGGACCAACGGCTTAACGTGCTTTCCGAGGCACGGAGGAAACTCGGTATGTTGAAATGGTCACCCATCCACGGCCCGACCTCGTCAAGCGTTGCTTAACCTTGAAGATCGACCCGTGCGGTTGTTATTATTTAGCCACGAGCTCCTCCATTTAAAATATAAAATAAAGAACATATAATTCTAATTATAAAAAAAAGAATAATTATAAATGTCTTAGTACGGTAGCTATTGACTCTTACGAAAACCTGACGGTCCGTCTTTAGTGTTACTCCTTTAAGAAAATCGTAAAATGCTAATGAAAAACAATAAAACTTCGAGAAATTGAAAGGAACCGTCGTTGTTTACGAACATCACATAATAAGTATCGGCTTTTGTTCGAAGCTTTACCGCTTAGGTCTTGAAACAAAAAAAAATGTTTAGTAGGAACATTAGATTGTCTTATTCTGAAAATAATAAAAAAAAAAAATTAGTATTGTTTTCAGAATCAATCAAGAAAATGTTATAGTAGAAGACTTATCGGATTTTGTTTAATTTTTTATTATAATTTTACAATACTTATTAAAAAAAAACAGGTTGTGTTAGATCTGCAGAATGTTTGAAAAAAAACGACAACTACTAGAACTTACTTTTTTTAAATAAACAGTTTCCTTTTTTACGAAGCTTGTCTTTCTTTTTGTAATGGGTGGCCAAGAAAGGAGTAAATACTTATTTGATAAATTAATTCAAACGTCTATTTTTTATTTTATTATTGATCAGCTCGCGCTTGACCGCTATCTCACCTGATGGTAAGCGATGATGTGGTGACACGCTTACCTAGAAGAAACCTATTCACTCTTGACTTAAAGACTCAAGAAGAAACCTATTCACTCTTGACTTAAAGACTCTAGAAGAAACCTATTCACTCTTGACTTAAAGACTCAAGAAGTTTATGGAAGTAACCTCATGCATGCCATGATAACATTTTCTATTTCTAGATTTTCAGAAACTCAGAAAGTTGTAAACGGAGTTGATTGTACAACACTCATTGGAAGGCAAGTACTTTACTTAGTGTAAATTATTTTGTCACACAACTCAAAAGGGTATATGAAAAACTATTCAGGGCAACGGCATTTTCTAGAGTCAAAAAATCCTATTTATTTATTAAAACTTCATGCAACATACAGGTACATAGGCGGACTTAATGCCTGAGGCATTATCTACCAGTCAACCAAGGGTGGTGGAGAGATAACATGGCAGGTGCATAAAAAATTGAAATAATTATTAAAGTCAAAATTGAAGAATAGTTAAAATAAACATACATATATATTTCCTATAATAAATACATATATATATAAAGGTAATAGAAAGGTGATTGAGACGACTCTGCTATTAGTTCAAAATCAAAATCAAAAATTTCACATAGGCCTACTTGGGCACTTATAAAACGTCGACAAAAGGTGCACGGTTCGGGTTGGTCGTTTCCTATGGAGAAGAACCGGCAAGAAACTCCATGGTTACTCTTTTAAAAATGGTTTGGTTTTACAATATTTCCATGTTACAGCATTAGTACTTAGATATGGGGGGACAACCTAGGCCCGACTTATGACAATAAGTCATAAGAAACTAAAAAAATAAAATAAAAAGATTATATATTATATAAAAAAGTTAACAAATGTTAACTAGCATCTAGAAGGCCTACAATGTTCACACATTCACAAAACAATCAGTAAAAGAATCTATACAAAGGGAAAAAAAAAAAAAAAATTAGTATAACATGACTAAATTTAACATGGTGTAGAAAGTAAAGCCGTAACTTCCGCTTAAATGCATATTGACTGGTGGCCGTCCTGATATCGAGAGGAAGCGCATTCCAGAGAAGAATTGACTGAATATGAAAGGAAGAATGAATAAAATCAGAAATATGAGAAGGACAAAGCAAGAGAAGATTGTTAGACGAACGCAGATTCCTAGCATGTGAAGTACATAAATATTGAAAGTGAGGTGTGAGATAAGAAGGAGGAGTTGTAGAGTTGAGTAGGGAGAAAAGCCCCAGCGCGTCCCAGCTGTGGGAAAATTATAGGCTGATTGCTACTTGTTTAGGTTATTTCGATACAGCCCCATCTTAGCTGTAAAAGTCTTATTATACAGACCTATTAACATATATTACAACTTTATTATACACAATAAAGATCCCAACCCACTACGTCAGATAAATTGCACTACCTCCATTCATCTGTCATATTATTGATCCGAGTTTGATTGCTATGACCGCAGGCAGTAATGTAGGAAGGAGTCGTCAATTGAAGAAAACATAGATATGGGCTCTGAACACGCCTTTTTATGAAGAGTTGGCGTTTCAAAGAGTTACTGTTATTGACAGCAGGGGCGTAGCTACCGCCGTATCTGCCGTATCAATTATACGGGGTCCCCTGGTCACGGGCGCCTCCGACGTGCGTAAGCAAAAATTTAAACTGATAAAAAATTACCTAAGAACTTCAATGGGACTTGAACGCCTGTCAGACCTGTCACTATTGTACATAGAGGCAGAAACTTAAAAACTAAATTCATCATCAGCTATAATTTGGAAAAAGTGACATATGCAAACATTCTTTTTTCTTTTGTGAGAAATCTTTACCCTTCACAAGGGCCCCCAAACAAATTTTATACGGGCCCCCGCCAAGGTCGGCTACGCCACTGATTAACAGAATAGTGAAGAAGAGTGATAAGCGTAGACAAGAAATTGGCAAGCGTAGAATATTTTTCATTTGTGTTTGAAACAAATCAAAAGATGGACAGTACAAAGCATTTGTCACAGGATTTGAATGACAATATTTAGAAATATCTATTTGAATAAGAACACGTGTAACTAACCAGCTACTGATTTAAATATCGGCCTTGATTATGTGACAAACTGAAAGCAAAGAATATTTTTTAAATTATGATATTGGCAAAAATTATTTGAAAAATAAGCCAAATTACCCTCATAGTTTACTTACAAAAACATCGCCAATTTTCACTTGCTAAGCGATTTCAGAATACTTCATCGATTCAAAAACTTTTTAACAAAAAATCAAACCGACTTCCTGAACAAAAAACTACAAACCAAAAAATAACTTTCTTTTCCGAAGTCGGTGTCTTTGTACCCATTTTTTTTTTCAGTTTTTCGACACCGACTTCGGAAAAGAAAGTTATTTTTTGGTTTGTAGTTTTTTGTTCAGGAAGTCGGTTTGATTTTTTGTTAAAAAGATTTTTTTTTTTACTCTTTTTAGTTTTGGTAGGTATCTCCAATTAACATGATAATCATTTATGGCCAAAGTACATCTCATGACGATTCCAATAAGCCCAAGCACGACTAGGATACATTGTTTTATTTCAGAGTTCCAGTGCCTACCTTCCGGCTTCATCATCAGAACAGTTCAATGGTACCATTTTCATCAGTACCATTCATTTATAAGTATTTGCTTAATCATAGTCGGTGAACTATTCGAGATATTTTATACCCGTGACATACTTAGCATTAAGGAGTTTCAGTGACCATCTGTGGTCTTCTTCATCAGTTCCACTTCACCAAATTATACTTTCTGAGTGCAAGTGATTGCATTGTTGGTGAAAATACCAAAATCAGTATATAAATGCCTATAATATTTGAGGAGTTCCCTCGATTTCTCTAGGATCCCATCATCAGATCCTGACCTGATGACTATGGGACCAACTAGGAAGTATACCCTTCAAAACAAAAGAAGATTTTTTGAAATCGGTCCAGGCGTCTTTGAGTAATCGGGGAACATACATAAAAAAAAAAAACACTCATTACTTATTTTATTTTTTAACTTTTTTGCTTCCATACAGGGCTAGTTAATTATGAGGCAAATTGATATAATTTTTATTTTGAAGGAACACCGTCAAACAGTGGAGTAATCGCTAGGCTACGTTTGTATGAAAGAATGATCGACTAGTGTAACCTTAAGAAAGATCCTTAAACGTTGCATTACACACACAACTGAGACAATTGAGATTGCACTGTCGCCACCAGAAATGCAGATCTAATTTTAGACAACATAGCCTAGGATTGCAATGCAAATGAAGGTACCTACCCTACATAGTGAGAGCAAAAGCACCAAAAGCTCATACTTGGAGCAGTTACGTCAGCCACGGTCGATAACTACGCTGCCGACGTACATTTGTGCCCAGATTCGCGAAATTACGTGCTAACCGTTTAACGTTTTAAATATCTGTTACTTCTAGCACGTTAGCAAGTGCAATTTGGTGTTGGATATAATTTGTAGTGTTGGGTGAAGGTAACGACTTTTCTGGGCTTGGAAGTTTAGAAGCGAATTTATCATGGTCTTCTTTTTTCGTGTCATTGACACGGCAGTTCAAATATATTTGGCCCAAAACTTAGCCACTTCCACGGCGTCTCAGTATAGCTGACTAATCCTTTCAGCACAATGGCACGAAGCGGTCTTCCTCAAGGCCCATAAAAAACGGCTCTTTAAAGAGCAAATCCCCGGATTTTTACTTTACCAGCACTTGTATCGTTTCAATTATATGAAGGATTTGTTGTAGTTGCAAGTAAATTGCATTTGTATAGACCATCCGTAGGTCCGGTAAAAATAGCGTTTAAGCTTCCTGTTATATTTTCGTTTTTATATCAATATTACATCCTCTCGATATACGAGATCGAGCATCCTGTTTATTTTATCGTTCGTAAATAGCTTTTTCACTAAAATTGTCTCTAAGCTACAAACAAGTTTATCTACTTCGGTTTCGTTATATTCGAATTATAAAATTGACAGCGGTTTCATTATGATACCCATAACGACATCGGGTTGCATTATGCGAATCGACATAAATTATAAAACACAAGCAAAGACATTCTGAACATACAGCCAGGTACCTATAATATTACTTCGAAATGAGACAATGTAAATGATGTTTTTAAAAATGGAACAAGTTTAGAACAAAAGTATCGTAAACTATTTGGCTGTTGCTGCTACAAGATCTTTGCCTTATACCTGATAAAGACTAAATAAAAAAATAAAAAAAAGTGGACGCGAGAAATATTACTGAGTGAAATTTTATTCCAAATTTTATTAAAAATGTCTTCAACATCAAGTGATATTGAAAATACACCACCAGATATAACAAATAGAGCAGTTGCGGCTACAAATAATTTAATACCAGAAAAATCAAGACATGTATATGAGAAATGAAATACTTAAACACACTTATTTATCTAAATCTGTTATATTCCTTCCTTCGTAGATAAAATCTTGTATGCAACTGTACGTTATTGGTCTTTTAATAACTCGTGCCCACCTATTTCGGTACGCGCTACGCTTGTACCGAAAAATGGCACTCGTATTAAAAGACCGTCCATAACGTAACAGTTGATAAATAGCTATTATTTAGTTGCTTCCCTGAGTTCTTGGAATATAACGAACACTTTAAGTGCAATAACTCTATTAGGTACTTTGTACTCTTTCTTTAGATCCACTTATTTTAATACAGTGTTGTATGCAATATTCTGAGTAAGAAGTTCGTCTTCATATTATAATTTCAAGTGGCTTGCATTGCCACATTTTCTACTGCTAATAAAATCTCTCAGGCAGCACTTACGATACTTTCGAGTAATGTTATAAATCTGCCTATTTTTAGACGTCGACCACCCGGCTTTGCACTTACACTTACAATAAATCTATTCGGAAGGTCGTGAACTCCTGATTTTGTTTTTAAACTGTACTGGTTGGTATTTCAGGAGGCTTAGCCTCGACTAAAGGTTTCTAACAAAATCGATGGGTTGAAACTTTGAAAAGGTATGTACGGACCGGTAAGGACTCACAAACATCTATTTAAAAATCGTTGAAACTTTATAAACGTATTTTAGACGGTATCCATACTGTTTTAGAAAACTTTTCAAATATATGGGCAGGTACTGAAAATTCGAACGAACTGAACGACATAATCCACTGACCCGTCACGGGATTAGGAATGAAACTTGGAGCACCAAGTTTAGAACTCTTCTAAAGAGATGTAACTCTAAACAGCAGAGAAATTTCTTATGTAAGTTGAATCACGTATCTTTGAACGCGTTCGTGACATCCCTGGACCAAAAGTTAACGGAATTAGAGATACCGGATGAGATATATCTTCATTTAACTTTTTGTACTGAGGCTGTAGAACAAAAAATTACAATTAATTTAAGCTAGTGGCGTATAAAAAATACCTTATAACATTATACGGACACTGTAGTGTAGCCGTATCATACTTCTGTTTGATAAGGACAAATATACAACGATTTATTTAAAGAATACTACAAAAATTATGCCATAAAAAACGTAAATAAAGATATCGTGGTTTACTCGTTACATATAACAGTTTACGTTTCCCAGTTCAGATACACGATCATTCAACTCTGTGTATGAATCACTGTAGTGGAAATAAATTTTATCGCGTGCCTAATAAACATGCCAAATACAAACAAATCATGTAGATTACTATTGGACTAATAGTTTGGCATAAACATAAATTTTCCTTGTATATCACGTTTGCATGTCTTTAATCTCAATCGCTTCATTACATAGTTTGATGAACGAATCTTTATTAGTTATTATGTGATACTGACAAACGCTTGCATCTAATTATGTTACTTTTTTATATTATTTTCATATATTATGTTCGATATAATGTTTAAACGGCATAGAGGGTCTTGTCAAAGTGACGTTCGATTGTCAAAAACTCTAAAATGAATGGTATTGACATGCGCTGTCGTATTAATGTCACACGTAAATCCCATGGAAATATTCAATTAAACAAGAAGATTTTGACATTTGTTATTGTTGATAGAAAGTTATTATGTCTAAAGGGTCAGAGTCTATTATTAGCTAGATGTTTTTTAGAATTTGTAAATAAAACCAAAGTTGTAAATATATTCAAACATCCCAGCTATTATAACTTAAATACCATCATCGCCTTCATTGCCTCATTACTTAGCATCTCAAGGACTTATGGTTGCACCCTTCAGCAAAGTTCTCGCTCTGCGTGGGATGGAACAGCGCCAAAGCAATTAAATCGTGAGCCGCACGCGAGGGTTTCTCCAGCACTCTTGCGACGCCGCCGCGCACCAAATTGCTCTCGTTACTTGCACTTTTTAGTTTTAGGATAGCTGTGTTACTCAGATCTTCGTTCGAAGTTCGAACATCTGGATATTTAAATCTGTTTGTATTCCACATATTGATTGCCAATGTTGGACGAAACGGCTTAGAAGTTAATGATAGTTGTGAGTTTGTTGCGATGTTGTGATGCCAATGATGCCATAAAAACCTCCTAGGATTAGTTTTTGATGTTTTCGGAACATTATTTATATTACTCATACGTATCTACTTAGATACACGACCCTGAAAAAGTTTAAGTTGTCTGTAATACTCGTAAATCATAAATTTATTTCATGCCAAGTTTTTTAACTTCCACCAACGGTATGGAAATTCTTCGTAAGTTCTGTTATTATTTTCCTTTGCGAGGGCGCGAAAATGTATGTACAATAATATCAGCAAAATATTATTTGTGGAAAGGTAAGGATGGGGTATTACATATTCAAATATTCAATAACATCTTCATAATAATCTTGTTCTCAGAATCTCTAACTTATGGCTCTCCTTTCTTGGTAGGTGGCTGACAAAATGTTCTATTAGAAGTCGTTCTATTGTCTATGAATACATAAACAACAAGCAAGATGACCAAATTTAAACCGTGAATAGAAAACATTGAACTCATGAATACATTTAAATATTTTGGGGACGAGGCAGTGGTCTCACACAATGGTTTGTAAATGATCTGAAATTTAAAACGAGCCAAGTGTGTGCTGAATTTGAAAAGCTATTTATACTGTTTATGTTGGTAATTCGTCTTCGTCTAAAGTGGACGAATTTTTACAACTTTGAGACATTTGAATGTGAATCAAGAAAACTACGCTACTTATTTAGCTGGGCATTGACGCAGAATGTGCAAGGCGCAAAATGCGCATTTCGCTAAATACGCAATTCGCAAAATAGCACTTCTCAAAATGAGCACATTCTGCGTCAAACCATTCAGCGCTACTCGAACAAATCCCTTAAATTAAAGATGTATTTTCTTTTGCTTTTAATTTTCACTTATATTAATTAAAAAACAATCTTCAGGCGTTGTCTAATTAAATAAATGCAATATCTGATCTTTGCCTTTGAATGGTCTCGGTAGTTTATTGGTACCTATATTCAACATGGTAGTTTTCGTTACTTTGTGACGAATGGCTCATTTTGGCAAAAACATTTGAAATATGACTGCGAAATCAAGTTGAAATTATAAGTTAATCTTTAGAAGCCCTGATTATAAATTAGTAAATTGCTTCAAATATTTACTGGGACTTTAGTTAGCTAATTAGAAAACGCAAGACAGATTTACATACTTCCACAGACATGATGAAGAAGATTTCAGTGCCAAACGGGGCTACAAAGAAACACTATACCAAAGTACTAAATATTCAGCCAGATATAAAGGCCACATCCATTATCTTAATCAATCTTTATTCAATTATCTAGACAAGGCAGCATACCTACCGCTGCATTTTGCAGAGAGTACAACATGAATTAAAAATGGCCGGATTCACTTACAATAAGTGCCTTTCGGCAACCTATGGTAAGAGAATAGAGCCAGCGTGGAGTCCCTGGAGCGTAGCCATAGCGTACCCGTAGCGTACCCGTAGCGTATTCATTCCGAATGCAAATGTTTGTACTTGTATTCGTTCCCGTTCCACTTGGCCGAGTCTTCACACTGATTACTATGATACGAGAACAAGGAACTGTGTGGTTTTGTGTACGGCTTTTGTACACTACTTAGGGGTTTGAATACTCAGATTTGGAGATTTATGAAGCGTGTCCTGTAGGTTTCTGTGGTAAAATAAATAGGTGTCACTTTTTTTTTGTACAATATATAATCTTTTTATTTGTTTCTTACGACTTATTGTCGGGCCTACGTTGTCCCGCCATATCTAAGTACTTATGCTGTCACATGGAAATATTGTAAAGCCAAACCATTTTTTTTAAAGAGTAACCGTGGAGTTTCTTGCCGGTTCTTCTCCATAGGAAACGACCAACCCGAAGCGTGCACCTTTTGTCGACATTTTATAAGTGCCCATGTAAGCCCAGGTGAAATAAAAAAAATATATTTTGAGGTGTATTTTATCTCAGAGTTGCTTTCTTTAGGGAATAGATGTTCAGCAGAACACTACCGTGTTTCATATTAAAACCTAAGCTTATGTACCTATAAACGCAGTGGTTTCATTACATGAAAAATTACCTACGTGTTATAAAACCTGCGTGATGTATCTACGAGATATTATATCTGTGAAAGCTAACCATTAATAAAAAAAAACCCATATTGTTTTTCCAAAGGAGGCTAAACTAAATCTCAAATAGTCTTTGAAGTCGGTTGCAGATATGAAGAACAGTGCGTATCGGAGAAAACCGAGTTGGATAAACATTACCTAGTGGAAGTACGCTCCCATTGCCTTTGCAACTATGTACTAAGATAAAACAAAACCATAACCGTACTGCTTGGAGTTAAAATAATATCTACACAAATACAGCCATAAAATGTTTGCAGAATAGACTGGCTGAATTTAAAGGCCGTGAAAACTTGAATTGATTTGTTAAATTATTCCATCTTGCGATCGTATTGATTGACAATTTCTGTCGTGATCACTTAAGTTTTAACGGTTCATTGTTACAGTATAGTACCAAAGTTTCTTCATCCAATGGTAACTAACCTACTATTACTACCCTTTGACGTTTTATTTAATTTTGAACAGCTCCTACAGTTTTGCAGTAAACAGTGGATCAACTCCAAGATTGATTAAGGTGTGGTTCCAACATCACGCTTGCTGAAGGAGTTATGTATGGATAACCTTTGACCCAGTTGTGACAACGCGGATGGCTCTGAATGCCAATCATTTCACTTTCAAGAATACGCCGAATTGTTGGAAAATTAATTCGCTGTGAAAAACCGATGTTTTAATACCTTGTTTTGTTAAGGGGTTTTCAAAATCATTGCCAATTGTTATTATTTTTGGTAACCATCACGTCTTCTGTTTTTATAGCTAGTAGAACGGCAGTAGGTAGATACTCTACTTAAACATTATATCACTGAAATTGAATGTCCAAAACAATATGCAATTATGATTTAATGAAGTCTCAGAAAAAAGATAACAAAATCAAGATAAAATCGGGGAACCATTCAGAAACTGCGTAAAAAATTGTATACAATTAGACCTGACAACTAAAACTCATGTATTATTTAAATAAAAGCATAACAGACATTCATTCTGTACGGAAATTTTTGTTTTACATCACAAGGACCGAATTTGTACAAGCAAATGGTAATTGTTGTCATCAACCGATCCATTGCGGTTGAACGTAACTAATACTTGGCTATAACTATGTTAATGATTCTGGGAAATCTTTGAATTCTAAGAAGATATTGGGTTTAACAAATCAACGTCTTAGCGTCACAAAACTACGTTTTACTTAGTTCATTAATATTTTGCCCTTTTTTGGCTTTATTTGGGGTGGGTGCGGTGCGATACTGTTCTTAATCGTCTTGTTAATAGTCTGCCCCTTTCTAGTAAAAGTTATCCTTTTAAGGTGTTTTTTTTTTAATGCCAATAAACATATTTTTCTTTCTTTCTTTCTTTTCTTTCATATCATCTTACTACTTACTAATATTATAAATGAGAAAGTTTGGATGGATGTTATGTATGTTTCTTAGTCAACACGACAGAAAAGCTGAACGGATATGGATGAAATTTGACACAGAGATAGATTATAGTCTGGAATAGCACATACTTTTTATCTTAGAAAAATGTACAGTTCCCGTGGGACAACTTCCGACTTTCACGCGGGTGAAGCCGCTAGCAAAAGCTAGTCCTTTATCGTTCCTTTGAAACGTTATTCTTAGTTATAAAGCCAATAAATCGTTTCCTAAAAAACATGGCCCAGATAAGTATTCTCTTGTGTCTTTCTTCACGGACCCTCTCAGAAATTTCAAATACACATCCAGACTTAGTTTAACACTGTTCTCTATCGGCCAGACTATCTTTTATTTTGACGTTAAGCAAACAAGCACCATCGTCAGACGTATCACCCAAAGGTTGTCTGGTAGATATCGCTGTCAGCGATAAGACCGCCTTTGTACCCGTATAATTAAGTTTTTCTTATAAAATGGATGTATAACTTTTATGGTGTACAATAAAGTATATTCTATTCTATTCTATGAGAAACACGCAGACAATCCATTACAAAAAAATCTTCTGTATTGAAAAAAGTCTTATTTACCTAAACACTTAGCAGACAGTCCGCACTGAACACAAATCAAAGTTTGTAGTATCCATTAGCGTCATTATTACTATTAACAGGCTTTCATTCAATTCTTGAAGCCTATTGTGGACTAATAATATTAAATTTCAACAAAGTAGTACGAAACTAAACCAGGGCCCATTATTTAGTACAGCCATTTCGTCTTCGGAAAATCTTATATTTATGACCAGCGGTGCTATGAAAAGTGAAGCAATGTGCGTTTAGTAGGCGTTACGTCATAAACCCAGTTCAGGATGCATGAAATAACATTAGTTGTAATGAAGCGTACGAGTGCTCATAACTTATTTCGGTCAGTGAATACATGGTGTTTGCAACTGCTTTACTAAGCAGCTTTGGGGTATTTTGTACTAGCGGAAGTCTCGCAGTTTTACCCGCGTAGTTCCCGTTCTTGTGGTAATACAGGGATAAAAAAACTTTTTGCAAAAAAATACTACCGACTTCCAAATACTAAACTACAAAGTGAAAAATAACTAAATTTTTTTAAGTCGGTGTCTTTCGTAGGTACCATTTTTTTGCGTTATGGACACCGACTTAAAAAAATTTAGTTATTTTTCACTTTGTAGTTTAGTATTTGGAAGTCGGTAGTATTTTTTTGCAAAAAGTTTTTTATTTTTCACTTTTTAGTTGTACGTACCTAATAGACAAGTTAGGAGGGTAACTTTAACGCCAAAATAGATTTCATGAAACTTGAACATATCCGATGAAATGAGAGATCTGCGTACCCCTTAAGAGCGTACTGGCGTGATGTTATGTTATGAAATGGTATAAACAATAAACAGAAATGCGATTGCAGCAATCCCGAGAGATTTGCCGTTATTTATTGAAGAGTTCTGTTGTATATCTCCGAAGTTCTTCATCAGATCTTCACTAAATTAAAATGGGACCAATTTCGGAACATACTTTTTCAAACAAAAAAAGAATTTTCAAAATCGGTCCACAACTGACGGAGTAATCGGTGAACATACACAAAAAAAAAAAAAAAAAAAAAAACAAACTTGAAGTCGAACATAGAACCTCCTCCTTTTTGGGAAGTCGGTTAAAAATAGCCTATGTCACCCGGGGATAGTTTAGCTTCACAACGGTGAAAGAATTTTTGAAATCGGTCCAGTAGTTTTTCAGTTTATTCGTTGCATACAAAAAAACAAATCTTTCCTCCATTAGTAAAGATAAATAAATAAAATTACATAAAGCCCATCTTTCTAAAAAAATCCTGAGTCACGTTTATGTTTTCACAAATTAATAAGGAACTTGATCCACTGCTGGCGAGGTAATAACCTCATCAGGTAATCACCTCTCAAAATGACGTAGCATCGTTTGTGTTGTGCCACAATAATCCCGTTTTGTTTCGTAATACTCTTTTATGGAGCATTAAAAACACGTTTTTAATGACCTACAGGTAGAAAACAGGTGTTTTATAAATTATGCTGGAAAATTACAAGCGAAATGGAAGCTTGTATATTTCTTTGTTTTTCTATGAAGCAATTACTAATTCAGAAAGAGTAATAATGCCTTATTGCCAAATAAATAATAATTTAAAAAAATATGAATCTTGCAAACCCTACTTAAATGCCAATATATAACAGGTTTTCAAGCAAAAAAGAATTTGACAAATCGTCATCATCATATCAGTCGAAAGACGTCCACTGCTGGACATAGGCCTCCCCAAAGCGTCGCCACATTGACCGATCCCGTGCGTCTCGTATCCAGCGGATCCGCGCAACCTTCACCAGGTCATAGGTCCACCTGGTGGGAGGCCTTCCAACGCAACGTCTTCCGGTTCGCGGTCGCCAGAACTTTTCTGCCCCATTGGGCATCCGTTGTGCGAGCAATGTGCCCTGCCCACTGCCACTTAAATTTGGTAATTCTTCGGGCTATGTCGGTAACCCTGGTTCTCTTGCGGATCTCTACATTTCTGATTTGACAAATACTGAATTTCAAAATCTTAAGTCAGAAACCGGTCATTAGTTACTGCTGGGGAGGTTTTACGGGTATGACAGATTGTTAACATCAACATAAATACTAAAAACAAATAAGAACACATTTCTCAATAACAAATTACATTTGCTTATAGTAAATTATTCTCATAGTTCATTCAAAGTTGAACTCAGCCATCCAGTAAATTATAAGAAAGGCATGATCCAGATTGGCTCAAAGCGGTCTTTTATATTCCTTGATGTACAATCAGACAGGCCTTGGAAAAGGTTTGATGCTTTCTCAGTGATAGATATGAGACTACAGTACAAAGAGAACAATTGACAAAGAATCAGTTCATGTAGGTAGTAGTAGTATAATAGACAGATTTTGTGTCTAAAAATTTAATGAATAATTTAAGTATAGGCATAAAACAATTTTAATGAAATTAAAAGTACGAAATGTAAAATCGTTTGCTAATACATATATAATGGTAATGAGCCCAAACATGATGATGCCTCAGATTAAATAAAAAGTCAAGATGGAACGTTGCAAACAACAAGATCAGCAACACAAATAAAAAGCTAGACTGACAAGCTAACGCGTAGTATCGTTGTACGTGTGTGCGTGTAATTATGTATGTATACGGCAAGGCGTAGTTTTAACCGGCATCACCTTCTTGTTTGCAAAATTCTATCTTGACTATTTAAATTATCTGAGGATGGTGCTATATTTTTTGGTTGAGGAGTTGTTATACCTTCCGGCCATCATGAGACCAGCTCTATAATACTTATTAAAATGTTTCCAAAGTTACACAAGTATCCAAGTTTCAGCTTAATAGGATGCCAGGTAGTGTTTGAAAAAATCCAATACTGATTGACGGACACACCATACAGGACCAAGATAATAAAGCTTGCAAAAATATATTTTCCTTCTTCCTTGTGACTCTCTTTTCAGAAGGATCACGATCATTAGGCTGCTTTTCCACCAGAAGTACTATGCTAAGTTGCTATGGATGCGTTTGATATCCAGCAATCATATTCATTGGTGCACATAGCTTAGCACTGGTGGAAACGGATTCAACTAAGATGTGTTTTTATATGGAAGGATGCGTGCTATAGATGTGTGCTATGGACGCGTGCTATAGATGTGCGCTATGGATGCCTGCTATGGGTCATCGCGAGTGGTGAGCTATGTGCAGATCTTCCCTACTATCGATACATCGCATAACTCGAGCTGCGGATCTTCCTCGCGCAGCTTCTTAGCGGCGGCGCATCTTCATAGCACATCTTACTCGCAACGTTACATATCTTAGCATCAGTGGAAACGGTCACATAGTTTCGTAGCTTAGCTTTCACATCTTCGCAGCATAGCTTCATAGCACATCTCTGGTGGAAAGGCACCCTTATGTAGGGATTTCTGTTGTGATTCGCCTCACGAGCATTCGCCACTGCTGGCCAAAATCCTGGTGGACTTGTACACAAGAATGCCCAATGAAGACTAAATTTGGCCGTTCAATCGCATGGGTGAACTTCCTCTCCCTCTGTTGCCCTCCACTTACCATACTTAGAATACTTACATATGAATGAAAAATAAAATTAAAAATCCGTCCTCTGCACTGGCTTTGTTATTTATCCTTCCTTATGCAATTTTTTCACAATTTTACTCTTTAGATTAGAAATTTATTCCGTTGGCAGCTTGCTGGGATTAGTCCGCTCCGCCTCTCTAAACTACTTAAACTCAGCATTATTAGGTAAACAAGGGCTGCACAAAAAGTATTGCATATTGTTCAAAGTATTGCATATTATTGTTCAAAGCATTCGCTGTTTCCACATTTTATTTCTCACATTTGGTTTGCTAAAGTGAAGCAATACGAGGCAATAATGCCATCTTATTACGCTCCAGACAATGATATTCAAATAAACAGATATGTTATGAGCGCGCGCATTGTGGACTCGAATATGTCACAATTGTGACCTTTAGTATTTATTTTATGTCACGCATGGCGAAGAGCGATAGGTTATGTTGAAACAAAAACAAAAAAATAAAAAATGCCATCGTGTGTATTTGTAAATTATTTATTTATTGATTAAAATAAATATTTTGTATAATGTCAGATGAATGAAAAGTGTGTATGTGTGCTGCCGCTGCTTCGCGGAACACTTTTTCAATTGTTTTGTGAGAGTATAACGTATCTGTTTATTTGAATATCATTGGCTCCAGACGTAATAATGATGCAAATTTTACTTGGTTCCAATTCCAATATACGACAAACATTGAGTTAACAAAACATTTGTAGCAGAACAATATAAGCGTACTACTTTACTAAATTGCATTTCAAAACTGAGGCAATAAACTGTCCAACACATTTATTTAATTTGTATACTGGTCAGTATTGTCGTAGTTTTCCTCGTCAGCAAGATTTCCTGCAGAAAATATACTAAAAATAACTTATAAATGTGAGAATTCTTGATTTGGCCAATTTTGCCGATGCTACCGATATCTGCAACGCGCGACGACGTGACGTGAGGACTGCAATAACTAGGACGTTTGCAGACCGTACACGAGAAAGAATATTTCATTGGTATTTCAAACGCAGCGCAGGTTGGATATACAGAGGTGCACCGCAAACCTCAAGCGTTTATTGACATGAAATTAGTCGCTTTCATAAGGAATTGTATGTCTGTATATGTATTTTGAAACGATTGGTGGTTTATTATCCATAATATAACTATAGGTGCACGTTTAGCAAATGTTTGCAGTTGCCAGAGCTGATGAAAATTACATTAATATTTTGCATTCAATAATATAGTCCAAAGGTTCCCTAACCATTTTATTTTGCAATCCCAAAGTATTTTTAGGTATACTTCTGAGGCAATGAAGCAAAGATATTCGATTTATATTTTGCTTCTTCTCGTATAATATGGAACCCGACCCGACTAGATTTCATTTGCATACAGTGTTTGAGATTTTTCATTATGCTAATATAAAGGAAATATAATATTTTCTCGTGCGATCCGATTGTGAGAGCTATAAGAATCGGAATTAAGCAGGTGTCAGATCGAAGGCGGGTGAAACCGGGAGCGATTGTGGTGTGAAACCAGAATTTTATATGAGACCCGAAAATAATCTTTACAATGTTAGGTACATAACTTCGTAACGAGTTTTTATTATGGCAGTACGTAGCTAGGTTCTCCGTACCTGTTACTTATACCCTACTATTTTTTAATTATCTTTAAATAAAATACTGCCCGACTCGGCTGGGCAACGTTCGGGAAGTTGCGCTGTATCTTCTCGTCAAACTTACCACAGTGTCTCAAGACGGAGGTCTATGACCAGTGTTTGTTGCCAATGATGACATATGGCTCTGAGACGTGGTCGCTTACAATGGGCCTCATCAGAAAGCTTACAGTCACCCAAAGGGCAAAGATCCGCAAGAGAACCAGGGTTACCGATATAGTCCGAAGAATTGCCAAACTTAAGTGGCAGTAGGAAGGGCACATTGCTCGCAGAACGCATGGCCGATGGGGCAGAAAGCTCTGAAGTGGCGACCGCGAACCGGAAGACGTTGCGTTGGAAGGCTTCCCACCAGGTGGACCGATGACCTGGTGAAGGTTGCGGGGATCCGCTGTATGCGAGACGCACGGGACCCACGATCAATGTGGCGACGCTTGGGGGAGGCCTATGTCCAGCAGTGGACATCTTTCGGCTGATATGATGGTGATGATGACTTTCCGTATACCCTAAGATATGCAGATTGTTCATTGATGACTTTTGTATCTTTCAGCGTACCTACATGTATGAGTGGGTTGCTCGAACATTGTTCCAACCGTTACAATATATCATTTTTTTAATTTTATTCTTACCCACCCACCATCTTCATACTATGACGTAGATTCTTCAGAGAAAATAAATGAATATCAACATTTTAGAAAGAGTAAGATAAATATTAAAAATAAATGAAATCAATATATATATATTAAATCAATAAATATTTGTTACCGCCTCCGCTTTTTCTGTGACACAAGCTTTACAGATGATTTCGAGTGAGTGATACCGCAGGCTGGTTGCGTCGGCAGCCTTTTATCATTTAATGTTGTAAAGGAACGTCGCGCCACTCCTTTGTCTTGCCTTTGAGGTTCCGAAGAGAAAACCACTGATCAGATTTTGTAGCATATTTTCGTTGCTTCCTATTGTTTTGCTGGTATTTTAGTCGACAAGCAAGGACTGTGCTTATCACCTCTCTTTCCTGTTGCTTCTACGCACTGGATTTTACCTACCTGCGAATTATTTAGTTTCTGACATCAACTTTCCTGTAATTCTAATTAGTTTAGTGGGTTATATTAATACAATAAAATTAATAGGAAAACAATTCCTACAGCTAAAAATATAATTTGCAAATACCTATTTCTTTAAATTATTTGTATTTTATTTATAGAAACATAGTATCTCAAATATATATTAAAGGCAGGTCATGCGTGTAAGCTTGCATAGAGAACGTTCTGAAGATTGTTCAGTACAGAGTGTGTTACGTCACAAATTCGGTCAATACACAATACCCGCCTACTAACTTCTAGGTATTTACTTATTTCCCTAGTGACACAAATACATTGGAACTCGTGGCTATAATAACAGCCAAATGTGACGATCTTCAAGGTTAAGCAGCCTTTACCGAGGTTGATCAGTGGAATTTTGACAGAACGGAAGGATGGAACTCAAAAGACAGAAAGTCTCACTCTATTCTTACCAAGGGAACTTTCTTCTTGGTTGTAAAGGTCAGATAAACAATCGTTCTATGTAAAATACTGGTACTTAGCTGCCGGGTAGACTGGCAGCAGCGAACCCGAGTATCTTTGGGAAAAGGCTTGATAGATCGATATAATTACATCGGTAACAAGCCAGGATATCCACAGGCACTACTATATATTGCCTCTTAAATAATTGGTTAATAAAATATTTATATTTAAAATAAAGAACATATAATTCTAATTATAAAAAAAGAATATAAATGTCTAAGTACGGTAGCTATTGACTCTTACGAAAACCTGACGGTCCGTCTTTAGTGTTACTCCTTTAAGAAAATCGTAAAATGCTAATGAAAAACAATAAAACTTCGGGAAATTGAAAGGAACCGTCGTTGTTTACGAACATCACATAATAAGTATCGGCTTTTGTTCGAAGCTTTACGTTCGCTTAGGTCTTGAAATAAAAACATATTTAGTAGGAACATTAGATTGACCCTTCCTGAAAATAAAAAATAATATTAGTATTGTTTTCACAATTAATCAAGAAATGTTTCAAAAATGTTAGTAGTAGAAGTCTTATCAGATTTTGTTTTATTTTTAATAATAATTTTACAACTAATATATTTTTTTTTTAAATTCAGGTTGTGTTAGATCTGCAGAATTTTGAAAAAAAACGATAACTACTAAAAAATTATTAAATGACATTTACTGAGAAAAATAAACAGTTTCCTTTTTAACGAAGCTTGTCTTTGTTTTTGTAATGGGTGGCCTAGAAAGGAGTAAATACTTCTTTGATAAATTAATGCCAACGTCTCTCAATAATTATTAAAGTCAAAATTGAAGAATAGTTAAAATAAACATACATTTATATTTCCTATAATAAATTACACACAGGTAATAGAAAGGTGATTGATGACTCTGCTATTGGTGTAGAAAGTAATGCCGTAACTTCCGCTTAAATGCATATTGACTGGTGGCCGTCCTGATATCGAGAGGAAGCGCATTCCAGAGAAGAATTGACTGAATATGAAAGGAAGAATGAATAAAATCAGAAATATGAGAAGGACAAAGCAAGAGAAGATTGTTAGACGAACGCAGATTCCTAGCATGTGAAGTACATAAATATTGAAAGTGAGGTGTGAGATAAGAAGGAGGAGTTGTAGAGTTGAGTAGGGAGAAAAGCCCCAGCGCGTCCCAGCTGTGGGAAAATCATAGGATGATTGCTACTTGTTTAGGTTATTTCGATACAGCCCCATCTTAGCTGTAAAAGTCTTATTATACAGACCTATTAACACATATTACAACTTTATTATACACAATAAAGATCCCAACCCACTACGTCAGATAAATTGCACTGCCTCCATTCATCTGTCATATTATTGATCCGAGTTTGATTGCTATGACCGCAGGCAGTAATGTAGGAAGGAGTCGTCAATTGAAGAAAACATAGATATGGGCTCTGAACACGCCTTTTTATGAAGAGTTGGCGTTTCAAAGAGTTACTGTTATTGAGGGCAGGGGCGTAGCTACCGCCGTATCTGCCGTATCAATTATACGGGGTCCCCTGGCCACGGAGACCCCGACGTGCGTAAGCAAAAATTAAAACTGATAAAAAAATACCTAAGAACTTCAATGGGACATGAACGCCTGTCAGACCTGTCACTATTGCCCATAGAGGCAGAAACTTAACAACAAAATTAATCATCAGCTATAATAAAAAAATTGGATAAAGTGGTTAGATAATTATGATGAATAAATATTTATTTTAATTTTATGCAAACATTCTTTTTTCTTTTGTGAGAAATCTTTACCCTTCATAAGGGCCCCCAAACATTTATTTTAATTTTATGCAAACATTCTTTTTTCTTTTGTGAGAAATCTTTACCCTTCGTAAGGGCCCCCAAACAAATTTTATATGGGGGCCCGCCAAGGTACGCTACGGCACTGATTGACAGAATAGTGATAAGCGTAGACAAGAAATTGGCAAGCGTAGAATATTTTTCATTTGTGTTTGAAACAAATCAAAAGATGGACAGTACAAAGCATTTGTCACAGGATTTGAATGACAATATTCAGAAATATCTATTTGAATAAGAACACGTGTAACTAACCAGATACTGATTTAAATATCGGCCTTGATTATGTGACAAACTGAAAGCAAAGAATATTTTTTAAATTATGATATTGGCAAAAATTATTAGAAAAAATAAGCCAAATTACCCTCATAGTTTACTTACAAAAACATCGCCAATTTTCACTTGCTAAGCGATTTCAGAATACTTGATCGATTCAAAAAGAATAGAGGGCAATAAAAGCCAGGCCTTAGGCGGTATCGACGTGGACTGCACGGCGCGCCGCTTTGCCCATAAAAATCAAAATTGTTTGATAAAATTGAGTGCACTGTGGCTCTGTGGTTCTGTGGGGGACGGGTAATATTGCCTGCAGGCAGATTTGAAACATCCTCGCAACAAGGCCACATGTTACAATCGTCTTTTCTAGTGGTACATGACATATACGGGATGCTTGTTTTTCATTGTTTTATTTGCGAGTTTATTTTTGGTTCTATTCTGAGGGTACAGCAAAACAATAATTTGATCAAACAAGTTGCGATTATTTGATTTTATTAAATAACCATCGTAACAGTTGGACTGTATTAAGGCGTATATATTCCCCAATGTTAACGCAGTTCTGGCTGTGCGCCCGCTCGGAGCCAGAATATCAATATTGAACCTCCTTTTGGACAGTTTTGTTTGAAAATTATTATTTGATTTACATATGCTATTTCAGTTATGAAGAAATTCTAGCTATACACTTTTTTGTGTAAAAATATTTTAAAACATCCAAGTTGTTTTGAAGGAGTATCCAAAAGTAGCGAAAAAATATCGTGTTGTTGATTATTTTTTTAAAGGAAAACTATTAGTTACGCTAAAAAACCATGTTTCACAAATAATTTACATGAATCAATAATATTTTATTTTATTTTTCAAACTTATTATGCTTATCTTGCATTTGATATGGACAATGCTTGAAAAAGTAACCGTTTTAAAGCGGTGGAAGGCTCTCAAGGAAATGGGACAAATATCTACACCTGCAAGATATATTTTGTTTAGATTTTGACGTTACGAATAGAATGCGAAACTGCATTTTACATCATATACCGTGCGTATGCGCGGCTTTAATTTAGAGAAGTTACCTTTTTTTGTAAAATATATAAATATTCCGAAAAACTTGAAAGTTACTGGTGTAGAATTCATAAAAAAACGATAAGTATACACATTTCATCATAATCATCATCATTTCAGGCGAATTACGTCCACTGCTGGACATATACCTCCCCTAGGCGTCGACACATTGACAGTGCGTCTCGCATCCAGCGCCGTCGCGCAACCTTAACCAGGCGGTATATACATTTGTATACAACGAATACCCCACTTTTTATGATACACTCAAAATTCACGAACAACTCCGAGGAAAAGTTACTAATTTAACGAGACGGGTCGTTTTTCCTTAAGACGAATGGTAGATCGTGACAAGTTTTGTTTTCTAAATAAGGGGTCTGTTAAAGTTTGTGTGGGGCGAGGTACCAGGCTACCAGCAGCATCGGCTCCCGGTCGTTACGTCATGCCCGGTCGATACGGCGCACCCTGCGGCCACCCGAACAAACGTTCCACAACGACAAATTCGCCAACTTTTAATACTTTTTGCATGCCTCTTGTTATCAACATTTTTCCTCCTTTATTATCTTGTAAATACAGTTGAGGAATGTATTGAAAAAGTGACCCAAGGGCCAGACCCTCCATAGTTTCCTTTTTGTTTGTGTTCACAACTTCGAAAGCGTATCCCGTTATGCCTAACTGCTCTTTACTCAATCCGTTTCTCGTTTTTTTTCAGGTAAGTTTGTTTCCTGTTTGCTGACTTCGTTAGTGCTTAAGGAAACAAGAAGCTGTTAGCAGATGGAGGAATTTGGCACCCTTCTGAAACAAAAGGTACTTAAGAACTTGGTTTAGACATTTTCACACGTTAATGGTGAAAATGAAACAATTTGAAAAGTTTTGCTGAAAAGTGAACAGCTTATTCACATCGGTTTTCGTTCGCAAAATAAGTTTTATACAAAATTTTAAGCATTTTCTTCGATATTTTGTATAATAAAAAGGAATATCCATGTCACAATAACAAAATAATGAGCAAAACCGCTGTCTGTTTTAAAATCACGTTTTTAATTTATATTCCTTGCTTTACAATACTCCAGTTAAAACAGTTGCTGACTTTAAATAATTTGAACGTGTATTCAATAAAATGAATATACCTACTCGTGGCCCAGTATTTACGCGTTTACGTCACATGCAAAAGGCACAAAGTCTGCCCACAAAATACGATGCTGCAGTAATAAAAAAATAAAATGTAGGTACTTTTACTGCAATGCAACAGAAGGTCGCAATCAGTATTGAATATTAAATGTTTACATTGCAGAGTTTACATAAAAGTACGGAGCGATTTTTTTTTAAATATTGCGAGCTGCTTATCAAGAACATTCTTAAGCAATAAAGCGATTTTTAGATTGTCTAAATTATAATTAGCGACCTTCGTGATAGATTTATATCAGACCAATAAGTGATTTTTACTTAGCAAAATTGCAAATACGTTCACATAGACGCAATTCGGCCGATTTGCACTTGAAATTTTCTTAATTAATTCTAAAATACGTGCGCAACAGTGTTGCCAGTGGCAGATAGTCAAATATTACATGATACTTCTCAAAAAGTTACATTTCCATGCGAAAAGTTAAATTACCTTATTTTTTTGTGGAAAACGACACTAATACGCTCACTCGCTCACCGGAGTAAGCGGGATGGAAGATTTAGAAATACACTTGAGTGAGTGAGTGGATATGCAATACGCAATTATGTAACAATTTATGTCTCACAAAATCAGGTACGACAACACGACGAACGAAAACTTAATTAGATGCGTTCCGTTTGACGATTATTCTTTGTTTGCTGGAAATTATTGATTTATTAAGTCCTAAAAGTAACGTAAAAGTTACATGGAGGTTACATGAGAAGGTCAAAAGTAATGTGTAAATGTAACAAAATTTACATTCTGGCAACGCTGGTGTGCATTGTCGCCTAAAGACTCAATAATTACGTCCCACCAACAGGAATGCCCATTGAGCACACCATCCTGAATACCAATTGCATCTTTTCATAATAACATACCACATATATTTTACAAAGACGAACGTACGTAAGCAAGCAATTTGCCGAGCATACGTTTGGGGGCCCCATCTGCTGTCAGGTGTTTCAATTGCGTAGAGAACACATTTTATCTCGAGGGCTCAGCTTGGATCTTAGCTAGACACAAACGGCATGTTTATGTCTTGATATTAATCAAAGCAGACATTCGTTTGCGGCGACAAGAAATATATTACGCAGCCTTTGCGCAGACTAGAGCAAGACTGCCTTTACTCAGACTAATAGTGCCCGTTTTCACGAACACAAGGAAGTATCTAAATATTATTGGACTATTCGGTTTTCAACTTACGGTGCTAAGCCGAACGTTGAAAATCCAACTGTCCGCTTTTATTTCTAAATACGGACATAATTATCACATTGTGGAAACCACAGACCAAAATCTAAATAGATAACGCAAGTCCCTCCATCTGTATGAAAACCTAGCTTGCCACTTTATCACAAACAATTTAAAACAAACTTATTTATTAATAAAAGAAAACATTTCCAATGCCTCGGCCAACTTTTTCTATTCATTCTTTACAGCTCAATATGGCATAAAAAGGCATTTTTCTAGATTTCAGTGGATTTCCGGTGCCGATAATGCTAAATGAAAATCTCAGATTACGATCATTGATAGTAATTTTAGTCATGTTTTTGGCACGTGAAGTACATACAATCGCGTCTTATATTAAGATTTATGTCTGTGATGGAAACATCATGGGTGCCGTGAACTCTACAACTACCCAAAAAACAGTCGATTAATTTGATTAATAATTAAATTTAATTCAAATAATAAATTTTTATTCGTGACAATCTAAGAAGTTCGATGATCTTTTTCATTTTACATTCCGCAATAACTTTATATGCACGTCTACGAAAAATCAAATTCATAATCCAAATTAAATACTATGTTACTCATACACTATAACAAGAAGTATCATTTGTAAGCATCAAGTTTATCTTATATAACGTATTTTATAGCTGATAAATCTGACTTCTTAGAATGTCACGACTTTAATAGTCGAAATTAACAATAATCTTCTCTTGTCACATTTAACTTTTTTATTAAATCTACTGAAAATGCTGGTCTTTTTCGTGAGAGACCAACAGACCAGACCAAGAACTACCCTAAGTTAATAGTAAAGCTTAGTTCGTATAGCTGAGATAATCATTCATACTTTTGTGCAAATCATGTAAACAAGTATGAAAAATCACTTTAGCTATGCGAGCTAAAGTAAAGTAATAGTACATTATTGCATCGAGCACAAAGTAATTTATTATTGCACCGAGTGCCTGATTTAGAGCCCGAGCGTCAGCGAGGGCTCTAATCTAACAGGCACGAGGGCAATATAAATTACTTAAGGCGAGGTGCATAATCTGCTTTTCTTTCAACTATTACCTATAGGAATAGTAGATAAAATAAACTCATATCAAACAGTTAAAATAGAAGTTTCTATAACACTGTCGGCTTCATTTAGAATGTTTTCCGGAGTTAATGTGTCGCTAGATGATTCCATTTTAATTCGAAGCCGAAGCACTCAAAATCAGATAGTATCACACTTTATCGTTTCCAAAAATATTGTCAAGCAAAATTAACAAAGTTCCCGCCAAATCACTTTTTTAAATTTCTTTCATTTTTAAATCAGAATTAGCAGCAATCATTTTTTAAATTTGGAACAAGTAGGATAGAAACGAATAATACGTACGTAAAAAAAAAGTATTGATATCGGCTGGCTGAATAGAGCTAATCCATTGAGATTGGCACCTTTTGGTGCGATTAAAAAATAAACTGTGCAATAATGAAATTTCATAAATTTTTATTGCTCTAGAGCATTAAAGACTCGCTTTGTACTGAGTTTTTAGTGTGATTGTGATGAAATTAAAGCATAGTTGGAAGAAAAGTTTATTTGCATAGCTTGTAGGTACATGACATAAGGTATAAAAAAAAATTGTAATCCTTGTACAATCTACCGGATTAGATCAGCTCTCATTGTACAACCAAACGCTGGTGCGCGAACAGTCTTATACGGTCTCTAAATCATTCCGATTACAAAACTATGTTCCAATGTGACTATTTAATTATACAGAGTTATTATGCAGATAATGCTTTTGCAGAGCTGAAAATTAGCCACAAGTTTTATAAGATGGCTCTTTCATGAGATAAGTTAAATTGGGCAATTATTTTAAACTTGAAGATATTTTCCTCTTAGACTTTTTTTATCTTACACATTATTCTTTGTTATGATAAAGGGTTTTTTTATCAGAGGGACCATTACTTATTTTAAAGAAACTTTCGCGTGTCAGTTCCAAACTGTCAAAAACATCTCTAATTTATTTACATTTTGATAAGATTTTTACGGTCTTCAAAAAAAAATGAGTTTATTAATTCGACACGTGTGTAGGTAATATAATAATATTGTCAGAGTTGCACAATATTCACATATATTACTCTGTATGGCCTTCTAAACACGTGTGCCAAATTTCATAAGTGTTTGCATGTTTTTTGTTTATATGTTTTTTTTTACTTTTTGGATCGTGATCATTCTTTTTTATTGGATTAAGTGCAAGTTTCATCTAAATTGGTTTAGCAGATTTTAAGATATGAAACATACAACAGCACGGTTGTGTAAACTAAGTTACTATAGACTTTGCTCACTTTTTAGTGATAGGGTACTAAAACTAAAAAGAGAGAAATAAAAACGTATTCACAAAAATAAACTAACTTCTAAAGCAAAACACTAAACAGTTCAAAAATAAATTTCGTTTCGGAAGCCGGTGTCTTTTGTAATTCTTGTTTTTTTTTATTGTTTTTAACACCGACTTCCAAAACGAAATTTATTTTAGCAATTTTTAGTTTTGCTTTAGAAGTCAGTTTATTTTTTATGAAAAGGTTTTTATGATATACCAGGTATTATCGCCAAGATGGTATTGCGACTGGCATGTGAACGAATTTAAAGTAAGAGAATTGGCCTTCTGAATAAAATGTTAATTGTTGCAGAACCAACTTTATTAACAAAAGTGTTTGGCACCAAAGTTTTTATCAAAAGAACTGCTTTTACGTAACAGGAGTTAGTTTGTGTGAATACATAATTACACAACATCAGAAAGCTGTTTCGGTCAGTTCAAAACACTTGTTCACCCGTTCACAGCATTAAGCTCCGTTCACATGACTCCTTTGGGAGTTTTTAAGTCCTAAAACGAGGTCGCTAAATCCGTGTAAACACCACTCGCCTAATGAGTACCAAATTGGGTGTTCACACGATTTGAATCAAAGAACTACATTGATATTAAAGGCTGTTGGGTCACTTAATTACCTATTTTAGCGATGCAACTGATTTAAAGTTCAACTATTTTGTGGTCGAGGTTGAAATGCATGCCATCTCATCCGACAACATGTGCGATTGAGATAGAAGCTGTCATGAGCAGTAAGAAGCTAGTTCGCGTACGAATTAGCACTTTTGCAAATTTGTATCGAAATGCATGCCATCTCATCCGACAACATGTGCGATTGAGATAGAAGCTGTCATGAGCAGTAAGAAGCTAGTTCGCGTACGAATTAGCACTTTTGCAAATTTGTATCGAAATTTTTGTAAACAGACCTTTGGGAGTCTAGATATCATGAAAAAACTACTAAATGTATATTTTCAAAATAAAATGATTTACATTGTTGAATTACTAATCTATCCCTATATGCAGGTCGTTTTGCAATTTTCCTTCTTTTTATGGTATTTATTTCCGCCCAAAGATGCGTTAAAATTAGTGTTGAAATATGGAACTTTCGACGCTCATAACTTTCAAATATTTTATTTTTAACCGTTTTGTTTCCATACAGGTCTAGATAATGATGAGATAAATTTATATATTTTTTATTTTGAACGTACATCGTGAAACAGTGGAGTAATCGCTAGACTACGTTTGTATGGAAGAATGATAGACTAGTGTAACCTTAAGCAACAAAATAAGCTACTTAACACTAAATACATGTAAATGAGCTTCAACAATTAAATGCTTTTGAAAGACTGAGCTTACTAATGAGTGAACAAACTTAAATTGGTTCAGACTGCCATCAGGCGACGACTGGTCATCATAACACAATTACTGTCACATCTCAGCGACTGAAATTTGAAAGCAGACGAAAAAAACAACATGAGAAAATCGTCGTCCGTGTTTTTATTTACAAGAGAGGTCGCCTAGAGGTTTACTTATCATGAAAACATTGCGTGGTTATTATTTTTGTATGGTTTCTGGGGTAGAATGGTTGGGCTTATCTCTTCCTGTTGGTTGGTGAAAGAGACGAGATTAATACCTAATTTGCTAGTAGAAACATCAGGTTGTATCATCGTTTCAGGATGTTCATCAGAAAACGTTATGCATATTAGTTATGAAGCAAAACGCCGCGCTAGCCGTTTTTCGTGCAGTTTTTAGGTGCTATCTACTCGTTATTTAAAAAGAAATATCAACTAATAAAAATACATTAAATTTCTACATATTATTGATTCCAAAATGGTATATTTTATTTTTATTTTAATGAAGTATATGTTTCACTAATCTCCTTCCAACAAAACAATAAAAATTAGAAATAAGGATTGATAGCATGCATCTCCTCGTAAAGTGTTCATTAATTAATGTTTGTACTAACACTAATGGATAGACAATTAAATAACGAACATATTGTAAGTTTTTTTCAAAAGACCAAAATTCGATTTTATAAAGATTTTATTCTAAAATCTGGGCGTAACTCATGAGTTACATGCCACCAGTGTGCCGCTAGGGCACTAGGAATGTTTACGGCGGCGACGGCGTTTTGATCAGGGTACAGCCTTAAAATGCACAAATTGCTGCATTTTAAGGCTGCATCCTGATCAAAACGCCGTCATATAAGTGAATTCAGTTTTATTCTGGCAACTAATTTATATAAAAGTTTAACACAACGGTCCATAATTTTCAACGCCCGCTAGTCGATTTATTCTGACCGAAGCTTTTCAAACTTCTTAAGAGAACTTCAACCACTTCTTCGCTTGTCATTAATTTCGTTCGTTCCACACGTTTTCTTGATCATTTTCAACATGTTAAGTTATAAGTTTAATCAAATAATATTGGAGCCGTATTTTTTGCTTTAACAAATAAATAAAAAAATACAAAGATAAAGTGCGTCAAAGTTCAGGGGGGTGAGTATAAGCTCTTAGAGTAAGGTTATTTTGAGTGTGTGTAAGGGGCAGATTTATATGACGTGTATACATCTGTCACTTACTCTATCTGAAAATAACCTTACTCTAAGAGCTTATGGTCACCCCCAAGAGTGGGGGTTTGTGGCGCCACTTTGTCAGTATAAGTGTAGCCCACCGTGACGTTACATGATATTTCATCGCACTGTATAGTCGTATTTTTTTGTTTACGTGGCAAAAGATAAATTACCAATTTATTGTTCAATATTTTTAGGTTATCTAACTGACAGACAAAATAGATATTTTTTGTAAACTAGCCTATTCAGGTGCCGCCTTTGTGGCTACATTTAAAAAAAAAGTTTTGGCGGATGTTACATCCAAAACAGTGAAAAGATAACCGAATAACTCAAAGAAGGAAAAACTATATATTTCAGCGTCTATGAACACTACTACCGTTACGTGTAAATCGTGTTTCTTTTCCGTATTCGAAATTTAGTTTTTAACTGTATGTGACTCCTACCCTACTTATTTATTCATACACAACTAAGCCTAGTTTACACATATTTATGATGCGGTTCGGATGCGAATCTGCGGGGTCCCACTGCCAAATATTTGCCACCACGAGTAACACTTTCCACAAGGGATTAAACTATTTGCATTTAATTTAACTATCATTATAAATGTGAAAGTTTTGATGTATGCTTGTGTTAGTTATTTGATGAGATTTTGTTTAGAGACTGATAATATATACAACGTATAATTTGATAGAGTAACACAAGCCATCCTGTATGTCTTTCATTTAATGGATCAGAAAAAAAAAAACTTAATACTGGGAAAACTTCTCATGGCTTTGACTTTAAGACTAAATCGGAGGTTAGTACTAAACTAGAGTTTACTCGAGAACTAGTGAGTTCTCATGAGAAAATGGCGTTTCAATACATAAATATTACTAAAGAACCCCTCCATTAGAAAGTCTTTGTTTTCATACCATTGACAATTTCACACCGTTTGTGTCCAACGCGTCCTACGTTAACAAAAATATTATTTATTAGCGGATCTTTTCTCAACCTCTGATGACATTGTTCGAGCGGCTGACCCCTTATAATCTATCAACTTTTCAGTCAACAGTCGTTAGATACATAGTCTCAGGTTGAGTTTTAGTTTACTTTTTTAACTTTTTATGGGCAATATTAGCTGTCAAGTTTGGATTTTACTATTGTACATTTTCGCATCGATAAACATAAATCACACAATGAGTTGTACATAAAAAAGTTGTTATAATACAATATAATACAAAGCAGTAGATGAAGTTATTTCTACTGCCTAACCCTCAGTTTCCCACCTTAAAATTATCGCAGAATTAATGTGACAAATTGTCAAGCACGCGTTAGTTGCTGTGATTGGATGAATGAATTTTCGACAGCCAATCACAGCAGCTAACGCGTGCTTGACAATTTGTCACATTAATTCTGCGATAATTTTTAGGTGGGAAACTGAGGGTTAGTGTATTTGTTGTATGATTTGGCAATGGGGATGTGAACGCAAAGCTGAGCGCAGATGTCGCTGGCGGCGAAATAGCTGCTATCAAATCATTTTTGCTTTGTTTACATCACTTTTTTTTTGTTATTATTTTTTGTGTTTAAACCGGTCTGCCATCGTTATTGATAATATACGTGTATAATTAAATATATATGCCTGGAAGCTTAAGGAATTGAAATATGAACTAAACAAATGAGGAGCAAGGATGACTGGAAAGAAAACAGATCTTATTAAGAGGCAGACTTTTATATAATAAAATATTTTTCATCAGTGATATGTTCTAGATTTGGCTATTTTTTTGTTGTAACAAGTTATTTCTTACTTGACTCATGGTAGGAAAATTTACTAAAAAAAAACTTTTTACAAAAAATACAACCGGAATTGAAATTATTTTTCACTTTGTAGTGTTTTTATTTGGAAGTCGGTTGCATTTTTTGTAAAAGTGTTTTTTGACTTTTCACTTTTTAGTTGTGGTATATAATGGACCATGGATGGTGGTATATAAGGCTAGGTACCAATAATGCCCAAAGTGAAGCCAGAATAGATTAACCCAATAGCATGAAACTCACACAAAACCGGTGGAATAAGAGTATAATACCAAGGTGAACTGTTTACACCTGCGTACCCCTTTAGAGCGTACTAGTGTGATGTTATGTTATGAAATGGTGTAAACAATAAACAGAAATGCGATTGCAGCTATCCCGAGTGATTTGCCGTCATTTATTGAAGAGTTATGATATATATCTCCGAAGTTCTTCATCAGATCTTGATGAGAATTAAATGAGACCACATGACATGCACAAGCTTTCAAATAAAAAAAGAATCATCAAAATCGGTTCACCCAGTAACAAGTTTTGGGGTAAAACAAATAAAATAAAAAAACAGCCGAATTGAAAACATCCTCCATTTTGGGAAGTCGGTTAAAAATGAGAGAACATTACTTTAATGACATTCCTGCTGTAGAACTTTATCAATACGTTAATAGCTCCACTATATCGCGGAAGATTACCAAGCAACATAATCAGAGTTACTTTGACAGGTACATAACATAACCTATAAACATGTAAAGGACATGGGCCTTTGGCTATTCCCAGTTTTTTTTATCGTTGTATCTTTATAAACACCGGGGTCGGTACATCCTGGTAAAGCACACAGAGACATATTTCGAGAAAATTAAAATTTACTGAATGATAGGTGATACAAAATGTATGGATTTGACAGCTTTCAATAGCCATAGCGACGATGCGCTACCTATCGTGAAAAAATCGCAGGTCACATCACCATTCTATGAGAGTTGAATAAATAAATAGGTCCTGTCATACAGGTCCGCCTAGTTCGGGAGTCAGAGGCTTCCAAAACTGCTGTTAAAAATTATACCAGTAAATATTATTTGTATTTATAGTGTTTTTAGATAAGTTCTATTGCCAATCTTAAAACACTTTTAGCTAAATAATATTCTGAAAATTTACTTCGTAGAACATAAAATTATATTTTATTGGTTCCTTAACTTCTGTTAAATACGTAATTTTATGCATGAACTACAATAAACATAAGTCAACAGAAGTCATAATCGTTTGAATAAATTAGTCTTGGTCTGTTATATTTTGATGAGTGTAAACGTGCTCATTAAGTTTGGTCACAGATAATATAATATTGTTCGGTTAATACGCACGTTAAGTGTCTAAAGGTGAGGTAACTATAGTTCTGTCAATTTCATGCTTTAATTGAGCACTACATTTAAATTTTTAAGTACATGCTTGTGTTTGGCAGAATAGTTAAGCTAGGTTCGTAATTTTCCACCTGTAAAATTACCTGTGTTATTTTAGTAGCCTGCAAACGCCATAAATATATTAAGCTTCTACAATTATATATTAATTTAATACCTTTTTTTTTTCTCGTTGTGTGTTTATTATTAACTAGCGGACGCCTCGCGGTTTCACCCGCGTATTTCCCGTTCCCGTGGGAACACAGGGATAAAAAGTAGCCTATGTCACTCGGGAATAATGTAGCTTCCCAACGGTGAAAGAATTTTTCAAATCGGTCCAGTAGTTTTTAAGATTATTCGTTACATACAAAAGTACAAATCATTCCTCTTTATAATATTATATTAAAATAATAATATTATTAGTCTAGAAACGTCCTTTAAGGGAAATCAAACAATAAATTAAAATAATTTAATAATATAATTTAAACATACATTAAAAAATTAGATGTCAAAGTCACAACGACACGTCAAAAAGCGTTGTTAAAGGAAATTATAATTATTACACATTTTCATGCTTTAATTGAGCACTACAGTTAAACTGTTAAGTACCTGATTGTGTTTGGCACAATAATTAGGCTACTTTATGAGCTTAAGTTTACAATTTTCCACCTGTAAAACTACCAGTGTTCTATTAGTTGCCAGAAAATAGTAGGAAAGTATATAGGTATAAATGTTTTAAAACCGTTTAAAAAATTAAATAATAAAAATATTATAAATGCCAGTAGCTCTGTCTGTATGTTTGTTTGTTACTTTCCACGCTTAAGCGGCCAAAAATGCTGGAAATGTGAATTGAATTATTTTCGATGTAGAAAAAGAATTTTCTACAGATTTAAGATATGTATTGCTAGCGTCTACTATACTCTGGTACATTCTGGTGATTTTCAGTTCAAATTTTTACCTACCAACATGAAAATTGTTTAACTCGATCGTTTTGTAAACATTATTTTCGTGACCCAAGTATTTAAGGTTCATATTAATTAAGTTAATATTTGATTATGTACAACATATGCCTACGTAGGCTTATTAATTTTAATGTCCAGACAACTTTTGACCAACGTATAAACCGTTAAAAAATATATCAACGCGTTAATTATGAGTTATGAGACAACTTTATTATCAACTTTAATATTTTATCCAAACAAACTCGACCATTTAAATTCAAATTAAATAATAATTCATCATCATATCAGTCAAAAGCCATTCGGTACGTTAATACGCAATAAGGCTGCGGGTCATCAGTCCACCTAGTGGAAGGCCTTCCAACGCAACGCCTTCCAGTTCGCGGTCGCCACTCCAGAACTTTTATACAACTTTTTAACGGAGTTTATCCGTGATCATGGAGAATGCAACAGCACCGAAAGATAGGTAACTCGCTACAAACAGTAAACATAGTAAATAGCCCGCTTATAATGTTAATGTTTTCTGCAATACTTCTGGCTATGTCGATAGTCCTGGTTCTCTTGCGGATCTCTACATTTCTGATTCGATCACGCAAGGTAACTCCGAGTATAACTGCCGAGCTTTGGGTGACTGTAAGCTTTCTGATGAGGCCCGTTGTGAGCGACAATGTCTCAGAGCCATAGGTCATCACTGGCATCACACTGATCATAGACTTCTGTCTTGAGACTCTGGTAAATTGGATGAGAAGATACCGCGCAACTTCCCGAACGCTGCGCAGCCGAGTTGAATTCGACGGTTGACCTCTTTCTCGAAGTTGGCCATACCCAAATCTTCTGTATAAATAAAAATCAACTGCCAATGTATGTAAGTTCATCTATTTAGAACGGCTGCAGCTATTTGGCTAATTCTTTTTTGTTGTGTTTGTAATTATCACGAAAATGGCTGTACGAAAAAAAATACATTTTATTCATTAGTATTCCCGTGCGAAGCCGGGGGCTGCTAGTTAAAACAATTTTGATTTTATGATATTGGCAGTTAAAATTTCACAAAAATAATACACATTATGACTAACTTCTGTTTCTTTTTTTGATTATGGTCAGGCTCGCGCTTGACCACTATCTCATCTGGTGGTAAGCGAAGATGTGGTTGACGGTGTAGCACGCTTGCCTAGAAGTAACCTATTCCCTCTTGACTTAAAGACCCCTAGATTGCAGCTATCGGGAAGCACAGACTCCGGCAAGGATTCCACTCCTTAGCTGTAAAGTATTTCCAAAACGTTTAGTGCGTATGGGTGGGATGTCCACCATGTTCCGATGGCGCATTGCTGTACGTCTTGTTGTCCGATGATAAAACGGGCTGGGCGGAATTAGATCATGCAATTTCAAATCACACTCCCCGAAATGCAACCGATAAAAAGCCGACAAGCTGCACTCTATTAATTGCACATGGGTATCTGATAAGGACTGCATACAATGACCTACATTTAAAACGCTTTACTGTCCGAATGATTCTAACCAGTAAACACATGATAAAGAAGCACATTACAGTACTTACTATCTTTTCCTTAACCAATTTTGTTTATGTGTTGTTTGTTGTTTTTTCTTTCTTTCTTTTTTTTTCCAGACTACACTTTCATGGGTTCCACAGGAACTGTGCATTTTTTAGCAATATTATAGCTTTATCTCAGTAAAAAAACTTGTATATTTGTAACTTGCATGTATTTATATTGTATGTCGTTTTGTGACAATTCAAGATTTTTCTTTCTTTCTTTGTGATCAGATCAGCATTTCCAAAGATTATCTCATACAAAAAAAAAACAACACTTTAACCACGTTATGATAGTAGCACAAAAACATGATTGCTGAAATGGTAGACAGCCTCTAAAAGCCTAGGTAGCTAATAGGATACTATTGAATTAGATACTATTTGAAAAGCAGTACTTAAAGATTTTAAAACGTTAACGTGTGTTAAAGTAGTAAAAAAGAAAAAAATAGTTTGGATACTGTAATATAATACTGCTGCTGGTGCTGTGTGTGTACTGTATGTAGGTTACGGATGTGAAGTAACTTAGGATACGCGCATTTATCGTATTGGGTTTAAGGCGGTACCCCGAGCAAAACGCCGCGCTAGCCGTTTTTCGTGCAGTTTTTAGGAGCTATCTACTCGTTATTTAAAATGAAATATCAACTAATAAAAATACATTAAATTTCTACATATTATTGATTCCAAAATTGAAGATTTCTTTTTTTTAAATGAAGTATATGTTTTACTAATCTGAAAAATGAGAAATAATGATTGATAGCATGCATCTCCTCGCAAAGTGTTCATTATTAAAAAAAAAATACTAACACTAATGGATAGACAATTTGATAACGAACATTTTGTGAGATATTTTTTTTTTCAAAAGACCAGTATTTGATTTTATAAAGATTTTATTCTAAAATCCGGGCGTATTCACTACTGAATTCATGCGCCACCAGTGCCGCTAGGCCAATAGGAATGCTCATATCTCATGCTGATTTTTTGGTCAGGGTACGGCCTTAATGCTGTAAAAATTTATGTGATAAGATTGAAATAAATAAATAGTAACAACATCGGAAATATGCTATTGGTGATAACTACCTTACCAAATGTTAAACACATTATGAATATAAAAATACCAGTTGAAAACAGGTTTTGTGTACAGCAGTTTACGGTACGTTGACTTCTAAAAAACGTAATTAATAAATGTCAACAACCAATACGTTTTCACAAAATAAACATAAAACTTGGTTAACCTCTGTAGATTATAACAATGAAGTATTTGTGACGAGACTTTGGGTTATTATTTCTTTAAGGTATACGAGTTCCACAGAGATAACCAACCTTCGGTCTGAATTTAATTATATTCCACAAAAGAGTTTGTCAGATATGAATCCGTTTTCATCTTAATTCCCTATTGAATTTTAATATACATATCTTGCTTGAAACGATGAAGAAAAACATCGCGAGGAAACTGGCATGTCCTCGAACCATACATGTGTGACATCTTCCAACCCACACTATGCCCGCGTGGTGGATTACGGCCCATTACAGAGGGCTGCGTCCCAGCAGTGGGAACATGATAAGGCTGCTGATGATGATGATGTGTGTACTACATCTGTTATAAAGTAGTGGATAGCTTTTTCAATCACTATAATGTCAGCGAAAGTATTCGGCATACAAAACATGGGTGTTATATCTAATATCAATTTGGGTAAGTACATAAGTGTATGAATCATGTCACTGGTATGCAATCACTTAACGGAGTGTCGTTCATACCATAGATATTGAATGAACGAATGTTTAATTGGATTTGACTGAAAAAAATGTCTCCTAACCTGACGTTGTAATAGGTATGAATAATTCATTTGCTTCAGTGATTCCCTCGGGAGCGGTAGTACCTAAACGTTCAACCATATGACAATATAATTACGATGCTAATGCAAACTATGTTGATTTAAAATACTGATTAAACTGTGTTAATAGGCTGTTGGCACTTGTAGATACTCCAAGTTAAATAAAGGTTTGATATCAGTAGATAAGAACCACAACAAACAAATCGCAATCAAACAAAACAATACCTAATAGTAAGTATGTATGGTTATATATACAATATGTAAAATCCACACGTTCGGAAGCCATATCGGATTTCAATTTAATGTAAGGTTTCAGATATCAAAAATCGCTTACACCGTAATTTAGTCAAGGCCGGTGACATTTGCATTGACATAATAACAGGTTGCTTGGCGATAGGTCGGTATCGATAACCATCAGTGTCAGCGGCTACGAGTGTCGTATGAGTGATATTAAAGTTATTAACGCGCGAGGGATGATTCAGGTCGGTGCGTTCATCATCAGCCAGGCGAGGAGCCGCGCCGACGTCCGCTGTGCCGGTGTCTGGGGTCGGCAGCCGCGCTCCGCTGGGCACCGCTCCGCTGCTCGCTCGGGCGGGCGCGCGAGCGGGCCGGGCGCTGCGAGCGGGCTGCACGCACAGTCCTCTCCTAGCCGCGAGTGAGCGCGCTGCTGCCGCGGCGCGCCCTCCGCACTCAGTCAGGCACATGCCTACGAAATGTCACCTACCTACATTTCCCGATAACGTCCGATTAGCAATTAACACCGCCGAATAGCACGCTCAGTGCACGGCGACGTTCGATAGTTTTAACAGTTCTATTATTAACAGTTGTATCTTTTTTGTCGTGAAGTTTTTTCGAGTAAGTTTTTAGTTTACGCGTAACGATTACATATATGGAATGTGTTGCTAATTCATAGCCTTGACTACACAGAATAGCATTTTGTTTTTTTTTTTGAGTGTTTTTATTAGTTGCGTCGCCGGTAATTATGTCTCGTCGTGTTTGTGTGTACATTGTAACGCGTGTAGTTTCACTGTGTTCCTCGAGTAAAGCAGGAAATAAGCAGTAAACGTTACTGTCGCCTGCATTGTTTTGTTATACATATGTGCCGATAAATATGCCTCGCTTACTTGGATTTGAGAGTGACGTATAGAATCCGGTTTTTGTTTACGGATCTGATGCTGATGGTGACCTTGCTGGTAAGAACATGAGACAGTATGTGTCGGCGTCGATGCAAATGACATTCGGTAGCTTTATTGTTTTTAGGTTAATTCAAATCTTTAGTTATACGAGCGGCAATTGTACAAAGTAGCATCAGCCGTCGTGATACGCATGGGCGAATGAGGAGAACACGCGGCTTACTATTCGCATCCAAATGTGCTATTAACTACGTGCTGGGTTTCGTAATCTACGAGAGAAATGAAATCTTAAGACGAGTATTGTGTCTAATTAGAAACCACCACGTTCGTTTTATAGATTGACTCGTATACAGGAAACTTTATCTAAGCAGATTACCTACTAAGTAGTGCATGATACAATAGTAGCAATTAAAGTTGCAAAACATGACGATTTTACGACTTAATCATCTGTCTGACAAGAATGGCAAATTGTAGTGGGTTTCTGTATTGTTTAAAACAACAATGTTTTACGTAGGCACTTCTTAATAATATGATAAATATGCATGAAGTATGATAAATTAAAGCAAAAAATAAATAAACCAATACCCTCAATAATTTATTATAATCATTAGAAATAGCAAAAGTATGTATAAACATCAATAAGATACGCATAAATACTATAATAATAATAAATTGACATTGCCTACAATAACACAATAGAATCGTTACCATAATAATACATAACAATGATACGTCATTTGTTTACACATTAGCCGTTTTGGCGGTAGGTACATATTTAATAGTGACCACGTTCCCTAACTGAAACATTATTAACTGGTAGATAATAAATATTAAAAAGACATTTATTTACTACTTATGTAGAATCCGTAACATAGGTCAAGTCAATATAAGATTAAAAAACTACGAATTTCGGTCAAACCAGAAATATTTAGTTTCATCTGGTTTTATACAATATATTTACCTATACATATTGTTTTGTTGACTGGTTATACTTAACTAGCGAAGAAGAAATAAACTATAAATATTTCAGAGAGAGAGCTTACAAACTATAAACATTTGAGAGAGAGAGCTTACAAACTATAAACATTTGAGAGAGAGAGCTTGCAAACTATAAACATTTAGCTTATCTATTAGATAAATTAGATTTCCTGTGTTAAGATTGTTGCAGCTCGTCCAACAATGCAGCATGTCATCAGTTTCCTCACAATCATTCAACCGTCGATTTTAACTTAAATGTATATAACACCTTAAAACATCATAAGCCATCAAATAATGCTGCCATTGTATCTACTCTTCGTTTAAAGTTTAAGCCACATACACCGTCAAAACGGAGATGAGAAGAGATGTTTTTCAGCTTGAGTGAGTCCACTGAAGCTGTGCGGCAATGCGTGCAGCGAGACTTGCATGTTGAGATGTACGATTTCCAGCACAGTTGAGCGAAATTCATACAACGAGATTTGAAAAATCGACGACATACCTATATCGAAAAGTTTATGAAAAATATTTTGATATATCGAATTAATTTGTCCATAATCAAAATCAAAACGTTTATTGCGAACTAAGTGAGTTATTTTATGTTAGTACTTATAACTTAGCAGCCTTTTACAAGCATTGCAATTATCATTCTCCTGTCCTTATCATCCTAAATTAGCCTGCATTGAACATTATTATTACTGAATTATTATATTTTCTTATTATTACTGAATTATTCTATCCTGTGCTCTGACAATTTCAAATCTCCTATCGTCCCTGCTATACGTCACACACAGCTTTGTTTGTTTAGTTGTTCTATTCATACAAATATGAGACATCATCTGATAAGCTCGCGGCATGCAGCTGACATCTTCACTCCTCTCCACTCCACCCTATCCATTGAAGCTGTCCGGAGTCGAGAAGTGGGAAAATTAAATTATCTCTTCCTCACAGACACGTTGGAAACAACCAATATAATTGAATCAAAGTAGAGACTGGTGCAGTTTGAGCTTAACTTCACCTGAGCTATTATTTGTGCCTGTAATTTAAGCACAGGCTGGTTGTAAATTAAAATCAAAGTAATTAAAACCTATCATGATATTGTACATATTTCTGGTCTATATACTTGCCCAAAACCTAGAGAAATGGAAGAAGGAATAGGAGGCATTTGCCCTGCAGTGGTGGGACAATTCAGGCTGCAAATTAATTAATAAATAAATAATACTTTTTTTTTTATGCCATACTTAACCAATAAAAGTTATAAACGCAAATAAATATAGACGTATTTTAGACGTCAAATACTAGGTTATTGGCACAATTAACTTTCCAGAATAAGGAGTCTGGAAAGTAAATTGTGCGATATTATTGGTTGCTGAAAATTCATTTAACCAATCACTGTAGCTCACGGGTGTTCGATAATTAATCAAATTAATCTTGCGATATTTTTTGTTTCCAAAACTAGACCTTACTCAACTAAAAGATCTGCCTGTACCCCCGTTTGTGACGTCACTATCACGACGTAGCCGCGACATGGTAGCCGGACGAAGTAATTGCATTATTAATAAGCGTAAAGAGGATAACCCGTAGAGTTTGTGATAAAAATGTTATATATGCCCTCGTCACGGATTATTAACAAGAATAATAAACGCGTTTTGTTATAATCTTACTATCCTTGTGTGGGATTGTTATACTAATACATAAAATGTGTGTTTGCTGAAGCTGTTGAGCGAGCGGGGTTTCATGAAACATTTCCTGTTGCCAAATTAATATTAGTACCTGGGCGACCGAGCTCTTCTCGGGTGAAAATAGAGAAAACGAAGTTTTCTAAAAATCAAACCTAGCTAGATCGATTTATCGCCCTCGAAACCCCCTGCATACTAAATTTCATGAATAGTGTTGGAGCCGTTTCCGAGATTCAGGTTATATATATAAACAAGAACTAGCTGACCCCTGCGGCTTCGCTCCCGTCAAAATGATAGCCTATATTACTTGGGAATAATGTAGCTTTCCACAGGTGAAAGAATATTTAAAATCGGTCCAGTAGTTTCGGAGCCTATTCGGTACAAACAAACAAACAAAAAAATCTTTCCTCTTTATAATATTGGTATATATTGCTCGTTTAAAGCTTTTATATATTATTGGTTGGCTCGCGTTTGAGCACTATCTCACCTGATGGTAAGCGATGATGTGGTCGACGATTGAGCACGCTTGCCTAGAAGTATCCTATACACTCTTGACTTAAAGACTCCTTATAGAAATCAGGAAATACAGACTCCGGCAGGGAATGCCACTCCTTAGCTGTACGCACAATAAAAGTATTCCCAAAACGCTGCGTACAGGTGAGATGTTCACCATATACCGATGACACATCGCCGTTTGTCTTGTAGTCCGATGATCGAACGGGCTAGGCGGAATCAAATTGTGCAGTTCCGACGCAAACTCCCCGAAATGTAACCGATAAAAACCCGACAGGCTGGCATCTCGGCGACGATGTTCAAGGCTCTGGAGCCTTAACTCGACCAGTTTCAAAAAGGTATTAGATATATTAGATTATAAAATATTAATTTACATCTACACAGATTCAAATTTAATTTAGAAGTAGGCTTAACTGACACCCTAATCATACTGAGTTAGATCGATGTTATCGTTACCTACCACTTCTATCCATTAGTGTCGAGAGCCCAAAGTTACTAACTTATTATCAGCTATTAGGCCTTACGTGGTAGTTCGAAATCAACCATTATACTAGGTATATCTGTATAGGGAAGTACGCCTGTTGTAAGTAAAATATCTTTTTTTTATTTTGTTTGGAAAATTGTGCGACTATTTACCCGCTGAAAACAACGAATAAGTAGTTCTGAATACCAGACCTAATCTTTTCTAGAGTAAGTATTAGTAACATAACGTTTCTCTTCAGTTTGTCTCCCAACAGAATGGCAATCAGTGATAAATGTCCTCCTTAAATCCTAATTAGTGTCCTCTCTGTGCCAATAATCATAATTCACGTAACTACTAAAGAGCAAACCGATACGCCGCAGGGAGTATTGATAAAATCAAAGTAACGTATTGGGGACCTTTCGATTAAAGACAAAAAGATTGCTTTAATTCCAAGAACTGTAGGCAACCCTATTTGAGAAATTCATTTTAGCACGGGTCAACCCTATTTTGAAATTCATTTTCGAGCCAATTATTTGGTGTGAGAGAATTTACGAGTCATTGGATTTTCGAACAGTGAGAGGTTTTAATAAGGGTTCTTGGTATGCTGCAAAATTGCTAAGGGATTTCACATTAGCGACAGTTTGTTTGGACTTGTTTGTACCTACATATACACTATCAGCATTATTTTTCTCACCGTTGGGACATAGATCTCTTCTATTGAGAGACAGAGCAGGCGCTAATGCGCTATGTAGGTCGGTATAATTATTCTCCTGCCCTTATGCCAATGAAGGCTGCCGTTGTTGTGCTCACCAGTTGGCGCCACTGGCGAATAAGGTCCTTAAATATACATAGCTCTTAGACGTTGTTATTACACGCACGGAAGCAAAGTTTGAATTAAAATCATGTCTAATGCCGTTGAAGTGCGATTAAATATAAAATCGAGAATGCTGCAGTTTTGCACAGCACTTTTAAATAAAAAAGAGGTTAAAATTTTCCGAAACATAAAACACTAGGAAAGCAGTGGTTGGTAAAACCTGTAAATGTCTTTTCTGCCATATTTGTAAAATATTCACAGCAATAAAAAAGTTGTATATAAACTCGCGCTAAAAGCCAAACAACTATGAAATTTGACATTTTGAAGACCTCATTCTACACCAGCGCCCCTAGCGGTAAACTCAGACGCTCATTTATTTTGAGTCGGTGTTACATAATCTTCGTTTTCCATAGTTCTAGTTCCATAGTTCATTCTATTTGTCGTCGCAATCTTAATATTCACCCCTTTCCTAGTTATTTCATCTTCGGTATCCCTCTACTGTTAAAACGAATTGTAAATAATAATTATTTTTCAACACACTTGCTCATAAAGTGGCTCTAATTTCACCGCAATTAGGCACATAATGACACCTGTTATCAAACTGTGACTTTTTCATTACTATTATTCACAAGTGAGATAAAGAGTTTTTTTTTAATTTATTGGTTGAGTTGCTTTGTTCTTAAAAAAGTTTCGATACAAAAAAGATCGTGCTCAATAATACAAATGCAACACATTTCATGCAACTTCGTATTTAAATAGATAATTTCAACTTGTACGTGTACAAGTAAAAATAAAACTTTCACTTAAATATACCTTTTGTTTTTGTCTGTAATAAAGAAAACTTGAAATTCCCCATTTTTTACGTGGCTAAATCGCTATCCGCAAAAAGCCAAAAAAAAGATAACTCATTATTTTTAGTCTATGGCCGATCGCCATTGTTGGCAGATGCCCGCGCATAGGAAAACTGATTAATTTTGCCCGCCAATGCGAAAAAAAAATCACAACTCGTTTTCACTGTTGGAAATGATTTTCTAGTATTATTTTCTTCACAAGTGTGTTGAAAAACGTCGTATGATACACGTGTGTATTGATGATTACCGTCCTCGGCTCTCTTAAGACCCTCACCTAACGGCTCGGGTCTCAATGGCGCCTCATCGGTAATCACCAACATTACACACTTGTACCATAATGTACTATTATCTATACTCAAGTGTAAATGATATATTATTTCAATGCTCGCAAGGTAAATTGTCATTTAGAAGAAGAAATGCGACCTTGTCGGGAGTTTTAAGATATGGTTAATACCTATTTTTAGATTAGGTACTTATATATCTGAAAGCCATATTGGATTTCTTATCAAAACATAATACAATGGATAATCTGTTTTTACTTGTATTAATGCAACGTTGATTGTGAGGATACCGATAATGCATTTTACTACGAAATAAAATTAATTACATAAGATGTATGAGGAAATAATTGAAATTGTAATGTAATGTTTACGTGCTTACGAAAAAATGAAAATCTTTAGCCTTAATCTTTGGGTTCTGAAATAACATTTCATGTTGATATTTGTTTTGTTTATAATTAATGAAATGGTATCTGGATATTTTATTTCTAACTAATACCTTTTTCGAGGCCTTAATTTATAATTTAAGCAGTCCACACACCAATTTATTTATTTAATTATGTAGGCAAATATTTTAATTATATTCATTAAAGTATTAAACAATGTATTTCTGACTACAATATTACGTGGTTGCTAAGATCATAATTATTCTTACAGGCTTACCATCTTGGATAGCAATGCCCACGCTCTAAATATTAATTACAAAGAAATGAGAAAAGTTAGAGATCGGATCGCAGATTTTTTATCTGTGCGGGCGTTTAGTTGACGTAGATTGGCAATTAGCTTTTCATTCCGATGTGCATTTTCCGTTTTTGCTTTGAATTTCTCAGTAAGCACTTTGTCAACAAAATCAGTTATTGTTTATACTACTGCAAATGTCTTAAATTTTTGGTTAACTAGTATGAAAAGGAAATCTTACTATCGTTTGGATGGATGTGTATGTTTAAGTATGGATGTATGTTTGTTACTCAATCACGCCAGAACGGGTGAACGGATCTGGATGAAATTTGGCACAAAGATAGATTATAGTCTGTAATAGTACATAGGCTACTTTTCATCCCGGTATAAAGTCCCCTGCGATAAGAAAAATCTTTTCACGAGGTCGAAGCCGCTGGCACAAGCTAGTAAATTATAAACACTTGTTCACCGAAAAGACTTGTATTTAAAAAAAATAGAACATTGATGACAGTTTTCAGTTTATGTCCAGTTTCATCAATCACCTCGCATCAATATTTTATTATTGCTAGCCTGTTCTTAAGAAGGTCTTCCTCTACTCCTTCCAACTTTCAAGAGCCCGCGCCTCCTTTTGGTTCTTTCTACAGGGTGTAAAGGAAAGTTGCTATCATATTTTAAGAACTGCTTCTGCCCATGTAAATAAACGACTTTCTCCAAGGAACTCAAAAGAAATTGCCAAAATTTGAGGGATACAATTTCTTTTTCGGGGTTCCATACCCAAATGGTAAAAACGGGACCCTATTACTAAGACTCCACTGTCCGTCTGTCTGTCTGTCTGTCACCAGACAGTATCAACAGTTGAAATTTTCACAGATCATGTATTTCTGTTGCCGCTATAACAACAAATACTAAAAACAGAATAAAATAAATATTTAAGTGGGGCTTCCATACAAAAAACGTGATTTTTTTGCGTTTTTTTGCGATAATGGTACGGAACCCTTCGTGCGCGAGTCCGACTTGCACGTGGCCGCTTTTTTTTAAATAATTGTATAAAAATAAATACCTATGTAGGTTAGGTACCTTTTTTTTTCATAAGGTCCTTCTCCTTACAAAAACAAACAACAAAAAAAGAATAAGTGAAATCGGTCCAGCCGTTTACGATTCTTTAAAGGACATTCAGATAAACAGGCAACATATATATTATATGTTCTATGTTAGGGGGTTTGGTTGCCGCACTTAGTCCTTCAGGTGGATCATTGTGCGACAATTTTGGTGGACCATTGTCCGATTATTATATACTAACTATCGCACGAGAGCCCGCGAGGATGATGCACATTGCTATCAGTGCTGAGTTCAATCTTGAAGTATTTTGTTTAAAAACTCAATGCACAGCGTTTTCTCGGGCTCTTCCGCGAGAGTGTCCAAAGCTATATCTGATCACTTTGAAAACAAAATCCCGTTCACAAGATGACCACAGCTGCGTCCGCCCTTTTTGCGTCGACCATAGCCAAATGAGTTGTTTGTTATTTAGCCGTCTTTTTTTATTACAAAAACAAGGGGCTGACAGGTACTAGAGAAACAGTCACCCGATACTGCGATGCTATTGATTGATGAGTATAAGTCGGCGTTAATTTAGCAGGCGAGCCCTGCAAGCAGAAATAGTCTTTACGGTGCGGTCAGATGTAGCTTTGGCCGATTGTACAGCCGGCATAACATATATGGGCCTAAAACGATTACTATTAATTTGACACAACAATCTATTTTAATAACACACAAGGGCTCGCTTGTCTCGTTAGCCACGACTCACAAGTTTCCGTCCCCACGCGGTTAAGTCGAGTGCCAACTACTAATCACTGGCATGACCGCCGCGCTGTTTGATTAATTACCCGAGTTCAGGTGTGAGAGACGTAAACGATGGTATAATTTACGTATTTACGTGTTCTCTCTATACAATCGTTATTATCGTACTTACACTCGTGACGTGGGAATCTGTGTGGACTGTGTGAATGTCGTTCATAATGGTGAAAGTGTGTGAAAAATGGTGTAAAAGAGATAATTGAATTAATAGTTGCACCTACTTCAGGTTTTATGACCTCACTAGCTGTTGCCCGCGACTTTGTCTTTGTAGCATTAGTACTTCGAATAGCTTATCTATACCAATATTATAAAGAGGATAGATTTTTTTGTTTGTTTGTTTGTTTGTACCGAATAGGCTCCAAAACTACTGGACCGATTTCAAAAATTCTTTCACCGTTGGGAAGCTACTCTATCCCCGGGTGACATAGGCTACTTTTTATCCCTGTATTCCCACGGGAACGGGAACTACGCTGGTGAAACCGCGAGGCGTCCTCTAGTTTTTTATATCGCGCCACAATATTATAGGTATGTGGGCCGCCATACTTGAGAAATTATTGGTTCACCATAAAACCTTCTATCCCCCTGTCCACCCCCTAAAGGATGATTTTCGGGATAAAAACTATCCTGTGTCCTTCCCAGGATCTCAAACTATCTCCATACTAAATTTAATTTATATAGCTTCTGCTGTTTAAGCGTGAAAAGGTAACAGACAGACAGACTGAGTTTCTTTCGCATTTATAATATTAGGTATAGATGAAAGCACCTAGTTTATGTTTGACTAATTACATTAATTTTATATGTTACTAGCTTCTGACAGCGGCTTCGCCTGCGTGATAGTCGGAATAAAAAGGTGCTATTCCAGACTATAATCTATCTCTGTGCAAAATTTCATCAAGATCCGTTCAGCCGTTCTGGCGTTAAAGAGTAACAAACATCCATCCATTCATCCTCACAAACTATCGCTTTTAATATTAGTAAGAATAGGATGTAGAAAAGTTGGTAGTGTTTCATAAGTAATATAATTTTGTACGCTCTTGTTCATGATCAAGAAATGGTGTTCGTTCTTTTCAAAAAGCACTTAGTACGTTCTGCTGTGTCACTTTTGCTATTGGTTACAATTCCAGTCACTCAACCATACCTTAAAAAAGCAACATTTTCTAACACTAGCTATAAAGCTCAGCATTTCAAGCTGAAAATCTCTAGGATAAGGAATAAACAAAGCGAATGCAAAGACAAATAAATCAAAAATGCATTTACATTCTTATTTACTGCTATCGTATTCAGAATATCTCCCTGTGAAATATAGGCTGAATTGCGAAAAACCGGCCAAGTGCGAGTCGGACTCGCGCACGAAGGTACGAGGTTCCGTACCATTATCGCAAAAATATCACGTTTGTTGTATTTGGTTGGGAGCCCCCCTTAAATATTTATTCCATGCTGTTTTTAGTATTTGTTGTTATAGCGGCAACAGAAATAATCACTGTGAAAATTTCAACTGCCTAGATATCACGGTTCATTAGATACAGCCTGGTGACAGACGGACAGACAGACAGACATACGGACCGCGTAGTTTTAGTAATAGTGAAAACTTGTAATTGGCCTTATTTTTATTATAAAGACTAAGCATTTTTGTTATTAGCTGTAAGTTATCCAAATAAAATAAAATAAAAACAGGGTCCCGTTTTACCCTTTGGGTACGGAACCCTAATAAAACATACCAGCGAAATAAAAGTGTCACATAGTATTGTGAAACTAGACATAATCCTAGATTCGTTGTATTATGCTGAGGATGCATAAACTTTTATTAACTTAATCATGAAAATGAGTGCATAATATGCAAATAGCAAAGACGCAGTAGTATTTAATTGTGTTATAGTTTTAATATTTGCGATTAATTTTAACTTCATATGTTTTTTATTCTTGAATATTCCCAAGTTGTGTAGATATTTAAAACATATTTTCCTCAATGCCTTTTTGCAACGTTTTAAGTAATTTTAATCATGCAGCTTCAAATGAGGTTAAAAATAAACTTAATAACTGTTGGTGGACCTTCATAAAGATTTTTCCTTGAATTGGAAGAAGAGATATTTAATGTGTGAATTTTTGGGTTGTTCAAATACATTTTTATTTATATCCTTGGGTATTTAGGTACCTAATGCCTTTGCTTAGTCGCATATACGTATTTGCATATTTATGTAAAAATATTTTTTGCCATCTCGATATCTTCGTCACACGCAAATCGAACCACGATACATAAACCATTGAATCGTTCACATTCCATTGCACTTTTTTCCAATCGTTCCAAAACCGTTTGCCGATGACGCCTCTACTAATAGTTCAATGGACTGTGAATTGAAATATGTAATAGCAGCAGTTGTTTTAGCAGAATCCCAAAGCCCAAGAGAAAGAAACAAATCATATTGAAGTACTCCACAAATTCAATTTAACCTCCAGATGTTCGTACTTCTAATTATGATTTATCCCACGCAAGTTATATGACACCACCCCAGAGTATAAATACTTACCTAATAGCAATGAAGGATTACTTAATTTATCGCGGCTAACTGGCCAGTAATAAATATCCAAAACGCCGCGCTACCCGATTTTCGTGCAGTTTTTAGGAGCTATCTACTCCTTATTTAAAATGAAATATCAACTAATAAAAATACATTAAAATTCTACATATTATTGATTCCAAAATGGTAGATTTCTTTTTTTTCTAATGAATTATATGTTTCACTAATCTCCTTCCAACAAAACCATAAAAATGAGAAATAATGATTGAAAGCATGCATCTCCTCGTAAAGTGTTCATTAATATTTTTTTGTACTAACATTAATGGATAGACAATTTGATAACGAACACTTTGTAAGTTTTATTTTTTTCAAAAGACCAATATTCGATTTTATAAAGATTTTATTCTAAAATCTGGGCGTATTCACTACTGTAATTCATGCGCCACGAGTGCCGCTAGGCCAATAGGAAAGCTCATATCTCATGCTGATTTTTTGGTCAGGCTACGGCCTTAAGGTACAGAACTCTTTGGGAACTAAGAATATAAAACCGGGCAAGAAAAAATGGTCCTTGAGAAGGACCAGTTTTTTCGCCTTCTGATCGCGATGGTAAGGACCAATAAGTCCTTATGTTTCGTTTGAACGTGAGCTATTGATTGTTTTTATCGATTCTTTGCACATGGTCGTATTTGCGTCGAAACCGTGTATTGAAGATTGTGGTACATTGGTTTGTAGAGCCATTAATATCTGTTTCAGCATTATTAATTTCTCTCTCTCCCAGCGTCCCAGCTAACCAGCGCGGCTCATTTCACAATGCTGTTAGTCTGAGCTGACTAACAGTAGTGCGAAATACTGCTCTAACCCGAGGGTAATATTACAATGGTCATCTTTTCTCCCAGCTATTTGAACAGTAAACCCCGGCAATTAACCCAGTCATAATTATTTCTTTACCCGGCCTTAAGAAAATTTGCAACTGCTTCTTTTAAAAAGATTTTTCTTTCTCAGAGTTATTTGTCTTACCTTTTTGTGTCTAGTGAAACGTGAACTTATTATAGGGTCTGTGTTTGAAATTCGAGTATAATTACTACTATTACATTTTGTGTTCTTTTCTAGGGTAAAACGCTAATAGGAATTTGTAATTGAACGTTCGAAACTGGCCATCGGATATTGTTGAACAGATTATTCCAAAATGATCTTTATCTAAGTAACAAGAATTCTGTTTGTGAAGTTTTTTCTACGTAGGTAATACGTAAATAAAAACGAAACAATATCAGTAGGCATATAACATTCGCAGTTCATTTTTCTTTTTGTGCGCCCAAATTAGCACAAAATTCTTTGATATCCAAATAACATAATAATGAGCTTTGAAACAAGATAATGAAATATGAAAATGAAAAATCCAATTATTTTCTACCTACGGAACACATTTTAAACATAACTGACTAGGTAGGTAGTGTACTGCGTAGATACAAGAAAATTCTGTGAATAAAATAATTGGTAAGTAAATATATCTGAAGCTATAAAATGAAACAACTAGGCAATTTTAAGTGATTTTTACTTTGCTAAAAATGGAGCTTTTACTTTGCTATCACTCAGTTTCTGGAAGTCAAATCAAAACAAAAATTCGATATCGACTCATGTCAAGTAAATTGATTGGCTATTGTTATTTGAGTCAGTAAATAACCTAACTAATCTCAGATATTTTTTTTCGTAGACTATCCTGACATTTGGGGGGTTGCCACTTTATCGTTACATAAAAAAAGGTGATCGAAATTCGAAGCAGATCGAAAATTGAACTATTTCACGGTAAAAAAAAAAAATTGTGTTTGTTTATTTGCCCATTTAATTCCTACTCATTTATGCCAGACTTCATTATATCGATCGCATTTATTTTATTGTTGATTTCTTATTTACTATGTTTATTAATTAATACTATTATATTTAAATATATTACGTTTATATTAATCAAACATTAATTTACACCAATTTAGTATATATAATATTGAGGAGTCATGCCACATCGATTCGATGAATTACTTATGTTCTGCGACAGCAACATTAAAAAAAAAATAAGGTCATTGGCAGCTGTCAGTTTAGTCTACAAAATTAAAAATCAACAAAAATCTGAGTTGGACAAGTCTGTTTAGCTTATTATCCTGTTGCCTTTCAAAAAGTAGGTATATAGAATCGGTTACAAATCAATATTGTGTAAAATGTTTTTATAACAAACTTTTTGAATTGAAAGGTAGGCACACTAGGCACTAAATGTCACCGCGGCCCTGGCTCAAGCAACTGAAGGAACACGGGTGGGTTTTAGTCAGCAAAAGTCTGACACGCCCTCCCGCTTCACCCAGAGCGGGAGAAGTCATAAGATGATTTCCAACCCAAAAAAAAAGGCACTAAATGTCTCCAATCACTTATCAATACACCTCCAATGAACCCAAACACAAAGGTGCTATCTCTTATGGTTGAGGAGTTGCTATGATCAACAACCAGCTCCATCATGAGACCAGCTTCACATAAGTATGAAGAGTAGCTCCGTAATATTTCAATGTTTCCAAAGGTACAGAAGTATGCATAGACTCAGTTTAATCGGATGCCAGGAAGTACTTAAAAGTAATTGCCGCACACACATAAGAACTCAAGATATTTTTTTTACTAGAGGGTACTTTCGTCACACTAGGATTTAATATAACATCTAACAGAAGCTTGAAAACAACATAATGAAGTTGAAAAATGCCTTTTCTCAAACATGCTTGGAAATTTGAGCATTACATTACATATTTACAGATAAATCGAAATTGCTGTACTGGCCTAATACATGCGAGCAGCGGCCGGCAAAAGTTGTATGAAAATCCATATCTGTCGTGGTTTAGCGGCCTAATAAATTATGTAGTAAACTCATATCTGTCGTGTAATTTAAAAATGGATCGATCTTTTATTTCGAAACACCAAGGACTAACCAAGGAGGTAACATATCAAAGGTTTTATTTATTTAAATTTCGATCTGGCTTGCAAATAAAGAGCTGTTTATTGAAACAAAAAAACAAATGAACACTTTAACGCGGGCAGAATTATTGTGTGAAAAGTAATTTATTGTATTTGATAAAATGAGTTCTAGGTACTTAGTTTTAATTTCTGCGCATTATTTGGGAAAAGTACTATTAGGGTACTTTTGTTGGCCGCAGCAGACTAAATCTTTGACAAAGTATGAACATAAATGCCAATGGCGAAAGAATTTGGTGCAGAACCACAGATGCTAAATCAATAGATTTCATAAGTCGTTAAGTTTGCTACTGACGTTAATTTATTTCGATTCTAGTCACTTTGATTAAGAGAGTTCCCCCTCTTTTTATAATCCAATTAGTACAAATGTAGAATGTAAGGAATTCATTTGGAAAGCGTAGTTTTAATAACTTACAAAAAATTTGAATGTTTCCCTTCGTTTGATGATAGATATAGAGTTAATATAATAGTTAAAATGATAATATGAGATGAATTGATGATGATATTGCTATATCCTAATCAATAAATACTTGAAAACTTGATCACAAATTTAGAATTTCAACTAAATAATTTTGTATATGAATCTGAATAATAGATCAATAACATTCACGAGTAGGAAATATAACAGGAATGGCTAGTCAAATGCAGAAATTTTTTTCTGCCCATGATTTTCCATATAAAGTTATAATCAACTTATCAAAATTGGTATGGGAGATACAATTATATTTTTGAAAATTCACCATGATAAAGTTTTTTAAATATTACTACCCAATTCCGTTACACCCTATAAAGTTCATGGAAAATGGAATGCAGAGGAATGGAAGTGTATGTTAAGTTAAACCATAAACACGGATAATTTGAGTGGATTTTAAATTCGTGTGGATCGTGCCACATAACAGATTGCCCACGCGCATGTCGTGCATGGCGTCGTAAACTCAGACAACGACACTTTGATGGTGTCGAACAAGATTACGTGACGCACAAATACACGCTCCAGATCGTTTTAGCTTTATCTCCCTTTTCAACTCTCACGACTCGCAGGCCTGTCGGTGACAATAAAAACTTCGTCAGCTGAAACCACCCATACGGCGGCCTAGTAACGATCCACATTAGACCCCCGACATTACTTACAAAAGAAATTGTAACTAAATTTACATTTTTATTCGACTCAACGTTAACGTATATGTAGTGAAGTTAAACAGAAGTCACAAGTAGAACAGAAACTTGTAAGGCTTAGCACGCACTGCGATTTTTATTCGCGCGTTTTTTTTTTCCGCGCGTTCTGTGGCCTATGGAGTTGTATGAAGCTGCACGCACTGCGGGAAAAAAATCGCGCTCAAATAGTACTAAAAAATTCGCGCGGAAAATAATTCGCGCGAATCAAAATCGCTGTGCGTGCTATGCCTAAGGCTTAGCACGCACTGCGATTTTTATTCGCGCGAATTTTTTTCCGCGTGTTCTGTGGCCTATGGAGTTGTATGAAGCTGCACGCACTGCGGAAAAAAAATCGCGCTCAAATAGTACTAAAAAATTCGCGCGGAAAATAATTCGCGCGAATCAAAATCGCTGTGCGTGCTATGCCTTAGGGTTGCCTTGTATTAGACTCTTCCGATTTATTAAAGGGACTTTCAGTATTTATGGGTCGTATTAAGTCGGGATTTATTTTCATGGATTAATATGGTGGACGGGTGTGCAGGTTCGACGGATTTCTGCTGAGTTGGAAGGATTCGACGCCCATAAATCTGAGTCAAACATTCGCATTTTGACGAGGAATATCCGAATAGGAGTCGAGTGACCCTTTTCAAAGTCGCGTCAAGCGTGATAAAATACGTATCTAAGTGGATATGTCGTAATCATGTTAGCTTCCGTTCACATGATGTAGGTTTTTATGCCAATTGTTATCTACGTTTATAAACGTTTAATTGAATTTAATTTAATTCTAGAACTGTAATTTAAGTACATAGGCAAGTGGCAAGGCAAAAAAATACACGGCAAAGCGATGGGTCCGTATACTTTAGTAATAAAAGAACTTTTTACAAAAAAATACTACCGACTTCCAAATAAGAAAATTACAAAGTGAAAAATAACTTTATTTTTGGAAGTCGGTGTCTTTCGTAGGTGCCATTTTTTGCGTTACGGACACCGAGTTCCTTTGTAAGAAGTTTTTTTTTATTTTTCACTTTTTAGTTGTTCCTACCTAAGAGACAAGTTGTTTAGTAAGTTTTCTGTAACGTCAGAATAGATTACCCAAATATCATAAAACTTGAACATAACCGGTCAAATGAGAGATCTGCGTACCCCTTAAGAGCATACTGACTTTATGTTATGGTGCTTTAAACAATAAACAGACATGCGATTGCAGCAGTCCCGAGGGATTTGGCGTTATTTATTGAAGAGTTCTGTTGTATATCTTCGAAGTTCTTTATCAGATCTTCACCAAATTTAAATGGAACCAATTTCTGCACATACTCTTTTAACAAAAAATAATTTTCAAAATCGGTCCACAATTGACGGAGATATCGGTGAAAATAAACAAAAAAAAAACTTACATGAAGTCGAACATAGAACCTCCTCCTTTTTTTTTCGAAAGTCGGTTAAAAACTAGCCAGTAGTGTTTCTTGTGCAAGACTAAGGCAATTTTCTCTTACAAAAGTGTAACAATCATTAATCACAACGCCAGCTGACTTCATTTTGACTTAAAACTACAAGTTTCTCTCAACCGAACCCAACTTAGTGACATCAAGATTTATTTAGAAAACAGGAGTTCTTAATTAAAAATACAAAATAGTATTTTCAGACATCTTCGGTTATTGAACAAGGAAAGGTGTGGTAGGCGTTAGTTTAATATAACTTCATATTTTAAAATGACAAAAGGGTTATTTTGAGGATTCTATGAAAATGTTGTTACTCGAAGCGTACCCACGATGAAACATAGAGAAGAGGATGAAGGATTCGTAATAGATTATATGAATAGACGTTTTAAAATTCAACTTTCCCATTTTTTTATTTATTAAATCAAGGAAATGGGTAGTAGGTAGACATAGTTTTATATTTAAAACCCATGAATTTGTACTTTATGTACCAAGGATTATTTCCTCAATCAGATTACAATCTAAAATTTAAATCAGATGCGAAAACGAGTAATTCATACTCGTTTTTCAAAGATATCCCAGGACATATTTCAATGAATTACAATCAGTCATATGATAATATTATTTAATCATTCATAAGCCCAGTTATGTTACCTACAGATCGGTGTGACGTGTTCCTGCATTAACACATTTATTTAAATATTGCTCTTATTTACTGTGCTTGTCAATCTCTAGTGGATTGCCTGGTTTTTTAAGCCAGCGCCACACGCTTGGCAAATAACGGCAAACAGCAAACACAAAACAACAAACACGAACATTTTGATGGGTGTTTGTTTGTGTTTGTTTGGTGTTCGATCGTGTTCCGCATCGGTGTCGATCATATGCACAAATCAAAGGGTGTTTGAAAAACGTGTTTGCGATGTATCCAAACGCTTGTTCAGTTCAGTAGTGGTCGCGTGCTTGCGGGCGGCGGACGGAGGTAATAGTGGTGATCAAATTTACGAATCGTGATATTTTGTGTATTCTAAGCTAAATTTAAGGAACTACACCTGCATGCACGCACGCACGCACGCATGCACGCACGCATATGCTGGGATACTAGCACGTTCGCCAAGCCCGTGGATGCCGTGTTTGTGTTGGGTTATTGTGGTCAGTGTTTGGTGTTTGCCACTGTTTGTGGCAAACATCAAGCGTCTGGAGGCAGCGTTACAGATCAGTTAGTCCAAACAAAAATCTGGCATACTTTTTGTTAAAATTTTGTTGTTAAGTTAACCGATGACCGCAAACAATATACCAATATCGTACAGCTACACATATATTTTCATCGTAGATATATAAGGAGGTAGGTACTTCGACTTTCCAACTCCTTCGCCGTATTTATGACCGCTAATCTCCGTAACGACCCTAGAGACTGATTTTGATTGACACATCTTGCAATGCTCAATACCTACTTGAGCATCGGGTAGAGCGTCCAAGTGCCTTGACAGGCCTGAGTAATCCCTTAGGCCGAAGGCCGAGGCCTACTAAGATATACGACCGCGATAATCTTCACTCAAGGCTCATGAAAGCAAAATCGCTGAACAAGATACAATTTCTCGGCGAAACAGTCTTCGGTCGTCGCGTCTGGGGATTATCGAAAGGTGGGCAGCTCAACTTAGATTTCGAACATTCAAAGCTAATTGGCGTAGGATTTGACTCTGTTCATCGGTAAATTGAATAAGAGAAGGTACCTGTTTTTGTTACAAATAAAAAAACTTTTTGCAAAAAAATACTACCGACTTCCAACTACAAAGTGAAAAATAACTTAATTTTTTGAAGTCGGTGTCTTTCGTAGGTGTCATTTTTTTGCGTTATGGACACCAATTTAAAAAAATTAAGTTATTTTTCACTTTGTAGTTGGAAGTCGGTAGTATTTTTTTGCAAAAAGTTTTTTTATTTTTTACTTTTTAGTTGTACGTACCTAATAGACAAGTTAGTAAGGGAACTATTTCGCCAGAATAGATTTCATGAAACTTGAACATAACCGGTGAAATAATAGGTCTGCTTACCCCTTAAGAGCGAACTGGCGTGATGTTATGTTATGAAATGTTATAAACAACAAACAGACATGCGATTGCAGCAATCCCGAGAGATTTGCCGTTATTTATTGAAGAGTTCTGTTCAGATCTTCACCAAATTAAAATGGGACCAATTTCGGAACATACTTTTTCAAACAAAAAAAGAATTTTCAAAATCGGTCCACAATTGACGGAGTAATCGGTGAACATACAAAAAAAAAAAAAAAAAACAAACTTGAAGTCGAACATAGAACCTCCTCCTTTTTGGGAAGTCGGTTAAAAATATGATAATAGTTTCGGAGTTCAACTTTAAACTAAGCACCCAAATTTCGTTGGTAACAAACCTCTAGGCATAATTACTCTTTAAATGGAGAGGAGATGACGATAAACACAATTTGGACGGTTTAATAAACAATTTATACAGTGTGTAGTAGTTTTGTGAGAAATTTTCCTCATAAAACAGCTTATCAATGCCTTAAATTTTAGCTACGGCTTATAAATTCATCACTAATTTAATTTAACAACAGTCGCTTCAATTAAAAACATTAGGGAAAACATTACTGTCGAGTTTCTTACTAAAATTATTCGATATCGATTCAAGCGTAACGAATGTCTGAAGAGTACTTCGTGACTAGTATATAGTTCGTGTATTAAATTACTCAGACGATCTAATAAAATATATTGTGATGTGTTATTTTTTACGGGTCAGACAGGAATATATTATTGCTTTTCATACAAAAACTAATCTATTAAAGTTAAAATACATCTCGTAAATTTTAAAATAGACTATATATTTTTATAGCGAATTTATAAACTTAGGAGCTCGTAGCTAAATAATAACAGCCGCACGGGTCGATCTTCAAGGTTAAGCAACGCTTGACGACGTCGGACCGTACATGGGTGACCATTTCAACATACCAAGATTCCTCCGTGCCTCGGCAAGCACGTTAACCCGTTGGTCCCGGCTGTCATTTGAAGATCTTTGACAGTCGTTACGGGTAGTCAGCAGCTTGTTATCTGATACCAATCTTGCCAAGGGGTATAGTGTTACCCAGTTACTAGATTGTGGAGGTTAGATAGGCAGTCGCTCCATGTAAAACACTGGTACTCAGCTGAATCTGGTTATACTGGAAGCCAACATAATTGGGAAAGGCTAGACAGATTGATTGAATTTATTAAAACAGCTGTTGTTGGTATTGTCTATTTTTAAATACAATAAAATCATATTTCACTGCAAGTTATTTTCGTCTAAAGTTTTCCATATGAGTAACTCAATATGACCTTCACAAGAATCCTAACAGAGCATAGAATAAATGAATTTTAAGTTGTGTATAAAATAAAAACAGTATATTGTTATTCAATCCGATTACAACGCAGCTTCAAGGTTACCAATACTATACTAGATAATGTATGAAGTGGGTTAAACATAGGTATAAGTGGTACTTATGGCTAATATTTAAATAAAATATAGGAAGCAATTTATTACACATCAGAAACTAACTTAAAACGCCACCATTCCTTTGTAAAAGTACAACGAGATTGTATCTGGTTCTAATTCTTTTTTAAATCATCTAGCCCCTTAATTTTTATCCGACTGCCGAAGGAGGGTAATGTGTTTATCAGTCTTTGTATGTATATTTGTTCCTATGTGTGTTCTAGAGACCAAATGCGTGGGCCGATTATGCTACATTAAAATTGGAAAATAAAAAAATGCCGGCTTTGAGCGCCATATTGTGGGGCAATTTTTTTTTTTTCTTCCAAACTGGAGGAACCTCTGGTTTGGCTGGTCAGCCGGCTCGCAAACATGTATCCTCCTACTGCACAGCATGATTACGTCTTTTTAGTTCGGTTTATATATCAGGACCGTGCCCCGTCAGGGGCTCAAAAACATATCGTTGTGTACATTTTATATGAACTCGTTTACACTCGTCCGTGCACGGGCCAGTGACGAAGCTTCAATGATTGGACCCGGCCCTGTCACGTCCCGGGCACGGCCCTGATATGTGTGGATAGACCTTAAGAACTTTCCATAAAAAAATAGTCAAGCAAAGATAGTTAATACTTTCCATAAAATATCGTCTACTAGTCTAATATAATCATAACATTGTCTTTGTAATTGGTAGGACTTCTCACTGAACAGTCCTGCTAAAAGCGTTTAATATGAAAAACGTTTCAGCGATACCGCACTCCTTCATACGAATTCCAGAAACTCAAAAATGTGAATATGAGTGCTATTTACGAGAACTAATGGACATCACGTGGTCATAACCAGACGCCATTAATTTTATATGACACCGTGAATTTTATATTTCGTCTACAATAAATAGAGACAGGAATTGCGTAGCAAACTTACGGGTGTATTAAATATATTTTTATTAAAAGAACAGTCATGTTGCTATGTCACTTTTATTATATTTTATAAAACATTTGTACCTACCCACATATTTTTTTGTTTGACAAACCTGACATCTCGCCTACATGCTTCTAAGACCAAAATACCATTTCGACGAAATGTGCGTGCAATGTTAGACAGGCATGTATCTTCAAAGCGGCATTTCCGAGGATTAGGAAGGGGACGTCTTTACCAGGCATACATAATCCCCTTTTAATTTCGCTGAATTAAACTTCCCTTTAGAAGCTTCACTTTTATCAAAGTCAGGATGAGGTTATATTCTATTCTTACTGGAATATAATTGTAGCCAAAAGAGCTTCCGTTAGACTGGAGCTTCGCATGCATTCACCACGTCTCGTCTGAATAACAATAACAAAAGACTGTGTGTTCGCCCTCCACGTTTACATTTTCATCCCAACATAGTCATGAAAAAGTAATTTCATAGTTTCAGTGGTGCCTGAGGCGATCGCATGGCACGTCACTAGCTACTTACTTATTGTATAGCGGGTTATCGAACTATGAAATGGTCTCACATCATGCACGAATGCCTCATCTTTATTTAAGCGCACACATTGTGAAATACAAAATGTTTCGCAATACGTTAACTTGAACCCTTTTTACCGTTGTCGGATAACTTTATTGAAAGTCCTTCGTTTGAAAGTCAAATGTATCGAGTTTCGAATTTAGAATTTCAGCTGCTTAAACTATGAAGAATATTTGTAATAGCTAGAAACAAAAGTTTGTTACGATCGTGAATTGATGAAATTACGTATTTTAGTCCGAACAATTAAAAATAAAATAGGTAGTTGGGAAATCTTATTGCTTAAAAGTAATGGTCCTATTTGTTTATCTACCATACACACACGGTTACTGAACAAAACTTATTTTATAAATAAATGGTTATTATAATCGTGCCACGCTTTGTGGTTAAAATGAAGCATAAAAAGTCGGTTTTTGAACTCATAAAATGCGGCTCTTTATTTTTTGTTTCCAAAAAGCTGAACAGAACAACACACTTTTTAAAAGTCAAATAAAATATTGGTTTTTCCTTTTAAGTACCTATTTCTTTTCAATATTCTGTCTTGAAGAAAAATTATCTCAATTTACTTCACAAGAATGTTTTATAATAATCGACAATAGTACTTCGAAGACTTTGTTTTACTAATAGCCACTAAAAATTCTGTCTGATGCTTTAAGTGCTTACTGCATGTTTTATTCTACCAGTGTCTCATTATGAATTTATTTGTGAATTAGTCGAGAAAATAACTATAAATTGTGTTCATAACGCTTTGTCTAAATTTTGCTGTCTCTTAAAGTTATCTAAAGCATTTATAGCCAGAGGACCGTAATAAAAACGGCCGATCACGTAGTTTGAAATGGCCATAATCCTAAGCGACCGCCCCCGCGCATGGAGACCGCTAATCCTAACTATCGTTACGCGTGAAAGTGTTGGAATATCTACCAAATAATATTGTCTAGGAATTTTCAATACGACCTATGAGTAGAACATGAAGTCTAGGCTAGGTTTAGCCTTTATTTTCTAATTTACTCTCCAAATGTTACTCATTTGGTACAGGGTTTGGGTGGACCGAACACGAGAACGTTCCCTGTCGATTTATGACTCGTAACCTGAACAATGTGACTTTATTAACTCTAAATTAGGTTAATAACCCAAATTGTGACTCTTATCCGGGCTCTGGAGTCGAATTTATCGCTGATTTCACAACAGCTTTCAGTGCCCCGCAAAAATAATAATCGAACGTTTTTCTTGGCGAAATTCGGCGTGTGGTTCATAGAGATTTTTATGATTTATTTACACTTATTCCCTTAGCTCGTGGTGATTATTTGAAGCAAAGGAGCCGTATGCTAGTCAGTAGTCAACATGTTTTTAATATGATAGTAAGGCTGCAATACGTTCGCAGTTTATTTCTTTGCAGGCGTTTCTTTTTGTTCATTTTAAACGATTTCCCAATGTACGAATAAATCAACTCCTCCAACGGGAATGACGACACTTAGCATGAATACATTTCTCAATCGATTTTTATGTTTAATTCATAAATTCGCTTCTTTTGCATCATAATTTTCTTTCTTTAAATAAATACTTTCATCAGTTTTTGTCTGAAATATTCGGATATCTATAAAGACTATTCTCGATGAATAATGATTATGAATCTTTATGAGCAGTATTTTGTTTCAGTAATCAATCTTCGTCATCATTTGCTGTTCTATAAAGCGTAATGACTTATAATTACCAAGCATTACGGATCACCATAATGACCAAAAGTCCTCAAAGTCGAAATTGTCATCAATTTCTACTCATACCTTTTAAATCCCGCGACCAAAATGTGTAAATATTTCCCCGCTACCAGACACAAAAGGGACCCTCAACATTTTGTACTGAGTGTAGCTATACAGTTACCTTCTAAAACCGGCCAAATCCCTAACAGGTACTTATTTTTATAAGCATAAGTAGGCCCTTCACTTAGCGTAACGGAGTCTATAAAATGATATTATACGTAAACCGTGTCATTCAATATCTAGAACACTGCAGTTTGATACACAGTTACGGTTATTCGATATCGTGCGAATAGCCATCTTATCCCATGTTCTTGTTGCTATAGTAATTGTATTCTCATTATAGAACGTGGGTAGTATCGTGTGTTCTGTATTATTCAATTTCCGTTTTAAGTAGTATTGCCTAGTCGACGACACGAAGTATTTTGTGCGCGGGGTTAAAATGCATGCTATTCCTGTGATGAGCAGCGAGTATTCATTCGCGTACGAATGAATACACACTTTTCCAAATTTGTAGCGAAATAGATGATGATTTAGGACGAAAACAAGCGCGCGAAAATTTATAAACAGACGTTTGGGAGCCTGGATGTCATGGAAAAACGACCAAATGTATCTGTACAAAATAAAATTATTTACATTTTTGAACTACTAATCTATCTCTGTATGGTGGCTGTTTTTAAATTGTCCTTCTTCTTATGGTATTTATTTCCGCCCAAAGATACGTTAAAATTAGTGCTTAGCTCATAATTTTCAAATATTTTATTTTTCACTTTTTTGCTTCAGAGACAAATTGATATCAGTTTTATTTTGAACGTTCGTCGTCAAACAGTGGAGTAATCGCCAGACTATGTTTGTATGGAAGAATGATCGACTAGTGTAACCTTAACGTATAATTCAGAACGTCAGGATATAAGTATTATTCGAAAGCATGAAAACGTAATTTGTGAAACACCTGCGAGAGTGGTTTTAAATTGTAAAATAATATTTCATGAAAACTTCACTAGTTTGCAATTCTGCAATGTTATAAAATACGGAGTCCGTCTTTTCATTTCGTAAAATAAGTTTTTGATATGCTCTGAAAATGTGATGGAGCATTTTCATAAAGTAGTAGAGTGGTTTCATTTTTATTTCTTTGCTACTTTATCTTCAAATCTACATTGCTTTTTAATTAAGTTGTAACGTCACCACAGTTATTTTAATAGAAAGCTTTATAAACTCAAACACGCGGCAGAAATATAAAATATGTGGCTTACTGCTACAGCTTTACTGTAATTGCCTCGTGGCATGTCATTAACATTTAGCAATTATGTTTAAAAGTGGTGAACCGTCGAATCCGACTCGGCTGGACAACGTTTGGGAAGTTGCGCGGTATCTTCTCATCCAATTTACCACTGTCTCAAGATAAAAGTCTATAACCAGTGTGTGTTGCCAGTGATCACCTATGGGACCGAGACGTAGTCGCTCATAAGGGTCCTTATCAGAAAGCTTAAAGTCACCCAAAGGGCAATGGAGAGGGCTTTGCTCGGAGTTTCCTTGCGTGATCGCATCAGAAATGAGGATATCCATAGGAGAACTAGGGTTACCGACATAGCCCGAATAATTTTTCTTTGGGTGACTTTAAGCTTTCTGATAAGGCCTATCGTGAGCGACCGCATAAACCGGTAGACGATGCGTTGGAAGGCCGCCCACTAGGTGGACCGATGGATTATGGGAATGCGCTGGATACAAGACGCACGGGATCGGTCAATATGGCGACACCTGGGGAAGGCCTATGTCCAGCAGTGGACATCTTTCGGCTGAAATGATGAATGATGATGAATTATATTTATGTAACAGTCTCAAACACAGTGAATCCCCAAAACATGTGATACACGAAATTATTTATTTCGTTCCTATTTTAATTCAATATATATCAGAAAATTCATTTTATTATTCATGAGTGTATGCCCGCGTCAAAATCAAATTGTTGTCTCGCGCAGGGCAACGCTCTAACCGTACCGTCTCCTTTTACACGACATCATAAAAATGAATGTTAGTATTCTACCAACATTTTGGATTATGCAAATGAAGATAGCAATGGAACTCGTATTAACCCTTGGATCCCTTTGCTCCGTAACTCTGTTATTCCCGTACTATATTACTGTTGAACCTGTTTGTTTATGGGCATAATATTTGAACTTTGAAGGATTTATATTTAGCTTTGGTGATTGAGCCGAAACTTTTGCTTAACTGTTTTGAAAGCTTGCGTATATTGTGTAATGGGTGGAAGTTATGCATAGGTGAAGAGCTAACATAAATTAAGGTTGGTAATGAAATAATTCAAATCGATCTAAAAGTTCTCTGTTTTTGAAAGATCTAAGTACTAGGATTGATAACTTAAAGTAAGTAGTCCTCAGATTCGTTACTAAACAATACAATTCAAGTCAACGCTTAATTTTATTGTTTTAACTAGCTTCTGCCAGCGGTTTCGCCCGCGTGAATGTCAAGAATTATCCGAAGGGAACATATTCCCGGGATAAATCGTATGTGCTATTCCTGACTATAATCTATCACTGCGCCAAATTTAATCCAGATCCGTCCAGCCTTTCAAGCGTGAAGAAGTAACAAACAAACACACTCACACAAACTTTCGCCTATATAATACAAGGTTCTACAGCGGCTTCACCCGCGTGGGAGTCAAAAATTATCCCGAGGGAACATATTCCCGGAATAAAAGTGCACATATCCTATGTGCTATTCCCGATTATAATCTATCTCTGTTCCAAATTTCAGCCAGATCCGTCCAGCAGTTTGAGCGTGAAGAAGTAACAAACATACACAAACACACGCTCACTAACTTTCCTCTATAAAATATTAGTGTGATTAGGTAAATATTTAATAATCGCTCTAAAAATGTCTGTCTTCGTATCCGTATCAACCTTACTTAGATTTTCGAAAACAAAGTTGTTACTAAAAGTCAATAGCCCTCAGACTCAAAACTTAAAAACACAACTCAATTAACAAACACACGCAGTAGCCATTATTCATGAAAATCGCAGTCCTTGTTGGCGAGTGCCAACAATTTATTTTTAATTAGTCATTTGGGACAGCGCTCCGATGTACAAAATAGCCTCTTCACGTGTACGGTGAAAAGATTACACCGTGACTGTCACGTTCATTTTAAAAGCTTATCCAGCTGGAAATTGCATTTTTCACGCTTTTGAATTTGCCGCTTTATCTTTTACAAAATGCACTGTTATTATATATTTTTAACCCCCGACGGAAAAAGAGGGCTGTTATAAGTTTGACGTGTGTTGCTGTGTGTCTGTGTGTCTTTCTGTGGCATCATAGCGTCCAATCGACTGATTTTTATTTAGTTGTTGGTGATTTTGTCGAGAGTGTTTTAAGCTATGTTTGAATTAAATCGGTTCAGCCCTTCAAAAGTTATGGGCGTTTTACTGTTTGAATCGCGGTGTTTTCGTAAGATATCGTGTCATAATTAAGTGTTCAATAGATTACCGATCGAAGCGTACCTACTATTTACTAGATAAATTATGTAGCATGAAATAAAAATGTGTCGGGGGTTTTTTAAATTTTACTTGTAAATTAATACGTCGACGTTTTTGTAGTAAATCTCTTTTAACAAATATATCGTTTATCAACAGGAAAATGATTGAGTTTTTAATGCAGCAGCTGATAACTGAACCGTGTATGTATTATTACAAACTTGTAACAGTTCTTCAATAGTAACCGATTTGTTATCTGAACGGTCAGTTTGCTTGGCAGTAGTAAACTGCGGGCCAACTAAATAGTTTACATTGTAAAATGTTTAGTTAATTTTAAACTTTAACCGTGGGTCGACAGCCTATTAGTTACAAATACAATTTTGCTTAGAAATTGTTGGCACTTATTGAAAACCCTCTTCAAGTAAGTAAACATAATAGTTTGTAACAGACTTTAAAAAATCCAAAAACCAGACTTCAAAGATGTAAACAAGAAGAAAATCATGCTGTGCTGTGTAGTCGGAGGATACATATTCGCGAGCTGGCTGACCAAAACTATAAATATCCTCCGACTGCACAGCATTATTTTCTTATTGTTTACATCTTTGCAGTCGGGTTTTTTGATTTTATTAAGTTTTTATTCATAACTTTTTAGTATAATTTTTTTTTTGGAGTGACTTTTAAACATATAGGTGGTATATATATTTGAAACCACCTCCAAAAACCCTTCATTTTGATACCCCACTCGATAGGTTTCGAAGAAATAATAAATTGCAGCCTCTACAATATGGCGCCCCAAATCCGCCATCTTTCTTTTTCAATCAAGACCTATCTAACGATGTCTTAGTTATAAAATCTATCAAGAGGTTTGAAAGATACGAGGTAATAAAGAATATTACATACATACATACAAACATACATACAAGATACGCGCGAAAAACATAACCCTTTGCTTGCAGCCGGGTAAAAAGGAGGCGGTTTTTAATTCAATGTATTTTCTTTTGTACATCTAGTAAATCAGTTAAGGATAAACTTTTTTTACATGTTATCAAATCATGGGTATTCACTAGTTCTATCCCACCTTCACTTGGATCTGTAAGTCTTAAATTTTTGACGAAGAAAAGCTGTTTGAAGATATTATAATGTTGATTATAAAAACATTATTAGCGGTAGCATAAGAATCACCTTATTTGGAATTCTCTCATAGCATCTTCGTATTTGAATAAACATTAAATTAGGCCCCTTGACATCTTTCCAATTCTGAACTCAATTTATAAGCAAATTTTGTAGGCACCAACTCACCGACATGGGAATAGTACTCATTGCTACTATATATTCTACGACTTCACAATATTGTTTTAGTTATTTACTTTGTTTCGTGTCAATTGCTTTTATCGCTCAAGATAATAGTTACAACTTATACGTATGAGTGTTTGTTAGTACGTAAACTGTTACAAGTGTACGGATGAGTGGTATTAGGAGTAAGTGATACAACGAATGCTGTTGCTATACTGCCCTTTATTATAAAAGAACACAAGTTTATATGGTTACATTGACATCTCCCTCTCATCTCCTCCCTAAAACTAAAATAAAATAAAAGTTTACTTTTATTTTATTGCATGGATACAATATAAGCACAAATTAAACATTGATACTCTTAGGCTAACACGTATAAAATATAGTTATAACATAATCGTAGTACATATGTTCGTTATGTTTGGTATACAAAGTTATACAATAATAAGTAGTTACATACTTATAATAACAATCAATCCCTGAGTACCTATGAGCGCACAGCTGGCGCTTATTATTCGTCTCCGTTTTCTGCTGACCTGTATAATAGCTATTGTTAAGTGCTTATAGCATTGGTAATTAATTGTCTTATTGTTTTTATCTTAAACATGATACGGTTTCGTTCTGTTTTTGTGAATAATGTCGGGTTTTCCCTTATAATTGACCTCAACATTTGGTGACAAATCTCTAATCACCTTGTAAGGTCCAGAATATAATTGTTGAAGTTTATTGCCAGTTTCATTTTTAATTAAAACTTGATCGTTTGGCTTGTAGCGTATTGGATTTACATGCTGGTCGTATCTACTTTTTCTGCCTATTTTATTGGCTATCAAATTTTCCCGCGCTTCGGTTTGAGAAACCTGTAGGCGGTACTTAAGTTCAAGCGGGTAACTGTCGTAATTATATAGAGGCTCTACACACTTTTCCAAATTATTGGGCAAGTTACACTTTCTACCGTATACGAGTTCGAATGGTGTAAATTTTGTTGACGAGTGAACTGTCGTATTATAAGCAAAGCACCAGAATGGTAACCAAGTACTCCATAATTCGGGTTTTCCTTCTGCTTGGATTCGCAAAAATGCACCTAGATTTTTATGCGAGTTCTCTAGCGCTCCGATGCTTTGGTGATGATACGCAGTTGAGTTTAACTTTTTAATATGTAGTAATTCACAAACCTGTGTCACGGTCTCGGACATGAACTCTGTGCCTCTGTCGGTAGCTATGTCCCTCGGGATGCCATGTTGAAGTATGAAGTTATCCACGAAGGTGCGTGCTACTTCTGTAGAGGTTTTAGTGACGAGGGGATACGCACATACATACTTGGACAGCTCGCATTGCAATGTCAATATATAAGAAAAATTGTTGCTGTCTTTGTCTAATGGTCCTACCAAGTCTAAGAAGATTTTATCGAAAGCCGAATGAGCAGTTGTGGTGATTGCCATTGGCTCTTTCACCTGAACTGTATACTTATGCTTCTGACATTGAACACATTTTTTGACATAATTTTTGACATCACTTTCTAAGCCTGGCCAAAAATAGTATTTTTTTATATTAGTCAGCATTCTTCTCATGCCCGCGTGCCCACTAGTGGGCAAAAGATGAAAGTCGTTGAGTATCACTTTCCTATCATCTTTGTCCTCTATTCTTTCGACATCTTTTAATATACATAATCTGGGCCCTTTCCAGTTGCTTTGTTTTCTTATCTCACTAGTTAATTTCTCTACAAAAATTTTATTATTCGAATTTTTAATGAAGTATACTTCTTCTATATTTAGCTTGTTACATAGATCACTCAGCTCTCTCGCAAACTCGGCTCGCGTAGTTTGTGATTGAGATGCCGAGTTTATGAATATAGTTTTCATTTGGGCATTATACAATAATATTATGTGTGTTTGTAACACTACTGAGCTATCGCTCTTTAACTTCTTAAGACTGCTACTGGGTGCAAATCTTAACTCTACTGCGCCTCTTGGTTTGATATGAGTTTCCACTACATGTGGTTGAACTGGCAAGCTGTCGGTGGGCAACTCATCTGCCGGGGCGACAGCATCTAATTTTCGTTTTTGAGCGCGAGTCATTACTGCACACAGACACTCATTCATTTCTTTAAGTTCTTTTGACGTAATTTTTATTCTAGATAATGCGTCTGCAACGCAGTTCTCACTCCCTTTTACGTATTCTATTTCGTAATTGTATTCTTCTAGAGCTAGTCTAAATTTAAAGAGCCTGCTAGATGGGTCTTTTAAATTAAATAAGTATACAAGGGGTTTGTGGTCGGTTAGTATTTTAAATGTACGACCGTATAAATAGGGTCTGAAATATTTGACAGCCCAAACTACAGCTAAGAGTTCTTTCTCTATAGTGGGATAGTTCTTTTCCGCTTTGTTAAGGCTCCTACTAGCGTAAGCTATTGGTCTGCCATTTGAATTTGATAGTACTGCCCCAATTGCGTACCCAGATGCATCGGTTTGTACTATGAATTGATTTAGTTCTGAGAAATCTGGGTACTGTAGGATTGGCGGTGACATCATACTCTGTTTTAGAGTTTCAAATGACGTTTGACAGTTGCTATCCCAGTTGAATTTAGTGTTTTTCTTACTTAAAAGGTTTAAATGATAGGCTTTGTCGGCAAAGTGGTCTATAAATTTTCTATAGTAGTTTGCAAAAGCAACGAAGCGTTTCACTTCGTCCGTACTTTTAGGAACTGGATACTCTTTAATTATTTTAATCTTATCTGGGTCCGGCAATATACCATTGCCTGTCACCACGTGGCCTAAATAAAGCATCTCTTTCTTAAGGAAATCGCATTTAGTGGGATTTAATTTTAAGTTGGCACTGCGCAACTTTTCGAATACTTCTATTAAATTTTTGTTATGGTCAGTTAAGTTCCGTCCCATACAAATAAGATCGTCTAGGTACACTAAGCACTTGTCGTAGGATAGCCCGGTCATTGCCATGGTCATCATACGCGAAAATGAGCTGGGACTAGTTTTGAGTCCCATAGGCATTCTTGTCATTTGATACTGACCACCGTCTGCACTAAATGAAGTATATTTCCTACTGTGTTTGTTTAACGCTACGTTAAAAAATCCTTGGTTTAAATCTAAATGTGTGAAATAAATACATCCACACAAGGAATCTAGTATATCCGTGATGTTTGGCAGTGGAAACTTATCATCCTGAATACAAGTGTTGAGCTTACGGTAATCTATAACTAACCGCCATTTTTTTTCCCCGTTTGCGTCTGATTTTTTAGGCACTAGGAGTACTGGGCTGGACCACTCACTGGAACAAGGTTCAATAATTTCTTGTTCCAATAAGTTGTCCACTTGTTTTTTTAATTCGGCTTTCTGTGAATGCGGCATTCTGTAGGGCTTAACGTACACTGGTGCCACGTTTGGTTTCAATGTTATTGAGTGTTCATATAATTTAGTTGTTCCTAATTTATCACCCGGTAGGAAGAAAATATCTGCATATTTTGCGCAAATGGACTCTATGGACAATTGCTCCTCTTTATTTAAATGTTTCAGCGATAGCGAAGCGAATACCTTTCTGACACGATCAGCATTATTATTGGTTTCTTGAAATGAACATACATCATACTCGCTTGCTTTGTAAAGTGTTGGACTAATTGTTGTCAAGACTAAATCTGTCTCCGTGGTGTTTAAAATCCTAATTGGTATTTTCCCATTCGTGGGCTTAACTAAAGTATTTGCAACAAAGATCCCCTTTCGCAGTTCTGTTCCATTAACTACACATTCTTCTATCTCACATGTTCGAATAAAGTGAATAGACTCTGATCTTGCCGGTATATTAAAATGATTGTTTGTCATTATTAATGGTAATGATACCTTTGAGTTGTTATTCCATAGTAACAAAGTTTGGTTACCGTAATTTAATACTGATTTATACTTGCTTAAAAAGTCTTGTCCCAGTATGCCACTACCTTTACAAGGCAATGTTTTAAAAACATAGAACTTATGTTGTAGGGTCTGATTTCCAATAACTAGGCGCAAATAAGCATATCCTATAGCCTGTACTTTGCCCCCGATGCCGTTTACAAGTGTCTTCTCGATATGGATTGGAATGTTTTGGTCGAGAATTTGTTTATACTTTATGACAGATATGGATGCACCGGTGTCTACTAATAATTGGTATGAATAATGGTTATGCGATTTTATATTTACGTAGCCTACGTTATTGCATGATAAAATTATATTTTTAGTCCCGAAAAAACTGGTCCTCATTCCGCTGTTCTGTTTCTGTATTTTCCTGCGTTTCTGAGTCATCCAATGTATGTATGTGTTGATCCCTGGAGGTGCTATAATTGGACCTACCTCTGTTTCCATGAAATGGTCGGGTGGACCGGCGCCAGCTTGCCTGCGATCCTCTCCGAACCTGATCCTGCTGTTCGTCTTGGTTTTGGATAACCTGTTGATTGCCACGTGCGCGTCCTCTACCTGCGTATGAGAAGCGGCCTCTCCGCTGTGACCAGTTATAAGACGATCTCCCTCTATAATTCATCGTTAAAATATCGGAAGATGTTGATGGACTTGTTATATCTTCATCGATGGCCGCCTGTACTGCATCTTTCAATGATGTAAAATTTCTGGCTGAAATTATTGTACTAAGTCGTCGATTTCTCAATCCATCTGAGAAACATTTGATAGCTTGCTTCTCATTAATTGGCTTTAAAACTTTCAAACTGGCCTCGTTGGCCCCCGATTGAGAGATCGTCAAATCAACAAACAATTCCGTAATTTTTTTGCCGAAATCATCGATTGATAAATCGTTTTGCCTAAGACTTTGCAGCTTTCGTTGAATTGCTGTAGCCGATTTTTTAGGCAATAACTGAATCTTCAAGTCAGCTATAAAGTCGTCAATATTGACATATGAAGTCGCTAATTTCAATTTTGCGGTCTGTGAGAGTCTATTTTTTAATACGAAATTTAACAGTTTTCCTTGTGAATTTTCGTCTAACTCTGTTTTGTAATACTCTATGCCATCTATAAGTTGCTTTACGCTAGCCTCATCGTCTGTACAAACTGGTAATAAACTTAAAGCAACTTTTAAATCAAATTTACAAGTAGTTGCCATTTTATCTGCCGTACTAGGTTTCTGTGAGCACAATTCTAATATTTGTTCATATGAATGATCAAAATTTGCGCAAAGCTCGTGAATATGCGAACATTCACTCTCACATACGGTGCTTTTCGATTTTGAATAATATTCTAAAAATAAGTTGTACTCTTTTACTAAGTTGTCTGCCTCTGCTAATTTTACGACTATAATGTTACCTTTTCTTCTATCTGGACCTATCTTTATCAAATATTTTCTGATTTCAATTAACTTGTCGTACAATGTTTTTAAGTTTTCTGCCATTTAACATAAATACTTATTTCTATTTTCTTAGTAGGTACTGAATTACATACCATTATTTTATACTGCATACACTCCAGCGTTCATTTTTTTTTCATTTGTCACTTATTTTAGTCCACTAAAATAATGTCATGTATATTTTATGCTATTACACGTTTACTACTAATAGAGAATAGACAACACCTTATATATAACCACGCACTGACACATAACGAATACAACTTTCGCGCACTTTTCTTCGTAAACCCTGGGTTTTTAACTCTTCAGATGACGTCCTCAGTGTCCTTCTTGTAGCCTCTGGCATTCGTCCGCATTTCCTCTGCGTCAGCTCTACGTCTCCATATAGAACATCGTAATCTGTCCTTCCTGATCTCATTACCCATCCATTTCTGATGGCAATTCTTGTAGATTCTGAAGATACCATACAAAAACGCCAACGATGCTATAAGAAGTAACACGATTAAAATGATGTTTGTTGTGCTGGCATGTATCGTCAGCTGCGTGATGTCAGCGCTGTTACTTCCACCTGCTGCGTTTTGTGGAACTATAACTTCTTCCTTCGTATTAGTTGTACCCATTTTGTGATTGTCGTGGTAAATATTCACAAAATAGAATAGTGACCACGCTAAGTCCCAGTACGAGATTGGTCTCGTTACAATACATTGCGACACCCGTTTTGGTCAAAGAAATGTAAACATACGCTGCTAGCGTTTACGCTGTCACGGTCGCCATGTACGGATGAGTGGTATTAGGAGTAAGTGATACAACGAATGCTGTTGCTATACTGCCCTTTATTATAAAAGAACACAAGTTTATATGGTTACATTGACATCTCCCTCTCACAAGTTTGTGTTAGTTGTCCGTGTTTTCCCGAGTGATAGGAGTTGCCCATTGAATATTTGTTTAAGCGATTGTACATATATTTCTATAATTCCAGCTCTGTTTAAACAAGTAGTATTGATACGTTCAAGGCTTTATTTGTTTAGGTATACGATATCTATTATTCTTTAAATAATATCTCTTACTAAGAAAATAACTGCACTGGGTTTCTATCTAATTCTTTCACTGTCTCAACTATAAAACTCTGGAACGTGCTTTCCCGGAACTATTCCACCGGAACTATTTATCCGGAACTATTATTTGTCCCCTCATTCATAGCTCGGTGTTCGTCGTAGTTATTATATTAAAATTTCAGTCTCATTTAGAATTTGCTATTTATAATATTTATTAGTTTATTGATTTTGAAATTATTTATGTATTTTATTAGTTAGGTAGTTTATTAATATCCGACTTGAATTTTTGATCATTTTTTTTTGTACCTACCACTGTTGTGTCCTTTTTAACCCAAAGGTTGACTGGTAGAGAATGCCTTGCTGCATTAAGTCTTAATTTATAACATACATTAAGTCATTAAGTCTTAATTTATTACGTACATGAAGTTTAAATACATAAATAAATAACATTATAACCATTGTACATGAAGTTTAAATACATAAATAAATAACAATGTGAATGTGGAAGAACTTTATCTCAAAGAGAACTCTATATAAGAACTTAAATAGGATTTCTCCCATTCCGCATCCTACTTTAGTTGAACAGACCAGTTTGTTTTCAGTGTTATTGAAAGTTTGCGTGAGCGTACCACGTACGAGTACAACGTACTAGCAGTAAAGATAAACAGCAACGGAACGATCGGGGACTTGTATCGCGATACGGGCTTATTTCAGACTATTGAACAGATAAAATAAAATAGTAGATTTGCATACAGACCGAGTGTGAAATCGGTTAGATAAGCAAGGAAAGTAAAGAACGAAAAGCTTATAACCGAAATACCTGAATTTCGAATCGCTGTTGATCGCAAAAGAAACAAAAATCTGTAAAAAGGTGCTATTTTACCGAATCTACATGTTGTATTTGAATCACGCCTGTAGGTAATCCTCAGAACACCTTCTGTTTGCTAATAAAGGTGAAAGGTGATAAGGGCCAAACGTAATGCCAAGAATTGTCGACGGCGGGCACAATTTCAGCTTAAATGCAATCAATTGCAGACAGGGGTTAAAAGATATCGGGCAATTCCTGATAGAAAATTCAAAGTGCGATTTGTGCCGGCTTCACGATTAGCAAAGGCTTTGTAGACAATGGACCGCGAATAAGGTATTCTGTTCCGATCCTATTCTCGTGATGCTAAGATTTGTATTTGTCACGACTTTTATAAAAGGAATCCTATTGTGGGATTCTTAAAGATAAAGCGTTCATAATACGTTTCTTATGTATTTTCCATAGGCTCATTTATAAATTATTCGCGACTGTATCCCACAAATAAGTAGACAGCTGTGAATCTACATTTCACGTTTACACCGAAAACTCGAAACCAGAATTCGTGGCTTGGTCACAATGATATTCTAGTAAAAGGTTTCGTTATACACTCACAAAACAACCGAAATAAAGTGTTCCGCAAAGCAGCGGCAACACACATACACACTTTTCATTCATCTGACATAAAATTTTTACTTCAAGTCGAAAGGGATGGCTTGATAAAACCAACAAGAAAAAAAGAGACCAATGTTTTTTTCTTTTTTTAACCTCCAAATATCAGAATATTAGAAATTTTTTTTTAGTAAATTGAGGTGTATTGCGTACTTACATATGGTATGAGATCCCTTCTGTTTTATGTACTTTGGTATCATAATTGGTACACTTTCTAAATACTCGATGGCATTTTTTTTATTTTATTTTTGTTTCAACAAAGCGTATCGCTCTTCACCATGCGTGACATATACTAAAGACTATACGTCCCAATTAGGACGTATTCGAGTGTTCACAATGCGCACGCTCATAACATATCTGTTTACTAGAATATGATTGCTTGGTCAGGTGTGAAGCATCGTGCTAATTATTGCCATACATACAAAAGATAAATACATGAGAAACGGGCAATCAGTTTGGCAAGTCAGAGAAAACGCATGGTTGGAATACACATTAATATGGAATATAAGTATAACATAATACCTGCTCATTAATATGGAATACAAGTAATACGGCTGTAGAAGCATTATTCTCAATTAATGACAGAATAACGTAAGTCTAAATGCTGATAATGTTTGCGTCCATCGAGAGATGGGAACAGGAATGTTTACATTAAGTTGCCAAAATTCTCCAGCTCAACTTAGGCATAGAATAGAATAGAATATACTTTATTGTACACCAAAAAGAGCATTAGAGCATTTAGACGATTCATAGATACGTCATTGCTTTTATAAGCGACGTTTGTGCAATTTGTTGTATAGTTTAACTATATTAAAAATTGCACAAACATCGCTTCATTGTATGAAAAAGTATTCTTTTGTATGTAGGATTACATTACATATTTACATTACGACTTCAAAACTGCTTAACAGATTTTGATTGCAATTATCATTTTTGTTTATGAGATTCTCGCGACCCTAGGGTCCCGGACCTGGATCGCGGATAAATTTGAAAGAGAGTTACCGCGGCCCTGGCACAAGCATTTGAAGGAACACGGGTGGGTTTTAGTCAGTCAAAGTCTGACACGCCCTTCCGTCCGCTTCACCCAGAGCGGAAGAAGTAATTTAAAAAAAAGAAAAAATATATGTCCCGGCCCTTGAAAGGCGTACCAGGCAGGGGCCGAACCCAACTCGCAGAGGCCGTGTTAGACATGAAGAATGAAATTATTAGGAAAACTACTTAAAGACGAGTAATACATAAGAATCTGTTCATCAGTTTATTATTCATGTAGCTAAGTATAATGCTGTCGAATTTCCTCATGACATACATACGACCGATGAGTCGTGGCCTGTCTGAAGTTAGCGCCAATGGTTGCGCAGAACACAGATAGAGAACCAACTTTACGAACCAAATGGCTGTTTTCTTCACCAGTGTACATGCGCGAAAGTTCGCAAAGCCTATGCTCAGATCAGCCACAACTGATCGGTCGTACTGCATGAGGAAATTTTAGCACTGTTGTCGTATGACAAAGTGCAAGGGTCTAAAAACACTGACTTCTGAATCGTGTAATATATTAGAACGTGTTTTAAATGCCCACCACATGTCTTGTCACCAGTATAATCATGAGGATAGGAAATGTTTAAGGCATTTCGTCAACGGCTGTAATTGTTGAAAAAATTTAACATGTGCATTAGCGAGCGTAGAATAGAATAGAATAGAATAAAATACTCTTTATTATGTACACCAAATATGTTACAGAAAGTATAGATGAAGAAAAAAAAAATACGCTGGGTGACACAATGGGCGGCCTTATCGCTAAAAGCGATCTTTTCAAGACAACCTTTGGATGGATTTTAAAAAAAGAAAGGAAAGAAAGTACTGTAGGTAGTCTATTGGTGTACTATTTATATATAAAATAAATACATATATATAAATATACTATATATAAAAATATATACAGTTATAAGTATGGAACAAAAACATAGAATTCAAGAAAACAACTACTAAAGAGAGAGGTAGTGATTCTTTACCATAGTTTTAAAAATGGGCAGAGATTGAGCACGCCTTATTGACACGGGCAAAGCATTCCACAATCGCACCGCTTGTACCGTAAAAGATTTGTCGTAAAAGCTGGTGGAATGCATCGGCATCTCTAGTCCCAAGTTTTCCGAAGTAGGTAGTTCGCGTGGCTGATTTTTTATATATAATTTAACAATATTTGTATTTATCGTAAATACTGTTAGATTACACTCTCCTTGAGTGTAAAATTTGTCGCTAGAAGGAGAGTTTAAAATTTGTCTGTTAGAAATTTATGCAAATTGGAATTGTACCCGACGGAGACCCGGTATGAGCGAGCTCTTGGCCAAATAGCAACCGCGGCGATCGATTGAACAGCGAATTTAAGCTGAGAGTCTGAGAGCCTATCATTCTTTGCATATTGAGCTTCTTGACTCAAAGTGCACGTTTTAACGTCAGTGTTTGCAAATATCAATGGCAGAAGTCTTTAGTTTGCGTTGCTTCGAGCTAAACGTTTATATTTATACTGATTTTTAGATTTTAGACTTTGCTGTATCTAATACTAGCTGTCCCACGCGGCTTCGCTCCCGTCAACTGGCTACCTACCTACCCATCAACCCTACCTACTCTACATACATGATTGTTGTGTAATTAAACCGTTTACGCAGCGCACGCAACGGAAGCTCTCAAAAAGGAATAATTTTGCCCGTTTTTGCAACATTTTTCATTTATGCTCTGCTCCTGTTGGTCGTAGCGTGATGTGATATAGCCTATAACCTTCCTCAATAAATGGACTATCCAACACAAAAAGAATTTTTCAATTCCAACCAGTAGTTTCTGAGATTAGCGCGTTCAAACAAACAAACAAACAAACAAACTCTTCAGCTTTATATAATACTAGCTGAACCTCGCGGTTTCACTCGCATCTTTGATTACTACTCCGCTCCTATTAGTCATAGCGTGATGTTTTATAGCCTATAACCTTCCTCAATAATCGGGCTATCGAATAGTGAAATCATTTTTAAAATCGGACTAGTAGATCCTGAGATTAGCGCGTTCAAACAAACAAACAAACAAACAAACAAACAAACTCTTCAGCTTTATAATATTAAGTATAGATTAGTAATTAGTAATTAGTAATTAGTAATTAGTAATTAGTAATTAGTATTAGTATTAGTATTAGTATTAGTATTAGTATTAGTATTAGTATTAGTATTAGTATTAGTATTAGTATTAGTATTAGTATTAGTATTAGTATTAGTATTAGTATTAGTATTAGTATTAGTATTAGTATTAGTATTAGTATTAGTATTAGTATTAGTATTAGTATTAGTATTAGTATTAGTATTAGTATTGGTATTAGTATTAGTATTAGTATTAGTATTAGTATTGGTATTAGTATTAGTATTAGTATAGATTAGTATAGATAACTGGGGTGACATGATGAAAGGTCTAGTAGAAGGTAAGCTGTGACAGAACCATGGCTTATCTCCTAAATAAATTAAGAAATTATAGTTAGAAAGAAAAATATCCCGTACAGAAGACACGAGCAATAAGAAAAAATATTAATAATAACCCCGTGCGAGACCCAAAATACTCCTGCCTCAGCATGTGCAGCGATATCCAAAAAGAAAACGGTGCGCTAGTATTCTGATAAGGCCCACTGTTGTCACTGATGCCACGTGGACGACGGAAACGAAAGCGGTAAGGCTTAGCACGCATTGCGATTTATATTCGCGCGATTTTTTTCTACCCATTCTGTGACCTATGGAAAAGTATGAAGTTGCACGCATTGCGGAAAAAAATCGTGCCCAAATAGTACAAAAAAATTCGCGAATAAAAATCGCAATGCGTGCTATGCCTAACGGTAGTTTCTTCGAAATAAAGTACACCTACGCATATTCCTCACACCAAAGACAGTAGATGCGACGTGGTTATATGAATATAGCAAACAATGTAACCGACACATTTGATGTTCAGTCATATCAAATCAAATAAGAGCCACACACGGCCTTCATTTTTGTATCGAATAACCAGAATACATTTTTTGCAAATTCCGATAAGTTATATCCGTTTTTGTTACCCACGCTTTTCGAGGACTGGCTGACCCAAATGTTTAAATATTTGGTTCGTTGGGCAGATAAATGTCCTTTATTGAGGTATATAATGGTATTTGTGGTTCTTTAACTTTATTATTTCTTTTATAATGGAGCCCTTTCCCAATAGATATTTTTTGAACTCCAAAAATCGTATTTTATTATCGGTTTAAGAGCGGTACTTACGTAAATCGATCAACAAGTCTCTAAAGATTAAAACAGGTAGCTGTCTCAATATATCCTGGTATCGACCAATGCGTCGAATCCTCAATGTGTAACAGACTGTTTTTTTGCCTGTAAAAGGACTTTGGGAGGAATTTCCACTTACGCTTTAAGAGCGGCCATCCAAACATGATGGGAATATTGTAGTTCCATCAATCTTGGCTAAGGTAGCCATAGTTAAGTGATTTCCCGCGGGAACCTTTTATTTTTACACGCTATTTACTTTCTGATGTATTAGTAGAGCATATTTAATTTGGAAGAGATTAATTTTCCTGAGTCAAACAATGCTATTTTTTTTTCTATAATTGTTTTAAGGGTTCCGTACCCAAAGGGTAAAAACGGGACCCTATTACTAAGACTCAGCGGTCCGTCTGTCTGTCTGTCTGTCTGTCCGTCTGTCACCAGGCTGTATCTCACGAACCGTGATAGCTAGACAGTTGAAATTCACAGATTTATTTCACAGATTATGTATTTCTGTTGCCTCTATAACAACAAATACTAAAAACAGAATAAAATAAAAACGTTTTTTTATCGAAACAAACCCTTCGTGCGCGAGACCGACTCGCACTTGGCCGGTTTTTTTTATAAAACTTTGGTTCATTACCATCAGTACCATCAACCTTGATTGGCTGATAGAGTCTAGGTCTAAGACTCCCTATGTACCTTTTCGTTGCATGAAGTTTTAATTAATAAATAGTGCATACGCTTGAAACATATTTGAAAAGAGTCCTCATTTGGCTGGAAAAGGCGCCCGGGTATTGCAGGTATACTCGTAGACAGTGGTGTCTGCTTAGATACCATCAGGCCAGACTATATGTTTGTTTGCCAACTTTTGGCATCTAAAAATGCTTCCAAAATTGAAAAAAATGTAGGATTCGTTTGACGAATCGACCAACATTAATCGCAATAAACTCCGTCAGATGACTGATATTCACGTAATCCGGTATTTGTATAAAGATACACACATATACGTATAAGCCGTATAACCGTTCGGTAGAATACCGGTACAGGCGGTACAGAGGTATTGCCAACGGACGTGCCTCCTACATGTTAGTAAACAAATTGAAACACGGCCACGGCACGTAGGGGCGTACGTTCGTTATTTATTTCGCCCCCGCTCTGGATTGACAACACTAACAAATCGGCCTGTGTGAATAATGTCAACGTGTGAATAATCACAGTGATAATGTTTTTTAAGCACTTTATTTACACTTACTTCAATTATGACGTGATTGTAGAGCTACCGTAAAGTTGACTTAACACTTTAATTTTTGTTTAAGGTCTTTTTAATTCAATAGGGACAAAGATTATAAATGCCTCAATGTACGTGGAAGGACTGAAAAGGTTAAAGATCAAGAATGTAACGCCATGAATATTCGAGGCATCCCGTGCAAAGTCGAACACCTTTTTGAGATTTCCAATAGAAAACCTTAATCACAGGTACAGACATACCTACATTCTTTGAATGCTTTAGGTATAATTAACAACACAGTACAAACCCTTTTTCATTTAATCAGGAAAATACCAACTCGCGGTAAGAGTAGGTATTCGGGGTATTTAATACCTAATATTTTTACTCAGTTATAAACAGATATGGTCCCGTTGCCAGTCACGTAGGACACGTAAAAACCGTAGGATTTTTTTTAAAATTATGGACAAACGTTTGAAACTTCCCTAGGGTACCACTTATGTAAATAATTAAATATAACCCACGTAACTACAAAGCGCAATACAACATCAAACGCAAAATGTATCGAAATCGATACATACGTGTTAACTTTGATTTTAACAACAATTGCTCCAACGAACCCTATAGGGAACAATCGGAGCAATTTAACAGGAAACGTTTGAATAATGAACTAACTCGAATCCCTAAACCAATTCTCTGCGGAGAAACCAACTCGAGTCGGATAGCTTACTTATAACCTCGAAATGTGCGGGTTCCGCTTCTTACGGAAAAGAAAGGCTTGGGAAACAAACGAAACAATACGTTAGAGTATTGTTTGCGGTTTCAATTTAACCATGGCCTTGATTAGCGAATTGGAAGTGGAGTATGTGAACGGTTTATCTTAACAATGTAGCGGAATGTTGTTCAGTGCGCGTAATCGCTACAATGCTTAACTTGCTGCGCATTGTAGTGGCATTTCTCTAAAGTACGGTGTTTATGTTAAATTAATGTATGGTTAATTAGTGTTACTGGTTTTCTTGGTTATAATATTGTGAATATTAGGTCTTTTTTATTGTAAGGTACTTTGCGTTAGTATAAGATGTATGTTCGTAAAGAAAAAAAAACATTTATACAAAAAAATACTACCGACTCCCAAATAAAAAAACCGGCCAAGTGCGAGTCGGACTCGCGCAACGAGCGTTCCGTACAAACCTCAGCTTAAAGGTATTATAGACCTGAGTATTTGATATGAATTTCAATTTAATACCTCCACGCGTTCATGAGGAAAGGGGTAGTAAGTTTGAAATTATTAAAAATATTTTTATTATATGATGTAACGAAAAATTTACGGGGTTCATAATTGTTCCTTTATCTGTGCTACAAGACGTTGCTTCGTACCAAATTTTAAGATTCTGAGCTCACGGGAAGTACCCTGTAGGTTTTGATTCCCTTGCGAGTGTCGAAAATTTGCGGCATTTTGCGACATAAACGGCTGTATCTTTTGATTGCGTTGGCTTAGAAGTTTGATTTATACGCAACTTTACGGGACATTAGACGTGAATATTTGATATAAATTTCAGCTTGATACCTTTACGCGTTCCTGAGAAAAAGGGTCTTGACAGACAGACAGACGGACGGACAACAAAGTGATCCTATAAGGGTTCCGTTTTTTTCTTTCGAGGTAGGGAACCCTAAAATCTAGAAAGTGAAAAATTACTTTATTTTTGTAAGTCTGCATCTTTGGTAGGTACCAATTTTTTTCTTTATGTACACCGACTTATAAAAATAAAGTAATTTTTCGCGTGATGTTATGTTATGAAATGGTATAAACAATAAACAGACATGCGATTGCAGCAATCCCGAGAGATTTGCCGTTACTTATTGAAGAGTTATGTTGCATATCTCCGAAGTTCTTTATTAGATCTTCAACAAATTAAAATGGCACTAATTTGAGCACAAATTCTATCAAACAAAAAATCGGATCACAATTGACGGAGAAATCGGTGAAAAAAAAATAATCTAAAGTCGAACATAGAACCTCCTCCTTTTTGGTAAGTCGGTTAAAAATGAGGATGTAAAGATCACAATCAGATCGTAATACCTTTCTGTAATTTCTGCCTACTTACTAAAATGGCTTGAGTTGATGTATCTATCTATATTGTGAAATTGTTTGATAAAATTGTTCATGGCCTTTCACCGCAGCCCTTCCGTAGGTCAAGAGTTCAAGACTTTATCGGAACTCATTTCTAGTGGGTGGTCGTACTCGTGCGATTAAAATTGACGAGTCGTGAATAATCGACGACAATATCGCCGGGTCACTTCACTACATATACCTTGTATATTCACAACGTACAAAAGATTTTGGTACCGATTTTTTTAACACGTTTTTATATGTATGTATCTATGTAACGGAATCTTTGAACGTGATTTTCAACAATTTCAAAATCAAAATATATTTTTTTTCTCACATATGCCTACATGAGCACTTATAAACGTCGACAAAAGGTGCACGGTTCGGGTTGGTCGTTTCCTATGGAAAAGAACTGGCAAGAAACTCCATGGTTACTCTTTTAAAAATGGTTTGGTTTTACTACAGGTTTTACAATATGCCCATGTTACAGCATTAATACTTAGATATGGTGCTCCATTGGTGTAATTGCTGTAAGGCGTTCCAGTGCGAGGATAAACTAATAATTTGGGCGCACGGTTGGCGCAGTGGTTGAGCGATTGACTGCTACGCTGCGTGTCGCGGGTTCGATTCCCGCACGGAACAAATATTTGTATGACCTACAGATAGTTGTTCCGGCTCTGGGTGTTGTGTATGTGAGTTTATATGTTTGTAAACGCACCCACGATACAGGAAGAAATTCCTAGTGTGGGGCAAAGTCCATTAAAAAAAAAAACATATTGGGGACAACGTAGGCCCGACAATAAGTCGTAAGAAACAAAAACAAAAAGATTATATATTATATAAACAAAAGACAAAAAAAGAAAATAAAATGAATTAAAAAGTTCAAGTCAAGTTCGTAACAAGCATCTAGAAGGCCTACAATGTTCACACATTCACAAAACAATCGGTAAAAGAATCTATACAAAGGTAAAACAAAGTATAAATTCAAAACGTTGCATTAATTTGCAAATTTGCACACTAATCAAGGACTGATGACAATGCAAATGCAATAATTTAAATAGCTTGTCCCATTTACCTTACCGGGATCATCAGGATTAGCGATTGAACTAAAAAGTAAAAATAAATAATAGTTCAAAAAAAGAACTCGAAAACACGCTTTAATAGTTAACCAAACTAAAAAGTAGAAAATAAATTTAAATTAAGAATAGTGTGATTAACAAAAAAAATATTTTATTGCCAAAAAGCGTGGAGTGTTTTTTGAGTAGTTCAAAATGACTACTTTTATACTACTATATTTTACTTTATTGACAGATATAGGGATATCCGTCAATAAAGTTATATATTAAATAAATAATAATACAAAATAAATAATAAACAATAAAGTTATATATATATTTAAATTTATTGAAAATTATTTTCTACTTTTTGTTTGGTTTTCTATTAAAGTGTGTTTTTGAGTTTTTTTACTTTATTTATATTATCACTCAAAGAATAGAGTTGGGGCGAACACGTCACTGTTTCGAATTCGTTATTGAAAAACAAGATCACGATTCACAAACTTGCCCCAACATAGTTGTGGTCGGCTGTCAGATTAACCGCAGACGCAGTTGAATACCACGATTCACAAATCACTCAAATAATATTTTTTTAATATTTCTAGGACCAGGTATATTTATCTATTTAGCTAGTTATGTTCCACTCTGAGTCAAGGCACACCTCTCTTATCATTTTTAAATCACACTTATATATCACACTAACATTAAAATGCGAAAGTTTGTGAGTGCGTGTGTGTGTGTTTGTATGTTTGTTACTTCTTCACGCTCAAACGGCTGGACGGAGCTGGATGAAATTTGGTACAGATATAGATTACAGTCAGGAAATGCACATAGGCTACTTTTTTTCCCGGGAATATGTTCTCTCGAGATAATTTTCGACATTCACGCAGGCGAAGCCGCTGGCAGAAGCTAGTAATTATATAATTTCACGGTTGATGTCGTTCCAGACATCTCGTCTGTCCGTTTCACCCCTAAACATTCATCATGTAATATTTTAAAAACGTTGTTATTACTCCCAGTAACCTTGTAGAAGATTAATTGATCCAAATTAGAAAGATTCCACCAAAATGTTAGCTAGTAAATCCAACTTCATCGGATATTCGTCTGCTAAAACCGCGGCACATGATAACATGACGTCACGGGAAGTAATTACTGGTCGGGAGCGGAGTCGTGTGTGAAATTAATCAAAATCTGCGCGGGACACGATGGCTGTTTACTCAACACCGTTCGCCTTGATAAGGGTAGCGGTAGAGGTACCACCACAGTATAAATATGGACGAACAGTACGGAAACTAACCTACAAACGCTCGAAACGGCACTCACACAAACATGCGCATCATCGCTTACCATCATGTGAGATAGTGGTCAAGCGCGAGCCTATCAATAAAAATAAAATAAAAACGACGAGACCCCTACGCAGCCCGCACTACTAAAAGCATCGCGAACGCGATATTTACGCCCCAATGTTAACGCAGTACTGGCTGTGCGCCCGCTCGATCCCAATATATCAATAATGAACCTCCTTTTGAACAGTTTTGTGTGTAAAATATTCTTTGATTTACATATGCTATGTTAGTTATGAAGAAATTCCATCCTTCAATTTTTCTGTGTAAAATATTTTTAAACTACAAGTCGTTTTGGAGGAGTTTCCAAAAGTTGCGAAAAAATATCGTGTTGTATTTTTTTTTATTAAAGCAAAACTATTAGTTACACGAAAAAACCTTGTGTTCAAAATTATGCACACGAATCAATAATATATATATTTTTTAAACCTTTTAACCTAGCCGTTACTAAGGAGTATGCTTTAGAAAGTTACCGTTTTACGGCACTAAAGTGTATGTAAGCCCTTAATGCATAATACATACCCTTTAATGCCGTGCATAATTTTGAACAAGGTTTTTTCGTGTAAGTAATAGTTTTGCTTTAAGAACGTAATTAACAACACACATTCGCAACTTTTGGAAAGTCCTCCAAAACGAATTGGATGTTTAAAAATATTTTTATACAGAAAAATGGATGGCTGGAATTTCTTCATAACTAACATAGCATATTAAAATCAAATAATATTTTGCAAACAAAACTGTTCAAAAGGAGGTTCAATATTGATATTTTGGCATCGAGCGGGCGCACGGCCAGTACTGCGTTAACATTGGGGCGTATATAGCGCCTTAAGGGTCTCTTCGATGCGCATGTTTGTATGAGTGTGTCGTTTCGAGCGTTTGTAAGTGGTTTCCGTACTGTTTGTCCATATTTATACTGTGGTACCTCGGTGTCATTGTTACCTACCTACTAGTACTTCGGTACCTTTAGTCTTTTAAAAGCGTTTTTTTTTGCTGCGTAATTGCGAAGAGCTGGCACGGTGATCAGTGCTCTTTCTTTCTCTTTGAAAAGATATACGCTCTGTGGGAATAATTAGAGGACGGGATTATAATTGTAGGGACTTACGAACTACCACCGGGTGACTTTTAATGCAGTAGCAGTGGAAACTAACGAACAATTTTAACTATGGGATACACTCTGAAATATGCAAACAAGCGGTTGTTCAGAAGGTTTACGTTCGCTTAAGAAGTTACCAAAATCTAACAGCAGATTTTTTACACGACTGCCCAAAAAAGGAGTGTTATGTTTTCAGGATTCATGTATGTTTGTACGTTTCTTTATTCCACCATAACTTCAAAATGGCTTAACCGATATCAATGTATGTGGTATCGTTAGAAGCGTTGCATTATCCCGGCCATCCCGGATAACAAGGGCTGGTGAAAATTTAAATAAATGTAATGGGTGAGGTACATGATAGTATTATCATCGTCTAGGGCTTGCTTAGTACGTAACAAAAATATATAACAGTAGTACCTATTCAGTATGCATTCGTTCACTAATAACATAACAAAAGACATAAAATAAATATAACAGGAGTATATAGTACTATTTAATATACCAAAGCAGAACTTAAAAAAAGGTGTGCGTTTGCAAAACTATCATTTTATCACTAAAAGGTATGGAATAAAAAATAAATAATTAAAAACAAGCCTGCCTTGACAAAAAGTGAATGAATAAATTTGACAAAAAAAAAAAAAACAAGCTAAATGACTCAATGGCTTGTTTTTATTAAAAAAATATTGACCTCGATTTTTCCATATTTTTGAGTGCATTGCACCATCTGAAAGATTGCCAATGAACTAAAAGTCACCTGTGCCTGTTCAAAAGCAGTCTTCATTTACTTTTATCTCCAACACCATCGGTGATGTTGTTTAGATGCAATCTCTTAATCTACCGTTTCGATATTTGGACGCAACTTCAAAGACTTTCAGTACAGAGAGATATAACATTTTACAGAGTAAATAATTCAGTGTCGCGTGAATATTTATTATTTCCCCTTTCATCATTAATTCGTCTGATTCCTTCTGAAGGAATTCGACGCTACCGATTTGTTCTAAATTTAGTCTTCTTAGCGAACATGGATTTATATTTAGAAACGTTAAACCACCTACGCTGGGTGTCTTTGATGTGAAATGTCAATTCTAATCAATTTCGATCCACGAAAAGGTGTCAAGTAAAATCGCACAGTGTTTGATCGCAACCAAAAATATTCCCTGTTCTGTTTATTATGTAAAATGAACAAGAAATGCGTTTTAAATGCTAGAGTACCATTTTCAAATTTATTTACATTATGTTAAATGTACTACGTACTAGAGGAGACTCCTCAACTCAATTGTTTGTAACACGCGTTAGAGCGCGCGTACCCCAACTCACTTAGTCTGTGGCAAACGCTCGCTGCAACGTAACAAGTTTGAGTACTAAGTTTTGTTTCTTACAAAATGCCTTCGTGTGTATTGAGATACTGTTCAAACAACTAGAGAAATATAAATAAAAGTCAAGGAATGAATTTTCAACGGTAAGTTGAAAACACGCTTAATTTAATTATAATATGTTATCAATTTATTGTATCTCGTGACGTCGTGTCACCACGGAGGCGAGAGGGCGGCCATGTTTGTGTAAATGTCAAAGAGTAAGAAAAAGTGTATCTGCGCGCATTGATTGTTTATCTGTGAGAACATAACCGCACCCCCCCTGCTTGCCCCGCTGTCACAATATTTTGTTTGAAATAGCTTCTCTAGTACGTAGTACATTTAACTCAATGTTTATTTATTACTTTCATAATATATACCTATTTGTTTGACCTTTACACGACAACCCTATTACGTACCATTTGACTATTGAACTAAATTGCATATTTTACCCAAAGGACGCAATAGTAGAATGTGGTTTTTTATCAGTGATATAACCTTATTACGAGGAATATTTCTCTGTTAGTCACAAATCCCACTTTTGAGTTTTTATGCAAAAAAAAAAACGAAAATTTGAAAAAAAAATTAAAATTACTTGGGGGCCAAGTAATTTTAAAGGTATTTTCCAAAAATAAAAACCAACAAACATGCCTAAAATCTCAGACGGAAAAAATAATCTTAGGCGGTTAATTTCACAGAATTTAAATTAAAAAAATTATGGTCCCAGTCACATAAGTTTTATTATTTTTTTAATAAAAAAAGTACTGGAAATTGTCTCTTGGGTGTTGTACTCTAGCATTTTAAATGCATTTCTTGATCAGTTTACAAAATAAACAGCATAGGAAAATTTTTGGGTCCGATCAAACACTGCGAAACGTAACAATTCTTAACAGTTGCTTAATCTCCACAAAGATTTTTGTCTGATGAATGGTGTATAAAATGTTACTGTCACAGATATGGAACAAACAATAAATTCCTGATAGTGTCACAAATTTGCTCCAGAAATCTTTGTTATTATAGGTCTAGAAAGCCTCTTATATTTCTAAGACGTTGCTGAACTTTCTGAACATCGATAACGTAATGTAATTTATTATGTACGTATGTTCGCTACTAAGGCGGCAGCCGACACTCAGTGAGATATATACGTTATTTATTAGCCCAGCTAGACCGTCGACTTAAGGCGCTAGCCCGAGCAAAACGCCGCGCTAGCCGTTTTTCGTGCAGTTTTTAGGAGCTATCTACTCGTTATTTAAAATGAAATATCAACTAATAAAAATACATTAAATTTCTACATATTATTGATTCCAAAATTGTAGAAGTCTTTTTTTTTTAAATGTAGTATATGTTTCACTAATCTCCTTCCAACAAAACCATAAAAATGAGAAATAATGATTGATAGCATGCATCTCCTCGTAAAGTGTTCATTAATTATTTTTTGTACTAACACTAATGGATAGACAATTTGATAACGAACATTTTGGTAGATTTTTTTTTTTCAAAACACCAATATTCGATTTTATAAAGAAGTTATTCTAAAATCTGGGCGTATTCACTACTGTAATTCATGCGCCACGAGTGCCGCTAGGCCAATAGGAATGCTCAAATCTCATGCTGATTTTTTGGTCAGGGTACGGCCTTAAGAACAATGACTGGTATTAAATAAAAGAAGAATTGAAACAACGCAGTCATAGTAGCGTATCAGACTCATTAGATAAAGTAGACGTATTGATAGATGATCCAGAGCCAGACAAGACCAATCATGCTGGATTATTTGTAATTCATTGCCAATATGGCAGAAGGGCCACCAAGCCTCTAAAGCCTCCCACCAGGCCCCCCGCAACCTTCACCACCTGGTGAAGGTTGCGGGTATCCACTGGATGCGGGACGCACAGGGCCGGTCATTGTGGCGACGCTTTGAGGTGACCTATGTCCAGCAGTGGACGTCTGTCGACGGATATGATGATGTTTATGATGGCAGAAGGGTGAAACTAGTAATGAATATAGTTTGACAAAAAAACAGCTGTTTAGTACATTTATGTTCGCAAACTCAACAAAAATTAGGGAAATGATTTTCTTTCCGATTTCAATGTTGCTCCCTTGCTTGAATTTATTAATGTTTATGAGTAATTTCACCATCTTTAAGATCACTAATAATAAAGTCAACTTACAAATAACTAACTATATCTAAAGTTGTATTTCAATTTATTAATGTTTCTTAAGTTAAACAAGCGTAATCTTTTGATTAAAACCATTCTGGGGATAGATCTGTTAGAAAGTTTGTTTCTAATTGTAGGTCTAACAGACTTGTCAGTAATTTCTAACTTTACAGACTTCGACTGGGTCTGTTTTCTAGAATGATACTCGAGCTTAAATGTCGATTTAAGTAAGAACAAGATTTAATTCGTTCTGTATTTTTCGAATTCAGAATAACTTTTAGGTAGGCGTAGTTCTAAACAGGCGTTCTTTTAATGCATTGCTTTTTTTAAATCAGTCTTCCAAAATTCCATTTTCAAATTTAAATGTTTACAAGTTGCCAGCAAGCTGTGACAGTTGACATCACTAATTAACGTCACTACCACAACAAGCGCTTATGTCAATGTTATTAAAGGATGCTTTAAACCAAGATAATTCTATTTGCTAAGAAACTTGAGAACCATAATGCAAGCCTCATATATATTATGTCAACAGATCCCGTTATTATTATATTATGCGTAGAAAATATCAAAGGAAACTCTACTGACGCGTTACTCATGTTAAATTCAGCGATTTTCATGGCCTTGTGTTACAAAATCTAATAAAAATCTCGTAGCGAATATGTAACGTTGGCAATACCATCGACACGATTGCGTCGTTTCGGACTGCATCGGTTTGCTATAAAAACGATAGGTACAGTCAGCAATTTCACGGCGAGGCGATACCCGCTCGGTTTATACAGGCGTTCAGTGTCACCTGAGCGAGTACTGTTTGCACAACAACACTGATTCCGTGTAATCCCAAACAAATATTGACTTACATTTTACAAAAATATTGGATATGGCTGATCTTTTTACGTATGCTTACTTTAACTCGTAATGTTGTCAGTATATTGGTGCGTTTTATTGAGTTTTCATTTCAATATTTATCGTAGAAATGTTTAAGATTTCCCCTGAAACAATTAAAAACCTAATAGTAGTTTATGCAATGGTCATTTATTAGAGGTTATTAAAACACGTGTGATAATAATATCACGCGAGTGTTTTAATATCGTATTATATACTGTTGCATACACTATTTTATCTTCACTCATACAGTTGAAATAAAACTAAAGTGGAAACGGAAAAATATATGGTATGGCGGGCAATTTAGATTCTCATTGCGTATCGCACAGCGCGCGCATCCATAGACAATGACACTACTTTTCTGCATTAAGCCAATGAATTAAAAGGTAAAAGTATGCTATAAAAATTAAAAAGTTATTTTATGATGCAGTTCTTTGAAAATCGAAGGAAAATGTTGCACTGTAATGGTATTTTTTTTAAATTTTATTTATTATATATTACGTTGTGAGTGTAGATAAAATTCTAGGTACTATGGAAAAGGAACTATGTAGGTAATTTACAGTCAAGGGTAAGAACTGCATTCTTGCTCTCCCAAAACTCAAATTGCCGATGCACTTTTTGACCCTTAACTGTAAACTACCTACTACTTATTGTTTTATTTTTATATAAGAAGATAGGAAATGATTGCCAAAATAAATAATATAAAACCAAAACATCAAGGGCAGAGAGTATTTACCTACAGATACACACATTTAGGTTTTTAAATGTTTCAGAAGAAATCATTACCTAAGTAATCAAACGCCATCAGTGAGCACGTTTTTTAATAACATTAAGTATTGTTGGCCACCAAAAAAATATAAACCTAAAATTGTTAGTCCTTTTGTTCCAAATTCAAGCCAAAACACAAAAAAGAAATGTTTTAGCTGTCTTCGCAAGTCGTTAAATCGAACTGACAGTATCAAAACATTTAGACAGTTGTCTACGATTTCTTTATGTCTTGTTTCCAGAAAACCGTTTGTTTATGATCAGTGTTTTTTTGCAATTGCGAAATATTTTGCAATAAACGGATTAAACAATGTCTCATATAGTGACTCATAGTATTCATGTCCTGATTATAATTATAATCTTAGGTACATACGATTTAATCACTCTTAATAAAGATATTTTAAACATTGATGCCAGTTATATGTATAACACAGGTGTTATATTTCCACGTTTGGCGCCATTTTCCTTCGCAAGCCAGGTAGCCACATGGCTATATAAGGCCACAATAAAAATATCCAAGATAGCTAACACTCAAAAGTTCTTTTACACCTTCTATAAAAACATTGGTAGCCATGAGTTGTCCTACAAACGTATAGATTGCGTGAAATTAGAATTATATCAATGTGCTGGAATAAAACGTAGAAAATAGTATTTTTCTTTACAGAACAAGCAGACAAACAAAGCAATCGAAGCATTCGAATTACATTACAATAAACAATGTTGATACTTTGGGTGGTTTTCTAGAGTATATCTTGTTTCTTTTTTTATTTAAGACGACGACTAACGCCAACAACCTTATTGGAACAAAGCGTGTCTTAATCTTGCGAGTGTCACTGGCTATATTTAAATTGGAAAATAGAAAAATGGCTGATTTTGGGCGCCTTAATGTGGGGCTCAATATATTTTTTTCTTCCAAACCCATATGTGATTTCAAAATAAAGGGTTAGCAGTATTAAAATACCCATATCCTTAAATGTAATAAATTCGAAAAAAAAAAATACTAAGTTAGCGAAGAAGAAAAGCATGCTGTGCAGTCGGAGGATACGTCTAGTATTGGTCAGCCAGCTCGCGAATTAAATTCTCAAATCAAGTTTATTTTTATTTTTTCTTCAGAAATCGATACTGTTTCATGACCGGATCGACCCACAACGGGATTTTAACGACCAGATTTTATCGGTGTTGATATATGCAAAAGTTTTTCAACACACTTGCTCATAAAGTGGCTCTAATTACACCGCAATTAGGCCCATAATGACACCTGTTATCAAACTGTGACTTTTTCATTGCTATTATTCACAAGTGAGATAAAGAGTTTATTTTTAATTTATTGGTTGAGTTGCTTTGTTCTTAAAAAAGTTTCGATACAAAAAAGATCGTGCTCAATAGTACAAATGCAACACATTTCATGCAACTTCGTATATAAATAGATAATTTCAACTTGTACGTGTTTAATTAATAAAACTTTCACTTAAATATAAATTTTATTTCTGTCTGTAATAAAGAAAACTTGAAATTCCTCATTTTGTACGTGGCTAAAACGCTATCCGCGAAAAGCCACAAAAAAGATAACTCATTATTTTTAGTCTATGGCCGATCGCCATCGTTAGATGCGCGCGCATAGGAAAACTGATTAATTTTGCCCGCCATTGTGAAAAAAAAATTCACAACTCGTTTTCACTGTTGGAAATGATTTTTAAGTATTATTTTCTTCACAAGTGTGTTGTTAAACGTCGTATGATACACGTGTGTATTGATGATTACCGTCCTCGGCTCTCTTAAGACCCTCACCTAACGGCTCGGGTCTCAATGGCGCCTCAGCGGTAATCACCAACATTACACACTCGTGCCATAATGTACTATAGTGTACTCATAACCGGTTTTACTACATGGCCCACAAGTCATTAGGAACTAGGTAATCCCCAAAACTAGTTTGGTGTAGCTAACGGCTGAATTAACTACATTTTGATGATAAATAACGAGTTTTCCTATCACACAGTAGCCTGTAACGTAACCTACGCGTAGACACTGAAAGTGGTTTCCAATTTAACTAACACAATTTGTGTTGTACTTAGTACACAATTTTCTCAGTAATTATTTTGTATAATATTGTTACAATGTACTTATTTGCACGCAAAAAGATTGGCTCATTGAATATGTCCAAATAAAAACTGTCATTATTAATTATGACAATGTTAATGACGGTGTTGTAGACGGTGTCAATGAAGAAATCATTGATCATCATTTGTTTATTGTTGCAAGCTAAACAATGCTTGGGTTTCCTTCAGTAGGTATGCAACCTAGATTTATGAAATAGTTTCCCTAAATATTTAGATTGTGACGTAGTCACGGGGAATTCGAAATTCAAAAAAGGCAGGAACAATCCTATTTTAATAATACCTAACAATAATATCATAACACAAATAAAGTTGAAAATTAACAATTACTAAAAACATTATGTTTTTTTTGTAACAACCTGTATCAACTTAAAAACTTCACAACATTTGTAAGGCCAAAGTGGTCACTGATGTGCGCTCGTTAGTATTTAAATAATATTTCGCATATACCCGCTGTCATTTTTTTCTTTTTAACCGACTTCTCAAAAAGGAGGAGGTTTCTCAATTCGACCATGTATATATGTTTTGTTTTATGTTTGTTCGCGGATAATTTCGTCGTTTATGAACCGATTTTGATGATATTTTTATTGTTGGAAAGGAGATATCCCAAGGGTGGTAACATAATAAGAGGAACCAGGATCTGATGATGGAATCCTAGAGAAATCGGGCTAATTCCTCAAATATAGGCATACATATATATAGCGATTTTGGTATTTTCATCAATAATGCGATCATTTGCACTCAGAAAGTATCATTTGGTGAAGTGGAACTGATGAAGAAGACCAAAATGGCCACTGGAAATCCGAAATAAAACTATGTATCCTAGTCGTGTTTGGGCTTATTGGAATCGTCATAAGATGTATTTTGGCTATAAATGATTTTCATGTTAAGTGGAGGTACCTACCAAAACTAAAAAGAGGAAAATAAAATGCTTTTTAACAAAAAATCAAACCGACTTTCAAATCAAAACACTTCAAAGCGAAAAATTACTTTCTTTTCCGAAGTCGGTGTCTTTTGTACCCGTTGTTTTCCGTTATTCATCACCGACTTTAAAATAAAGTTATTTTTCGCTTTGAAGTGTTTTGATTTGTAAAGTTTTTTTGTTGTTACTTTTTACCTAAGTACCTACTTAAGTGGTTATTATTTTGTCTATATTATATAGTCGATGTTTTTGGTGCACGGTAAAACTCTAATTAGTTTATGTTGTCATCAACTTATAGTACATTGTGTATTAAGGGCGGTAAGTAAAGAATTACGATCGAGGCTCTAGTAGAAGCCCGAAGTCGAAGACTGAGGGCTTTCTGAGTCGAGGTTCGTAATTCCCGTACCGCCCGTGATACATACAATGTTAAATAAAAAATTATAAACATTCTATCTCAAAGAGCAACAAAAGGGGAAAAACAACTAATGGTTGATTTACCTACATTAATGCCTTACCGTCAATGTACTTAGGTATTATTTTCCTTATCTTTAACTACTATTAATTATTCTGCTACGTCATCAGCATCCATTGAATTTTAGATCGGTGTTTCCCAGCCGCCTACGTATAGATAGGTACAGGAAGATCACAAAGAAACTTGAAGCACTAGTAGGTAACAGCGCGTGATGTGATTTGAATGTTCTTTGGAGATCGCTGTAGATCTTTGTACTGTAATTATACGAGTATATTTCGTTATTTTTAAATGGTAACTTAGGTAATCTATGTGAAAATCCCTTCAAAGTTTTTGAACAGAGCTCAAACCATAATATGTTCATTTCTTGATAAGAACCATAAACGAAACAGTGGTTTATTAGGGTTTGCTTTCACAACATCTAAATGGGATACTAAAATACAAGCTCGCAGAAACAAAAAGCCACAATAAGAAACTGCAAAAAAAATGCAACATGTAGGGTGAATGAGAAGAAATAAAGTTTTGTAGAGAAAATTTACACAATATAATCACTCAGACCAATACAAATCACAGAAAATACTTAAAAGTTAAGATAATTCGAGTATGACGTACAGACAGTGAAAAATTGTGACGCTTGCGAGCATGATACGAGCCGGACTGCCTGCCCGGAGCAGGGTGCAACGGGGTGCGTATACTCATCATAAAAAGCTTATCTTCCTACAAACATTATTTCTTTCACAAAGATCTTTGCTCAAAAAAACAAACCCATAGGTCTCTTAAAACAAGGCCATAAAATTATTTAATCTTTCCCATTAATTAGCTACAAAGATTTCAATCTCACCTGATGGTAAGCGATGATGTGGTCGACGGTGAAGCACGCTTGATTAGAAGGCGCTATTCACTCTTAACTTAAAGACCCCTAGATTGGATTGTAGCTGTCGGGAAACACAGACCCCGAAGTTAAAAAAATCCTTTTATTTTGTAATATGGTCGCTTTTTCCTGGTAATTATGACGATTCGCTCTAATGACAATTATTATTGGCTCCTCGCGTGTTAGATTGCCATTATAAAATGAGACTGATTATCTTGACCGCCACTGTATCTTACCTATAGTAATACGTTAGACGGTCTAAGTGCTTGAAAATTGATTGTGGTGTCACAGTTTTTTCTACGCAGTGGATTCTTGTTCTGCTGTTTGTCTAGGTTTTTTATAACAAAGAATTGCATATTTTATATCTCGACAACACAACGTGTTACTCGCAAAATATATATGTTACAGTTAAAACCAGTTTTTAGATAGAATGCGTTTTCCCTAGTTAGAACTAGTTTTTACTGAATGCTTTTGTTAAAACTAGAATTAACTAATTCTCAAAATTGAATATCAGTTAAATGCCCAATATGAGTAGATAATGTGATAATAGTACATTATGGTACAAGTGTGTAATGTTGGTGATTACCGCTGAGGCGCCATTGAGACCCGACCCGTTAGGTGAGGGTCTTAAGAGAGCCGAGGACGGTAATCATCTATACACACGTGTATCATACGACGTTTTTCAACATACTTGTGAAGAAAATAATACTAAAAAATCATTTCCAACAGTGAAAACGAGTTGTGATTTTTTTTTTCACAATGGCGGGCAAAATTAATCTGTTTTCCTATGCGCGCGCATCTAACAATGGCGATCGGCCATAGACTAAAAATAATGAGATATCTTTTTTTGGCTTTTCGCGGATAGCGTTTTAGCGACGTTCAAAATGGGGAATTTCAAGTTTTCTTTATTACAGACAAAAACAAAAGTTATATTTAAGTGAAAGTTTTATTTATTAAACACGTACAAGTTGAAATTATCTATTTAAATACGAAGTTGCATGAAACGTGTTGCATTTGTACTATTGAGCACGATCTTTTTTGTATCGATACTTTTTTAAGAACAAAGCAACTCAACCAATAAATTAAAAAAAGAACTCTTTATCTCACTTGTGAATAATAGTAATGAAAAAGTCACAGTTTGATAACAGGTGTCATTATGTGCCTAATTGCGGTGAAATAAGAGCCACTTTTTGAGCAAGTGTGTTGAAAAAACTATTATAACGTTATATTTTAATTTTGACATTGGTTTTAATATGGAATAGGTTAGTACGATTACTATTTAAGCAACAAAGACGACGGAGCCCCGCGCAGCGGGGCTCCTATTTCTGTCTGCAGGGTCTAAAGTAACCGTATCGGTGTGCCCTAAGCTTCCGAGCTCGCTTCGCTCGCTCTTGGACTAATTCATTGATTGTATATGCCCTGGCATTATACATAGTGCCCTGATTAATCACTTGTTCCATGATTAGTTTCTCTAATGCTAGTTTTAGTTAAAGCTTGGAGTGACAACTAGTTTTATCTGAAAATCAAATATATCAGTAGTAAATTCTAGTTTTGACTAGGTATTTCTAGTTTTTATAAAGGCATTCAGTAAAAACTAGTTTTAACTAGGTAAAACGAGTTCTAACGAATAACCGGTTTTAATTGTAACATATACACATGTATAAGTTCTTATATGGTTACTAGCAACCCAGCACTGCTTCTCTCGCAACTTGAGAATACACCAAGATTTATTTGTTAGTAGTGGCTCGCCCTGGCTTTGCTTGGGTCATTATAAATTATAGCCTATAACCATCTGGAATAATGTACCTTTTAAATGGCGAAAGATTTTCAATGGAGGAAAAACAACTGCCACAAAGATATACACCTATATCACATTCAGTAATTGAAAATAATTATGTAGGTATAGGTAAATGAATACGAAAAAACAAAACAGACAACCAAGTCTAAGACTACGCTCAACTAAAATAAAAGCACTAACAAAAGTCGTAGTTTCAGGTTATTTACGTTTCAAAAGATAAGAATTCTACAGATGCTAATGCAAGCACTACACAAAACGAGGTCTTTCACAAATACCTAGGATTTAGAGACAGAAGTAGTGTTTAATGATAGGCCATTAGCCCATCGTCTTTGATCACGGGAGAGGACGCTTTTTTCAACAAGTTGCGCGGGAATCAGCAGCTGATAAAATCTACGACGTGGATTTTTCTCAGACTGAGTATATAGTCATTCAAGTAGATCTTCCTTTTTTGCGTACAGTCTAAGAATCATTAGGTTCTAACCATTACATATTGACATTAGGGCTCATATTCCAAATGTGTTTAAAGGGCCTCTATTCTACTTAGTCTCTTTAATATACGAAAAAAGACATCAAAAACATCAACATTGATATGTTAGAACTCTCATTTTGATGGTTCGAGGAGGAGTCGAGTTGGAGGATTTTAGTTTCACAAAATGCGTCTAGCAAGATATAATAATATTTTTTGAATGTTGCATGCATTGAAATACATTTTTTTGATCTTTCTTTTAACCTTCTAACTTCTTACTAAAGCAGTCAGATTCGTACTGAAAAATGTTACTGAAAGTAAAATCTTGAACTTTTTTGCAACTTTGCACTTATCGGCGTGCTTTTAGTCAAAGGAACTGCATTTATTTTACCTAAACCTTACAAAGTAGATCTTCTCATTCAATACTTCATGGTAATTCGTTATCCATGCTTAATGGTAAGTATTTACTCGTAGGTTAATATTTTCATGACACAAAATATTAATTTGGCAAGCACATTGTTGCGTGAATGGGTACTCATTAGGTCGTTGTAATTATATTTCAGGCTCATTAAGCTGTCTTTTTCAGGTTCCATATTTCAACTGTCCCAAATTTCCGCAACAAAATTTTGGACTGTTAAACATTTCAAATCAACATATACATTTCCAACTATAGAAGTAATGGAAACAAAAATACTAAGGCATAAAAATAACCTGGTTTCAAAAGTAATAAAATACAGGTTTTTGTGACGCATACAACTTGAACAAAGAAACTGTGAAGTATATACAGAGAAGGTAACATCAAGTAATGGTAGTCATTGGAAGTTGTACAGTCACACAGTGGGCCATCTTTTACTTTCGCTTAACTACGCGTAAACAACGAAAGTCATAACAATAATGGGCAGTCGTAAAAGTGTTAATATGTACGTCTGTAGGCATATTGTAGGTGGTCATAGTTCAGGGCTGTTCCCAGTCAGCAATAAAATAAAACGAGGGTCCTCAGCGTGGCGTGGCGGGTGTTATGTGACGTCATCACACAATGGGCGCGTCATTATATCGGGATCATCCCATACACGGGTATGAGTTTGCGCGATTTTCGTAGAAGTGCCACTAATCTAAAAGAAAATAATTTATGTTTTATGTGTATGTGTAAGTGTATTTGGAAAGTGTGAAAGCATGATTTCGGTTTTACTTTTTATGGGAAATTAATTTGATTAAGATGGTCATGTAAGTCCTGATAAAGTCAGTAAAGATAGGTACTTTGTAAATTGCAATGATGCATATCAGTACCACACACTTAGGTAAAACATTATTGTATATACTTCCGTCCATTTCTCTCTTTATTTTTGGCACACCCACCTTAATACATATTGTTGGTGTACCACAAATAAATATGTACAGTATCGTCTTCACGAAAGTCTTTTAACGATAGGAATATTTGGTTACAACGTCGGCGATAGTTCGTGACATTTCAAGCGTTCATAACAGTCGATACATAGCCTAACTTTTTATTGTCTACACAGGTTAATGTTCACTTTCTTATTGACAATAGTCAGCTTTTACGACCACTAAAACTAAAAGTATATACCACATTTAGTACCAATATATATCTAGTAGTTTTTTTTCCAAAGTAAACAAAGCAATATTATGAAAATGAACCAATAATACTAACCGGTTGAATGAGCTTTCTATTAATTTTAACATTAGCTGGCCAATTTTGTAGTTTGTGGCATGTTATTCTAAAATCTAGTTTGCAAAATAAATTGAATTTGCTATTCGGTATTAACTATGTTATAGCCAGGTAAACCTTTGTGCTGCTCTTATCTATTACACACTCGGGAGCTTTTAGGGCGCTTGCATACTATGCAAGTTGCTGGAACTGGTAAAATACGAATTACACATTAAACTTAAACGTTGCTTAACGATAGGAAATGGCATTGTAAAATGTTGTCTTAACTTTAGGCAACATTTATAAAATAAAGCTGAGATGTATAAGTCAATGTACTATACCCGAAAACTAGACACTAGTTTAATTTATGCTTGCATACTATTCAAGTTGCTTGATCAGGTAAAATACGAATGACATTGTAAAATACTGTCATAAATTTGAGCAACATTTATAATATAAAGCTGAGATGTATAAGTCAGTGAACTAGACCCGAAAACTAGACCCTAATTTGCTTTAAGGCGGTTACATACTATGCAAGTTGCCTGAACAGGTAAAATGTGAATTACACATTAAACTTAAACTATGCTTAAAGTTAGGAAATGACATTGTAAAATATTGTATTAAATTTGAGCAACATTTATAATATAAAGCTGAGATGTATAAGTCAGTGTACTAGACCCGAAGACTAGACCCTAGTTTACATTAGGGCGCTTGCATACTATGCATGTTGCTTGAAAAGGTAAAATACGAATTACACATTAAACTTAAACGTTACTTAGAAATAGTAAATGATCGCATTGTAAAATTTTGTCTTAACTTTGAGCAACATTTATAAAATAAAGCTGAGATGAATAAGACAGTGAACTAGATCCGAAGACTAGACCCTAGTTTACTTTAGGGTGCTTGCATACTATGCAAGTTGCTTGAAAAGGTAAAATACGAATTACATATTAATCTATTAAACGTTGCTTAGAAATAGTAAATGATCACACTGTAAAATTTTGTCTTAACTTTGAGCAACATTTATAAAATAAAGCTGAGATGAATAAGACAGTGAACTAGATCCGAAGACTAGACCCTATTTTACTTTAGGGCGCTTGCATACTATGCAAGTTGTTTGAAAAGGTAAAATACGAATTACACATTAAACTATTAAACGTTGCTTAGAAATAGTAAATGATCACACTGTAAAATTTTGTCTTAACTTTGAGCAACATTTATAAAATAAAGCTGAGATGAATAAGACAGTGAACTAGATCCGAAGACTAGACCCTAGTTTATATTAGGGCGCTTGCACACTATGCAAGGTGCTTGAACAGGTAAAATACGAATTACTCATTAAATTTAAAAGTTGCTTAAAGTTAGGAAATGACATTGTAAAATGGTAACTTAACTTTGAGCAACATTTATAAAATAAAGCTGAGATAAATAAGTGAGTGTACTAGATCCGAGGACTAGATCATAATTTACATAAATGCTTACCACGCAGATGCTTACGCATACTTTTACAATGTAAACAATCACCATTTATCTTGATTGGCAAATTATATTAAGGCAACTTGCCTACAAGCTAAAATATTACAAGTTTATAGCAACGGTGAACCTTGAAACTCCACCGAAGCGGGTTCATGGCTCGCGATTCACTTTACGAAGCACCCCTCAGGGAATTGATATTCATTCTGCAACCTTCACCGGCAAATTTTCTCGTTGATTTCAAGTATACCTATTTTCTTCGATAACCTGAAAAAGAAGGATGAAACGGACTTCAGAGACAAGCAAATTATTGAATGAGCAATTTCCTGTTCGCCATCGCCAACTGATTTTATTTTCACTGTCCTGAAAATTCTAAATTTAATTCAAACGAAACAAATATTTGTATGGCCTACAGATAGTTGTTTTGGATCTGGGTGTCTTGTGTAAGTGAGTTTAAATGTTTGCACACACGATACAGGAATAAATACCTAGTGTGGGGCAAATTATTAAAAAAAACTTTGATTTTTATAGGGTTATTTACGGCTCAGATAATGAGGTAGTAAATTCTTAAGGTAGACGAATAAGGTCAAGGTTTAGCGTGAATTCCATCCAATTTAGCATATCTAGTAGATTGCTCTATGGCTTCTTCATCCCCAATTTGAGCTGACCACGGTGGCGTTTAATTAAATTAAATCGTGTCACATGTCCAGACACTAGGTCACTGGCTGCTAGATGGTAGGTATAGGCGTAGTCGAAATATCTCCAGCTTAAGCTAATCACGCATAGATTAATTTTGTCACGCAATAGTTACAGTCTACATACCTAGTATTCGGGAATGTATCAAATAGGGAAGTTTCCAGGGTAGAAAAATGATAATTCTATTTAGTCCCGTCCTTAGTCCGTCAGTGAGATTATCAAATAATATTGGAAACGTATTTTTTGCTTTACCAAAACAATAAAAATTTACAAAGTTAAAGCGCATCAAAGTTCAGGAGTAGGGGATTGTGACGTCACTAAGGCAGTATAAACTGTACTAGCGGTGGCGAGACGTATCACGATTTTTTTTTCTTCTTTGGCAACTGAGCACGTTTCACGATATTCCGACGCATTAAATCGTCGTCACTTTATGTTTACGTGTCAAAAGAAAAAATACGTGTCCAATATTTTTTATTAATCTACCTGACAGACAAAAAACAAATTTTCAGCATACTGACCTATTAAACTGAGTGAGTGTGTATGTCTGTGTCAAATTTTAGTTTTTGGTCCTCTGTTCTTTTCAGACAAAGTCAGAAACGTAGTGACATTTTAAAATGCTCTTCCAATGGCAACTGAGCGACAACATGTGAGAACTGAGCGATGGATTAGGTCAATCACAAGGATTTTCTGCTATGACATACGTATGACTGACAAAAATCGCCAGTGCGCGTATCCGCAATTAGAGTCAACCACAGTTGCATTTAATTTATACGGCCGAATACTAGGTCGTACCATTATAACTTCTATGTCTACAGCAAAATACATTCAAAAATGGAACAGATTTGTCATTTGTTTTTTTTTTGTTTGTGACAAAAATATATTAGCGTCTCTTTTTAATGGCCAGTGATGACAGCATGACAACTGAGCGACGGACCACGTCAATCACGCGTACGGAAAGACAAAAAACATACGCCAGTGTGTAACAGGCCTAACTAATCAGTTGAACAGTAGTGCGGTCGTAATCTTATCGTGTTTACCTGCCGTTTAATTAATAAATACACGAGTGCGCGCTTTTACCGACAATATGTTACGAATTAGCAGATAAGGATTTTCGGGCGGCAATTTTTGTGATTGCCTTTAGGCTTCGACCGTGGAAACGTAGCGTTTATTCATGTTTTTTTGCATTATCTTATTGTTTTTGATCTGGGTTCCTGCATAATTAATCATAATATACCTAATGTGCTTTTTGATATTACTAGTTGGTACAAGTCGAAGATCCATCTAAAAAAGAAACATATTTTAAACTGCAACTGTGCCGCAACCAGGAACGGTTCGTTAGCATACTCGTATACAGGAATCGGGAATTATTTGCCTAGTACCTAGTAGCTTTATTTTTGTTGTTACTTCCGCCTTGAACGTAAATCCATTAGAGTTCTATGAAACTACTACGTTAGCTATTACAGTTAACGTAATAATTTGGCTGCTAACTTCCCTGAGCATAATAACTATCCTAATACAATCACTGATCATGACGAGGTATACATTGGTACTAGGGTTGTAACGGGACGTTTCATCCACCTTCGCAAGTGCGGAACTTTCGCAAGCGGCTGATGCAGATGCGGAGTGATGCGGGATGCGGAGATTGACACAAAGATAAAACACTAAGTTGAAACTTCGAACAGTGTTCAAATATTGAAGAAGCTCCTCCACCACATAAGATAATGATCGCATAAGACAAAATCAAAAAACCAATTTTGTGCAATATAAGTTGTCCTTTGATTACCAAAAGATAAATTATTTTCTATAAAAATATTAAATAATCTTGTTTTAATTTTTACCACCTTTTGGCTCCGTCACCTTTCTGCGGAGGTCAAGCTCTGCACCTCCGTCTGCGCATTTAGCTCTGTTATATGCGCAGTGTTACATCCCTATACGTTGTACAAAGTTGTTCCCGGTGTTGTGCCCCAGATGTTAATCGACTTTAGTTACTTGAATTAACAACGTTACCAGGTTATTACATTGAAGCGAACTGTTCACCTTTTATGTTAGCCTGGGAATTGTTTTCTTGATTGACTTATCTAGTGAGGCTATCGGCAATGAGCAATTAGGCTACGCTCGCCCCTTTCACTCAGTCTTTGCAAAACTTCCACCACTGAGTTTAACACTTCAATCTTCTCTCTTCCTTATTCTAGCTTCCATAAATATGTAGGTTTTACTGAATATGAACCTTTTTAAAACTTGCGACTCAATGTTGTTTTCCGATTTTCTTGCGAGATCACTAGCTCCGCTAGTCTTGAATATTTTTTTATGGCTCATCCCCCTATACAAATTACCATGATAGTGAGCCGCTCCATCCTCCATGGATGATAAAAGATTGATGGATTTCCTGATAATATCGTAAGTTCGTAAAAGTATGGAATTTCAAGGATTGTTTCAGGCAGTCTATTTTCTAAACTGCTTATCTCAACCTTCTCCAACCTAAATCAACGGCTACGGCTTTTCTTGTAAGATCTTTAAGCTTTCTAATTAGGAAAGTGCACATCTGTTTCTTTATCCCAATAGTTTAATTCCCATTCTCTCTTATTCTCATTGAATATAATTATTTTCAAACGATTGACCTTTTGAAATAAATATTGAGAATAATGTTTTTGTTGTCTTTTTGGTCCCCTTCATCATCATCATCAGCCTATAGCAGTCCACTGCTGGACATAGGCCTCTCCAATTGCACGCCATTTGGTTCGATTTTCGGCAACTGTCATCCAGCTGTTACCAGCCACCCTGCGAAGGTCGTCGCTCCACCTAGCCTGAGGGCGTCCTACCTTACGTTTACCAGTTCGCGGTCTCCACTCAAGAACACGTTTACCCCAACGGTCATCGGTTCTACGACTTATATGGCCGGCCCATTGCCACTTCAGCTTACTTATTCTGTGAGCTATGTCGACAACTTTGGTTCTCTGCCGGATCACCTCGTTTCGGATTCGATCCCTTAGAGAGACTCCGAGCATAGCCCTTTCCATAGCTCGCTGAGAAAGTTTGAACTGATGAACCAGCCTTATTGTGAGTGTCCCCTTATCCGCATTTAATTCCACTCATAACAGAGATTGTGTGACTATTTTAGTCTCTGACCTCGACAATACCCTAAAACAAAAACGTATCAATATCGTATTTCTTTTATTAAGTTAACAAAAATGAACCTTGAACTTTATCATACAGCGATAGATATTAAGGGCCGTGACAGACTTGTAACGCCCGACCGTGGGGTCTATTCCCATACAAAGAAACTGTCCCGACGTACTGTACTGATTATACAGATTATTTGATTTATCTATCGATTAATTATTAGATGGTGATCTATCTATCGCCGTGGAACGGCACCGAACGCGATCGATTTACAAAAAAACTATCGGTATAATCAGATGAAAAGCGCTAGTTACGTGGCTCAGTTTCTTTGTATAGGATGAGGCATCTGTATGCTTGTATTATATTATCCGTGACCCGACGCTTCCTCTTGCATGCTCATTGGCCAATTCATAAAATGTTGCCAATGAACATGCTATTTTCACGTGTGGCATGCCATGTTTCACGTTTCTTGCTAGCCTAAAAGGGCGTGATATTATATGGCGCTCAAACTAAACAGTTATTCGACGGTAATGGAGCTGTGGCTATGACACATCCCGACAAAACGTAATTTTATCGTTTCTGGTCGTAGACAATAGACGTTAGGTATGACATGACAGCATGAGATATGATGTTGACAAATGATTTCATTTGTCATGTCAATCCTGAAACAGAACCGTCTGTGATACCATTAATTTTGTAAATAAAATGGTCTTGGCCTGTTCAGGTTTGCTTTGAATTACCTTCTGACTTTTTAGAAGCTGATCTTTTTAGAAGATTTGTGTTTTTCACACTATCCGGGTTTATGTGTACGTAATCAAAGCTTGCAAGTAAAATTTTACCCACTTCTCGATGTTCGATTCACCTTAAATTTAGGAGACGTGTTTGTTCGTGACAATGCAATTTTTTAATATACACTGTCCTTCAAAACTTAGTACCACATTTTTGAAATTGCAATTTCTCCTAAACTATAGAAGCCAGAATTTTGAAATAAAAATGATTTATAGAAAATTTCATCAACTTCCTTTGAAATAAGTTTGTTATACATTAGTAACGTTTTTAACTTAAAAAAATATATTCTCCAACATCGCCTCCGACACCTCGTCTTCAGTATGCCAAACCGGCTCAAAGCTGCAACCAGAGCCCGAGGAGGCAATACCAGTTATTAAAAGTAGTAGTAATAGTAGGGGTCTTTAAATCAAGAGTGAATGGGTTTTTCCTAGGCAAGCGTCGCTTTCTATCAGGTGAGATAGTGGTCAAGCGCGAGCCTATTGATAATAAAAATAAAAAAAGTAATGGCGTAAAACATACTTATAAATGTTATTTGAGTTTTTTCTAGTAAATTAAAAAAAAATGGTTTCTATCTTTTTTTAAGTTAATAACGTTACTAATGTATGATAAAATATAATGTCAGAGGAGGTTCATGAAATTTTCAAAATATCTTTTTTTATTTTACTGATCTGACTTTAAGGCTTAGCACGCACTGCGATTTTTATTCGCGCGAATTTTTTTCCGCGCATCTGTGGCCTATGGAATTGTATGAAGCTGCACGCACTGCGGAAAAAAAATCGCGCTCAAATAGTACTAAAAAATTCGCGCGGAAAATAATTCGCGCGAATCAAAATCGCTGTGCGTGCTATGCCTTAGAGTTTAGGAGAAATTGCAATTTTAAAAGAGTGGTACTAAGTTTTGTAGGCCAGTGTAGTAGCTTGTTTCCTCTACCAAAGTCATACGATTAAAAAGATGAAAATCAATCTGCCAGATCCCATTGCTAACTGGCTGTGAATAGGTATCTATTTTATCTAACTGCTCGTCCGATCCATCGCACATTGTCATGCTTCGCAGCCATGTCACCGCGTTCTCGCCTGTAGTGATTCACTGCTTCGTGTAAAATCATTTACTTTATCGTATGCTCGTCATGTAACATGAATTAAGACCAGATTTGGACAGGCTTAGGCAAAAATAACCGTCGCTTCCTGCGTTTGCATAAGTCTACCATTATTGTTTTAATATATCCGGTATTAAAAAGCTGCTATGGCTTATTCGTCAAAAGCTAGACGTCATTTCGCGACACCATATTCTTTGACTCGCATAACTATAGTCATATTAGAATCATAATGTGTGACTTCTATAAAAGACAATGACCTCTTTGTCCATTTTGGCGTTGCTATTTCCCGTTCTAAAATAATAATATAAATAGTCGCAAAATCATCAACGTTTATTTTATTTTTTTATTCAGACTGATAGCACAGATAATATTATACCAGCGTACAGATGCCTCATCCCATACAAAGAATCCGTGCCGACGTAACTAGCGTTTTTGATTAAGATGATTATTTTTATAAGTACTTCGATCGCGTTCGGTTCCGTTCCACGGCTATAGATAGTGTTAGCAGCTATTTGAAAGAGTATCAGGGTTTTCTTGATTCGTGACTATTTTTTTCTTTAAATACAGTGACGATTTGTTTATTGTTTTTTTTTTGCACGTTTTTACAGTTTCATTGTACCAAAATGTGTTACAATACAAATAAAAAAAAACGTTTGGCATGAAATATCATCAGAAATTTAAAACCGCGCCGTCTATTGGAGTCAATTTTAAATGATCCGTTCAAATAATCTTTATAATGTGAATTAAGAACCCAATATTCCATAATTTTGTGGTTGATTAAAAAAGAACATAGGTACAATTTTTATATTCAATTCTAGAAAATGTTAATTTTACACACATATCAATGCATATCGCGCCATCTAGTGACATTTATTTAAACCAAATTTTCTTCGTTAGCACCTGGACCCCGTGCTGTTAGTAAGGCCCTTCCATCATAGCTAAATTTGCCTGGAAAAATATCGATAGGATAAAACCAGCAAAAATATATCCAGCATTTTGAACGTATTCCACACACGTGTAACTGTAACATAAATATTCTTATCATCCCCCAACAAGGACTATGTACTGAAACACATCACGTCAACACACCGTAAAGCTTTGGTCTCTTGAACGGAACACACACTGCTGCAGTATGCACATAATTGTATGAAAAATGTATAGAGTAGTATTTTGTTCCGTTACAATATGCGTCAGCGGTGAAGAGAATTGTGCCTGGCACCGCATACAGGAAATAGGGGCAGAGAGTGTCTACTGAATTTCCTAAGTAAAAGTCATAATTCGAGGTTTGGCTCTCGTCTATTTTCTCGTCCAATATTGGACCAATTTAAAAGATATTCCATAAACTGGAAAAGTAAGATATATACTATGCCCCTATGTTTTCTTTTTTCATTTATATTTGTCAAATTTGTACACCCAGCCTCTGTTAACAGCGCAATTTTGAGCATTTTTTGAGAGATCTAGTGCTTCTAAAGATCATCAAAAAGGACAACATAGGCGCATGGTATATATCTTCCATTTTTAGTTATTGGAATATCTTTTAAATTGATCAAATATTGGAGGAGGAAATAGGCGAGAGCCAAACCTCGAAGAAAATTCAGTCGGCGCTCTCTGCCTCTATTTCCTCTTAAGAGACCGAAGCTTTACATCAATAACAACAGGGTTATATAAAGATGATTAGACCAGTAATTACCTGAGATTTATCTAAACCAATGCCAAACTTTCAGCTGTAGCGTCCTTATCTTTCAGAAACTAAAGACATTGATTAATGAGGCTTATCGTTGATGTTTGTAACTTCTAAGGACCGGTATTAGCTGTCGGGCTTCGATTTTAGGTAAGGTATTTGACAGATGCCAGAATAAGTCTGGTTTAAGTCTGGTTGAGCTCCGCTGCCCATCGTAGAAACGTCAAAAAAATCTACCAAAGATCGCTTTTGGTTTTGGCCTTGACAAAGCTACATTTTCTCAGTGATAACGATTGTTGAAACATCGAATTGTAACGGATAAGCTACGTGACGTTGCTAATCCGTAGAATCTGCGGTCTAGGATACATTCATCATAGATATCACAGCGTACCTCATCAGAATAGCCTCCAGAGTTGCGGAGTTTTTTTGTTTAAATGTCGCAGAAAATACTGACGGAGTTTTTTTAATACTATGTTAGTTTAAATCATTTCTATATTCATGTTTTTTTTTGGGTTCTAATAAACATTATTCTTGCTTTACCTTTTGACTATAATTCTTATCGTTGATAGAATTTTACTTTATCTAAAGCCTAAGGAATGATGAATGAATCAATATGAATCACAGTCTAGCTTGTTCATCATTTAGCCTTCTATACATGAGGTATTTAAGCAAAACAGATTCACTTAGTGTGAGGTCGCCATACCCAACGATAATATTATACTTTATTGCTTATTGTTCCCAACTCATTCTGAATGCTAGCAGCGACCTCCTAATTTATCCGCGGGTTCCGTGACAGTCTATTGTATACATTTTCATTAAGCCCGCATTTAAAACAGGTGCCTAGATAATGAAATGGCAGAATGGTGATGGCGAATTTAACATTAGTGTGGCCATAGCCTTTTATGTAGCAATTAATAAAGTATCCGATAGTTATTTAGCAAACGTGTGGGTGTAATTACATATATTTATTCATTAACTAGGTGATTATTAAGATTGAAATGGTAATTAGCGTCTGGAAACGATAAATTAGTTAAATTACCTATGTACGTATATAAATTAACGTCGAAGTCGTACATTTCATCTGTTGGTCGTTATCGAAGATTTAGATTCATTAATAAAAGATTAATTTGATTAGTTGTAGTTTTTGAATGTTAAGTTTGATTGGTTTATTTCTCGTAACTCTTTAACTATAAATATTCGGTTATCGATTTCAGACTAAATAGCAATATTTTCTTACGTTGATCTAGCTAAAATGAAAATATATGCTTTCTAATCTCACCATACGATCCTAAAATAACCCAAGCAAAGGCAATATCTCGCGTTTCCCAAAAAAAATATTAGTTTGTTCAAACGCCTACCGATATAGAACTGCAAACAGTTTCGTTTGTGTTCGTGCCGTGTGACTGTCAGGCGCTTTGCGCACGCGAAGGTCTCGATCTCCGATTAATAGCTCACCGAGGTTGCCCCACCCGCCCTTATTAATAGCTCACTGAGCTTGCCCCACCCGGCCTTTATTACCTCTCCGCCTTTCTCGAGTGCTTGTGAAATGAGCAATGTTAAGGTCAAACGCCGTAACTCCTTATAAGTACGGGCGCCTCCATAATCCGCACCTCAAGAAAGTTTGATCAAATCCGAACTTAGAATTCTGCAAAAGTTTCGGCGTCTGGATTCGAGATCTTAATAAGATTTTGTGCTAACTTTGCTTATTTAGCCGTGCCGTGATAAGATTAACTTACTAATGACGTCCGAAGTAGGTAGCTAAGTAGGTAATCAGCAATCAATAATTCGGTGACAATGCAATTACAGGCGTTAACTGCGCTCTACCGGCATTATCACATTATTAAGTGCTGAATGGAATACCAATTAATTAACGGGCTAGCATGAGTTATCAGTAGGTAAATTAATTTAATGAGATCATTCTAACCATTGTATTTAATTATAAAGCCTACGTAGGTGGTTACAAAAAATGTTGTTGTTCCCCAACATCAAAAGAAGCCTGAATATCACAAACGTCATAGATAGGACGGAAATAAATATAAAGAAATGTGGGGTTGACATCAGACGGCCACCGATCGTTATAATTCAGAATAAAATACCAACATAAATAAAAATACTTATGTAATAAACCTTTTTTTTGGTATTTTGGCTTTAGACATGTGTAATTTAAGCCCTATACTTGATTAAGATTTATATTTACGTAACCATAGTAAGAATATTCTAGATAGATAGATTCTCACGCTGATAAGGCGTAGAGGCATTTTTGGCATATGCATAGCCAAAGAGATGTATAAAACTGAAATTCATCTGGCTACTCAGTCGAACACATTTTCCGGACATCAAAACCACGGCGACGGTACAGTGAGACAAAAAAATAGGTATAACGAGAAAACAAAAATGGTGTTATATCCCTCACACAGTATTACGTCGTGTCCTACTTACGTCAGCCGTTGACGAGTCTTGTGTTCGTATTCATGACCACCTCCTCATGAATAGCTTTTTGTTCTCGGCTACCCCAAATTATTTTCTATTGAATTTCAGAACTGGACTGGACTCTTGAGATATCGTTCATCAAACTGTCAAGTGCCAAAGTGAAAAGTTTTGAAATATTGGTTTACTAAAACACATTGATATATACATACTTAGTAACTACGCAAGCATTTAAAGGTCATAGGAAAATGGTATTTAGGGACCGATTAACATATTCCTTTAATGTGAGCTATACACAACCTACTTAGTGAAATACCTCTTCTGTTAATAGAGTGCAATTTTGATAGAGTGCAATTTTGATTAATTATTGTAGTAGGCAACTGGGTGTTGTGGCATGCGTTTTATAATCTAAATTAAATCAGCGGATGTGTCGTGACGCACAATGTAAATGAGCTCACACAATGACCATTAATGTCTGGAACATAAAACAGTAATGTCAATAAAATATGTAAGCACACAAATAATTTACATAATCCAATCACACAACACAAATAGTTTTCTAGAATGCAGGTAACAATGGAAATCTTAATGTAGGAATAAATTATAGATATTTTCTTTTATTAATGTGAAAAAAAATATAATTATACCGGTACGCCTTTCAAAAGTCCTGGACCCTAGGGTCCCGAGAATCTCAAAAACATAAAAATAATTACTTGTGCATACAGTGATAATCGCCGGTTGGTGTCACATTTCATCCTACGTATCTAACAAGGCCTCTGCGAGTTGGTTTCGGCCCCTGGTACGCCCTTCAAAGGTCCGGGACCCTAGGGACCTGAGAATCTCAAAGAAAAAATTAAGCCAATCGAGTTGAGAGCTAAAAATATGACAGTATTTCGGTGTAATATTTTTCAGACTGTTAGGTACATAATATGGTTCCAATTTATTGCGAAATATGTGAAGTTTTCAGCTTTTTATCTGCTATACAAGTAGGTTTTAATTATGCTACTTAATTTCTAATAAACTACTGATTTTGTTTAAATAATGTAACCGAGTCTTTGAATTCCATCATTCCGAGAGTTTTCTCAAAAGGAGATTCTTAAAAACTCACAGTGCATTAGTTGTGAGAATCAGTAACTAAAAACATGGAGGGCGGGTTTGCACTTTCTGGATGATCTACCACTGTTTTACGAATCCTACAACTATTATAAAAGTGAAAGTTTGTGAGGATGGATGTTTTTGACTCCTTCACGCAGAAACTACTGAACAGATTTTGATGAAACTTTACAGAAATATAGCTTTAACTTCAGAATAACACACAGGCTATAATTTATAAAGATACTGGGCGAAGTACTTTTACTGTGTACTTTAAATTCTTTTACTGTTGTAAAACTGCAATATCTTTGTGTGTCATACTTTTTATTTTGGAATATTTAATGTTTCCTGGTCCTAAGTGATAGGTGACGGGAACGAAACCGCGGAGAAAAGTTACAATTTGATATATTTTTCATATGACGTGCTCTTTTCATGCGTGTCACCCTGAAATCACGGCTGAAAGTGTTGTTGACGCTTTGTTGAGGTGATTGACGTTGTCATGAAAATGGAACAAACTGTATATTAGGTATGTATACCACCGTGTCATGTTTGCAGCTTTGAACTAAAAGGATTTGTCACACGGTTTATTTTCAAGTTGAGTGCTTTCGAACTGTTAAATGCATTTGTTAAGTGTGTTTTTCTGCTCAATTTAGTTTCCAATATTTTAATATTGGTGTAAATTGTATTCCTATACTTTCTCGTATGTATCTAAAATCAATTTTCACATAGTATCAAGTAAGGTTGTCTTGGAAACCCAAAAAGATTTAAGAATTCACTAGCATTCGTGAAATATCTCAACATCAAATCGCTTTTAAAATACCGAGATCGCACCTTTTCAAATACCAGACGTACCGACATCTGAGATAGTTCGGCTTACTGTCATAGCTCGGAGAAAAGCTGAATTTGTTTACAAAGCTTACCGCGGCACCGCTTCGGATGCCATCTTCGATGCGACGTCTCTGAGAGCGACAAAATATTCCGTTCACATTCGCCGCCCGCCCTATTACGTGCACAGATTTTTCACAAAAAATCTCATCCTCAATCGACCCTCCTTAAAGTGGGTCGTAAGCCTTTGATGGAATCTCTCATAAAATAAAGCCTGCAGAAAGTGCGAGTCAGATAATCCAAGGTTATCTATAAGATGAATAAATTTTGCTGTTCCAACTTCCAAATTGAGCGAAAAATATTTATGGCCCAAAAAGTCGAAAGGTGAAATAGTTTGGGAGCTCCCATCAATTTAAATCGAGGTCCAAAGTTTAAATACAACCCTCGTAAAGTTAAATGTTTCCTATAATTAGTTGATTTTTAAGCGGTTCTAAATTTCCCAAGGGACATTACGCGTCAGAAACTTTTACAGCTATCCGGGATAGAATTTGTGAATTGTAAAAAGTTAATGAGAAAAAAAGACATCTGTTCAGCTGAAGAATCTTTTTGCGAAGTATTTTTCTCAGAAGAAAAATGTATGACATTAATTCTCAGGGTACCTAACTACATATTTAGATTAGACTGTATGTCGTCTTAGCTATTCTTCTTTTACGTAATTATTAATATAATTAGGCTTCCTAGTGCTATTATATAGTTTTTTAAATCTCTACATTTTTTCACATATGACGTAAGCACTTACGGGTATGTGAACCATAAGCCTATTAGGCGAAAAGCCGACTATCACCCGGACTTTCATGTAAAAAATATCATGAAAAATATTTATCGGCGATCCCTTACGTTCGAAAACAAGCTTAGTGTCGATGTAGGTACTATTAAATACCTACCGAAGTAAGTACTGAAACTGATCCTTCATTACCTGATTAAAACAGCAGTTACAGCAGTTTAATAAGCTATTTTTATTTTGAGATTATAGTATCACACTGTGGGATAATGGAGCAGATAAGTCCTGCCGTGGCGACTGCAAACCGCAAGACGTTGCGTTGGAAGGCCTCCCACTAGATGGACCGAAGACCTGGTGGATGTCGCGGGAATCCGCTGGATGCGGGACACACGGGACCGGTCAATGTGGCGACGCTTGGGGGAGGCCTATATCCAGCAGTGGACGTCTTTCTGCTGATATGATGATGATGACTGCGGAACAAAGGTTTTCAAGTTTTTAAACAAGTTCAGACAGCCTAGGATCATAAAAATAAGAAACAATACATTAACCCCCTTATTAATAAACACGGAATAAAGTTAAACCAGGAATAACAAAGGAATAACCATACATTTTCATAGGTTTATACTTGGTATAACTTTATTCTGTGTTTATTAATAAGGGGGTTAGGGTTTAGCTGGATACCAGTGTTTAAATGGGGCGACTGCCCATCTGGCCCTCTACAACCCGATGTACTGGTTTTTCTTTTTAATTTTGTATCACGATACCCCTTGGCAAAGCTGGTGTCAGATTTCAACTGTCAGAGATCACGGAGTAGTCTCGGTATCTCAAGACGTCACCTATCCACGAACCGACCTCGGCAAGCGTTACTTAACCTCGACCCGTGCAGCTTTATGATTTAGGCACGAGCCTCAAACACCACCAGCCCATAGCCATACATATTAGTTAATTTAATTGGAGACGAGACTAAAAAAAGTTTGCAAAGACCTTCGACTTTCCTAAGGTTATAGGCCCTTATCACCTCCGATTTTCCTAAGGTTGTACGCCCTTATTTCCAAACTGGATGATGACATGACCTGGTCAATCCCATACATTTAGGACCTCTGGCAATCAAATTCGCTGATGGAACATCACTTGGTCTAGGTCCTGGACCAAATGAAATGACAAAAGAGATGGAACGGATGTCTAGGTCATCCCTCTGGTCCATCATGGTGGTGGTGATGGTCATGTCCGGGTCGCGGATAAACTTGAAAGAGAGTTACCGCGGTCCTGGCACAAGTAACTGTGGGAACACGGATGAATTTTAGCCAGTGCAAGTCAGACTCACCCTCCCGCTTCACCCAGAGCAGGCGAGGTCATTGGATGATTACCAAAACCAAAAAAAAAAGTCGTGTGGCACTCGGGGACTGCCGCGGTAAAGCTATTGCATAGCATTTATTCTAGATCCAGTCCTGGAAAATGCGTCAAAAAAATTAAAAACGTTAAAAACTCGAAAACGTAGCGAGCCAAACCCGCATTTATTTACGATTAATAAAACTCTAAAAAACAAAACAAAAATACCCTTATTCAAATTGAAATAAGGTCGCTTTTCTTTGACAAGCAAAAGTGACCCTTATTCTCATTAGCATAAGGTCCACATTGATCACCATTGTCACAGAAACAGCTCAGAGAGACCGATAAAAGGCAAAAAAATTACGACCAACAAAAATTTTAAAACCCTCATATCTCAGAAACGGTTGGAGTTAGCGCATTTCTGAGAAAAAAATTGCCCCCCTGCCACTGCCACTTCATCCAGGAGAACAAGATAGGATTTACCCCCCCCCCCCGCTTAACCGTTTACCTCCCACCGCAAAAAAATATTTCATTCTAAAAATACCAACACGGAAATCGAAAACACGTGCAACAAACCTCCCCCCCCCCGGCCCCCTGCCCCTCACCACTCAGATTCCACAGAATTCAAAAACCTTATTAAAAGTCAAAGTATCACCGCCGTGCCCGTCGGAGTGGGGAGCGTGAGGTTTTTTCGTTACGGAATTTCTGGATTCGGTCCCCGCGCTCAAGGCCCGCGATAGAAGCTATGCAATAGCTTAAAAAATGTGGTCATCCCTCCATATATTTTTTCTCACTTGCAGCTTTCTCTGTCTCTCTCTTATTTTAAATATATTTCGGTAGCACATAAGCCGTTGTTTGGTAAATAAAGTTCGTAAAGAGGTCGGGGTCGTCGCCGCCAGGTGTTCGGCACCTCGCCAGCAGATGGCACAATAGTTCCGCTCTGCCTCGAGAGGAGCTTATCTATATTTCTCCACGCACCCATTGTTTATTGCAGTTGGACGTTGGAGTTTATTTTCTCTCGTATTTCGAAATAAAATAAAGGGAAATATTGGAAGATTTTTGGTTTCAGATTTTTTGTATTTTTCATGGGACGATAGAAGCCGTAGTCACTACAGAGTTTCTCTTTGAAATAGTCTCCTTATTCGAAAACCACTTATATAAAATACATTTTTATTATCCTACACTATGCAACGAGCAATATTTGTATATACATATATTTATATATACCTATACATATAATCACGTTCTCGAAAATGGCTCTAACGATTTCGAAAAAAAATGCAATATGGGGGTTTTCAGGGGAGCAAAAATCGATCTAGCTAAGTCTAATATCTCAGAAAATTCGTTTTCTCTGTATCCTCACGCAAAAATATATAGCCCATGCAATCTGGTTCGTAATTTTGCCGCCGCCGTCGCCCGTTTGAATAGCCTAATGATAATCGCGGTGGCCCACTACGCCCAAAGTTGCGTGTTCGAGTCCCACCAGGGATAAGATTTTTTGTTTCCGTTTCGTTGCTTTTTTGAATCTATTATAATTTTTGTATTTTTTTTACTTTTGATTTCTTAAATGTCATCTATTTTTTGGAAAAACGTAGTGTTTTCTATATTTTCACCCGAGCAGATCCGGGCTCCCAGGTACTTATCTATTTCCCTCTAAATTCATTTGTTGTCATAGTTTTCTGAAGGAACCAAAACTCTATTCAAAGCGGTGTTCATCGATAGTCTATTGTTTACACGTCACGAACAGTAGACACAAACCAAGATTACCGTTATGGGGCAAGACTTCCTATTGAAATAGTGTATCTTAGATTAATAATATCATCAAGGTGGGTTGTAGCCTTCACCCGTATATATAAATAGCAACATATTACTACGATCACCAATTTGCTTGCCAACTTGCCAAGTACATCTAAACCTATACATACATAGGCCAACAGCCACAAATCTTCAACAGTCGTGTACACATTCCTTACCAATTACAAGTACATTAAATAAATCAAATACTGCCTAATAAAGATTTTATGTGAGTTTACAAACCAATATTTATTAACCTATTATTTTTTTAACATAAAAACTGGCCAAGTGCGAGTCGGACTCGCGCACGAAGGGTTCCGTACTTGGTAAATTGCGGTTTACGATTTATGGCGTATTAAAAAAAAAACCACTTACTAGATCTCGTTCATACCAATTTTCGGTGGAAGTTTACATGGTAATATATATCATATATTACCATGTAAACTTCATATTATATACATCATATATATTTTTTTTATGTTTTATCATTCTTTTATTTTAGAAGTTACGGGGACGACGACACATTTTACCACTTTGGAAGTGTCTCTCGCCCAAACTATGTTCAGAAAAAAATTATATTAGAAACCTCAATATCATTTTTGAAGACCTTTCCATAGATACCCCAAACGTATGTGTTTGATGAAAAGAAAATAGGTTTCAGTTCTAAGTATGGGGAACCCCCAAAAATTATTGCTTTTTCTATTTGTGTGTAAAAATCTTAATGCGGTTCACAGAATACATCCACTTACCAAGTTTCAACAGCATAGTTCTTATAGTTTCACAAAAAAGTGGCTGTGATATACGGACGGACAGACACACATGACAAATCCATAAGGGTTCCGTTTTTTGCCATTTGGCTACGGATCCCTAAAAATACCTAATAACGAGCCACTGAAAGAAAATGTTTATCATTTCATTAGCCACAGAGCTTTTCCTGTCTTGTAATTATTCGTGAAGTAACAGAGCTTGCCCATAAAACATAATCCTTGATGAGAGATCCATAATTTAATAATAATGTCTAATTTGTCCGTAGCTTGAACATATCTCTAAGCCATAAACATAACATACAAAGAACATCGACCTACAATAAAAATCTCGTTAAAAGCAGACGGCGAAAAAAAAACATTTATTTTCTCCTAAGCCAGTTTTATTTTCAACGCTCCACAGTTATACGTTTTAATGATGTTATATTTTTATATCTCGTACGTTGTGCTTACGTAAAGTAGCTATTAGAGAATACCGTCAAGGGTGAGAGACATTAAACAAATCTCTTTAACACCGGCCGACCTAAGCGGATGAAGCGATGAGGCTTCTGCGCAGTGTGTCCTTCGCACCTCCAATGAAAAAGGCGCAAAGATAATGCAAGATTCCCTTTACGATTATTTTATGAACACCATAAAACGAAGCAAAAGCCGATAGTAGCAAATAACCATATAATAATGTAACGACGTTTGTTTTACCGTAGATTACGGCGTAATATTATTTTCGGTTGACTTATGAACAGCTAATGGATATGGAGACATGACAAATTGTATAATCTCTCCATCTAATGAGAGATATGCGCCTTATTATGAGTATAATAAGACAACTGAATTAATTAGGTTTTACCGAGACATATTACCAGTCGGCCCAACAAAGTAGACGGAGAGATTTTTCTGTAATACAAGTCTGAATTCAGCAGCACATTCCAAAATATGAAATCGTAATTTTTGTTAACTTGTCTCAAGTTGACGAAAATTACAAAAGTTTCCTTTCCATTTCAGGTGACGTACATCAATCAAACCGAATTTATTGCTACAAAAGCATATTGTTGAATTTTGATACACGATTTTTGGATCTACGAACGGCTGAATATGTTAGGATTTGTTGGTAGTTCGGGCGTTTAAAGCTATAAGTGTTTTGTGATGAGTCGACACCAGCTGCGCGTCCCGGAGGTGCGCGTGAGTGGAGCGCCGTCGCAGGAGGAGGACGACCCTCCCACCGCGCTCCCCCCCTTCGCACTCGCACTTCCATCAGTACCAAGGAGAAGACACTCATGGATATGCGGGTAAGTGAATCAGATGTAAATGTTGCCGCATTTTTATTGATAACTAGGTTTTATCGGTGATCCTGCCACATGATGAAGAAGCTTGATGGTCAGTTATGGAGAGTGCCGTAAAAATAATGACCATTGTATTTTTTTACCTGTAATAGCAGCAACGAATTCAAAGTTATTGAATACGTACAATCCTAATTAAGTCTAAGCTAATTAAGTCCATAAAAAACTGAAGAAATATTTCAGCAAAACCAACTACCTAACTTAGCATTATTCTGCTACCTGAAAGTGCCTAACTTTGTGTAAAGTTTTCAACATCTCTCAACTTCCTTCGCACTGGTAAGTTATTTGATTAAATTAAGTAAAGGTTTATTTAAAGCTTTATCTAAATAGATTTACGATAATCCTGTAAAAGATAAATATAGAACAGATCAGCTGATTATCTTTCCAGGGAAGTCGTAAAAGTCGTCTGAAGGTAAGAATTTGTTGTACGGCAGTGAAAAAAGGTTATCTGTTCGTCAATGTTTTGAACTTCAAAACTAACATTGTGCGTAAATATTGTTGTAAAATAATTTAAGCTAGCACTACTGTTAGGCATCAAAGATAAAAACCCAGACACATAAATAAATCTTACAGCTACCCATTCCTTATATTTTGATAACAGAACCCCATTTAGCCTCTCCGTTCCTACGGATATTATTCATATTTCTCGCGTACAAACACTGAGATTAGTTTCGCTTCATACCTACAGCAAAACAATATAGCTTGAGTGTAGTGTCTATATTGAATAGATATTTTCAGCAGTGAGTGGCTATCTGAAAGACAAATATCAGTTAATATTCATGAGGGGCTCCGGCGATGGTCTGTCGCAGGCATTAGCACAACAATACCCGGCCACGTAAACGCTCATCCTAACTAACCTCGACTATTGTGCGGAGATCACTGTCTTCAACTGTTTTTGTACGCCATTATACAGGGTGTTTGGAAGGGAGCTGTACATACGCCTAGGGTAGAAACTAGGGATAGTCTGCTACCTACCCCCGCCCATTATATTGACCTTGGCCTCAAGGTTTTTTTTTAATTTATTTTTATTTTTTATTTGACTTTTTTGTGATTTTTTGACTAAAACTACCTGTAGCTCAAAATCTATCCATGGGACCGGTCGGCTAATGGTCTTGTTTTAATCGTTAGAGTCTTAGGGTCCTGCAAAAAATTATTTTACACCAGAAAATTGTGGAGAAGAAAAGTTATGGGGCCTGAAGTACCGTAGTAAGGTAAAGAAATAATTTTAAGGGCAACTTTCTATGGGGTTTAAAAAAAAACTAACAGGGTTGGAGTTCTTCTGATTTTTTTAAAACATCCTCAGTCCATGCCCTTTCTAACGATATGCTAAAAGTGTAATTATCACTTTTAGTTTTAAAGTTATTAATTAATTTCCGCAACTAACGACTATGCAAGAAGGGTGGAGTTTTGCCGCCACTTGCTCCATACGGACGTGGAAGATATTAATTTTTTACGGAGTATTCTCGGGACTGACGAGTCCAAGTTTGACAAGGAAGGAATTGTAAATTACCACAATCTCCATCACTGGGCACCCAGAGATCAAAACCCGAGAGTCAAGAGGCACAGAGGTTTTCAACGAAGGTTCTCCGTGAACGTATGGGCAGGCGTCATCGGTAATCGGTTGATAGGGCCGCACTTTTTGCCAGACAACCTAAACGGGCAAAACTACTTAGATTTCCTCGAAAACGATTTGCCTGATTTAGCGGAAGAAGTGTTTGACGAAGATCGGCCCATAGTCTTCCAGCACGACGGCTGTCCTGCTCATTGGAGCCTAGCAGTGAGGGAGCTTCTGGACAACTGCTTTCCTAATTCTTGGATTGGTCGGGGTGGGCCAATTCCCTGGCCCCCAAGGTCGCCTGACCTTACCCCACTCGACTTCTACGTCTGGGGAAGGGCGAAAGAGTTGGTGTACGCAGAAGAAGTACCAACAAGGGAGGTTCTAATTAACAGGATCCACGCCGCATTCGATACAATGCGCGAGGAACTGCTGCTTAGAACGGTGACCGTGGAGATGAGGAAGAGGTGCCGAGCATGTTTACAGGTCAATGGTCATCAATTTGAACAAAATTTGTAATTAATTAAAATTAGTAATTAATTAAAATTTGTAATTTAATGACATTAGTCATTACCAAATTTTTTGTTTCATTTGCCATCCTTTTACGATCGAACACATTTAATTTTCATTAGTTGAAATTTTTGATTGAAGTGCCCTAGTTGCGGAAATTAATTAATAACTTTAAAACTAAAAGTGATAATTACACTTTTAGCATATCGTTAGAAAGGGCATGGACTGAGGATGTTTTAAAAAAATCAGAAGAACTCCAACCCTGTTAGTTTTTTTTTAAACCCCATAGAAAATTGCCCTTAAAATTATTTCTTTACCTTACTACGGTACTTCAGGCCCCATAACTTTTCTTCTCCACAATTTTCTGGTGTAAAATAATTTTTTGCAGGACCCTAAGACTCTAACGATTAAAACAAGACCATTAGCCGACCGGTCCCATGGATAGATTTTGAGCTACAGGTAGTTTTAGTCAAAAAATCACAAAAAAGTCAAATAAAAAATAAAAATAAATTAAAAAAAAACCTTGAGGCCAAGGTCAATATAATGGGCGGGGGTAGGTAGCAGACTATCCCTAGTTTCTACCCTAGGCGTATGTACAGCTCCCTTCCAAACACCCTGTATACCCGTCGACGCTTTCACTGTAACCGTTTCATGATTCATTATTATACAGTCGCCGTCTTCTCCCCAAATTGCCTGCTCCGCTACATAACTTTATTATTCATCGTATACGAGTCTTTATTGAAAAGCAGACGATAAATTTCAAAGTGCGTTAAAGATGTCTGTAGAAACTGCGCATTGCCGAAGGAAAACCACGAAAAAATTGAGTTTTTTCCGTTTCTTTCTGCTGTCAGTGATATTTCATCACGACATTAGACGGCACATTGAAGGAAGCCATTAATCTGACATCGGCAGCGTTATACGTCGTTCTTCACACGCAACGCTTAATCCAATATCAAAATATTTGTTTGGCGAATATAGCAATTTATTAATATAACATTTTGCAGAAAACTTTCGAGGCTATCTATCAATATACCTGTGATTTCTGAAATAAATATCCCTGAATTGCAAATAATTTCTCGTGATCATGGAATTGGCTCTATCTGATTTGTTTTGCCCATTAGTGCTGGAGAGAGTGAAGTCAATTGGTCACTGACATCCTATTGTGACAGTATACCTACGTGTGTGGAGTTAATCAATGCGCTCACCGGGAAATAGCTCAATCTGGAAGCAGGAAATAGCTCCAATTAAACAGGGCTTTGATGTCTGATTGCTCTCTGCGCTAGCTCGACCAATGTGGAGACAAAAATCTATAAGTAACTTACAATGAAGCCTCTATTCATTCCTACAAACATATTAAGCACTTAAAGAAAATTGAATGGAAAGAAAAAACGTTAAAGAGGAAACTGAACATTCAGGGGTTGTGTTTTCAATTTCCTTTAAAAAGTTTCATAATTCGATGAGGGCGTTCTTTTTACTGTGCGAGTTCGGTCGGCGCTGACTTGAACATTTCGCGTAATTACATCGAGAACATTAAAATGACTGCTGTATTTATACTTTTCAAGTTTTTCTCGGCTATTTTGAATTTAGAATTTTGAAGCAATTCTTTAAAATAAATGAGCTTATTTGTAATCATATACTCGTACCTGTGTAATAGTAGAATTAATGAAATAGTAAATCATCATCATCATCATATCCGAAAGACGTCCTCTGTTGAGTAAAAATAAGCCATAGTATTAAATTGCTATAAATGTGTAATTTCTTTTTTTGGTGTACAAAAAGTATATTCCATTCTATTCTATAAATAGTAGATTGTAAAAAGATAAATTATTCTTACCTAACCTTTTCCGAAATCTGTTAGGTTCGGCTTGCAGTCGAGCCGGTAAAAGCTGAGTATGGAGTGACTGCCACTCCGACCACCACAAACCAGTAACATGGTACTCTTGTTGTTGTGATTTTTAAGTCAACTGCCTACCCTACTTACCTAGACCTACCTACCTACTTACGTCTTCCGCAGAGAATCGTCAAATGCACAACGCCATCTATCGAATTTGGAGTTCAACTGTTCGAATACCTGAATTGCGTGTGTTGTGATATTTTACTTCTTAAACACTTGAAATACATCTAACTTTTGATAGAGTGAACCGATTCCGATGAAACAAAAATTAGGTAATACTTCAATTGACGCATAATTTTTATGTATAAAAGTTATCTACATTGGTTTCGTACATTTTACATGATGAGAACACAACTAAACACACAAAAAATGCTGGAAATGGTTTCTGTTGGTTATCCTTTAACAACCTGGTTATTTTTTTTGGAAATATTTTGAATGTACAAAAACGACTTTTTTACAGATTTATTATGTGTATTGATGATGATCTCTATAATTTCACTTACAGGTCATCACCCGTTATTCCATTTCATAGGCAAGTCCCACCAATACCATTCGACTAACGTGGGGTACTATTATTTGACGCATTTGCATACGTGTGTGAATTAGTTCGGAATATACTTACTAGTGGGTTAGGATTGGTAGTTTATGCAGCTAATGTGAGCAAAACTGTCACACACAAGCACTGGTAAGTTATTACTGTGCGTAACTTGGTAAGTGTGCTTGTATGTCCAGTTTCAATTATGTCCTTAAATTCTGTATGGAGCCAACTTTGTGTTGGGTAATATACTTTACTTACTGTTTTGATAACTTTAAATCATAGTACCACAGCAACTCTGCAGCATGAATCGATAATTTTAGAATATTTGCGGTTTTGTGAGAAGACAGAGTGAAGGAAACTTAATTTAGTATTAATGGTTAATTTGCTGCACGAAGGGCTAGTTTCTGAATTTAGTATTTGTAGTGCGTAGTCAAAGTTTGACAGGTTTTCAAGCTTAAATAGATTTTTTCAATTGCTCAGCCACAAATTTTAAATTAAAATTCAGATATCGATATTCAATGTGAGACGGAATGAAATGACCACCTTTCAGTTTTTGTTTTATTCTGTTATACGTTGTACCCATAGTAATCTTTTTTTTTTACAAAATTTACTACCGACTTCCAAATAAGAAAACTACAAAGTGAAAAATAACTTTATTTTTATTTTTTGTTTTATGAACACCGACTTCTTTATGTACAAAAAAAATATTTTTCGCTTTTTGGTTGTACCTACCTAATAGGCAAGTAGTTTAGTACGGTACCTATAGTGCCAGAATAGATTACCCGAATATCATGAAACTGAACATAACCGGTGAAATGTAACACATCTGCGTACACCTATAGAGCGTACTGGCATGATGTTATGTTATGAAATAGTATAAACAATAAACAGTCATGCGATTGCAACAATTCCAAGAGATTTGCCTTTATTTATTGAAGAGTTCTGTTGTATATCTCCGAAATTCTTCATCAGATGTTCACCTAATTAAAATGTGACCAATTTCGGAACATACTATTTCAAACAAGAAAGAATTTTCAAAATCGGTCCACAATTGACGGAGATATCGGTGAACATACACAAAAAAAAAACAAACATGAAGTCGAATATAGAACCTCCTCCTTTTTGTTAAGTCGGTTAATAAATAGCTAAATAAATGTTGCCTGCTGCGCCATGTGACAGGTGGTCAGGTGGTACAGTTACGAGCATGCATATGGTGATAGTTACGCCAAATTCAAACAAATGACATTTTCTCTAAAAGGGTTGACAACAATTCTATGGTATTACGATTTAGTGAATTTTGTCCAATTTGTATATATTGTTCTATGTTAACCTATAACATTTATGTTTGAGAAATGCTGTTTGTATAAGTTGGTAAGAAATAAATAAAAATAGGCCTTTTTGTAAAGTTCTAATCGTTATTTCACGAGAAAATTTCCTTTGAATTTTGTGTAAGTATACGATATTTATTTTTGACTAACACTAGAGCTAAGTTGTTTAATGAATCTAATGAGTCTTGCTGCTCTAGTACAATCAATAATTTTATTGTTGAGTATTATTCTTGAAGTTTTAAGACTGGACTTAGAGCTAACTCTAAAATCATGTCATACAAGACTCTTAATGATGCCTTTAGGCTACTACATTCACATGTTTCTAGAAAATAATTTTCTACAAAGTGAAATGAAACAAGGGCTTTTACTGAGGAGCTTAGCTCGCGGTGAGGCGGACCTTAGGGTTGCGCCCTTTCATCGCTTTTGTCTTAGTTTCATCAAACTCAACTCAAAGACTTGTCTTTGAAAGTGTCTGTCGACCAGCAGACCAATTGCATGACAGACTTGCTTTTATTTAGATAAATGTTTACCCGCGATTTCTGAATTAAGAGCTGGTTTATGTATGGAGTATTTGAAGGATACAGGCAAAAATCAGGGAATATCTTTATTAATAGATTTTGAGAAAAACACAGTTAAAAGTTTAGAGGTATGCAATGATATTCAAATAAACAGATACGTTATACACTCACAAAACAATTGAAAAAAGTGTTCCGCACATAGCGGCAGCACACATACACACTTTTCATTCATCTAACATTAAAAAAAAAAAAAAAAAACAATAAATAAATAAATTACAAATACACACGATGGCATTTATTTTATTTTGTTTTTGTTTCAACAAAGCCTATCGCTCTACGCCATGCGTGATATAAACTAAAGATTAAAGGTCACAATTGTGACCTATTCGAGTCTTCAAAATGCGCGCGCTCATAACATATCTGTTTATTTGAATATCATTGGAGGTATGTCATTTTTATCCTTCTTCTATACCGGTATGTACCGCTATTTCATTGACATTCCCGGTTCTTTTCGTTTCGACCATAAACAAAAACGTCTTTTTTGGCGCCTTACGTTTACTTTTTAAAAAAAGTTAGTTATTCAGAATAGCATATTTTATAGATGAATGCTTGCCAATAAAAATACAAAAATTTAAACTTGTGACATTCTCTGTTCTTTGCCTGTACCCTTCATTTGGAGTTAAGAAGAACACGTGGAACTGTAATTTACTACCAAATTCTGATATAATTTCGCGCTAAATTAGAGTTTGACAAATACTCAACTTCAAATTTTAATTCAGATATCAGGGGTTCAAATTTACACAAATCGTTCGAAATTACAGAAACCAGACCTTAGACTTGTCATTCACAGCACCGTACGCTATCAAAATTTACTTTACCGTCAGACCAATAAATTCCGATCAATTGTCAAATTCTACGTGTTTATGTTTCACAATAAAATTATGGGTCAGTAAACAAAAATAAAGAACTGAAAGGGCATACATTGTCTGTATATAATCTGGCAAGTGTACAACTATAAGTGATGATAATATAATAAGTACCATATGCTTCCAGTTTCACGTAAATACGTCTGTATTTCGGCTCTCGTCCAAAACGGTACTTGTTGTGATATAAATTTAATTCAATGGGTAATTTCAATATGGTAGTGTTGTAGATAGCTAAAGGTTGATTTAGGTTTTATTAAGGAAAACAGGGATACTTAATTCATTAAGGGGTTAAAAGTACTTAAAGAGAAAGTACTGACTATAAAAATCCTTTTGTAAAACTCTGAAATATGAAAAAGGCTGCCTTTCAGCACATTTTATGTTCGCATAACTGGACAGAATGTAGAGAACAGCACTGATCCATCTTTTTTGTGATCATGGGGTTGGTCCCAAACTAAAAGTGTCCCATTTTCCTAAGTACTTTCTCCCCTTAAAATATAACCATTGAATTAAAATCTACCCTGTACAAATTTCACAATGCTATGAGGTGGTGGCCCAGTGGCTAAGACCTCGCCTCTCGTGCTTTTTCAAATTCATATGTACTTTCTAAGTTTATCTTGGACATCTCAGGCAACGGTGAAGGAAGACATCGTGAGGATACCTGGACTTATATAGTTAATAATAGTAAGTCTGAAATAGCCAAGTCAGAGGCCTGTGGGCTTCCCAGAGGCTTAATTAACTCTGACACCAGAGGTCCTCCCACGAAAAAGAAGAAAAGGATGCTTTTTAATACACATATTCTATGTAATAGAATTGCCAATTGTACGCAGGATGGATAACTAAATTATAATTGTTGAGAATCTCTCTGAAACTTAAACTAGTTTATATAATTTGAGCGTTGGGTATATTCTTGTTCGCTACTCAAAGGCTTATTCTATCAAAGCGGTGCTACTGCTTGTCTTATCTTTGAGTCTCGAGTTAATAGCGTTTCCTTCTCAAAATTTAATATCAAATTGAAGGAAAAACAAGCTTTATTTTCAGTATTTTTTACAAGCTTATAACTTCATTTCATCGTGTTTTTCTTCAATCGTTTCAGCTCTGAAACACAGAAGATTTAATTCGTATAGGGATCGGAAACAAGATGATAATAGGGTTAATTCTATCCCTAGTCTTAAATTCAAAATCTATAGTGGAATACCAAGAGACCAGTCTTTGGTCAAGCCAAATATCCAATAGCAAAGTTTATCCACTTAACTCAACTTGCCAACTTATAAGGTATTCACTCTGTGAAAATGATACCGTCTGAATATCTAAGTGGATTAAACACATATACACACAAAGTGTCCCTTCTCCTGATCAATGCCAACACAACTGATTGCATTAAGTCGAAGCAAGTAGTCCATCTCGCACGTCCAAGAGTAAAGAAAATATCACACGAAAACATTACTCTCAGACACGTCTACTTATATGGAATTACCTTACTGCTATTTGTGCTTCTTTTTCCTCTTGTAAAATGCACTTAAGTGCGCCGCTGTAAGAACTTAGAGGGTACTAGAAGCTCTTTCCTTTCCCTGCACGTCCCTAAAATATTTTACTTTTGTATGAATTATGTAAAGCCTTTCGTTATGTACTTCGCCTTTAAGATAAAGTTTTACTTAGAAAAGATACGTGACCACTGAAATTTATACCGCACGGCGTTTATGTTGAATAAAACATGGTTTTTGCCCTTAGTCAGGACCGATTGGTAATCAGTCTAATTAGATTTGGAAGCTTGATTTCGTGACTCATAAAATCTGTAGGTAGGTTTTACTTAATCCGAGAAGGCACAAAAAATAATCCCTTTTAAAAAATAATAACGATAAAAACCGCGAGGTATTGCAAGAGTGTGGTGAGTGTGGTGTTGATTTTCCTAAATATTCATTAAATGTGTTTGGGATATGAGCCGTGTGTGTTAGCTCAGTGGGCTACTCTCCTAAGCACCTACCCGCATTTTAATTCAATTACCTGAGCCACCCACTCCAGGCCGCTTTACGACTTTACGCCTGCTTTGTTAGTGCTACAATATATTCAATTGTCTTACCGTATTCCGGCCTCCCGAGTTCCCCACTCAGTTTAATGTGTTTACTTATTTTCATTAATTTTATTCCACGAAAATTTACCACAAGCAATAAAATGGGGTAATTTAACGTCGGCAGAATTAACTTTGGAGATCGTAAATTGTTGGTTTTGTCTAACGTCAATAGATGGCCTTACAATTCACAAACAAAGATAAGTCTAGAAAGTAACTTTACTGTTTGAGTTGTAAAGGGTCTGCGAAAGTTATTGACAGTTGGTTCTCGTAAAGTTATTTATCCTGTTGGAAAAATAGTCATATCTCAGAGAGGAAACTCATTTAAAGAGCGGTTGAGCAGGAAAGTGTCATCAATCAACTGGGGGTGCATTGTCTTTTGTGTAATGGCGCTTATAAACTCGCTGTTGTCATAAATTAATTTAAATTACAACACGGTTTGAGCATTATATTGCTTTTTATATTGTCATGAGTTGAGTTTTGAAGCTTTTGATACAACATTTTTCTGAAAGGAATTCGTGGAATATCGAAAGCAGCATTTACATTACCAATCGGCTTTGGTTTTAGCATACACATTACACTGTTTTGTGGTTAATGTAATCCCAGTAGTATTGTTACTAGTGAGTTACTAAAGTTGAATTTGTAAATCAGATAAATTCGCTATTTATAGCATAACATGTCCTTTTAGCTACTATTATCTACTTAGCACCTATAGTGTGAGTTCCGTTCCTCAGGGGATAGGGACCTCTCCTGCGGCCCCACCGCGTCCGCCATCAGACGGTGGCGGCCCCGTCCAGGCCGTGGAAGGTAGGGAGAGCGGCGCACCGTAATACCGGCACTTCTCTCCCGCCGCGATCTCCAACCTGCATCCGCGATATGGTATGAGACCTGGGACGTTCTATACGACATCGCGGCCCGCCTCAGTTGCGTTGTTGCCTCTGTTATCAAGCGGCACCGCTACCTACTACCTCCTATTGGCCGCTACGTCGTTGGCTTAATCGGCAAAAGCCCTCACGAGCAGCCCCTCCTCGGGTTCCTCTTCGCTTCACCGTGGGTGACCAAGCCACAGCTACTGAGCCCCCCACCTCAACAATGCGGGAACCCACCGAGGGGTATAGTGTGAGTTCCTAGGTCTACATTTTTATCAGAATTTGTAAGTAATTTGTCAAAGCGCCCGACGCTGTCTTCACTTGTTAAAACTGACGATTTCATGAAAAGTGCTTTGGAAAAAATGTGCAAATTCTTGGCAAGTAAAGTGTACACAAAATCCCTATCACTGAGTAACCATCTGTAAAGGTGTGATAAAGTTGAGTGTGATTTTAAAAGATAGACCAGTATATCTTGTTGATTGCCAATCTTAATCTAGGATGATGCTAGGCTGGTTGGCATGCTGTTTTATTTCTGAAACATAAAGGAGCTTAGTCACTATCATTATTCTAGCGTTTAAACAAAACCATTTCCATTATTATGAGCTATCAACGCGCAATAAGTGATATATAAATTACAGGTACGCATATTAAGTGTGACAGCGCGTGAATCTTCAAAGATGCGGTTTAGGACAGGGCGACATATTTGAAACTCTGCCACGAGCTATTCTCGTCCCCGGTCGCGCGTAAACACCGACACGGAGACGATATTAGATATTATTATATCTTGCATTAATAAACTTTCGGACAATTATAATCTTTACTGGAATTCAAAGAAATGCTGCGAGATTTTGTGGGTTGGATATAGAACAGTTGTGCCATTAACAAGTCGAATGCCAATGCCGTTTTAAAGTGGCTTCATTCTTCGTTCACCGAATTTCTGTAGCTTTCAGAGTTGTAACTTCTAACGTAACTCTCGCTAACTTTCTTGAGGGCTTTATACTACTTCGACAATTTCAAAGTAGATCGCTAAGGCATAATAAAAACCTTTGAAACTGGATCCAAATACCCTATTGGAGTTTGATACGAACAAAAGTTGTGAATCTCATTTCCTAATTTCAATATGCGGATTGGAAATATATTGAACTATTTCATACTTGAGATGGCAATTAAACTAAAACTATCAAACAATATATGTAAGCACTTTGATGAAACTCCTGTTGTTAGAACAAGTTCAAACTGTTGCTTACATTGCTTACTGAAACAATTTTGTTGTGGGTTGGAGCTGAAACACGAGCCCTCGTGCGTAAACCACAGAGCCATACTAACAACATAGGAATTTTGAAATAACATATCATAGATGATTCTGTAAATATACATATTAGATACACCAATCAGACAAAGAAAAGCAGATATTAATATCAGAAATAGAAAAACATTTTCACGGAATTTTCGTCGCTTACCGCATGAGTCATAAGTATCAACGACAGTGAGTAATATGGACTATATTTTTGAGAAAAATGCTGTAAAGTAAGGCAGGTACATGTCATCGGCATCGCGACAATATGCTGGTCGTGGCGTAAAGTGGCGCTTGGAAGCGAGATGTGACGGTTTACGCGCCAAGACGCACGCGCAGTCCACGCCTCGCCTCGACCAATATAAACGTCGATCGAAATTAAAACATAACGAGAAAGTATGCGCGGGACTTTATCTTATTACAGATGTGTTCGAAACATCTGAATTTGCGCATTTCGCTGTTGTGACCTCGTGGAGTGAGTGCACTTTGTGAACACATGTGACGTGAAACTGTGATCGTGCTATTGTTCTCTGTGATACCCAATTATGTGATAGAAAAGTATTTTGTGATACGCTTATGGTAACGTAGCAAAACAATCTGTGGCAACCCACGCGTGGGAATATTTGTTTCTGTAATTCAAGATTGCTGTTCAATGAAAGCAATTGACGATTTGCGATGGAAATACTTTGAACCGTTTAAAATTAGAATTGAGTAATGAAGTCTTTAAATATTAGGAACCTACTACGACTGCTAGGTCATTAATTACTTCATGTGTTACACGAATATACGTTCAATTAATGTTCTTTGGACGCAAATATTGACATGAATGAAATAGAATATTATTGATAAAGTTCTTGCCTTATTGTGGCCGCCTTTATGGACCGTCCATTTTTTCCAGAACATGGTTATAGCAGGCATAAAGACTATTCTTTACGTAACTCCACAAGGCCTTGGGCCCTTAACAAAGAAAGGTGATAGTGAATGTCAACCTTTATGGCACAAGTCTGTTTTATCTGATTCTTTCTCCAGAGTTTTGGACAAACACTTTTTTATTAACTTTGGCAGTAAATTATATTTTCTTATTATACTTTTTGTTATATAAAGTTAGTCCTGATGAAAGATGAAAAATATCTGCTGTTGTATAAAAAGCCATTATTTACAGTATATAAATATAGGCATTCGCAAACATTTAAGGTTGATATTACATAAATAATGCAGTGTACCATAATCGTTTTAAAATATAACAAAAACGATGTCAACTTGGATGACTAACTCTGCCTTTGAAAGGCAATAAAAAAACATATATTCAGTTATATTTCTCTGAACACAAAGGCGTGTGGAAAATGCCTCGATTTTTCGCAGTACAAAACAATGGTAGGAAAATGCTTGGCAATTTATTAAGCAAAATCTGCTGATTGAAAAACGTCAGCAAGTGACCATAAATTTCATTTTGAGGCAATTCGGACATATCAAGCGAAAATTTCCACTACTGGACATGAGTGTTTTTCCAAAAGTTGCTGGGTGAAACTGTCGTGCCTACGACCCTACACAGACTGATTGGTGGGAACAGTTCTTTATCAGACAAAGGGATCTTTCCTCGACCCTGGCTTATCCTTGTGACAAAATCACTAACGTTTCCGCTTGAATGACGCCCACTAGAGAAGTGAGTAGGTCATCTTTCTAAGCTGAAATGCACAAGAAATTATTTGATACTTGTTAAAAGTTTGCAGTTTTGATAGGTTTATAGTTTTGTTTGTTTCATCATCATATCAGCCGAAAGACGTCCACTGCTGGACATACGCCTCCCCCAAGCGTCGCCACATTGCCCGGTCCCGTGCGTCTCGCAACCAGCGGATCCCCGTAACCTTCACCAGATCATCGGTCCACCTGGTGGGAGGCCTTCCAACGCAACGTCTGCCGGTTCGCGGTCGCCACTCCAGAACCTTTCTGCCCCATCGGTCATCCGTTCTGCGAGCAATGTGCCCTGCCCACTGCCATTTAAATTTGGCAATTCTTTGGGCTATGTCAGCAACCCTGGTTCTCTTGCGGATCTCTACATTTCTGATTCGATCACGCAAGGAAACTCCGAGCATAGCCCTCTCCATTGCCCTTTGAGTGACTGTAAGCTTTCTGATGAGGCCCATTGTAAGCGACCACGTCTCATAGCCATATGTCATCAATGGCAACACACACTGGTCATAGATTTTCGTCTTGTGACACTGTGGTAAGTTGGACGAGAGTTGTTTGCTTACATCACATTTATCTAGCCTCCTAGCATCATGCCTTTTCTTATTCAATTTGGTATTAAATCTATATGATAATCTATCTATGTATCCTACTAGCTCCCATGTAAATTGCAGGAGGTCCTATTACCATTAATTCATATTAATTTTAATTACTACCAAAAGTATCAGCTAAGTTTGATAGGCAATTTACTGTACAGCGAATAATAATGCGTTCGTTAATGTAATCAGGCTTTATGGTCCAGCCAGAGCCCGGCTTCCATATATCAACAGTATTCATCGGATAATTTATTACTAGCTTAGTCCCACCACAGAATGTAATAGGACACAAAAGAGTTTTAATACGCTCAGTTGGTAATTAGAAAACAAGAAATATATGGCTATCTACTGATAGGCGTACATTTGTGACTTCTACGAAAACCACCAAATACATGCGAATCAAGAGAAACAAATTGACCATTGTTGTGCTAAAATTGTTTTTGTTATCCAAAACATCTATTCTTCCTTTACGAGAAAGAAAGAAACTTTGCCTTAATTATCAAAATGAAATGTTTACTTTTAACAGTGATTTTTAAGTTTTTCATTTAACTTATGTTTTTTTATCAATAGACATTTCATTATTCACAGATTTTCTTTAAGCTAACATACGTTATTTTGCTATTAAATAAGCTACCACAAAATACTTTTCTCCAACCAAAGATTTTTGCAAACAGTTACAGAATGTAACGCGATATTAAACAGCGACATCTAGACTGCAGTGCCAAAACCTCTTGCCCTCGAAACGAACCAAGGGACTATGTTGCCAATCGCAGAGACGGATGAGAGCGCCACCGCGCGAATATCGATGAACGCGCGTCACCGGCGAACCCGCGACCGCGTCGTCACGGCTGAAATGCGCGCCGTACGACGCCGGCGGGGTTGGACCGTAGTGGGCTCGGAAACTAGGTAAGTGCGAGCTTAGCCACTAGATGCCGCTGTAACCAATGACCTGTAACTGAAAAAACTGTTGGTTTTTTTTTTACAATTTTGTTGGATACCTAAAAATTATAACGGTATTTAATTATAATTAGTAAAGAGAAGAATGTTGTTTCAACAAAGATTCTCAGAGGAAAAAAATAGACACAAAATGGAGCCCGCAAGCTAAATAATCAACTAAGTTTATTTGTTTCTAAGCAAGGCTAGCTTATTATAAAACTCGGCGTGAGATAAATAAATCGTTTTTCTTTATCAACGTCTGAGTTTATTTTGAAGCAACTTTCGGTAGCGCCGTAATTGGCAATTAGTTGGGCCCAGGGGCCAAGTTGAGCACACTACAGCAGTTTCATCCTCTAAATGTTTATTTAAAAAAGTTTTACATCGCGTGAATAAGTAGCCTGGATCTTAAATGTTAAGGGTCTTTGGATAAATAGACTGTGAATAATTTGTTACTTTTCGGATACTTTATGTTTTGAATTAGATAACGATTTGGAAAGTTCCTTTTTGTGCAGAGTCAATATTTTATCGGTTTCCTGTATACAAGGCATGGTACCCAAATTCTGGGTTCTACCCAAGGATTGTTATTCTCGGCTTCTGTTCATTTGTTTTGATTATCTTTAGTATTTGCCCTAACAATCTGACTCCTACACGGTTCAACGTAGTTTGCGCTCAGGGCAATACACATGCTTGTGCAAAGATTATTAAGGCTTATATCTAAGGGTAAAGGACCTAAGTGTTTGCTAGAAGACCATCTACATAATTTTCAGTGAATTTGCACCGCTCTATGATAATATAACAATGAAATGAAAATAGGGGTTTTAGTGTTTAATTTAATCAAGTGTTGAGACAATGTTTTTAGTATGGGATTTAATAATGTGGAATATGTTTAAACTTTGAGTTATATCTCATATTTATAGTATATATCCATTTAATTCTCTTTGAAAATACGTAAGAATAGAATATAATAGTATATAATATAGCAACTTTGTACTATGGGTACTTAGGCGGGTTTATCGATGACAGCGATATCTAACAGACAACCTTTGGATAGACTAAAGAACTTAAGATAAAACAGGGAGTAGCTTAAGGTATACTGCTACATCAAAAAATATTAATACATAATAATTATATAGCTATATAAAATACTATACACAAACTTACAAATAAACATACATACATAATATTAAATGTTACAAAATTTCAAAGAAGGGTTGAGCAATGACAGACGAAATTAGATAGAAACAGAAAAGCATTGAAGAGAAAGGAAATGGTTCTTAACAAGATTTTTAAAAGATACTAGTGACTGGGCTTGTCTTACTAAGTACCATGTTCTAGGTACTATTTATTTATGATATAGTTGGTTACCTATTAGTCTGGTTCTTTTCTAAACCTCATTATAAGATTTGATAGAATACTATCAAAAATCTAAGAAAGGCCGACGTTATTACACGCATTACTTCACATAATCTCAAAGGATTTGGAAAAGATTTCTTTGCCACAAATTCGTAAGTTCACTGGCGCCTGTCTAACACAAATATAAATGTATTGAACTTGAAACATTTATATATAATTGTATTTATAGACTAACGTTGACTGAAGGTATACTTACGATTAATTATGTTTCAATCTACTAAAAGATTAAAGGTTGTCTGTAAGAGCTTGCCCTAAGTGATAAGACTGCCTATTGTACACATGTTAATAGAAATGTTTGTCCTGTGCTTGTTATGGTATGCAATAAAATATACCTACCTAAGATGGTGTCTGGTAAATGATGGCAATCTGAGTTGGTATGTGTTTTGCTATGTACTACGTTTTAATAGTTTTCAAACCTACAGTACCTACAATAGTTTTCAGCCGTTTTCAGTTTTTTTCATTACAATATAGCATTGCGAAAACTGCGAGGTCTCGTCGATGCGCATGTTTGTTTGAGTGTGCCGTTTCGAGCGTTTTTAAGTAGTTTCCGTACTGTTTGTCCATATTTATACTGTGGTAGCACCGATACCATCTGACATCACATGACAGACTAGACACGCCATTAGTGACTTTGGACCATTCGGCACAAAGCGTTTTGCGTGAGAAGAAACTTCAACAAGTGATGTGTATTTCCATTCTGCACTAATTTTATATCACTAATCATATTTTTAACCCCCGACGAAAAAATAGGGGTGTTATAAGTTTGACGTGTGTTGCTGTGTATCTGTATGTCTGTCTGTGGCATCATAGCTCCTAAACGGATGAACCGATTTTGATTTAGATTTTTTTTTTTGAATTGTGATTTTGTCGAGAGTGTTCTATGTTTTAATAAAATCGGTTCAGCCGTTCAACATTTATGGGCGTTTTACTGTTTGAATAGGGGTGTTTTCGCAAATTATCGTGTCATAATTACGTGTTCAATAGATTGCCGATCGAAGCGTATCTACTATGTACTAGATAAATTATGTAACATGAAATAAAAATGGGTCGGGGTTTTTTTAAATTTTGAAATTTTACTTGTTTCATAAAACTCTATTTAAATGTCTCTACATATCTGAAGTAAAAGAATTGAAATCTTTAACGGTAAAGTAGAACAATCAATTGTCGTTACAAGGAAACGTATTTCTGCTGAAATAAAGAGAATTGAAAGCCACTCGAGAGAATTGAATTGAATAGATTTGGAAAGATGTTTTGTTAAACTAAGTAGATACTTTTTCGTAGAAAGTAGATCCTGTGGGTATTTCAATGTCTGAACTTTAAAGTTGGAAGCTTTTGTGAGAATAGCTGATTTACTTGTGGAAGGTAGGTATAGTATAATCGTTTAGCAGATGATGATATTCAATATTACATAAGACAAGTAATATTTCAAAATTTAAAAACCCCCTACACATTTTTATTTCATGCTACATAACTTATCTAGTGCATAGTAGATACGCTTGGATCGGCAATCTTTTGAACACGTAATTATTAAACGATAACTTGCGAAAACACCCCGATTCAAACAGTAAAACGCCCATAACTTTTGAACGGCTAAACCGATTTTATTTTGAATAAAATCGGTTATAGCATAGCTACGAACACTTTCGTCAAAATCACCTTTAAAACAAAAAAAACTAAATCAAACTCGGTTCATCCGTTTAGGAGCTATGATGCCACAGACAGACACACAGATACACAGCAACACATGTCAAACTTATAACACCCCTCATTTTCCGTCGGAGGTTAAAAAATAACTTTGATTATTTGAATATCAACTTCTAAGACATACAATGTTGGATTATAAAACCTTACTTAAAAAGACTCACATTATTCAGAATTATTTTTTCGTTGGGTACCTACGTATACATATAAATATCGGTAGGTACATTGTTATAAAATTTGTTGCGGTTAGAAGTACCTACTTGTTAAACATGAGCAATTTTTGGTTCTAAATTGATTGTGGCAACATAATTAAAATGGATTATTAGAAGATTGCGAGCTTTTAAAAAATAACTTAATAAAAATGCAGAACAAAATAATTTCAGCTTATTTCAGCAACTCCAACTTTTCAAAATTCAATTCAATAAGTCAGATGATAGACACTCAAGAGAAATATAATGGCGGCTGAGGGGAACCATTATTTGTTAAAACGCTCTATTCAATTCCGTGGACATTTTTCTGGTATTTTCAAAAACTATTTATTTAAGTTAAATAGTTTTCTTGATATTTCCATGTTGGTTAGTTGGTCTTATTGCGAGATTGTAATACAAATGCCCAATGAGTACTTCTCCCTCCCCTTTTTATTATTAACTTGTTATTAACAAGTAAAATTTCAAAATTTAAAAAACCCCCGACACATTTATCTTGCGAAAACATCACGATCTAAACAATAAAACGCGCATAACTTTTGAACGGCTGAACCGATTTTATTCAAAAATAGCTAAGAACACTCTCGATACAATCACCTTTCAAACAAAAAAACTAAATCAAAATCGGTTCATCCGTTGAGGCGCTATGATGCCACAGACAGACACACAGATACACAGATACACAGACACACAGATACACAGATACACAGCAACACACCTCAAACTTATAACACCCCTCTTTTTCCGTCGGGGGTTAAAAATAAAACTACCCAGTGGTGGCCCAGTGGTAACGGCGCCGACTTACGTCTAGTAGGTCGTGAGTTCGAAACCCAGGCAGGCGCTTAACTTTGTATAAATTATGTACCCACCACTGCTTTTAAAACTGTGAAGAAAAACATTGTGAGGAAACCGGCATGTCCTAAAACCAAAAATTCGAAGACGTTTGACATTCAATAACCCGCACTAGGCCCGCTTGGTGTATTAAGGCCTACTACCTCCCTCACATAAAAGATGCCAGTATATCAGCAGTAGGAACATTATATAGCTGTGGATGATAATTAAAAAATAAACTATGATCTGCCTAGCGTATTTCCAAATATATTGGGCTATATTGGGGACGGCTTACAATCCATCAGGAGGCAGCTAAGTACCAGTATTTAATATGGAGCTGCTACAACCCAGTAACTGGGTAACACGATTCCTTTGGCAAGATTTTCTGGCTTCCAACTTTCCGTAAAGGCTGTTATAGAAGAGAACGACAATTAAAATGTAAAATACACCATAGAACTTAATTGTAGACTACACCTACAACAGCCTTGGCTTAACATTTGTGTCATGCAGCATGCGCGTTTACAAAAGTATGCAGCATGATACAAATGCCACGAAGTTCAATAACCGAACAAAGTAAATTGATTTACAATTAACTCCACCCCTGTTTCTGTAAGCATATCCAATTATATCTGTAATCAATTCTTTTGTTAAGTGATTGATTGACTACTGTTATTAATATCAATCAATCAAAACATCTAACATGATATTTATCTATGACAGACTATTTTCTCTATAAGGAACCGGCAGTCGGCTCTTATTTGTTTCAATATCATCAGCTGAACTGAACTATTAAAACGATATTATTATAAATACTCCTGACTAAGTTCAATATCTTAAAGATGAGAATAGTCTTGAATTATCTGAAAAGTCTTTCATGAAAATGTCTGAATTAAGGTAAACTATTAAGTGTTTACAACGTTCAGAGACTGCCAGCTATTTAGTATGCTAACACTGCCAAGTTAATTGACTGGTTTTCACCTCACGAACATGACACGGTGCTTAGTATTTAGTTTCAGCATTTTCTTTGTTACGTTAACTATAACTTAACAAGAATGTGAAACTATTCCTATGATGTTAGAAAGTGGTTAGCCAGGCGTAGCAAGTCTGCGCTGCGTAGCAGATCTATAATATAGCGTAGCAGACCTACGCAGCGTAGCGGACCTACTCGGCGTAGCAGACCTACGCGGCGTAGCAGACCTACGCGGCGTAGCAGCCTCACGCAGCGTAGCAAGTGTTTTATGTTTAGAAACAACCTACAGCATACTATAATGATATGCCGCCCAACTCAATTCGACTTGTAGCTCGTTAAAATTTTTAAAAATATTCTAAACCCAAAAACTGCACTAAAAGTTCAGCGGACCAGCACTAAACATTATTCTCTTTCTACCAAGAGTTTAGACCTAAGCTGCAAAATACAGAAATAGTAAAGATAAACTTGTCCGTCAGAATGTACACAAACCGTAAACAAGATTATGGTAACGAGGCACTTAATCATGTCACTGAAATATTGTTTCAACAATGCAAGTTAATTCAGTTACTACCTTTTGATTAATAGCTTCCTATCTTACTGGTCACAGGACTTTTTACTGCTGGAATTTCTCCTGTATGGTTAGTTATTTTCGCAATACCTAGCTTCGGAACAACTAAACTCATAGTGGAAAATCGATTTGTCAGCTGATAACATAGCATACAGCCAATCACTCAGCTTGTGCTCCTATTTATGACAAGAGAATAAAGCAGTAGTATTCCACTATTGTTCCACTTTTTTTTTTTTTTTTTTTTATAAACTATAGGCTAGCGTTTGACCACCATCTCGCCTTTTATTAGAAACATTGCAGAGAATCTTCACGGATTACATATTACGATCTTATGATACCTAACTTACTTAAACATTCAGTAACAGCAGTAATTTTAACAGGACCTTTCGGAACCTACTATTGTTATTCCTATGTACGCAGCCATAAAACAATGCAACCAACCCACGTCGCAATTGTACGAACAATATCAAACTATTAAATTTGTAAACAACTCCAGCAAATAATTTTTAAAGCACATGATCGTTACTGATTCCCGATAAATGTTAATCTACATATTTTACAATGAAACGACTAAATAAATATGTAAATTACAATGGACTGCTGGAAATATTTGCTAGTGAAAATATGGACTACACCGAATAATGTCGCCGCACGAAATACAAAATTAAACCGCATATTTCCATTACAAAATGGTTGAAGTTACAGTGAGAGTGGATTATTTGCTGTATAATTTTTTCACCGGCACCCGATTGCCACATTTGCAGAATTTCGTTTCGTAAATTAAACTTTTGCTCTTCAAATAACCTCGAGATAATCCGAGTAAAAGAATCGCGAAGTTTTTTTAAGAAGGTTTTTATTTCGAGTCGGGGTTATATCTTATATCTCAATTATTTTTTTTGTCACATATATATGGTCTCGTAAATGAAAGGTCACACTTTGCATCTTTTCATTCGTTAACTCATTATTTATTAATAACAATAATTAAAAACATCAAAAAACCCGACTGCTTCAGAAGCGAACTAAAAAGACGTAAACAAGAAGAAAATCATGATGTGTAGTTGGAGGGTACATACTCGATCTAGACCCCATGTTTATCTTCAACAATATGGTGTATTTCAGTTTAAAAAAAAAGCATGTGAGAAAGGTATATGTAAAGCTCTTCAAAAAAGGAATAAATAAACATGTAGATGCACAGCGGTCAATGTTCGGGTGATATCGTGTGATATATTCAGAAAGGTTATTCAATTTTCGTTAGTGCCTGGCATCAAAGCATAGCTGTTTACAAACAAGAAAATAGTATATGCACAAGCTTGAGGAATCTTACAAAAATGTTCCATTGTCTTATATTCAGTGCCATTCGGGGAAATTGAAGGCTATAAAGTATTCGGGGCAAAGTAAAACCCTTCTCGATCAACAGCTGCAAAGTTTCCCTGCAATGTTCTATCTTGTGGATGTTACGAGCGGTTCAGTGACACCCTATTCGATAAACAATCTTCTGTTTTTGTGTTTTGGCACGTGTGACACCTCCACCCCAGTTTTCAGTATCGTGAGTTACACTAATTAGGTGAAAGGTACCTATATTTTTTAGAGCAAGGTCGTTATGAAAATATGACGGTTTTACTGTTTTCCTGTACCGAGTGTATTTTTCGAATGGTATTAAAAGATTTATTTTTTGCGCCGATGGGATTTTGAGATTATACAGAATGTTCGTTATATGGACTTTAACCATACCGTTTGTATAGCGATATTTCAGTTACGTACAATATATGTATGTAAGTGTGTTCGGGTCAAATCTTGCAACTTATTTAAACGAATTTTAAAGCAGTTATCTTCCACCGATTAAGATGAAATTTTGCATACACGTTTAGTTTGGAAGACAATGCATGGTTAACTAAGTGAAGTCATTCTAAATCCCATATGGCGGACGGCCCAAGATAGTTATTTTTTGTGCATTGCCTTTATATGGATATCAAATAAAGGGGTTTGCTGAGAAGAATACGAAAAAAGCTTGTTTAAAAAAAAAACGATTAGGTATAATTTATTTTTATGTATAAAAATAAAGTAGACTGGCCGTGGGGCGCAGTTTTTCGATCCCTGAACTTGACTATTATAACATATAGTACATTATTTAGAGATAAAACTGACGAAGCTAATATCTACCATTTAATCACTTATATAACTACCTCCAATCACGTCACAATTACGTGCTATGATCCTGATCTGAGTATTGACACTTTTCTCTTCTTGATTCATAATTATTTTTCTATATACTACGCCAGTGCTAGTGACCTTTAAAAGAACTCTTTATGAGATCTGTATTATCGTATGTATATACCAATATGTTCATAGTCACATCTTACGACGTTCTGACCTTCTCTCCGTTCATCATAATCATCACCATTTCAGCCGAAAGACGTCCACTGCTGGACATAGGCCTCCCCCAGGCGTCGCCACATTGACCGATCCCGTGCGTCTCGCATCCAGCGCCTTCCCGCAACCTTAACCAGGTCATCAGTCCACCTAGTGGGACGCCTTCCGACGCATTGTTTCCCGGTTCGCGGTTGCCATTCCAGAACTTTTCGGCCCCATCGGCCATCCGTTCTGAGAGTAATGTGCCCTGCCCACTGCCATTTAAGTTTCTCAATTCTTTGGGCTATGTCGGATATCCTCATTTCTAACGTGATCACTTAGAATACTATTGTTATTCCTATGTACGCAGCCATAAAACAATGCAACCAACCCACGTCGCAATTGTACGAACAATATCAAACTATTAAATTTGTAAACAACTCCAGCAAATAATTTTTAAAGCACATGATCGTTACTGATTCCCGATAAATGTTAATCTACATATTTTACAATGAAACGACTAAATAAATATGTAAATTACAATGGACTGCTGGAAATATTTGCTAGTGAAAATATGGACTACACCGAATAATGTCGCCGCACGAAATACAAAATTAAACCGCATATTTCCATTACAAAATGGTTGAAGTTACAGTGAGAGTGGATTATTTGCTGTATAATTTTTTCACCGGCACCCGATTGCCACATTTGCAGAATTTCGTTTCGTAAATTAAACTTTTGCTCTTCAAATAACCTCGAGATAATCCGAGTAAAAGAATCGCGAAGTTTTTTTAAGAAGGTTTTTATTTCGAGTCGGGGTTATATCTTATATCTCAATTATTTTTTTTGTCACATATATATGGTCTCGTAAATGAAAGGTCACACTTTGCATCTTTTCATTCGTTAACTCATTATTTATTAATAACAATAATTAAAAACATCAAAAAACCCGACTGCTTCAGAAGCGAACTAAAAAGACGTAAACAAGAAGAAAATCATGATGTGTAGTTGGAGGGTACATACTCGATCTAGACCCCATGTTTATCTTCAACAATATGGTGTATTTCAGTTTAAAAAAAAAGCATGTGAGAAAGGTATATGTAAAGCTCTTCAAAAAAGGAATAAATAAACATGTAGATGCACAGCGGTCAATGTTCGGGTGATATCGTGTGATATATTCAGAAAGGTTATTCAATTTTCGTTAGTGCCTGGCATCAAAGCATAGCTGTTTACAAACAAGAAAATAGTATATGCACAAGCTTGAGGAATCTTACAAAAATGTTCCATTGTCTTATATTCAGTGCCATTCGGGGAAATTGAAGGCTATAAAGTATTCGGGGCAAAGTAAAACCCTTCTCGATCAACAGCTGCAAAGTTTCCCTGCAATGTTCTATCTTGTGGATGTTACGAGCGGTTCAGTGACACCCTATTCGATAAACAATCTTCTGTTTTTGTGTTTTGGCACGTGTGACACCTCCACCCCAGTTTTCAGTATCGTGAGTTACACTAATTAGGTGAAAGGTACCTATATTTTTTAGAGCAAGGTCGTTATGAAAATATGACGGTTTTACTGTTTTCCTGTACCGAGTGTATTTTTCGAATGGTATTAAAAGATTTATTTTTTGCGCCGATGGGATTTTGAGATTATACAGAATGTTCGTTATATGGACTTTAACCATACCGTTTGTATAGCGATATTTCAGTTACGTACAATATATGTATGTAAGTGTGTTCGGGTCAAATCTTGCAACTTATTTAAACGAATTTTAAAGCAGTTATCTTCCACCGATTAAGATGAAATTTTGCATACACGTTTAGTTTGGAAGACAATGCATGGTTAACTAAGTGAAGTCATTCTAAATCCCATATGGCGGACGGCCCAAGATAGTTATTTTTTGTGCATTGCCTTTATATGGATATCAAATAAAGGGGTTTGCTGAGAAGAATACGAAAAAAGCTTGTTTAAAAAAAAAACGATTAGGTATAATTTATTTTTATGTATAAAAATAAAGTAGACTGGCCGTGGGGCGCAGTTTTTCGATCCCTGAACTTGACTATTATAACATATAGTACATTATTTAGAGATAAAACTGACGAAGCTAATATCTACCATTTAATCACTTATATAACTACCTCCAATCACGTCACAATTACGTGCTATGATCCTGATCTGAGTATTGACACTTTTCTCTTCTTGATTCATAATTATTTTTCTATATACTACGCCAGTGCTAGTGACCTTTAAAAGAACTCTTTATGAGATCTGTATTATCGTATGTATATACCAATATGTTCATAGTCACATCTTACGACGTTCTGACCTTCTCTCCGTTCATCATAATCATCACCATTTCAGCCGAAAGACGTCCACTGCTGGACATAGGCCTCCCCCAGGCGTCGCCACATTGACCGATCCCGTGCGTCTCGCATCCAGCGCCTTCCCGCAACCTTAACCAGGTCATCAGTCCACCTAGTGGGACGCCTTCCGACGCATTGTTTCCCGGTTCGCGGTTGCCATTCCAGAACTTTTCGGCCCCATCGGCCATCCGTTCTGAGAGTAATGTGCCCTGCCCACTGCCATTTAAGTTTCTCAATTCTTTGGGCTATGTCGGATATCCTCATTTCTAACGTGATCACGCAAGGAAACTCCGAGCATAGCCCTCTCCATTGCCCTTTGGGTGACTTTAAGTTTTCTGATAAGGCCCATTGTGATCGACCACGTCTCAGTCCCATAGGTGATCACTGGCAATACACACTGGTCATACTTTTGTCTTGAGACACTGCGGTAAATTTGACGAGAAGATACCGCGCAACTTCCCGAACGCCGCCCAGCCGAGTCGAATTCGACGGTTGACCTCTTTCTCGAAGTTAGACCTACCCAACTGGACCGTTAAATATTTTCAAACAACCCGTCTAGTCTGTCCAAGATTCCACAGACAGATTACTCACCCACCAAACATAACTACTTCAAACCCTGACTCAAACGCGGAGACATTCGCATTGTCATACCTGACGCGTTTTAACGATTCGTCATCTTACGCTTCAGTTGTTCAGGTGACGGACGATAAGCAAGTGCCCCGGGCTTTGGCAGCGTGCCCTCACGGATATAGCCGGAGACATAATTACGTCGTACGCCATATCGCATGCCCGCTTTCAACTAATAGTTTAGTGGTGAGAGAAGAGTTTAGGAAGAGAAAGAAGCGTTTATTGAGAAGATAAAAAAGAAAAAATATGAAATATTTTAACAAGAATTCTATTTGAATTTGAAATAGCGTATGGCATTCAAAAATAGCTAGGTAATATAGAATAGGGATGGGAGGGATGGGTTTTCCTATTAGTGAAAAGATTTTCGGGATCGTTCCTCCTTACTAAACGAACTATTTGACCTGTATAGAATATTAGTTTAGATTTCCTAGTTCTGCTGCCATATATCAATCTGAGCGATCAATCAGAACGGTAATGTGAATAGTCTTTGTTAATCGAACGCAATCTAGTTCCTCATCAAAGCATATTCCTAGTATTATTGTCTTGCTATGTGCATACGCTCAATCAATCGCTGTCGCTCCTAGTTGCCTACATCTTTCAATTGTCAGAACTCCATTGATACACACGGATGCAATTCTTGCCGTTAATTAGGATTGTCTATAAGAAAAGCTAAATTTAAATGTCTCAAGACACAATTCTGGCTTTGTCTCACAATTACATACATTAATATTCAATTTATATGCTCATTGAACCTCTCCTTTATGGCAACGAATCCCCAGCGACCCTCGCGGCTAACCATTCAGAGATACAGATGACACATTAATATTGCAGTCTTTGAATTGAACCCAGAATCCATTCCGATCCATTGCTTGTACTACTCCAATAATTGGTTTATATCAGAACCAATTTCAGCTAGTGCAATTATTTGAAATACTTAGTTGATAGAAGTTGTTCCCTGTAGATAATAATACCAAAACGACTCATCTAATGTGTGATATCGAATACAGAGGATCGAATAGCTTTTGTCTATATTGTCTCGGTGGTCGCAGCCAAATTGGCAGTGAATCACTACCTACCTTCCATCGAAGCAGCACATAAAAGTACAATCAATACCAAAAAGCAGACATTCAAAAAATTGGCATTCTCTCTGACACTATAAGGGCGCTTTCAATATTGGCGACTGCAGTTGACAATTGGCTGTGGTATGAGGTTGTCAAGCGTTTTGCGCGCTGTATTCTATATTCGAATTTTGAAAGCACCCAACGCTAAAAGAGCTCTTTGGTACTCGTACATGCTATTCTATATTGTGGATGTACATCCCGAAGTATTCAGAAAACAAATACTTGCTCTATTACTCCGTGTCTCAGTAAATAAAGTGTTCATCAACATTAATGAGGCGGCGATGAGCTCAATTAGTTACGAGCTAAGGCTAATTCTACGATTAATATTGTTGCGAGATGATAATGATAAGACGAACAATTTGGCCACTAAACTATTATCTGAAGCGCATGTGCGCCTTGTTGGAAGCGAACGCGGACATGTTAAATCACCCCAGACTGTTTCGAATGTTCTGCATGCAAATGATATGTGCTAATGTATTTTAGAGACATGATTTACTGGCACGAGTCACCACGTTGTCTGTTACGGAATGTTTCCGAAGTTTCAAGAAAACGAACCGAATTTTCCGGGCGTTAACAAGATTTGGGCGGTCTGATGCGACAACGAGCTATGTTGTTATTGTTTCAGCAATTAATTTATCGGGAAATCAATCTGTTTTTAATTATTTATCGAAATCTTTTTATTTTGTTACGGATTCAATCATCATTCAGCCATTCAGTCCATCTCGGATATTGGACCTCAACTTTGACCTTTTTTATCTGAAATTCCTCGTTGGTCACGTCTACCTAGAGTGCGTCGAAGTTCCTGCCTCCATGTATTGCTCTTTTTACCGAGAATATGTATCAAATGCGTCAGGTGAGATAGTCGTCAAGCGCGAGCCTATCTAGCAAAAAAAATACTAAAAGTGCAAGACATGTCAAAACCACGTCTATAAATGTTTCAAACCTCGATCTCTGGTATGGTACAGAAAAAAGATACCTAGTGTCTCTTTTCACAAGAAACTTTACAACTACTATGTTATAATTACACTAGAGGTTATAATTACGTCTCGCGGTTTCACCCGCGTAGTTCCAGTTCCCGTGGGAATACAGGGATAAAAAGCAGCCTATGTCACCCGGGGATAGAGTAGCTTCCCAACGGTGAAAGAATTTTTGAAATCGGTCCAGTAGTTTTGGAGCCTATTCGGTACAAACAATCAAACAAACAAACAAAAAAATCTTTCGGTTAAAACACTACGGCCAACGTAGTTGGTATTTACTAACAAGCAATGCGTAAACCATTGTATAACCCCACAAACATCTGACTCACATTTTGTATCCATTTAATTTGAGAAATAAATCAATCAGTCAACGGAGTCCACTGCTGAAGATATTATAGGCCTGTCTATAACAGAACTGATAAACAAATACACGCGCATTTATTGGGCAACACACTGTGAATACAAATATATAAATTAAGATCATACTATTAATTCCGCATTCCGATCCAATGTGTTCTGTCTAGCAATATCTAAGAGTGTATTTTAATGGGCTGTAGCACTAACGATTATTGAAAGCTATTCAATTAAAATAGCCAAAGAAAATTGCTGTTTCTCAGTCCAATATCCTGTTACCTGAACAACATGAAAAACATGACGCAAATGTTTTATTTCGCATTTTCAGAGTGAAACTAATAGTTAAAGTCTGACATATTCATGAGCCTCATCAGTTCATGAGTCACCTTTTCAATACTTTTACTGTAATACTTCATCCGCTCTAATCTAATAACAGGTAATCTCTGGAACTGTTGATCTGAGTATAGGGTTTTTTCCATAGATATAAGCTATCTATCGCTGTGTATCGTAGGATAGTTCAGTTATATAAAATACCAGTTCCTGTTCTAATACCACGTGAATGAACCACATGAAAAGCTACGAGTAGGCTAAAATAATTAAATTATCATTCACGTTTTCGGGCCACAGAGAGCTAGTTAAGGCGTATATATTCCCCAATGTTAACGCAGTACTGGCCGTGCGCCCGCTCAGAACCAGAATATCAATATTGAATATCCTTTTGGACAGATTTACATATGTTATTTCAGTTATGAAGCCTTCAATTTTTCTGTGTAAAAATATTTTAAACATCTAAGTCGTTTTGGAGAAGCATCCAAAAGTAGCGAAAAAACCTTGTTGTTATTATTTTTTAAGTCAAACTATTAGTTACACGAAAAACTATATTTCACAAATAAATCATTCATGATTTTTTTTTCAACCTATTTAAGTAAGCCGTTACTAAGGAGTATGCTTTAGAAAGTAACCGTTTTACGGCACTAAAGCGGTGGAAGGACCTTAACAAATATCATTCGCCAGTGATGGCTGCGCACGATTGACAGGTGCCCGCCCACCACACAGCTGTCACTGTCAGTGTTAGTAACGGGAGGTTTTAATTGCATTATTAGTGCCAGGCTAATTAATTGTTCGGCTAATTTGTATATGGATATTGGGAAAATGTAAACGCGTGGTCGAAGAGAAACATCAAGGGCCAAAGGTCAAATTGTTGTTACTTAACAATTTTATGTATAGCTGATAAAAACTTTTGAAATATATAACAGTATGCTTAACCTTGCGATGATTATCTTAACTCCTTGTATACATCTGACGTCCTGACTATCCGTGACTACATTCAGACTCCTCATAGTGGTTGATTGCTTCGATTTGCTTCACATTCATGCCCACTTCTGAAGATGTTAACGATAAGTATTTTTTTTTTTTTTTTACTATATTTGCCTGATAATCAAAACATGAGTTACTATTACATGAATAACAAAAATGAGCTTGCAAATATAAAAACATTTCACTGACAAATTAGCTGAAGGTCTGTTGAGAGGGTCGAATTTAACAATGGGGCTGTCCAAAACAGGGATCCAAAGAATTCTTCTCCTATTTACATACCAAAGTCTGAAAACATACATTTTATTTTGCTCATCAACACTGAATTTTTATTTGCAAAACTAGACAAAAGCCATAAAGAATTCACATTTGGAGAAGCTCGCTCAAAAACTTTGAATAAAATATTACTTCTTAGCCCTCAAGGAAAAGTATGAGAAATAAAAAAACAGTCTGCAAAAAAATACAATGCAGAATTTGGCTTGTCTATGTCAGACTATAAATTAATTCTATTATATTCTCAAAAGGTATAATAAACTGAAGTGACTTACAATGTGAGGCCGTAACGGGAATTAAAGCTAATAGCTAAAATAAAACAAAATATTAAGACAGTAATCGTCCTTGAGTTGGTGTTATCCTAGGTAAATATATAAGCTGCTACCTCATGTAAGACAAAACCGCCACGAAATAAATAACAGATCGTTCTTTACCTGACCCTTATAAATTGCTCAAAGTTTGAAGCTACAAAAATTCCGATAATTTTTCCAATAAGTTTAGTGACCTACATCTGTGTCATCCGGGCGCCCGGGCAGGTGGTCACACCCGGGCATTTGTTACAATAATGCCCAAATGTCAGTGTTATGCCCAGGTGTCGGTAAATTCAAACAAAGGCGAAATTTGAGAGGTCTACCGATGTTGCCCGAGTTTTTCTAACACAATAGATTAAATGGGATATAACAATTTCATGGTGGGATCATGAAAATCGGACGAGATCATACAGAAAAATATATATCTTGGGTGCTACCGAGATGCTCGTTTCATTGTCATTGACAACAAATTTTAGGTTCGAATCACCCTAATACTTAGGTATAAAACCCGCGTTTGGGGATCACTGTTCATTACTGATAACATACATTTTGTTTCATAATGTTGTCCGTGTTACCTAACTAATAAACGGTATTATGTCTGTCAGGAAAAACGACGAATACATTTTTAACCGACTTCCCAAAAATGAGGAGGTCCTATGTTCGACATTATGTTTGTTTTTTTGAAAATTACCGATTTTGATAATTCTTTTTTTGTTTGAAAAAGTATGTTTCGAAATTGGTCCCATTTTAATTTGGTGAAGATCTGATGAAGAACTTCGGAGATATACAACAGAACTCTTCAATAAATAACGGCAAATCTCTCGGAATTGCTGCAATCGCATGTCTGTTTATTGTTTATACCATTTTATAACATAACATCACGCCAGTACGCTCTTAAGGGGTACGCATATCACTCATTTCACCGGTTATGTTCAAGTTTCATGAAATCTATTTTGGCGTTATAGTTACCTTGCTAACTTGCCTATTAGGTAGGTAAAACTAAAAAGTGAAAAATAAAAAACTCTTTTGCAAAAAAATACCACCGACTTCCAAATACAACACTACAAAGTGAAAAATAACTTTATGTTTTGAAGTCGGTGTCCATAACGCAAAAAAAATAGGTACCTACGAAAGACACCGACTTCAAAAAATAAAGTTATTTTTCATTTTGTAGTGTTGTATTTGGAAGTCGGTGGTATTTTTTTGCAAAAAGTTTTTTATTAGAGCTACTTTTAATACAAGAATCATAGTAATGTTGGCAAGCTTTTATACAATATATAGTTTATTGGTAACGAAATAAAGTTTTCATAGTTAATACCGCTGGGAATTCTAGGCAAATTTAATACATACGGGCTCCACGCTCGAGGGATGAGCCAGTTTATGTAGAT